>OX424546.1:10000-1333437 GCA_949152445.1 Cerastis rubricosa
GCGTCTTCTCCGACCTCTTCTTCTTCTGCGGAGCGGCGCTGCGAGAGGGTCTTCCTCCCGCGCGCGCTCCGCCGCCTCTTTTTGCGAGACTACGTCCTCGCAAAAGGAGGCAACCGCTGACCAGGCCACCTCGCTCCCCAGCATGGCGTTGACTACACCGGGAAGCGAGAGGTCCTGTCCGATCTCCGCGATCAGACTGCGGCGCGGCTCGGACCAAGCTGGGCACACCTCGAGGGTGTGCTGCGCCGTGTCTTCCGCCGCGCCGCAGTCGTGGCACGCCGGGGCTTCCTCCCTCCCGATCCGGTGCAGGTACGTTCCGAAGCAGCCATGCCCGGACAACACCTGCACCAGACGGAACGAGAGGAAACCATGGGACCGCTCGAGCCAGGCCCGGAGGACCGGACCGAGCGCGTCCAACGTCCGGCGACCAAAGGCGGCGGTGGCGAGGTCTTCCGTCCAATGGAGGACGATGGCGTCCCTCGCCTCCCGCCGCACGGCCTCCCGCTCCTCGGCGACGGGGCGCTCCCCGAGCGCCCTGCGATGCGCCGTCCACTCATACACCCTGGCCAGCACCCAAGCCTCCAACTCCCAAGGAGGGGTGCCGGCCAGAGCGCACGCCGCCGAAAAACCCACCGACCGGTAGGCCCTCGCCACCCGCAGTGCAATGGCCCTTTGGGGCTTGCGGATGGCGGTCGCGTTCTCCCTCCTGTGGAGGGAGTCCGCCCAAATGGGGGCCCCGTACAGGGCCATGCTCCGCAAGATGCCGGCATAGAGGCGCCGGCATTTCGCCTTGGGCCCCCCCAGGTTCGGGAGGAGCCACGAGAGGGCGTCCGCGGCCTTCAACAGGCGCGTCGACAGCCCGCTGAAATGCGGGCCGAAGCGCCACCTATCGTCCAGCACCAGGCCCAGATATTTCATCCGGGGCTGGACCTCTATACGGACGCCCTCCACGACGATGTGGGCGTCGGGTGGGCAGCGCTGCCGAGGCCCGCGAAAGAACACGGCCTCGGTCTTGTGCAGCGCCACCTTCAATCCCAGGCGGCGGATCCTCTCTGCAACCAAGGATCCGCCAGCCGAGGCCAGACAGGCCGCGTCCGCGAAGCTCCTCCCCCGTGCAGTGAGCAGGGTGTCATCCGCGTAGCATATGACACTCGTGCCCGGGAGGAGGGCTCCCCGCAGCAGCCAATCGAACCCGATGTTCCACAGTGGGGGCCCAAGCACCGACCCCTGTGGAACACCGGACTCTGCGCCGTACCGCCTCACTGTGGCCGTCTTGTCTACGAGGAGGACCTCTCGGTCCTCCAAGTAACTGGCCAGGAGGCTCCGCAGATATTGGGGCACTCCATGATACCGGAGCGCCTCCAATATCGTCGAGTGGGGCACGGAGTTGAAGGCATTGGCAATGTCGAATGACACCGCCAGCACTCCGTCCCCCGCCTCGACTGCCTCCTTCACCTGGCCCTTGAGTAGGGCCAGCGCGTCGATCGTCGAACGCCCACGACGGAAACCGAATTGGGCGTCCGACAGATCCGGCCCCACATCCCGCAAATGGCTCCCGAGCCGGGCGGCGACTATCCCCTCGAACAATTTACCGACCTCATCGAGCAAAACGACGGGCCGGTATGCCGAGGGGGAGTCCACCGGGCGTCCCGCCTTTCGGAGGAGGCAAAGCTGCCCCTCCTTCCACAGTTTCGGGAACCTTCCAGCCGTAAAGCACGCGCTGAAAAGGTCCCGAAACCTGTCCTCCATTTCGGAGGCAGCTATTGCCAGCACCCGTGCGGGGACGCCGTCCGGCCCGGGGGCCGTCTTCTTGGCGCGGAGGCTGAGTACCCCCGCGTAGATCTCCGCCGCCGTCACCGGGGGGACTTCCTCCTCCGGCGAAGCCGCCCCTTGCGGGGGATCCATTGTTGGTGGGGCGAAGTCGGTCCTGCGCGGAAACAGGGACCGGACCACCCCATCCAGCAGTGCTGGCTCGAGGGTCTCCGACAGTGGGGGACCATAGGGGCGGAGCTGGTTCCGCGCCGCCTTATATGGCCTCCCATAGGGATCCCTGTCGAGACCCTCCAGCATTTCGGCCCTCGCCGAGTCTTCTGCAGCGCCCATTGCAGACTTGAGGACCGTCGTCGCCTCTCGGTAGCAGGCGTATAGGCGGTCCTCTTCTGCCCGGACTCGGTTCTGGGCGCTGCGCCGTCGACTCCGCGCGTAGGCCCTTCTGGCCGCCACGCAGGCGGCCCGGAGTTCCGACAGCTCCTCCGTCCACCAATAAACGGCGCGACGGGGAGGCGGACGGCGAGACCGAGGCATGCTGGAATTGCACACCTCGGTCAGGGCCCCTCTGAGCCGAACCGCTGCGGCGTCTACGTCCAGGACCTCAACAGGGGGCGACAGCCAGTCCTGGAGGAAAGCCGCCTCCTTGGCTGCCTCCCGGTCCAGGCGGGTGAGTGCCCATCGCGGGAAGGGAGATTGCCCAGCGCGGGCCATCCCCCCCCCTTGGGTGGAGATGTCGAACCGCACGTATCGGTGGTCCGACAAGGTCTCCACCATCTCAACCCGCCAGTTCACGACGCGGGCGGCCAGCGCGGGGGTGGCGAAAGTGACGTCCACCACCGACCCACCCTGTTGCCGCACACACGTGTGGACCGTCCCCCTGTTGAGGAGGGACATACCGCTTGAAGCCGCCCAGAACTCAACGGCGCGTCCCCGGACGTTGCACCCGGCGGCCGGGTTGCCCCAGGCCACCGACTTGGCGTTCAGGTCGCCCAACACCACGACCTGGCGAGGCGCCGCCCTCCCTACGACTGCAGTGAGGACCTCCAGGAAATCCTCAAAGTCCGAGAGAGGGCGGTTTGGGGAGAAATAGACCCCGACCAGGGCAATGTCCCCCCCCCACGCGGCGGCCACGTATCCCGGTCCCCTCTCTAAGAGCGAGAGGGGAGGGGAGTCCGTGGAAGACCGCGCCACCAACGCCACCAGGCCGTCCCGGTCACCCAGCCAACGGCCAGGGACCGAGTAAGGCTCGGCGACCACCGCCAAGTCCACCAACCACTCAGCCATTGTCTGCATCAGCAGATCTTGGGCTGCCCTGCAGTGGTTGGCGTTCGCCTGAAGGATGCGATGTTCGACTGTATCCATCAGTCGGACATCGCACCCCCCTCCGCAGCCGCCGCAGGAACGGCGGTGCCAGCAGCCGCAACAGGCCCGGTTGGGGCCTGTACTTTGCCACGCTTAGGGGGAGGATTGCAGTTCCTCCCCTTCATCACGTGGTCCGCTTGGCTGCCACTGGCAGCACAGACCGAGCAGTGCGGCGTGGCGACCTTACAGGAGGCGGCTTGGTGGCCCCCCATGCCGCAGCGGTAGCAGGTGTCTGACCTGTCCACCGCGGACGGACACAGCGGCCGGGTGTGGCCGATGCCGAAGCACCGGAAACACCTCAGCGGCTGGTCCTCGAGTGCCCTGACCGCACCCGAGCTGAAGCCGACCGTCAGCCGGCCCTTCGCCAGGGCGGCTCTGGCAGCGGGAACCGGGCACTCAAGGCGGACGGTGCCCATGCCACCGCGGCCGGGCCGTATGTCCCGACTCTGGACCGCCGCGACGTCGCAGCCCCCTAATGCTGCGACCGCCTCCACCACCTCCTCCTTGGTGACGGAATCGTCGAGATCCGTCACCTCGAGTGTCACCAACTTTACCGGTCGGGCCACCTTGGCGGAGTCCGCGATGACCTCCTGCAGCTTAGCTGCAAAGAGGTCCGCGCGGGCTCCCCCCTCTGCCCCCGGGAACTCGAATAATCGAGCCCCGGCTTGGGTCCGCCGGCAAGACACACTGCCGATCCCCAGTTGAGTGGGATCGGCATTGCTACGCGCCCGCACTAAAATTGACGCGTATGTCTCCCCTCGCTCCGCCGCCTCCGCGGTGAGGGTCACAACGACGGCCGCGGTTTTTGGGGAGACTAGCTGCCCCTTTCCCCTCGCTCTACCTCTACCTCCCCGCTTCCCGCCCCCTTCTCTGCCGGTCGTCTGCGACCGGCTGGGAGCGGGGACGGCTGGGGCGGCAGCCGCCGACTTTTTGGCTTTGCCCTTTCCCCTCCCGACCACTTCCGTCCACTCATTGGACGGGGTGGTCGAGGGGAGAAGGGCGTCCTCCTGGACCTGGGATGAGGAGGACGGCCCCGGCTCGGAGCGGCCCTTATCCGCCGCAAGCGGCGGTCGGAGGCGCTTTTCCGGCAGGAGCCGGTCCTCTATTCCTGCCAGGCAGGCTCGCGTGAAGGCCCGCTCCTCCATTACCACCTTGCGGATTATGTCCTCAAGGTTGGAGTTGGAGGAGGGGCCCTCTGCCGCAGGACTCGTCTTCTTAGACGTCGACGTCGAAGGCGTTGATGACGTCCTCGTCGTCTCGGCAGGGGCCTGCTGCGGCCGGGCCGTGGCTTCAGCCAGCTTGCGATGAAGCTCACTGACTTCCACCTGCAGGCGATCCACCCTCGCCTGCAGTTGCCGTGTCTCGTCAGTGGCCTTCCGCTGCACCAGCTCCTTGACCACACCAAGCAAGCTCGCGGCCCGACATTTGAGGGCCTTCTGGAAGGTCCCCTTCAAGTTTGAGGACTTTGAGGCAACCTCCAAAATTTCCTCCTCGTCCTCCTCCGCCATTTGTTCCAGCTCCAGCAGGGAGTGGTCCGCGTAGAGCACACGGGACGCACCGTACCCGGACTTTGCCCGGGTGACGTGCGCCCGCCTCTCCCTTGCGGCAACCCGCTCCTCAAGCTCCTGCTGGAGCTGCGCCCGCTGCGCAAGATCCAACTTACGTTGGGCGTCCGCGAGCCCAACGACGTGGGTGTCCGCGGCCGTCGGCTTTTTTGCCTTTGTCAGCCTCGCCGACCCTGACGCCGAGGAGCCCTCGGACCCATCCCGCAGGAAGGCCCGCTTTCGCGACTGCGAGTCGCCTGCACCCGAGACGCCAACCATTGACTCATCGTCGGAGTCAGACAAATCCGACAAGTCAGTTCTTCCGAAGAAGCTAGCCGCAGACGGCGCGCGGCTAGCCTCTGACGCCGAAGCGTCGGTTTGGCCCTGAGAAGGGCCTTTGGGTTGGCCCTGAGAAGGGCCTTTGGGTTGGCCCTGAGAAGGGCCTTTGGGTTGGCCCTGAGAAGGGCCTTTGGGTTTAAAATACCGCCCGCAGGCATCCCGCGTTGGTTTAGGCATAATATCCTCCGCAGGTTCGTACTCTCAAGGCAAGATGAGCTACGATAATCACAGTGCACTTTGGCCGAGCCCAGTCTGCCACTCCGTTACGGTGGTCAAACTGGGTCGTTTCCAGGGGACGCGACGTGGACGCAAGCACTGTGGGGTGGTCCCCCAACCTAACCTAACCTAACCTAACCTAACCTAACCTAACCTAACCTAACCTAACCTAACCTAACCTAACCTAACCTAACCTAACCTAACCGCTGAACTACTGGCTCTACAGAAGGCGGCGGGAGAAATGCTCAAAAGTAGTGAAACCACGTTCGGCATCTACAGCGACTCCAGGGCGGCCCTTCAGTCGGTTGCGAATGTACTCTCCCCCCATCCTTTGGCTGTGGAAACCAGGGACACCATCCGACGCTGTAGGCTCCAGAACAAGAGTGTCTCCTTGTTCTGGATCAAAGCCCACGCAGGGTTGGAGGGGAATGAGAGAGCCGACCAGCTCGCGAAGGAGGCCGCACTGAAGTCGAAGAAGAAGCCGGACTACGAACTGTGTCCCGTTTCATTCGTCAAGCGAAGAATCCGGTCCGAGACGCTAGACGAATGGAACGAGAGGTACGGATCCGGTGAGACTGCCTCGGGCACAAAAATTTTCTTCCCTGACGCAGTGGCCGCGTACAGAATAGTGCGCAATATTGTCCCTTCAAGCATCACCACGCAAATACTCACGGGGCACGGTGGGTTCTCCGCATACTTGAGTCGCTTCAAGTGTAAGGAGAGCCCATCGTGCGCTTGTGAGCCTGGCAAAGAAGAGACAGTGCTCCACGTACTGCTAGAGTGCCCGATCACTGCGAAGGCAAAATTCGAGGCAGAGCAACAGCTTGGGGTTGGCCTCGTAGCGGAAAATCTCCCAAGCCTACTGCAGACTAATCAAACGAGAGACAAATTTTTAAAATATTGTACAGAAATCGTAGCCTTAGTAATAAATAGAAATAAGTAGTGTTAGTTGTAATATTACTAAGTATAATATATGTATATAGTGTAAGTATTGTTATAAAGCCAAGTATTTGTATTTATTGATAGGTCTATTGTAAGTATAGTATTTATAGGTATAGTTTAAACTGTAAAAACAAATAGTATAAAGCTTTCATTACCGAGAGAAAGTGGTCTCTCCGGATTATTTTATTACCCCCTTTTAAAACAATTTGTAAAAAATATGTAATTGGTCAAAACGGCTCTGATAATGTCAGAGGGCACTGGCAAGGCAGGAGTGGTTTTTAGCCGGTTCGATTCCGGCACTACCTCGACTGTCTCACAAATCGTGAGATAGTCGAGGTGTCCGTGGGGATTTCCCACTCCTGCCCAAAAAAAAAAAAAAAAAAAAAAAAAAAAAAAAAAAAAAAAAAAACCTAACCTAACCTAACCTAACCTAACCTAACCTAACCTAACCTAACCTAACCTAACCTAACCTAACCTAACCTAACCTAACCTAACCTAACCTAACCTAACCTAACCTAACCTAACCTAACCTAACCTAACCTAACCTAACCTAACCTAACCTAACCTAACCTAACCTAACCTAACCTAACCTAACCTAACCTAACCTAACCTAACCTAACCTAACCTAACCTAACCTAACCTAACCTAACCTAACCTAACCTAACCTAACCTAACCTAACCTAACCTAACCTAACCTAACCTAACCTAACCTAACCTAACCTAACCTAACCTAACCTAACCTAACCTAACCTAACCTAACCTAACCTAACCTAACCTAACCTAACCTAACCAGTTGCACTCGGTCTCTCGAGCTGGAAGCATACGAATCTCACGCGCTCCGCACTAAAAAAATCGTTTTAATTGGTTTTTGTGCACTTAACACAACGAATAAAGTGTCGTTACATGCGGAAAATTGCGCCGCACAAAGTGCCGCGATCAAATTGTGCCGCTCCATAGTGCCGTGAAAGTTTATTGTGAAAAACCTCAATTTTAGAGGTTAAGTGGAAGCTGAGTTTTACAAAAACGCGTACGCTGCCTCATCGAGATCTGCAACACCTGGATTTTTTACCAGCATCGTGTGACCATTGTGGCTCCTGAACACCTGGACCACTCAGAATCACCCCGTCACCGGGCTTCCACGAGTTATTCAGGATTTGGTGAAAAACACGTGTCCTGAAAAAGCAGAAGGAGTGAAGCCAGCGATCTGAAAATTGGCGTCAACCTGGACCAATATATGTTAAGGCGAGTGCAACTTAATTTAGAATTTTAGGTCATATACACACTTATATATGACAATTACAATTTACCAAATTAGACCCCCTATAACTCTGGACGGAAGACAGTTTTCAAAAATCTGCAACTGCAGCCTGTTGCGCGCTAATTAGTTGACCTTAAGTTTATAGTTTTAGAATTTTCACATTAGCCAATCTAGAGTAAAAATTAAATAACCGTAAAAAAATAATACTTCAAAATTTCACCCTTAAAAATTGTTCAAAAATTTATATCGATATTTTATCTGAAAGTAGCTTATTTTCTGCTAATTGTAGTATTTTTTTCAAAATTTTTGTTTAAGCCATCTCAAAGATATTGATTTTTATATGTTTTTATATGTTTTTTGTAAATAAATCCCTGTAAATAGGAAAAAACCAGATTTTTTCAGCAGAATTGTCTTCACATAGCCCATCTGGTCTTATTTAAGCCGAAAGTTGGCCCTGACAACGTCAGAATTGCCAAATTTAGAAAAAGTCGGCCATTTTTGTTAATACGGATACTTGTTTAATTTTAGTATATCTCCAGAACCGCTTTACGTACGACGCTGCGGTTTTGGGTATAGTGAGTAGCGCTACTATTAGATTGCCAGGATATTGTTTTCAGTCGTTTTCGAGTGAAAAAACTTTTCAGGCCTGAAAACCATATCGAACGACAAAACAGGTGGAGCCAGTCTGCACACTGAAAACGCGGTCTCAATGCGACCTTCGGTTGTGGAGATATCGGCATTTTAAACTGCCGTTTGACAGTTCGGCGGCCATCTTGGCCAGTCTAACTTTGCTCTCACTCCTGAACCCTTTGAGGTAATTTGATTTTGTTTTCGGATAATTACTCTGGGGCTGAACACCTAGCCTTCCTCTCGGTTTCAGGAGTTTTGGGGCCAAAAAATTTCAGTTTCCTGAAACTGGTTTCGGTGGACAGATTGGACCAAGCTGAGAACAACAAGTCCAAGCTCGAGCTTTCTGCGGCACACACAACCAGAGATATCCCAGGTCGAAAAGTCACTTTGACGTTTACGGCGGCCATTTTGGAATTCTTTAAACACGCATATCTCTGGAACGGCGGGTCGTAGAGGGCTGGGGTTTTTTCGGTTAACTCTGGCTACACACTAACAACCCGAAGGAATCCGTTTCAGGCGCTTTCAGGACCGAAAAATTTTCAGCGCTGAAAATCCGCGCAGCAGTTAGATCTCATCGAGCACACTCATTTAAGCCCAAGCACGAGACTATTCCGCCTTGGCGTTCAGGAGATACAGCTAAGTATCCGCTTCCTGGCAGCCATTTTGGTGAGTATCCGGAAATTTTGACCAGCTGTATCTCTGGTAAACTTTGAGCTACGGGATCGTGCTTGGTGTCGTTTTTGGGGGCTCGGGGAGCTCTATCTGTTGGCATTGACAAATCGGCTCTACATAGAGACCGAAAATTCTTTTGATGAAAATCGGGAACTGGGGACCCTGAAGCGGACTTTTCTCGGGCAACGGGTCTGCAGAGACAAAAACTTGTATATTACAGGAGCTCTACCAGAATTATCTGCGAGAGACTGACTCTACGGAGACAAAGGTTATTTTTAACTTCTATTTTTTATTTTATTTTATTAGACCTAGTTTAATTGTTTAATTGCTCACTCTTACCCCCTCAGCCAAGGCCTGTGGGCTACGACCTGTGACTGACAAGCGTTGACCGCGTGAGACTAATTCGAGACTTCACTTATTTTATTATTTTTTAAATTTTTTGACCTGCTTCTATTAAATAGAAGCAGAACAAATACGAACACGACAGGCCACCTTGGTTTTTACCTTGTTGAGCAAGAAAAAACCAACGAAGCTTTATTTATAAAGTCATCTACACATATAATTACTATTAATCTTATATCATCTTGTTGAACTTATATATTATCTTTTAAAAATTTATTTACGATCAAAATTTTATATATCTGTTAACATATCGGACTAAGCCGTTTGACCGCACACTTATTGGGTCCCTTTACAATCCAATAAGAGTTACTTAAGCGCTTTATCAAACCCTCCGAAACCAGGATGTTCGGCATGAGGACGCCAGCACAAACCCTTAAGGACAAATATGACCCCAAAAAATTGGGAGAAACCTCCTCATTAAACTCGACTTTCACAAAGACCTCACCGGAAAAAACTTCACCTGCGGAGAAATCCACAGTAAGAAAGAGTATCGGCGAGTGGGAGGCGGCTAAACAGGAAGCCTCAAAAAAGCCCCAAGCGAAGCCTCAGACCCCTCCCGGAAAAGCGCCGGGCGCCCCGAGCACCTCTACTCTTATTAACGCCGCTTCCCCAACCGCAATTGAGCCCAGGCCAAAAGATAGAGTGACCGAAGCCAGAATTAGCCTAGCCAAAATTAAAACTCAGCTAGGCCAATCTCGTAACACTAAAACCGAGATAAAAGCGGAAATCACTCTAGCTGCGGAAAGATTATTCCAGCTTGTAAAGGAGGCAGAGTCCACGAACGTAAATAAAAAGACGGAACTGCCTCAACAGTCTCCAAAACAGCTGGGGACAAGCCACGGTGAGAAAGCGGATGGGGAGAGGAAACAGCAGACTGATACTTTTAGGAAGATGCTCGAGGACCACGCGATCCTAATAAAGAAGAATACAGAGAGTATGGGGATCCTTCAAGAGAAGCTCGAAAAAGCCGAAAAACAAACATATGCGAGCGTGGCGTCGTCCGCTAGGAGACAACCTCCGGAGCGGAGGGCGCTGCACTCGCTGGTAGTTACGGCTACAGATGAAAACGAAACGGGCGAGCAGGTCTTGGAGAGAATAAGGGAGGCTGTGAAGGCAAAGGAGGGAGGAGTGGAAGTGGAGAGGATTAGAAAGGCCAAAGATAGGAAGGTAATAGTGGGCTTTAGAAGTCAGGAAGAAAGGGAGAAGGTAAAAACCACATTGACGAGGTGCTCAGACCACTTGAAGGTCGTGGATATGGTAAATAAAGACCCACTGGTTGTGCTCCAAAACGTTATGCAGTACAACAGCGACGAGGACATCCTTGGTGCGCTGAAGAGACAGAACAGAGAGCTTTTTCAGGGAGTCTCTGATTCTGAAAGGCTGGAGATAGCTTACAGAAAGCGCGCCAGGAACCCGCTCGCAAGCAATGTCGTCATGCGGGTTTCCCCCAAAATATGGCAGCGAATGACGGGGGCTGAGTCGGTACACATTGATCTTCAGAGGATACGTGTGGCCGACCAGTCCCCGTTAGTCCAGTGCTCGCTTTGTCTGGGGTATGGTCACGGCAGACGTTTCTGCCAGGAGACCCAGGCAAGGTGCAGCCATTGTGGGGAGGCCCACATGAAGGCAGACTGCCCTGAATGGCTTGCGGGTGCCGGTCCTCAATGCTGCAACTGCACGCGGGCAAAACTCGAAAGAGTGGAGCACAACGCCTTCAGCCAAGAGTGCCCCATCAGAAGAAAATGGGATGCCTTGGCCAGAAGCACGACGTCGTATTGCTAAGGTGGTCACCGGCGGAACATCTGACTCAAACATAAGGCCATACATAGTAGCCCAAGCAAACTTGCAAAGAAAGGCACTGGCAACTAATGAACTAATGCTTGAGGCGAACAAAAGGAAAATGGCCTTTGCACTGCTCCAGGAACCGTACATAGGAGGCATAGGTAGAATGAAGGACTACCACGGCGTTAGAATTTACCAGTGCAGTAGGACAGAAGACGGTGCCGTCAAGACAGCAATTGCTGTCTTCGACGACGATATAGACGTCTTTCAGTGCCCGGATTTTACCACACCTAACATCACAGTGGTAAAGATGAGGACAACTGCCTGGGAGATCGTGGTGGTCTCATTCTACCTCGAACCAAAGCCAGAACCGATAGGGCCATACTTGGAGCAGCTTAAAAGGATTGAGCGGAGCTTCGGCCGGCGGATCATCATGGGAGGCGACGTCAATGCGCAAAACTCTTGGTGGGGTAGCCAGAAGAACAATGGGAGAGGTTTAGAGGCTGCTGGCGCTCTCGAGGAAATGGAGTTGCAGGTGCTCAACGTCGGCAGCACACCAACTTTCCACACAGTACGCGGAACGACGCTGTACTCGAGTGTAGTGGACATAACGGTCTGCACGACGGAGCTGCTCGGCTTGGTGGATAACTGGAAGGTGGTAGAAGGCGTGACGAGTTCAGACCACAATACCATCACCTTTGAGTTGGCTTTGGAGAAGGCAAGGGGTACGCAAATCAGTAGAACCACACGCATTTTTAATAGCAGAAAAGCAAACTGGGGCCAATTTCATGAGAAATTGGCACAGTTGCTCATAGACCGTAAATTCAATAATTTGGAAATAGACGAAATTAAAAATAAAATAGAGTTAGAAATTATAATCAAAGAATATCAAAATATCATCATAGAGGCAGCAAAAACAAGCATACCCCTAATAAAGCCAATAAACAGGGTCAACTTACCATGGTGGTCGGAGGAGCTCGCCGCGCTGAAGAGTGCAGTCGCCACCAAAAAACGTAGAATCCGTTGTGCAGCACCAGTCCGGAGAGATGCTGTCGTCGCCGAGTACCTGAAAATAAAAAACGAGTATGAGGAGAAAGAAAGGCATGCTCAAACAGAGAGCTGGAAGGGTTTCTGCGAGAGACAGGATCGAGAAACTCTCTGGGACGCGATATACCGTGTCATAGGCCGGACCAGGAAACGGCACGAGGACTTGCCCCTGATCGTGAACGGAAAGGTACTGGACAACCTCCACTCTGCCGAATTGCTGGCAGAAACTTTCTACCCCGAGGACAGAAGGGAAGATGACAACGAGGAGCACATGCGCACTAGAGAATTGGCTGAAAAAGTGAACGCCGTGGAGCATGATGAAAAACATGACCCACCGTTCACTATCGATGAGCTAGACTGCGCAGTGCGCACATTCAACCCCAAGAAGGCCCCCGGGCCGGATGGTCTTACGGCCGACATCTGCCAGCATTCGATTAACCACGATCCGGGAACTTTCCTTGCACTGGCTAACCGGTGCTTGGAACTGGGTTACTTCCCCGGGATCTGGAAGGAAGCCACAGTTGTGATCCTAAGGAAACCCGGGAAAGAGAGCTACACGGTTCCAAAATCCCATAGGCCAATTGGGCTTCTGCCGGTGCTGGGAAAAGTCCTGGAAAAAATGGTAATAAACAGAGTTAAATGGCACATTATACCGCAACTCAGTACTCGCCAGTACGGGTTCATGCCCCAGAAGAGCACAGAAGACTCCCTCTATGATCTAGTTGGACACATTCGTGGAAAACTAGCGGAACATAAGCTGACCGTAATGGTGTCGCTAGACATAGAGGGAGCTTTTGACAGCGCTTGGTGGCCAGCTATCCGAACCCGACTGGCTGAGAAAAAATGCCCAGTAAATGTGCGGAGGGTGATGGACAGTTACCTCGATAACCGAAGGGTCAGGGTCAGGTATGCAGGGGAGGAGGTAGTGAAGGAGACATCCAAGGGATGTGTGCAGGGATCGATTGGAGGACCGATACTCTGGAACGTCGTCTTGGATCCCTTACTAAAGGGGCTGGAGGAACGGGGGGACTACTGCCAAGCGTTCGCTGACGACGTGGTGTTAATGTTCGATGGCGACTCAGCGATCGAGATCGAGCGGAAGGCGAATGACGCCCTCGCCTATGTTTACCAGTGGGGTGTCAGTAATAAGTTGAAATTCGCACCGCATAAGACAAATGCGATGGTAATAACGCGGAGACTGAAATACGACACCCCGCGGCTGAGCATGGGAGGGGTCGCCATTGGCATGACGCAAGAGATCAAAATCCTGGGACTAACTATCGACAACAAGCTTACTTTTAACAAGCACACGGCCAACGTGTGCCAAAAGTCGCTTGACTTTTACAAGCAGTTGTCGAGGGCTGCGAAGATCAGCTGGGGCCTCCACCCCGACGTCATCCGCACCATGTACACGGCAGTAGTCGAACCGGTCATCTTGTACGCGGCGAGTGCGTGGGCATCGGCAGCTACAAAGAAGTGCGTACAGAAGAGGTTAAATGCGGTCCAAAGGGGATTTGCACAGAAACTGTGCAAATCCTACCGCACCGTTTCCCTAAACTCGGCGCTGGTGCTGGCTGGGATACTGCCCCTTGATCTGCGAATAATGGAGGCAGCCGCCCTGTATGAGGCGAAGAGGGGGGTACCCCAGTCAGTGCTAGGAGACAGGGACGTCGAGCGACGTACCGCATTTGCCTCAACACCCCACCCGGCAGAGCATATGAGCCTGCAGTTCATATGCCTGGCAGACCAGGAACAACTCGCCGACCACTGCACTCAAGCAGTGCAGATTTACACGGACGGCAGCAAAATTGAAGGCAGGGTGGGGGCGGCATTGTCTCTTTGGAGCAATGGCGCCGAAACCAAAAGTCTGAAATTGAAGCTGTCGTCCCACTGTACGGTCTACCAGGCCGAACTGTTGGCCATATGTAAAGCTTCGAGGGAGATACTGCAAAGCGCAAAGGAGTCGTTTGGCATCTTTAGCGACTCCAGATCTTCTCTCGAAACGGTCGCAAACCACCGCTCTTCTCATCCCCTTGCAGTCGAAACCAGGGAGAATTTGCGGCAGGGCAAATCCCAGGGCAAAGATATATCTTTGTACTGGATAAAGGCTCATGCGGGACTGGAAGGGAATGAGAGAGCCGACCAGCTGGCTAAGGATGCCGCGCTTAAATTAAAAAAGAGGCCGGACTACGACCAATGCCCGGTTTCATTCGTCAAGCGACAAATCCGAAAGGATTCGCTTGACGAATGGAACCGGAGATACAGGATGGGAGAAACAGCAGCAACAACCAAACTCTTCCTCCCAGATGCTGTTGACGCGTATGGGTTCGTCAGAAAAATAAAACCGACCGGAGTACTGACCCAAATTTTGACTGGCCATGGTGGGTTCTCCGAATACCTGAACAGGTTCAAGTGTAAGGGGAGCCCAGCATGTGCATGTGACACCGACAAGGACGAGACAGTAACCCATCTGCTGACTGAATGCCCGGCTTTTGGCCTGGAGAGGTACGAATTAGGGCAAAGATTGTTAATAGACATAAAAGTCGAGAATTTCAATAAACTGATAACGGATACAAAATACAGCAAAGAATTTGTAAAATACTGTGTAAAAATTGCTGAAAAAACGATAAATAAAAACAAGTAGAAGTATAATTATGCTCAAAGTTATATATAAGGATATATAATTGGTAGCATTAAGCAAAAAAAGATGTATAAATTCTGGATACAATAAAATAAGATAGTATATAAAATGTATGTAAAATAACAAAGCAAGTTTGTAGTATGTAACAGTAATAAATAATAAGACATATATCATACAATAGAAAATAAGTAATGTAATAGTGAATAAGAATAGAATATTAGGAAACTTTTTGACTAGTAATAAAGATAAGTTGCCAAGGTCTCGGATCATGTCTGAGGAACCCACTAGCTCGCAGACTCCGCCTTGCGCGGAGAGGTAGGCGCCACAAAAAAAAAAAAAAAAAAAAAAAACCTAACCTAACCTAACCTAACCTAACCTAACCTAACCTAACCTAACCTAACCTAACCTAACCTAACCTAACCTAACCTAACCTAACCTAACCTAACCTAACCTAACCTAACCTAACCTAACCTAACCTAACCTAACCTAACCTAACCTAACCTAACCTAACCTAACCTAACCTAACCTAACCTAACCTAACCTAACCTAACCTAACCTAACCTAACCTAACCTAACCTAACCTAACCTAACCTAACCTAACCTAACCTAACCTAACCTAACCTAACCTAACCTAACCTAACCTAACCTAACCTAACCTAACCTAACCTAACCTAACCTAACCTAACCTAACCTAACCTAACCTAACCTAACCTAACCTAACCTAACCTAACCTAACCTAACCTAACCTAACCTAACCTAACCTAACCTAACCTAACCTAACCTAACCTAACCTAACCTAACCTAACCTAACCTAACCTAACCTAACCTAACCTAACCTAACCTAACCTAACCTTTTTTTTTTTTTTTTTTTTTTTTTTTTTTTGTTGTCGCTGGGAAAAAATGCATTACGCACACCCTCCCATCGGGGGATGGAAGGGTAGTGTGGGACTCCCCGGTCTGAGACCGGTATACCCACTAAAACGACCCAGCGGCATTCCCGCTTCGTCCTAGTGGCGGGGACTGGGAAACCGGCACAGCCTTTACTTCCAGTCCTCCGCCGACGATGACCCGCACAGCGGACCTCACGCCCCCCCCGTGGGGAGGGGGACGGGCCCGGGAATGACAGACGAAGGTGGTGACGGGTGCAATGCGGGCGAAGGCACCCCCGCGCCTGTCGCCCGCCCGTCGCCACCATGAAGAGGGAGACCGCGTCTTCTCCGACCTCTTCTTCTTCTGCGGAGCGGCGCTGCGAGAGGGTCTTCTTCCCGCGCGCGCTCCGCCGCCTCCTTTTGTGACACTACGTCCTCGCAAAAGGAGGCGACCGCTGACCAGGCCTCCTCGCTCCCCAGCATGGCGTTGACCACACCGGGAAGCGAGAGGTCCTGTCCGATCTCCGCGATCAGACTGCGGCGCGGCTCGGACCAAGCTGGGCACACCTCGAGGGTGTGCTGCGCCGTGTCCTCCGCCGCGCCGCAGTCGTGGCACGCCGGGGTTTCCTCCCTCCCGATCCGGTGCAGGTACGTTCCGAAGCAGCCATGCCCGGACAACACCTGCACCAGACGGAACGAGAGGAAACCATGGGACCGCTCGAGCCAGGCCCGGAGGACCGGACCGAGCGCGTCCAACGTCCGGCGGCCAAAGGCGGCGGTGGCGAGGTCCTCCGTCCAATGGAGGACGATGGCGTCCTTCGCCTCCCGCCGCACGGCCTCCCGCTCCTCGGCGACGGGGCGCTCCCCGAGCGCCCTGCGATGCGCCGTCCACTCATACACCCTGGCCAGCACCCAAGCCTCCAACTCCCAAGGAGGGGTGCCGGCCAGAGCGCACGCCGCCGAAAAACCCACCGACCGGTAGGCCCTCGCCACCCGCAGTGCAATGGCCCTTTGGGGCTTGCGGATGGCGGTCGCGTTCTCCCTCCTGTGGAGGGAGTCCGCCCAAATGGGGGCCCCGTACAGGGCCATGCTCCGCAAGATGCCGGCATAGAGGCGCCGGCATTTCGCCTTGGGCCCCCCCAGGTTCGGGAGGAGCCACGAGAGGGCGTCCGCGGCCTTCAACAGGCGCGTCGACAGCCCGCTGAAATGTGGGCCGAAGCGCCACCTGTCGTCCAGCACCAGGCCCAGATATTTCATCCGGGGCTGGACCTCTATACGGACGCCCTCCACGACGATGTGGGCGTCGGGTGGGCAGCGCTGCCGAGGCCCGCGAAAGAACACGGCCTCGGTCTTGTGCAGCGCCACCTTCAATCCCAGGCGGCGGATCCTCTCTGCAACCAAGGATCCGCCAGCCGAGGCCAGACAGGCCGCGTCCGCGAAACTCCTCCCCCGGGCAGTAAGCAGGGTGTCATCCGCGTAGCAGATGACACTCGTGCCCGGGAGGAGGGCTCCCCGCAGCAACCAATCGAACCCGATGTTCCACAGCGGGGGCCCAAGCACCGACCCCTGTGGAACACCGGACTCTGCGCCGTACCGCCTCACTGTGGCCGTCTTGTCTACGAGGAGGACCTCTCGGTCCTCCAAGTAGCTGGCCAGGAGGCTCCGCAGATATTGGGGCACTCCGTGATACCGGAGCGCCTCCAATATCGTCGAGTGGGGCACGGAGTTGAAGGCATTGGCAATGTCGAATGACACCGCCAGCACTCCGTCCCCCGCCTCGACTGCCTCCTTCACCTGGCCCTTGAGTAGGGCCAGCGCGTCGATCGTCGAACGCCCGCGACGGAAACCGAATTGGGCGTCCGACAGATCCGGCCCGACATCCCGCAGATGACTCCCGAGCCGGGAGGCGACTATCCCCTCGAACAATTTGCCGACCTCATCGAGCAACACGACGGGCCGGTATGCCGAGGGGGAGTCCACCGGGCGTCCCGCCTTTCGGAGGAGGCAAAGCTGCCCCTCCTTCCACAGTTTCGGGAACTTCCCAGCCGTAAAGCACGCGCTGAAAAGGTCCCGAAACCTGTCCTCCATCTCGGAGGCAGCTATTGCCAGCACCCGTGCGGGGACGCCGTCCGGCCCGGGGGCCGTCTTCTTGGCGCGGAGGGTGAGTATCCCCGCGTAGATCTCCGCCGCCGTCACCGGGGGGACCTCCTCCTCCGGCGAAGCCGCCCCTTGCGGGGGATCCATTGTTGGTGGGGCGAAGTCGGTCCTGCGCGGAAACAGGGACCGGACCACCCCATCCAGCAGTGCTGGCTCGAGGGTCTCCGACAGTGGGGGACCATAGGGGCGGAGCTGGTTCCGCGCCGCCTTGTATGGCCTCCCATAGGGATCCCTGTCGAGACCCTCCAGCATTTCGGCCCTCGCCGAGTCTTCTGCAGCGCCCATTGCAGACTTGAGGACCGTCGTCGCCTCTCGATAGCAGGCGTATAGGCGGTCCTCTTCTGCCCGGACTCGGTTCTGGGCGCTGCGCCGTCGACTCCGCGCGTAAGCCCTTCTGGCCGCCACGCAGTTGGCCCGGAGTTCCGACAGCTCCTCCGTCCACCAATAAACGGCGCGACGGGGAGGCGGACGGCGACACCGAGGCATGCTGGAATTGCACACCTCGGTCAGGGCCCCTCTGAGCCGAACCGCTGCGGCGTCTACGTCCTGTACCTCAACAGGGGGCGACAACCAGTCCTGGAGGAAAGCCGCCTCCTTGGCTGCCTCCCGGTCCAGGCGGGTGAGTGCCCACCGCGGGAAGGGAGATTGCCCAGCGCGGGCCATCCCCCCCCCCTGGGTGGAGATGTCGAACCGCACGTATCGGTGGTCCGACAAGGTCTCCACCATCTCAACCCGCCAGTTCACGACGCGAGCGGCCAGCGCAGGGGTGGCGAACGTGACGTCCACCACCGACCCACCCTGTTGCCGCACACACGTGTGGACCGTCCCCCTGTTGAGGAGGGACATACCGCTTGAGGCCGCCCAGAACTCAACGGCGCGTCCCCGGACGTTGCACCCGGCGGCCGGGTTGCCCCAGGCCGCCGACTTGGCGTTCAGGTCGCCCAACACCACGACCTGGCGAGGCGCCGCCCTCCCTACGACTGCAGTGAGGACCTCCAGGAAATCCTCAAAGTCCGAGAGAGGGCGGTTTGGGGAGAAATAGACCCCGACCAGGGCCATGTCCCCCCCCCACGCGGCGGCCACGTATCCCGGTCCCCTCTCTAAGAGCGAGAGGGGAGGGGAGTCCGTGGAAGACCGCGCCACCAACGCCACCAGGCCGTCCCGGTCACCCAGCCAACGGCCAGGGACCGAGTAAGGCTCGGCGACCACCGCCAAGTCCACCAACCACTCAGCCATTGTCTGCATCAGCAGATCTTGGGCTGCCCTGCAGTGGTTGGCGTTCGCCTGAAGGATGCGATGTTCGACTATATCCATCAGTCGGACATCGCACCCCCCTCCGCAGCCGCCGCAGGAACGGCGGTACCGGCAGCGGCAACAGGCCCGGTTGGCGCCTGTACTTTGCCACGCTTAGGGGGAGGATTGCAGTTCCTCCCCTTCATCACGTGGTCCGCTTGGCTGCCACTGGCAGCACAGACCGAGCAGTGCGGCGTGGCGACCTTACAGGAGGCGGCTTGGTGGCCCCCCATGCCGCAGCGGTAGCAGGTGTCTGACCTGTCCACCGCGGACGGACACAGCGGCCGGGTGTGGCCGATGCCGAAGCACCGGAAACACCTCAGCGGCTGGTCCTCGAGTGCCCTGACCGCACCCGAGCTGAAGCCGACCGTCAGCCGGCCCTTCGCCAGGGCGGCTCTGGCAGCGGGAACCGGGCACTCAAGGCGGACGGTGCCCATGCCACCGCGGCCGGGCCTTATGTCCCGACTCTGGACCGCCGCGACGTCGCAGCCCCCTAACGCTGCGACCGCCTCCACCACCTCCTCCTTGGTGACGGAATCGTCGAGATCCGTCACCTCAAGTGTCACCAACTTTACCGGTCGGGCCACCTTGGCGGAGTCCGCGATGACCTCCCGCAGCTTAGCTGCAAAGAGGTCCGCGCGGGCTCCCCCCTCTGCCCCCGGGAACTCGAATAATCGAGCCCCGGCTTGGGTCCGCCGGCAAGACACACTGCCGATCCCCAATTGAGTGGGATCGGCATTGCTACGCGCCCGCACTAAAATTGACGCGTACGTCTCCCCTCGCTCCGCCGCCTCCGCGGTGAGGGTCACCACGACGGCCGCGGTTTTTGGGGAGACTAGCTGCCCCTTTCCCCTCGCTCTACCTCTACCTGCCCGCTTCCCCCCCTCTCTGCCGGTCGTCTGCGACTGGCTGGGAGCAGGGACGGCTGGGGCGGCAGCCGCCGACGTTTTGGCTTTGCCCTTCCTCCTCCCGACCACTTCCGTCCACTCATTGGACGGGGTGGTCGAGGGGAGAAGGGCGTCCTCCTGGACCTGGGATGAGGTGGACGGCCCCGGCTCGGAGGGCCCCTTATCCGCCGCAAGCGGCGGTCGGAGGCGCTTTTCCGGCAGGAGCCGGTCCTCTATTCCTGCCAGGCAGGCTCGCGTGAAGGCCCGCTCCTCCATTACCACCTTGCGAATTATGTCCTCAAGATTGGAGTTGGAGGAGGGGCTCTCTGCCGCAGGACTCGTCTTCTTAGACGTCGATGTCGAAGGCGTTGATGACGTCCTCGTCGTCTCGGCAGGGGCCTGCTGCGGGCGGGCCGTGGCTTCAGCCAGCTTGCGATGAAGCTCACTGACTTCCACCTGCAGGCGATCCACCCTCGCCTGCAGTTGCCGTGTCTCGTCAGTGGCCTTCCGCTGCACCAGCTCCTTGACCACACCAAGCAAGCTCGCGGCCCGACATTTGAGGGCCTTCTGGAAGGTCCCCTTCAGGTTTGAGGACTTTGAGGCAACCTCCAAAATTTCCTCCTCGTCCTCCTCCGCCATTTGTTCCAGCTCCAGCAGGGAGTGGTCCGCGTAGAGCACACGGGACGCACCGTACCCGGACTTTGCTCGGGTGACGTGCGCCCGCCTCTCCCTCGCGGCAACCCGCTCCTCAAGCTCCTGCTGGAGCTGCGCCCGCTGCGCAAGATCCAACTTACGTTGGGCGTCCGCGAGCCCAACGACGTGGGTGTCCGCGGCCGTCGGCTTTTTAGCCTTTGTCAGCCTCGCCGACCCTGACGCCGAGGAGCCCTCGGACCCATCCCGCAGGAAGGCCCGCTTTCGCGACTGCGAGTCGCCTGCACCCGACACGCCAACCATTGACTCATCGTCGGAGTCAGACAAATCCGACAAGTCGGTTCTTCCGAAGAAGCTAGCCGCAGACGGCGCGCGGCTAGCCTCTGACGCCGAAGCGTCGGTTTGGCCCTGAGAAGGACCTTTGGGTTGGCCCTGAGAAGGGCCTTTGGGTTGGCCCTGAGAAGGGCCTTTGGGTTGGCCCTGAGAAGGGCCTTTGGGTTGGCCCTGAGAAGGGCCTTTGGGTTTAAAATATCGCCCGCAGGCATCCCGCGTAGGTTTCGGCATATCCTCCGCAGGTTCGTACTCTCAAGGCAAGATGAGCTACGATAATCACAGTGCACTTTGGCCGAGCCCAGTCTGCCACTCCGTTACGGTGGTCAAACTGGGTCGTTTCCAGGGGACGCGACGTGGACGCAAGCACTGTGGGGTGGTCCCCCAACCTAACCTAACCTAACCTAACCTAACCTAACCTAACCTAACCTAACCTAACCTAACCTAACCTAACCTAACCAGTTGCACTCGGTCTCTCGAGCGGTAAGCAGCTAAAACCTACGCGCTCCGCACTTAAAAATACAAATTAATTGGTTTTCCTGCTCTTATAGTAACAAGTGAAGTGTCGGTGTATGCGGAAAATTGAGCCGCACAAAGTGCCGTGAAAAAGTGTTGTCGGACTTAAGTGACAAAAAAGTTTTCAGCGAGAAACCTCATTTTTAGAGGTTAGGCGGAAAACTCCAAACAGTAAAACCCAAACGCTGCCGAAACCAGATCGACGACCCCCCATTTTTTCACCGGCTTCGTGTGGACATCGTGGTTCCCAACCATCTGGACCGCCAAAAACCATCCTGACGGCTCGCAACTGTGAGTTATTCAGGAAATTGTGAAAACCACGTGCCCTGAAAGAGTGGAAGGAGTGGACCCAGCGGCGTGAAATTTGGCGTCAACTTAGAACACTATCAAAAAAGGCGAGTGCAATGTATTTTGGATTTTTATGACAACTGGTATATTTAATATAACAGTTGAAACTTCGCAACTTTCGACATATATAACTCCGGACAGAGGATCTTCTTGGAAATTTTTCAACTGCAGCCTGGTGCGCGCTCATCAGAACATTAGAAATCCTAAGTTTTAGATTTTTAGTTAAAATAGTTTTAAAATTACACCATATTTTATATAAAAGACACATTTTAAAAAAATTTCGACTTGGTTTTTAGGTTTTTTAGTTTTTGTTTAGTTTAAATTGTAGCACTATATTTTGAGTATTTTACATAAATTTTTCAGAATTTTTGGACAAGTATTTCCAAAGATATTGAATTTTTACTGTTTTTCGACCATAATTCAAAATTTAATAGAATTAATTCATTTTTGACCCCAGGGCAGGGTCCAATATACCATCTGTGACCAAATTAAGCCCAAACTCGGGCTATATATCTTGTACTTTGGCCGTTTTTGTAAAAAAGCACCATCTTGGTTTTTTGGTTTAAATTTTCAAGACAGGATATCTAGAGAACCGCTGTCCCGTTCTTATTCGTTTTTCCACAGTGGCCAGTAGTTTTTAGTTAAGTTTAAGTGTATCTGGTTTTCAGCCTGTTTCAGGCTATACAAATTTTAGCAGCTGAAAGTGCTTTCAGGAGATACCCGAAGTGACGCTGACCTGTACATCCAAAACCCCGTCACTCTGCGACGTGGGGTTCCGAAGATACGGACATTTTTAATTGACCTTTGACAGTTCGGCGGCCATTTTGTTTAGCTTCAAACCGCCATAACTCCTGAACCGGAGGTCGTGGGAGATCGTGGTTTTTGATTTTAAGGGCAGGGACTCACTGTCCTACATACCCCACAATTTCAGGCGGTTTGGAGCTGAAAATTTTCGGGACTCTGAAAGCGGTTTCAGCGGACAGCGGAGCTTAGGCCGAGTTGGGAGAGCCCAAACTCGAGGTGTCTGCGGCTTTCCAGAGGGAAGTTATCCTCGGTCAAAGACTGACTTTGACAGCACCGCGGCCATTTTGTGAAATCTTGTAACTTCCATAACTTCCCAACGGACAGTCGTAGAGGGCTGGGGTCTTCGCTGGGCATACCAGTAGGGCTTAGGGTATAAGATAGGACGACTTTCAGGCGTTTTCAGGAAGCTGAGATTTTTCAGCCTGAAAACCATTCCGGTGGATCGGTCTCACCGAGCCAACTTTGGAAAGCCCAAACACCGGGGTTTTAGGACCGGTGGTTGCGGAGATATCCTCTTGTAACCACTTTGGGTTTTTTATTCTTGAAAAAACCCAAATTTTTAGGTTAGGATATCTCCGAGACCCCTTGGTGTAACCGTACCGAGTTTGGGTTCATCTGGGAGGGCTCGGTGTGAGCTATCTACTGAAATTGACAAAACGACTCTACATAGAGCCATTTCTGAAGTCGCTATATTTTGGCAGTTTTTTTTGAATTGCGAGAGTTTTTCTCGTCTGCTTTCGGTGCTTGACCCGTTTACTGAACAGAAGGCTGACTGTTATCAGCCCTAAATAGAGTTCAGACTTGTCAAAATTTTATAATCTTATCTTTTCTACATTTAAGTTTAATTTTAGTTATACATTTTTACTTTTTGTTTGTTTTGTACCGTTTTATACTTTGACGCGAACCTCCAGAGACGATGAATGCATTCAGGACCCCACTTAAGGCGAAGCCGACTGAGGGTGACAAGTCACCAAAAGCAACAAAGTCGCCTCCGAATGTCAGGCGCAGCGTCGCGGAATTGGAGGCCGCCGGGCCCTCCACCGCGAACCCTGCCCCCCCCCCGCTTTCACTAGTCACTAAGACGGCGCAGGCTGGCCCTGCGAAACCTTCACAGAAGCCTCCGCAATCAAATTTTTTACAGGTGCACTCGCCGCCAAAACCCCACTACGCGGACCGAACGGCAGAGGCAAAGGCCTGTGTGACCAAGGCTAAGGTATTGCTAGGCACCTCCAGAAATACCAAAAACGAAATAAAAACCGGTATTACTGAGGCGCTCGACCGGTTGTATGCACTAGTTAAGGAGGCTGAAAAATCAGCTAAGATAAAAAGTGTGGGGCCTGAAAATACACAGCCCGAAGGTGTCGCCAACCTCACCTTCACTAGCATAGCTGACCCAAGCCAGAGCAACAGCCAACTCGAGGCTCAAATAAGGAGCCACTCATTGCTGCTAGAAAGCCACTCCAAGGGGATGGAGGAGCTCAAGGTAGCAATCGAGCAGCACAAAGAGAGTTTACAGAGCGGTGCTGCCATTAACACTTATGCGAGTGTAACCCACAGCGGAAAAGCGAACCCAGTGCGAAGTACGCTCCACTCCATAGTGGTTACCTCCAAAGACGAGACGGAGTCTGGGGACGAAGTCATGGAGAAAGTGCGGAAGGCAGCAGACGCAAAGGAAGGCTGGGTAAAGGTGGAAAAGGTGAGGAAAGCGAAAGACAGGAAAATTATTATGGGCTTCCAAACCACCGAGGAAAGGGATAAGCTTAAGGATAAGTTAATAAGAGATAGGCAGGACCTCCATGTCGAGGAAGTGAAAAACAAGGACCCCATGTTGATCCTCAGGAGCGTCTTCTCTGTTCATTCAGATGAAGACATTATCAAGGCTCTGAGGAATCAGAATCGAGATGTTTTTCGCATCCTCGACAAGGAGGAGGACAGGGTAGTGGTGAAGTTCCGGAGGAGGACCAGGAACCCACACCAATGCCACGTTGTGGTCAGCGTCTCGCCGATCATCTGGAGACGAGCAACGGAACTCGGATGCCTACACGTAGATCTCCAGCGCGTAAAGGTCGAAGACCAGACCCCACTGGTGCAGTGCACGCGCTGCCTAGACTATGGCCATGGCAGACGTTACTGCAAGGAACCGGCTGACCTGTGCAGTCACTGCGGCGGGCCGCATCTGAGATCGGATTGTGCCGACTTTCTAACGGGTGCCCCGCCAAAGTGCCGGAACTGCACAAGAGCCAAGCTCGGGGACGCTGGCCACAACGCCTTCAGCTCGGAATGTCTGACACGCCACAGGTGGGACGAAATAGCAAGAGCTACTGTAGCATATTGCTAAGGGCACCCACGGAAACCCAAACCCCTACAGACTGGTCCAGGCCAACCTCCAGCGGAAAAGACTGGCGACCAACGAGCTTCTTATCGAAGCGGAAAAGCGCGGTATCGCCATCGCTCTCCTCCAGGAACCATACGTAGGCGGGGCCAAAGTAATGAGGAGTCATAGAGGCGTCCGGATCTTCCAGAGCACGGACACCGGAGATGGGACTGTTAAGGCCGCAATAGCGGTCTTCGACCAAGACCTCATCGTCGAACAGTACCCGAAACTCACCACGAACAACATCACCGTGGTGGGGATCCGAACCAGTGCCTGGAAGATCACACTAGTCTCCTTTTACTTCGAGCCAGACCAGCCAATTGAACCATACCTCGACCACCTCAAACGTGTTGGGGAGGAGGTAGGTTCCAGAATGTGGATTATTGGAGGAGATTCAAACGCAAAAAGTACCTGGTGGGGAAGCCTGACCATCGACCGCAGAGGCGAAGAGGTGTCTGGAGTTCTCGATGAGCTGGACCTGAACATACTCAACAGAGGGGAAATTCCGACCTTCGACACGATCAGAGGAGGCATTAGGTACTGCAGCCACGTCGACATAACGGCATGCTCGACGGATATCCTAGACCTGATAGACGACTGGAGGATAGACGAGGGCCTCACGAGCTCGGACCACAACGGCATTGTATTTAACATCAAAGTAAAGAGATCGAAAGGTATCCAAATTAGCAGAACAACCAGAATTTTTAACACTAAAAAAGCAAATTGGCCTGAGTTTCATGAGAAACTCGGCCAATTAATGCAAGCAAGCAATATTAATAAAGTAGTTATAGATAAATTAAACA
Source organism: Cerastis rubricosa (assembly GCA_949152445.1). Taxonomy (NCBI): domain Eukaryota; kingdom Metazoa; phylum Arthropoda; class Insecta; order Lepidoptera; family Noctuidae; genus Cerastis; species Cerastis rubricosa. The sequence goes on from OX424546.1 coordinate 35,638, forward strand.
CAGTCGAACAATTAAATTCAATAACCAAATTATATATAAAGTCAATTACAGAAGCATGCACTTCGTCAATGCCGGCGAAGAAAACAAACGAAGTGTTTACCTTGCCGTGGTGGTCCGAGAAACTCGATGGGATGAAGAAAAAGGTCACAACCTATAAAAACAGAGTAAGGAATGCTGCACCAGTTCGAAGATCGAAGGTCGTCGATGAGTACCAGAAACTGAAAGTTGAGTATGAGACGGAAGCAGCCAAGGACGAAGTCGAGAGTTGGAAGAACTTCTGCTCAAGACAGGACAGAGAGGGGGTTTGGGAAGGAATTTATCGGGTGATAGGGAGGACTAAGGGAAGAGGAGTGGATCAGCCGTTGGTGAAGAACGGTGAGGTATTAGACGCAAAGGGATCGGTAGAGCTCCTGGCGAAAACCTTTTATCCGGAAGACCAAACAGACACCGACAACACCTGCCACCGCCAAGTCAGAGAAAAGGCCGATGTCGTGAATGCTGGGGCACAAGGTGAACCTTGTGAGCCGTCATTCACGATGGCCGAGCTGATGGCAGCGTGTGAGTCGTTCAATGTTAAAAAAGCGCCAGGAGCAGACGGCCTCACTGCCGACATTTGTAACCAGGCTATTAGAAGTGCCCCTGAGATAGCTTTGGCTCTCCTCAACGGCTGCCTGAGAAACCACCTCTTCCCTGAAATCTGGAAGGAGGCGACAGTCATTATCTTAAAAAAGCCTGGGAAAGCAGACTACGGCAACCCGAAGGCGTACAGACCAATCGGCCTTTTACCCATCTTCGGGAAAATTTTTGAGAAGATGTTGGTGGCCCGCCTCAAGTTTCATCTGATCCCCAGGATGAGTACTCGTCAGTACGGATTTATGCCCCAGAGAAGCACCGAAGACTCCCTCTATGCACTAATGCAGCACATACGTGGCAAGCTGGCACTAAAGAAAATAACAGTACTGGTATCATTGGACATAGAGGGAGCCTTCGACAGCGCGTGGTGGCCAGCCATAAGAGTCCGTCTGGCTGAGGAACAGTGTCCAGTAGGCCTGAGGAGGGTCATCGACAGCTACCTCTACAACAGAAGGGTCAGGGTCAGATACGCAGGTGAAGAGTACTGCAAGGCCACTAGCAAGGGCTGCGTCCAGGGATCCATCGCGGGACCAATCTTTTGGAACTTGGTACTGGACCCGCTTCTTAAGAGCTTGGAAGCTAGGGGTGACTACTGCCAGGCTTTTGCAGACGACGTTGTGCTGCTTTTCGATGGTGACACTGCGTTGGAGATCGAGGGACGTGCCAATGCCGCTCTCGAACATGTTCGGGCGTGGGGTGTCGAAAACAAGCTTAAATTTGCTCCGCACAAAACCAATGCGATGGTTATAACGCGCAAACTGAAATACGACACCCCGCGCTTAAGCATGGGCGGGACTGACATTGCCATGTCTAACGAGATCAAAATCCTGGGTGTCACCATCGACAAGCAGCTGACTTTCAACGCGCACGTCGCGAACGTATGCAGAAGGGCAGTAGGCATCCATAAGCAATTAACAAGGGCAGCAAAAACCAGCTGGGGGCTTAACCCTGAAGTCATTAGAATAATATATGTGGCCACCGTCGAACCCGTCATCTTGTACGCCGCCAGCGTATGGGCTCCGGCCGTCGATAAGCTGGGCGTCCAGAAGCAGTTGGGAGCGGTCCAGCGTGGTATCGCACAGAAGCTGTGCAAGGGATACCGGACGGTCTCCTTAAACTCCGCGCTAGTGCTGGCTGGGATACTTCCTCTCGACCTGCGAGTCCGCGAAGCGGCATCGCTATATGAGGCTAGGAGGGGAGTGCCCCAGCCAGCACTTGGTGACAGGAGCGTTGAGCAGACCGCCTCGGCAATGGAGGCTCCTCACCCAGCTGAGCGCGCTGAGCTAGAGCTCATAAGCCTGGTAAATCAAGAGCAACTAGATGCCCAGAGCGAACTTGAAGTTCGTATCTTTACGGACGGGAGCAAGATTGGGGGCAAGGTTGGAGCGGCACTATCCGTATGGAGCGGTGACGCCGAAACCAAAACCCTCAAGCTTGCTCTCCCACACTACTCCACTGTTTACCAGGCCGAGCTTCTGGCAATATGCGTCGCAACCAGGGAGATCCTAAAGCATAGAGCGCAGTCGTTTGGAATCTTCAGTGACTCTATGGCGGCCCTCCAAACAATCCAAAATTACGATCGACACCACCCCCTGGCAGTAGAAACAAGGGCAAATCTTAGGTCCCTGTCGATCCAAAACAAGGCCGTAACCTTGTTTTGGATCAAAGCCCATGTGGGGTTGGAAGGAAATGAGAGGGCCGATGAATTAGCCAAAAGTGCCGCTGAGGGTTCCAAGCGAAAGCCCGACTATGACCCGTGTCCGGTTTCATACGTCAAGCGATGCATCCGAACGGCAACTCTTGACGTGTGGAATCGGAGATACTGCACTGGAGGAACGGCCTCTGGGACGAAATTGTTTTTCCCGGATGCGGTGGCGGCGTACGGGATAGTCAGGAAGATGAAAATTGGCAATGTGATCACTCAGATCATTACGGGGCACGGCGGGTTCTCTGAATACTTGAATCGCTTCAAGTGTAAGGAGAGCCCCTCGTGCATCTGCGATCCCAACATTGCAGAAACGGTGCCACATATATTATTCGACTGTCCCGTCTTCGATCAGCAAAGAATTGCGGCCGAGCACGTACTCGACACCAAACTGGATGCCGAAAACCTGTGGCTAATAATGAAAGGGAAAAAAAGAGAGGTGTTCTTAGAATTCTGTATAAAGATTTGTGAAAAAGTAATAAAGAGAAATAAAACGGGTTAAGTAAAGATGTTTTACATAATATTTATATAATATTAAGGTCAAGCATTGAAGGTAGACGTAATAAACTGCTAAGAAACACCAGAAAACTTGAATAATATAATATAATGCCATAAATTAAAGTGTAATAAGATGATGATAAGAACTGTCCTAGAACTGATGATAGATAAATAAGATTTCTGATCGAATTACTGCAATTCAAGAATGTTTTAGAATAAAGAAATAGAAGATAATAATAGCCGTAAGAAATATGTAACTATTATTAAGAGTAGTATATAAGCTAGATGTAAATTAGAAATAGCTGTAACAATTAAAAATAACCAGGAAAAAGAATAAAATGTAATATGTTGTAAAAAGTTGAAAAGAAGCATGTACTAGAATTAAGTAGTAAAATAAGAATCACTGTGTGTAGAGAAAATTAATAAAAGTATTTGTGTCAATGTGTTACCCGATACCCAAAATAAAAAGAAAGAACTGGAATAGAGTACAGAATAGGAACCAGTAGAAGGGTGTCCTACCCTGATAGACAGAAAGATGATGAATGATAGAAAGACAAAGTATGAAGAATAAAAGTACGAGAGGAATAACTGCGAGAACTAGTATGAATGATAAGCCTAGCACAGGCTCCAATTACGTTGGAGGTAGTAGAAAAAAAAAAAAAAAAAAAAAAAAAAAAAAAAAAAAAAACCTAACCTAACCTAACCTAACCTAACCTAACCTAACCTAACCTAACCTAACCTAACCTAACCTAACCTAACCTAACCTTTTTTTTTTTTTTTTTTTTTTTTTTTTTTTTTTTTTTTTTTGTTTTTTTTTTGTCGCTGGGAAAAAATGCATTACGCACACCCTCCCATCGGGGGATGGAAGGGTAGTGTGGGACTCCCCGGTCTGAGACCGGTATACCCACTAAAACGACCCAGCGGCATTCCCGCTTCGTCCTAGTGGCGGGGGACTGGGAAACCGGCACAGCCTTTACTTCCAGTCCTCCGCCGACGATGACCCGCACAGCGGACCTCACGCCCCCCCCGTGGGGAGGGGGACGGGCCCGGGAATGACAGACGAAGGTGGTGACGGGTGCAATGCGGGCGAAGGCACCCCCGCACCTGTCGCCCGCCCGTCGCCACCATGAAGAGGGAGACCGCGTCTTCTCCGACCTCTTCTTCTTCTGCGGAGCGGCGCTGCGAGAGGGTCTTCCTCCCGCGCGCGCTCCGCCGCCTCCTTTTGCGAGACTACGTCCTCGCAAAAGGAGGCGACCGCTGACAAGGCCCCCTCGGCGTCCAGGGCCATGTCCCCCCACGCGGCGGCCACGTATCCCGGTCCCCTCTCTAAGAGCGAGAGGGGAGGGGAGTCCGTGGAAGACCGCGCCACCAACGCCACCAGGCCGTCCCGGTCACCCAGCCAACGGCCAGGGACCGAGTAAGGCTAGGCGACCACCGCCAAGTCCACCAACCACTCAGCCATCGTCTGCATCAGCAGATCTTGGGCTGCCCTGCAGTGGTTGGCGTTCGCCTGAAGGATGCGATGTTCGACTATATCCATCAGTCGGACATCGCACCCCCCTCCGCAGCCGCCGCAGGAACGGCGGTACCAGCAGCCGCAACAGGCCCGGTTGGCGCCAGCACTTTGCCACGCTTAGGGGGAGGATTGCAGTTCCTCCCCTTCATCACGTGGTCCGCTTGGCTGCCACTGGCAGCACAGACCGAGCAGTGCGGCGTGGTGACCTTACAGGAGGCGGCTTGGTGGCCCCCCATGCCGCAGCGGTAGCAGGTGTCTGACCTGTCCACCGCGGACGGACACAGCGGCCGGGTGTGGCCGATGCCGAAGCACCGGAAACACCTCAGCGGCTGGTCCTCGAGTGCCCTGACCGCACCCGAGCTGAATCCGACCGTCAGCCGGCCCTTCGCCAGGGCGGCTCTGGCAGCTGGAACCGGGCACCCAAGGCGGACGGTGCCCATGCCACCGCGGCCGGGCCTTATGTCCCGACTCTGAACCGCCGCGACGTCGCAGCCCCCTAACGCTGCGACCGCCTCCACCACCTCCTCCTTGGTGACGGAATCGTCGAGATCCGTCACCTCGAGTGTCACCAACTTTACCGGTCGGGCCACCTTGGCGGAGTCCGCGATGACCTCCCGCAGCTTAGCTGCAAAGAGGTCCGCGCGGGCTCCCCCCTCTGCCCCCGGGAACTCGAATAATCGAGCCCCGGCTTGGGTCCGCCGGCAAGACACACTACCGATCCCCAATTGAGTGGGATCGGCATTGCTACGCGCCCGCACTAAAATTGACATGTACGTCTCCCCTCGCTCCGCCGCCTCCGCGGTGAGGGTCACCACGACGGCCGCGGTTTTTGGGGAGACTAGCTGCCCCTTCCCCCTCGCTCTACCTCTACCTCCCTGCTTCCCTCTGCCGGTCGTCTGCGACTGGCTGGGAGCGGGGACGGCTGGGGCGGCAGCCGCCGTCTTTTTGGCTTTGCCCTTCCCCCTCCCGACCACTTCCGTCCATTCATTGGACGGGGTGGTTGAGGGGAGAAGGGCGTCCTCCTGGACCTGGGATGAGGAGGACGGCCCCGGCTCGGAGCGCCCCTTATCCGCCGCAAGCTGCGGTCGGAGGCGCTTTTCCGGCAGGAGTCGGTCCTCTATTCCTGCCAGGCAGGCTCGCGTGAAGGCCCGCTCCTCCATTACCACCCTGCGGATTATGTCCTCAAGGTTGGAGTTGGAGGAGGGGCCGTCTGCCGCAGGACTCGTCTTCTTAGACGTCGACGTCGAAGGCGTTGATGACGTCCTCGTCGTCTCGGCAGGGGCCGTGGCTTCAGCCAGCTTGCGATGAAGCTCACTGACTTCCACCTGCAGGCGATCCACCCTCGCCTGCAGTTGCCGTGTCTCGTCAGTGGCCTTCCGCTGCACCAGCTCCTTGACCACACCAAGCAAGCTCGCGGCCCGACATTTGAGGGCCTTCTGGAAGGTCCCCTTCAAGTTTGAGGACTTTGAGGCAACCTCCAAAATTTCCTCCTCGTCCTCCTCCGCCATTTGTTCCAGCTCCAGCAGGGAGTGGTCCGCGTAGAGCACACGGGACGCACCGTACCCGGACTTTGCTCGGGTGACGTGCGCCCGCCTCTCCCTCGCGGCAACCCGCTCCTCAAGCTCCTGCTGGAGCTGCGCCCGCTGCGCAAGATCCAACTTACGTTGGGCATCCGCGAGCCCAACGACGTGGGTGTCCGCGGCCGTCGGCTTTTTAGCCTTTGTCAGCCTCGCCGACCCTGACGCCGAGGAGCCCTCGGACCCATCCCGCAGGAAGGCCCGCTTTCGCGACTGCGAGTCGCCTGCACCCGAGACGCCAACCATTGACTCATCGTCGGAGTCAGACAAATCCGACAAGTCAGTTCTTCCGAAGAAGCTAGCCGCAGACGGCGCGCGGCTAGCCTCTGACGCCGAAGCGTCGGTTTGGCCCTGAGAAGGGCCTTTGGGTTGGCCCTGAGAAGGGCCTTTGGGTTGGCCCTGAGAAGGGCCTTTGGGTTGGCCCTGAGAAGGGCCTTTGGGTTGGCCCTGAGAAGGGCCTTTGGGTTTAAAATACCGCCCGCAGGCATCCCGCGTTGGTTTAGGCATATCCTCCGCAGGTTCGTACTCTCAAGGCAAGATGAGCTACGATAATCACAGTGCACTTTGGCCGAGCCCAGTCTGCCACTCCGTTACGGTGGTCAAACTGGGTCGTTTCCAGGGGACGCGACGTGGACGCAAGCACTGTGGGGTGGTCCCCCAACCTAACCTAACCTAACCTTTTTTTTTTTTTTTTTTTTTTGTTGTCGCTGGGAAAAAATGCATTACGCACACCCTCCCATCGGGGGATGGAAGGGTAGTGTGGGACTCCCCGGTCTGAGACCGGTATACCCACTAAAACGACCCAGCGGCATTCCCGCTTCGTCCTAGTGGCGGGGGACTGGGAAACCGGCACAGCCTTTACGTCCAGTCCTCCGCCGACGATGACCCGCACAGCGGACCTCACGCCCCCCCCGTGGGGAGGGGGACGGGCCCGGGAATGACAGACGAAGGTGGTGACGGGTGCAATGCGGGCGAAGGCACCCCCGCGCCTGTCGCCCGCCCGTCGCCACCATGAAGAGGGAGACCGCGTCTTCTCCGACCTCTTCTTCTTCTGCGGAGCGGCGCTGCGAGAGGGTCTTCCTCCCGCGCGCGCTCCGCCGCCTCCTTTTGCGAGACTACGTCCTCGCAAAAGGAGGCGACCGCTGACCAGGCCCCCTCGCTCCCCAGCATGGCGTTGACCACACCGGGAAGCGAGAGGTCCTGTCCGATCTCCGCGATCAGACTGCGGCGTGGCTCGGACCAAGCTGGGCACACCTCGAGGGTGTGCTGCGCCGTGTCCTCCGGCGCGCCGCAGTCGTGGCACGCCGGGGCTTCCTCCCTCCCGATCCGGTGCAGGTACGTTCCGAAGCAGCCATGCCCGGACAACACCTGCACCAGACGGAACGAGAGGAAACCATGGGACCGCTCGAGCCAGGCCCGGAGGACCGGACCGAGCGCGTCCAACGTCCGGCGGCCAAAGGCGGCGGTGGCGAGGTCCTCCGTCCAATGGAGGACGATAGCGTCCCTCGCCTCCCGCCGCACGGCTTCCCGCTCCTCGGCGACGGGGCGCTCCCCGAGCGCCCTGCGATGCGCCGTCCACTCATACACCCTGGCCAGCACCCAAGCCTCCAACTCCCAAGGAGGGGTGCCGGCCAGAGCGCACGCCGCCGAAAAACCCACCGACCGGTAGGCCCTCGCCACCCGCAGTGCAATGGCCCTTTGGGGCTTGCGGATGGCGGTCGCGTTCTCCCTCCTGTGGAGGGAGTCCGCCCAAATGGGGGCCCCGTACAGGGCCATGCTCCGCAAGATGCCGGCATAGAGGCGCCGGCATTTCGCCTTGGGCCCCCCCAGGTTCGGGAGGAGCCACGAGAGGGCGTCCGCGGCCTTCAACAGGCGCGTCGACAGCCCGCTGAAATGCGGGCCGAAGCGCCACCTATCGTCCAGCACCAGGCCCAGATATTTCATCCGGGGCTGGACCTCTATACGGACGCCCTCCACGACGATGTGGGCGTCGGGTGGGCAGCGCTGCCGAGGCCCGCGAAAGAACACGGCCTCGGTCTTGTGCAGCGCCACCTTCAATCCCAGGCGGCGGATCCTCTCTGCAACCAAGGATCCGCCAGCCGAGGCCAGACAGGCCGCGTCCGCGAAGCTCCTCCCCCGTGCAGTGAGCAGGGTGTCATCCGCGTAGCATATGACACTCGTGCCCGGGAGGAGGGCTCCCCGCAGCAGCCAATCGAACCCGATGTTCCACAGTGGGGGCCCAAGCACCGACCCCTGTGGAACACCGGACTCTGCGCCGTACCGCCTCACTGTGGCCGTCTTGTCTACGAGGAGGACCTCTCGGTCCTCCAAGTAACTGGCCAGGAGGCTCCGCAGATATTGGGGCACTCCGTGATACCGGAGCGCCTCCAATATCGTCGAGTGGGGCACGGAGTTGAAGGCATTGGCAATGTCGAATGACACCGCCAGCACTCCGTCCCCCGCCTCGACTGCCTCCTTCACCTGGCCCTTGAGTAGGGCCAGCGCGTCGATCGTCGAACGCCCACGACGGAAACCGAATTGGGCGTCCGACAGATCCGGCCCCACATCCCGCAAATGGCTCCCGAGCCGGGCGGCGACTATCCCCTCGAACAATTTACCGACCTCATCGAGCAAAACGACGGGCCGGTATGCCGAGGGGGAGTCCACCGGGCGTCCCGCCTTTCGGAGGAGGCAAAGCTGCCCCTCCTTCCACAGTTTCGGGAACCTTCCAGCCGTAAAGCACGCGCTGAAAAGGTCCCGAAACCTGTCCTCCATTTCGGAGGCAGCTATTGCCAGCACCCGTGCGGGGACGCCGTCCGGCCCGGGGGCCGTCTTCTTGGCGCGGAGGCTGAGTACCCCCGCGTAGATCTCCGCCGCCGTCACCGGGGGGACCTCCTCCTCCGGCGAAGCCGCCCCTTGCGGGGGATCCATTGTTGGTGGGGCGAAGTCGGTCCTGCGCGGAAACAGGGACCGGACCACCCCATCCAGCAGTGCTGGCTCGAGAGTCTCCGACAGTGGGGGACCATAGGGGCGGAGCTGGTTCCGCGCCGCCTTGTATGGCCTGCCATAGGGATCCCTGTCGAGACCCTCCAGCATTTCGGCCCTCGCCGAGTCTTCTGCAGCGCCCATTGCAGACTTGAGGACCGTCGTCGCCTCTCGATAGCAGGCGTATAGGCGGTCCTCTTCTGCCCGGACTCGGTTCTGGGCGCTGCGCCGTCGACTCCGCGCGTAAGCCCTTCTGGCCGCCACGCAGTTGGCCCGGAGTTCCGACAGCTCCTCCGTCCACCAATAAACGGCGCGACGGGGAGGCGGACGGCGAGACCGAGGCATGCTGGAATTGCACACCTCGGTCAGGGCCCCTCTGAGCCGAACCGCTGCGGCGTCTACGTCCTGTACCTCAACAGGGGGCGACAACCAGTCCTGGAGGAAAGCCGCCTCCTTGGCTGCCTCCCGGTCCAGGCGGGTGAGTGCCCACCGCGGGAAGGGAGATTGCCCAGCGCGGGCCATCCTCCCCCCCTGGGTGGAGATGTCGAACCGCACGTATCGGTGGTCCGACAAGGTCTCCACCATCTCAACCCGCCAGTTTACGACGCGAGCGGCCAGCGCAGGGGTGGCGAACGTGACGTCCACCACCGACCCACCCTGTTGCCGCACACACGTGTGGACCGTCCCCCTGTTGAGGAGGGACATACCGCTTGAGGCCGCCCAGAACTCAACGGCGCGTCCCCGGACGTTGCACCCGGCGGCCGGGTTGCCCCAGGCCGCCGACTTGGCGTTCAGGTCGCCCAACACCACGACCTGGCGAGGCGCCGCCCTCCCTACGACTGCAGTGAGGACCTCCAGGAAATCCTCAAAGTCCGAGAGAGGGCGGTTTGGGGAGAAATAGACCCCGACCAGGGCCATGTCCCCCCCCCACGCGGCGGCCACGTATCCCGGTCCCCTCTCTAAGAGCGAGAGGGGAGGGGAGTCCGTGGAAGACCGCGCCACCAACGCCACCAGGCCGTCCCGGTCACCCAGCCAACGGCCAGGGACCGAGTAAGGCTCGGCGACCACCGCCAAGTCCACCAACCACTCAGCCATTGTCTGCATCAGCAGATCTTGGGCTGCCCTGCAGTGGTTGGCGTTCGCCTGAAGGATGCGATGTTCGACTATATCCATCAGTCGGACATCGCACCCCCCTCCGCAGCCGCCGCAGGAACGGCGGTACCGGCAGCGGCAACAGGCCCGGTTGGCGCCTGTACTTTGCCACGCTTTGGGGGAGGATTGCAGTTTTTCCCCTTCATCACGTGGTCCGCTTGGCTGCCACTGGCAGCACAGACCGAGCAGTGCGGCGTGGCGACCTTACAGGAGGCGGCTTGGTGGCCCCCCATGCCGCAGCGGTAGCAGGTGTCTGACCTGTCCACCGCGGACGGACACAGCGGCCGGGTGTGGCCGATGCCGAAGCACCGGAAACACCTCAGCGGCTGGTCCTCGAGTGCCCTGACCGCACCCGAGCTGAAGCCGACCGTCAGCCGGCCCTTCGCCAGGGCGGCTCTGGCAGCGGGAACCGGGCACTCAAGGCGGACGGTGCCCATGCCACCGCGGCCGGGCCTTATGTCCCGACTCTGGACCGCCGCGACGTCGCAGCCCCCTAACGCTGCGACCGCCTCCACCACCTCCTCCTTGGTGACGGAATCGTCGAGATCCGTCACCTCAAGTGTCACCAACTTTACCGGTCGGGCCACCTTGGCGGAGTCCGCGATGACCTCCCGCAGCTTAGCTGCAAAGAGGTCCGCGCGGGCTCCCCCCTCTGCCCCCGGGAACTCGAATAATCGAGCCCCGGCTTGGGTCCGCCGGCAAGACACACTGCCGATCCCCAATTGAGCGGGATCGGCATTGCTACGCGCCCGCACTAAAATTGACGCGTACGTCTCCCCTCGCTCCGCCGCCTCCGCGGTGAGGGTCACCACGACGGCCGCGGTTTTTGGGGAGACTAGCTGCCCCTTTCCCCTTGCTCTACCTCTACCTGCCCGCTTCTCCCCCTCTTTGCCGGTCGTCTGCGACTGGCTGGGAGCAGGGACGGCTGGGGCGGCAGCCGCCGACGTTTTGGCTTTGCCCTTCCTCCTCCCGACCACTTCCGTCCACTCATTGGACGGGGTGGTCGAGGGGAGAAGGGCGTCCTCCTGGACCTGGGATGAGGTGGACGGCCCCGGCTCGGAGGGCCCCTTATCCGCCGCAAGCGGCGGTCGGAGGCGCTTTTCCGGCAGGAGCCGGTCCTCTATTCCTGCCAGGCAGGCTCGCGTGAAGGCCCGCTCCTCCATTACCACCTTGCGGATTATGTCCTCAAGATTGGAGTTGGAGGAGGGGCTCTCTGCCGCAGGACTCGTCTTCTTAGACGTCGATGTCGAAGGCGTTGATGACGTCCTCGTCGTCTCGGCAGGGGCCTGCTGCGGGCGGGCCGTGGCTTCAGCCAGCTTGCGATGAAGCTCACTGACTTCCACCTGCAGGCGATCCACCCTCGCCTGCAGTTGCCGTGTCTCGTCAGTGGCCTTCCGCTGCACCAGCTCCTTGACCACACCAAGCAAGCTCGCGGCCCGACATTTGAGGGCCTTCTGGAAGGTCCCCTTCAGGTTTGAGGACTTTGAGGCAACCTCCAAAATTTCCTCCTCGTCCTCCTCCGCCATTTGTTCCAGCTCCAGCAGGGAGTGGTCCGCGTAGAGCACACGGGACGCACCGTACCCGGACTTTGCTCGGGTGACGTGCGCCCGCCTCTCCCTCGCGGCAACCCGCTCCTCAAGCTCCTGCTGGAGCTGCGCCCGCTGCGCAAGATCCAACTTACGTTGGGCGTCCGCGAGCCCAACGACGTGGGTGTCCGCGGCCGTCGGCTTTTTAGCCTTTGTCAGCCTCGCCGACCCTGACGCCGAGGAGCCCTCGGACCCATCCCGCAGGAAGGCCCGCTTTCGCGACTGCGAGTCGCCTGCACCCGACACGCCAACCATTGACTCATCGTCGGAGTCAGACAAATCCGACAAGTCGGTTCTTCCGAAGAAGCTAGCCGCAGACGGCGCGCGGCTAGCCTCTGACGCCGAAGCGTCGGTTTGGCCCTGAGAAGGACCTTTGGGTTGGCCCTGAGAAGGGCCTTTGGGTTGGCCCTGAGAAGGGCCTTTGGGTTGGCCCTTAGAAGGGCCTTTGGGTTGGCCCTGAGAAGGGCCTTTGGGTTTAAAATACCGCCCGCAGGCATCCCGCGTTGGTTTAGGCATAATATCCTCCGCAGGTTCGTACTCTCAAGGCAAGATGAGCTACGATAATCACAGTGCACTTTGGCCGAGCCCAGTCTGCCACTCCGTTACGGTGGTCAAACTGGGTCGTTTCCAGGGGACGCGACGTGGACGCAAGCACTGTGGGGTGGTCCCCCAACCTAACCTAACCTAACCTTTTTTTTTTTTTTTTTTTTTGTTGACGATGTGGAAATCCGCACGGATGTCCTCCGCCTGGGGAAGGCGGAGGGGTCTGTCAGACTCCAACTGACTAAAACCACACCGGTGTTCCCTCGCACACTTGCGTCAGGGGGCAGCGGGAACGAATGTGACTTCCGCTGCCCCGGACTAGTGCCGGCCCGCTTGACCAGTGCGGGCCTCGTCCCTGGGGGGGAGTGAGGTGTACTCCCCCCGATACGTCATGAGAGGCGCGCGTGGAACACTACGCGCCGCCGTCTCGGGTCCAGTTAGATGGGGGGCGACAGATGTCCCCGAATCCGTCGCCCCTGGACCTGTTTAGGGGGGCCGGAAGAGGGCGTTGTCCGCCCTCTGCCGACGCCCGGTGCGTCTGCTGCGGGATGGGAAAGAGCTCGATATCTCCCTCTCCCTTTCCGCAGCCTCCTTCTGCGACATGACGGTTTCGCAGAAGGACACCACCGCGTCCCAGGACTCTGTGCTGCCGACCATAGAGCGAGCAACGGCCGGCAGCGACAGGTCTGCTCCTACCTCAGTCACAAGAGCACGGCGCGGCTCATCCCACGCGGCACATTCCGCCAGCGTATGCCGCGCCGTGTCCTCCAGACAGTGGACGCAGTGATGGCACCGAGCGTCCGGCTCCCTGCTTATGCGACACAGGTACTTCCCGAAGCAGCCGTGCCCCGAGAGCACCTGCGTCGCCCGAAACGTCAGGGAGCCGTGCTTCCTCCCGAGCCAGTCTTCGAGTACTGGCCGGATCGCCTCGATTGTGTCGAGGCCGGCGGAGGGATGGTCAAGCCTCCTCCGCCATTCTGCCACCATGACCTGTCGGAGCTGAGAGCGGTGCAGCGTGATCTGTCGCTGCACCAGCCCTTCGCCCCGATCCCTGGCGTCCTCGCGCCACCGATGCAGTGTCGCGAGGGCTTTCGCCTCCAGGTCCCATGGTGGGGATCCGGCCAGTAAACAAGCCGCCTCGTAGGAGATCGTGCGATATCCCCGTATGACCCTGACGGCCATCGCTCTCTGCGGTTTCCGCAGGACTGCGATAGTGCGGGCCGTCAGGTCCGTCGCCCATACTGGGGCCCCATACAGGGCCATGGATCGCACGATCCCTACGTACAACCGCCTACAGGCGGTGCTCGGGCCCCCCAAATTGGGAAGCAGCGTTGACAGCGCGCCCGCCGCGCCCATCAACTTGGGCACCAGCCGCTGAAAGTGGGGTCCGAAGTCCCAACGGCTGTCGAGCACCAATCCCAGGTACTTCATGGTTGACTCGACAGCGATCCGGGCCCCCCCGACCACTATGTGTGATCCCAGCGGCGGCGCCCGTCGGGGGCCATGAAACGCAATGGCCTCCGACTTGTTGAGGGCCACCTCCAGGCCCAGGCGTCGTATGCGGCTCACCACCTGTGAGACCGCAGCCGTAGCCAGCAACGCTGCTTCCCTGTACGAGCTCCCCCGGGCAATGACCAGCGTGTCGTCCGCATAACACGTCAGGTTCACTCCCGGTGGAAGCTCGCACCGCAAAACCCAGTCGTAACCGATGTTCCACAAGGGAGGGCCCAGAACCGACCCCTGTGGAACACCGCACGACATCTCGCGACGGCCTTCGCCGTCGCGTCCCATGTAGGTGACACACCTTCCCGACAGATAAGCCCCCACAATGTTGCGGAGGTAGAGAGGCACCCGGTGGTAGCGCAGGGCCTCCCTAATGCAACCCCAGGGCAGGGTGTTGAAAGCGTTGGAGATGTCCAAGGACACCGCCAGCACCACCCCACCCCGAGACACTGCTTCCTCCGCCAGGACTCTCACCCTCATGATGGCGTCAATAGTAGAGCGCCCATGACGGAACCCAAACTGGCTGTCGTCCAGGTTCGGCCCTTCTGTACACAAGTGGCTGACGAGGCGGTCTGCGATTATTCGCTCCAGCATCTTGCCCGCCTCGTCCAGCAGCACTATGGGCCGATAAGCGGACGACGAGTCCGCCGGGCGCCCTGCCTTCCTGAGCAAGACCAGTCGACCAGTCTTCCACCGGATAGGGAACTGGCCTTGCTCAAGGCATGCCGAGAAGAGTCCTCTCAGTGGGGGCTCCAGCTCCTTCACGGCGAGGACCAGAGCGCGGCCAGGCACTCCATCGGGCCCCGGGGCAGTGTTTTTAGCCCGGAGCCGCAATACGGCCGCGCCCATCTCTGCCTGTGTCACCTCTGGGACGGTTTCGCCTTCATCTTCCTCCGACTCTGCAGCTGTGTGCAGGACCATCGGCGGTGGCTCGTACTCGGCTCTCTCAGGGAAGAGGGCCGAGACCACTCGCTCCAGGAACTGCGGCTCGAGACTTTCCGTTAGCGGGGGCGCCCACGGCCGAAGTTTCCCTCGGACCGACCGGTAAGGGCGCCCAAACGGATCCCCGTCTAAGCTCGCCAGCATTTCCTCCCTGGAGCGTGTCTTCGACTCACCGATGGCCAGCCACAGAGCCAGCTTCGCCGCGCGGTACACCTCATACAGCGCGGCTTCTTCCTCAGGAACCCGTGGACGTCTTCTCCGGCACCGCGTGTACGGGCGTCTGGCGTCTGCGCACTCGACGCGCAGTCGCTCGATCTCGACGCACCACCAGTACAAGCGGCGCCGTGCGGACAGAGAGGAGACGCGTGGCATGCATGCGTCGCAGATCTGCGTCATCGCATCGCCAAACCACTGCGCCTCCCGTTCGACGTCGACGGGACCGACGGTAGCCGACTCCCGGATCCAGGCATGGACTATGGCGGCTTCTTCGAGAGCTTCCCTGTCAAGGCGTTTCAGCGCCCAACGCGGGCCGTCTCTTCGGGGCCCCGATTGGCTACGTCCTCCAGCGGTCTGGGTGGAGACGTCGAAGCGGATGTATCGGTGATCCGATAGCGTCTCCACCTCCACCTCAACGTGCCAATCATGGACACGGTTCACGACAGCGGGACTAGCGAACGAGACGTCCACTATCGACCCGCCCCGCTGCCGTACACACGTGTAGGCGGAACCCCGATTTAAGACGGCCAGGCCCGTCGTTGTGGCCCACTCCTCTAGCACTTCGCCTCTCGGGTCCGTGACGGGGGAACCCCAGGCCGCAGACTTGGCGTTGAGGTCACCGAGAAGCAAAATGGGTCGAGGGTGAGACTGGCCGACGACGGCTCCCAACTCGACAAGGAAACTCTCGAAGTCGGCGAGACTCTTGTTGGGCGAAAAATACACCCCAATCGTGACGATCCCGTTCACAAGGGCCGCAACCCAACCGTGACCACGGGATACGTCGACGAGAGTCGCGCCGATGATGGCCACCAGGCCGTCTAGATCCCCTGCCCAGTTATCTCGGGGGGGGATGAAATACGGCTCAGCGACCACCGCCACATTTATCGACCACTGCGCCATGCTCTGGAGAAGGAGATCCTGAGCTCTGGTGCAGTGGTTGATGTTCGCCTGGAGGAAATGGTAGTGTGCCATCACTAGCACTCCATTTCCTCGGCGCTCGGTCCCACCACAGGCCGGGAGTCGGCCGAAGAGGTGCTAGGTTGCGGGGGGGGTGCATCCCCCGAAGCCTTGGCCCATCGCTTGCTGCGCTTTCTGGGCGCGCCGCAGGCTTTACCACCTACTCTGTGCCCCGCGGACTTTCCTGCAGCCGCACACAAACTGCAATGTGGGTCCGCGGAGCACTGGGACGCCTTATGGCCAGGCTGACCGCAGCGATAACATAAATCGCTGCGGTCTGTGTCACAGGTGCACACTGCCCGGACGTGCCCTTTCTCCAGGCACCGGTAGCACTGCATGGCCCTGGGTGCCAGCAGTGTAACTCTAGCTGACACCCAGCCCACCAGAAGACGTCCCGCATCAGCGACCTGCCTCGCCGCCGCCACCGGACACCGCACCCAGATGGTGCCAAGCCCGCCAGCGTTGACGCGGATGCCACCTGCCCGCACATTTTCGGCCGAGCAACCGCCGCTTCGGGCTATGGCCGCCACCACCTCCTCTGGGGTCACGGAGTCGTCCAGCCCGTCGACGCGAACTTCAGCCGTCTTGATGGGCCTGGAGACCCGAGCCTCCTCGGGGTTGAGGACTTCACGAAGCTTTGCTGCTAGAGCGTCCGCTCTGTCAGCACTGCTGGTCCCCGCTAACTCGAACATTTTGGCCCCCGTGGCTGCCGTCCTGAAACGGAAGCCGTCTGGGGTGCCAAAGTCAGCGAAGACCAGTTTGGCCCTCGCCTCCGCCAGTACCTTCTGGTAGGTGACGCCTCTGTCCTTTGCTTCGGGCTGAAGCGTCACCACCACTGCCTCGGAGCGAGGGACGCGGATCTTTGGGGATTTTTGACCGCCCTTGGCGGCCGGCCCCTTGGAACCCGGTTCGGGAGTGCCTTTGTGGCCCCTCTTGCGCCTCTTCTTCCGGCTTTCGGCCGTCGACCAAGCGTTCTCTTTGGGAGGCTGGTCGCTCCCTTCAGTTGGCTTTTTTGCCACTGTCTTCGGCTTTTTAGCCCCTTCTGCAGGCTTTTTGCCCGACGTCGGGGGCTTATTGGCCACCTGTGAGGGGTTTTTGGCCACCTGTGAGGGCGTTTTTGTTGTTGGCGGTGCACTAGTCACCTGTGCCCACGTAGGCCCACTTATTGGAGCGGGCTCCACCCCCTTTTTCCTCTTATCTGCCGCCAGTGGTGGGCGGACATTTATAGGGGGATTGAGCCTAGGCTCTATGCTGTCCAAGCGGGCGGTCATTATTGAAAACAGCCGATGAAATTGATCCTCCCCCAAGGATACATCCTGAGGCAGAGAATGACTAACCGAAGTGGTCGCATTCTGCTGCCGGCTGAAGTCCGCCCTCAAGGCGATGACCTCCCGCTGGAGCTCCTCCATCTTTGCGTGGAGACGGTTATTTTCTTCCTGCAGCTTTGCCGTCTCCTCCGAGGTCGTCCGGTCAAAAAGGACTTCCACCGCCTCCTTTATGCCATCAGCCGCCTCTTTCAGGGCCCGCGTAAACGTGCCCTTTAGGTTGCCCGACTTCGTGGCAACCTTCATGACGACGTCCACGCCGTCCAAGACCTGGCGGCTGAGAGCCTCAGCCGTCAGTCCCTCAGGGCCTGCGGCGGTCTGCAACCGCCGCTCCCTTGCCAGTCGAGCCATCTCAGCGACCTCATCAGTTGCGACGGCCTTCCGACCCTCTCGCCTGGCGGCGTTGAGCTCCGCCTTGGTGCTCACCAATCCGGTGGAGGCCGCGCCACCGGCCTGCTCCACCTGCATGGCCCCTTCGGAGTCACTCACTCCGCTGGCCACTGGCGTATCGGGTCGCTTCAGGAAACGGCCCCGGGTGTCGCGCGACTCTGCCGCTGGAGTGCTGGCACCGGAAGCTGTTCTGCGACCTCTGCCCCTCCTTGCAGTTGTCACTTTCATGGCTGGCAGATTCTCCTCGCTTGAAGAGAGACCCGCCGACAACGCGTCCGATTCATAGCGCGGCCGCTTCCCCCAAAACTTGGAGGGACCGGCCGCAACAATTTGTGGTGCTGTGCCGGATTCCGACAGAACACCCACCCTCTCCAGAACCACTAACGGTTCTGCTGGAGCCCCTGCTCCCGTCTTCAGTGACGCAATGTCAGAACCTGACGCTGCGTCCGCTTTCTCCACAACTTTTTGATTTTTTAGTTTATCCATACTATTCCCACGAGTATGGGGGATATAAAATGTCCATCCGGGCAGTGCCCCCTGTACCCGGATAAGCCTTTAACATTTATAACCCGCCAGGGGGTCGGCTGGTACCCTGGCGGGGGTCGCACTAGAGACTGATTGTTCCATGGGAACACCCGTCAGCCATACATCCCCTCACGGTGCGCCGCCGCTTGAGATTCGGGGTAACTTTTTATAGAGGTTTTCTACCTCGCGGTCCGGGCGGTTAAGCCAAGACCCTCGGTCCCGATCGAAGCCGCGAGACATGATCCACGACACTCCGATGATGGGATTACGAGAACGACGGGGACAGAGAGGGAAGGCGTCCCTCACTGTCGGCTCGGAGGCAGGGTGAGTGCACACCGAGCTCGCCGTTGCTCCTCCGCTGTGCCCTCTGCTTTTCAGAGGGTCACGCGGAACAGCCCCCCGTGGTCCAAGTTGGACCTCCCTCCTATGTCAGAATATTGGCCACAGACAGTAACATTCCCCGAAGAATAAGAATCTCTTCCCATTCCTTGGGGAAGGCCACTGCCCGCGCCCAGGGTGCACCGTCCCAGCCAGCTGCTGTTCCCTCCAAACGTATCGAGAGGGACCGGCAGCCGTCAGGCCCACGAGGAGGTTTTCTGACCCAGCACCCCAACCTAACCTAACCTAACCTAACCTAACCTAACCTAACCTAACCCGTCGATATCTTCGCTTTATAGGGTGCGATTTTGAAGCTGTTTTCAGCAAATTTAGACTAAAGTAGGCCACCGCTTACTTCCTGACCATTTTAAACCACCCTTAACGCAATTCGAAAAAGTTTCCCTACCTACCCTTAGAAAATTACTATAATTTCAGACAAAAACATCAAAATTTAGTGTTCTTCCAAATTTTCCTTCAGATATTACGTTAGATTATAGTTGCAATAGTACTCACCTACCATCCCTGTGCTCTGGTCCGCGTTCCGTGTCCCGGAGCCCTAGTTGGGGGGTGTAAATCAAAATTTTTTGAGTCAAAAACGGGTTTTTTGTCCAAAAGTCAAATTTTTTATTCGGCACCTACCTTGTTTTGTTTCGTAGTTAGCTAGTCCGCGCGAAGACGCGTCTCTGGACACCTCACTCGCGGGTCTAGCTCAAATAAAATTTTGCCCTCCCACCCGCCCTATTGTGTATAGGAAGACCGGAGTGGGATTTTCGGCAAAAATTATTTTTCTATTTTTGCTCTTATAGCAACTCCTGTGTTTCTGGAAAGGGTTTTTAGGGAAATTTCCGCTTTTTATTTTAGAGTTTTTGACTAAGTGTGACATTTTTAGACAAATTTTTATTTTGACTGTTGTTTGTCAGTGAACGACTTTAAAGAATTGATTTCACATTTTAATTATTTAATTGAATAGTTGTAATTTCCTGTTTTATCATTAATATATTGTATATTATATTGTAATTTTGATCTTTTATGGTTATTTTATTTATTATTACTACTTACTGTTTTCCCCTCTTTACAGGGACACAGAAGTAACACTGACGGAGTTTTTAAGCTTTTAATTGTTAGTATTTTAAGATTGTGATAAAGCAGACAGAATTAATTAGTTATAATTATTATTATATATACTTTCTGTGTACCCCCTTTACAGGACACAGAAGTATCCAGTGTCCTCTGACACACCTCTCTCCTCCCGAGTGGGTATTGTTGAACGGACCTCCTCTTTACAGGGGTCCTTTTTGATAGTATCCGCCTCACCACGCTCGATATGTTTCGCACCCCAACCGCTACCTTGAGGACAATTGGCTCCAGTGACTCCTCGCGATCGTTGGAGAAAGCGGTGCCTTCGCCTACTGACGCACGGAGGAGAATCTCCTTCGGAGAAGACACTCCTTCTGCGTCTCAGAAGGGCACTGCTACTCCGGGGACGCGTCGAGCTCCTGTCAGTGCCCCAAGATCGCTCATGAAGTCTGAGGATGGGCACCGCAGTCGCATTGCGGAGGCGAGAGCTTGCCTAAATAAAGCTAAGCTTAACTTGGGCAACTCTCGCAACCTCAAGGCCGAAATCAAGACTGCGGTGCTCGAAGCCATTAACAGGCTTTATGAGCTGGTCAAGGAGTCTGAGCTTGACAAGGCCCCTGCCGCGCCCGCAACCGTATCCGTACCGGTACCCGCGCCCACTGCTGACTATTGTCCCCAACCCATCTCCATCGAGGTTCTTGCCAGCCAGACTGAGCTCCTGCACACCATAAAGGAGCATATCTCGGAGTTAAAGGATAACTCCGAAAAACTTGAAAGACTCCGAGACAGTCTGGCTGGCAAGGAAAAAGTGGGGGAGACGACTTACGCGAGTGTAGCGGCCGTCAGTAAAGGCCAAACCGGGGCACAGGCCCTGGAGCGAACGACGCTACACTCCGTAATTGTCTCCTCAACAAACGAAATGGACACGGCGGGCGAAGTCCTCGAACGGGTAAGAAAAGCAGTGGACGCGAAGGAGGGTTGGGTGCGGGTCGAAAGGGTGAGAAAAGCCAAAGACCAAAAGGTGGTAATGGGGTGTGCAACGAAGGAGGAGAGGGCAAAGTTGAAATGTCGACTCGAAACGGCCGGAGAGAACCTCGTCGTCGAGGCAGTGAAGAATAGAGACCCGCTTCTGGTTCTTAGGGACGTGCTGTTAGTACACAGTGATGAGGAAGTGCTGCGAGCCCTTAGGAACCAGAACCGGGAGATCTTTCACGGTCTCGGGGACGAGGAAAACAAAATTGCTATTAGGTTTAGGAAAAAATCACGCAACCCTCATGAAAATAGCATTGTGCTGAGTGTTACTCCAGCAATCTGGAGGCGGGCACTCGATGTGGGTAAGCTACGCATTGACCTACAGCGAGTGCGCGTCGAGGACCAGACACCTCTGGTGCAGTGCACCCGCTGCTTGGCGTACGGGCACGGCAAACGCCTGTGCACGGAGCCAGCCGATCTGTGCAGCCACTGTGGCGGCGCACACGTTAGAGTGGACTGCCCGGCCAAACAGATCGGCGAAGAAGCGGTGTGTGTGAACTGCACCAGAGCCAAGCTGGGGGAGCACCAGCACAATGCGTTCAGCACGGAATGCCCGGTACGCAGGAAGTGGGACGCATTCGCACGAGCAACAATAGCGTATTGCTAAAGTTGTCGGTGCGCCCACTTCCACGTACTCGGAGAATTTAAAGCCGACACAACCAAGATACAGCGAAGAGCGAACCACTGGGGTTGGCTTAGTGGAGAACGGTAACTGGAGCCACTTTCATGCGAAAGTGACTGGAGTTAACCTGGACCTTAGGTCAGCCCTAGTGGAATCGTCAAGTTGGGGGGCGGTTGCAATTATGTCGAAAATTTGTTACTGTCAGATTAGTATCAAATGATATTACATTATATAGTAAGTATATAGTAAGTATATCATATAAACAAAAACTAAAAAGACGAATAAAAACAAAATTGAATTTAAATAGTGATATCGCAGAAAAGGCATAAAAATGAGGGTTAATGATGAATAAATATGGGTTAAATAATAGTAAAAATAAAATAAGGATAAAAACAGTAAAAGTAATAATGTTATAATAGTTATGCCATTTCAAATTAGCGTGATATTAGTAAAACCTAGTAGTAGTAGCATGTTATTTAATCATATATTATAAAAATGTTAACGAAATATACAATACTTTTTTGTTGTGTTTATAAATAAAGTGAAATAATAAGTAATAACTTTAGCATAGAGCATGGTCTCTTCGGCCATTTATCAATCAGTCGCAAAACAAGACTAAGAAGCCGCAAAAAAGGGCTCTGACCATGTTAGAGGAACACTGGTGGGGCAGGAGTGTGGTTTTAGCCGGTTCGATTCCGGCACTACCTCGACTGTCGCACAAGTCGTGAGATAGTCGAGGTGTCCGTGGGGATTTCCCACTCCTGCCAAAACAAAAAAAAAAAAAAAAAAAAAAAAAAAAAAAAAGACCTAACCTAACCTAACCTAACCTTTTTTTTTTTTTTTTTTTTTTTTTTTTTTTTTTTTTTTTTTTTTTGTCGCTGGGAAAAAATGCATTACGCACACCCTCCCATCGGGGGCTGGAAGGGTAGTGTGGGACTCCCCGGTCTGAGACCGGTATACCCACTAAAACGACCCAGCGGCATTCCCGCTTCGTCCTAGTGGCGGGGGACCGGGAAACCGGCACAGCCTTTACTTCCAGTCCTCCGCCGACGATGACCCGCACAGCGGACCTCACGCCCCCCCCGTGGGGAGGGGGACGGGCCCGGGAATGACAGACGAAGGTGGTGACGGGTGCAATGCGGGCGAAGGCACCCCCGCGCCTGTCGCCCGCCCGTCGACACCATGAAGAGGGAGACCGCGTCTTCTCCGACCTCTTCTTCTTCTACGGAGCGGCGCTGCGAGAGGGTCTTCCTCCCGCGCGTGCTCCGCCGCCTCCTTTTGCGAGACTACGTCCTCGCAAAAAAAGGAGGCGACCGCTGACCAGGCCCCCTCGGCGTCCAGGGCCATGTCTCCCCACGCGGCGGCCACGTATCCCGGTCCCCTCTCTAAGAGCGAGAGGGGAGGGGAGTCCGTGGAAGACCGCGCCACCAACGCCACCAGGCCGTCCCGGTCACCCAGCCAACGGCCAGGGACCGAGTAAGGCTCGGCGACCACCGCCAAGTCCACCAACCACTCAGCCATCGTCTGCATCAGCAGATCTTGGGCTGCCCTGCAGTGGTTGGCGTTCGCCTGAAGGATGCGATGTTCGACTATATCCATCAGTCGGACATCGCACCCCCCTCCGCAGCCGCCGCAGGAACGGCGGTACCAGCAGCCGCAACAGGCCCGGTTGGCGCCAGTACTTTGCCACGCTTAGGGGGAGGATTGCAGTTCCTCCCCTTCATCACGTGGTCCGCTTGGCTGCCACTGGCAGCACAGACCGAGCAGTGCGGCGAGGCGACCTTACAGGAGGCGGCTTGGTGGCCCCCCATGCCGCAGCGGTAGCAGGTGTCTGACCTGTCCACCGCGGACGGACACAGCGGCCGGGTGTGGCCGATGCCGAAGCACCGGAAACACCTCAGCGGCTGGTCCTCGAGTGCCCTGACCGCACACGAGCTGAATCCGACCGTCAGCCGGCCCTTCGCCAGGGCGGCTCTGGCAGCGGGAACCGGGCACCCAAGGCGGACGGTGCCCATGCCACCGCGGCCGGGCCTTATGTCCCGACTCTGAACCGCCGCGACGTCGCAGCCCCCTAACGCTGCGACCGCCTCCACCACCTCCTCCTTGGTGACGGAATCGTCGAGATCCGTCACCTCGAGTGTCACCAACTTTACCGGTCGGGCCACCTTGGCGGAGTCCGCGATGACCTCCCGCAGCTTAGCTGCAAAAAGGTCCGCGCGGGCTCCCCCCCCTGCCCCCGGGAACTCGAATAATCGAGCCCCGGCTTGGGTCCGCCGGCAAGACACACTACCGATCCCCAATTGAGTGGGATCGGCATTGCTTCGCGCCCGCACTAAAATTGACATGTACGTCTCCCCTCGCTCCGCCGCCTCCGCGGTGAGGGTCACCACGACGGCCGCGGTTTTTGGGGAGACTAGCTGCCCCTTTCCCCTCGCTCTACCTCTACCTCCCTGCTTCCCTCTGCCGGTCGTCTGCGACTGGCTGGGAGCGGGGACGGCTGGGGCGGCAGCCGCCGACTTTTTGGCTTTGCCCTTCCCCCTCCCGACCACTTCCGTCCACTCATTGGACGGGGTGGTCGAGGGGAGAAGGGCGTCCTCCTGGACCTGGGATGAGGAGGACGGCCCCGGCTCGGAGCGCCCCTTATCCGCCGCAAGCTGCGGTCGGAGGCGCTTTTCCGGCAGGAGTCGGTCCTCTATTCCTGCCAGGCAGGCTCGCGTGAAGGCCCGCTCCTCCTTTACCACCCTGCGGATTATGTCCTCAAGGTTGGAGTTGGAGGAGGGGCCCTCTGCCGCAGGACTCGTCTTCTTAGACGTCGACGTCGAAGGCGTTGATGACGTCCTCGTCGTCTCGGCAGGGGCCGTGGCTTCAGCCAGCTTGCGATGAAGCTCACTGACTTCCACCTGTAGGCGATCCACCCTCGCCTGCAGTTGCCGTGTCTCGTCAGTGGCCTTCCGCTGCACCAGCTCCTTGACCACACCAAGCAAGCTCGCGGCCCGACATTTGAGGGCCTTCTGGAAGGTCCCCTTCAAGTTTGAGGACTTTGAGGCAACCTCCAAAATTTCCTCCTCGTCCTCCTCCGCCATTTGTTCCAGCTCCAGCAGGGAGTGGTCCGCGTAGAGCACACGGGACGCACCGTACCCGGACTTTGCCCGGGTGACGTGCGCCCGCCTCTCCCTCGCGGCAACCCGCTCCTCGAGCTCCTGCTGGAGCTGCGCCCGCTGCGCAAGATCCAACTTACGTTGGGCGTCCGCGAGCCCAACGACGTGGGTGTCCGCGGCCGTCGGCTTTTTAGCCTTTGTCAGCCTCGCCGACCCTGACGCCGAGGAGCCCTCGGACCCATCCCGCAGGAAGGCCCGCTTTCGCGACTGCGAGTCGCCTGCACCCGAGACGCCAACCATTGACTCATCGTCGGAGTCAGACAAATCCGACAAGTCCGTTCTTCCGAAGAAGCTAGCCGCAGACGGCGCGCGGCTAGCCTCTGACGCCGAAGCGTCGGTTTGGCCCTGAGAAGGGCCTTTGGGTTGGCCCTGAGAAGGGCCTTTGGGTTGGCCCTGAGAAGGGCCTTTGGGTTGGCCCTGAGAAGGGCCTTTGGATTTAAAATACCGCCCGCAGGCATCCCGCGTTGGTTTAGGCATAATATCCTCCGCAGGTTCGTACTCTCAAGGCAAGATGAGCTACGATAATCACAGTGCACTTTGGCCGAGCCCAGTCTGCCACTCCGTTACGGTGGTCAAACTGGGTCGTTTCCAGGGGACGCGACGTGGACGCAAGCACTGTGGGGTGGTCCCCCAACCTAACCTAACCTAACCTAACCTAACCTTTTTTTTTTTTTTTTTTTTTTTTTTTTTTTTTTTTTTTTTTTTTTTTTTTTTTTTTTTTTTTGACGCTGGGAAAAAATGCATTACGCACACCCTCCCATCGGGGGCTGGAAGGGTAGTGTGGGACTCCCCGGTCTGAGACCGGTATACCCACTAAAACGACCCAGCGGCATTCCCGCTTCGTCCTAGTGGCGGGGGGCTGGGAAACCGGCACAACCTTTACTTCCAGTCCTCCGCCGACGATGACCCGCACAGCGGACCTCACGCCCCCCCCGTGGGGAGGGGGGCGGGCCCGGGAATGACAGACGAAGGTGGTGACGGGTGCAATGCGGGCGAAGGCACCCCCGCGCCTGTCGCCCGCCCGTCGCCACCATGAAGAGGGAGACCGCGTCTTCTCCGACCTCTTCTTCTTCTGCGAGACTACGTCCTCGCAAAAGGAGGCGACCGCTGACCAGGCCCCCTCACTCCCCAGCATGGCGTTGACCACACCGGGAAGCGAGAGGTCCCGTCCGATCTCCGCGATCAGACTGCGGCGCGGCTCGGACCAAGCTGGGCACACCTCGAGGGTGTGCTGCGCCGTGTCCTCCGGCGCGCCGCAGTCGTGGCACGCTGGGGCTTCCTCCCTCCCGATCCGGTGCAGGTACGTTCCGAAGCAGCCATGCCCGGACAACACCTGCACCAGACGGAACGAGAGGAAACCATGGGACCGCTCGAGCCAGGCCCGGAGGACCGGACCGAGCGCGTCCAACGTCCGGCGGCCAAAGGCAGCGGTGGCGAGGTCCTCCGTCCAATGGAGGACGATGGCGTCCCTCGCCTCCCGCCGCACGGCCTCCCGCTCCTCGGCAACGGGGCGCTCCCCGAGCGCCCTGCGATGCGCCGTCCACTCATACACCCTGGCCAGCACCCAAGCCTCCAACTCCCAAGGAGGGGTGCCGGCCAGGGCGCACGCCGCCGAAAATCCCACCGACCGGTAGGCCCTCGCCACCCGCAGTGCAATGGCCCTTTGGGGCTTGCGGATGGCGGTCGCGTTCTCCCTCCTGTGGAGGGAGTCCGCCCAAATGGGGGCCCCGTACAGGGCCATGCTCCGCAAGATGCCGGCATAGAGGCGCCGGCATTTCGCCTTGGGCCCCCCCAGGTTCGGGAGGAGCCACGAGAGGGCGTCCGCGGCCTGCAACAGGCGCGTCGACAGCCCGCTGAAATGCGGGCCGAAGCGCCACCTGTCGTCCAGCACCAGGCCCAGATATTTCATCCGGGGCTGGACCTCTATACGGACGCCCTCCACGACGATGTGGGCGTCGGGTGGGCAGCGCTGCCGAGGCCCGCGAAAGAACACGGCCTCGGTCTTGTGCAGCGCCACCTTCAATCCCAGGCGGCGGATCCTCTCTGCAACCAAGGATCCGCCAGCCGAGGCCAGACAGGCCGCGTCCGCGAAGCTCCTCCCCCGTGCAGTGAGCAGGGTGTCATCCGCGTAGCATATGACACTCGTGCCCGGGAGGAGGGCTCCCCGCAGCAGCCAATCGAACCCGATGTTCCACAGTGGGGGCCCAAGCACCGACCCCTGTGGAACACCGGACTCTGCGCCGTACCGCCTCACTGTGGCCGTCTTGTCTACGAGGAGGACCTCTCGGTCCTCCAAGTAACTGGCCAGGAGGCTCCGCAGATATTGGGGCACTCCGTGATACCGGAGCGCCTCCAATATCGTCGAGTGGGGCACGGAGTTGAAGGCATTGGCAATGTCGAATGACACCGCCAGCACTCCGTCCCCCGCCTCGACTGCCTCCTTCACCTGGCCCTTGAGTAGGGCCAGCGCGTCGATCGTCGAACGCCCACGACGGAAACCGAATTGGGCGTCCGACAGATCCGGCCCCACATCCCGCAAATGGCTCCCGAGCCGGGCGGCGACTATCCCCTCGAACAATTTACCGACCTCATCGAGCAAAACGACGGGCCGGTATGCCGAGGGGGAGTCCACCGGGCGTCCCGCCTTTCGGAGGAGGCAAAGCTGCCCCTCCTTCCACAGTTTCGGGAACCTTCCAGCCGTAAAGCACGCGCTGAAAAGGTCCCGAAACCTGTCCTCCATTTCGGAGGCAGCTATTGCCAGCACCCGTGCGGGGACGCCGTCCGGCCCGGGGGCCGTCTTCTTGGCGCGGAGGCTGAGTACCCCCGCGTAGATCTCCGCCGCCGTCACCGGGGGGACCTCCTCCTCCGGCGAAGCCGCCCCTTGCGGGGGATCCATTGTTGGTGGGGCGAAGTCGGTCCTGCGCGGAAACAGGGACCGGACCACCCCATCCAGCAGTGCTGGCTCGAGGGTCTCCGACAGTGGGGGACCATAGGGGCGGAGCTGGTTCCGCGCCGCCTTATATGGCCTCCCATAGGGATCCCTGTCGAGACCCTCCAGCATTTCGGCCCTCGCCGAGTCTTCTGCAGCGCCCATTGCAGACTTGAGGACCGTCGTCGCCTCTCGGTAGCAGGCGTATAGGCGGTCCTCTTCTGCCCGGACTCGGTTCTGGGCGCTGCGCCGTCGACTCCGCGCGTAGGCCCTTCTGGCCGCCACGCAGGCGGCCCGGAGTTCCGACAGCTCCTCCGTCCACCAATAAACGGCGCGACGGGGAGGCGGACGGCGAGACCGAGGCATGCTGGAATTGCACACCTCGGTCAGGGCCCCTCTGAGCCAAACCGCTGCGGCGTCCACGTCCAGGACCTCAACAGGGGGCGACAGCCAGTCCTGGAGGAAAGCCGCCTCCTTGGCTGCCTCCCGGTCCAGGCGGGTGAGTGCCCATCGCGGGAAGGGAGATTGCCCAGCGCGGGCCATCCCCCCCCCTTGGGTGGAGATGTCGAACCGCACGTATCGGTGGTCCGACAAGGTCTCCACCATCTCAACCCGCCAGTTCACGACGCGGGCGGCCAGCGCGGGGGTGGCGAAAGTGACGTCCACCACCGACCCACCCTGTTGCCGCACACACGTGTGGACCGTCCCCCTGTTGAGGAGGGACATACCGCTTGAGGCCGCCCAGAACTCAACGGCGCGTCCCCGGACGTTGCACCCGGCGGCCGGGTTGCCCCAGGCCACAGACTTGGCGTTCAGGTCGCCCAACACCACGACCTGGCGAGGCGCCGCCCTCCCTACGACTGCAGTGAGGACCTCCAGGAAATCCTCAAAGTCCGAGAGAGGGCGGTTTGGGGAGAAATAGACCCCGACCAGGGCAATGTCCCCCCCCCACGCGGCGGCCACGTATCCCGGTCCCCTCTCTAAGAGCGAGAGGGGAGGGGAGTCCGTGGAAGACCGCGCCACCAACGCCACCAGGCCGTCCCGGTCACCCAGCCAACGGCCAGGGACCGAGTAAGGCTCGGCGACCACCGCCAAGTCCACCAACCACTCAGCCATTGTCTGCATCAGCAGATCTTGGGCTGCCCTGCAGTGGTTGGCGTTCGCCTGAAGGATGCGATGTTCGACTGTATCCATCAGTCGGACATCGCACCCCCCTCCGCAGCCGCCGCAGGAACGGCGGTACCAGCAGCCGCAACAGGCCCGGTTGGCGCCTGTACTTTGCCACGCTTAGGGGGAGGATTGCAGTTCCTCCCCTTCATCACGTGGTCCGCTTGGCTGCCACTGGCAGCACAGACCGAGCAGTGCGGCGTGGCGACCTTACAGGAGGCGGCTTGGTGGCCCCCCATGCCGCAGCGGTAGCAGGTGTCTGACCTGTCCACCGCGGACGGACACAGCGGCCGGGTGTGGCCGATGCCGAAGCACCGGAAACACCTCAGCGGCTGGTCCTCGAGTGCCCTGACCGCACCCGAGCTGAAGCCGACCGTCAGCCGGCCCTTCGCCAGGGCGGCTCTGGCAGCGGGAACCGGGCACTCAAGGCGGACGGTGCCCATGCCACCGCGGCCGGGCCTTATGTCCCGACTCTGGACCGCCGCGACGTCGCAGCCCCCTAACGCTGCGACCGCCTCCACCACCTCCTCCTTGGTGACGGAATCGTCGAGATCCGTCACCTCGAGTGTCACCAACTTTACCGGTCGGGCCACCTTGGCGGAGTCCGCGATGACCTCCCGCAGCTTAGATGCAAAGAGGTCCGCGCGGGCTCCCCCCTCTGCCCCCGGGAACTCGAATAGTCGAGCCCCGGCTTGGGTCCGCCGGCAAGACACACTGCCGATCCCCAATTGAGTGGGATCGGCATTGCTACGCGCCCGCACTAAAATTGACGCGTACGTCTCCCCTCGCTCCGCCGCCTCCGCGGTGAGGGTCACCACGACGGCCGCGGTTTTCGGGGAGACTAGCTGCCCCTTTCCCCTCGCTCTACCTCTACCTCCCCGCTTCCCCCCCTCTCTGCCGGTCGTCTGCGACTGGCTGGGAGCAGGGACGGCTGGGGCGGCAGCCGCCGACTTTTTGGCTTTGCCCTTCCTCCTCCCGACCACTTCCGTCCACTCATTGGACGGGGTGGTCGAGGGGAGAAGGGCGTCCTCCTGGACCTGGGATGAGGTGGACGGCCCCGGCTCGGAGCGCCCTTTATCCGCCGCAAGCGGTGGTCGGGGGCGCTTTTCCGGCAGGAGCCGGTCCTCTATTCCTGCCAGGCAGGCTCGCGTGAAGGCCCGCTCCTCCATTACCACCTTGCGGATTATGTCCTCAAGATTGGAGTTGGAGGAGGGGCTCTCTGCCGCAGGACTCGTCTTCTTAGACGTCGATGTCGAAGGCGTTGATGACGTCCTCGTCGTCTCGGCAGGGGCCTGCTGCGGGCGGGCCGTGGCTTCAGCCAGCTTGCGATGAAGCTCACTGACTTCCACCTGCAGGCGATCCACCCTCGCCTGCAGTTGCCGTGTCTCGTCAGTGGCCTTCCGCTGCACCAGCTCCTTGACCACACCAAGCAAGCTCGCGGCCCGACATTTGAGGGCCTTCTGGAAGGTCCCCTTCAAGTTTGAGGACTTTGAGGCAACCTCCAAAATTTCCTCCTCGTCCTCCTCCGCCATTTGTTCCAACTCCAGCAGGGAGTGGTCCGCGTAGAGCACACGGGACGCACCGTACCCGGACTTTGCCCGGGTGACGTGCGCCCGCCTCTCCCTCGCGGCAACCCGCTCCTCAAGCTCCTGCTGGAGCTGCGCCCGCTGCGCAAGATCCAACTTACGTTGGGCGTCCGCGAGCCCAACGACGTGGGTGTCCGCGGCCGTCGGCTTTTTAGCCTTTGTCAGCCTCGCCGACCCTGACGCCGAGGAGCCCTCGGACCCATCCCGCAGGAAGGCCCGCTTTCGCGACTGCGAGTCGCCTGCACCCGAGACGCCAACCATTGACTCATCGTCGGAGTCAGACAAATCCGACAAGTCCGTTCTTCCGAAGTAGCTAGCCGCAGACGGCGCGCGGCTAGCCTCTGACGCCGAAGCGTCGGTTTGGCCCTGAGAAGGGCCTTTGGGTTGGCCCTGAGAAGGGCCTTTGGGTTGGCCCTGAGAAGGGCCTTTGGGTTGGCCCTGAGAAGGGCCTTTGGGTTGGCCCTGAGAAGGGCCAACCTAACCTAACCTAACCTAACCTAACCTAACCTAACCTAACCTAACCTAACCTAACCGATATCTTCGACATTAAGGGTGCGTTTTTGACGCTGTTTTCAGCATTTTTAGACTTTAGTGGGCCTCCGCCTACGTTTTGACCACATTGCACCACCCTGCAAGCGTTTTCAAAAAACCTCCCTTCCAACACTTAGAACATTTTTAGAATTTCAGATAAAATCTTCCAAATTTAGTGTTATTTCAAATTTTCCCACAGATTTGACGTTAGTTTATAGTTGCAATAGTACTCACCTACCATCCCTGTGATCCGGTGCGCGTTTCGTGTCCTGGAGTCCAGTTTGGAGGTTGAAAACCTAAATTTTTTGAGTCAAAAACTGGTTTTTTGACCAAAACCCAAAATTTTTATTCGGCACCTACCTTGTTTTGTTTCGTAGTTAGCTAGCCCGCGCGAAGACGCGTCTCTGGACACCTCACTCGCGCGTCTAGCTCAAATAGAACTTGGCATTTTTTCAAAAAATATTGTTTTTAATTAGTTTCTGCTACCACCAAAATCCACCTAAGGGATCACGCTAAACACTAAATCGTTGATATCTTCGACATTAAGGGTGCGTTTTTGACGCTGTTTTCAGCATTTTTAGACTTTAGTGGGCCTCCGCCTACGTTTTGACCACATTGCACCACCCTGCAAGCGTTTTCAAAAAACCTCCCTTCCAACACTTAGAACATTTTTAGAATTTCAGATAAAATCTTCCAAATTTAGTGTTATTTCAAATTTTCCCACAGATTTGACGTTAGTTTATAGTTGCAATAGTACTCACCTACCATCCCTGTGATCCGGTGCGCGTTTCGTGTCCTGGAGTCCAGTTTGGAGGTTGAAAACCTAAATTTTTTGAGTCAAAAACTGGTTTTTTGACCAAAACCCAAAATTTTTATTCGGCACCTACCTTGTTTTGTTTCGTAGTTAGCTAGCCCGCGCGAAGGCGCGTCTCTGGACACCTCACTCGTGCGTCTAGCTCAAATAAAATTTTGCCCTCCCACCCGCCCTATTGTGTATAGGATATATTGAAGGCCGGAGTGGGAATTTCGACAAAATTTTATTTTTTGTTTTTTACTTTTTTAGACTAGATTAAGCCTGTAGATAAGGTTTTGGAAGGAAGTAGCGCGTTTTTAACCCATTGACTGAGCCTCCAAGGTTCACACTAATTATATATTGTATTTTATATTATTTAATTGATTAATAAGACTGACAATTGACGATTTTAATTTGATTTAGATTACTTACTTACTTCTGTGTTGCCCCCTTTACAGGAACACAAAGTACCAGTGTCCATAAAACTCACCTCTTAAGTGAAACTGCTAGGCTTATCTCCTCTATACAGGGATTCGCTTAATTTGTTCACTTCCAAAACTTAAAATGTTCCGCACCCCATCCAGCACCGTGAGGACACAAGGCTCTAGTGGCTCGCCGCGATCGGTGGAGAAAGCGGGTCCTTCGCTTACCGAGGCGAGAAGGAGAATCTCTTTCGGAGACGACACTCCTTCCGCCTCCGGGGAGGGGCCTGCCACTCTGGGGACGCGCCGAGCTGCTATAGATGCCCCAAAACCGCTCAAGAAGCCTGAGGCCGGGTACCCTAGTCGGACTGCGGAGGCGAGAGCTTGCCTAAATAAGGCCAAGGTCAATTTGGGCAACTCTCGCAACCTCAAGACAGATATTAAGGCTGCGGTGCTCGAAGCCATTAACAGGCTTTTTGAGCTGGTGAAGGAGGCCGAGCGGGATAGGGTTCCTCTCGCACCTTCAGCCGTACCGCTTGTCGCGTCCGCCGCTGACTGCTATCCCCAGTCCAGTCCCACGTCGCATGTTAGTCAGATTGAGCTCGTGAGCACAATGAAGGAGCACATGGCCTTGATTAAGGAAAACTCCGACGAATTGGTAAAACTCCGAGACAGTCTGGCTAGCAGGGTGAGTGTTGAGGAGAAAACCTACGCGAGTGTAGCGTCGTTGAGTAAGAGCCACACCGGGGCTCAGGTTCCGGAGCGACCGACGCTGCACTCCGTGGTTGTCTCCTCGACACAGGCGACCGACACTGGGGACGAAATCCTGGAAAGGGTTCGGAAAGTGGTGGACGCGAAGGAGGGCTGGGTGCGAGTCGAAAGAGTAAGAAAGGCAAAGGACCAGAAGGTTATAATGGGGTGCGCCACAAAAGAAGAGAGGGAGAAGGTCAAGAGACGATTGGAGGCTCCCGGTGAGAACCTCGTTGTCGAGGCCGAGAAGAACAAGGACCCGCTTCTGATTCTTAGGGACGTACTGTTAGTTCACAGTGACGAAGAAGTGTTGAGGGCCCTTAAGAATCAGAACCAGGAGATCTTCGACGGCCTCGGCAGCGAGGAACTTAGGATGGCTATTAAATATAGAAAGAAGGCGAGAAACCCGCATACTGGCGGCATTGTGCTGAGTGTTTCCCCAGCGATCTGGAGGCGGGCACTCGAAGGAGGCAGACTTAGGATTGACCTCCAGAGAGTGCGCGTCGAGGACCAGTCGCCTCTGATGCAGTGCACCCGCTGTCTGGAGTTCGGCCATGGAAAGCGCCACTGTTACCAGGAGGCTGACGTGTGCAGCCACTGCACCGGTAAACATCTGGTTAAGGACTGCCCAGAAAAGTACATGGCCGAGCCCGCGATGTGCGCAAACTGCATCAGAGGCGGCCTGGAGGCGACCACGCACAATGCCTTCAGTAAAGATTGCCCGGTGCGTCGGAAGTGGGACGCATTCGCTAGAGCAACAACAGCTTATTGCTAAAGTTGTCGGTGCGCCCACTTCCGAGTACATAGATACGACCACTTTGGCACAATATAGCAGACTCTTTGAGCGGACCACTGGGGTTGGCTTAAGGGATGACGGAGATTGGAGCCACCTTCATGAGAAAGTGGCAAAAATTATACTGGACCGTATGTCAACTCTGGTGGGCTCGTCAAGTTGTGTCGAAATGGGTGTAAAACTCAGCAGTCTTTTTACTACTTCAGAAGCATTTTGCAAATTAGTAAAACAGTATATAGGCCGTAAAATAAACTATTTAGATGATATTATATCCAAGTATATACTAAGTATATAGCGTATATATCATAAAAATAGAAACAAAAATCTCAATTTTAGTCTAGAAGAAATCGATATAAGAACAGAACACTGTCACTACGGGCATAAGGGTTATTGCAAATATTTGATAAATTCCTAACATAAACTCAAAAGCTTAAATTATAAAAGTTAAAACAAATTAAATACACTAAAGTTGGAATAAATTAAGTATATTAAAGTTAAAATAAAATAAGTAAATACATTAAAGTTAAAATAAAATAAGTAAGCATAAATAAAGTTAAAATAAATTAAGTACAATAAAGTTAAAATAAATTAAGTATATTAAAGTTAAAATAAAATAAGTAAATACATTAAAGTTAAAAATAAATTAAGTACATAAAAGTTAAAATAAAATAAGTAAGCATAATAAAGTTAAAATAAATTAAGTATAATAAAGTTAAAATAAATTAAGTATATTAAAGTTAAAATAAATTAAGTACACAAAAGTTAAAATAAACTAAGCAACCATATTATTGAAGTTAAAATAAATTAAGTACATAAAAGTTAAAATAAATTAAGTAAGCATAATAATAAAGTTAAAATAAATTAAGTATGTTACAGTTTATGTAAAGTAATAAAGTCATAAGATAAAAGTAGCAAATTGAGTACGGTCTTTTTGGCCTCCCAACAAATCGTCGCTAACCAAGGCACAAAAAAGCGTAGACAAGGTCTCTGATCCTCATGTCAGAGGGACACTGAGCAGGCAGGAGTGGTTTTTAGCCGGTTCGATTCCGGCACTACCTCGACTGTCTCACAACTCGTGAGATAGTCGAGGTGTCCGTGGGGATTTCCCACTCCTGCCCAAACAAAAAAAAAAAAAAAAAAAAAAAAAAAAAAAAAAAAAAAAAAAAAAAAAAAAAAACCTAACCTAACCTAACCTAACCTAACCCACTACAAAAATATTCTTTCCCGATGCGATCGACGCCCACAGAATTGTGCGTAAAATAAAACCGGCAGGTACACTGACGCAAATCTTGACGGGGCACGGTGGGTTCTCCGAATACTTGCACCGCTTCAAGTGTAAGGAGAACCCAGCGTGCATCTGCGAGCCGGATAAAGTGGAGTCGATCGCACACATAATAATAGAATGTCCAGTTTTCTTATTGGAACGATACGATGCCGAGCGGAGATTGGAGACGGCTATTAATATAGACAATATACAAAAACTTATGTCAGATACCAAAAGTAGAAACATTTTAGTAGAATACTGCTTAACAGTAGCAACAAAAGTAATCAACAGAAATAAATAAAAGTAAGGAGCTGTGCTTTTTCAGATTTAAGCGATTCTCATCAAGAACAGAAATTTAGAAATAAGCATAGTAAAACGTAAAACATTTATTTAATTTTTTCAGTTATTAAATTCACTTTTATCTAAATTCTTAAGTACTTTTGCAAAATAAAAACAATTAAAATCAGATAAAAATTTAAAGTTAAACTTTCATTAATGAACGAAACTGTAAACAAAACAGTATTAGAAACGACCAATGCAGTAAAAAGATCTCTGACCATGTCAGGGGGACACTAGACAGGCAGGAGGTGGTTTTAGTCAGTTGGAGCCTGACACTATCCAGACTGGCTCGTTATGAGTCAGCCTGGGTGTAAGTCCGAACGGATTTCCCCTCCTGCCAAAAAAAAAAAAAAAAAAAAAAAAAAAAAAAAAAAAAAAAAAAAAAAAAAAAAAAAAAAACCTAACCTAACCTAACCTAACCTTTTTTTTTTTTTTTTTTTTTTTTTTTTTTTTTTTTCGCTGGGAAAAAATGCATTACGCACACCCTCCCATCGGGGGATGGAAGGGTAGTGTGGGACTCCCCGGTCTGAGACCGGTATACCCACTAAAACGACCCAGCGGCATTCCCGCTCCGTCCTAGTGGCGGGGGACTGGGAAACCGGCACAGCCTTTACTTCCAGTCCTCCGCCGACGATGACCCGCACAGCGGACCTTACGCCCCCCCCGTGGGGAGGGGGACGGGCCCGGGAATGACAGACGAAGGTGGTGACGGGTGCAATGCGGGCGAAGGCACCCCCGCGCCTGTCGCCCGCCCGTCGCCACCATGAAGAGGGAGACCGCGTCTTCTCCGACCTCTTCTTCTTCTGCGGAGCGGCGCTGCGAGAGGGTCATCCTCCCGCGCGCGCTCCGCCGCCTCCTTTTGCGACACTACGTCCTCGCAAAAGGAGGCGACCGCTGACCAGGCCCCCTCGGCGTCCAGGGCCATGTCCCCCCACGCGGCGGCCACGTATCCCGGTCCCCTCTCTAAGAGCGAGAGGGGAGGGGAGTCCGTGGAAGACCGCGCCACCAACGCCACCAGGCCGTCCCGGTCACCCAGCCAACGGCCAGGGACCAAGTAAGGCTCGGCGACCACCGCCAAGTCCACCAACCACGCCGCTGCCCTGCAGTGGTTGGCGTTCGCCTGAAGGATGCGATGTTCGACTATATCCATCAGTCGGACATCGCACCCCCCTCCGCAGCCGCCGGAGGAACGGCGGTACCAGCAGCCGCAACAGGCCCGGTTGGCGCCAGTACTTTGCCACGCTTAGGGGGAGGATTGCAGTTCCTCCCCTTCATCACGTGGTCCGCTTGGCTGCCACTGGCAGCACAGACCGAGCAGTGCGGCGTGGCGACCTTACAGGAGGCGGCTTGGTGGCCCCCCATGCCGCAGCGGTAGCAGGTGTCTGACCTGTCCACCGCGGACGGACACAGCGGCCGGGTGTGGCCGATGCCGAAGCACCGGAAACACCTCAGCGGCTGGTCCTCGAGTGCCCTGACCGCACCCGAGCTGAATCCGACCGTCAGCCGGCCCTTCGCCAGGGCGGCTCTGGCAGCGGGAACCGGGCACCCAAGGCGGACGGTGCCCATGCCACCGCGGCCGGGCCTTATGTCCCGACTCTGAACCGCCGCGACGTCACAGCCCCCTAACGCTGCGACCGCCTCCACCACCTCCTCCTTGGTGACGGAATCGTCGAGATCCGTCACCTCGAGTGTCACCAACTTTACCGGTCGGGCCACCTTGGCGGAGTCCGCGATGACCTCCCGCAGCTTAGCTGCAAAGAGGTCCGCGCGGGCTCCCCCCTCTGCCCCCGGGAACTCGAATAATCGAGCCCCGGCTTGGGTCCGCCGGCAAGACACACTACCGATCCCCAATTGAGTGGGATCGGCATTGCTACGCGCCCGCACTAAAATTGACATGTACGTCTCCCCTCGCTC
The DNA here is from genome assembly GCA_949152445.1 of Cerastis rubricosa. Taxonomy (NCBI): domain Eukaryota; kingdom Metazoa; phylum Arthropoda; class Insecta; order Lepidoptera; family Noctuidae; genus Cerastis; species Cerastis rubricosa. The sequence goes on from OX424546.1 coordinate 72,446, forward strand.
CGCCGCCTCCGCGGTGAGGGTCACCACGACGGCCGCGGTTTTTGGGGAGACTAGCTGCCCCTTTCCCCTCGCTCTACCTCTACCTCCCTGCTTCCCTCTGCCGGTCGTCTGCGACTGGCTGGGAGCGGGGACGGCTGGGGCGGCAGCCGCCGACTTTTTGGCTTTGCCCTTCCCCCTCCCGACCACTTCCGTCCACTCATTGGACGGGGTGGTCGAGGGGAGAAGGGCGTCCTCCTGGACCTGGGATGAGGAGGACGGCCCCGGCTCGGAGCGCCCCTTATCCGCCGCAAGCTGCGGTCGGAGGCGCTTTTCCGGCAGGAGTCGGTCCTCTATTCCTGCCAGGCAGGCTCGCGTGAAGGCCCGCTCCTCCATTACCACCCTGCGGATTATGTCCTCAAGGTTGGAGTTGGAGGACCCCTCTGCCGCAGGACTCGTCTTCTTAGACGTCGTCGTCGAAGGCGTTGATGACGTCCTCGTCGTCTCGGCAGGGGCCGTGGCTTCAGCCAGCTTGCGATGAAGCTCACTGACTTCCACCTGCAGGCGATCCACCCTCGCCTGCAGTTGCCGTGTCTCGTCAGTGGCCTTCCGCTGCACCAGCTCCTTGACCACACCAAGCAAGCTCGTGGCCCGACATTTGAGGGCCTTCTGGAAGGTCCCCTTCAAGTTTGAGGACTTTGAGGCAACCTCCAAAATTTCCTCCTCGTCCTCCTCCGCCATTTGTTCCAGCTCCAGCAGGGAGTGGTCCGCGTAGAGCACACGGGACGCACCGTACCCGGACTTTGCCCGGGTGACGTGCGCCCGCCTCTCCCTCGCGGCAACCCGCTCCTCAAGCTCCTGCTGGAGCTGCGCCCGCTGCGCAAGATCCAACTTACGTTGGGCGTCCGCGAGCCCAACGACGTGGGTGTCCGCGGCCGTCGGCTTTTTAGCCTTTGTCAGCCTCGCCGACCCTGACGCCGAGGAGCCCTCGGACCCATCCCGCAGGAAGGCCCGCTTTCGCGACTGCGAGTCGCCTGCACCCGAGACGCCAACCATTGACTCATCGTCGGAGTCAGACAAATCCGACAAGTCCGTCCTTCCGAAGAAGCTAGCCGCAGACGGCGCGCGGCTAGCCTCTGACGCCGAAGCGTCGGTTTGGCCCTGAGAAGGGCCTTTGGGTTGGCCCTGAGAAGGGCCTTTGGGTTGGCCCTGAGAAGAGCCTTTGGGTTGGCCCTGAGAAGGGCCTTTGGGTTTAAAATACCGCCCGCAGGCATCCCGCGTTGGTTTAGGCATAATATCCTCCGCAGGTTCGTACTCTCAAGGCAAGATGAGCTACGATAATCACAGTGCACTTTGGCCGAGCCCAGTCTGCCACTCCGTTACGGTGGTCAAACTGGGTCGTTTCCAGGGGACGCGACGTGGACGCAAGCACTGTGGGGTGGTCCCCCAACCTAACCTAACCTAACCTAACCTAACCTAACCTTTTTTTTTTTTTTTTTTTTTTTTTTTTTTTTTTTTTTTTTTTTTGTCGCTGGGAAAAAATGCATTACGCACACCCTCCCATCGGGGGATGGAAGGGTAGTGTGGGACTCCCCGGTCTGAGACCGGTATACCCACTAAAACGACCCAGCGGCATTCCCGCTTCGTCCTAGTGGCGGGGGACTGGGAAACCGGCACAGCCTTTACTTCCAGTCCTCCGCCGACGATGACCCGCACAGCGGACCTCACGCCCCCCCCGTGGGGAGGGGGACGGGCCCGGGAATGACAGACGAAGGTGGTGACGGGTGCAATGCGGGCGAAGGCACCCCCGCGCCTGTCGCCCGCCCGTCGCCACCATGAAGAGGGAGACCGCGTCTTCTCCGACCTCTTCTTCTTCTGCGGAGCGGCGCTGCGAGAGGGTCTTCCTCCCGCGCGCGCTCCGCCGCCTCCTTTTGCGAGACTACGTCCTCGCAAAAGGAGGCGACCGCTGACCAGGCCCCCTCGCTCCCCAGCATGGCGTTGACCACACCGGGAAGCGAGAGGTCCTGTCCGATCTCCGCGATCAGACTGCGGCGCGGCTCGGCCCAAGCTGGGCACACCTCGAGGGTGTGCTGCGCCGTGTCCTCCGGCGCGCCGCAGTCGTGGCACGCCGGGGTTTCCTCCCTCCCGATCCGGTGCAGGTACGTTCCGAAGCAGCCATGCCCGGACAACACCTGCACCAGACGGAACGAGAGGAAACCATGGGACCGCTCGAGCCAGGCCCGGAGGACCGGACCGAGCGCGTCCAACGTCCGGCGGCCAAAGGTGGCGGTGGCGAGGTCCTCCGTCCAATGGAGGACGATGGCGTCCCTCGCCTCCCGCCGCACGGCCTCCCGCTCCTCGGCGACGGGGCGCTCCCCGAGCGCCCTGCGATGCGCCGTCCACTCATACACCCTGGCCAGCACCCAAGCCTCCAACTCCCAAGGAGGGGTGCCGGCCAGAGCGCACGCCGCCGAAAAACCCACCGACCGGTAGGCCCTCGCCACCCGCAGTGCAATGGCCCTTTGGGGCTTGCGGATGGCGGTCGCGTTCTCCCTCCTGTGGAGGGAGTCCGCCCAAATGGGGGCCCCGTACAGGGCCATGCTCCGCAAGATGCCGGCATAGAGGCGCCGGCATATCGCCTTGGGCCCCCCCAGGTTCGGGAGGAGCCACGAGAGGGCGTCCGCGGCCTTCAACAGGCGCGTCGACAGCCCGCTGAAATGTGGGCCGAAGCGCCACCTGTCGTCCAGCACCAGGCCCAGATATTTCATCCGGGGCTGGACCTCTATACGGACGCCCTCCACGACGATGTGGGCGTCGGGTGGGCAGCGCTGCCGAGGCCCGCGAAAGAATACGGCCTCGGTCTTGTGCAGCGCCACCTTCAATCCCAGGCGGCGGATCCTCTCTGCAACCAAGGATCCGCCAGCCGAGGCCAGACAGGCCGCGTCCGCGAAACTCCTCCCCCGGGCAGTGAGCAGGGTGTCATCCGCGTAGCAGATGACACTCGTGCCCGGGAGGAGGGCTCCCCGCAGCAACCAATCGAACCCGATGTTCCACAGCGGGGGCCCAAGCACCGACCCCTGTGGAACACCGGACTCTGCGCCGTACCGCCTCACTGTGGCCGTCTTGTCTACGAGGAGGACTTCTCGGTCCTCCAAGTAACTGGCCAGGAGGCTCCGCAGATATTGGGGCACTCCGTGATACCGGAGCGCCTCCAATATCGTCGAGTGGGGCACGGAGTTGAAGGCATTGGCAATGTCGAATGACACCGCCAGCACTCCGTCCCCCGCCTCGACCGCCTCCTTCACCTGGCTCTTGAGTAGGGCCAGCGCGTCGATCGTCGAACGCCCTCGACGGAAACCGAATTGGGCGTCCGACAGATCCGGCCCCACATCCCGCAAATGGCTCCCGAGCCGGGAGGCGACTATCCCCTCGAACAATTTACCGACCTCATCGAGCAACACGACGGGCCGGTATGCCGAGGGGGAGTCCACCGGGCGTCCCGCCTTTCGGAGGAGGCAAAGCTGCCCCTCCTTCCACAGTTTCGGGAACCTTCCAGCCGTAAAGCACGCGCTGAAAAGGTCCCGAAACCTGTCCTCCATCTCGGAGGCAGCTATTGCCAGCACCCGTGCGGGGACGCCGTCCGGCCCGGGGGCCGTCTTCTTGGCGCGGAGGCTGAGTACCCCCGCGTAGATCTCCGCCGCCGTCACCGGGGGGACCTCCTCCTCCGGCGAAGCCGCCCCTTGCGGGGGATCCATTGTTGGTGGGGCGAAGTCGGTCCTGCGCGGAAACAGGGACCGGACCACCCCATCCAGCAGTGCTGGCTCGAGGGTCTCCGACAGTGGGGGACCATAGGGGCGGAGCTGGTTCCGCGCCGCCTTATATGGCCTCCCATAGGGATCCCTGTCGAGACCCTCCAGCATTTCGGCCCTCGCCGAGTCTTCTGCAGCGCCCATTGCAGACTTGAGGACCGTCGTCGCCTCTCGGTAGCAGGCGTATAGGCGGTCCTCTTCTGCCCGGACTCGGTTCTGGGCGCTGCGCCGTCGACTCCGCGCGTAGGCCCTTCTGGCCGCCACGCAGGCGGCCCGGAGTTCCGACAGCTCCTCCGTCCACCAATAAACGGCGCGACGGGGAGGCGGACGGCGAGACCGAGGCATGCTAGAATTGCACACCTCGGTCAGGGCCCCTCTGAGCCGAACCGCTGCGGCGTCTACGTCCAGGACCTCAACAGGGGGCGACAGCCAGTCCTGGAGGAAAGCCGCCTCCTTGGCTGCCTCCCGGTCCAGGCGGGAACCTAACCTAACCTTTTTTTTTTTTTTTTTTTTTTTTTTTTTTTTTTTTTTTTTTTTTTTTTTTGTCGCTGGGAAAAAATGCATTACGCACACCCTCCCATCGGGGGATGGAAGGGTAGTGTGGGACTCCCCGGTCTGAGACCGGTATACCCACTAAAACGACCCAGCGGCATTCCCGCTTCGTCCTAGTGGCGGGGGACTGGGAAACCGGCACAGCCTTTACTTCCAGTCCTCCGCCGACGATGACCCGCACAGCGGACCTCACGCCCCCCCCGTGGGGAGGGGGACGGGCCCGGGAATGACAGACGAAGGTGGTGACGGGTGCAATGCGGGCGAAGGCACCCCCGCGCCTGTCGCCCGCCCGTCGCCACCATGAAGAGGGAGACCGCGTCTTCTCCGACCTCTTCTTCTTCTGCGGAGCGGCGCTGCGAGAGGGTCTTCCTCCCGCGCGCGCTCCGCCGCCTCCTTTTGCGAGACTACGTCCTCGCAAAAGGAGGCGACCGCTGACCAGGCCCCCTCGGCGTCCAGGGCCATGTCCCCCCACGCGGCGGCCACGTATCCCGGTCCCCTCTCTAAGAGCGAGAGGGGAGGGGAGTCCGTGGAAGACCGCGCCACCAACGCCACCAGGCCGTCCCGGTCACCCAGCCAACGGCCAGGGACCGAGTAAGGCTCGGCGACCACCGCCAAGTCCACCAACCACTCAGCCATCGTCTGCATCAGCAGATCTTGGGCTGCCCTGCAGTGGTTGGCGTTCGCCTGAAGGATGCGATGTTCGACTATATCCATCAGTCGGACATCGCACCCCCCTCCGCAGCCGCCGCAGGAACGGCGGTACCAGCAGCCGCAACAGGCCCGGTTGGCGCCAGTACTTTGCCACGCTTAGGGGGAGGATTGCAGTTCCTCCCCTTCATCACGTGGTCCGCTTGGCTGCCACTGGCAGCACAGACCGAGCAGTGCGGCGTGGCGACCTTACAGGAGGCGGCTTGGTGGCCCCCCATGCCGCAGCGGTAGCAGGTGTCTGACCTGTCCACCGCGGACGGACATAGCGGCCGGGTGTGGCCGATGCCGAAGCACCGGAAACACCTCAGCGGCTGGTCCTCGAGTGCCCTGACCGCACACGAGCTGAATCCGACCGTCAGCCGGCCCTTCGCCAGGGCGGCTCTGGCAGCGGGAACCGGGCACCCAAGGCGGACGGTGCCCATGCCACCGCGGCCGGGCCTTATGTCCCGACTCTGAACCGCCGCGGCGTCGCAGCCCCCTAACGCTGCGACCGCCTCCACCACCTCCTCCTTGGTGACGGAATCGTCGAGATCCGTCACCTCGAGTGTCACCAACTTTACCGGTCGGGCCACCTTGGCGGAGTCCGCGATGACCTCCCGCAGCTTAGCTGCAAAGAGGTCCGCGCGGGCTCCCCCCTCTGCCCCCGGGAACTCGAATAATCGAGCCCCGGCTTGGGTCCGCCGGCAAGACACACTACCGATCCCCAATTGAGTGGGATCGGCATTGCTACGCGCCCGCACTAAAATTGACATGTACGTCTCCCCTCGCTCCGCCGCCTCCGCGGTGAGGGTCACCACGACGGCCGCGGTTTTTGGGGAGACTAGCTGCCCCTTTCCCCTCGCTCTACCTCTACCTCCCTGCTTCCCTCTGCCGGTCGTCTGCGACTGGCTGGGAGCGGGGACGGCTGGGGCGGCAGCCGCCGACTTTTTGGCTTTGCCCTTCCCCCTCCCGACCACTTCCGTCCACTCATTGGACGGGGTGGTCGAGGGGAGAAGGGCGTCCTCCTGGACCTGGGATGAGGAGGACGGCCCCGGCTCGGAGCGCCCCTTATCCGCCGCAAGCTGCGGTCGGAGGCGCTTTTCCGGCAGGAGTCGGTCCTCTATTCCTGCCAGGCAGGCTCGCGTGAAGGCCCGCTCCTCCATTACCACCCTGCGGATTATGTCCTCAAGGTTGGAGTTGGAGGAGGGGCCCTCTGCCGCAGGACTCGTCTTCTTAGACGTCGACGTCGAAGGCGTTGATGACGTCCTTGTCGTCTCGGCAGGGGCCGTGGCTTCAGCCAGCTTGCGATGAAGCTCACTGACTTCCACCTGCAGGCGATCCACCCTCGCCTGCAGTTGCCGTGTCTCGTCAGTGGCCTTCCGCTGCACCAGCTCCTTGACCACACCAAGCAAGCTCGTGGCCCGACATTTGAGGGCCTTCTGGAAGGTCCCCTTCAAGTTTGAGGACTTTGAGGCAACCTCCAAAATTTCCTCCTCGTCCTCCTCCGCCATTTGTTCCAGCTCCAGCAGGGAGTGGTCCGCGTAGACCACACGGGACGCACCGTACCCGGACTTTGCCCGGGTGACGTGCGCCCGCCTCTCCCTCGCGGCAACCCGCTCCTCAAGCTCCTGCTGGAGCTGCGCCCGCTGCGCAAGATCCAACTTACGTTGGGCGTCCGCGAGCCCAACGACGTGGGTGTCCGCGGCCGTCGGCTTTTTAGCCTTTGTCAGCCTCGCCGACCCTGACGCCGAGGAGCCCTCGGACCCATCCCGCAGGAAGGCCCGCTTTCGCGACTGCGAGTCGCCTGCACCCGAGACGCCAACCAGTGACTCATCGTCGGAGTCAGACAAATCCGACAAGTCCGTCCTTCCGAAGAAGCTAGCCGCAGACGGCGCGCGGCTAGCCTCTGACGCCGAAGCGTCGGTTTGGCCCTGAGAAGGGCCTTTGGGTTGGCCCTGAGAAGGGCCTTTGGGTTGGCCCTGAGAAGGGCCTTTGGGTTTAAAATACCGCCCGCAGGCATCCCGCTTTGGTTTAGGCATATCCTCCGCAGGTTCGTACTCTCAAGGCAAGATGAGCTACGATAATCACAGTGCACTTTGGCCGAGCCCAGTCTGCCACTCCGTTACGGTGGTCAAACTGGGTCGTTTCCAGGGGACGCGACGTGGACGCAAGCACTGTGGGGTGGTCCCCCAACCTAACCTTTTTTTTTTTTTTTTTTTTTTTTTTTTTTTTTTTTTTTTTTTTTGTCGCTGGGAAAAAATGCATTACGCATACCCGCCCATCGGGGGATGGACGGGCTATGTGGGACTCCCCGGTCTGACCCGGTATACCCACTAAAACAACCCAGCGGCATTCCCGCTTCGTCCAAGTGGCGGGGGACTGGGAAACCGGCACAGCCTTAACGACCAGTCCTCCGCCGACGATTGCCCTTCATGTGGACCCCTCACACCCCCCCCGTGGGGAGGAGGAAGGGCCCGGGAATGACCAACGAAGGCAATGACGGGTGCAATGCGGGCGAAGGCACCCCCGCACCTGTCGCCCGCCCGTCGTCACCATGAGGAGTTGGGACCCCAACCAGGGCCATAGCTCCCCACGCGGCGGCCACGTATCCCGGTCCCCTCTCCAAGAGCGAGAGGGGAGGGGAGTCCGTGGAAAACCGCGAAACCAATGCCACCAAGCCGTCCCAGTCGCCCAGCCAACGGCAAGGGATTGAGTAAGGCTCGGCGACCAACAAGATGCGATGTTTGACCCTATCCTTCAGTCGGACATCGCACTCCCCTCCGCAGCCGTCGCTGGAGCGGCGGTGCTAGCGACAGCATCAAACCCGGACGGCATCTGCGCTTTGCCCCGCTTAGGGGGAGGATTGCAGTTCCTCCCCCTCATCACGTGGCCTGCTGGGCAGCCACTGGCGGCACACACCGCGCAGTGCGGCGTGGCGGCCTCGCAGGAGGCGGCCTTGTGGCCCTCCTTGCCGCAGCGGTAGCACGTGCCCGTCCTGTCCACCGTGGACGGACACAGGGGCCGGGTGTGTCCAATGCCGAAGCACCGGAAACACCGTAGAGGCTGGGCCTCGAGTGTCCGGACTGCACACGAGCTAAACCCGACCAAAAGACGTCCCTTGGCAAGGACGGCTTTGGCAGCGGCGATTGGGCACTCGAGGCGAATGGTGCCCATGCCGCCGCGGCCGGGCCTTATGTCCCGGCCTTGGACCGCCGCGACGCCACAGCCCCCTATCGCTGCGACCGCCGCCACCACCTCCTCCTTGGTGACGGAGTCATCGAGGTCCGTCACCTCTATGGCCACCGACTTGACCGGTCGGGCCACCTTGGCCGAATCTGCGATGACCTCTTGCAGCTTCGCTGCGAAGAGGTCCGCATGGGCGCTCCCCTCTGCTCCCGGGAACTCGAAAATTCGAGCCCCGGCTTGGGTCCTTCGGCAGGACACACTGCCAATCCCCAGTTTGGTGGGATCGGCATTGGCACGCGCCCGCACCAAAATCGACGCGTACGTCTCCCCTCGACCTTCAGCCTCCGCGGTGAGTGTCACCACGACGGCCGCGGTTTTTGGGGGGACTAGCGGCCTCCCTTTCCCTTTCTTCTTCCCCTTTCCCTTGCCGGTCGTCTGCGACTGGCTGGGAGCGGCGGTGGCGGGGACGGCAGGGACGGCCGTCGCCGACTTTTTGCCCTTCCCCTTTCCCTTGCCGGTCGTCTGTGACTGGCTGGGAACGGTGGTGGCGGGGACGGCAGGGACGGCCGTCGCCGACTTTTTGCCCTTCCCCTTACGGACCACTTCTGTCCACTCGTTGGACGGGGTGGTTGAGGGTAGAAGGGCGTCTTCCGCCTGGGAGGAGGACGGCCCCGGCTCGCACTGCCTCTTGTCCGCCGCAAGCGGCGGCCGGACGCGTTGCTCCGGCAAGAGCCGGTCTTCGATCCCTGCGAAGCAGGCTCTTGTGAAGGCCCTCTCCTCCATTACAACCTTGCGGATGATATCCTCAAGGTTGGAGGTGGGGCCCTCTGCCGCAGGGCTCGACTCGGCTTTTCGTGGCCGGCCCGTGGCTTCCGCCAGCTTCTGATGAAGCTGACTGACCTCCGACTGCAGGCGATCTATCCTCGCCTGCAGTTGCCGCGTCTCGTCGGTGGCCTTTCGGTGGACCAGCTCCGCGACTACACCGCGCATGCTCGCGGCCCGGCATTTAAGGGCCTTTTGTAGGGTTCCCTTCAGGTTGGAGGACTTAGAGGCGACCTCCATAATCTCCTCCTCGTCCTCCTCCGCCATTCTCTCTAGCTCTGCAAGAGAATGGTCCGCGTATACGACACGGGAGGCACCGTACCCGGACTTGGCCCGGGCGACGTGCGCCCGTTTCTCCTTTGCGGCCACCCTCTCTTCCAGCTCTTGCTGGAGCTGCGATCGCCGAGCCAGATCCAGCTGGCGCTGGGCGTCCACGAGCCCAACGTCGTGGGTATACGCGGCTGCCGTCGGCTTTTTAGCCTTCGACAGCCTCGTCGACCCTGAGGCCGAGGAGCCCTCGGACCCCCGGCCCCGCTTCCGCGACCTAGAGTCGTCCGCGTCCGACACACTAAAAGGAGAGTCGCAGTCAGACGACTCGTCCGCCCCTCCGAAGAAGCTAGCCGCAGACGGCGCGCGGCTAGTTTCTGACGCCGGAGCGTCAGAGAGGCCCTGAGAAGGGCCTTTGGGTTGGCCCTGAGAAGGGCTTTTTGGTTTTAAAAACCGCGAGCGGGACTTTGCGTCCGACTTAGAACCGCGCGGCCGCTTCCCCCAAAACTTGGAGGGTCCGGCCGCAACAGATTGTGGTGACACTGTCACCCTCTCCAGAACCACCAGGGGCTCTGCTGGAGCAACTGCTCCCGTCTTCAATGACGCAGTGCCAGAATCTGACGCTGCGTCCGCCTTCTCTACAACTTTTTTGTTTTTCAATAAATCCATAGAATTCCCACGAGTATGGGGGATATAAAACGTCCATCCGGGCAGTGCCCCCTGTACCCGGATAAGCCTTTAACATTTATAACCCGCCAGGGGGTCGGCCGGTACCCTGGCGGGGGTCGCACTAAAGACTGATTGTTCCATGGGAACACCCGTCAGCCATACATCCCCTCACGGTGCGCCGCCGCTTGAGATTCGGGGTAACTTTTTATAGAGGTTTTCTACCTCGCGGTCCGGGCGGTTAAGCCAAGACCCTCGGTCCCGATCGAAGCCGCGAGACATGATCCACGACACTCCGATGATGGGATTACGAGTACGACGGGGACAGGGAGGGAAGGCGTCCCTCACTGTCTGCTCGGAGGCAGGGTGAGTGCACTCCGAGCCCGTCCTTGCTCCTCCGCTGTGCCCTCTGCTTTTCAGAGGGTCACGACGAAAGCGCCCCTCTTGTCCAAGTTGGACCCCTCCTATGTCAGAATATTGGCCACAGACAGTAACATTCCCCGAAGAATAAGGATGTCTTCCCATTCCTTGGGGAAGGCCACTGCCCGCGCCCAGGGTGCACCGTCCCAGCCAGCTGCTGTTCCCTCCAAACGTATCGAGAGGGACCAGCAGCCGTCAGGCCCACGAGGAGGTTTTCTGACCCAGCACCCCCCCCAACCTAACCTAACCTAACCTAACCTAACCTAACCTTTTTTTTTTTTTTTTTTTTTTGTTGACGATGTGGAAATCCGCACGGATGTCCTCCGCCTGGGGAAGGCGAAGGGGTCTGTCAGACTCCAACTGACTAAAACCACACCGGTGTTCCCTCGCACACTTGCGTCGGGGGGCAGCGGGAACGAATGTGACTTCCGCTGCCCCGGACTAGTGCCGGCCCGCTTGACCAGTGCGGGCCTCGTCCCTGGGGGGAGTGAGGTGTACTCCCCCCGATACGTCATGAGAGGCGCGCGTGGAACACTACGCGCCGCCGTCTCGGGTCCAGTGAGATGGGGGGCGACGGATGTCCCCGAATCCGTCGCCCCTGGACCTGTTTAGGGGGGCCGGAAGAGGGCGTTATCCGCCCTCTGCCGACGCCCGGTGCGTCTGCTGCGGTATGGGAGGGAACTAGAGATCTCCCTCTCCCTTTCCGCAGCTTCCTTCTGCGACATGACGGTTTCGCAGAAGGACACCACCGCGTCCCAGGACTCTGTGCTGCCGACCATCGTGCGAACAACGGCCGGCAGCGACAGGTCTGCTCCTCCCTCTGTGACAAGAACACGGCGCGGCTCATCCCACGCGGCACATTCCGCCAGCGTATGCCGCGCCGTATCCTCCAGACAGTGGACGCAGTGATGGCACCGAGCGTCCGGCTCCCTGCTTATGCGACACAGGTACTTCCCGAAGCAGCCGTGCCCCGAGAGCACCTGCGTCGCCCGAAACGTCAGGGAGCCGTGCTTCCTCCCGAGCCAGTCTTCGAGTACTGGCCGGATCGCCTCGATTGTGTCGAGGCCGGCAGAGGGATGGTCAAGCCTCCTCCGCCATTCTGCCACCATGACCTGTCGGAGCTGAGACCGGTGCAGCGTAATCTGTCGCTGCACCAGCCTTTCACCCCGATCCCTGGCGTCCTCGCGCCACCGATGCAGTGTCGCGAGGGCTTTCGCCTCCAGGTCCCATGGTGGGGATCCGGCCAGTAAACAGGCCGCCTCGTAGGAGATCGTGCGATATCCCCGTATGACCCTGACGGCCATCGCTCTCTGCGGTTTCCGCAGGACTGCGATAGTGCGGGCCGTCAGGTCCGTCGCCCATACTGGGGCCCCATACAGGGCCATGGATCGCACGATCCCTACGTACAACCGCCTACAGGCGGTGCTCGGGCCCCCCAAATTGGGAAGCAGCGTTGACAGCGCGCCCGCCGCGCCCATCAACTTGGGCACCAGCCGCTGAAAGTGGGGTCCGAAGTCCCAACGGCTGTCGAGCACCAATCCCAGGTACTTCATGGTTGACTCGACAGCAATCCGGGCCCCTCCAACCACAATATGTGATCCCAGCGGCGGTGCCCGTCGGGGGCCATGAAACGCAATGGCCTCCGACTTGTTGAGGGCCACCTCCAGGCCCAGGCGTCGTATGCGGCTCACCACCTGCGAGACCGCAGCCGTAGCCAGCAACGCTGCTTCCCTGTACGAGCTCCCCCGGGCAATGACCAGTGTGTCGTCCGCATAACACGTCAGGTTCACTCCCGGTGGAAGCTCGCACCGCAAAACCCAGTCGTAACCGATGTTCCACAAGGGAGGGCCCAGAACCGACCCCTGTGGAACACCGCACGACATCTCGCGACGGCCATCGCCGTCGCGTCCCATGTAGGTGACACACCTTCCCGACAGATAAGCCCCCACAATGTTGCGGAGGTAGAGAGGCACCCGGTGGTAGCGCAGGGCCTCCCTAATGCAACCCCAGGGCAGGGTGTTGAAGGCGTTGGAGATGTCCAAGGACACCGCCAGCACCACCCCGCCCCGAGACACTGCTTCCTCCGCCAGGACTCTTACCCTCATTATGGCGTCAATGGTAGAGCGCCCACGACGGAACCCAAACTGGCTGTCGTCCAGGTTCGGCCCTTCTGTACACAAGTGGCTGACGAGGCGGTCTGCGATTATTCGCTCCAGCATCTTGCCCGCCTCGTCCAGCAGCACTATGGGCCGATAAGCGGACGACGAGTCCGCCGGGCGCCCTGCCTTCCTGAGCAAGACCAGTCGACCAGTCTTCCACCGGGTAGGGAACTGGCCTTGCTCAAGGCATGCCGAGAAGAGTCCTCTCAGTGGGGGCTCCAGCTCCTTCATGGCGAGGACCAGAGCGCGGCCAGGCACTCCATCGGGCCCCGGGGCAGTGTTTTTAGCCCGGAGCCGCAATACGGCCGCGCCCATCTCTGCCTGTGTCACCTCTGGGACGGTTTCGCCTTCATCTTCCTCCGACTCTGCAGCTATGTGCAGAACCATCGGCGGTGGCTCGTACTCGGCTCTCTCAGGGAAGAGGGCCGAGACCACTCGCTCCAGGAACTGCGGCTCGAGACTTTCCGTTAGCGGGGGCGCCCACGGCCGAAGTTTCCCTCGGACCGACCGGTAAGGGCGCCCAAACGGATCCCCGTCTAAGCTCGCCAGCATTTCCTCCCTGGAGCGTGTCTTCGACTCACCGATGGCCAGCCACAGAGCCAGCTTCGCCGCGCGGTACACCTCATACAGCGCGGCTTCTTCCTCAGGAACCCGTGGACGTCTTCTCCGGCACCGCGTGTACGGGCGTCTCGCGTCTGCGCACTCGACGCGCAGTCGCTCGATCTCGACGCACCACCAGTACAAGCGGCGCCGTGCGGACAGAGAGGAGACGCGTGGCATGCATGCGTCGCAGATCTGCGTCATCGCATCGCCAAACCACTGCGCCTCCCGTTCGACGTCGACGGGACCGACGGTAGCCGACTCCCGGATCCAGGCATGGACTATGGCGGCTTCTTCGAGAGCTTCCCTGTCGAGGCGTTTCAGTGCCCAACGCGGGCCGTCTCTTCGGGGCCCCGATTGGCTACGTCCTCCAGCGGTCTGGGTGGAGACGTCAAAGCGGATGTATCGGTGATCCGATAGCGTCTCCACCTCCACCTCAACGTGCCAATCATGGACACGGTTCACGACAGCGGGACTAGCGAACGAGACGTCCACTATCGACCCGCCCCGCTGCCGTACACACGTGTAGGCGGAACCCCGATTTAAGACGGCCAGGCCCGTCGTTATGGCCCACTCCTCTAGCACTTCGCCTCTCGGGTCCGTGACGGGGGAACCCCAGGCCGCAGACTTGGCGTTGAGGTCACCGAGAAGCAAAATGGGTCGAGGGTGAGACTGGCCGACGACGGCTCCCAACTCGACAAGGAAACTCTCGAAGTCGGCGAGACTCTTGTTGGGCGAAAAATACGCCCCAATCGTGACGATCCCGTTCACAAGGGCCGCAACCCAACCGTGACCACGGGATACGTCGACGAGAGTCGCGCCGATGATGGCCACTAGGCCGTCTAGATCCCCTTCCCAGTTATCCCGGGGGGGTATGAAATACGGCTCAGCGACCACCGCCACATTTATCGACCACTGCGCCATGCTCTGGAGCAGGAGATCCTGAGCTCTGGTGCAGTGGTTGATGTTCGCCTGGAGGAAATGGTAGTGTGCCATCACTAGCACTCCATTTCCTCGGCGCTCCGTCCCACCACAGGCCGGGAGTCGGCCGAAGAGGTGCTAGGTTGCGGGGGGGGTGCGTCCCCCGCAGCCTTGGCCCATCGCTTGCTGCGCTTTCTGGGCGCGCCGCAGGCTTTACCACCTACCCTGTGCCCCGCGGACTTTCCTGCAGCCGCACACAAACTGCAATGTGGGTCCGCGGAGCACTGGGACGCCTTATGGCCAGGCTGACCGCAGCGATAACATAAATCGCTGCGGTCTGTGTCACAGGTGCACACTGCCCGGACGTGCCCTTTCTCCAGGCACCGGTAGCACTGCATGGCCCTGGGTGCCAGCAGTGTAACTCTCGCTGACACCCAGCCCACCAGAAGACGTCCCGCATCAGCGACCTGCCTCGCCGCAGCCACCGGACACCGCACCCAGATGGTGCCAAGCCCGCCAGCGTTGACGCGGATGCCACCTGCCCGCACATTTTCGGCCGAACAACCGCCGCTTCGGGCTATGGCCGCCACCACCTCCTCCGGGGTTACGGAGTCGTCCAGCCCATTGACGCGTACCTCAGCGGTCTTCATGGGTCTGGACACCCGCGCCTCCTCAGGGTTGAGGACGTCCCTCAGCTTCGCAGCCAGAGCGTCCGCCCGCTCAGTGCTGCTGGTCCCCGCCAACTCGAACATTTTGGCCCCCGTGGCTGCCGTTCGGAAACGGAAGCCGTCTGGGGTGCCAAAGTCGGCGAAGACCAGCTTGCTTTTTGCCTCCGCCAGTACCTTCTGGTAGGTGACGCCTCTGTCCTTTGCTTCGGGCTGAAGCGTCACCACCACTGCCTCGGAGCGAGGGACGCGGATTTTTGGGGATTTTTGACCGCCCTTGGCGGCCGGCCCCTTGGAACCCGGTGCGGGAGTGCCTTTGCGGCCCCTCTTGCGCCTCTTCTTCCGGCTTTCGGCCGTCGACCAAGCGTTCTCTTTGGGAGGCTGGTCACTCCCTTCAGTTGGCTTTTTTGCCACTGTCTTCGGCTTTTTAGCCCCTTCTGCAGGCTTTTTGCCCGACGTCGGGGGCTTATTGGCCACCTGTGAGGGGTTTTCGGCCACCTGTGAGGGCTTTTTTGTTGTTGGCGGTGCACTAGTCACCTGTGCCCACGTAGGCCCACTTATTGGAGCGGGCTCCACCCCCTTTTTCCTCTTATCTGCCGCCAGTGGTGGGCGGACATTTATAGGGGGATTGAGCCTAGGCTCTATGCTGTCCAAGCGGGCGGTCATTATTGACAAAAGCCGATGAAATTGATCCTCCCCCAAGGATCCATCCTGAGGCAGAGAATGACTAACCGAAGTGGTCGCATTCTGCTGCCGGCTGAAGTCCGCCCTCAAGGCGATGACCTCCCGCTGGAGCTCCTCCATCTTTGCGTGGAGACGGTTATTTTCTTCCTGCAGCTTTGCCGTCTCCTCCGAGGTCGTCCGGTCAAAAAGGACTTCCACCGCCTCCTTTATGCCATCAGCCGCCTCTTTCAGGGCCCGCGTAAACGTGCCCTTTAGGTTGCCCGACTTCGTGGCAACCTTCATGACGACGTCCACGCCGTCCAAGACCTGGCGGCTCAGAGCCTCAGCCGTCAGTCCCTCAGGGCCTGCGGCGGTCTGCAACCGCCGCTCCCTTGCCAGTCGAGCCATCTCAGCGACCTCATCAGTCGCGACGGCCTTCCGACCCTCTCGCCTGGCGGCGTTGAGCTCCGCCTTGGTACTCACCAATCCGGTGGAGGCCGCGCCACCGGCCTGCTCCACCTGCATGGCCCCTTCGGAGTCACTCACTCCGCTGGCCACTGGCGTATCAGGTCGCTTCAGGAAACGGCCCCGGGTGTCGCGCGACTCTGCCGCTGGAGTGCTGGCACCGGAAGCTGTTCTGCGACCTCTGCCCCTCCTTGCAGTTGTCACTTTGATGGCCGGCAGATTCTCCTCGCTTGAAGAGAGACCCGCCGACAACGCGTCCGACTCATAGCGCGGCCGCTTCCCCCAAAACTTGGAGGGACCGGCCGCAACTATTTGTGGTGCTGTGCCGGATTCCGACAGAACACCCACCCTCTCCAGAACCACTAACGGTTCTGCTGGAGCCCCTGCTCCCGTCTTCAGTGACGCAGTGTCAGAACCTGACGCTGCGTCCGCTTTCTCCACAACTTTTTGATTTTTTAGTTTATCCATACTATTCCCACGAGTATGGGGGATATAAAATGTCCATCCGGGCAGTGCCCCCTGTACCCGGATAAGCCTTTAACATTTATAACCCGCCAGGGGGTCGGCTGGTACCCTGGCGGGGGTCGCACTAGAGACTGATTGTTCCATGGGAACACCCGTCAGCCATACATCCCCTCACGGTGCGCCGCCGCTTGAGATTCGGGGTAACTTTTTATAGAGGTTTTCTACCTCGCGGTCCGGGCAGTTAAGCCAAGACCCTCGGTCCCGATCGAAGCCGCGAGACGTGATCCACGACACTCCGATAATGGGATTACGAGAACGACGGGGACAGAGAGGGAAAGCGTCCCTCACTGCCGGCTCGGAGGCAGGGTGAGTGCACACCGAGCTCGCCGTTGCTCCTCCGCTGTGCCCTCTGCTTTTCAGAGGGTCACGCGGAACAGCCCCCCGTGGTCCAAGTTGGACCCCCCTCCTATGTCAGAATATTGGCCACAGACAGTAACATTCCCCGAAGAATAAGAATCTCTTCTCATTCCTTGGGGAAGGCTACTGCCCACGCCCAGGGTGCACCGTCCCAGCCAGCTGCTGTTCCCTCCAAACGTATCGAGAGGGACCGGCAGCCGTCAGGCCCACGAGGAGGTTTTCTGACCCAGCACCCCAACCTAACCTAACCTAACCTTTTTTTTTTTTTTTTTTTTTTTTTTTTTTTTGTTGTCGCTGGGAAAAAATGCATTACGCACACCCTCCCATCGGGGGATGGAAGGGTAGTGTAGGACTCCCCGGTCTGAGACCGGTATACCCACTAAAACGACCCAGCGGCATTCCCGCTTCGTCCTAGTGGCGGGGACTGGGAAACCGGCACAGCCTTTACTTCCAGTCCTCCGCCGACGATGACCCGCACAGCGGACCTCACGCCCCCCCCGTGGGGAGGGGCGCGGGCCCGGGAATGACAGACGAAGGTGGTGACGGGTGCAATGCGGGCGAAGGCACCCCCGCGCCTGTCGCCCGCCCGTCACCACCATGAAGAGGGAGACCGCGTCTTCTCCGACCTCTTCTTCTTCTGCGGAGCGGCGCTGCGAGAGGGTCCTCCTCCCGCGCGCGCTCCGCCGCCTCCTTTTGCGACACTACCTCCTCGCAAAAGGAGGCGACCGCTGACCAGGCCCCCTCGCTCCCCAGCATGGCGTTGATCACACCGGGAAGCGAGAGGTCCTGTCCGATCTCCGCGATCAGACTGCGGCGCGGCTCGGACCAAGCTGGGCACACCTCGAGGGTGTGCTGCGCCGTGTCCTCCGCCGCGCCGCAGTCGTGGCACGCCGGGGCTTCCTCCCTCCCGATCCGGTGCAGGTACGTTCCGAAGCAGCCATGCCCGGACAACACCTGAACCAGACGGAACGAGAGGAAACCATGGGACCGCTCGAGCCAGGCCCGGAGGACCGGACCGAGCGCGTCCAACGTCCGGCGGCCAAAGGCGGCGGTGGCGAGGTCCTCCGTCCAATGGAGGACGATGGCGTCCCTCGCCTCCCGCCGCACGGCTTCCCGCTCCTCGGCGACGGGGCGCTCCCCGAGCGCCCTGCGATGCGCCGTCCACTCATACACCCTGGCCAGCACCCAAGCCTCCAACTCCCAAGGAGGGGTGCCGGCCAGAGCGCACGCCGCCGAAAAACCCACCGACCGGTAGGCCCTCGCCACCCGCAGTGCAATGGCCCTTTGGGGCTTGCGGATGGCGGTCGCGTTCTCCCTCCTGTGGAGGGAGTCCGCCCAAATGGGGGCCCCGTACAGGGCCATGCTCCGCAAGATGCCGGCATAAAGGCGCCGGCATTTCGCCTTGGGCCCCCCCAGGTTCGGGAGGAGCCACGAGAGGGCGTCCGCGGCCTTCAACAGGCGCGTCGACAGCCCGCTGAAATGCGGGCCGAAGCGCCACCTGTCGTCCAGCACCAGGCCCAGATATTTCATCCGGGGCTGGACCTCTATACGGACGCCCTCCACGACGATGTGGGCGTCGGGTGGGCAGCGCTGTCGAGGCCCGCGAAAGAACACGGCCTCGGTCTTGTGCAGCGCCACCTTCAATCCCAGGCGGCGGATCCTCTCTGCAACCAAGGATCCGCCAGCCGAGGCCAGACAGGCCGCGTCCGCGAAGCTCCTCCCCCGTGCAGTGAGCAGGGTGTCATCCGCGTAGCATATGACACTCGTGCCCGGGAGGAGGGCTCCCCGCAGCAGCCAATCGAACCCGATGTTCCACAGTGGGGGCCCAAGCACCGACCCCTGTGGAACACCGGACTCTGCGCCGTACCGCCTCACTGTGGCCGTCTTGTCTACGAGGAGGACCTCTCGGTCCTCCAAGTAACTGGCCAGGAGGCTCCGCAGATATCGGGGCACTCCGTGATACCGGAGCGCCTCCAATATCGTCGAGTGGGGCACGGAGTTGAAGGCATTGGCAATGTCGAATGACACCGCCAGCACTCCGTCCCCCGCCTCGACTGCCTCCTTCACCTGGCCCTTGAGTAGGGCCAGCGCGTCGATCGTCGAACGCCCACGACGGAAACCGAATTGGGCGTCCGACAGATCCGGCCCCACATCCCGCAAATGGCTCCCGAGCCGGGCGGCGACTATCCCCTCGAACAATTTACCGACCTCATCGAGCAAAACGACGGGCCGGTATGCCGAGGGGGAGTCCACCGGGCGTCCCGCCTTTCGGAGGAGGCAAAGCTGCCCCTCCTTCCACAGTTTCGGGAACCTTCCAGCCGTAAAGCACGCGCTGAAAAGGTCCCGAAACCTGTCCTCCATTTCGGAGGCAGCTATTGCCAGCACCCGTGCGGGGACGCCGTCCGGCCCGGGGGCCGTCTTCTTGGCGCGGAGGCTGAGTACCCCCGCGTAGATCTCCGCCGCCGTCACCGGGGGGACCTCCTCCTCCGGCGAAGCCGCCCCATGCGGGGGATCCATTGTTGGTGGGGCGAAGTCGGTCCTGCGCGGAAACAGGGACCGGACCACCCCATCCAGCAGTGCTGGCTCGAGGGTCTCCGACAGTGGGGGACCATAGGGGCGGAGCTGGTTCCGCGCCGCCTTATATGGCCTCCCATAGGGATCCCTGTCGAGACCCTCCAGCATTTCGGCCCTCGCCGAGTCTTCTGCAGCGCCCATTGCAGACTTGAGGACCGTCGTCGCCTCTCGGTAGCAGGCGTATAGGCGGTCCTCTTCTGCCCGGACTCGGTTCTGGGCGCTGCGCCGTCGACTCCGCGCGTAGGCCCTTCTGGCCGCCACGCAGGCGGCCCGGAGTTCCGACAGCTCCTCCGTCCACCAATAAACGGCGCGACGGGGAGGCGGACGGCGAGACCGAGGCATGCTGGAATTGCACACCTCGGTCAGGGCCCCTCTGAGCCGAACCGCTGCGGCGTCTACGTCCAGGACCTCAACAGGGGGCGACAGCCAGTCCTGGAGGAAAGCCGCCTCCTTGGCTGCCTCCCGGTCCAGGCGGGTGAGTGCCCATCGCGGGAAGGGAGATTGCCCAGCGCGGGCCATCCCCCCCCCTTGGGTGGAGATGTCGAACCGCACGTATCGGTGGTCCGACAAGGTCTCCACCATCTCAACCCGCCAGTTCACGACGCGGGCGGCCAGCGCGGGGGTGGCGAAAGTGACGTCCACCACCGACCCACCCTGTTGCCGCACACACGTGTGGACCGTCCCCCTGTTGAGGAGGGACATACCGCTTGAGGCCGCCCAGAACTCAACGGCGCGTCCCCGGACGTTGCACCCGGCGGCCGTGTTGCCCCAGGCCACCGACTTGGCGTTCAGGTCGCCCAACACCACGACCTGGCGAGGCGCCGCCCTCCCTACGACTGCAGTGAGGACCTCCAGGAAATCCTCAAAGTCCGAGAGAGGGCGGTTTGGGGAGAAATAGACCCCAACCAGGGCAATGTCCCCCCCCCACGCGGCGGCCACGTATCCCGGTCCCCTCTCTAAGAGCGAGAGGGGAGGGGAGTCCGTGGAAGACCGCGCCACCAACGCCACCAGGCCGTCCCGGTCACCCAGCCAACGGCCAGGGACCGAGTAAGGCTCGGCGACCACCGCCAAGTCCACCAACCACTCAGCCATTGTCTGCATCAGCAGATCTTGGGCTGCCCTGCAGTGGTTGGCGTTCGCCTGAAGGATGCGATGTTCGACTGTATCCATCAGTCGGACATCGCACCCTCCTCCGCAGCCGCCGCAGGAACGGCGGTACCAGCAGCCGCAACAGGCCCGGTTGGCGCCTGTACTTTGCCACGCTTAGGGGGAGGATTGCAGTTCCTCCCCTTCATCACGTGGTCCGCTTGGCTGCCACTGGCAGCACAGACCGAGCAGTGCGGCGTGGCGACCTTACAGGAGGCGGCTTGGTGGCCCCCCATGCCGCAGCGGTAGCAGGTGTCTGACCTGTCCACCGCAAACGGACACAGCGGCCGGGTGTGGCCGATGCCGAAGCACCGGAAACACCTCAGCGGCTGGTCCTCGAGTGCCCTGACCGCACCCGAGCTGAAGCCGACCGTCAGCCGGCCCTTCGCCAGGGCGGCTCTGGCAGCGGGAACCGGGCACTCAAGGCGGACGGTGCCCATGCCACCGCGGCCGGGCCTTATGTCCCGACTCTGGACCGCCGCGACGTCGCAGCCCCCTAACGCTGCGACCGCCTCCACCACCTCCTCCTTGGTGACGGAATCGTCGAGATCCGTCACCTCGAGTGTCACCAACTTTACCGGTCGGGCCACCTTGGCGGAGTCCGCGATGACCTCCCGCAGCTTAGCTGCAAAGAGGTCCGCGCGGGCTCCCCCCTCTGCCCCCGGGAACTCGAATAGTCGAGCCCCGGCTTGGGTCCGCCGGCAAGACACACTGCCGATCCCCAATTGAGTGGGATCGGCATTGCTACGCGCCCGCACTAAAATTGACGCGTACGTCTCCCCTCGCTCCGCCGCCTCCGCGGTGAGGGTCACCACGACGGCCGCGGTTTTTGGGGAGACTAGCTGCCCCTTTCCCCTCGCTCTACCTCTACCTCCCCGCTTCCCCCCCTCTCTGCCGGTCGTCTGCGACTGGCTGGGAGCAGGGACGGCTGGGGCGGCAGCCGCCGACGTTTTGGCTTTGCCCTTCCTCCTCCCGACCACTTCCGTCCACTCATTGGACGGGGTGGTCGAGGGGAGAAGGGCGTCTTCCTGGACCTGGGATGAGGTGGACGGCCCCGGCTCGGAGCGCCCCTTATCCGCCGCAAGCGGTGGTCGGGGGCGCTTTTCCGGCAGGAGCCGGTCCTCTATTCCTGCCAGGCAGGCTCGCGTGAAGGCCCGCTCCTCCATTACCACCTTGCGGATTAGGTCCTCAAGATTGGAGTTGGAGGAGGGGCTCTCTGCAACCTAACCTAACCTAACCTAACCTAACCTAACCTTTTTTTTTTTTTTTTTTTTTTTTTTGCGCTGGGAAAAAATGCATTACGCACACCCTCCCATCGGGGGATGGAAGGGTAGTGTGGGACTCCCCGGTCTGAGACCGGTATACCCACTAAAACGACCCAGCGGCATTCCCGCTTCGTCCTAGTGGCGGGGGACTGGTAAACCGGCACAGCCTTTACGTCCAGT
The DNA here is from genome assembly GCA_949152445.1 of Cerastis rubricosa. Classification (NCBI taxonomy): domain Eukaryota; kingdom Metazoa; phylum Arthropoda; class Insecta; order Lepidoptera; family Noctuidae; genus Cerastis; species Cerastis rubricosa. The sequence continues at coordinate 94,351 of OX424546.1, forward strand.
CCTCCGCCGACGATGACCCGCACAACGGACCTCACGCCCCCCCCGTGGGGAGGGGGAAGGGCCCGGGAATGACAGACGAAGGTGGTGACGGGTGCAATGCGGGCGAAGGCACCCCCGCGCCTGTCGCCCGCCCGTCGCCACCATGAAGAGGGAGACCGCGTCTTCTCCGACCTCTTCTTCTTCTGCGGAGCGGCGCTGCGAGCGGGTCTTCCTCCCGCGCGCGCTCTGCCGCCTCCTTTTGTGAGACTACTTCCTCGCAAAAGGAGGCGACCGCTGACCAGGCCCCCTCGCTCCCCAGCATGGCGTTGACCACACCGGGAAGCGAGAGGTCCCGTCCGATCTCCGCGATCAGACTGCGGCGCGGCTCGGACCAAGCTGGGCACACCTCGAGGGTGTGCTGCGCCGTGTCCTCCGGCGCGCCGCAGTCGTGGCACGCCGGGGCTTCCTCCCTCCCGATCCGGTGCAGGTACGTTCCGAAGCAGCCATGCCCGGACAACACCTGCACCAGACGGAACGAGAGGAAACCATGGGACCGCTCGAGCCAGGCCCGGAGGACCGGACCGAGCGCGTCCAACGTCCGGCGGCCAAAGGCGGCGGTGGCGAGGTCCTCCGTCCAATGGAGAACGATGGCGTCCCTCGCCTCCCGCCGCACGGCCTCCCGCTCCTCGGCGACGGGGCGCTCCCCGAGCGCCCTGCGATGCGCCGTCCACTCATACACCCTGGCCAGCACCCAAGCCTCCAACTCCCAAGGAGGGGTGCCGGCCAGAGCGCACGCCGCCGAAAAACCCACCGACCGGTAGGCCCTCGCCACCCGCAGTGCAATGGCCCTTTGGGGCTTGCGGATGGCGGTCGCGTTCTCCCTCCTGTGGAGGGAGTCCGCCCAAATGGGGGCCCCGTACAGGGCCATGCTCCGCAAGATGCCGGCATAGAGGCGCCGGCATTTCGCCTTGGGCCCCCCCAGGTTCGGGAGGAGCCACGAGAGGGCGTCCGCGGCCTTCAACAGGCGCGTCGACAGCCCGCTGAAATGTGGGCCGAAGCGCCACCTGTCGTCCAGCACCAGGCCCAGATATTTCATCCGGGGCTGGACCTCTATACGGACGCCCTCCACGACGATGTGGGCGTCGGGTAACCTAACCTAACCTAACCTAACCTAACCTAACCTAACCTAACCTCGAAAGGCAGCTACACAGGTATACGTTGTGGCACAAGCTAACCTCCAACGCAAACAACTGGCCACCAACGAGCTTATGCTCGAGGCTACGAAGCGCAAAATAGCCATCGCACTCGTCCAGGAGCCGTATGTGGGAAGCATTAAAGCAATGAAGTCGTACGGGGGGGCCAGAGTCTACCAGAACTTGGATAGCAGCGGGGGCACTGTAAAGGCGGCGATAGTCGTATTTAACCATGACATCGATGTCGTGCAGTGCCCTAATCTCACCACCAACAACATCGTGGTGGTGAAGCTGCGAACAAGCGCGTGGGAGATGCTCGCCGTCTCGTACTACTTTGAGCCTGACCAACCCATTGGGCCATACCTGGACCACTTAACAAGCGTAATGAGAGAGCTAGAGCCTAGGAAAGCCATCATTGGAGGGGATGCTAATGCCAAAAGTGTGTGGTGGGGGAGCAGTACCATCGACGATAGAGGCGACGACCTGGTAGGAATGATCGGAGAGCTGGATCTCCAGGTACTTAACAGCGGGAACAAACCCACCTTCGATACCATCAGAGGAGGACGTAGACTAACAAGTCACGTTGACGTTACTCTGTGCACAGAGGACCTGCTCGACCTGGTGGAGGAATGGACGGTAGCTGAAGACCTAACGAGCTCGGATCACAATGGGATAATAATAAAAATTAAATTGCAAAAAGGGAAAGGTATTCAAATTAAAAGAACGACTAGGAAATACAACACAAAGAAAGCTAATTGGGACCTGTTTTATGAAAAAATGGACCAATTAAAATTAGAAAATGGAATTAATAAAATAGAGGTAGAGCAGATAAGCAATAGGGAACATTTTGACAAGATAATAGTAAAATACACAGAGGTAATAACAATAGCATGTAATGAAGCAATACCAAAGAAAAAGGAAAATCAATTACTTACCATTCCGTGGTGGTCCGAAGAACTCGAAGCAATGAAGCGCGATGTCGCCACCAGGAGGAGAAGAATCCGATGTGCTGCGCCGTCACGTAGAGAAGGTGTGATCGCGTTGTACCTGGAAAAGAAAGAAGAATATGAGTCAGAGGTTAAAAAACGCTCCACAGAAAGTTGGAAGGGGTTTTGTGAGAGACAGACTACGGAGGGGGTTTGGGAGGGAATATACAGGGTCATAAAAAATACCTCAAAAAGGCAAGAAGATCTACCCCTGGTGTGGAACGGGAAGGAAGCAGGGCAGGAAGGATCTGCGAGACTACTGGCAGAAATATTCTACCCGGAGGACGCAGAAGAGGATGATACTCCAGACCATCGTCGAATCAGAGCTCTTGCAGACCGAGTAAACGACTGGACTCATAATGAGACTTATGACCCGGAGTTTACGACGGAGGAGCTCAGGCTCGCGACGGAGAGCTTTAACCCGAAGAAGGCACCCGGAGTAGACGGCTTTACAGCAGACATCTGCCAGCGGGTAATATCGCAGGACGAGGAACTGCACCTGGCTCTATTTAATAAGTGCTGGCAAATTTCGCACTTCCCCACACCGTGGAAAGAAGCCACTGTGGTGGTGCTGAGGAAACCAGGCAAGGACAACTACACAAATCCCAAGTCCTATAGGCCAATTGGACTGCTACCGGTGATGGGTAAAATACTCGAGAAAATGATGGTTAGAAGGCTGGTTTGGTACTTGGCGCCCCGGATTAGTCCTCGCCAGTATGGCTTCATGCCACAGCGTAGCACGGAAGACGCCCTCTATGACCTGATGGCCCGTGTGAGAAGCAAACTCCAAGAGAAGAAACTCATCACGATGGTCTCACTGGACATAGAGGGCGCCTTCGACAGTGCATGGTGGCCAGCCATAAAGGTCAGACTGGCAGAGGAGAAGTGCCCTGCGAATCTCAGGAGGATGATAGCCAGCTACCTAAGCGACCGTAAGGTCCGGGTAAGGTATGCTGGCCATGAGTTCGCAAAAGGGACTAATAAAGGGTGCGTCCAAGGATCAATAGGCGGACCCATCTTGTGGAACCTCGTATTGAACCCATTGCTGGAGAGTCTCACGCAGCAAGGCTACTATTGCCAGGCTTTCGCGGATGACGTGGTGCTCGTGTTTTCGGGGGAGACAGCCTTGGAAATCCAGGGACAGGCCAATGCCGCTCTTGAACATGTTCGGCGGTGGGGTGTCATGAATAAGCTCAAGTTCGCGCCGCATAAAACTAGCGCCATGGTAGTTACCAGAAAGCTTAGATATGACACGCCGCACCTGACCATGGGGGGGATCGACATTGGCATGTCCTCGGAAATGAAGATCTTGGGACTCACAGTGGACGCTAAGTTGACCTTCAATAGTCATATTGCAAACGTTTGCAAAAAGGCACTTGGCGTCTACAACCAACTGTCCAGAGCTGCCAAAGTCAGCTGGGGTCTCCACCCGGAAATAGTCCGTATTATATACACCGCGACGGTAGAGCCCATCATCACCTACGCGGCTGGCGCCTGGTCTTCAGCATCAAAAAAGCTGGGAGCACAAAGAAGCCTAAATGCTGTACAGAGGGGTTTTGCCCAAAAACTGTGCGGGGCGTATCGTACGGTCTCTCTCCATTCAGCGCTGGCACTGGCTGGAATATTGCCACTTGACCTCCGCATACAAGAGGCAGCAGCCCTGTATGAAGCGAGGAGAGGGAAGTCTCAGCCAGAGCTAGTAGACAGAGAGGTCGAGCGTAGAGCGGATTTCTCCAGTACGCCTCATCCGGGGAAGCACGCCGCGCTAAAGTTCGTGAGCCTGGTGGATCAGGAACAAGTAGTCAGCCACAGCAATCAGAGCATTCAAATTTACACTGATGGCAGCCGGATTGAGGATAAGGTTGGAGCAGCGCTCACCCTATGGGATGGCACATCAGAGGTGAAAACAATCAAGCTCAAGCTGGCTCCATATTGTACGGTGTACCAGGCGGAACTCCTCGCGGTGTGCAGAGCCACGGAGGAAATCCAACAAAGAAATGAGGAGAGCTACGGCATTTACAGCGACTCCAGATCGGCACTGGAGACGATCATCAACCCCAGCACAACGCACCCCCTGGCTGTAAAAGCCCGCAAGAATTTAAGGGCAATTGATAGCCAGAACAAAACTGTGTTTTTGTTCTGGATCAAGGCACACGCGGGACTGGCGGGTAATGAGAGGGCAGACGAACTGGCGAAGAACGCAGCTCTAAAACTTAAAACTAAACCTGACTATGACCTGTGCCCGGTTTCATTCATCAAACGACAGATCCGAAAGAGGTCGATTGATGAATGGAACCGAAGGTACAAAGCGGGTGCCACAGCAAGAGTAACTAAACTGTTTTTCCCAGACATGGCTGATTCCCATAAAACAGTCCGACAGATGGTCCCAACCAAAATAACAACGCAAATACTAACGGGGCACGGTGGATTCTCGGAGTACTTGAATCGATTCAGGTGCAAAGAGAATTCATCGTGCATCTGCCAACCCGGGACACCCGAAACAGTGGAACATATTTTAACCGAATGCCCCGTTCACGCGCTGAAAAGATACGAAATTGAGAACAGACTGGACTGCAGAATGGTTGCCAATAATTTTAAAGAGCTTATCTCCAATAAAAAGACCAGAGAAATATTTTTAGAGTATCTCAATGATGTTGCCAGAATTGTTATAAACAGAAATAAATAAGAACAATAAGTGGTGTATAGTATAAAAAATTAATGCTAAGTATATATTTGATAGAATATATTCAACTAGCATAATTATATTAATAAGTGTGTAAAAATAAAAAAAATAAAAAAGCTATTATAGTATTAAGGCAATAGAATTACGAAGATGAGAAATAGAAATTTTAAAGTCATTGGAAGGAATGTATTTGACTAGTACATAAGAACTAAAAGTATAAATGGATAAAAGGTATTAGAATTGAATGAATAAGAATAAAAATGTAAGCTAAATATTGTATCTCGACTAGAGAAAGGAAATGTATAGAATCGGAAATAAGATAACTATAAATTGTCTAAGACATAAATAATAAGTGTAAAAAATGTAATAAAAATATCCCTGCTAAAACATCCCGAATACGATAAAAGAAAGGACTCTGAACAATTTCAGAGGAGAAACATGATATTAATAAAAAAAAAAAAAAAAAAAAAAAAAAAAAAAAACCTAACCTAACCTAACCTAACCTAACCTAACCTAACCGTCTGGCTCCAACCACGGTCGCGAACGCCACGTTTTTTGTAACGCTCCTGACGAAAAAATCCGAAAAAGTGGTAAAAAGTTGTCGGATTTCGACAAATTTTGTATCAGCAAGTGTGTAAAAGTGCAGGCTATACGCCCAAGTGAAGTTTTCAACTCGGACTGCAGTGACTTAACATCAAGACCTGAAAAACCTCTATTTTTAGAGGTTAAAGCAAGAGGAAAAAACTTCAACTGAAAACGCTGGCTGAACAAGCGCGACGACCTGCACTTTTTATTGAAGAAAGGGGTGATCATCCCCTCCGCACACCATCCTGAACAACAAAAACTACCGAAGGCCTGAAATTCCAGCTCTAAGACTGAAAAAACGGAAATGCACGTGGTCTGAAAAATCAGAAGGAGAGGAGCCAGACGCCTGAAATTCTACAGTCCACATAGCCAGCTTTAGTCAAACCGGTATCTCCAAAAACATTTTATTTTATTGCTACCCTCGATTTTTAAAAGGAGTTAGAACTTCGAAAATTCTGACATCCGTATCTTCGGTTCCTGCGAAGATATCAAAATTTTTCAACTGCAGCCAGCTGCGCGCTCGTTGCTTCAATAGAGATTTTAAGTTTTAGATTTTTAGGATTACTGGTTTCTGAGTTATAGGTTAAAAAGCTGAAAAAACATAATTTTGGAAAAATTTGGACTTGGTTTTCGCTTTTAAAAAATTTAAATTATTGTGTATTGTAGCTCTAGATTTAAGGTATTTTTAACATATTTTTTGAAAATTTTTTGACAAGTGATTCCGGAGATATCGAATTTTGTGTGTTTTTTGTCTTTAATTCTAAATTAAATAGGAAATTAACTTTTTTGACTGCGGGACTGGGTCCAATACACCTATTGCGACCTATATAAGCCCAAACACGGGCCCTATAGCGCCCCAATCGGTGAATTTGGACAAATCCCGCCATTTTGGTTTTTAGGTTTTACTTTTGGATTCGAGATATCTCGGGAACCGCTGGTCCCATTGCCGCCGGATTTTCACTGCAGCCAGTGGCAAACCACCAACTTTAGGAAAACATAATTTTCAGGCTGTTTCAGGACCTGAAACTTTTCAGCCCTGAAACCATTCTTGGCGGATAGAGGGGGTGGAGCCAGGCACAGTATTTGAGACCGCGTTTCTCTGAGGCAAACGGTTGCGGAGTTATAGCTACCCAAAGTGGTGTTTTGACAGTTACCCCCACCCTTTGGGGAACTTTGACTCATCGTAGCTCCGGATCCGGGGGTCGCAGAGACTTGCTGTTTTCACAGTGGTGTTTGGGGAGACAACCTCTGTCCGACCCATTGGGTTTCAGGCGTTTTGGAGCTGAGAAATTTCAGGAGCCTGAAAACCAGTTTACTCGTCGGAGCGGGACGAGCCAGACCGAACAAGTCCAAGCTCGGGTGCTCTGCGATCGCTGAGGGGGAAGTTATACCGGGTTGAGAATTGACTTTGACAGTTCTAGAACTGTCAAACCATTTTTCAAGCTCGGATAACTCCCGAGTCGGGGGTCGTAGAGGGCTCGGGTTTTCTTTGGGGACATCGGCCTGCCCCTCCCTGTCCGATAAGCGTATTTTCAGTGGCTTTCAGGACCCAAGATTTTTTCAGCCTGAAAACCAATCCGGTGGATTGGTCTCACCGAGCCAACCTCGGAAAGCCCAAGCACTGGTGCTTTTGGACCGGTGGTTGCGGAGATATCCTCTTGTAACCATTTTGGGTTTTTTATTTTTGCAAAAAACCAGATTTTCAAGTTGGGATATCTTCGAAACCCCTTGGTGTAACAGTGCCGAGTTTGGGTTCATCTGGGAGGGCTCGGGGAGTTCCATCCGCTGGACGACAAATTGACTCTACATAGAGTCAAAAAAAATTTTTTTGAAATTTTTTTTTGAAATTTTTGATAAGAGTCGGTAACTTTTCACAGGAAACGAGCCAATAGAGCCAAAACTTGTAATTTATAGGAACTATACCAGAATAATCTGTAAGAGACTGACTCTACGGAGACGAAAGTAATTTTTAACTTTTATATTTATATTTTTTAGGGTGTACCACGAAGGCTTTATTGAGCCTGACCGTAATTTCTGTTCTTTTGTGACTCAACTAGCACCTGCCACTGGTTCTCTTGTGACTGTTTCTGTTATATTTTATTTTATTTTGTTTAGACTGCACACACTCTATACACTGTGTGCAGACCGCAGTAACTTCTTACCATTGTTTTTATACACTCACCTGACGTATTCCTTTGACAATGTTCTCCACACCACCTGCGAAGTCTGTAGAGGGAAAGGAGAAACAAAAATCCCCGCCAAAAACACAGACGCTCTCGTCTGGCGTTAGACGCATTGTTGAAATACAATCTTCTCCGCCAAGGTCGCAGGCGACCTCGTCTAGCGTCAGGCAGAGCATTGAAAAGTTAGAAGCCGTGGGAACAGAACCGCAAAACGTGACGCCAACCACCAATAAAATTGACATTCCCCAGACACTCCCCAGACAGGTTTTTGAAACTCGCTTGGCCGAAGCCAAAGCTAACGTGGTGAAAGCCAAAACTAATATTAACAACTCAAGGAATATCCGAACCGACATTAAGACAAGTGTATTAGAAGCGGTTGACAAATTATTCCAGTTAATAAAAGAGGCAGACACGGAAATAAAACGATTAAAAAGAACTGGAGAGAAACCTGTATCTGAGAGTAAAACCAACTCTCGGATGACACCCGATAAGACGCCTCAAAAACAGATCGACGACAGTCTTATAATCACTCAATTAAAAGAGCAGAGCCGACTAATTGCCGAAAACAGCAGAAAGATGGATGACCTAAAAGATACGTTGGAACAACAGCACCAACTGATCAGCTCAAAAAGCTACGCAGAGGCAACGGCAGTCAGATCCACCCTGCACCCACCTCCACAGAACCCACTGCACTCGGTAGTTGTCTCGTCCCAGGACGACAATGACACTGGAGACCAAGTCCTCACAAAAATTAGAGAGGCGGTGAACGCTAAGGAGGGATGGATCAGGGTGGAGAGGACCCGCAAAGGTAAAGATAGGAAAGTCATCATGAGCTGTAACTCGGACGAAGACCGACAGAAAGTGAAGCAGAGACTTGAAAACTCCGGAAAGAGTTTGGTCGTGGAAGAAGTCAAAAACCGAGACCCTCTCCTGAAGCTCGCCGACGTTCTAACCGTGAACTCTGATGAGGATGTCATCAGGGCCTTCAGGAACCAAAACCGGGGCATCTTCCACGATCTGAAAGAGAATGATGATAGACTTGAAATAAAGTATAAAAGGAAAGCACGGAATCCGCACACTAGCCACATTGTCATGAGCGTCTCTCCGGCCATCTGGAAAAGGGCGACCGACGCCGGAGCGGTCTATATCGACCTCCAACGCATCCGGGTGTGGGACCAATCACCTTTGGTACAGTGCTCGAGATGCCTCGGATATGGCCATAGCAAGAGGTTCTGCACAGCACCAGCAGACCTGTGTAGCCACTGCGGAGGACCGCATCTCAGGGCGCAATGCACAGAATGGCTTGCAGGAGGTGAACCCTCTTGCAGAAATTGCACAGCGACCAAGCTTGAACGCAACGACCATAACGCTTTCAGCCAAGAATGCCCAATACGCAGGAAGCGTGACGCTATAGCTCGCATGTCGGTTGCCTATTGCTAAGGGCGCCCAGGAGACCAACGGCAACCCAAACCCCTACAAAATTGTGCAGGCCAACCTCCAGCGTAAAAGGCTGGCGACCAACGAGCTTCTGATTGAAGCGAACAAGCGCGGGGTCGCCATTGCTCTCCTCCAGGAACCATATGTTGGCGGGGCAAGAGTAATGAGGAGTCATAGAGGCGTTCGGGTCTTCCAGAGCACTGACACCGGAGATGGGACTGTTAAGGCCGCAATAGCGGTCTTCGACAAAGACCTCATTGTCGAACAGTACCCGAAACTCACCACGAACAACATCACCGTGGTGGGGATCCGAACCAGTGCCTGGAGGATCACACTAGTCTCCTTCTACTTCGAGCCAGACCAGCCAATCGGGCCATACCTGGAGCACCTCAAACGCGTTGAGGAAGAGGTAGGTCCTGGGAAATTGATTCTTGGAGGAGATGCAAACGCAAAGAGTACCTGGTGGGGAAGCCTTTCCATTGATCGCAGAGGTGAAGAAGTCTGCGGAGTCCTCAATGAGCTGGACCTCAACATATTGAACAGAGGGGAAATTCCGACCTTCGACACGACCAGAGGGGGCATAAGATACTGCAGTCACGTCGACATTACAGTATGCTCCACAGATATCCTCGACCTAGTGGACGACTGGAAGGTAGACGAGGACCTCACGAGCTCGGACCACAACGGCATTGTTTTTAATATTAAACTTAAAAGATCAAAAGGCATACAAATTTTACGAACAACTAGGATTTTCAATACTAAAAAAGCGAATTGGCCCGAGTTTCGTGAGAAACTCGGCCAATTACTGCTAGCAAATAAAATAAACAAAAATGAAATAGAAAAATTAAATACGTCCGAACAATTAAACTCAATTACAAATATCTACACTAATATAATAAAAGACGCATGCACTTCAACAATGCCTATTAGAAAAATTAACGAAGTGTTTACTTTGCCGTGGTGGTCCGAGAAACTCGAGAAGATGAAAAAAGAGTTCACCACCTATAAACGCAGAGTTAGGTGTGCTGCACCAGTCCGCAGAGCGAAGGTCGTCGAAGAGTACCTGAAAAAGAAAGTTGAATATGAGACGGAAGCAGCCAAGGACGAAACCGCGAGCTGGAAAGATTTCTGCTCAAGACAGGACAGGGAAGGGGTTTGGGAAAGCATTTACCGAATGATAGGTAGGACCAAGGAAAGAGGTGAGGATCAGCCATTAGCGAAGGATGGGGAGGTTTTGAACGCAAAAGGCTCAGTGGAACTATTGGCAAAAACTTTTTACCCGGAGGACCATGTAGACACCGATAGCACTTGCCACAGTCTAACTAGAAAAAAGGCCGACGTCGTAAATGCTGAAAAGCATGGTGAACCATGCGAGCCACCATTCACGATGGCTGAACTGATGGCAGCGTGTACGTCTTTTAATGCTAAAAAAGCGCCAGGAGCAGATGGTTTCACCGCCGATATCTGCTGCCAGGCCATCAGAGGTGCCCCGGAGGTAGCCTTAGCTCTCCTGAATGGCTGCCTGAAAACCCACCTCTTCCCCGATATCTGGAAAGAGGCTACAGTCATCATTTTGAAGAAACCTGGGAAATCGGACTACAGCTCTCCAAAGGCGTACAGACCCATTGGCCTACTACCAATCTTCGGAAAAATCTATGAGAAGATGCTGGTGGCCCGCCTCAAGTTTCATCTGATCCCAAGGATGAGTACTCGCCAGTATGGATTCATACCCCAGAAGAGCACCGAGGACTCCCTCTATGCGCTAATGCAACAAATACGCGGTAAACTGGATCTTAAGAAAATAGTGGTCCTAGTATCATTGGACATAGAGGGAGCCTTCGACAGCGCATGGTGGCCAGCCATAAGGGTTCGTCTGGCTGAGGAACAGTGTCCAGTCGGCTTGAGGCGGGTCATCGATAGCTATCTCGAAAACCGAAGAGTCAGGGTCAGGTACGCAGGCGAGGAGTGCTGCAAGGCCACAAGTAAGGGCTGCGTCCAGGGTTCAATTGCTGGACCGTTACTCTGGAACGTGTTGCTGGACCCGCTGCTAAAGAGCTTGGAGGCTGGGGATTTCTATTGCCAGGCATTTGCCGACGACGTTGTGCTGGTTTTCGATGGTGACACAGCGTTGGAGATCGAGGGACGTGCCAGTGCCGCTCTCGAGCTTGTTCAGGCGTGGGGTTTTCAAAATAAGCTTAAATTCGCCCCGCAGAAGACCAATGCGATGGTAATAACGCGCAAATTAAAATACGACACCCCGCGCCTGAGGATGGGCGGTATCGACATTGCCATGTCCAACGAGATCAAGATCCTGGGTGTGATCATCGACAGACAGCTAACGTTTAACGCACACGTCGCAAATGTATGCAGAAAGGCGATAGGCATCCTCAAGCAGCTAACTAGGGCAGCAAAGACCAGCTGGGGACTGAACCCCGAGGTCATTAGGATAATATATGTGACCACCGTTGAACCAGTCATCCTGTACGCCGCCAGCGTATGGGCCCCGGCCGTCGACAAGCTAGGCGTCAGAAAGCAGTTAGGAACAGTACAGCGCGGCATTGCGCAAAAGCTGTGCAAAGGATACCGGACGGTGTCCTTGAACTCCGCGCTAGTGCTGGCTGGAATACTACCTCTCGACCTGCGAGTCCGCGAAGCGGCATCGCTATACGAGGCCAAGAGGGGGGTACCTCAGCCAGCACTTGGCGACAGGGAGGTCGAGCAGACCGCCTCGGCAATGGAAGCTCCACACCCCGCTGAGCGCGCTGAGCTAGAGCTCGTTAGCCTGGTGAACCAAGAGCAATTAGACGAAGCCCAGAGAGAAATTGAAGTTCGTATCTTCACGGACGGGAGCAAGATTGGGGGCAAGGTTGGAGCGGCACTATCCGTATGGAGCGGTGACGCCGAAACCAAAACCCTCAAGCTTGCTCTCCCACACTACTCCACAGTTTACCAGGCTGAGCTTCTGGCAATATGCGTTGCAACCAGGGAGATACTGAAGCACAGTGCGCAATCGTTTGGAATCTTCAGCGACTCCATGGCCGCCCTCCAAACCGTAAGAAATTACAACCGCCACCACCCTCTGGCAGTAGAGACAAGGGCCAACCTAAGGTCCCTGTCGATCCAGAACAAGGTAATTACTTTGTTTTGGATCAAAGCCCACGCGGGGTTGGAGGGTAATGAGAGAGCTGACGAACTAGCCAAAGGTGCCGCTGAAGGTTCCAAGCGAAAGCCCGAATACGATCTGTGCCCGGTTTCATACGTCAAGCGGTGCATTCGTACGGCCACTCTTGACGTGTGGAACCGGAGATACTGCGAAGGAGAAACCGCGTCTGTGACAAAACTGTTTTTCCCGGATGCGGTGGCGGCGTATGGGATAGTCAGGAAGATTAAAATCAATAACATAACGACGCAGATCATGACGGGGCACGGTGGGTTCTCGGAATACTTGAATCGCTTCAAGTGCAAGGAGAGCCCATCGTGCATCTGCGATTCTGACATTGCTGAGACGGTGCCACATATATTGTTCAGCTGTCCCGTATTCGACCAGGAAAGACTTGTGGCCGAGCACGTACTCGACATCAAACTGGACGCCGAAAACGCGTGGCTAATAATGAAGAGCAAAAAGAGAGAGTTGTTTCTGGAATTTTGTGTCAAAATTTGCGAAAGAGTGATTAAGAGAAATAGAACAGTTTAAGCAAAGATGCTTGCGTAATATTGTATGTAATATTAGAGTCAAGCATTGAGAACAGAAGCTACGAAATAGTTAAATGCCAGAAAACCCTATGTGTACAAACATTAAAATGGTAATAATGTTTAATTAAGTTAGCCATTTCGATTCTAGAGCGTAAGTAGCCGTAAGAAAGATCATGTTAAAAATAGATAAGTAGGATGGCTAGTAAAATTAAGTTATCCAAAAAATGTGTTAGGATTTAGATTGGAAAATAGAAATAGCATTAAGAAATATGTAACTAGGAGTAAGGATAGTCTAAGATTGTTGTAAAACATATATAGTGATAAGAAATATGTAATAAGAAATGATAGTTTTAAAAAGATGGTTGTAAAATTATGTTAAGAAACTTGTAAAGTAATAAGAATCACTAAGTTAATAAAAACATTGTGTCTTGTGTTATTAAACCTGAATAAAGAAAAGAACAAAAAATAGAGTACAGAATAGGGAAAGTAGAAGGGCGTCCCACCCTAAAGATAGAGAGAAGATGGAAGATAGAAAGATAAAGTATGTGGAATAAAAGTGCGAGAGGAATAATTGATGGAACTGGAATGAAAGAAAAGCATCAGATAGTAAGGTCTCTGGCGTCGTCAGAGGAATAGAGAAAAAAAAAAAAAAAAAAAAAAAAAAAAAAAAAAAAAAACCTAACCTAACCTAACCTTTTTTTTTTTTTTTTTTTTTTTTTTTTTTTTTTTTTTTTTTTTTTTTTTTGTTGTCGCTGGGAAAAAATGCATTACGCACACCCTCCCATCGGGGGATGGAAGGGTAGTGTGGGACTCCCCGGTCTGAGACCGGTATACCCACTAAAACGACCCAGCGGCATTCCCGCTTCGTCCTAGTGGCGGGGGACTGGGAAACCGGCACAGCCTTTACTTCCAGTCCTCCGCCGACGATGACCCGCACAGCGGACCTCACGCCCCCCCCGTGGGGAGGGGGGCGGGCCCGGGAATGACAGACGAAGGTGGTGACGGGTGCAATGCGGGCGAAGGTACCCCCGCGCCTGTCGCCCGCCCGTCGCCACCATGAAGAGGGAGACCGCGTCTTCTCCGACCTCTTCTTCTTCTGCGGAGCGGCGCTGCGAGAGGGTCTTCCTCCCGCGCGCGCTCCGCCGCCTCCTTTTGCGAGACTACGTCCTCGCAAAAGGAGGCGACCGCTGACCAGGCCCCCTCGCTCCCCAGCATGGCGTTGACCACACCGGGAAGCGAGAGGTCCTGTCCGATCTCCGCGATCAGACTGCGGCGCGGCTCGGACCAAGCTGGGCACACCTCGAGGGTGTGCTGCGCCGTGTCCTCCGCCGCGCCACAGTCGTGGCACGCCGGGGTTTCCTCCCTCCCGATCCGGTGCAGGTACGTTCCGAAGCAGCCATGCCCGGACAACATCTGCACCAGACGGAACGAGAGGAAACCATGGGACCGCTCGAGCCAGGCCCGGAGGACCGGACCGAGCGCATCCAACGTCCGGCGGCCAAAGGCGGCGGTGGCGAGGTCCTCCGTCCAATGGAGGACGATGGCGTCCCTCGCCTCCCGCCGCACGGCCTCCCGCTCCTCGGCGACGGGGCGCTCCCCGAGCGCCCTGCGATGCGCCGTCCACTCATACACCCTGGCCAGCACCCAAGCCTCCAACTCCCAAGGAGGGGTGCCGGCCAGAGCGCACGCCGCCGAAAAACCCACCGACCGGTAGGCCCTCGCCACCCGCAGTGCAATGGCCCTTTGGGGCTTGCGGATGGCAGTCGCGTTCTCCCTCCTGTGGAGGGAGTCTGCCCAAATGGGGGCCCCGTACAGGGCCATGCTCCGCAAGATGCCGGCATAGAGGCGCCGGCATTTCGCCTTGGGCCCCCCCAGGTTCGGGAGGAGCCACGAGAGGGCGTCCGCGGCCTTCAACAGGCGCGTCGACAGCCCGCTGAAATGCGGGCCGAAGCGCCACCTGTCGTCCAGCACCAGGCCCAGATATTTCATCCGGGGCTGGACCTCTATACGGACGCCCTCCACGACGATGTGTGCGTCGGGTGGGCAGCGCTGCCGAGGCCCGCGAAAGAACACGGCCTCGGTCTTGTGCAGCGCCACCTTCAATCCCAGGCGGCGGATCCTCTCTGCAACCAAGGATCCGCCAGCCGAGGCCAGACAGGCCGCGTCCGCGAAGCTCCTCCCCCGTGCAGTGAGCAGGGTGTCATCCGCGTAGCATATGACACTCGTGCCCGGGAGGAGGGCTCCCCGCAGCAGCCAATCGAACCCGATGTTCCACAGCGGGGGCCCAAGCACCGACCCCTGTGGAACACCGGACTCTGCGCCGTACCGCCTCACTGTGGCCGTCTTGTCTACGAGGAGGACCTCTCGGTCCTCCAAGTAACTGGCCAGGAGGCTCCGCAGATATTGGGGCACTCCGTGATACCGGAGCGCCTCCAATATCGTCGAGTGGGGCACGGAGTTGAAGGCATTGGCAATGTCGAATGACACCGCCAGCACTCCGTCCCCCGCCTCGACTGCCTCCTTCACCTGGCCCTTGAGTAGGGCCAGCGCGTCGATCGTCGAACGCCCACGACGGAAACCGAATTGGGCGTCCGACAGATCCGGCCCCACATCCCGCAAATGGCTACCGAGCCGGGAGGCGACTATCCCCTCGAACAATTTACCGACCTCATCGAGCAACACGACGGGCCGGTATGCCGAGGGGGAGTCCACCGGGCGTCCCGCCTTTCGGAGGAGGCAAAGCTGCCCCTCCTTCCACAGTTTCGGGAACTTCCCAGCCGTAAAGCACGCGCTGAAAAGGTCCCGAAACCTGTCCTCCATCTCGGAGGCAGCTATTGCCACCACCCGTGCGGGTACGCCGTCCGGCCCGGGGGCCGTCTTCTTTGCGCGGAGGCTGAGTACCCCCGCGTAGATCTCCGCCGCCGTCACCGGGGGGACCTCCTCCTCCGGCGAAGCCGCCCCTTGCGGGGGATCCATTGTTGGTGGGGCGAAGTCGGTCCTGCGCGGAAACAGGGACCGGACCACCCCATCCAGCAGTGCTGGCTCGAGGGTCTCCGACAGTGGGGGACCATAGGGTCGGAGCTGGTTCCGCGCCGCCTTGTATGGCCTCCCATAGGGGTCCCTGTCGAGACCCTCCAGCATTTCGGCCCTCGCCGAGTCTTCTGCAGCGCCCATTGCAGACTTGAGGACCGTCGTCGCCTCTCGGTAGCAGGCGTATAGGCGGTCCTCTTCTGCCCGGACTCGGTTCTGGGCGCTGCGCCGTCGACTCCGCGCGTAGGCCCTTCTGGCCGCCACGCAGGCGGCCCGGAGTTCCGACAGCTCCTCCGTCCACCAATAAACGGCGCGACGGGGAGGCGGACGACGAGACCGAGGCATGCTGGAATTGCACACCTCGGTCAGGGCCCCTCTGAGCCGAACCGCTGCGGCGTCTACGTCCAGGACCTCAACAGGGGGCGACAGCCAGTCCTGGAGGAAAGCCGCCTCCTTGGCTGCCTCCCGGTCCAGGCGGGTGAGTGCCCACCGCGGGAAGGGAGATTGCCCAGCGCGGGCCATCCCCCCCCCCTGGGTGGAGATGTCGAACCGCACGTATCGGTGGTCCGACAAGGTCTCCACCATCTCAACCCGCCAGTTCACGACGCGGGCGGCCAGCGCGGGGGTGGCGAAAGTGACGTCCACCACCGACCCACCCTGTTGCCGCACACACGTGTGGACCGCCCCCTGTTGAGGAGGGACATACCGCTTGAGGCCGCCCAGAACTCAACGGCGCGTCCCCGGACGTTGCACCCGGCGGCCGGGTTGCCCCAGGCCACCGACTTGGCGTTCAGGTCGCCCAACACCACGACCTGGCGAGGCGCCGCCCTCCCTACGACTGCAGTGAGGACCTCCAGGAACTCCTCAAAGTCCGGGAGAGGGCGGTTTGGGGAGAAATAGACCCCGACCAGGGCAATGTCCCCCCCCCACGCGGCGGCCACGTATCCCGGTCCCCTCTCTAAGAGCGAGAGGGGAGGGGAGTCCGTGGAAGACCGCGCCACCAACGCCACCAGGCCGTCCCGGTCACCCAGCCAACGGCCAGGGACCGAGTAAGGCTCGGCGACCACCGCCAAGTCCACCAACCACTCAGCCATTGTCTGCATCAGCAGATCTTGGGCTGCCCTGCAGTGGTTGGCGTTCGCCTGAAGGATGCGATGTTCGACTGTATCCATCAGTCGGACATCGCACCCCCCTCCGCAGCCGCCGCAGGAACGGCGGTACCAGCAGCCGCAACAGGCCCGGTTGGCACCTGTACTTTGCCACGCTTAGGGGGAGGATTGCAGTTCCTCCCCTTCATCACGTGGTCCGCTTGGCTGCCACTGGCAGCACAGACCGAGCAGTGCGGCGTGGCGACCTTACAGGAGGCGGCTTGGTGGCCCCCCATGCCGCAGCGGTAGCAGGTGTCTGACCTGTCCACCGCGGACGGACACAGCGGCCGGGTGTGGCCGATGCCGAAGCACCGGAAACACCTCAGCGGCTGGTCCTCGAGTGCCCTGACCGCACCCGAGCTGAAGCCGACCGTCAGCCGGCCCTTCGCCAGGGCGGCTCTGGCAGCGGGAACCGGGCACTCAAGGCGGACGGTGCCCATGCCACCGCGGCCGGGCCTTATGTCCCGACTCTGGACCGCCGCGACGTCGCAGCCCCCTAACGCTGCGACCGCCTCCACCACCTCCTCCTTGGTGACGGAATCGTCGAGATCCGTCACCTCGAGTGTCACCAACTTTACCGGTCGGGCCACCTTGGCGGAGTCCGCGATGACCTCCCGCAGCTTAGCTGCAAAGAGGTCCGCGCGGGCTCCCCCCTCTGCCCCCGGGAACTCGAATAGTCGAGCCCCGGCTTGGGTCCGCCGGCAAGACACACTGCCGATCCCCAATTGAGTGGGATCGGCATTGCTACGCGCCCGCACTAAAATTGACGCGTACGTCTCCCCTCGCTCCGCCGCCTCCGCGGTGAGGGTCACCACGACGGCCGCGGTTTTTGGGGAGACTAGCTGCCCCTTTCCCCTCGCTCTACCTCTACCTCCCCGCTTCCCCCCCTCTCTGCCGGTCGTCTGCGACTGGCTGGGAGCAGGGACGGCTGGGGCGGCAGCCGCCGACTTTTTGGCTTTGCCCTTCCTCCTCCCGACCACTTCCGTCCACTCATTGGACGGGGTGGTCGAGGGGAGAAGGGCGTCCTCCTGGACCTGGGATGAGGTGGACGGCCCCGGCTCGGAGCGCCCCTTATCCACCGCAAGCGGCGGTCGGAGGCGCTTTTCCGGCAGGAGCCGGTCCTCTATTCCTGCCAGGCAGGCTCGCGTGAAGGCCCGCTCCTCCATTACCACCTTGCGGATTATGTCCTCAAGGTTGGAGTTGGAGGAGGGGCCCTCTGCCGCAGGACTCGTCTTCTTAGACGTCGACGTCGAAGGCGTTGATGACGTCCTCGTCGTCTCGGCAGGGGCCTGCTGCGGCCGGGCCGTGGCTTCAGCCAGCTTGCGATGAAGCTCACTGACTTCCACCTGCAGGCGATCCACCCTCGCCTGCAGTTGCCGTGTCTCGTCAGTGGCCTTCCGCTGCACCAGCTCCTTGACCACACCAAGCAAGCTCGCGGCCCGACATTTGAGGGCCTTCTGGAAGGTCCCCTTCAAGTTTGAGGACTTTGAGGCAACCTCCAAAATTTCCTCCTCGTCCTCCTCCGCCATTTGTTCCAGCTCCAGCAGGGAGTGGTCCGCGTAGAGCACACGGGACGCACCGTACCCGGACTTTGCCCGGGTGACGTGCGCCCGCCTCTCCCTCGCGGCAACCCGCTCCTCAAGCTCCTGCTGGAGCTGCGCCCGCTGCGCAAGATCCAACTTACGTTGGGCGTCCGCGAGCCCAACGACGTGGGTGTCCGCGGCCGTCGGCTTTTTTGCCTTTGTCAGCCTCGCCGACCCTGACGCCGAGGAGCCCTCGGACCCATCCCGCAGGAAGGCCCGCTTTCGCGACTGCGAGTCGCCTGCACCCGAGACGCCAGCCATTGAGTCGTCGGAGTCAGACAAATCCGACAAGTCCGTCCTTCCGAAGAAGCTAGCCGCAGACGGCGCGCGGCTAGCCTCTGACGCCGAAGCGTCGGTTTGGCCCTGAGAAGGGCCTTTGGGTTGGCCCTGAGAAGGGCCTTTGGGTTGGCCCTGAGAAGGGCCTTTGGGTTGGCCCTGAGAAGGGCCTTTGGGTTGGCCCTGAGAAGGGCCTTTGGGTTGGCCCTGAGAAGGGCCTTTGGGTTTAAAATACCGCCCGCAGGCATCCCGCGTTGGCTTTGGCATATCCTCCGCAGGTTCGTACTCTCAAGGCAAGATGAGCTACGATAATCACAGTGCACTTTGGCCGAGCCCAGTCTGCCACTCCGTTACGGTGGTCAAACTGGGTCGTTTCCAGGGGACGCGACGTGGACGCAAGCACTGTGGGGTGGTCCCCCAACCTAACCTAACCTAACCTTTTTTTTTTTTTTTTTTTTTTTTTTGTTTCGGGGTGGAAAATCCGCCCGGATGTCCTCCGCCTGGGGAGGGCGGAGGGGTCTGTCAGACTCCAACTGACTAAAAACCACCCCGGTGTTCCATCTCTCACCTACACCAGGGGTCGCGGGAACGTACGACTCTTCCGCAACCCCCGGCTGGTGCCGGCCCGCTATGGCGGGCCTCATCTCGGGTTGAGGGGGGAGTGAGGTGTTTGACTCCCCCCGCGACGTCTCAGAGGGGCGCGCGTGGAACACTACGCGCCGCCACCTCGGGTCCGATGTATAGGGGGCGACGGACGTCCCCACGTCCGTTGCCCCTGGACCCATTTAGGGGGGCTGGAAGAGGGCGTTATCCGCCCTCCGCCGACGCCCGGTGCGCCTGCTGCGGACTGGATGAGAGGTCGTGATCTCCCTCTCTCTTTCCGCAGCCTCCTTCTGCGAGATGACTGTTTCGCAGAAGGAAACCACTGCGTCCCAGGACTCCCCGCTACCGACCATCGAGTTCACGACGGCCGGCAGCGAGAGGTCGTTGCCTACTCCAGAGATGAGAGCACGGCGCGGCTCCTCCCAAGCGGCACACTCTACCAGCGTATGCCGCGCCGTGTCCTCCCGACAGTCGACGCAGTGGTGGCACCGAGCGTCCGGCTCCCTGTTTATGCGACACAGGTACTTCCCGAAGCAACCATGCCCCGAGAGCACCTGCGTCACCCGAAACGACAGGGAGCCGTGCCTCCTCCCGAGCCAGAGGTCGAGCACTGGCCGGATCGCCTCGATGATGTTGAGGCCGGCGGTAGGGCGTGAAAGCCTGTCCCGCCATTCCGCCACCAGGACCTCGCGAAGCTGTGACCGACGCTGCTCCAGCTGTCGCTGCATCGGTCGCTCGCCTCGCGCCCGCATTTCCTCGCGCCACCGATACAGCGACGCGAGAACTTTCGCCTCCAGGTCCCAGGGCGGGGATCCGGCCAGTGCGCAAGCCGCCTCGTAGGAGATCGTGCGATATCCCCTGATGACTCTGACGGCCATCGCCCGCTGCGGTCTCCGCAGGACTGCGATGCTGCCGGCCGTCAGGTCAGCCGCCCAGATCGGGGCCCCGTACAGGGCCATCGATCGCACGATCCCCACGTAGAGCCGCCTACAGACGGCGCTCGGGCCCCCCAGATTGGGAAGCAGCGTTGACAGCGCCCCAGCCGCGCCCAACAACTTGGGCGCCAGCCGCCGGAAGTGGGGTCTGAAGTCCCACCGGCTGTCGAGCACCAGTCCTAGGTACTTCATGGTAGCCTCGACAGCGATCCGAACCCCCCCGACCACTATGTGTGATTCGGGCGGCGGCGCCCGCCGGGGACCATGGAACACCATGGCCTCCGACTTGTTGAGGGCCACCTCCAGGCCAAGACGCCGTATGCGGCCCACCACCTGTGAGACCGCAGCAGTCGCCAGCAACGCTGCCTCCCTGTGTGAACTCCCCCGGGCCGTGACCAGCGTGTCGTCAGCGTAACACGTCAGGTCCACGCCCGGCTGGAGTTCACCCCTCAGCACCCAGTCGTACCCGATGTTCCACAAGGGAGGGCCCAGAACCGACCTCTGCGGAACACCGCACGACATGCGGCGCTGGTTAACGCCATCACGTCCCACATAGGTGACACACCTCTCCGACAGATAAGCCCCAACGATTCGGCGGAGGTAGAGAGGCACCCGGTGGTACCGCAGTGCCTCCAGGATACAACTCCAGGGCAGGGTGTTGAATGCGTTGGAGATGTCCAACGACACCGCCACCATCACCCCGCCCCGAGACACCGTTTCCTCCGCCAGGACTCTTACCCGCGACACAGCGTGTATCGTGGAGCGCCCGTACCGAAACCCGAATTGACACTCGTCCAGGTCCGGCCCTTCTCCGCTCAAGTGGCCGACGAGGCGGGCTGCTATTATACGCTCAAACAGCTTAGCCACCTCGTCGAGCAACACTATGGGCCGGTACGCAGATGGCGAGTCGGCCGGGCGCCCTGCCTTCCTGAGCAGGACCAGACGACCATTTTTCCACAGAGTGGGAAACTGGCCCTGCTCTAGACACGCCGTGTAGAGTCCTCTCAGCTGGGGCTCCAGCTCCTTCAGAGCGAGGGCAAGCACCTGGCCGTGGATTCCGTCAGGCCCCGGAGCCACGTTCTTGGCCCGGAGCCGCATCACGGCCGCCCTCATCTCTGCCTGTGTCACCTCTGGGACGTTGATGGCGCTCTCATCTCCTTCAGGCTCTGCGGCTGTGGGCAAAGCCATCGGCGGCGGGGTATGCTCCGCTCTAGCTGGGAAGAGGGCTGCGACCACCTCCTCCAGCAGCTCGGGTTGGAGACTCTCTGTGATCGGAGGCGCCGCGGCTCTGAGGTTTCCTCGAACCACTCGATACGGGCGCCCCCACGGATCTCCGTCTAGGGTCTCCAACATCTCCTCCCTGGCTCGCGTCCTCGCCTCAACGATGGCCAGCCACAGAGCCTGCGTCGCCGCGCGGTACACCTCATACAGCGCGGCTTCTTCGTCA
The DNA here is from genome assembly GCA_949152445.1 of Cerastis rubricosa. Taxonomy (NCBI): domain Eukaryota; kingdom Metazoa; phylum Arthropoda; class Insecta; order Lepidoptera; family Noctuidae; genus Cerastis; species Cerastis rubricosa. The sequence goes on from OX424546.1 coordinate 116,112, forward strand.
GGGACCCGACGACGTCTCCTCCGGTATCGGGTGTACTGGCGCCTAACCGCTACGCACGCGACTCGTAACTGTGCGATCTCGGCGGACCACCAGTACACCTGGCGTCTTGCTGACTGTGTGTGGACCCGGGGCATCGACGCGTCGCAAATCATCACCATCGCCCCGCGGAACCACAGCGCCTCCTGTTCGACGTCGACGGGTCCGGTCGTTGGCGACTCCCGGAACCAGGCCTGAACAATCGCGGCCTCCTCGAGAAGTTCCCTGTCGATGCGTTTGCGCGACCAGCGCGGGCCGTCCGTTCGTGAGGCCGATGAACTCAGGCCGCCGGCAGTCTGGGCGGAGACGTCGAAACGGATATATCTGTGATCCGACAACGTCTCCACCTCCGCAGCGACACGCCAGCCGCGGACACGGCTCGCGACAGCAGGGCTAGCAAACGAGACGTCCACTATTGAGCCGCCCCGCTGCCGCACGCACGTGTATACCGAGCCCCGGTTCAGGACGACCAGGCCAGTCACGACCGCCCACTCCTCCAGCGCCTCACCCCTAGCATCGGTCACCGGAGATCCCCACGCCGCAGATTTGGCGTTGAGATCCCCGAGCAACAGCACCGGGCGAGGGTGGAAACGGCCCACGACGGCACCCAGCTCGACAAGGAAATTCTCGAAGTCGGCGAGGCTCTTGTTGGGCGAAAAGTACGCACCAATCGTACCAACGCCGTCCGCGAGGGCGGCTACCCAGCCGTGACCTCGGGACGGGCTGGACAGAGCCCCACCGATGATGGCCACCAAGCCGTCCAGGTCGCCCACCCAATTATCCCGGGGGGAGACAAAGTATGGCTCGGCGACCACAGCCACGTGGATCGACCACTCTGCCATGCTCTGAAGAAAGAGATCCTGAGCTCTAGCAGAGTGGTTGAGATTGCCCTGGAGGAAATGGTAGAGCGTAGCCATTATGCGCAATCCATTCCCTCCACACCATTCCTAGCTCGGGAGTCGGCAGACTGACGGGGGTGTAAAGAGCCCCCGGCAGGCTTGGCCCCCTTTCTCCTCTTCGTGGCAGAGGCGCCACAGTCTTTTTCGCCAACTCTGTGCCCGGCGGGCTTCCCTGCAGCTGTACAGAGGCTGCAGTTTGGCGCCGCGGAGCACTGAGCTGCCTTGTGGCCAGGCTGACCGCAGCGATAGCACTGATCGCTGCGGTCAATTTCGCAGGTACACCGCACCCGGACATGCCCAATGTCCAGGCACCTGTAGCACCGCATGGCCCTGGGCTGCAGGAGCCTTACCCTCGCTGCAACCCATCCCACCAACAAACGACCACAGTCGGCGACCTTGTTCGCCGCCACCACCGGGCACCGCACCCAGATCGTGCCGAGCCCGGAAGCGTCGGCTCGAATGTCACCCGTCTTCACGTCCTGAAGCGAACACTCGCCGGCTCGGGCAACGGCCGCCACGACCTCAGCCGAGGTCACCGAGTCGTCCAGACCACTGACTCGCAGCTCTGAGGTCTTCATAGGCCTGGACACCCGGACGTCCTCCGGGTTGAGGACCTCCCTCAGTTTGGCGGCCAATTTATCCGCCTTTTCCCCGCTAGAGGCACCCGGCACCTCGAGCAGCCGCGCCCCCGTCAATGCCGGCTTCATTCTGAAGCCGGACGGTATGCCAAGGTCATCGAGCGCGACCTTAGATCTAGCCTCAATAAGGACCGCCTTATAGGTGATGCCCCTTTCGACGGCTCCAGGCTGCAACGTAATTAAAACAGCCGCGGAGCGTGGGGCTTTGACCCTGGGCGGTTTCTGGGCCTCCTTAGGTGCCGCTGCTGCTCCAGCCGGTGTTGGTGTTGGCGGCGCCGTCTTCTTCTTTTTGCGGCCCCTCTTGACGACCGTCGTCCAGGAATCCGTGGAAGCCCCTGGTTCGGCCGCTGGAGGTGCCGTTGGAGCCGCTGCTGGAGGTGCCACTGTTTGTGAAGCAGTCGTCTGCCGCTTTTTAGGCGCTCTGCCCTCGGATCGACCCGGTTCTGCCATTGCGGCTGTGGGGCCCCGTCTATCGGCCCCCTCCCCCCCGCGTCCGTCCCCAGCAAGCGGTGGTCGGATGGACTCAGCTGGGAGGAGCCTCGTCCTCGACCGGTATACCCACTAAAACAACCCAGCGGCATTCCCGCTTCGTCTAAGTGGCGGGGGACTGGGAAACCGGCACAGCCTTAACGACCAGTCCTCCGCCGACGAGTGCCCTTCAAGTGGACCCCTCACGCCCCCCCGATGGGGAGGGGGGAAGGGTCCGGGAATGACCAACGAAGGCAATGACGGGTGCAATGCGGGCGAAGGCACCCCCGCACCTGTCGCCCGCCCGTCGTCACCAAGAGGAGTTAAAGGACCCCAACCAGGGCCATAGCTCCCCACGCGGCGGCCACGTATCCCGGTCCCCTCTCCAAGAGCGAGAGGGGAGGGGAGTCCGTGGGAAACCGCGAATCCAACGCCACCAAGCCGTCCCAGTCGCCCAGCCAACGGCAAGGGATCGAGTAAGGCTCGGCGACCAACAAGTCCACCAACCACTCAGCCATGGTCTGCATAGTGGTTGGGGTTCGCCTGAGGGATGCGATGTTCGACCCTATCCTTTAGTCAGACATCGCACTCCCCTCCGCAGCCGTCGCTGGAGCGGCGGTGCTAGCGACAGCATCAAACCCGGACGGCATCTGCGCTTTGCCCCGCTTAGGGGGAGGATTGCAGTTCCTCCCCCTCATAACGTGGCCTGCTGGGCAGCCACTGGCGGCACACACCGCGCAGTGCGGCGTGGCGGCCTCGCAGGAGGCGGCCTTGTGGCCCTCCTTGCCGCAGCGGTAGCACGTGTCCGTCCTGTCCACCGTGGACGGACACAGGGGCCGGGTATGTCCAATGCCGAAGCACCGGAAACACCGTAGAGGCTGGGCCTCGAGTGTCCGGACTGCACACGAGCTAAACCCGACCAAAAGACGTCCCTTGGCCAGGACGGCTTTGGCAGTGGCGATTGGGCACTCAAGGCGAATGGTGCCCATGCCGCCGCGGCCAGGCCTTATGTCCCGGCCTCGGACCGCCGCGACGCCACAGCCCCCTATCGCTGCGACCGCCGCCACCACCTCCTCCTTGGTGACGGAGTCATCGAGGTCCGTCACCTCTATGGCCGCCGACTTGACCGGTCGGGCCACCCTGGCCGAATCCGCGATGACCTCTTGCAGCTTCGCTGCGAAGAGGTCCGCATGGGCGCTCCCCTCTGCTCCCGGGAACTCGAAAATTCGAGCCCCGGCTTGGGTCCTTCGGCAGGACACACTGCCGATTCCCAGTTGAGTGGGATCGGCATTGGCACGCGCCCGCACCAAAATCGACGCGTACGTCTCCCCTCGCCCTTCAGCCTCCGCGGTGAGCGTCACCACGACGGCCGCGGTTTTTGGGGGGACCAGCTGTCTCCCTTTCGCTTTCCCCTTCCCCTTTCCCTTGCCGGTCGTCTGCGACTGGCTGGGAGCGGTGGTGGCGGGGACGGCAGGGACGGTCATTGCCGACTTTTTCCCCTTCCCCTTTCCTTTGCCGGTCGTCTGCGACTGGCTGGGAGCGGTGGCAGCGGGGACGGCAGGGACGGCCGTCGCCGACTTTTTGCCCTTCCCCTTACGGACCACTTCCGTCCACTCGTTGGACGGGGTGGTTGAGGGCAGAAGGGCGTCTTCCGCCTGGGAGGAGGACGGCCCCGGCTCGCACTGCCTCTTGTCCGCCGCAAGCGGCGGTCGGACGCGTTGCTCTGGCAAGAGCCGGTCTTCGATCCCTGCGAAGCAGGCTCTTGTGAAGGCCCTCTCCTCCATTACAACCTTGCGGATGATATCCTCAAGGTTAGAGGCGGGGCCCTCTGCCGCAGGGCTCGACTCGGCCTGTCGTGGCCGGGCCGTGGCTTCAGCCAGCTTCTGATGAAGCTGGCTGACCTCCGACTGCAGGCGATCTATCCTCGCCTGCAGTTGCCGCGTCTCGTCGGTGGCCTTTCGGTGGACCAGCTCCGCGACTACACCGCGCATGCTCGCGGCCCGGCATTTTAGGGCCTTTTGTAGGGTCCCCTTCAGGTTGGAGGACTTAGAGGCGACCTCCATAATCTCCTCCTCGTCCTCCTCCGCCATCTTCTCCAGCTCTGCCAGAGAGTGGTCCGCGTATATTACACGGGACGCACCGTACCCGGACTTGGCCCGGGCGACGTGCGCCCGTTTCTCCTTTGCGGCCACCCTCTCTTCCAGCTCTTGCTGGAGCTGCGCCCGCCGAGACAGATCCAGCTGGCGCTGGGCGTCCACGAGCCCAACGTCGTGAGTATACGCGGCTGCCGTCGGCTTTTTTGTCTTCGACAGCCTCGTCGACCCCGAGGCCGAGGAGCCCTCGGACCCCCGGCCCCGCTTCCGCGACCGAGAGTCGTCCGCGTCCGACACACTAAAAGGAGAGTCGCAGTCAGACGACTCGTCCGCCCCTCCGAAGAAGCTAGCCGCAGACGGCGCGCGGCTAGTTTCTGACGCCGAAGCGTCAGACAGGCCCTGAGAAGGGCCTTTGGGTTGGCCCTGAGAAGGGCCACATTTATAACCCGCCAGGGGGTCGGCCGGTACCCTGGCGGGGGTCGCACTAAAGACTGATTGTTCCATGGGAACACCCGTCAGCCATACATCCCCTCACGGTGCGCCGCCGCTTGAGATTCGGGGTAACTTTTTATAGAGGTTTTCTACCTCGCGGTCCGGGCGGTTAAGCCAAGACCCTCGGTCCCGATCGAAGCCGCGAGACATGATCCACGACACTCCGATGATGGGATTACGAGTACGACGGGGACAGAGAGGGAAGGCGTCCCTCACTGTCTGCTCGGAGGCAGGGTGAGTGCACTCCGAGCCCGTCCTTGCTCCTCCGCTGTGCCCTCTGCTTTTCAGAGGGTCACGACGAAAGCGCCCCTCTTGTCCAAGTTGGACCCCTCCTATGTCAGAATATTGGCCACAGACAGTAACATTCCCCGAAGAATAAGGATGTCTTCCCATTCCTTGGGGAAGGCCACTGCCCGCGCCCAGGGTGCACCGTCCCAGCCAGCTGCTGTTCCCTCCAAACGTATCGAGAGGGACCAGCAGCCGTCAGGCCCACGAGGAGGTTTTCTGACCCAGCACCCCCCCCCAACCTAACCTAACCTTTTTTTTTTTTTTTTTTTTTTTTTTTTTTTTTTTTTTTTTTTTTTTTTGTCGCTGGGAAAAAATGCATTACGCACACCCTCCCATCGGGGGATGGAAGGGTAGTGTGGGACTCCCCGGTCTGAGACCGGTATACCCACTAAAACGACCCAGCGGCATTCCCGCTTTGTCCTAGTGGCGGGGGACTGGGAAACCGGCACAGCCTTTACTTCCAGTCCTCCGCCGACGATGACCCGCACAGCGGACCTCACGCCCCCCCCGTGGGGAGGGGGACGGGCCCGGGAATGACAGACGAAGGTGGTGACGGGTGCAATGCGGGCGAAGGCACCCCCGCGCCTGTCGCCCGCCCGTCGCCACCATGAAGAGGGAGACCGCGTCTTCTCCGACCTCTTCTTCTTCTGCGGAGCGGCGCTGCGAGAAGGTCTTCCTCCCGCGCGCGCTCCGCCGCCTCCTTTTGCGAGACTACGTCCTCGCAAAAGGAGGCGACCGCTGACCAGGCCCCCTCGGCGTCCAGGGCCATGTCCCCCCACGCGGCGGCCACGTATCCCGGTCCCCTCTCTAAGAGCGAGAGGGGAGGGGAGTCCGTGGAAGACCGCGCCACCAACGCCACCAGGCCGTCCCGGTCACCCAGCCAACGGCCAGGGACCGAGTAAGGCTCGGCGACCACCGCCAAGTCCACCAACCACTCAGCCATCGTCTGCATCAGCAGATCTTGGGCTGCCCTGCAGTGGTTGGCGTTCGCCTGAAGGATGCGATGTTCGACTATATCCATCAGTCGGACATCGCACCCCCCTCCGCAGCCGCCGCAGGAACGGCGGTACCAGCAGCCGCAACAGGCCCGGTTGGCGCCAGTACTTTGCCACGCTTAGGGGGAGGATTGCAGTTCCTCCCCTTCATCACGTGATCCGCTTGGCTGCCACTGGCAGCACAGACCGAGCAGTGCGGCGTGGCGACCTTACAGGAGGCGGCTTGGTGGCCCCCCATGCCGCAGCGGTAGCAGGTGTCTGACCTGTCCACCGCGGACGGACACAGCGGCCGGGTGTGGCCGATGCCGAAGCACCGGAAACACCTCAGCGGCTGGTCCTCGAGTGCCCTGACCGCACACGAGCTGAATCCGACCGTCAGCCGGCCCTTCGCCAGGGCGGCTCTGGCAGCGGGAACCGGGCACCCAAGGCGGACGGTGCCCATGTCACCGCGGCCGGGCCTTATGTCCCGACTCTGAACCGCCGCGACGTCGCAGCCCCCTAACGCTGCGACCGCCTCCACCACCTCCTCCTTGGTGACGGAATCGTCGAGATCCGTCACCTCGAGTGTCACCAACTTTACCGGTCGGGCCACCTTGGCGGAGTCCGCGATGACCTCCCGCAGCTTAGCTGCAAAGAGGTCCGCGCGGGCTCCCCCCTCTGCCCCCGGGAACTCGAATAATCGAGCCCCGGCTTGGGTCCGCCGGCAAGACACACTACCGATCCCCAATTGAGTGGGATCGGCATTGCTACGCGCCCGCACTAAAATTGACATGTACGTCTCCCCTCGCTCCGCCGCCTCCGCGGTGAGGGTCACCACGACGGCCGCGGTTTTTGGGAAGACTAGCTGCCCCTTTCCCCTCGCTCTACCTCTACCTCCCTGCTTCCCTCTGCCGGTCGTCTGCGACTGGCTGGGAGCGGGGACGGCTGGGGTGGCAGCCGCCGACTTTTTGGCTTTGCCCTTCCCCCTCCCGACCACTTCCGTCCACTCATTGGACGGGGTGGTCGAGGGGAGAAGGGCGTCCTCCTGGACCTGGGATGAGGAGGACGGCCCCGGCTCGGAGCGCCCCTTATCCGCCACAAGCTGCGGTCGGAGGCGCTTTTCCGGCAGGAGTCGGTCCTCTATTCCTGCCAGGCAGGCTCGCGTGAAGGCCCGCTCCTCCATTACCACCCTGCGGATTATGTCCTCAAGGTTGGAGTTGGAGGAGGGGCCGTCTGCCGCAGGACTCGTCTTCTTAGACGTCGACGTCGAAGGCGTTGATGACGTCCTCGTCGTCTCGGCAGGGGCCTGCTGCGGGCGGGCCGTGGCTTCAGCCAGCTTGCGATGAAGCTCACTGACTTCCACCTGCAGGCGATCCACCCTCGCCTGCAGTTGCCGTGTCTCGTCAGTGGCCTTCCGCTGCACCAGCTCCTTGACCACACCAAGCAAGCTCGTGGCCCGACATTTGAGGGCCTTCTGGAAGGTTCCCTTCAAGTTTGAGGACTTTGAGGCAACCTCCAAAATTTCCTCCTCGTCCTCCTCCGCCATTTGTTCCAGCTCCAGCAGGGAGTGGTCCGCGTAGAGCACACGGGACGCACCGTACCCGGACTTTGCCCGGGTGACGTGCGCCCGCCTCTCCCTCGCGGCAACCCGCTCCTCAAGCTCCTGCTGGAGCTGCGCCCGCTGCGCAAGATCCAACTTACGTTGGGCGTCCGCGAGCCCAACGACGTGGGTGTCCGCGGCCGTCGGCTTTTTAGCCTTTGTCAGCCTCGCCGACCCTGACGCCGAGGAGCCCTCGGACCCATCCCGCAGGAAGGCCCGCTTTCGCGACTGCGAGTCGCCTGCACCCGAGACGCCAACCAGTGACTCATCGTCGGAGTCAGACAAATCCGACAAGTCCGTCCTTCCGAAGAAGCTAGCCGCAGACGGCGCGCGGCTAGCCTCTGACGCCGAAGCGTCGGTTTGGCCCTGAGAAGGGCCTTTGGGTTGGCCCTGAGAAGGGCCTTTGGGTTGGCCCTGAGAAGGGCCTTTGGGTTGGCCCTGAGAAGGGCCTTTGGGTTGGCCCTGAGAAGGGCCTTTGGGTTTAAAATACCGCCCGCAGGCATCCCGCGTTGGTTTAGGCATATCCTCCGCAGGTTCGTACTCTCAAGGCAAGATGAGCTACGATAATCACAGTGCACTTTGGCCGAGCCCAGTCTGCCACTCCGTTACGGTGGTCAAACTGGGTCGTTTCCAGGGGACGCGACGTGGACGCAAGCACTGTGGGGTGGTCCCCCAACCTAACCTAACGTAACCTAACCTTTTTTTTTTTTTTTTTTTTTTTTTTTTTTTTTTTTTTTTTTTTTTTTTGTTGTCGCTGGGAAAAAATGCATTACGCACACCCTCCCATCGGGGGATGGAAGGGTAGTGTGGGACTCCCCGGTCTGAGACCGGTATACCCACTAAAACGACCCAGCGGCATTCCCGCTTCGTCCTAGTGGCGGGGGACTGGGAAACCGGCACAGCCTTTACTTCCAGTCCTCCGCCGACGATGACCCGCACAGCGGACCTCACGCCCCCCCCGTGGGGAGGGGGACGGGCCCGGGAATGACAGACGAAGGTGGTGACGGGTGCAATGCGGGCGAAGGCACCCCCGCACCTGTCGCCCGCCCGTCGCCACCATGAAGAGGGAGACCGCGTCTTCTCCGACCTCTTCTTCTTCTGCGGAGCGGCGCTGCGAGAGGGTCTTCCTCCCGCGCGCGCTCCGCCGCCTCCTTTTGCGAGACTACGTCCTCGCAAAAGGAGGCGACCGCTGACAAGGCCCCCTCGGCGTCCAGGGCCATGTCCCCCCACGCGGCGGCCACGTATCCCGGTCCCCTCTCTAAGAGCGAGAGGGGAGGGGAGTCCGTGGAAGACCGCGCCACCAACGCCACCAGGCCGTCCCGGTCACCCAGCCAACGGCCAGGGACCGAGTAAGGCTCGGCGACCACCGCCAAGTCCACCAACCACTCAGCCATCGTCTGCATCAGCAGATCTTGGGCTGCCCTGCAGTGGTTGGCGTTCGCCTGAAGGATGCGATGTTCGACTATATCCATCAGTCGGACATCGCACCCCCCTCCGCAGCCGCCGCAGGAACGGCGGTACCAGCAGCCGCAACAGGCCCGGTTGGCGCCAGCACTTTGCCACGCTTAGGGGGAGGATTGCAGTTCCTCCCCTTCATCACGTGGTCCGCTTGGCTGCCACTGGCAGCACAGACCGAGCAGTGCGGCGTGGCGACCTTACAGGACGCGGCTTGGTGGCCCCCCATGCCGCAGCGGTAGCAGGTGTCTGACCTGTCCACCGCGGACGGACACAGCGGCCGGGTGTGGCCGATGCCGAAGCACCGGAAACACCTCAGCGGCTGGTCCTCGAGTGCCCTGACCGCACCCGAGCTGAATCCGACCGTCAGCCGGCCCTTCGCCAGGGCGGCTCTGGCAGCGGGAACCGGGCACCCAAGGCGGACGGTGCCCATGCCACCGCGGCCGGGCCTTATGTCCCGACTCTGAACCGCCGCGACGTCGCAGCCCCCTAACGCTGCGACCGCCTCCACCACCTCCTCCTTGGTGACGGAATCGTCGAGATCCGTCACCTCGAGTGTCACCAACTTTACCGGTCGGGCCACCTTGGCGGAGTCCGCGATGACCTCCCGCAGCTTAGCTGCAAAGAGGTCCGCGCGGGCTCCCCCCTCTGCCCCCGGGAACTCGAATAATCGAGCCCCGGCTTGGGTCCGCCGGCAAGACACACTACCGATCCCCAATTGAGTGGGATCGGCATTGCTACGCGCCCGCACTAAAATTGACATGTACGTCTCCCCTCGCTCCGCCGCCTCCGCGGTGAGGGTCACCACGACGGCCGCGGTTTTTGGGGAGACTAGCTGCCCCTTTCCCCTCGCTCTACCTCTACCTCCCTGCTTCCCTCTGCCGGTCGTCTGCGACTGGCTGGGAGCGGGGACGGCTGGGGCGGCAGCCGCCGACTTTTTGGCTTTGCCCTTCCCCCTCCCGACCACTTCCGTCCATTCATTGGACGGGGTGGTTGAGGGGAGAAGGGCGTCCTCCTGGACCTGGGATGAGGAGGACGGCCCCGGCTCGGAGCGCCCCTTATCCGCCGCAAGCTGCGGTCGGAGGCGCTTTTCCGGCAGGAGTCGGTCCTCTATTCCTGCCAGGCAGGCTCGCGTGAAGGCCCGCTCCTCCATTACCACCCTGCGGATTATGTCCTCAAGGTTGGAGTTGGAGGAGGGGCCGTCTGCCGCAGGACTCGTCTTCTTAGACGTCGACGTCGAAGGCGTTGATGACGTCCTCGTCGTCTCGGCAGGGGCCGTGGCTTCAGCCAGCTTGCGATGAAGCTCACTGACTGAAAAAATGCATTACGCACACCCTCCCATCGGGGGATGGAAGGGTAGTGTGGGACTCCCCGGTCTGAGACCGGTATACCCACTAAAACGACCCAGCGGCATTCCCGCTTCGTCCTAGTGGCGGGGGACTGGGAAACCGGCACAGCCTTTACTTCCAGTCCTCCGCCGACGATGACCCGCACAGCGGACCTCACGCCCCCCCCGTGGGGAGGGGGACGGGCCCGGGAATGACAGACGAAGGTGGTGACGGGTGCAATGCGGGCGAAGGCACCCCCGCGCCTGTCGCCCGCCCGTCGCCACCATGAAGAGGGAGACCGCGTCTTCTCCGACCTCTTCTTCTTCTGCGGAGCGGCGCTGCGAGAGGGTCTTCCTCCCGCGCGCGCTCCGCCGCTTCCTTTTGCGACACTACGTCCTCGCAAAAGGAGGCGACCGCTGACCAGGCCCCCTCGCTCCCCAGCATGGCGTTGACCACACCGGGAAGCGAGAGGTCCTGTCCGATCACCGCGATCAGACTGCGGCGCGGCTCGGACCAAGCTGGGCACACCTCGAGGGTGTGCTGCGCCGTGTCCTCCGGCGGCGGATCCTCTCTGCAACCAAGGATCCGCCAGCCGAGGCCAGACAGGCCGCGTCCGCGAAGCTCCTCCCCCGTGCAGTGAGCAGGGTGTCATCCGCGTAGCATATGACACTCGTGCCCGGGAGGAGGGCTCCCCGCAGCAGCCAATCGAACCCGATGTTCCACAGCGGGGGCCCAAGCACCGACCCCTGTGGAACACCGGACTCTGCGCCGTACCGCCTCACTGTGGCCGTCTTGTCTACGAGGAGGACCTCTCGGTCCTCCAAGTAACTGGCCAGGAGGCTCCGCAGATATTGGGGCACTCCGTGATACCGGAGCGCCTCCAATATCGTCGAGTGGGGCACGGAGTTGAAGGCATTGGCAATGTCGAATGACACCGCCAGCACTCCGTCCCCCGCCTCGACTGCCTCCTTCACCTGGCCCTTGAGTAGGGCCAGCGCGTCGATCGTCGAACGCCCACGACGGAAACCGAATTGGGCGTCCGACAGATCCGGCCCCACATCCCGCAAATGGCTACCGAGCCGGGAGGCGACTATCCCCTCGAACAATTTACCGACCTCATCGAGCAACACGACGGGCCGGTATGCCGAGGGGGAGTCCACCGGGCGTCCCGCCTTTCGGAGGAGGCAAAGCTGCCCCTCCTTCCACAGTTTCGGGAACTTCCCAGCCGTAAAGCACGCGCTGAAAAGGTCCCGAAACCTGTCCTCCATCTCGGAGGCAGCTATTGCCACCACCCGTGCGGGTACGCCGTCCGGCCCGGGGGCCGTCTTCTTTGCGCGGAGGCTGAGTACCCCCGCGTAGATCTCCGCCGCCGTCACCGGGGGGACCTCCTCCTCCGGCGAAGCCGCCCCTTGCGGGGGATCCATTGTTGGTGGGGCGAAGTCGGTCCTGCGCGGAAACAGGGACCGGACCACCCCATCCAGCAGTGCTGGCTCGAGGGTCTCCGACAGTGGGGGACCATAGGGTCGGAGCTGGTTCCGCGCCGCCTTGTATGGCCTCCCATAGGGGTCCCTGTCGAGACCCTCCAGCATTTCGGCCCTCGCCGAGTCTTCTGCAGCGCCCATTGCAGACTTGAGGACCGTCGTCGCCTCTCGGTAGCAGGCGTATAGGCGGTCCTCTTCTGCCCGGACTCGGTTCTGGGCGCTGCGCCGTCGACTCCGCGCGTAGGCCCTTCTGGCCGCCACGCAGGCGGCCCGGAGTTCCGACAGCTCCTCCGTCCACCAATAAACGGCGCGACGGGGAGGCGGACGACGAGACCGAGGCATGCTGGAATTGCACACCTCGGTCAGGGCCCCTCTGAGCCGAACCGCTGCGGCGTCTACGTCCAGGACCTCAACAGGGGGCGACAGCCAGTCCTGGAGGAAAGCCGCCTCCTTGGCTGCCTCCCGGTCCAGGCGGGTGAGTGCCCACCGCGGGAAGGGAGATTGCCCAGCGCGGGCCATCCCCCCCCCCTGGGTGGAGATGTCGAACCGCACGTATCGGTGGTCCGACAAGGTCTCCACCATCTCAACCCGCCAGTTCACGACGCGGGCGGCCAGCGCGGGGGTGGCGAAAGTGACGTCCACCACCGACCCACCCTGTTGCCGCACACACGTGTGGACCGTCCCCCTGTTGAGGAGGGACATACCGCTTGAGGCCGCCCAGAACTCAACGGCGCGTCCCCGGACGTTGCACCCGGCGGCCGGGTTGCCCCAGGCCACCGACTTGGCGTTCAGGTCGCCCAACACCACGACCTGGCGAGGCGCCGCCCTCCCTACGACTGCAGTGAGGACCTCCAGGAACTCCTCAAAGTCCGGGAGAGGGCGGTTTGGGGAGAAATAGACCCCAACCAGGGCAATGTCCCCCCCCCACGCGGCGGCCACGTATCCCGGTCCCCTCTCTAAGAGCGAGAGGGGAGGGGAGTCCGTGGAAGACCGCGCCACCAACGCCACCAGGCCGTCCCGGTCACCCAGCCAACGGCCAGGGACCGAGTAAGGCTCGGCGACCACCGCCAAGTCCACCAACCACTCAGCCATTGTCTGCATCAGCAGATCTTGGGCTGCCCTGCAGTGGTTGGCGTTCGCCTGAAGGATGCGATGTTCGACTGTATCCATCAGTCGGACATCGCACCCCCCTCCGCAGCCGCCGCAGGAACGGCGGTACCAGCAGCCGCAACAGGCCCGGTTGGCACCTGTACTTTGCCACGCTTAGGGGGAGGATTGCAGTTCCTCCCCTTCATCACGTGGTCCGCTTGGCTGCCACTGGCAGCACAGACCGAGCAGTGCGGCGTGGCGACCTTACAGGAGGCGGCTTGGTGGCCCCCCATGCCGCAGCGGTAGCAGGTGTCTGACCTGTCCACCGCGGACGGACACAGCGGCCGGGTGTGGCTCAAGGTTGGAGTTGGAGGAGGGGCCGTCTGCCGCAGGACTCGTCTTCTTAGACGTCGACGTCGAAGGCGTTGATGACGTCCTCGTCGTCTCGGCAGGGGCCGTGGCTTCAGCCAGCTTGCGATGAAGCTCACTGACTGAAAAAATGCATTACGCACACCCTCCCATCGGGGGATGGAAGGGTAGTGTGGGACTCCCCGGTCTGAGACCGGTATACCCACTAAAACGACCCAGCGGCATTCCCGCTTCGTCCTAGTGGCGGGGGACTGGGAAACCGGCACAGCCTTTACTTCCAGTCCTCCGCCGACGATGACCCGCACAGCGGACCTCACGCCCCCCCCGTGGGGAGGGGGACGGGCCCGGGAATGACAGACGAAGGTGGTGACGGGTGCAATGCGGGCGAAGGCACCCCCGCGCCTGTCGCCCGCCCGTCGCCACCATGAAGAGGGAGACCGCGTCTTCTCCGACCTCTTCTTCTTCTGCGGAGCGGCGCTGCGAGAGGGTCTTCCTCCCGCGCGCGCTCCGCCGCTTCCTTTTGCGACACTACGTCCTCGCAAAAGGAGGCGACCGCTGACCAGGCCCCCTCGCTCCCCAGCATGGCGTTGACCACACCGGGAAGCGAGAGGTCCTGTCCGATCACCGCGATCAGACTGCGGCGCGGCTCGGACCAAGCTGGGCACACCTCGAGGGTGTGCTGCGCCGTGTCCTCCGGCGGCGGATCCTCTCTGCAACCAAGGATCCGCCAGCCGAGGCCAGACAGGCCGCGTCCGCGAAGCTCCTCCCCCGTGCAGTGAGCAGGGTGTCATCCGCGTAGCATATGACACTCGTGCCCGGGAGGAGGGCTCCCCGCAGCAGCCAATCGAACCCGATGTTCCACAGCGGGGGCCCAAGCACCGACCCCTGTGGAACACCGGACTCTGCGCCGTACCGCCTCACTGTGGCCGTCTTGTCTACGAGGAGGACCTCTCGGTCCTCCAAGTAACTGGCCAGGAGGCTCCGCAGATATTGGGGCACTCCGTGATACCGGAGCGCCTCCAATATCGTCGAGTGGGGCACGGAGTTGAAGGCATTGGCAATGTCGAATGACACCGCCAGCACTCCGTCCCCCGCCTCGACTGCCTCCTTCACCTGGCCCTTGAGTAGGGCCAGCGCGTCGATCGTCGAACGCCCACGACGGAAACCGAATTGGGCGTCCGACAGATCCGGCCCCACATCCCGCAAATGGCTACCGAGCCGGGAGGCGACTATCCCCTCGAACAATTTACCGACCTCATCGAGCAACACGACGGGCCGGTATGCCGAGGGGGAGTCCACCGGGCGTCCCGCCTTTCGGAGGAGGCAAAGCTGCCCCTCCTTCCACAGTTTCGGGAACTTCCCAGCCGTAAAGCACGCGCTGAAAAGGTCCCGAAACCTGTCCTCCATCTCGGAGGCAGCTATTGCCACCACCCGTGCGGGTACGCCGTCCGGCCCGGGGGCCGTCTTCTTTGCGCGGAGGCTGAGTACCCCCGCGTAGATCTCCGCCGCCGTCACCGGGGGGACCTCCTCCTCCGGCGAAGCCGCCCCTTGCGGGGGATCCATTGTTGGTGGGGCGAAGTCGGTCCTGCGCGGAAACAGGGACCGGACCACCCCATCCAGCAGTGCTGGCTCGAGGGTCTCCGACAGTGGGGGACCATAGGGTCGGAGCTGGTTCCGCGCCGCCTTGTATGGCCTCCCATAGGGGTCCCTGTCGAGACCCTCCAGCATTTCGGCCCTCGCCGAGTCTTCTGCAGCGCCCATTGCAGACTTGAGGACCGTCGTCGCCTCTCGGTAGCAGGCGTATAGGCGGTCCTCTTCTGCCCGGACTCGGTTCTGGGCGCTGCGCCGTCGACTCCGCGCGTAGGCCCTTCTGGCCGCCACGCAGGCGGCCCGGAGTTCCGACAGCTCCTCCGTCCACCAATAAACGGCGCGACGGGGAGGCGGACGACGAGACCGAGGCATGCTGGAATTGCACACCTCGGTCAGGGCCCCTCTGAGCCGAACCGCTGCGGCGTCTACGTCCAGGACCTCAACAGGGGGCGACAGCCAGTCCTGGAGGAAAGCCGCCTCCTTGGCTGCCTCCCGGTCCAGGCGGGTGAGTGCCGGCAGTCCGTCCTTCCGAAGAAGCTAGCCGCAGACGGCGCGCGGCTAGCCTCTGACGCCGAAGCGTCGGTTTGGCCCTGAGAAGGGCCTTTGGGTTGGCCCTGAGAAGGGCCTTTGGGTTGGCCCTGAGAAGGGCCTTTGGGTTGGCCCTGAGAAGGGCCTTTGGGTTGGCCCTGAGAAGGGCCTTTGGGTTGGCCCTGAGAAGGGCCTTTGGGTTTAAAATACCGCCCGCAGGCATCCCGCGTTGGCTTTGGCATATCCTCCGCAGGTTCGTACTCTCAAGGCAAGATGAGCTACGATAATCACAGTGCACTTTGGCCGAGCCCAGTCTGCCACTCCGTTACGGTGGTCAAACTGGGTCGTTTCCAGGGGACGCGACGTGGACGCAAGCACTGTGGGGTGGTCCCCCTCCCCCAACCTAACCTAACCTAACCTTTTTTTTTTTTTTTTTTTTTTTTTTGTGTCGCTGGGAAAAAATGCATTACGCACACCCTCCCATCGGGGGATGGAAGGGTAGTGTGGGACTCCCCGGTCTGGGACCGGTATACCCACTAAAACGACCCAGCGGCATTCCCGCTTCGTCCTAGTGGCGGGGGACTGGGAAACCGGCACAGCCTTTACTTCCAGTCCTCCGCCGACGATGACCCGCACAGCGGACCTCACGCCCCCCCCGTGGGGAGGGGGACGGGCCCGGGAATGACAGACGAAGGTGGTGACGGGTGCAATGCGGGCAAAGGCACCCCCGCGCCTGTCGCCCGCCCGTCGCCACCATGAAGAGGGAGACCGCGTCTTCTCCGACCTCTTCTTCTTCTGCGGAGCGGCACTGCGAGAGGGTCTTCCTCCCGCGCGCGCTCCGCCGCCTCCTTTTGCGCGACTACGTCCTCGCAAAAGGAGGCGACCGCTGACCAGGCCCCCTCGGCGTCCAGGGCCATGTCCCCCCACGCGGCGGCCACGTATCCCGGTCCCCTCTCTAAGTGCGAGAGGGGAGGGGAGTCCGTGGAAGACCGCGCCACCAACGCCACCAGGCCGTCCCGGTCACCCAGCCAACGGCCAGGGACCGAGTAAGGCTCGGCGACCACCGCCAAGTCCACCGCCAAGTCCACCAACCACTCAGCCATCGTCTGCATCAGCAGATCTTGGGCTGCCCTGCAGTGGTTGGCGTTCGCCTGAAGGATGCGATGTTCGACTATATCCATCAGTCGGACATCGCACCCCCCTCCGCAGCCGCCGCAGGAACGGCGGTACCAGCAGCCGCAACAGGCCCGGTTGGCGCCAGTACTTTGCCACGCTTAGGGGGAGGATTGCAGTTCCTCCCCTTCATCACGTGGTCCGCTTGGCTGCCACTGGCAGCACAGACCGAGCAGTGCGGCGTGGCGACCTTACAGGAGGCGGCTTGGTGGCCCCCCATGCCGCAGCGGTAGCAGGTGTCTGACCTGTCCACCGCGGACGGACACAGCGGCCGGGTGTGGCCGATGCCGAAGCACCGGAAACACCTCAGCGGCTGGTCCTCGAGTGCCCTGACCGCACACGAGCTGAATCCGACCGTTAGCCGGCCCTTCGCTAGGGCGGCTCTGGCAGCGGGAACCGGGCACCCAAGGCGGACGGTGCCCATGCCACCGCGGCCGGGCCTTATGTCCCGACTCTGAACCGCCGCGACGTCGCAGCCCCCTAACGCTGCGACCGCCTCCACCACCTCCTCCTTGGTGACGGAATCGTCGAGATCCGTCACCTCGAGTGTCACCAACTTTACCGGTCGGGCCACCTCGGCGGAGTCCGCGATGACCTCCCGCAGCTTAGCTGCAAAGAGGTCCGCGCGGGCTCCCCCCTCTGCCCCCGGGAACTCGAATAATCGAGCCCCGGCTTGGGTCCGCCGGCAAGACACACTACCGATCCCCAATTGAGTGGGATCGGCATTGCTACGCGCCCGCACTAAAATTGACATGTACGTCTCCCCTCGCTCCGCCGCCTCCGCGGTGAGGGTCACCACGACGGCCGCGGTTTTTGGGGAGACTAGCTGCCCCTTTCCCCTCGCTCTACCTCTACCTCCCTGCTTCCCTCTGCCGGTCGTCTGCGACTGGCTGGGAGCGGGGACGGCTGGGGCGGCAGCCGCCGACTTTTTGGCTTTGCCCTTCCCCCTCCCGACCACTTCCGTCCACTCATTGGACGGGGTGGTCGAGGGGAGAAGGGCGTCCTCCTGGACCTGGGATGAGGAGGACGGCCCCGGCTCGGAGCGCCCCTTATCCGCCGCAAGCTGCGGTCGGAGGCGCTTTTCCGGCAGGAGTCGGTCCTCTATTCCTGCCAGGCAGGCTCGCGTGAAGGCCCGCTCCTCCACTACCACCCTGCGGATTATGTCCTCAAGGTTGGAGTTGGAGGAGGGGCCCTCTGCCGCAGGACTCGTCTTCTTAGACGTCGACGTCGAAGGCGTTGATGACGTCCTCGTCGTCTCGGCAGGGGCCGTGGCTTCAGCCAGCTTGCGATGAAGCTCACTGACTTCCACCTGCAGGCGATCCACCCTCGCCTGCAGTTGCCGTGTCTCGTCAGTGGCCTTCCGCTGCACCAGCTCCTTGACCACACCAAGCAAGCTCGTGGCCCGACATTTGAGGGCCTTCTGGAAGGTCCCCTTCAAGTTTGAGGACTTTGAGGCAACCTCCAAAATTTCCTCCTCGTCCTCCTCCGCCATTTGTTCCAGCTCCAGCAGGGAGTGGTCCGCGTAGAGCACACGGGACGCACCGTACCCGGACTTTGCCCGGGTGACGTGCGCCCGCCTCTCCCTCGCGGCAACCCGCTCCTCAAGCTCCTGCTGGAGCTGCGCCCGCTGCGCAAGATCCAACTTACGTTGGGCGTCCGCGAGCCCAACGACGTGGGTGTCCGCGGCCGTCGGCTTTTTAGCCTTTGTCAGCCTCGCCGACCCTGACGCCGAGGAGCCCTCGGACCCATCCCGCAGGAAGGCCCGCTTTCGCGACTGCGAGTCGCCTGCACCCGAGACGCCAACCAGTGACTCATCGTCGGAGTCAGACAAATCCGACAAGTCCGTCCTTCCGAAGAAGCTAGCCGCAGACGGCGCGCGGCTAGCCTCTGACGCCGAAGCGTCGGTTTGGCCCTGAGAAGGGCCTTTGGGTTGGCCCTGAGAAGGGCCTTTGGGTTGGCCCTGAGAAGGGCCTTTGGGTTGGCCCTGAGAAGGGCCTTTGGGTTTAAAATACCGCCCGCAGGCATCCCGCGTTGGTTTAGGCATATCCTCCGCAGGTTCGTACTCTCAAGGCAAGATGAGCTACGATAATCACAGTGCACTTTGGCCGAGCCCAGTCTGCCACTCCGTTACGGTGGTCAAACTGGGTCGTTTCCAGGGGACGCGACGTGGACGCAAGCACTGTGGGGTGGTCCCCCAACCTAACCTAACCTAACCTTTTTTTTTTTTTTTTTTTTTTTTTTTTTTTTTTTTTTTTGTCGCTGGGAAAAAATGCATTACGCACACCCTCCCATCGGGGGATGGAAGGGTAGTGTGGGACTCCCCGGTCTGGGTCCGGTATACCCACTAAAACGACCCAGCGGCATTCCCGCTTCGTCCTAGTGGCGGGGGACTGGGAAACCGGCACAGCCTTTACTTCCAGTCCTCCACCGACGATGACCCGCACAGCGGACCTCACGCCCCCCCCTTGGGGAGGGGGACGGGCCCGGGAATGACAGACGAAGGTGGTGACGGGTGCAATGCGGGCGAAGGCACCCCCGCGCCTGTCGCCCGCCCGTCGCCACCATGAAGAGGGAGACCGCGTCTTCTCCGACCTCTTCTTCTTCTGCGGAGCGGCGCTGCGAGAGGGTCTTCCTCCCGCGCGCGTTCCGCCGCCTCCTTTTGCGAGACTACGTCCTCGCAAAAAAGGAGGCGACCGCTGACAAGGCCCCCTCGGCGTCCAGGGCCATGTCCCCCCACGCGGCGGCCACGTATCCCGGTCCCCTCTCTAAGAGCGAGAGGGGAGGGGAGTCCGTGGAAGACCGCGCCACCAACGCCACCAGGCCGTCCCGGTCACCCAGCCAACGGCCAGGGACCGAGTAAGGCTCGGCGACCACCGCCAAGTCCACCAACCACTCAGCCATCGTCTGCATCAGCAGATCTTGGGCTGCCCTGCAGTGGTTGGCGTTCGCCTGAAGGATGCGATGTTCGACTATATCCATCAGTCGGACATCGCACCCCCCTCCGCAGCCGCCGCAGGAACGGCGGTACCAGCAGCCGCAACAGGCCCGGTTGGCGCCAGTACTTTGCCACGCTTAGGGGGAGGATTGCAGTTCCTCCCCTTCATCACGTGGTCCGCTTGGCTGCCACTGGCAGCACAGACCGAGCAGTGCGGCGTGGCGACCTTACAGGAGGCGGCTTGGTGGCCCCCCATGCCGCAGCGGTAGCAGGTGTCTGACCTGTCCACCGCGGACGGACACAGCGGCCGGGTGTGGCCGATGCCGAAGCACCGGAAACACCTCAGCGGCTGGTCCTCGAGTGCCCTGACCGCACCCGAGCTGAATCCGACCGTCAGCCGGCCCTTCGCCAGGGCGGCTCTGGCAGCGGGAACCGGGCACCCAAGGCGGACGGTGCCCATGCCACCGCGGCCGGGCCTTATGTCCCGACTCTGAACCGCCGCGACGTCGCAGCCCCCTAACGCTGCGACCGCCTCCACCACCTCCTCCTTGGTGACGGAATCGTCGAGATCCGTCACCTCGAGTGTCACCAACTTTACCGGTCGGGCCACCTTGGCGGAGTCCGCGATGACCTCCCGCAGCTTAGCTGCAAAGAGGTCCGCGCGGGCTCCCCCCTCTGCCCCCGGGAACTCGAATAATCGAGCCCCGGCTTGGGTCCGCCGGCAAGACACACTACCGATCCCCAATTGAGTGGGATCGGCATTGCTACGCGCCCGCACTAAAATTGACATGTACGTCTCCCCTCGCTCCGCCGCCTCCGCGGTGAGGGTCACCACGACGGCCGCGGTTTTTGGGGAGACTAGCTGCCCCTTTCCCCTCGCTCTACCTCTACCTCCCTGCTTCCCTCTGCCGGTCGTCTGCGACTGGCTGGGAGCGGGGACGGCTGGGGCGGCAGCCGCCGACTTTTTGGCTTTGCCCTTCCCCCTCCCGACCACTTCCGTCCATTCATTGGACGGGGTGGTTGAGGGGAGAAGGGCGTCCTCCTGGACCTGGGATGAGGAGGACGGCCCCGGCTCGGAGCGCCCCTTATCCGCCGCAAGCTGCGGTCGGAGGCGCTTTTCCGGCAGGAGTCGGTCCTCTATTCCTGCCAGGCAGGCTCGCGTGAAGGCCCGCTCCTCCATTACCACCCTGCGGATTATGTCCTCAAGGTTGGAGTTGGAGGAGGGGCCGTCTGCCGCAGGACTCGTCTTCTTAGACGTCGACGTCGAAGGCGTTGATGACGTCCTCGTCGTCTCGGCAGGGGCCGTGGCTTCAGCCAGCTTGCGATGAAGCTCACTGACTTCCACCTGCAGGCGATCCACCCTCGCCTGCAGTTGCCGTGTCTCGTCAGTGGCCTTCCGCTGCACCAGCTCCTTGACCACACCAAGCAAGCTCGTGGCCCGACATTTGAGGGCCTTCTGGAAGGTCCCCTTCAAGTTTGAGGACTTTGAGGCAACCTCCAAAATTTCCTCCTCGTCCTCCTCCGCCATTTGTTCCAGCTCCAGCAGGGAGTGGTCCGCGTAGAGCACACGGGACGCACCGTACCCGGACTTTGCCCGGGTGACGTGCGCCCGCCTCTCCCTCGCGGCAACCCGCTCCTCAAGCTCCTGCTGGAGCTGCGCCCGCTGCGCAAGATCCAACTTACGTTGGGCGTCCGCGAGCCCAACGACGTGGGTGTCCGCGGCCGTCGGCTTTTTAGCCTTTGTCAGCCTCGCCGACCCTGACGCCGAGGAGCCCTCGGACCCATCCCGCAGGAAGGCCCGCTTTCGCGACTGCGAGTCGCCTGCACCCGAGACGCCAACCAGTGACTCATCGTCGGAGTCAGACAAATCCGACAAGTCCGTCCTTCCGAAGAAGCTAGCCGCAGACGGCGCGCGGCTAGCCTCTGACGCCGAAGCGTCGGTTTGGCCCTGAGAAGGGCCTTTGGGTTGGCCCTGAGAAGGGCCTTTGGGTTGGCCCTGAGAAGGGCCTTTGGGTTGGCCCTGAGAAGGGCCTTTGGGTTTAAAATACCGCCCGCAGGCATCCCGCGTTGGTTTAGGCATATCCTCCGCAGGTTCGTACTCTCAAGGCAAGATGAGCTACGATAATCACAGTGCACTTTGGCCGAGCCCAGTCTGCCACTCCGTTACGGTGGTCAAACTGGGTCGTTTCCAGGGGACGCGACGTGGACGCAAGCACTGTGGGGTGGTCCCCCAACCTAACCTAACCTAACCTAACCTAACCTTTTTTTTTTTTTTTTTTTTTTTTGTTGCGGGGTGGAAAATCCGCCCGGATGTCCTCCGCCTGGGGAAGGCGGAGGGGTCTGTCAGACTCCAACTGACTAAAAACCACCCCGGTGTTCCATCTCTCACCTACACCAGGGGTCGCGGGAACGTACGACTCTTCCGCAACCCCCGGCTGGTGCCGGCCCGCTATGGCGGGCCTCATCTCGGGTTGAGGGGGGGAGTGAGGTGTTTGACTCCCCCCGCGACGTCTCAGAGGGGCGCGCGTGGAACACTACGCGCCGCCACCTCGGGTCCGATGTATAGGGGGCGACGGACGTCCCCACGTCCGTTGCCCCTGGACCCATTTAGGGGGGCTGGAAGAGGGCGTTATCCGCCCTCCGCCGACGCCCGGTGCGCCTGCTGCGGACTGGATGAGAGGTCGTGATCTCCCTCTCTCTTTCCGCAGCCTCCTTCTGCGAGATGACTGTTTCGCAGAAGGAAACCACTGCGTCCCAGGACTCCCCGCTACCGACCATCGAGTTCACGACAGCCGGCAGCGAGAGGTCGTTGCCTACTCCAGAGATAAGAGCACGGCGCGGCTCCTCCCAAGCGGCACACTCTGCCAGCGTATGCCGCGCCGTGTCCTCCCGACAGTCGACGCAGTGGTGGCACCGAGCGTCCGGCTCCCTGTTTATGCGACACAGGTACTTCCCGAAGCAACCATGCCCCGAGAGCACCTGCGTCACCCGAAACGACAGGGAGCCGTGCCTCCTCCCGAGCCAGAGGTCGAGCACTGGCCGGATCGCCTCGATGATGTTGAGGCCGGCGGTAGGGCGTGAAAGCCTGTCCCGCCATTCCGCCACCAGGACCTCGCGAAGCTGTGACCGACGCTGCTCCAGCTGTCGCTGCATCGGTCGCTCGCCTCGCGCCCGCATTTCCTCGCGCCACCGATACAGCGACGCGAGAACTTTCGCCTCCAGGTCCCAGGGCGGGGATCCGGCCAGTGCGCAAGCCGCCTCGTAGGAGATCGTGCGATATCCCCTGATGACTCTGACGGCCATCGCCCGCTGCGGTCTCCGCAGGACTGCGATGCTGCCGGCCGTCAGGTCAGCCGCCCAGATCGGGGCCCCGTACAGGGCCATCGATCGCACGATCCCCACGTAGAGCCGCCTACAGACGGCGCTCGGGCCCCCCAGATTGGGAAGCAGCGTTGACAGCGCCCCAGCCGCGCCCAACAACTTGGGCGCCAGCCTCCGGAAGTGGGGTCCGAAGTCCCACCGGCTGTCGAGCACCAGTCCTAGGTACTTCATGGTAGCCTCGACAGCGATCCGAACCCCCCCGATCACTATGTGTGATTCGGCCGGCGGCGCCCGCCGGGGACCATGGAACACCATGGCCTCCGACTTGTTGAGGGCCACCTCCAGGCCAAGACGCCGTATGCGGCCCACCACCTGTGAGACCGCAGCCGTCGCCAGCAACGCTGCCTCCCTGTGTGAACTCCCCCGGGCCGTGACCAGCGTGTCGTCAGCGTAACACGTCAGGTCCACGCCCGGCTGGAGTTCACCCCTCAGCACCCAGTCGTACCCGATGTTCCACAAGGGAGGGCCCAGAACCGACCCCTGTGGAACACCGCACGACATGCGGCGCTGGTTAACGCCATCACGTCCCACATAGGTGACACACCTCTCCGACAGATAAGCCCCAACGATTCGGCGGAGGTAGAGAGGCACCCGGTGGTACCGCAGTGCCTCCAGGATACAACTCCAGGGCAGGGTGTTGAATGCGTTGGAGATGTCCAACGACACCGCCACCATCACCCCGCCCCGAGACACCGTTTCCTCCGCCAGGACTCTTACCCGCGACACAGCGTGTATCGTCGAGCGCCCGTACCGAAACCCGAATTGACACTCGTCCAGGTCCGGCCCTTCTCCGCTCAAGTGGCCGACGAGGCGGGCTGCTATTATACGCTCAAACAGCTTAGCCACCTCGTCGAGCAACACTATGGGCCGGTACGCAGATGGCGAGTCGGCCGGGCGCCCTGCCTTCCTGAGCAGGACCAGACGACCATTTTTCCACAGAGTGGGAAACTGGCCCTGCTCTAGACACGCCGTGTAGAGTCCTCTCAGCTGGGGCTCCAGCTCCTTCAGAGCGAGGGCAAGCACCTGGCCGTGGATTCCGTCAGGTCCCGGAGCCACGTTCTTGGCCTTGAGCCGCATCACGGCCGCCCTCATCTCTGCCTGTGTCACCTCTGGGACGTTGATGGCGCTCTCATCTCCTTCAGGCTCTGCGGCTGTGGGCAAAGCCATCGGCGGCGGGGTATGCTCCGCTCTAGCTGGGAAGAGGGCTGCGACCACCTCCTCCAGCAGCTCGGGTTGGAGACTCTCTGTGATCGGAGGCGCCGCGGCTCTGAGGTTTCCTCGAACCGCTCGATACGGGCGCCCCCACGGATCTCCGTCTAGAGTCTCCAACATCTCCTCCCTGGCTCGCGTCCTCGCCTCAACGATGGCCAGCCACAGAGCCTGCGTCGCCGCGCGGTACACCTCATACAGCGCGGCTTCTTCGTCAGGGACCCGACGACGTCTCCTCCGGTATCGGGTGTACTGGCGCCTAACCGCTACGCACGCGACTCGTAACTGTGCGATCTCGGCGGACCACCAGTACACCTGGCGTCTTGCTGACTGTGTGTGGACCCGGGGCATCGACGCGTCGCAAATCATCACCATCGCCCCGCGGAACCACAACGCCTCCTGTTCGACGTCGACGGGTCCGGTCGTTGGCGACTCCCGGAACCAGGCCTGGACAATCGCGGCCTCCTCGAGAAGTTCCCTGTCGATGCGTTTGCGCGACCAGCGCGGGCCGTCCGTTCGTGGGGCCGATGAACTCAGGCCGCCGGCAGTCTGGGCAGAGACGTCGAAACGGATATATCTGTGATCCGACAACGTCTCCACCTCCGCAGCGACACGCCAGCCGCGAACACGGCTCGCGACAGCAGGGCTAGCAAACGAGACGTCCACTATTGAGCCGCCCCGCTGCCGCACGCACGTATATACCGAGCCCCGGTTCAGGACGACCAGGCCAGTCACGACCGCCCACTCCTCCAGCGCCTCACCCCTAGCATCGGTCACCGGAGATCCCCACGCCGCAGATTTGGCGTTGAGATCCCCGAGCAACAGCACCGGGCGAGGGTGGAAACGGCCCACGACGGCACCCAGCTCGACAAGGAAATTCTCGAAGTCGGCGAGGCTCTTGTTGGGCGAAAAGTACGCACCAATCGTACCAACGCCGTCCGCGAGGGCGGCTACCCAGCCGTGACCTCGGGACGGGCTGGACAGAGCCCCACCGATGATGGCCACCAAGCCGTCCAGGTCGCCCACCCAATTATCCCGGGGGGAGACAAAGTATGGCTCGGCGACCACAGCCACGTGAATCGACCACTCTGCCATGCTCTGAAGAAAGAGATCCTGAGCTCTAGCAGAGTGGTTGAGATTGCCCTGGAGGAAATGGTAGAGCGTAGCCATTATGCGCAATCCATTCCCTCCACACCATTCCTAGCTCGGGAGTCGGCAGACTGACGGGGGTGTAAAGAGCCCCCGGCAGGCTTGGCCCCCTTTCTCCTCTTCGTGGCAGAGGCGCCACAGTCTTTTTCGCCAACTCTGTGCCCGGCGGGCTTCCCTGCAGCTGTACAGAGGCTGCAGTTTGGCGCCGCGGAGCACTGAGCTGCCTTGTGGCCGGGCTGACCGCAGCGATAACACTGATCGCTGCGGTCAATTTCGCAGGTACACCGCACCCGGACATGCCCAATGTCCAGGCACCTGTAGCACCGCATGGCCCTGGGCTGCAGCAGCTTCACCCTTGCTGCAACCCACCCCACCAACAAACGACCACAGTCGGCGACCTTGTTCGCCGCCAACACCGGGCACCGCACCCAGATCGTGCCGAGCCCGGAAGCGTCGGCTCGAATGTCGCCCGTCTTCACGTCCTGAAGCGAACATCCGCCGGCTCGGGCAACGGCCGCCACGACCTCAGCCGAGGTCACCGAGTCGTCCAGACCACTGACTCGCAGCTCTGAGGTCTTCATAGGCCTGGACACCCGGACGTCCTCCGGGTTGAGGACCTCCCTCAGTTTGGCGGCCAATTTATCCGCCTTTTCCCCGCTAGAGGCACCCGGCACCTCGAGCAGCCGCGCCCCCGTCAATGCCGGCTTCATTCTGAAGCCGGACGGTATGCCAAGGTCATCGAGCGCGACCTTAGATCTAGCCTCAATAAGGACCGCCTTATAGGTGATGCCCCTTTCGACGGCTCCTGGCTGCAGCGTAATTAATACAGCCGCTGAGCGTGGGGCTTTGACCCTGGGCGGTTTCTGGGCCTCCTTAGGTGCCGCTGCTGCTCCAGTCGGTGTTGGTGTTAGCGGCGCCGTCTTCTTCTTTTTGCGGCCCCTCTTGACGACCGTCGTCCAGGAATCCGTGGTAGGCCCTGGTTCGGCCGCTGGAGGTGCCGCTGAAGCCGCTGCTGGAGGCGCCACTGTCTGGGAAGTAGCCGTCTGCCGCTTTTTAGGCGCTCTGCCCTCGGATCGACCCGGTTCTGCCATCGTAGTTGTGGGGCCCCGTCTATCGACCCCCTCCCCCCCGCGTCCGTCCCCAGCAAGCGGCGGTCGGATGGACTCAGCCGGGAGGAGCCTTGTCTCTATGGCCTCGAAGCGGGCACTCATCATGTGCCCGCACTGAATCTGGCAAATGCGGACGATCTTTTCGACCTCCGCATCTGCAAGTGCGGTCGTCGACGACATGGCCGGCGATGGAGCCGATGATGGGGCCGCAACGGGAGACGACCCGGCGGCAACGGGAGCTTCTTTCTGGGCGGCAACCAGCCGCTTGAGGTCCTCAAGCTCGGCTCGGAGACGGCCATTCTCCTCCCACAATTTTGCCGTCTCCTCCGTGCTGTTGCACTTAGTGAGGACCTCAACCGCCTCCTTGATGCCCTCAGCTGCCTCCTTCAACGCGCGCGTGAACGTGCCCTTCAGATTGCCTGATTTGGTGGCAACCTTTAGGACGACGTCCACGCCGTCCAAAACTTGGCGACTGAGCGCCACCGCCGTTGGGCTCCCTTCGGCCATCCGAGCGGAGCGTCGCTCTCGGGCCTGTCGGGCCAGCTCGCTGACCTCGTCAGCCACGACAACCCTTTGCTGCGCCCGCTTAGCAGCAGCGGCCTCTGCTCTGGTGCTCCCCAGCAGGGACGTAGTGGAGCCCCCACTCAGGTCTGACATGGTGAGCCCGGGGTCAGTCTCCGCACCCTCAATGCGCTCCACTGGAGCTGGCGGAACAAAACGACACCGCGCGTCACGAGCGGAGACTCCGCCTGCCACCGCACGACCTCTGCCTCTCCGCGTCGTTGACACCTTTTTTGCCAACAGATTTTCCTCGCTCGAGGAGAGGCCGCGCTTGCGAGATCTGGATCCGGGCCTGGATCCGGATCCAGATCTAGAAGCGCGCCCTCGTGTGTCCTCGTCGGACTTCGGGTCCCTGTCAGGACTGGAGCCTCCTCGGCTCTTGTTGCCGTCGGCGTCGGCAAGCGGCTGGACCACAACACGCAGGTGCTTCAGGTTCTCCTGTAGCTCCTTTTCTCGCTGGCCGGTGGTCTCGGCAAGACTGGTGGTGCCCCCCCCAGATACGATGGGGCAACCCTCGTTAGAGGGGCGGGATTCCCCCCGTAGGGGACCCGCCTGGGGATTTGTATTCCCAACAGACTTTTCCATGTTTTTTTTGTTTTTTAGCGCTAACGACCGGATACCCTCCGGCCATTCATCCCCTCGGCACGCTCGACCTTGAGATTGGGGTAATTTTTTTAAAGAGGTTGTTGTCTTCCTCTCCTGCTTCCCTGTTCGTCCACTCAACCAACCCTTTGTAAGCAAAGGGGGGAGTGGGCATAAGTTGGGGCATAAGATGGCCACCAGGCCTACCCCCACGGCAGACTTGCCGTCCCCAAGTTCGGTTCCCTTCGCAGACCAATAAAAGATGATCGGCGATTGAAACCGAACCCTTCCCTGTTTGTTGAAGATTCGCCGTCGGACCCAGCTGTCCACCAAAGGTTGTTGGGCAGCTGGGGCCGACGTTGCCCAGGGTACGCCACGAGGAGGCTCTTCAACATGCACCCCAACCTAACCTAACCTAACCTAACCTTTTTTTTTTTTTTTTTTTTTTGTTGACGATGTGGAAATCCGCACGGATGTCCTCCGCCTGGGGAAGGCGGAGGGGTCTGTCAGACTCCAACTGACTAAAACCACACCGGTGTTCCCTCGCACACTTGCGTCAGGGGGCAGCGGGAACGAATGTGACTTCCGCTGCCCCGGACTAGTGCCGGCCCGCTTGACCAGTGCGGGCCTCGTCCCTGGGGGGAGTGAGGTGTACTCCCCCCGATACGTCATGAGAGGCGCGCGTGGAACACTACGCGCCACCGTCTCGGGTCCAGTGAGATGGGGGGCGACGGATGTCCCCGAATCCGTCGCCCCTGGACCTGTTTAGGGGGGCCGGAAGAGGGCGTTATCCGCCCTCTGCCGACGCCCGGTGCGTCTGCTGCGGGATGGGAGGGAACTAGAGATCTCCCTCTCCCTTTCCGCAGCTTCCTTCTGCGACATGACGGTTTCGCAGAAGGACACCACCGCGTCCCAGGACTCTGTGCTGCCGACCATCGTGCGAACAACGGCCGGCAGCGACAGGTCTGCTCCTACCTGTGTGACAAGATCGCGGCGCGGCTCATCCCACGCGGCACATTCCGCCAGCGTATGCCGCGCCGTATCCTCCAGACAGTGGACGCAGTGATGGCACCGAGCGTCCGGCTCCCTGCTTATGCGACACAGGTACTTCCCGAAGCAGCCGTGCCCCGAGAGCACCTGCGTCGCCCGAAACGTCAGGGAGCCGTGCTTCCTCCCGAGCCAGTCTTCGAGTACTGGCCGGATCGCCTCGATTGTGTCGAGGCCGGCGGAGGGATGGTCAAGCCTCCTCCGCCATTCTGCCACCATGACCTGTCGGAGCTGAGACCGGTGCAGCGTAATCTGTCGCTGCACCAGTCTTTCGCCCCGATCCCTGGCGTCCTCGCGCCACCGATGCAGTGTCGCGAGGGCTTTCGCCTCCAGGTCCCATGGTGGGGATCCGGCCAGTAAACAAGCCGCCTCGTATGAGATCGTGCGATATCCCCGTATGACCCTGACGGCCATCGCTCTCTGCGGTTTCCGCAGGACTGCGATAGTGCGGGCCGTCAGGTCCGTCGCCCATACTGGGGCCCCGTAAAGGGCCATGGATCGCACGATCCCTACGTATAACCGCCTACAGGCGGTGCTCGGGCCCCCCAAATTGGGAAGCAGCGTTGACAGCGCGCCCGCCGCGCCCATCAACTTGGGCACCAGCCGCTGAAAGTGGGGTCCGAAGTCCCAACGGCTGTCGAGCACCAATCCCAGGTACTTCATGGTTGACTCGACAGCGATCCGGGCCCCCCCGACCACTATGTGTGATCCCAGCGGCGGCGCCCGTCGGGGGCCATGAAACGCAATGGCCTCAGACTTGTTGAGGGCCACCTCCAGGCCCAGGCGTCGTATGCGGCTCACTACCTGTGAGACCGCAGCCGTAGCCAGCAACGCTGCTTCCCTGTACGAGCTCCCCCGGGCAATGACCAGCGTGTCGTCCGCATAACACGTCAGGTTCACTCCCGGCGGAAGCTCGCACCGCAAAACCCAGTCGTAACCGATGTTCCACAAGGGAGGGCCCAGAACCGACCCTTGTGGAACACCGCACGACATCTCGCGACGGCCATCGCCGTCGCGTCCCATGTAGGTGACACACCTTCCCGACAGATAAGCCCCCACAATGTTGCGGAGGTAGAGAGGCACCCGGTGGTAGCGCAGGGCCTCCCTAATGCAACCCCAGGGCAGGGTGTTGAAAGCGTTGGAGATGTCCAAGGACACCGCCAGCACCACCCCGCCCCGAGACACTGCTTCCTCCGCCAGGACTCTTACCCTCATTATGGCGTCAATGGTAGAGCGCCCACGACGGAACCCAAACTGGCTGTCGTCCAGGTTCGGCCCTTCTGTACACAAGTGGCTGACGAGGCGGTCTGCGATAATTCGCTCGAGCATCTTGCCCGCCTCGTCCAGCAGCACTATGGGCCGATAAGCGGACGACGAGTCCGCCGGGCGCCCTGCCTTCCTGAGCAAGACCAGTCGACCAGTCTTCCACCGGGTAGGGAACTGGCCTTGCTCAAGGCATGCCGAGAAGAGTCCTCTCAGTGGGGGCTCCAGCTCCTTCATGGCGAGGACCAGAGCGCGGCCAGGCACTCCATCGGGCCCCGGGGCAGTGTTCTTAGCCCGGAGCCGCAATACGGCCGCGCCCATCTCTGCCTGTGTCACCTCTGGGACGGTTTCGCCTTCATCTTCCTCCGACTCTGCAGCTGTGTGCAGAACCATCGGCGGTGGCTCGTACTCGGCTCTCACAGGGAAGAGGGCCGAGACCACTCGCTCCAGGAACTGCGGCTCGAGACTTTCCGTTAGCGGGGGCGCCCACGGCCGAAGTTTCCCTCGGACGGACCGGTAAGGGCGCCCAAACGGATCCCCGTCTAAGCTCGCTAGCATTTCCTCCCTGGAGCGTGTCTTCGACTCACCGATGGCCAGCCACAGAGCCAGCTTCGCCGCGCGGTACACCTCATACAGCGCGGCTTCTTCCTCAGGAACCCGTGGACGTCTTCTCCGGCACCGCGTGTACGGGCGTCTGGCGTCTGCGCACTCGACGCGCAGTCGCTCGATTTCGACGCACCACCAGTACAAGCGGCGCCGTGCGGACAGAGAGGAGACGCGTGGCATGCATGCGTCGCAGATCTGCGTCATCGCATCGCCAAACCACTGCGCCTCCAGTTCGACGTCGACGGGACCGACGGTGGCCGACTCCCGGATCCAGGCCTGGACTATGGCGGCTTCTTCGAGAGCTTCCCTGTCGAGGCGTTTCAGCGCCCAACGCGGGCCGTCTCTTCGGGGCCCCGATTGGCTACGTCCTCCAGCGGTCTGGGTGGAGACGTCGAAGCGGATGTATCGGTGATCCGATAGCGTCTCCACCTCCACCTCAACGTGCCAATCATGGACACGGTTAACGACAGTGGGACTAGCGAACGAGACGTCCACTATCGACCCGCCCCGCTGCCGTACACACGTGTAGGCGGAACCCCGATTTAAGACGGCCAGGCCCGTCGTTATGGCCCACTCCTCTAGCACTTCGCCTCTCGGGTCCGTGACGGGGGAACCCCAGGCCGCAGACTTGGCGTTGAGGTCACCGAGAAGCAAAATGGGTCGAGGGTGAGACTGGCCGACGACGGCTCCCAACTCGACAAGGAAACTCTCGAAGTCGGCGAGACTCTTGTTGGGTGAAAAATACGCCCCAATCGTGACGATCCCGTTCACAAGGGCCGCAACCCAACCGTGACCACGGGATACGTCGACGAGAGTCGCGCCGATGATGGCCACCAGGCCGTCTAGATCCCCTGCCCAGTTATCTCGGGGGGGGATGAAATACGGCTCAGCGACCACCGCCACATTTATCGACCACTGCGCCATGCTCTGGAGAAGGAGATCCTGAGCTCTGGTGCAGTGGTTGATGTTCGCCTGGAGGAAATGGTAGTGTGCCATCACTAGCACTCCATTTCCTCGGCGCTCCGTCCCACCACAGGCCGGGAGTCGGCCGAAGAGGTGCTAGGTTGCGGGGGGGGTGCGTCCCCCGCAGCCTTGGCCCATCGCTTGCTGCGCTTTCTGGGCGCGCCGCAGGCTTTTCCACCTACTCTGTGCCCCGCGGACTTTCCTGCAGCCGCACACAAACTGCAATGTGGGTCCGCGGAGCACTGGGACGCCTTATGGCCAGGCTGACCGCAGCGATAACATAAATCGCTGCGGTCTGTGTCACAGGTGCACACTGCCCGGACGTGCCCTTTCTCCAGGCACCGGTAGCACTGCATGGCCCTGGGTGCCAGCGGTGTAACTCTCGCTGACACCCAGCCCACCAGAAGACGTCCCGCATCAGCGACCTGCCTCGCCGCAGCCACCGGACACCGCACCCAGATGGTTTTTAACCTATTGACTGAGCCTGCAAGGTTTTATTTTTATTTATTTTTATATAATTGTATTTTATATTATTGAATTAACTAATAAGACTGACAATTGACGATTTTAATTTGATTTAGATTATTTACTTACTTCTGTGTTTCCCCCTTTACAGGAACACAAAGTACCAGTGTCCATAAAACTCACCTCTTAAGTGATACTGCTAGGCTTATCTCCTCTATACAGGGATTCGCTTAATTCGTTCACTTCTAAAACTTAAAATGTTCCGCACCCCATCCAGCACTGTGAGGACACAAGGCTCTAGTGGCTCGCCGCGATCGGTGGAGAAAGCGGGTCCTTCGCTTACCGAGGCGAGAAGGAGAATCTCTTTCGGAGACGACACTCCTTCCGCCTCCGGGGAGGGGCCTGCCACTCTGGGGACGCGCCGAGCTGCTATAGATGCCCCAAAACCGCTCAAGAAGCCTGAGGCCGGGTACCCTAGTCGGACTGCGGAGGCGAGAGCTTGCCTAAATAAGGCCAAGGTCAATTTGGGCAACTCTCGCAACCTCAAGACAGATATTAAGGCTGCGGTGCTCGAAGCCATTAACAGGCTTTTTGAGCTGGTGAAGGAGGCCGAGCGGGATAGGGTTCCTCTCGCACCTTCAGCCGTACCGGTTGTCGCGTCCGCCGCTGACTGCTATCCCCAGTCCAGTCCCACGTCACATGTTAGTCAGATTGAGCTCGTGAGCACAATGAAGGAGCACATGGCCTTGATTAAGGAAAACTCCGACGAATTGGCAAAACTCCGAGACAGTCTGGCTAGCAGGGTGAGTGTTGAGGAGAAAACCTACGCGAGTGTAGCGTCGTTGAGTAAGAGCTACACCGGGGCTCAGGTTCCGGAGCGACCGACGCTGCACTCCGTGGTTGTCTCCTCGACACAGGCGACCGACACTGGGGACGAAATCCTGGAAAGGGTTCGGAAAGTGGTGGACGCGAAGGAGGGCTGGGTGCGAGTCGAAAGAGTAAGAAAGGCAAAGGACCAGAGGGTTATAATGGGGTGCGCCACAAAAGAGGAGAGGGAGAAGGTCAAGAGACGATTGGAGGCTGCCGGAGAGAACCTCGTTGTCGAGGCCGTGAAGAACAAGGACCCGCTTCTGATTCTTAGGGACGTACTGTTAGTTCACAGTGACGAAGAAGTGTTGAGGGCCCTTAAGAATCAGAACCAGGAGATCTTCGACGGCCTCGGCAGCGAGGAACTCAGGATGGCTATTAAATATAGGAAGAAGGCGAGAAACCCGCATACTGGCGGCATTGTGCTGAGTGTTTCCCCAGCGATCTGGAGGCGGGCACTCGAAGGAGGCAGACTTAGGATTGACCTCCAGAGAGTGCGCGTCGAGGACCAGTCGCCTCTGATGCAGTGCACCCGCTGTCTGGAGTTCGGCCATGGAAAGCGCCACTGTTACCAGGAGGCTGACGTGTGCAGCCACTGCACCGGTAAACATCTGGTTAAAGACTGCCCAGAAAAGTACATGGCCGAGCCCGCAATGTGCGCAAACTGCATCAGAGGTGGCCTGGAGGCGACCTCGCACAATGCCTTCAGTAAAGATTGCCCAGTACGTCGGAAGTGGGACGCATTCGCTAGAGCAACAACAGCTTATTGCTAAAGTTGTAGGTGCGCCCACTTCCGAGTACATAGATACGACCACTTTGGCACAATATAGCAGACGCTTTGAGCGGACCACTGGGGTTGGCTTAAGGGATGACGGAGATTGGAGCCACTTTCATGAGAAAGTGTCTAAAATTATACTGGACCGTAAGTCAACTCTGGTGGGCTCGTCAATTTGTGTCAAAATGGGTGTAAAACTAAGCAAATTTTTTACTACGTCAGAAGCATTTTGCAAATTAGTAAAACAGTATATAGGCCGTAAAATAAACTATTTAGACGATATTATATCCAAGTATATACTAAGTATATAGCGTATATATAATAAAAATAGAAACAAAAATCTCAATTTTAGTATAGACGAAAACGATATAAGAACAGAACACTGTCACTACGGGCATCATTATAAGGGTTATTGCAAATATTTGATAAATTCCTAACATATACTCAAAAGCTTAAATTATAAAACTTAAAACAAATTAAATACACTAAAGATGTAATTA
The DNA here is from genome assembly GCA_949152445.1 of Cerastis rubricosa. Lineage (NCBI taxonomy): Eukaryota > Metazoa > Arthropoda > Insecta > Lepidoptera > Noctuidae > Cerastis > Cerastis rubricosa. Next base: position 150,025 of record OX424546.1, read on the forward strand.
ATTAAGTACATTAAAGTTAAAATTAATGAAGTACTTAAAAGTTAAAGTAAATACATTAAAGTTAAAATAAATTAAGTACATAAAAGTTAAAATAAAATAAGTAAGCATAATAAAGTTAAAATAAAGTAAGTAAAATAAAGTTAAAATAAATTAAGTATCTTAAAGTTAACATAAATTAAGTACACAAAAGTTAAAATAAATTAAGCAAGCATATTATTGAAGTTAAAATAAATTAAGTACACAAAGTTAAAATAAAATAAGTAAGCATTATAAAGTTAAAATAAAGTAAGAATAATAAAGTTAAAATAAATTAAGTATCTTAAAGTTAAAATAAATTAAGTACACAAAAGTTAAAATAAAATAAGTAAGCATAATAAAGTTAAAATAAAGTAAGTAAAATAAAGTTAAAATAAATTAAGTATCTTAAAGTTAAAATAAATTAAGTACACAAAAGTTAAAATAAATTAAGCAAGCATATTATTGAAGTTAAAATAAATTAAGTACACAAAGTTAAAATAAAATAAGTAAGCATTATAAAGTTAAAATAAAGTAAGAATAATAAAGTTAAAATAAATTAAGTATCTTAAAGTTAAAATAAATTAAGTACACAAAAGTTAAAATAAATTAAGCAAGCATATTATTGAAGTTAAAATAAATTAAGTACATAAAAGTTCAAATAAATTAAGTAAGCATATTATTAAAGTTAAAATAAATGAAGTATATTATAGTGTATGAAAAGTAATAAAGCCATAAGATAAATAGCTAGCAAATTGAGTACGGCCTCTTTGGCCTCCCAACGAATCGTCGCTAAAGAAGGCACAAAAAACGTAGACAAGGTCTCTGATCCTCATGTCAGAGGGACACTGAGCAGCAGGCAGGAGTGGTTTTTAGCCGGTTCGATTCCGGCACTACCTCGACTGTCTCACAAATCGTGAGATAGTCGAGGTGTCCGTGGGGATTTCCAACTCCTCCCTAATTATAGTTGCAATAGTACTCACCTACCATCCCTGTGCTCTGGTCCGCGTTCCGTGTCCCGGAGCCCTAGTTGGGGGGTGTAAATCAAAATTTTTTGAGTCAAAAACGGGTTTTTTGACCAAAAGTTTAATTTTTTATTCGGCACCTACCTTGTTTTGTTTCGTAGTTAGCTAGCCCGCGCGAAGACGCGTCTCTGGACACCTCACTCGCGGGTCTAGCTCAAACAAAACTTGTTATTTTTCCAAAATTATTAAATTCTATTAGTTTCTGCTTGTACCCAAATCCACCTTAGGGAGCTTGCAAAACATACAAACGTCGATATCTTCGCTTTATAGGGTGCGATTTTGAAGCTGTTTTCAGCAAATTTAGACTAAAGTAGGCCACCGCTTACTCCCTGACCATTTTAAACCACCCTTAACGCAATTCGAAAAAGTTTCCCTACCTACCCTTAGAAAATTACTATAATTTCAGACAAAAACATCAAAATTTAGTGTTCTTCCAAATTTTCCTTCAGATATTACGTTAGATTATAGTTGCAATAGTACTCACCTACCATCCCTGTGCTCTGGTCCGCGTTCCGTGTCCCGGAGCCCTAGTTGGGGGGTGTAAATCAAAATTTTTTGAGTCAAAACGGGTTTTTTGACCAAAAGTTTAATTTTTTATTCGGCACCTACCTTGTTTTGTTTCGTAGTTAGCTAGCCCGCGCGAAGACGCGTCTCTGGACACCTCACTCGCGGGTCTAGCTCAAACAAAACTTGTTATTTTTCCAAAATTATTAAATTCTATTAGTTTCTGCTTGTACCCAAATCCACCTTAGGGAGCTTGCAAAACATACAAACGTCGATATCTTCGCTTTATAGGGTGCGATTTTGAAGCTGTTTTCAGCAAATTTAGACTAAAGTAGGCCACCGCTTACTCCCTGACCATTTTAAACCACCCTTAACGCAATTCGAAAAAGTTTCCCTACCTACCCTTAGAAAATTACTATAATTTCAGACAAAAACATCAAAATTTAGTGTTCTTCCAAATTTTCCTTCAGATATTACGTTAGATTATAGTTGCAATAGTACTCACCTACCATCCCTGTGCTCTGGTCCGCGTTCCGTGTCCCGGAGCCCTAGTTGGGGGGTGTAAATCAAAATTTTTTGAGTCAAAAACGGGTTTTTTGACCAAAAGTTTAATTTTTTATTCGGCACCTACCTTGTTTTGTTTCGTAGTTAGCTAGCCCGCGCGAAGACGCGTCTCTGGACACCTCACTCGCGGGTCTAGCTCAAACAAAACTTGTTATTTTTCCAAAATTATTAAATTCTATTAGTTTCTGCTTGTACCCAAATCCACCTTAGGGAGCTTGCAAAACATACAAACGTCGATATCTTCGCTTTATAGGGTGCGATTTTGAAGCTGTTTTCAGCAAATTTAGACTAAAGTAGGCCACCGCTTACTCCCTGACCATTTTAAACCACCCTTAACGCAATTCGAAAAAGTTTCCCTACCTACCCTTAGAAAATTACTATAATTTCAGACAAAAACATCAAAATTTAGTGTTCTTCCAAATTTTCCTTCAGATATTACGTTAGATTATAGTTGCAATAGTACTCACCTACCATCCCTGTGCTCTGGTCCGCGTTCCGTGTCCCGGAGCCCTAGTTGGGGGGTGTAAATCAAAATTTTTTGAGTCAAAACGGGTTTTTTGACCAAAAGTTTAATTTTTTATTCGGCACCTACCTTGTTTTGTTTCGTAGTTAGCTAGCCCGCGCGAAGACGCGTCTCTGGACACCTCACTCGCGGGTCTAGCTCAAACAAAACTTGTTATTTTTCCAAAATTATTAAATTCTATTAGTTTCTGCTTGTACCCAAATCCACCTTAGGGAGCTTGCAAAACATACAAACGTCGATATCTTCGCTTTATAGGGTGCGATTTTGAAGCTGTTTTCAGCAAATTTAGACTAAAGTAGGCCACCGCTTACTCCCTGACCATTTTAAACCACCCTTAACGCAATTCGAAAAAGTTTCCCTACCTACCCTTAGAAAATTACTATAATTTCAGACAAAAACATCAAAATTTAGTGTTCTTCCAAATTTTCCTTCAGATATTACGTTAGATTATAGTTGCAATAGTACTCACCTACCATCCCTGTGCTCTGGTCCGCGTTCCGTGTCCCGGAGCCCTAGTTGGGGGGTGTAAATCAAAATTTTTTGAGTCAAAAACGGGTTTTTTGACCAAAAGTTTAATTTTTTATTCGGCACCTACCTTGTTTTGTTTCGTAGTTAGCTAGCCCGCGCGAAGACGCGTCTCTGGACACCTCACTCGCGGGTCTAGCTCAAACAAAACTTGTTATTTTTCCAAAATTATTAAATTCTATTAGTTTCTGCTTGTACCCAAATCCACCTTAGGGAGCTTGCAAAACATACAAACGTCGATATCTTCGCTTTATAGGGTGCGATTTTGAAGCTGTTTTCAGCAAATTTAGACTAAAGTAGGCCACCGCTTACTCCCTGACCATTTTAAACCACCCTTAACGCAATTCGAAAAAGTTTCCCTACCTACCCTTAGAAAATTACTATAATTTCAGACAAAAACATCAAAATTTAGTGTTCTTCCAAATTTTCCTTCAGATATTACGTTAGATTATAGTTGCAATAGTACTCACCTACCATCCCTGTGCTCTGGTCCGCGTTCCGTGTCCCGGAGCCCTAGTTGGGGGGTGTAAATCAAAATTTTTTGAGTCAAAAACGGGTTTTTTGACCAAAAGTTTAATTTTTTATTCGGCACCTACCTTGTTTTGTTTCGTAGTTAGCTAGCCCGCGCGAAGACGCGTCTCTGGACACCTCACTCGCGGGTCTAGCTCAAACAAAACTTGTTATTTTTCCAAAATTATTAAATTCTATTAGTTTCTGCTTGTACCCAAATCCACCTTAGGGAGCTTGCAAACTGCTACGCTGACGACACGCTGGTGCTGGCACAAGGGAGGTCGCACGAGGCGGCGGCCGAACTTATGACACGCGGGGTTGCGATAGTCGTGGAGAGAATCCGGCAACTGGGTCTCGAGGTGGCATTGCACAAGTCCGAGGCCATGTGCTTTCATGGGCCTCGGAATGCGCCACCGTCGGGATCCATACTGACGGTAGGAGGGGTTCCCATCGGCGTCGAGTCGACGCTGAAGTACCTAGGGCTTGTCCTCGACAGCCGGTGGAACTTCGTGGAGCACTTCCGACGTTTGGCCCCCAAACTGGAACGGGCAGGGGCTGCGTTCAAGCGGCTCTTACCCAACCTGGGGGGTCCAAACGCCTCCTGCCGGAGGCTCTACGCGGGGGTCGTGCGGTCCATGGCCCTTTACGGGGCCCCGGTGTGGGCGCGTTCTTTGAGGCGGCGAGCCGCCCATTACCTGAACGCGCCCCAGAAGGTGGTAGCCGTAAGGCTTATCCGGGGGTACCGCACGATCTCCGGCGAGGCGGCGAGCCTCTTGGCCGGATTGCCGCCATGGGATCTGGAGGCGATAGTCCTCGCGTGCCTGCACGAATGGCGCGCGGAGGCACTACGCCGGGGCGAAACTCCGCTGCCGCGGCAAATTGTCGCTCAGCGGACAGACCTCCGGCGCGATCTCATGGCGACATGGAGGGAGCGACTGTCGCAACCCCGTGCAGGGCACGCCACAATAGTGGCGATAAGTCCCCTCTTTGAGGAGTGGCTAGAGAGGCGCCACGGCGCCCTCACCTTCCGCCTGACGCAGGTCCTCACCGGACACGGTTGTTTCGGGAGGTTCCTGCACCGAATCGGGCGGGAGGAAACGCCCGGGTGTCACCACTGCGAGGATCGGCCGGAGGACACGGTGGAGCACACTGTGGAGCTATGCCCCGCTTGGGCTGAGCACCGCCGTGTCCTCGTAGCGGCGATTGGCGGCGGCGACCTCTCGCGTCCGGCCCTGGTTCAATCCATGGTCCGGAGCGAGAGGGAATGGGAAGCCGTCGCCTCCTTCTGCGAAGCAGTCATGCTAGCGAAGGAGGTGGCGGAACGTGAGAGGGAGAGAACCTCACGTCCCAGCCGCCGCGGGAGACGCCCCGGGCGTCGGGGGGCAACCAGAGGCCCCCGGCCACCGTAGGCGCGGGCCTGTGGACGGTGAGTAATGGGCTAGCTCACCGTCCGTCCGTCTTATGACGACAGACCGTGCCGACGGCGCGTTCGTGTTCCACGCGCGCCTCAAGGAGATGTCAGCAAATCGGAAGGGGTCCGAGAGGGCCGATGCCTGCCAGGGCTGCGGGTTGTTCGCAAGAGATACCGTGCCCCTGGAACGCAAAGGGCTAAGAAGGAACATGGATGGGTTTTAGTCAGTACAAGTCTGACACTCCCTTCCGCTCCGCCCAGAGCGGAAGAAGTCATTTGATGATTTCCCATCCGAAAAAAAAAAAAAAAAAAAAAAAAGGGAGCTTGCAAAACATACAAACGTCGATATCTTCGCTTTATAGGGTGCGATTTTGAAGCTGTTTTCAGCAAATTTAGACTAAAGTAGGCCACCGCTTACTCCCTGACCATTTTAAACCACCCTTAACGCAATTCGAAAAAGTTTCCCTACCTACCCTTAGAAAATTACTATAATTTCAGACAAAAACATCAAAATTTAGTGTTCTTCCAAATTTTCCTTCAGATATTACGTTAGATTATAGTTGCAATAGTACTCACCTACCATCCCTGTGCTCTGGTCCGCGTTCCGTGTCCCGGAGCCCTAGTTGGGGGGTGTAAATCAAAATTTTTTGAGTCAAAAACGGGTTTTTTGACCAAAAGTTTAATTTTTTATTCGGCACCTACCTTGTTTTGTTTCGTAGTTAGCTAGCCCGCGCGAAGACGCGTCTCTGGACACCTCACTCGCGGGTCTAGCTCAAACAAAACTTGTTATTTTTCCAAAATTATTAAATTCTATTAGTTTCTGCTTGTACCCAAATCCACCTTAGGGAGCTTGCAAAACATACAAACGTCGATATCTTCGCTTTATAGGGTGCGATTTTGAAGCTGTTTTCAGCAAATTTAGACTAAAGTAGGCCACCGCTTACTCCCTGACCATTTTAAACCACCCTTAACGCAATTCGAAAAAGTTTCCCTACCTACCCTTAGAAAATTACTATAATTTCAGACAAAAACATCAAAATTTAGTGTTCTTCCAAATTTTCCTTCAGATATTACGTTAGATTATAGTTGCAATAGTACTCACCTACCATCCCTGTGCTCTGGTCCGCGTTCCGTGTCCCGGAGCCCTAGTTGGGGGGTGTAAATCAAAATTTTTTGAGTCAAAAACGGGTTTTTTGACCAAAAGTTTAATTTTTTATTCGGCACCTACCTTGTTTTGTTTCGTAGTTAGCTAGCCCGCGCGAAGACGCGTCTCTGGACACCTCACTCGCGGGTCTAGCTCAAACAAAACTTGTTATTTTTCCAAAATTATTAAATTCTATTAGTTTCTGCTTGTACCCAAATCCACCTTAGGGAGCTTGCAAAACATACAAACGTCGATATCTTCGCTTTATAGGGTGCGATTTTGAAGCTGTTTTCAGCAAATTTAGACTAAAGTAGGCCACCGCTTACTCCCTGACCATTTTAAACCACCCTTAACGCAATTCGAAAAAGTTTCCCTACCTACCCTTAGAAAATTACTATAATTTCAGACAAAAACATCAAAATTTAGTGTTCTTCCAAATTTTCCTTCAGATATTACGTTAGATTATAGTTGCAATAGTACTCACCTACCATCCCTGTGCTCTGGTCCGCGTTCCGTGTCCCGGAGCCCTAGTTGGGGGGTGTAAATCAAAATTTTTTGAGTCAAAAACGGGTTTTTTGACCAAAAGTTTAATTTTTTATTCGGCACCTACCTTGTTTTGTTTCGTAGTTAGCTAGCCCGCGCGAAGACGCGTCTCTGGACACCTCACTCGCGGGTCTAGCTCAAACAAAACTTGTTATTTTTCCAAAATTATTAAATTCTATTAGTTTCTGCTTGTACCCAAATCCACCTTAGGGAGCTTGCAAAACATACAAACGTCGATATCTTCGCTTTATAGGGTGCGATTTTGAAGCTGTTTTCAGCAAATTTAGACTAAAGTAGGCCACCGCTTACTCCCTGACCATTTTAAACCACCCTTAACGCAATTCGAAAAAGTTTCCCTACCTACCCTTAGAAAATTACTATAATTTCAGACAAAAACATCAAAATTTAGTGTTCTTCCAAATTTTCCTTCAGATATTACGTTAGATTATAGTTGCAATAGTACTCACCTACCATCCCTGTGCTCTGGTCCGCGTTCCGTGTCCCGGAGCCCTAGTTGGGGGGTGTAAATCAAAATTTTTTGAGTCAAAAACGGGTTTTTTGACCAAAAGTTTAATTTTTTATTCGGCACCTACCTTGTTTTGTTTCGTAGTTAGCTAGCCCGCGCGAAGACGCGTCTCTGGACACCTCACTCGCGGGTCTAGCTCAAACAAAACTTGTTATTTTTCCAAAATTATTAAATTCTATTAGTTTCTGCTTGTACCCAAATCCACCTTAGGGAGCTTGCAAACTCGGGGACTTCAATGCCAAAAACTTGGCTTGGGGTTCTCGTTGCACAGATGTGCGGGGTAGGATGGTGGAGGACTGGGCTCTGGAGGCGGGCCTGGTCGTCCTAAATCGGGGTTCTGTCCCCACGTGTGTGCGGATGCGGGGCGAGTCGGTGGTGGACATCTCGTTCGCTAGCCCCGCTCTGTCACCGTGTGTCGTTGACTGGCGCGTCATGGAAGGGGTGGAGACGTATTCCGACCACCGGTACATCCGGTTCGATGTCTCCGCCCAGGCCTCAAGCGCGCCGGTCCAACAGGCCCCGAGTGGTCCGCGTTGGGCGCTGAAGCAGCTGGACCGGGAGCTGCTCCTGGAAGCCTCGTTAGTGCAGGCCTGGGTGACATCACCGAACAGGCCTGCCGACATCAACAACGAGGCAGGGTGGTTCCAGGAGGCCATGTCCGACATCTGCGACGTGGCAATGCCCCGAGTTCGGCCAGGAAGCGCCCGGCGTCAGGTGTACTGGTGGTCGCGAGAGCTGACGTCTCTGCGCGAGGCGTGCGTCGCCGCGCGGCACCCGTACGCCAGGCATCGCAGGCTCCGCATCCGCCCTCCGGATGCGGCAGCCATTGAGGCGGAGCTGTACGAGGGATACAGAGCAGCGAAGACCGCCCTCCAGGAGGCTGTCCAGCGGGCCAGAGACCTGGGCCGCGAGGAGATGCTGGAGACTCTCGACAGAGATCCGTGGGGGCGCCCTTACAAGATGGTGCGGGACAAACTCCGCACCTGGGCCCCCCCGCTGACGCAGAGTCTCCGCCCTCAGCTCGTGGAGGACGTGGTGAGCGCTCTGTTCCCTCTGCGAGGGGAACATCCTCCCCCGCCTATGGCTCCGCCGCTTGCGGTGCCGGAAGCGGACCACATCGAGGACGATGACGACATTCCGGAAGTGACCGGGGTAGACCTGAGAGCGGCGGTAGGCAGGCTTAAAGCCAAAAATACCGCCCCGGGACCCGATGGCTTGCCTGGCAAAGCCTGGGTCCTGGCCTCGGAGGCTCTCGGGCCCCGACTGGAAGGGCTCTTAAGCGCATGCTTGGAGAGAGGCCAGTTCCCGCTTCGTTGGAAGACGGGGAAGCTGGTCCTCATCCGGAAGCCGGGGCGCCCTGCGGACTCTCCGTCCGCATACCGGCCCATTGTGTTGCTCGACGAGGTGGGCAAGCTCTTTGAAAGAGTCATTGCCAACCGCCTCGCCGGGCACCTTGTGGGGATGGGGCCGGATCTGGCGGAACACCAGTTTGGTTTCCGCAGAGGGCGCTCGACGGTGGACGCCATCATGCGCGTGAGGGCTCTCACGACGGGGGATGCGGTGACCAGGGGTGGGGTTGTCTTGGCGGTGTCTCTTGACATCGCCAACGCCTTCAACACCATGCCCTGGAGCTGCATTAGGGAGGCACTCCGGTATCACCGGGTGCCGACCTACCTTCGTCGTGTGGTCGGGGACTACCTGACGGACAGGGCCGTCATCTACCCCGGTCGCACCGGAGAATGGAACCGGCGAGAGGTGTCGTGCGGTGTCCCACAGGGATCGGTTCTGGGGCCGCCCTTGTGGAACATCGGCTACGACTGGGTGCTGCGCGCCGACCTCCCTAGCGGTGTCAGTGTAGTCTGCTACGCTGACGACACGCTGGTGCTGGCACAAGGGAGGTCGCACGAGGCGGCGGCCGAACTTATGACACGCGGGGTTGCGATAGTCGTGGAGAGAATCCGGCAACTGGGTCTCGAGGTGGCACTGCACAAGTCCGAGGCCATGTGCTTTCATGGGCCTCGGAATGCGCCACCGTCGGGATCCATACTGACGGTAGGAGGGGTTCCCATCGGCGTCGAGTCGACGCTGAAGTACCTAGGGCTTGTCCTCGACAGCCGGTGGAACTTCGTGGAGCATTTCCGACGTTTGGCCCCCAAACTGGAACGGGCAGGGGCTGCGTTCAAGCGGCTCTTGCCCAACCTGGGGGGTCCAAACGCCTCCTGCCGCAGGCTCTACGCGGGGGTCGTGCGGTCCATGGCCCTTTACGGGGCCCCGGTGTGGGCGCGTTCTCTGAGGCGGCGAGCCGCCCATTACCTGAACGCGCCCCAGAAGGTGGTAGCCGTAAGGCTGATCCGGGGGTACCGCACGATCTCCGGCGAGGCGGCGAGCCTCTTGGCCGGATTGCCGCCATGGGATCTGGAGGCGATAGTCCTCGCGTGCCTGCACGAATGGCGCGCGGAGGCACTACGCCGGGGGGAAACTCCGCTGCCGCGGCAAATTGTCGCTCAGCGGACAGACCTCCGGCGCGATCTCATGGCGACATGGAGGGAGCGACTGTCGCAACCCCGTGCAGGGCACGCCACAATAGTGGCGATAAGTCCCCTCTTTGAGGAGTGGCTGGAGAGGCGCCACGGCGCCCTCACCTTCCGCCTGACGCAGGTCCTCACCGGACACGGTTGTTTCGGGAGGTTCCTGCACCGAATCGGGAGGGAGGAAACGCCCGGGTGTCACCACTGCGAGGATCGACCGGAGGACACGGTGGAGCACACTGTGGAGCTATGCCCCGCTTGGGCTGAGCACCGCCGTGTCCTCGTAGCGGCGATTGGCGGCGGCGACCTCTCGCGTCCGGCCCTGGTTCAATCCATGGTCCGGAGCGAGAGGGAATGGGAAGCCGTCGCCTCCTTCTGCGAAGCAGTCATGCTAGCGAAGGAGGTGGCGGAACGTGAGAGGGAGAGAACCTCACGTCCCAGCCGCCGCGGGAGACGCCCCGGGCGTCGGGGGGCAACCAGTGGCCCCCGGCCACCGTAGGCGCGGGCCTGTGGACGGTGAGTAATGGGCTAGCTCACCGTCCGTCCGTCATATGACGACAGACCGTGCCGACGGCGCGTTCGTGTTCCACGCGCGCCTCAAGGAGATGTCAGCAAATCGGAAGGGGTCCGAGAGGGCCGATGCCTGCCAGGGCTGCGGGTTGTTCGAAAGAGATACCGTGCCCCTGGAACGCAAAGGGCTAAGAAGGAACATGGATGGGTTTTAGTCAGTCAAGTCTGACACTCCCTTCCGCTCCGCCCAGAGCGGAAGAAGTCATTTGATGATTTCCCATCCGAAAAAAAAAAAAAAAAAAAAAAGGGAGCTTGCAAAACATACAAACGTCGATATCTTCGCTTTATAGGGTGCGATTTTGAAGCTGTTTTCAGCAAATTTAGACTAAAGTAGGCCACCGCTTACTCCCTGACCATTTTAAACCACCCTTAACGCAATTCGAAAAAGTTTCCCTACCTACCCTTAGAAAATTACTATAATTTCAGACAAAAACATCAAAATTTAGTGTTCTTCCAAATTTTCCTTCAGATATTACGTTAGATTATAGTTGCAATAGTACTCACCTACCATCCCTGTGCTCTGGTCCGCGTTCCGTGTCCCGGAGCCCTAGTTGGGGGGTGTAAATCAAAATTTTTTGAGTCAAAAACGGGTTTTTTGACCAAAAGTTTAATTTTTTATTCGGCACCTACCTTGTTTTGTTTCGTAGTTAGCTAGCCCGCGCGAAGACGCGTCTCTGGACACCTCACTCGCGGGTCTAGCTCAAACAAAACTTGTTATTTTTCCAAAATTATTAAATTCTATTAGTTTCTGCTTGTACCCAAATCCACCTTAGGGAGCTTGCAAAACATACAAACGTCGATATCTTCGCTTTATAGGGTGCGATTTTGAAGCTGTTTTCAGCAAATTTAGACTAAAGTAGGCCACCGCTTACTCCCTGACCATTTTAAACCACCCTTAACGCAATTCGAAAAAGTTTCCCTACCTACCCTTAGAAAATTACTATAATTTCAGACAAAAACATCAAAATTTAGTGTTCTTCCAAATTTTCCTTCAGATATTACGTTAGATTATAGTTGCAATAGTACTCACCTACCATCCCTGTGCTCTGGTCCGCGTTCCGTGTCCCGGAGCCCTAGTTGGGGGGTGTAAATCAAAATTTTTTGAGTCAAAAACGGGTTTTTTGACCAAAAGTTTAATTTTTTATTCGGCACCTACCTTGTTTTGTTTCGTAGTTAGCTAGCCCGCGCGAAGACGCGTCTCTGGACACCTCACTCGCGGGTCTAGCTCAAACAAAACTTGTTATTTTTCCAAAATTATTAAATTCTATTAGTTTCTGCTTGTACCCAAATCCACCTTAGGGAGCTTGCAAAACATACAAACGTCGATATGTTCGCTTTATAGGGTGCGATTTTGAAGCTGTTTTCAGCAAATTTAGACTAAAGTAGGCCACCGCTTACTCCCTGACCATTTTAAACCACCCTTAACGCAATTCGAAAAAGTTTCCCTACCTACCCTTAGAAAATTACTATAATTTCAGACAAAAACATCAAAATTTAGTGTTCTTCCAAATTTTCCTTCAGATATTACGTTAGATTATAGTTGCAATAGTACTCACCTACCATCCCTGTGCTCTGGTCCGCGTTCCGTGTCCCGGAGCCCTAGTTGGGGGGTGTAAATCAAAATTTTTTGAGTCAAAAACGGGTTTTTTGACCAAAAGTTTAATTTTTTATTCGGCACCTACCTTGTTTTGTTTCGTAGTTAGCTAGCCCGCGCGAAGACGCGTCTCTGGACACCTCACTCGCGGGTCTAGCTCAAACAAAACTTGTTATTTTTCCAAAATTATTAAATTCTATTAGTTTCTGCTTGTACCCAAATCCACCTTAGGGAGCTTGCAAAACATACAAACGTCGATATCTTCGCTTTATAGGGTGCGATTTTGAAGCTGTTTTCAGCAAATTTAGACTAAAGTAGGCCACCGCTTACTCCCTGACCATTTTAAACCACCCTTAACGCAATTCGAAAAAGTTTCCCTACCTACCCTTAGAAAATTACTATAATTTCAGACAAAAACATCAAAATTTAGTGTTCTTCCAAATTTTCCTTCAGATATTACGTTAGATTATAGTTGCAATAGTACTCACCTACCATCCCTGTGCTCTGGTCCGCGTTCCGTGTCCCGGAGCCCTAGTTGGGGGGTGTAAATCAAAATTTTTTGAGTCAAAACGGGTTTTTTGACCAAAAGTTTAATTTTTTATTCGGCACCTACCTTGTTTTGTTTCGTAGTTAGCTAGCCCGCGCGAAGACGCGTCTCTGGACACCTCACTCGCGGGTCTAGCTCAAACAAAACTTGTTATTTTTCCAAAATTATTAAATTCTATTAGTTTCTGCTTGTACCCAAATCCACCTTAGGGAGCTTGCAAAACATACAAACGTCGATATCTTCGCTTTATAGGGTGCGATTTTGAAGCTGTTTTCAGCAAATTTAGACTAAAGTAGGCCACCGCTTACTCCCTGACCATTTTAAACCACCCTTAACGCAATTCGAAAAAGTTTCCCTACCTACCCTTAGAAAATTACTATAATTTCAGACAAAAACATCAAAATTTAGTGTTCTTCCAAATTTTCCTTCAGATATTACGTTAGATTATAGTTGCAATAGTACTCACCTACCATCCCTGTGCTCTGGTCCGCGTTCCGTGTCCCGGAGCCCTAGTTGGGGGGTGTAAATCAAAATTTTTTGAGTCAAAAACGGGTTTTTTGACCAAAAGTTTAATTTTTTATTCGGCACCTACCTTGTTTTGTTTCGTAGTTAGCTAGCCCGCGCGAAGACGCGTCTCTGGACACCTCACTCGCGGGTCTAGCTCAAACAAAACTTGTTATTTTTCCAAAATTATTAAATTCTATTAGTTTCTGCTTGTACCCAAATCCACCTTAGGGAGCTTGCAAAACATACAAACGTCGATATCTTCGCTTTATAGGGTGCGATTTTGAAGCTGTTTTCAGCAAATTTAGACTAAAGTAGGCCACCGCTTACTCCCTGACCATTTTAAACCACCCTTAACGCAATTCGAAAAAGTTTCCCTACCTACCCTTAGAAAATTACTATAATTTCAGACAAAAACATCAAAATTTAGTGTTCTTCCAAATTTTCCTTCAGATATTACGTTAGATTATAGTTGCAATAGTACTCACCTACCATCCCTGTGCTCTGGTCCGCGTTCCGTGTCCCGGAGCCCTAGTTGGGGGGTGTAAATCAAAATTTTTTGAGTCAAAAACGGGTTTTTTGACCAAAAGTTTAATTTTTTATTCGGCACCTACCTTGTTTTGTTTCGTAGTTAGCTAGCCCGCGCGAAGACGCGTCTCTGGACACCTCACTCGCGGGTCTAGCTCAAACAAAACTTGTTATTTTTCCAAAATTATTAAATTCTATTAGTTTCTGCTTGTACCCAAATCCACCTTAGGGAGCTTGCAAACTGCTACGCTGACGACACGCTGGTGCTGGCACAAGGGAGGTCGCACGAGGCGGCGGCCGAACTTATGACACGCGGGGTTGCGATAGTCGTGGAGAGAATCCGGCAACTGGGTCTCGAGGTGGCATTGCACAAGTCCGAGGCCATGTGCTTTCATGGGCCTCGGAATGCGCCACCGTCGGGATCCATACTGACGGTAGGAGGGGTTCCCATCGGCGTCGAGTCGACGCTGAAGTACCTAGGGCTTGTCCTCGACAGCCGGTGGAACTTCGTGGAGCACTTCCGACGTTTGGCCCCCAAACTGGAACGGGCAGGGGCTGCGTTCAAGCGGCTCTTACCCAACCTGGGGGGTCCAAACGCCTCCTGCCGGAGGCTCTACGCGGGGGTCGTGCGGTCCATGGCCCTTTACGGGGCCCCGGTGTGGGCGCGTTCTTTGAGGCGGCGAGCCGCCCATTACCTGAACGCGCCCCAGAAGGTGGTAGCCGTAAGGCTTATCCGGGGGTACCGCACGATCTCCGGCGAGGCGGCGAGCCTCTTGGCCGGATTGCCGCCATGGGATCTGGAGGCGATAGTCCTCGCGTGCCTGCACGAATGGCGCGCGGAGGCACTACGCCGGGGCGAAACTCCGCTGCCGCGGCAAATTGTCGCTCAGCGGACAGACCTCCGGCGCGATCTCATGGCGACATGGAGGGAGCGACTGTCGCAACCCCGTGCAGGGCACGCCACAATAGTGGCGATAAGTCCCCTCTTTGAGGAGTGGCTAGAGAGGCGCCACGGCGCCCTCACCTTCCGCCTGACGCAGGTCCTCACCGGACACGGTTGTTTCGGGAGGTTCCTGCACCGAATCGGGCGGGAGGAAACGCCCGGGTGTCACCACTGCGAGGATCGGCCGGAGGACACGGTGGAGCACACTGTGGAGCTATGCCCCGCTTGGGCTGAGCACCGCCGTGTCCTCGTAGCGGCGATTGGCGGCGGCGACCTCTCGCGTCCGGCCCTGGTTCAATCCATGGTCCGGAGCGAGAGGGAATGGGAAGCCGTCGCCTCCTTCTGCGAAGCAGTCATGCTAGCGAAGGAGGTGGCGGAACGTGAGAGGGAGAGAACCTCACGTCCCAGCCGCCGCGGGAGACGCCCCGGGCGTCGGGGGGCAACCAGTGGCCCCCGGCCACCGTAGGCGCGGGCCTGTGGACGGTGAGTAATGGGCTAGCTCACCGTCCGTCCGTCTTATGACGACAGACCGTGCCGACGGCGCGTTCGTGTTCCACGCGCGCCTCAAGGAGATGTCAGCAAATCGGAAGGGGTCCGAGAGGGCCGATGCCTGCCAGGGCTGCGGGTTGTTCGCAAGAGATACCGTGCCCCTGGAACGCAAAGGGCTAAGAAGGAACATGGATGGGTTTTAGTCAGTACAAGTCTGACACTCCCTTCCGCTCCGCCCAGAGCGGAAGAAGTCATTTGATGATTTCCCATCCGAAAAAAAAAAAAAAAAAAAAAAAAAGGGAGCTTGCAAAACATACAAACGTCGATATCTTCGCTTTATAGGGTGCGATTTTGAAGCTGTTTTCAGCAAATTTAGACTAAAGTAGGCCACCGCTTACTCCCTGACCATTTTAAACCACCCTTAACGCAATTCGAAAAAGTTTCCCTACCTACCCTTAGAAAATTACTATAATTTCAGACAAAAACATCAAAATTTAGTGTTCTTCCAAATTTTCCTTCAGATATTACGTTAGATTATAGTTGCAATAGTACTCACCTACCATCCCTGTGCTCTGGTCCGCGTTCCGTGTCCCGGAGCCCTAGTTGGGGGGTGTAAATCAAAATTTTTTGAGTCAAAAACGGGTTTTTTGACCAAAAGTTTAATTTTTTATTCGGCACCTACCTTGTTTTGTTTCGTAGTTAGCTAGCCCGCGCGAAGACGCGTCTCTGGACACCTCACTCGCGGGTCTAGCTCAAACAAAACTTGTTATTTTTCCAAAATTATTAAATTCTATTAGTTTCTGCTTGTACCCAAATCCACCTTAGGGAGCTTGCAAAACATACAAACGTCGATATCTTCGCTTTATAGGGTGCGATTTTGAAGCTGTTTTCAGCAAATTTAGACTAAAGTAGGCCACCGCTTACTCCCTGACCATTTTAAACCACCCTTAACGCAATTCGAAAAAGTTTCCCTACCTACCCTTAGAAAATTACTATAATTTCAGACAAAAACATCAAAATTTAGTGTTCTTCCAAATTTTCCTTCAGATATTACGTTAGATTATAGTTGCAATAGTACTCACCTACCATCCCTGTGCTCTGGTCCGCGTTCCGTGTCCCGGAGCCCTAGTTGGGGGGTGTAAATCAAAATTTTTTGAGTCAAAAACGGGTTTTTTGACCAAAAGTTTAATTTTTTATTCGGCACCTACCTTGTTTTGTTTCGTAGTTAGCTAGCCCGCGCGAAGACGCGTCTCTGGACACCTCACTCGCGGGTCTAGCTCAAACAAAACTTGTTATTTTTCCAAAATTATTAAATTCTATTAGTTTCTGCTTGTACCCAAATCCACCTTAGGGAGCTTGCAAAACATACAAACGTCGATATGTTCGCTTTATAGGGTGCGATTTTGAAGCTGTTTTCAGCAAATTTAGACTAAAGTAGGCCACCGCTTACTCCCTGACCATTTTAAACCACCCTTAACGCAATTCGAAAAAGTTTCCCTACCTACCCTTAGAAAATTACTATAATTTCAGACAAAAACATCAAAATTTAGTGTTCTTCCAAATTTTCCTTCAGATATTACGTTAGATTATAGTTGCAATAGTACTCACCTACCATCCCTGTGCTCTGGTCCGCGTTCCGTGTCCCGGAGCCCTAGTTGGGGGGTGTAAATCAAAATTTTTTGAGTCAAAAACGGGTTTTTTGACCAAAAGTTTAATTTTTTATTCGGCTCCTACCTTGTTTTGTTTCGTAGTTAGCTAGCCCGCGCGAAGACGCGTCTCTGGACACCTCACTCGCGGGTCTAGCTCAAACAAAACTTGTTATTTTTCCAAAATTATTAAATTCTATTAGTTTCTGCTTGTACCCAAATCCACCTTAGGGAGCTTGCAAAACATACAAACGTCGATATCTTCGCTTTATAGGGTGCGATTTTGAAGCTGTTTTCAGCAAATTTAGACTAAAGTAGGCCACCGCTTACTCCCTGACCATTTTAAACCACCCTTAACGCAATTCGAAAAAGTTTCCCTACCTACCCTTAGAAAATTACTATAATTTCAGACAAAAACATCAAAATTTAGTGTTCTTCCAAATTTTCCTTCAGATATTACGTTAGATTATAGTTGCAATAGTACTCACCTACCATCCCTGTGCTCTGGTCCGCGTTCCGTGTCCCGGAGCCCTAGTTGGGGGGTGTAAATCAAAATTTTTTGAGTCAAAACGGGTTTTTTGACCAAAAGTTTAATTTTTTATTCGGCACCTACCTTGTTTTGTTTCGTAGTTAGCTAGCCCGCGCGAAGACGCGTCTCTGGACACCTCACTCGCGGGTCTAGCTCAAACAAAACTTGTTATTTTTCCAAAATTATTAAATTCTATTAGTTTCTGCTTGTACCCAAATCCACCTTAGGGAGCTTGCAAACTGCTACGCTGACGACACGCTGGTGCTGGCACAAGGGAGGTCGCACGAGGCGGCGGCCGAACTTATGACACGCGGGGTTGCGATAGTCGTGGAGAGAATCCGGCAACTGGGTCTCGAGGTGGCATTGCACAAGTCCGAGGCCATGTGCTTTCATGGGCCTCGGAATGCGCCACCGTCGGGATCCATACTGACGGTAGGAGGGGTTCCCATCGGCGTCGAGTCGACGCTGAAGTACCTAGGGCTTGTCCTCGACAGCCGGTGGAACTTCGTGGAGCACTTCCGACGTTTGGCCCCCAAACTGGAACGGGCAGGGGCTGCGTTCAAGCGGCTCTTACCCAACCTGGGGGGTCCAAACGCCTCCTGCCGGAGGCTCTACGCGGGGGTCGTGCGGTCCATGGCCCTTTACGGGGCCCCGGTGTGGGCGCGTTCTTTGAGGCGGCGAGCCGCCCATTACCTGAACGCGCCCCAGAAGGTGGTAGCCGTAAGGCTTATCCGGGGGTACCGCACGATCTCCGGCGAGGCGGCGAGCCTCTTGGCCGGATTGCCGCCATGGGATCTGGAGGCGATAGTCCTCGCGTGCCTGCACGAATGGCGCGCGGAGGCACTACGCCGGGGCGAAACTCCGCTGCCGCGGCAAATTGTCGCTCAGCGGACAGACCTCCGGCGCGATCTCATGGCGACATGGAGGGAGCGACTGTCGCAACCCCGTGCAGGGCACGCCACAATAGTGGCGATAAGTCCCCTCTTTGAGGAGTGGCTAGAGAGGCGCCACGGCGCCCTCACCTTCCGCCTGACGCAGGTCCTCACCGGACACGGTTGTTTCGGGAGGTTCCTGCACCGAATCGGGCGGGAGGAAACGCCCGGGTGTCACCACTGCGAGGATCGGCCGGAGGACACGGTGGAGCACACTGTGGAGCTATGCCCCGCTTGGGCTGAGCACCGCCGTGTCCTCGTAGCGGCGATTGGCGGCGGCGACCTCTCGCGTCCGGCCCTGGTTCAATCCATGGTCCGGAGCGAGAGGGAATGGGAAGCCGTCGCCTCCTTCTGCGAAGCAGTCATGCTAGCGAAGGAGGTGGCGGAACGTGAGAGGGAGAGAACCTCACGTCCCAGCCGCCGCGGGAGACGCCCCGGGCGTCGGGGGGCAACCAGTGGCCCCCGGCCACCGTAGGCGCGGGCCTGTGGACGGTGAGTAATGGGCTAGCTCACCGTCCGTCCGTCTTATGACGACAGACCGTGCCGACGGCGCGTTCGTGTTCCACGCGCGCCTCAAGGAGATGTCAGCAAATCGGAAGGGGTCCGAGAGGGCCGATGCCTGCCAGGGCTGCGGGTTGTTCGAAAGAGATACCGTGCCCCTGGAACGCAAAGGGCTAAGAAGGAACATGGATGGGTTTTAGTCAGTCAAGTCTGACACTCCCTTCCGCTCCGCCCAGAGCGGAAGAAGTCATTTGATGATTTCCCATCCGAAAAAAAAAAAAAAAAAAAAAAAAAGGGAGCTTGCAAAACATACAAACGTCGATATCTTCGCTTTATAGGGTGCGATTTTGAAGCTGTTTTCAGCAAATTTAGACTAAAGTAGGCCACCGCTTACTCCCTGACCATTTTAAACCACCCTTAACGCAATTCGAAAAAGTTTCCCTACCTACCCTTAGAAAATTACTATAATTTCAGACAAAAACATCAAAATTTAGTGTTCTTCCAAATTTTCCTTCAGATATTACGTTAGATTATAGTTGCAATAGTACTCACCTACCATCCCTGTGCTCTGGTCCGCGTTCCGTGTCCCGGAGCCCTAGTTGGGGGGTGTAAATCAAAATTTTTTGAGTCAAAAACGGGTTTTTTGACCAAAAGTTTAATTTTTTATTCGGCACCTACCTTGTTTTGTTTCGTAGTTAGCTAGCCCGCGCGAAGACGCGTCTCTGGACACCTCACTCGCGGGTCTAGCTCAAACAAAACTTGTTATTTTTCCAAAATTATTAAATTCTATTAGTTTCTGCTTGTACCCAAATCCACCTTAGGGAGCTTGCAAAACATACAAACGTCGATATCTTCGCTTTATAGGGTGCGATTTTGAAGCTGTTTTCAGCAAATTTAGACTAAAGTAGGCCACCGCTTACTCCCTGACCATTTTAAACCACCCTTAACGCAATTCGAAAAAGTTTCCCTACCTACCCTTAGAAAATTACTATAATTTCAGACAAAAACATCAAAATTTAGTGTTCTTCCAAATTTTCCTTCAGATATTACGTTAGATTATAGTTGCAATAGTACTCACCTACCATCCCTGTGCTCTGGTCCGCGTTCCGTGTCCCGGAGCCCTAGTTGGGGGGTGTAAATCAAAATTTTTTGAGTCAAAAGCGGGTTTTTTGACCAAAAGTTTAATTTTTTATTCGGCACCTACCTTGTTTTGTTTCGTAGTTAGCTAGCCCGCGCGAAGACGCGTCTCTGGACACCTCACTCGCGGGTCTAGCTCAAACAAAACTTGTTATTTTTCCAAAATTATTAAATTCTATTAGTTTCTGCTTGTACCCAAATCCACCTTAGGGAGCTTGCAAAACATACAAACGTCGATATCTTCGCTTTATAGGGTGCGATTTTGAAGCTGTTTTCAGCAAATTTAGACTAAAGTAGGCCACCGCTTACTCCCTGACCATTTTAAACCACCCTTAACGCAATTCGAAAAAGTTTCCCTACCTACCCTTAGAAAATTACTATAATTTCAGACAAAAACATCAAAATTTAGTGTTCTTCCAAATTTTCCTTCAGATATTACGTTAGATTATAGTTGCAATAGTACTCACCTACCATCCCTGTGCTCTGGTCCGCGTTCCGTGTCCCGGAGCCCTAGTTGGGGGGTGTAAATCAAAATTTTTTGAGTCAAAAACGGGTTTTTTGACCAAAAGTTTAATTTTTTATTCGGCACCTACCTTGTTTTGTTTCGTAGTTAGCTAGCCCGCGCGAAGACGCGTCTCTGGACACCTCACTCGCGGGTCTAGCTCAAACAAAACTTGTTATTTTTCCAAAATTATTAAATTCTATTAGTTTCTGCTTGTACCCAAATCCACCTTAGGGAGCTTGCAAAACATACAAACGTCGATATCTTCGCTTTATAGGGTGCGATTTTGAAGCTGTTTTCAGCAAATTTAGACTAAAGTAGGCCACCGCTTACTCCCTGACCATTTTAAACCACCCTTAACGCAATTCGAAAAAGTTTCCCTACCTACCCTTAGAAAATTACTATAATTTCAGACAAAAACATCAAAATTTAGTGTTCTTCCAAATTTTCCTTCAGATATTACGTTAGATTATAGTTGCAATAGTACTCACCTACCATCCCTGTGCTCTGGTCCGCGTTCCGTGTCCCGGAGCCCTAGTTGGGGGGTGTAAATCAAAATTTTTTGAGTCAAAAACGGGTTTTTTGACCAAAAGTTTAATTTTTTATTCGGCACCTACCTTGTTTTGTTTCGTAGTTAGCTAGCCCGCGCGAAGACGCGTCTCTGGACACCTCACTCGCGGGTCTAGCTCAAACAAAACTTGTTATTTTTCCAAAATTATTAAATTCTATTAGTTTCTGCTTGTACCCAAATCCACCTTAGGGAGCTTGCAAAACATACAAACGTCGATATGTTCGCTTTATAGGGTGCGATTTTGAAGCTGTTTTCAGCAAATTTAGACTAAAGTAGGCCACCGCTTACTCCCTGACCATTTTAAACCACCCTTAACGCAATTCGAAAAAGTTTCCCTACCTACCCTTAGAAAATTACTATAATTTCAGACAAAAACATCAAAATTTAGTGTTCTTCCAAATTTTCCTTCAGATATTACGTTAGATTATAGTTGCAATAGTACTCACCTACCATCCCTGTGCTCTGGTCCGCGTTCCGTGTCCCGGAGCCCTAGTTGGGGGGTGTAAATCAAAATTTTTTGAGTCAAAAACGGGTTTTTTGACCAAAAGTTTAATTTTTTATTCGGCACCTACCTTGTTTTGTTTCGTAGTTAGCTAGCCCGCGCGAAGACGCGTCTCTGGACACCTCACTCGCGGGTCTAGCTCAAACAAAACTTGTTATTTTTCCAAAATTATTAAATTCTATTAGTTTCTGCTTGTACCCAAATCCACCTTAGGGAGCTTGCAAAACATACAAACGTCGATATCTTCGCTTTATAGGGTGCGATTTTGAAGCTGTTTTCAGCAAATTTAGACTAAAGTAGGCCACCGCTTACTCCCTGACCATTTTAAACCACCCTTAACGCAATTCGAAAAAGTTTCCCTACCTACCCTTAGAAAATTACTATAATTTCAGACAAAAACATCAAAATTTAGTGTTCTTCCAAATTTTCCTTCAGATATTACGTTAGATTATAGTTGCAATAGTACTCACCTACCATCCCTGTGCTCTGGTCCGCGTTCCGTGTCCCGGAGCCCTAGTTGGGGGGTGTAAATCAAAATTTTTTGAGTCAAAACGGGTTTTTTGACCAAAAGTTTAATTTTTTATTCGGCACCTACCTTGTTTTGTTTCGTAGTTAGCTAGCCCGCGCGAAGACGCGTCTCTGGACACCTCACTCGCGGGTCTAGCTCAAATAAAACTTTGCCCTCCCACCCGCCCTATTGTGTATAGGAAGGCCGGAGTGGGACTTTTAGCAAAAAATATTTTTTTTCTACTTTAGCTCTTCTAGCTACTATTGGGACCATAAAAAGGGTTTTAGGGGAAATTGTTGCTTTTTTTTAAATTATTGACTAGATGTGACTAATTTTATACTAGAATTTTATTTTGACCGTCGTTTTGTCAGTGGACGACTTTAATATAAGTTCTTTCACTCTTTGTCTCTTACTCTTTATTATCCTTATTTAATTGAATTTTTGTTATTTCCTTTTTATATTGTAATTTAATCTCTTATTTTAATTTTATTTATTTTTAAGTACTACTTACACAGTAAGTACCACTGACGGAGTTTTTAAACGTTGAATTAGGATTTTAAGATAATTACAAAGTGGAGAACAAACCGTGATTAGTAAATAAAATTATTATATATAATTTCCGTGTACCCCCCTTTACAGGGACACAAAAGTATCAAGTGTCCTCTGACACACCTCTCTCCTCCCTAGCGGGTATTGTTAGACTGACCTCCCCTTTACAGGGGTCCTTTTTGATAATATCCGCCTCTCGACGCTCGATATGTTTCGCACCCCATCCGCGACCTTAAGGACAATGGGCTCCGGTAGCTCGCCGCGATCGTTGGAGAAAGCGGTGAATTCGCCTACTGACGCGCGGAGGAGAATCTCCTTCGGAGAAGACACTCCTTCTGCGCCTCAGAAGGGCCCTGCTACTCCGCGTACGCGTCGAGCTCCTGTCAGTGCCCCAAGATCGCTCATGAAGTCTGAGGACGGGCACCGCAGTCGCATTGCGGAGGCGAGAGCTTGCCTAAATAAAGCTAAGCTTAACTTGGGCAACTCTCGCAACCTCAAGGCCGAAATCAAGGCTGCGGTGCTCGAAGCCATTAACAGGCTTTATGAGCTGGTCAAGGAGTCTGAGCGTGACAAGACCCCTGCCGCACCCGCACCCATAGCCGTACCGGTACCCGCGCCCACTGCTGACTGCAGCCCCCATCCCATTTGCGTCGAGGTTCTTGCCGGCCAGACTGAGCTCCTAAACACCATAAAGGAGCACATCTCGGAGTTAAGGGACAATTCCCAGAAACTTGAGAAACTCCGAGACAGTCTGGCCGGCAGGGAACGTGAGGGGGAGACAACCTACGCGAGTGTAGCAGCCGTCAGTAAGTGCCACACCGGGGCACAAGCCCTGGAGCGAACGACGCTACACTCCGTGATTGTCTCCTCAACAAACGAAATGGATACTGGGGGCGAAATACTCGAGAGAGTTAGGAAAGCAGTGGACGCGAAGGAGGGCTGGGTGCGCGTTGAAAGAGTGCGAAAGGCCAAAGATCAGAAGGTTATTATGGGGTGCGCAACGAGGGAGGAGAGGGCGAAGTTAAAACAGAGACTGGAATCGGCCGGAGAGAACCTCGTCGTCGAGGCAGTGAAGAATCGGGACCCGCTTCTGGTTCTTAGGGACGTGTTGCTGATTCACAGTGATGAAGAAGTACTGAAAGCCCTTAGGAACCAGAACCGGGAGATATTCCACGGCCTCGGAGACGAGGAACAGAAAATTGCAATTAAGTTTAGAAAAAAGTCTAGGAACCCTCTTGTAAGCAGCATTGTGATGAGTGTTTCCCCTGCTATCTGGAAGCGGGCACTCGAAGGAGGCAAGCTTCGGATTGACCTCCAGAGAGTGCGCGTTGAGGACCAGACGCCTCTGGTGCAGTGCACCCGCTGCTTAGCATACGGCCACGGAAAGCGACTCTGCACGGAGCCGGTGGACCTATGCAGCCACTGTGGAGGTCCACACGTTAGGGTGGACTGCCCAGTCCAACATCTTGGCGAAGCAGCGGTTTGTGTGAACTGCACCAGAGCCAAGCTCGGGGAACACTCACACAGTGCGTTTAGCAAAGAATGCCCGGTACGCAGGAAGTGGGACGCATTCGCGCGAGCAACCATAGCATATTGCTAAAGTTGTCGGTGCGCCCACTTCCGCGTACACACTTGTGACGAATTCGGCATGCACAGAGAGCAGTCGCGGTAAGCAAACCACTGGGGCTGGTTCTATGGGGAGGGTTAACTTGAGTCACTTTCTTGAGAAAGTGGCTCGAGTTAGGCACGATCTGAAGTCGCCCCGGTGGAATCAGTTGGTGTCGGATTTGTTGGGAGTTTGTTTTTATTTGCATTTGTTGTATAATAGTTTGGCTAAAAAATTGTGATATGCAATTATATAATAAGTATATAAGGTTGTTCATATCAAACTAAAGCTAAATAATTTGAAACAAAACCAAATAAATAGAAGGGTCAATATTATTAAATTAGGGTAAAGTTGTAAATCTAAATTAAAAGCATGTCGTAAAACAATAAAGTAAGAGTTAAGTATATATAATTATTATATTAAATCAAATACAAAAGCCCAACCAAACATCAAAAAAAAAAAAAAAAAAAAGAACAGTAAATAATAAATAGTAATTTTGTAAATCAGTAAACATCGAAAATAATGATAGAAAAATTTAATATAAATACAAAATCAGAGTACGTAAAAAGTATTATTAACAAATAGTTTAAATAAATTGCATTGAGTGTGGTCTCTTCGGCCTCCATTAAAAATTTACCGCTAAACAAGACAAAACTAAATCAGACAAGGTCTCTGATCATGTCAGAGGGACACTGGCGGGGCAGGAGTGTGGTTTTAGCCGGTTCGATTCCGGCACTACCTCGACTGTCTCACAAGTCGTGAGACAGTCGAGGTGTCCGTGGGGATTTCCCACTCCTGCCAAAACAAAAAAAAAAAAAAAAAAAAAAACCTAACCTAACCTAACCTAACCTTTTTTTTTTTTTTTTTGTTGTCGCTGGGAAAAAATGCATTACGCACACCCTCCCATCGGGGGATGGAAGGGTAGTGTGGGACTCCCCGGTCTGAGACCGGTATACCCACTAAAACGACCCAGCGGCATTCCCGCTTCGTCCTAGTGGCGGGGGACTGGGAAACCGGCACAGCCTTTACGTCCAGTCCTCCGCCGACGATGACTCGCACAACGGACCTCACGCCCCCCCCCTGGGGAGGGGGACGGGCCCGGGAATGACAGACGAAGGTGGTGACGGGTGCAATGCGGGCGAAGGCACCCCCGCGCCTGTCGCCCGCCCGTCGCCACCATGAAGAGGGAGACCGCGTCTTCTCCGACCTCTTCTTCTTCTGCGGAGCGGCGCTGCGAGAGGGTCTTCCTCCCGCGCGCGCTCCGCCGCCTCCTTTTGCGAGACTACGTCCTCGCAATAGGAGGCGACCGCTGACCAGGCCCCCTCGGCGTCCAGGACCATGTCCCCCCACGCGGCGGCCACGTATCCCGGTCCCCTCTCTAAGAGCGAGAGGGGAGGGGAGTCCGTGGAAGACCGCGCCACCAACGCCACCAGGCCGTCCCGGTCACCCAGCCAACGGCCAGGGACCAAGTAAGGCTCGGCGACCACCGCCAAGTCCACCAACCACGCCGCTGCCCTGCAGTGGTTGGCGTTCGCCTGAAGGATGCGATGTTCGACTGTATCCATCAGTCGGACATCGCACCCCCCTCCGCAGCCGCCGCAGGAACGGCGGTACCAGCAGCCGCAACAGGCCCGGTTGGCGCCTGTACTTTGCCACGCTTAGGGGGAGGATTGCAGTTCCTCCCCTTCATCACGTGGTCCGCTTGGCTGCCACTGGCAGCACAGACCGAGCAGTGCGGCGTGGCGACCTTACAGGAGGCGGCTTGGTGGCCCCCCATGCCGCAGCGGTAGCAGGTGTCTGACCTGTCCACCGCGGACGGACACAGCGGCCGGGTGTGGCCGATGCCGAAGCACCGGAAACACCTCAGCGGCTGGTCCTCGAGTGCCCTGACCGCACCCGAGCTGAAGCCGACCGTCAGCCGGCCCTTCGCCAGGGCGGCTCTGGCAGCGGGAACCGGGCACTCAAGGCGGACGGTGCCCATGCCACCGCGGCCGGGCCTTATGTCCCGACTCTGGACCGCCGCGACGTCGCAGCCCCCTAACGCTGCGACCGCCTCCACCACCTCCTCCTTGGTGACGGAATCGTCGAGATCCGTCACCTCGAGTGTCACCAACTTTACCGGTCGAGCCACCTTGGCGGAGTCCGCGATGACCTCCCGCAGCTTAGCCGCAAAGAGGTCCGCGCGGGCTCCCCCCTCTGCCCCCGGGAACTCGAATAATCGAGCCCCGGCTTGGGTCCGCCGGCAAGACACACTGCCGATCCCCAGTTGAGTGGGATCGGCATTGCTACGCGCCCGCACTAAGATTGACGCGTACGTCTCCCCTCGCTCCGCCGCCTCCGTGGTGAGGGTCACCACGACGGCCGCGGTTTTTGGGAAGACTAGCTGCCCCTTTCCCCTCGCTCTACCTCTACCTTCCCGCTTCCCGCCCCCTTCTCTGCCGGTCGTCTGCGACTGGCTGGGAGCGGGGACGGCTGGGGCGGCAGCCGCCGACTTTTTGGCTTTGCCCTTGCCCCTCCCGACCACTTCCGTCCACTCATTGGACGGGGTGGTCGAGGGGAGAAGGGCGTCCTCCTGGACCTGGGATGAGGAGGACGGCCCCGGCTCGGAGCGCCCCTTATCCGCCGCAAGCTGCGGTCGGAGGCGCTTTTCCGGCAGGAGCCGGTCCTCTATTCCTGCCAGGCAGGCTCGCGTGAAGGCCCGCTCCTCCATTACCACCTTGCGGATTATGTCCTCAAGGTTGGAGTTGGAGGAGGGGCCCTCTGCCGCAGGACTCGTCTTCTTAGACGTCGACGTCGAAGGCGTTGATGACGTCCTCGTCGTCTCGGCAGGGGCCTGCTGCGGCCGGGCCGTGGCTTCAGCCAGCTTGCGATGAAGCTCACTGACTTCCACCTGCAGGCGATCCACCCTCGCCTGCAGTTGCCGTGTCTCGTCAGTGGCCTTCCGCTGCACCAGCTCCTTGACCACACCAAGCAAGCTCGCGGCCCGACATTTGAGGGCCTTCTGGAAGGTCCCCTTCAAGTTTGAGGACTTTGAGGCAACCTCCAAAATTTCCTCCTCGTCCTCCTCCGCCATTTGTTCCAGCTCCAGCAGGGAGTGGTCCGCGTAGAGCACACGGGACGCACCGTACCCGGACTTTGCCCGGGTGACGTGCGCCCGCCTCTCCCTCGCGGCAACCCGCTCCTCAAGCTCCTGCTGGAGCTGCGCCCGCTGCGCAAGATCCAACTTACGTTGGGCGTCCGCGAGCCCAACGACGTGGGTGTCCGCGGCCGTCGGCTTTTTAGCCTTTGTCAGCCTCGCCGACCCTGACGCCGAGGAGCCCTCGGACCCATCCCGCAGGAAGGCCCGCTTTCGCGACTGCGAGTCGCCTGCACCCGAGACGCCAACCATTGACTCATCGTCGGAGTCAGACAAATCCGACAAGTCCGTCCTTCCGAAGAAGCTAGCCGCAGACGGCGCGCGGCTAGCCTCTGACGCCGAAGCGTCGGTTTGGCCCTGAGAAGGGCCTTCGGGTTGGCCCTGAGAAGGGCCTTTTGGTTGGCCCTGAGAAGGGCCTTTGGGTTGGCCCTGAGAAGGGCCTTTGGGTTTAAAATACCGCCCGCAGGCATCCCGCGTTGGCTTAGGCATATCCTCCGCAGGTTCGTACTCTCAAGGCAAGATGAGCTACGATAATCACAGTGCACTTTGGCCGAGCCCAGTCTGCCACTCCGTTACGGTGGTCAAACTAGGTCGTTTCCAGGGGACGCGACGTGTCCCCCAACCTAACCTTTTTTTTTTTTTTTTTTTTTTTTTTTTTTTTTTTTTTTTTTTTTTTTTTTTTTTTTTTTTTTTTTTTTTTTTTTTGTGGAAAATCCGCCCGGATGTCCTCCGCCTGGGGAAGGCGGAGGGGTCTGTCAGACTCCAACTGACTAAAAACCACCCCGGTGTTCCATCTCTCACCTACACCAGGGGTCGCGGGAACGTACGACTCTTCCGCAACCCCCGGCTGGTGCCGGCCCGCTATGGCGGGCCTCATCTCGGGTTGAGGGGGGAGTGAGGTGTTTGACTCCCCCCGCGACGTCTCAGAGAGGCGCGCGTGGAACACTACGCGCCGCCACCTCGGGTCCGATGTATAGAGGGCGACGGACGTCCCCACGTCCGTTGCCCCTGGACCCATTTAGGGGGGCTGGAAGAGGGCGTTATCCGCCCTCCGCCGACGCCCGGTGCGCCTGCTGCGGACTGGATGAGAGGTCATGATCTCCCTCTCTCTTTCCGCAGCCTCCTTCTGCGAGATGACTGTTTCGCAGAAGGAAACCACTGCGTCCCAGGACTCCCCGCTACCGACCATCGAGTTCACGACGGCCGGCAGCGAGAGGTCGTTGCCTACTCCAGAGATGAGAGCACGGCGCGGCTCCTCCCAAGCGGCACACTCTACCAGCGTATGCTGCGCCGTGTCCTCCCGACAGTCGACGCAGTGGTGGCACCGAGCGTCCGGCTCCCTGTTTATGCGACACAGGTACTTCCCGAAGCAACCATGCCCCGAGAGCACCTGCGTCACCCGAAACGACAGGGAGCCGTGCCTCCTCCCGAGCCAGAGGTCGAGCACTGGCCGGATCGCCTCGATGATGTTGAGGCCGGCGGAGGGATGGTCAAGCCTCCTCCGCCATTCTGCCACCATGACCTGTCGGAGCTGAGACCGGTGCAGCGTAATCTGTCGCTGCACCAGTCTTTCGCCCCGATCCCTGGCGTCCTCGCGCCACCGATGCAGTGTCGCGAGGGCTTTCGCCTCCAGGTCCCATGGTGGGGATCCGGCCAGTAAACAAGCCGCCTCGTAGGAGATCGTGCGATATCCCCGTATGACCCTGACGGCCATCGCTCTCTGCGGTTTCCGCAGGACTGCGATAGTGCGGGCCGTCAGGTCCGTCGCCCATACTGGGGCCCCGTAAAGGGCCATGGATCGCACGATCCCTACGTATAACCGCCTACAGGCGGTGCTCGGGCCCCCCAAATTGGGAAGCAGCGTTGACAGCGCTCCCGCCGCGCCCATCAACTTGGGCACCAGCCGCTGAAAGTGGGGTCCGAAGTCCCAACGGCTGTCGAGCACCAATCCCAGGTACTTCATGGTTGACTCGACAGCGATCCGGGCCCCCCCGACCACTATGTGTGATCCCAGCGGCGGCGCCCGTCGGGGGCCATGAAACGCAATGGCCTCCGACTTGTTGAGGGCCACCTCCAGGCCCAGGCGTCGTATGCGGCTCACCACCTGTGAGACCGCAGCCATAGCCAGCAACGCTGCCTCCCTGTACGAGCTCCCCCGGGCAATGACCAGCGTGTCGTCCGCATAACACGTCAGGTTCACTCCCGGCGGAAGCTCGCACCGCAAAACCCAGTCGTAACCGATGTTCCACAAGGGAGGGCCCAGAACCGACCCTTGTGGAACACCGCACGACATCTCGCGACGGCCATCGCCGTCGCGTCCCATGTAGGTGACACACCTTCCCGACAGATAAGCCCCCACAATGTTGCGGAGGTAGAGAGGCACCCGGTGGTAGCGCAGGGCCTCCCTAATGCAACCCCAGGGCAGGGTGTTGAAAGCGTTGGAGATGTCCAAGGACACCGCCAGCACCACCCCGCCCCGAGACACTGCTTCCTCCGCCAGGACTCTTACCCTCATTATGGCGTCAATGGTAGAGCGCCCACGACGGAACCCAAACTGGCTGTCGTCCAGGTTCGGCCCTTCTGTACACAAGTGGCTGACGAGGCGGTCTGCGATTATTCGCTCCAGCATCTTGCCCGCCTCGTCCAGCAGCACTATGGGCCGATAAGCGGACGACGAGTCCGCCGGGCGCCCTGCCTTCCTGAGCAAGACCAGTCGACCAGTCTTCCACCGGGTAGGGAACTGGCCTTGCTCAAGGCATGCCGAGAAGAGTCCTCTCAGTGGGGGCTCCAGCTCCTTCATGGCGAGGACCAGAGCGCGGCCAGGCACTCCATCGGGCCCCGGGGCAGTGTTTTTAGCCCGGAGCCGCAATACGGCCGCGCCCATCTCTGCCTGTGTCACCTCTGGGACGGTTTCGCCTTCATCTTCCTCCGACTCTGCAGCTGTGTGCAGAACCATCGGCGGTGGCTCGTACTCGGCTCTCTCAGGGAAGAGGGCCGAGACCACTCGCTCCAGGAACTGCGGCTCGAGACTTTCCGTTAGCGGGGGCGCCCACGGCCGAAGTTTTCCTCGGACCGACCGGTAAGGGCGCCCAAACGGATCCCCGTCTAAGCTCGCCAGCATTTCCTCCCTGGAGCGTGTCTTCGACTCACCGATGGCCAGCCACAGAGCCAGCTTCGCCGCGCGGTACACCTCATACAGCGCGGCTTCTTCCTCAGGAACCCGTGGACGTCTTCTCCGGCACCGCGTGTACGGGCGTCTGGCGTCTGCGCACTCGACGCGCAGTCGCTCGATCTCGACGCACCACCAGTACAAGCGGCGCCGTGCGGACAGAGAGGAGACGCGTGGCATGCATGCGTCGCAGATCTGCGTCATCGCATCGCCAAACCACTGCGCCTCCCGTTCGACGTCGACGGGACCGACGGTAGCCGACTCCCGGATCCAGGCATGGACTATGGCGGCTTCTTCGAGAGCTTCCCTGTCGAGGCGTTTCAGCGCCCAACGCGGGCCGTCTCTTCGGGGCCCCGATTGGCTACGTCCTCCAGCGGTCTGGGTGGAGACGTCGAAGCGGATGTATCGGTGATCCGATAGCGTCTCCACCTCCACCTCAACGTGCCAATCATGGACACGGTTCACGACAGCGGGACTAGCGAACGAGACGTCCACTATCGACCCGCCCCGCTGCCGTACACACGTGTAGGCGGAACCCCGATTTAAGACGGCCAGGCCCGTCGTTATGGCCCACTCCTCTAGCACTTCGCCTCTCGGGTCCGTGACGGGGGAACCCCACGCCGCAGACTTGGCGTTGAGGTCACCGAGAAGCAAAATGGGTCGAGGGTGAGACTGGCCGACGACGGCTCCCAACTCGACAAGGAAACTCTCGAAGTCGGCGAGACTCTTGTTGGGCGAAAAATACGCCCCAATCGTGACGATCCCGTTCACAAGGGCCGCAACCCAACCGTGACCACGGGATACGTCGACGAGAGTCGCGCCGATGATGGCCACTAGGCCGTCTAGATCCCCTTCCCAGTTATCCCGGGGGGGTATGAAATACAGCTCAGCGACCACCGCCACATTTATCGACCACTGCGCCATGCTCTGGAGCAGGAGATCCTGAGCTCTGGTGCAGTGGTTGATGTTCGCCTGGAGGAAATGGTAGTGTGCCATCACTAGCACTCCATTTCCTCGGCGCTCCGTCCCACCACAGGCCGGGAGTCGGCCGAAGAAGTGCTAGGTTGCGGGGGGGGTGCGTCCCCCGCAGCCTTGGCCCATCGCTTGCTGCGCTTTCTGGGCGCGCCGCAGGCTTTACCACCTACTCTGTGCCCCGCGGACTTTCCTGCAGCCGCACACAAACTGCAATGTGGGTCCGCGGAGCACTGGGACGCCTTATGGCCAGGCTGACCGCAGCGATAACATAAATCGCTGCGGTCTGTGTCACAGGTGCACACTGCCCGGACGTGCCCTTTCTCCAGGCACCGGTAGCACTGCATGGCCCTGGGTGCCAGCAGTGTAACTCTCGCTGACACCCAGCCCACCAGAAGACGTCCCGCATCAGCGACCTGCCTCGCCGCAGCCACCGGACACCGCACCCAGATGGTGCCAAGCCCGCCAGCGTTGACGCGGATGCCACCTGCCCGCACATTTTCGGCCGAGCAACCGCCGCTTCGGGCTATGGCCGCCACCACCTCCTCCGGGGTTACGGAGTCGTCCAGCCCATTGACGCGTACCTCAGCGGTCTTCATGGGTCTGGACACCCGCGCCTCCTCAGGGTTGAGGACGTCCCTCAGCTTCGCAGCCAGAGCGTCCGCCCGCTCAGTGCTGCTGGTCCCCGCCAACTCGAACATTTTGGCCCCCGTGGCTGCCGTTCGGAAACGGAAGCCGTCTGGGGTGCCAAAGTCGGCGAAGACCAGCTTGCTTTTTGCCTCCGCCAGTACCTTCTGGTAGGTGACGCCTCTGTCCTTTGCTTCGGGCTGAAGCGTCACCACCACTGCCTCTGAGCGAGGCACGCGGATCTTTGGGGATTTCTGGTTGCCCTTGGCAGCCGATCCCCCGGAGCCCGCGGTGGTCTTAGCCTTGCGGCCCCTCTTCTGCCTTTTCTTGCGGCTTTCGGCCGTCTTCCAGGCATTTTCCTTATCTTTAGGGGACGAGCTGATCCCCTCAGTGGGCTCTTTCGTCCCCTTCACGCCCTTTTTGGCCCCCTCTGCAGGCTTTTTGGGCGTCTGCGTGGTCTTTTGTGGCGCAGGTGGCGCTTTAGCCACCTGTGCCCACGTAGGCCCTGCCGTTGTTGGAGCGGGCTCCGTCTCTTTCCTCCGCTTGTCCGCTGCCAGCGGCGGGCGGAGGTTAACAGGGGGGTTAAGCCTGGGTTCTAGGCTGTCCAAGCGGGCGGTCATAATGCTCAACAGCCGGTTGAACTGGTCTTCCCCCAAAGACCCGCTCTG
The DNA here is from genome assembly GCA_949152445.1 of Cerastis rubricosa. Classification (NCBI taxonomy): domain Eukaryota; kingdom Metazoa; phylum Arthropoda; class Insecta; order Lepidoptera; family Noctuidae; genus Cerastis; species Cerastis rubricosa. The sequence continues at coordinate 182,573 of OX424546.1, forward strand.
TGGCAGAGCGCGACTGTCCGAAGTCACACCCTGCTGCCGGCTGAAGTCCGCCCTCAGGGCGCTGACCTCCCGCTGGAGCTCCTCCATCTTCGTATGGAGACGGTGATTCTCCTCTTGGAGCTTCACCGTCTCCTCCGAGGTCGTCCTATCAAGGAGGACTTCCACAGCCTCCCTGATACCCTCCGCCGCTTCCCCGCCCGCGTAAAGGTGCCCTTTAGGTTGCCCGATTTTGTGGCAACCTTCAGGACGACGTCCACGCCGTCCAAAACCTGGCGACTGAGAACCTCAGCCGTCAGTCCCTCGGGGCCAGCGGCGGTCTGGAACCGCCTCTCCCTTGCCTTGCGAGCCAACTCGGCGACTTCATCGGTCGCTGCGGCCTTCCGGCCCTCTCGCCTCGCGGCTTTGAGCTCCGCCTTGGTGCTCACTAACCCGGTGGAGGCCGCGGAATCGCTCTGTTCCACCTGCATGGCCCCCTCGGAGTCGCTCACTCGGCTGGCCACCGACGTATCGGGGCGCTTCAGGTAGCGGCCTCGCGTGTCACGTACCTCCGCCCCCGAAGTTTTGGCTCCGGAAGGTGACCCGCGACCTCTGCCCCTCCTTGCAGTCGGCACCTTAGCGGCCGGCAGGTTCTCCTCACTTGAGGACAAACCTGCCGACAACGCGTCCGACTCAAAGCGTGGCCGCTTCCCCCAAAACTTAGAGGGGCCGGCCGCAACTATTTGTGGTGCTTTGCCGGATTCCGACAGAACATCAGGGTGGATGTTCTGTCGGAATCCGGCAAAGCACACTCTAGAACCACTAGGGGCTCTACTGGAGCAACTGCTCCCGTCTTCAATGACGCAGTGCCATCTGACGCTGCGTCCTCCTTCTCCACAACTTTTTTATTTTTAATGATATCCATGTAATTCCCACGAGTATGGGGGATATAAAATGTCCATCCGCTAAAAAAATGCTCCTCCCAAGCGGCACACTCTGCCAGCGTATGCCGCGCCGTGTCCTCCCGACAGTCGACGCAGTGGTGGCACCGAGCGTCCGGCTCCCTGTTTATGCGACACAGGTACTTCCCGAAGCAACCATGCCCCGAGAGCACCTGCGTCACCCGAAACGACAGGGAGCCGTGCCTCCTCCCGAGCCAGAGGTCGAGCACTGGCCGGATCGCCTCGATGATGTTGAGGCCGGCGGTAGGGCGTGAAAGCCTGTCCCGCCATTCCGCCACCAGGACCTCGCGAAGCTGTGACCGACGCTGCTCCAGCTGTCGCTGCATCGGTCGCTCGCCTCGCGCCCGCATTTCCTCGCGCCACCGATACAGCGACGCGAGAACTTTCGCCTCCAGGTCCCAGGGCGGGGATCCGGCCAGTGCGCAAGCCGCCTCGTAGGAGATCGTGCGATATCCCCTGATGACTCTGACGGCCATCGCCCGCTGCGGTCTCCGCAGGACTGCGATGCTGCCGGCCGTTAGGTCAGCCGCCCAGATCGGGGCCCCGTACAGGGCCATCGATCGCACGATCCCCACGTAGAGCCGCCTACAGACGGCGCTCGGGCCCCCCAGATTGGGAAGCAGCGTTGACAGCGCCCCAGCCGCGCCCAACAACTTGGGCGCCAGCCGCCGGAAGTGGGGTCCGAAGTCCCACCGGCTGTCGAGCACCAGTCCTAGGTACTTCATGGTAGCCTCGACAGCGATCCGAACCCCCCCGATCACTATGTGTGATTCGGCCGGCGGCGCCCGCCGGGGACCATGGAACACCATGGCCTCCGACTTGTTGAGGGCCACCTCCAGGCCAAGACGCCGTATGCGGCCCACCACCTGTGAGACCGCAGCCGTCGCCAGCAACGCTGCCTCCCTGTGTGAACTCCCCCGGGCCGTGACCAGCGTGTCGTCAGCGTAACACGTCAGGTCCACGCCCGGCTGGAGTTCACCCCTCAGCACCCAGTCGTACCCGATGTTCCACAAGGGAGGGCCCAGAACCGACCCCTGCGGAACACCGCACGACATGCGGCGCTGGTTAACGCCATCACGTCCCACATAGGTGACACACCTCTCCGACAGATAAGCCCCAACGATTCGGCGGAGGTAGAGAGGCACCCGGTGGTACCGCAGTGCCTCCAGGATACAACTCCAGGGCAGGGTGTTGAATGCGTTGGAGATGTCCAACGACACCGCCACCATCACCCCGCCCCGAGACACCGTTTCCTCCGCCAGGACTCTTACCCGCGACACAGCGTGTATCGTCGAGCGCCCGTACCGAAACCCGAATTGACACTCGTCCAGGTCCGGCCCTTCTCCGCTCAAGTGGCCGACGAGGCGGGCTGCTATTATACGCTCAAACAGCTTAGCCACCTCGTCGAGCAACACTATGGGCCGGTACGCAGATGGTGAGTCGGCCGGGCGCCCTGCCTTCCTGAGCAGGACCAGACGACCATTTTTCCACAGAGTGGGAAACTGGCCCTGCTCTAGACACGCCGTGTAGAGTCCTCTCAGCTGGGGCTCCAGCTCCTTCAGAGCGAGGGCAAGCACCTGGCCGTGGATTCCGTCAGGCCCCGGAGCCACGTTCTGGGCCCGGAGCCGCATCACGGCCGCCCTCATCTCTGCCTGTGTCACCTCTGGGACGCTGATGGCGCTCTCATCTCCTTCAGGCTCTGCGGCTGTGGGCAAAGCCATCGGCGGCGGGGTATGCTCCGCTCTAGCTGGGAAGAGGGCTGCGACCACCTCCTCCAGCAGCTCGGGTTGGAGACTCTCTGTGATCGGAGGCGCCGCGGCTCTGAGGTTTCCTCGAACCGCTCGATACGGGCGCCCCCACGGATCTCCGTCTAGAGTCTCCAACATCTCCTCCCTGGCTCGCGTCCTCGCCTCAACGATGGCCAGCCACAGAGCCTGCGTCGCCGCGCGGTACACCTCATACAGCGCGGCTTCTTCGTCAGGGACCCGACGACGTCTCCTCCGGTATCGGGTGTACTGGCGCCTAACCGCTACGCACGCGACTCGTAACTGTGCGATCTCGGCGGACCACCAGTACACCTGGCGTCTTGCTGACTGTGTGTGGACCCGGGGCATCGACGCGTCGCAAATCATCACCATCGCCCCGCGGAACCACAGCGCCTCCTGTTCGACGTCGACGGGTCCGGTCGTTGGCGACTCCCGGAACCAGGCCTGAACAATCGCGGCCTCCTCGAGAAGTTCCCTGTCGATGCGCTTGCGCGACCAGCGCGGGCCGTCCGTTCGTGGGGCCGATGAACTCCGGCCGCCGGCAGTCTGGGCGGAGACGTCGAAACGGATATATCTGTGATCCGACAACGTCTCCACCGCAGCGACACGCCAGCCGCGAACACGGCTCGCGACAGCAGGGCTAGCAAACGAGACGTCCACTATTGAGCCGCCCCGCTGCCGCACGCACGTGTATACCGAGCCTCGGTTCAGGACGACCAGGCCGGTCGCGACCGCCCACTCCTCCAGCACCTCACCCCTAGCATCGGTCACCGGAGATCCCCACGCCGCAGATTTGGCGTTGAGATCCCCGAGCAACAGCACCGGGCGAGGGTGGAAACAACCTAACCTAACCTAACCTAACCTCACGCGCTCCGCACTTAAAAAAAAAAAAAAAAAAAACAAAAAATTGCACATTGTAGCACATTACTTTAAATATTTTACATATTTTTTTCAGAATTTTTCATTGAGTATTTCCAAAGATATTGATTTTTTACTGTTTTTCGGCCGTAATTCAAAATTTAATAGAAATAATTCATTTTTGACCCCAGGGCAGGGTCCAATATACCAGCTGTGACCAAATTAAGCCCAAACTCGGGCCATATGTCTTGTACTTTGGCCGTTTTTGCAAAAACGCGCAATTTTGGTTTTTTGGTTTTAATTTTTAATACAGGATATCTCGAGAACCGCTGGCCCATTCTTACTCCTTTTTTCCACTCTGGCCATTAGTTTTCGGTTAGCTTTAAGTGTATCTGGTTTTCAGCCTGTTTCAGGACATACAAATTTTTGTCGCTGAAATTACTTTCAGGAGATACCTTAAGTGACGCCGAGCTGTATATCCAAAACCCCGTCCTTCTGTGGCGAAGGGTTCCGAAGTTACGGACATTTTTAATCGACCTTTGACAGCTCGGCGGCCATTTTGTTTTACTTCAAACCGCCATAACTTCCGAACCAGAGGTCGTGGGAGATCGTAGTTTTGTATCTTTAGGTCAGGGACTCATAGTCCTACATACCCCACATTTTCAGGTGGTTCGGAGCTGAAAGTTTTCAGGACCCTGAAAATAGTTTCAGCGAATAGCGGAGCTCAGGCCGAGTTGGGAGAGCCCAAGCTCGAGGTGTCTGCGGCTTTCCAGAGGGAAGTTATCCGTGGTCAAAGACTGACTTTGACAGCACCGCGGCCATTTTGTAAAATCTTAAAACGGCCATAACTTTCCAACGGACAGTCGTAGAGGGCTGGGGTCTTCGCTGGACATTCAAGTAGGGCTTAGAGTATAAGATAGGACGGCTTTCAGGCGTTTTCAGGAAGCCAAGATTTTTCAGCCTGAAAACCATTCCGGTGGATTGGTCTCACCGAGGCAACTTCGGAAAGCCCAAACATCGGTGTCTTTGGACCGGTGGTTGCGGAGATATCCTCTTCTGACCACTTTGGGTTTTTTATTATTGAAAAAACCCAAATTTTTAAGTTGGGATATCTCCGAGACCCCTTGGTGTAACCGTACCGAGTTTGGGTTCATCTGAGAGGGCTCGGTGTGAGCTATCTACTGGACTTAACAAAACGACTCTACATAGAGCCATTTCTGAAGTTGCTATATTTTGGCAGTTTTTTTGACTTACGAGAGTTTTTCTCGTCTGGTTTCGGTGCTTGACCCGTTTACTGAACGAAAGGCTGACTGTTATCAGCACTAAATAGAGTTCAGACTTGCCAAAATTTTATAATCTTGACTTCTCTACATTTAAGTTTAATTTTAGTTATACATTTTTACTTTTTGTTTGTTTTGTACCGCTTTACACTTTGACGCGAACCTCCAGAGACGATGAATGCATTTAGGACCCCACTTAAGGCGAAGCCGACTGAGGGTGACAAGTCACTAATAGCAACAAAGTCGCCTCCGAATGTCAGGCGCAGCGTCGCGGAATTAGAGGCCGCGGGGCCCTCCACCGCGAACCCAACGCCCCCCCCCCTTTCATTAGTTACTAAGACGGTGCAGGCTGGCCCTGCGAAACTATCACAGAAGCTTCCGCAATTGCAACTTTTACAGGTGCACTCGCCGCCGAAACCCCACTACGCAGACCGATCGGCAGAGGCAAAGGCCTGTGTGACCAAGGCCAAAGTATTGTTAGGCACCTCCAGAAATACAAAAACCGAAATAAAAACCGGTATTGCTGAGGCGCTTGACCGGTTGTTGGCACTGGTTAAGGAGGCCGAAAAATCGGCTAAGATAAAAAGAGTTGGGCCCGAGAACGCGCAGCCCGAAGGTGCCGCCGACCTTACCTTCACTAGCATAGCCGACCCAAGCCAGAGCAACAGTCAACTCGAGGCTCAAATAAGGAGCCACTCATTGCTGTTGGAAAGCCACTCCAAGGGGATGGAGGAGCTCAAGGCAGCAATTGAGCAGCACAAAGCGAGTCTGCAAAGCGGAGCTGCCATCAACACTTATGCGAGTGTAACCCATAGCGGAAAAGCGAACCCGGTGCGAAGTACGCTCCACTCCATAGTGGTTACCTCCAAAGATGAAACAGAGACTGGGGACGAAGTCATGGAGAAAGTGCGGAAGGCAGCAGATGCGAAGGAAGGCTGGGTAAAGGTGGAAAAGGTGAGGAAAGCGAAAGACAGAAAAATTATAATGGGCTTTCAAACCACCGAGGAAAGGGATAAACTCAAGGACAAATTCACGAGAGATAGGCAGGACCTCAATGTCGAGGAGGTGAAAAACAAGGACCCTTTGTTGATCCTCAGGAGCGTCTTCTCTGTTCATTCAGACGAAGACATTATCAAGGGTCTGAGGAATCAAAATCGAGATGTTTTTCACAACCTCGACAAGGAGGAGGACAGGGCGGTGGTGAAGTTCCGGAGGAGGACCAGGAACCCACACCAATGCCACGTTGTGGTCAGCGTCTCGCCGATCATCTGGAGACGAGCAACGGAACTCGGACGCCTGCACGTAGACCTCCAGCGCGTAAAGGTCGAAGACCAGACCCCACTGGTGCAGTGCACGCGCTGCCTAGGCTACGGGCACGGCAGACGTTACTGCAAAGAACCTGCTGACCTGTGCAGTCACTGCGGCGGGCCGCATCTGAGATCGGAATGCGCTGATTTTCTAACGGGTGCCCCGCCAAAGTGCCGGAACTGCACTAGCGCCAAGCTCGAGGAAGCTGGCCACAACGCCTTCAGCTCGGAATGTTCGACACGCCACAGGTTGGACGAAATAGCAAGAGCTACTGTGGCATATTGCTAAGGGCACCCACGGAAACCCAAACCCTTATAGATTGGTTCAGGCCAACCTCCAGCGAAAAAGACTGGCGACCAACGAGCTTCTTATCGAAGCGGAAAAGCGCGGGGTCGCTATTGCTCTCCTCCAGGAACCATACGTAGGCGGGGCCAAAGTAATGAGGAGTCATAGAGGCGTCCGGATCTTCCAGAGCACGGACACTGGAGATGGGACTGTTAAAGCCGCAATAGCGGTCTTCGCCCAAGACCTCATCGTCGAACAGTACCCGAAACTCACCACGAACAACATCACCGTGGTGGGATCCGAACCAGTGCCTGGAAGATCACACTAGTCTCCTTGTACTTTGAGCCAGACCAGCCAATTGAACCATACCTAGACCACCTCAAAAGCGTTGGGGAGGAGGTAGGTTCCAGAATGTGGATTATTGGAGGAGACGCAAACGCAAAAAGTACCTGGTGGGGAAGCCTGACCATCGACCGCAGAGGCGAAGAAGTGTCTGGAGTTCTCGATGAGCTGGACCTGAACATACTCAACAGAGGGGAAATTCCGACCTTCGACACGATCAGAGGAGGCATTAGATACTGCAGCCACGTCGACATAACGGCATGCTCGACGGATATCCTAGACCTGGTAGACGACTGGAGGGTAGACGAGGGCCTCACGAGCTCGGACCACAACGGCATTGTATTCAACATCAAATTAAAGAAATCAAAAGGTACCCAAATTAGCAGAACAACGAGAATTTTTAACACAAAAAAAGCAAATTGGTCTAAGTTTCGTGAGAAACTCGGCCAATTAATGCAAATTAACAAAATAAATAAAGCAGGAATTGATAAATTAAATACAGCAGATCAACTAAATTCAGTGACAAAACTATATATAAATTCAATTATAGAATCATGCACAACTTCAATGCCGACGAAGAAAACAAACGAAGTGTTTACCTTGCCGTGGTGGTCCGAGAAACTCGAGGGGATGAAGAAAAAGGTCACTACTTATAAAAACAGAGTCAGGAACGCTGCACCAGTCCGAAGATCGAAGGTCGTCGATGAGTACCAGAAACTGAGAGTTGAGTATGAGACGGAAGCAGCCAAGGACGAAGTCGAGAGTTGGAAGAACTTCTGCTCGAGACAGGACAAAGAAGGGGTTTGGGAAGGGATCTATCGGGTGATAGGGAGGACGAAGGAAAGAGGAGTGGACCAGCCGTTGGTGAAGAACGGTGAGGTACTGGACGCAAAGGGTTCGGTAGAACTCCTGGCGAAAACCTTTTATCCAGAAGACCTAGCAGACACCGACAGCACCTGCCACCGTCTAGTCAGAGAAAAGGCCGATATCGTGAATGCTGGAGAACATGGTGAGCCATGTGAGCCGCCATTCACGATGGCCGAGCTGATGGCAGCGTGCGAGTCATTCAATGTTAAAAAGCGCCAGGAGCAGACGGCCTTACTGCCGACATCTGTTGCCATGCTATTAGAAGTGCCCCTGAGATAGCCTTGGCTCTACTCAACGGCTGCCTGAGATACCACCTCTTCCCTGAGATCTGGAAGGAAGCTACAGTAATTATATTAAAAAAGCCTGGAAAAACTGATTACGGCAACCCGAAGGCGTACCGACCAATCGGCCTCTTACCAATCTTCGGTAAAATATATGAGAAGATGTTGGTGGCCCGCCTCAAGTTTCACTTGATCCCCAGGGTGAGTACTCGTCAGTACGGATTCATGCCCCAGAGAAGCACCGAGGACTCCCTCTATGCACTAATGCAGCACATACGCGGAAAGCTGACACTAAAGAAAGTTACAGTACTAGTATCATTGGACATAGAGGGAGCCTTCGACAGCGCGTGGTGGCCAGCCATAAGAGTCCGTCTGGCTGAGGAACAGTGTCCTGTAGGCCTGAGGAGGGTCATCGATAGCTATCTCAACAACCGAAGGGTCAGAGTCAGATACGCAGGTGAAGAGTACTGTAAGGCCACAAGCAAGGGCTGCGTCCAGGGTTCCATCGCGGGACCAATTTTCTGGAACTTGGTGCTGGACCCGCTTCTCAAGAGCTTGGAAGCTAGGGGTGACTATTGCCAGGCTTTTGCAGACGACGTTGTGCTGCTTTTCGATGGTGACACAGCGTTAGAGATCGAGGGACGTGCTAATGCCGCTCTTGAACATGTTCGGGCGTGGGGTGTCCAAAACGCCCTACTGAAGGACATCGGAGGACACGTGGAGCGGCTGAGCACGATCACCATAATTATTCTCGCCGTCATAACTCTCCTGGTAATTTACTTCATCCTGAAATATTACCGCAGCTGCCATCGTCAATGGATACAAGAAGAAATCGGACTGAGCGCAATCCAGCGGATAAGAGCATCCCTACGTGGACGAGTGGAAGGTACACCTAATAACTAAATAATCCAGCATTAAAGTCAGTTTCAAGTTAAATCTAAAAATAAATCAGTGATTGCAATCAGACTCATATCAATTTGTTTTATAACGCAAAAACTTAAACGACGTAAAATAGTGCACGAAGACTCAGTGAATACGATACCGCGCGGCTAAAACTGCAACGTGTGAAATTCTTGTGTGCCGTTTAGTAGTAATTATGTTAACATGATTATTTTGTTTACTCCATTAGGAAATAATTGGTATGATAATTTTAAGTAATATTTTATTAATATGATTGATGTTTTGTTAGAAAAATATAATATACTGGTAGATATTAGAAAATACTTAATTAAGAAAGGACAGACTAGGTATAGAGGACAAGTTATTGAGACGAAGTTAGGTGAGGCAAAAAATATTTATGATGAATGTGGAAAAATATTGTTACTTTTAGAAAAAGGAAAGGATACGACATTACTTGCATCGGCATTGGATATTTTTCAGAAGATTAGGATAACTATTGAGGAAATAAATAGTTTATGTATTTTCCCAGAAATAAGTTCTGACAAAATGGAGTTTGACCTCAAAGTTGCATGTAGTTTGCTTCCAGCAATGGACGGTGTTGAAGGGACAACTAAACGATTAATAGATTCGATCGAGATGTATGTAGATATGCTGGATGAGAAAGGTAAGACACTACTCATTACATTTGTCCTTAAAAGTAGATTGTCCGAAAATGCGAAGTTACGCATCACAGGGAATTATAAGACCATTCAAGACCTAATTAAAGATTTGAGATGCCATCTATTGACCCAAAAATCCTTTACGGCCCTGCAGACACGTTTGCAAAATGTACAACAGGGTTCAAGTAGTATCGAGGAGTTTGCCACAGAAGTTGAAAAGCTGTTTACTGAACTTACTATATCTCAGGCAGACGGTAATTCTAATGCATTTGGAGTGTTAAAACCTTTGAATGAAAAGCTTGCCATAAAACGGTTTTCAGAAGGACTACGCAGTTCAAAATTGGGCACGGTCATCTCCGCAAGGAACTACAGCAGTCTGAAAGATGCAATCCAGGCTGCCAAAGATGAAGATACAGAATGCCAGTCATCCCCGGGTAATGTCTTACATGCATCTAGATATGGACGAGGTAACAATAATTTAAGGCGACAAGGTAATCCTCATTTCAATAGGAGTCGTGGTCAATATATTAATAGTTTCAGTCGTGGTCAATATGGTAATTACAATAATCAAAGACACACATGGCGTGGTAATTTCAGAGGAAATAACGGTAATAGGTATAATAACGGGAATAGGTACAATAACGGAAACAGGCATAACTATCGTGTATCATCAAATTATAATAGGGGTCAAAGAAGTACTGGGGGTTCAAGATATTTTAGAAATAATAATCGAAATGTTTGTTTAGCAGATCAGAACGACAACAATAAGCCTTGCATAAAGGACAATACAGATAAAAAGGAATCGGAAAACCAGTTTTTTCGTTCTTAAACATTGCGTATTATCAAATTTAGACAATGCAAAATATGTAGTTTTTTACGTTAATAACATTAAATATTTTTGGCTCGTTGATACAGGCGCTTCTTTGTCAATCATTAAAAGTGAAGCGTTACCTAGAAATATTATCATTCGAAAAGATGAAACTTTGATAAATGGAATCGGTGGACAAAAGCGTTCCAGAGGTTTAGTGGATCTAAGTTTGGAGTTTAACAGAGAAACATTTCAGCATTCGTTTATTATTTTTGAGACGCTACCAATAAAGGCAGACGGAATTATAGGGTTAGATTTTTTGAAAAAGTACCAAGCGAATATTAACTTAAATACTAATATTTTATCATTGAATTATCATGGGAACGAATATTCTTTTAATCTCGAAGATGAACGTGTGATGAGAAGTAATAACTTAATTATTCCAGCTCGTTCAGAGTCAATTCACTTTATATCCGTAGGTAAAAATGAGAATGATAATGTTATTGTGTGTGGACGTGAGTTAGCGAAGGATGTATATCTGGCAAATACGATAGCCACAGTAAAAAACAACAGAATTCCTATAAAGATTCTTAACGTTACTGAGAACGAAATAACCTTACCAAATTTCATACCTAGTATACAATTCTTGAATGATTATAATATTTGTCAATTTAGTAATAACAATATTAATGTTTCTAGGATCCAAACACTGTTATCTCAACTCAAATTAGATTATTTAAATGAAGAAGAGAAACAATCTATTGAAGCGATTTGCGCAAAATATTCTGATAATTTTTGCATAGATGGAGATAAATTAACTACTACAAATATTTATGAGCAATCCATTACCATAAAACAGAATTCTACTCCTGTATATGTTAAGCCATATAGGTTACCGCAAGCGTTAAAACCAGAGATAGCTAAACAGATTAATAAAATGATAGAAGATGATATTATAGAAGAATCGAACAGTGAATGGTCAAGTCCCATTTTATTAGTACCGAAAAAGAGTAAAGAAGGATCTGACAAAAAATGGCGATTAGTTGTAGACTACAGAAAATTAAATGAAACGGTTTGTGATGATAAGTTCCCTTTACCAAACATCAATGAAATTTTAGATTCTCTTTCTGGAGCTGTATATTTCACTCACCTTGACCTTCACCAAGGTTATTATCAAGTGACCTTAGAACCTAATAGTCGTAAATTAACTGCTTTTACTACCAATACAGGTCATTATCAAATGAAACGTTTACCAATGGGTCTCAAGATAAGTCCGAGCGCATTTAGCCGTATGATGTCAGTAGCAATGTCTGGTTTGACTTACGATAAATGCTTAGTATATCAGGATGATCTTATTGTATTTGGTAGAAATTTGCAAATTCATAATCAAAACTTAATAAATATAATGGAAAGATTAAGAAAAGTTAATTTAAAGTTAAATCCCCAAAAATGCGAATTTCTAAAGAAAGAAATTCTTTATCTAGGTCACGTTGTGACGGAGAAAGGTGTATTACCAGATCCCGAAAAAACAAACGTATTGAGAAATTACCCTGTACCCAAAACAGCAGATGAAGTTAAGCGTTTCGTAGCTTTTTGTAACTATTACCGTAAATTTATAAAACATTTTTCAGACATAGCTTTACCATTAAATAAATTAAGTAGAAAAAGTGAACCCTTTATTTGGACTGAAGATTGTAAACATGCCTTTGAGTATCTTAAAAATGCATTAATTTCTTCACCTATTCTACAATATCCCGATTTTACAGAAAATAATGAATTCATATTACAAACAGATGCATCAGACACTGCAGTTGGTGCCGTGCTGTGCAATAAAGATCTCAGACCTATAGCGTATGCAAGTAGACCTTTAAATAAAGCGGAAAAGAATTACCCTACAATACAGAAAGAGCTTTTAGCCATAGTTTGGTCAGTGAAATATTTTAGACCGTATTTATATGGTAGAGAATTTACAATAATGACTGATCATAAACCTTTAGTTTATCTTTTTGGCATGAGGGATCCTTCAAGTAGGCTTCTTAAGTTCCGTTTGACATTAGAAGAAAATAATTTATGTACGAGGAAAAGAAAATGTTGTTGCAGATGCTTTGTCTAGAATATGTATAACATCAGACGAACTTAGGAATATGCAAGCGCAAGTGGTTGCTGTTATGACTAGGGCACAAAAGCGAAAGATTGATGAAGAGTTAAGTAAAAATAAGGATGACACTGAGAAGGTGGATCTTAATCAATCTCCTGACTATTGGTCTGGCCAACCAAGGGTTGTGGATATATTAAGAAAACCGTGCGACTCAGTCGAAATGAGTTTCATTGAAAGTAGCGAATTAAATAGATTGAGAGACGATGATATGATAACTGATGACTGTGAATGTTTTGTATTTTTAGCGAAAAGAAAGATTATTTACATCAATCTTGATTTCAAGGCACACTTTACGCGAGCCGAATTTGTGCAGAAATTAAGTTGGTTTTGTAAAAAGTTACACATTGAAGAAGTGTGTATGATTAAAAATAATGATAATACAGATTTTATTAAAAACGTTTGTGATGAGATATCAAAGTTAGAAAAATGGTCAGGACCGCGAATATGTATATTACGAGGAGTAAAAAGAATAAGTGATGACAAGGAAAAAGTTATAATTATGAATGACTTTCATTTATTGCCATCCAGTGGTCATGCTGGAGTGCGCAGAATGGTAAATACAATTAAGAAGAGATATTACTGGCCGAGTCTAGAAAAGGACGTACAAACATTTGTAAAAAGTGTACGAAGTGTCAGAAGTCAAAGTACATCCGTTACATAAAAGAACCGATGGTAATTACTACTACGGCGTCCTCGGCTTTCCAAAAGATTTATTTAGATGTAGTGGGTCCTTTAGATAGAGACGTAGATGGGAACTGTTATATATTGACCATTCAATGCGAATTATCTAAATTTGTTCAAGCTATTCCCTTAAAAAATAAAGAAACCGTGTCCATAGCTAATGCATTTGTAAGACATTTCATTTTAATATTTGGAATTCCAGAAATAATAGCTACAGATCGAGGGACAGAGTTCATCTCTGCAACTATGGAACAGGTTTGTAAACTTCTTGATATTGAAAAATTATCTTCAACTGCCTATCATCACCAATCGATAGGAGCTCTTGAAAATACTCACAAGGGTTTGGGTGCATTTTTAAGGATTCAATGTGAAAACCATACAGATACATGGAGCTATTGGTTACCATATTGGTGTTTTAGTTTCAACAATACAGTCCATTCAGAAACAAAATACATGCCTTACGAACTTGTTTTTGGTAAACTTTGTCGAATACCAAGTCAAATTACTGAGACAGTCGAACCACTATACAATAGTGATAATTATCCATTACAGTTGAAATATCGTTTACAGTTAGCCCATGCCGACGCAAAAAATAATTTATTGTGTAACAAATACAAACGCAAGGAAATGTACGATAAATCAGTAAATTCAATAGTATATCAGGAAAATGATTTAATTTTGATAAAAAATGAAACAGGTCGTAAACTAGATCCTATTTATGATGGTCCCTTTAGAGTAAAAGAAGATTTAGGTTGTAACGTTAGGATATATAAAAAGAATAAGATAGAATTAGTTCATAAAAATAGGACAAGACCGTACTACCAATAAAAGTTATGTGGTATTGTATAAGTATAATAGTACTCGTATAGTTAAGACTATCATTAATTTAGAAATAAAAGAATAAAGATAAGATATAATAGTTAGGTATATACATTGCAATGTATTATTTTAGTTTATTGAGTAGACAATTATTGTACTATAATTAGTAAAGTTGGTTTGTAACTACTTACAAAAAAAAAAAAAAAAACATTAGTTTGTTTTTTTTTTTCCTTCGCCCCCGGAGGTGAAGTGTATGTATGCTCTCTAATAGTGCAATAACGTAGTATGTACGTACCTTTAGAACATAAGTATGACGGCGCGCTGATTATGGATTTATTTTAATGATGACGAAATTATTACATTACGTTTTACAGTTTATCATAATTTGATTTTTTCCAATTTTGTTTTAGTTTTAATCTGTGAAATATGAGCGGGTAACCCCGAATAGAGTAGTGGGTGTCGTCTCGAGGAATTGCGGCCGTCATGCGGATGACAGCTGCTGACGAGGTGCACACGTACTAACCTATTGGCTCATAATCCAGTTTTATCTTGGTACTTGTGTGATTTTGTGTAAAATTGTGGAACAATTTAGTAACAAGACTTTGTACAATACACGTGTGCCCTTTTTATTTTGAAATTCCTGTCGTTACAACGCCCACGATGAATAGCGACAGCCAGGACCGCTATGAGGCTCCTTCTGACGCTTCTACATCAGAAGTGAGATTACCTGTGACGAATCAGGAACACAATACAGGTCGGTCCGTTAATATTTCACAAGATAATGAAAGTGAACGTTGAAAATGTCTTTTTGAAATGCAGCAACAAAATATGATAGAGTTAATTCGTGCCATACGAGAACCACGTGCATCCAGCATGATAGTTACGTTACCTGAATTTAACCCTGATACTCCAGAGCACGACGCTCGCGCTTGGTGTGAGACGGTGGACATTATGTTTAGAAGAAAAACCTACATCCGGCAGAGATTAGATAATCACAATGAGCAAGGCACTAAAGGGATCGGCGTCATCATGGCTTGCCCAATCTAGTTTTTCGGGAGTTACGTGGCCGCAATTAAAAGACCTGTTCTTGGCTAGATATGACACTGTTGAGACTCCAGCTGCGAGTTTATGGCGATTACTCAATAGTAATCCAAAGGAAGGCGTGTGTTTGTCTGCGTATGCCGGGCGATTTATGAGCACTTTATTAGCGCAGTGGAAGTCTTTGTCGAAAGAACAGATTGCGATCGCGCTTACTCTAGCACATACTTCAAAAAGTTCAGCCGCGATTACAAAGAATAACATTTACTACTGAGATTGACACTCGTAATAAATTACAACAAGAGCTCATGGCTTTTAGCTTTAGAAAAAGAGGGCCTCCGCCTAGTGAGAAAACTACTACGCCTGTGGTAGCGAAGAAGCCACGTATGGAGAATACGCGGCGATGCTATAATTGTGGCAAGATGGGTCACGTATCTAGTGATTGTAGAGGCAATCGTAGTCGTGACAGCAATACACGTCTTGGGATATCAGATACTACCTCCTCCCAACAGTCGAAGGAAGCTGGCGCGCAGAAGAAGACGATCACTTCGACCTGCTTCAAGTGTGGCGAACGAGGCCACATCGCGCCGCGCTGTCCCAGTGTGGACGTTAAGTCCAGCTAAGCACGAACCGAACGACGAGTCGATATCTGTTCCATCCAACCAGCTATGGATGAGCTCATAGATGAAACCGGTGAGAAGTTTTCATTTTGTTTTGACTCGGGTGCCGAATGCTCTTTAATAAAACAAGTTCTGTCAGATAAGTTTTCAGGTAAACGACAATATAATGCAGTAACATTATTGGGTATAGGTAACGCGCGCCTTAATTGCAATATCCAAATTCTTGCTACAGTTTCAATTCAGGGTTATTCAGTGCAGTTACTGTTTCACGTGGTGCCCGATTCGTGTATTTCCAACGATATAATGATTGGAAGGGATCTACTTACATTAGGGTTTTCAATAGAGATTTTTGCAGAGAATCTTGTTCTTAAAAAGAATAGGGTAGTTTCTATTTGTGACATAGGTAAAAAGGTAAACAACTTCGAGAATATAGAGTGCGACGTATCTGATCGTGAGAAAGAGCAATTAATAACCTTACTGAAAAATCATTCTAGTTATTTTGTTGAGGGTACACCCACTGGTAGGGTTAGCACGGGTCAGCTGGTCATTAAACTTATTGACCCTAATCTCACGGTTCAACGTAGACCCTATAGGTTAAGTCCAGATGAGAGACAGGAAGTACGCCGTCAAGTCAAAGAACTCTTGTCCGCTGCCATCATACGTGAAAGTTCTTTCCCCTTCGCGAGTCCAATTATCCTAGTTAAGAAGAAGGACGGAAGCGATAGGCTCTGCGTAGATTATAGGGAACTGAACAGCAATACGGTACCTGATAGATATCCTCTGCCACTTATTTTGGATCAAATACAGCGTTTAGTGGGTGCAAACTATTTTACTTCTTTAGATATGGCTAGCGGCTACCATCAGATCCCCGTCGAAGAAAATTCCATAGAACGTACCGCGTTTGTTACACCGGATGGCCAGTTTGAGTATTTGTCAATGCCTTTTGGTCTACGCAATGCACCTTCAGTGTATCAACGTTCCATTAATAAAGCCCTTGGGGCATTAACTGAGTCATTTGCTATAGTTTACATTGATGACGTCATCATTCCATCACGAACAGTAGGCGAGGGCATTGAACGATTACAGCTAGTCCTTAAACGTTAACTGATTCAGGATTTTCGTTAAATATAAAGAAATGTTGTTTTCTTAAAACCAGGGTAGAATTTTTGGGTTATGAGGTGTCGGCCGGTGAAATAAGACCAAATCCTCGCAAAATTCGAGCCCTTACTGAACTCCCACCACCTCAAAACGTCACCCAACTTCGCCAATTCATTGGTTTAGCTTCCTATTTTAGGCAATTCGTACCTGGGTTTTCTCAAAAGGCAGCTCTTCTTTATGGGCTTACGTCCGGTAAAGGTAAAATCAATTGGACTCCCCAACTCGAGAAGGTTCGTAAGGATATAATAGACATTTTGACTAATAAACCTGTATTAATGATCTTTGATCCTAAACTCCTAACGGAACTACATACAGATGCCAGCGCTGAAGGCTATGGTGCAATACTTATGCAGCGAGTTGATGGCAAGCTGTATGTAGTTGAATATTACAGTCGCCGAACCTCCAGCGCTGAATCAAAATACCACTCATATGAGCTGGAAACTGTTGCAGTGGTGAACATTGTCAAGCATTTTCGACACTATTTGCAAGGTAGAAGGTTTACTGTCGTAACTGATTGCAATGCTGTCAAGGCTTCTAAGTCGAAGGTTGACCTTACACCTCGTGTTCGTAGGTGGTGGTGTTTTCTGCAAGCGTTTGACTTTGATGTCGAATATAGACTGGGGAAACAAATGAGCCACGTAGATTTCTTTTCCCGTAACCCGTTGCCAACCACAGTGCGTTTTGCCATTAAAACTGAACAAAAACGTATCCATTTCACCGCGATTTCAGACAATTGGTTACAGGCTGAACAACAAAAAGATAAGGAAATTAATTCTATAATGACAAAACTTCAGGCAAATGAGCTTAGTAGTGATATCGCTAAAACGTACGAAATTAGGCGCGGTCTTCTTTATAGGAAAATTGACAGGTATTTACTGCGGGCCCTTAACTCTAATAGGACGTATAAGTACGCGCACGATCGGGTGCGTGCTTATGCCCCAATGTTATGTTCCATTAGAGTTAAGTGGCGGACTAGAAATCCCAACAAACCAAATTGAAACAGAATGTGCCGATGACGGCCATAGTAAGTAATTAATTTCTTTTCAATTGATCTATGTGACATTGACTAGTATAAATCGTTGATAGCCTGTGTGGCAACAACTAGCCTGTGTGGCAACGACTGGCCTGTGTGGCAACAACCAGCCTGTGTGGCAATGACTGGCCTGTGTGGCAACGACTAGCCTGTGTGGCAACGACTAGCCTGTGTGGCAACGACTAGCCTGTGTGGCAACGACTAGCCTGTGTGGCAACGACAAGCCTGTGTGGCAGCAAATGGCCTGTGTGGCAGCAAATGGCCTGTGTGGCATTGAATTACGTATAAGACTTTTGTAGAACCCTATGCTATGTGTACCTTTTATTTAATTTACGAAACATTTCGTTGTATTTGGACTCAAATATTTGTAATCACTGTGAGTTGTTGGTATAACATGAACAAAGGAAGTTACTTGAAGAGTCAGGGAGACCGAACGGAGTATGCTATAAAAAAAACTATGTCCTTGGCTTACAGATGAGACCCAGACACACGAGGACGTGTGATAATGCAGGACGGCCGTGACGGCGCGCTGATAATGGATTTATTTTAATGATGACGAAATTATTACATTACGTTTTACAGTTTATCATAATTTGATTTTTTCCAATTTTGTTTTAGTTTTAATCTGTGAAATATGAGCGGGTAACCCCGAATAGAGTAGTGGGTGTCGTCTCGAGGAATTGCGGCCGTCATGCGGATGACAGCTGCTGACGAGGTGCACACGTACTAACCTATTGGCTCATAATCCAGTTTTATCTTGGTACTTGTGTGATTTTGTGTAAAATTGTGGAACAATTTAGTAACAAGACTTTGTACAATACACGTGTGCCTTTTTTATTTTGAAATTCCTGTCGTTACAACGCCCACGATGAATAGCGACAGCCAGGACCGCTATGAGGCTCCTTCTGACGCTTCTACAAGTATAATATTAAGCTAAGCTAGCACTTTACTCTAATGCACATTATTATATAGATTCCAATTATTCAGTTATTAAAGTACATTCGATCGAGTTGGTTCTCTAATTTAATAGACCCTAGGACCCCCAACATTTCACGATGTTCCACAAGGGAGGGCCCAGAACCGACCCCTGTGGAACACCGCACGACATCTCGCGACGGCTATCACCGTCGCGTCCCATGTAGGTGACACACCTTCCCGACAGATAAGCCCCCACAATGTTGCGGAGGTAGAGAGGCACCCGGTGGTAGCGCAGGGCCTCCCTAATGCAACCCCAGGGCAAGGTGTTGAAGGCGTTGGAGATGTCCGCCGACACCGCCAGCACCACCCCGCCCCGAGACACTGCTTCCTCCGCCAGGACTCTTACCCTCATTATGGCGTCAATGGTAGAGCGCCCACGACGGAACCCAAACTGGCTGTTGTCCAGGTTCGGCCCCTCTGTACACAAGTGGCTGACGAGGCGGTCTGCGATTATTCGCTCCAGCATCTTGCCCGCCTCGTCCAGCAGCACTATGGGCCGATAAGCGGACGATGAGTCCGCCGGGCGCCCTGCCTTCCTGAGCAAGACCAGTCGACCAGTCTTCCACCGGGTAGGGAACTGGCCTTGCTCAAGGCATGCCGAGAAGAGTCCTCTCAGTGGGGGCTCCAGCTCTTTCATGGCGAGGACCAGAGCGCGGCCAGGCACTCCATCGGGCCCCGGAGCAGTGTTTTTAGCCCGGAGCCGCAATACGGCCGCGCCCATCTCTGCCTGTGTCACCTCTGGGACGGTTTCGCGTTCATCTTGCTCCGACTCTGCAGCTGTGTGCAGAACCATCGGCGGTGGCTCGTACTCGGCTCTCTCAGGGAAGAGGGCCGAGACCACTCGCTCCAGGAACTGCGGCTCGAGACTTTTCGTTAGCGGGGGCGCCCACGGCCGAAGTTTCCCTCGGACCGACCGGTAAGGGCGCCCAAACGGATCCCCGTCTAAGCTCGCCAGCATTTCCTCCCTGGAGCGTGTCTTCGACTCGCCGATGGCCAGCCACAGAGCCAGCTTCGCCGCGCGGTACACCTCATACAGCGCGGCTTCTTCCTCAGGAACCCGTGGACGTCTTCTCCGGCACCGCGTGTACGGGCGTCTGGCGTCTGCGCACTCGACGCGCAGTCGCTCGATCTCGACGCACCACCAGTACAAGCGGCGCCGTGCGGACAGAGAGGAGACGCGTGGCATGCATGCGTCGCAGATCTGCGTCATCGCATCGCCAAACCACTGCGCCTCCCGTTCGACGTCGACGGGACCGACGGTAGCCGACTCCCGGATCCAGGCATGGACTATGGCGGCTTCTTCGAGAGCTTCCCTGTCGAGGCGTTTCAGCGCCCAACGCGGGCCGTCTCTTCGGGGCCCCGATTGGCTACGTCCTCCAGCGGTCTGGGTGGAGACGTCGAATCGGATGTATCGGTGATCCGATAGCGTCTCCACCTCCACCTCAACGTGCCAATCACGGACTCGGTGCACGACAGCAGGACTAGCGAACGAGACGTCCACTATCGAGCCACCCCGCTGCCGTACACACGTGTAGGCGGAACCCCGATTTAAGACGGCCAGGCCCGTCGTGATGGCCCACTCCTCTAGCACTTCGCCTCTCGGGTCCGTGACGGGGGAACCCCACGCCGCAGACTTGGCGTTGAGGTCACCGAGAAGCAAAATGGGTCGAGGGTGAGACTGGCCGACGACGGCTCCCAACTCAACAAGAAAACTCTCGAAGTCGGCGAGACTCCTGTTGGGCGAAAAGTAGGCCCCGATCGTGACGATCCCGTTCACAAGGGCCGCAACCCAACCGTGACCACGGGATACGTCGACGAGAGTCGCGCCGATGATGGCCACCAGGCCGTCTAGATCCCCTGCCCAGTTATCGCGGGGGGGGGGATGAAATACGGCTCAGCGACCACCGCCACATTTATCGACCACTGCGCCATGCTCTGGAGAAGGAGATCCTGAGCTCTGGTGCAGTGGTTGATGTTCGCCTGGAGGAAATGGTGAGTGTGAATGACACAGAGGCCGGGTGTGGCCGATGCCGAAGCACCGGAAACACCTCAGCGGCTGGTCCTCGAGTGCCCTGACCGCTCCCGAGCTGAAGCCGACCGTCAGCCGGCCCTTCGCCAGGGCGGCTCTGGCAGCGGGAACCGGGCACTCAAGGCGGACGGTGCCCATGCCACCGCGGCCGGGCCTTATGTCCCGACTCTGGACCGCCGCGACGTCGCAGCCCCCTAACGCTGCGACCGCCTCCACCACCTCCTCCTTGGTGACGGAATCGTCGAGATCCGTCACCTCGAGTGTCACCAACTTTACCGGTCGGGCCTCCTTGGCGGAGTCCGCGATGACCTCCCGCAGCTTAGCTGCAAATAGGTCCGCGCGGGCTCCCCCCTCTGCCCCCGGGAACTCGAATAATCGAGCCCCGGCTTGGGTCCGCCGGCAAGACACACTGCCGATCCCCAGTTGAGTGGGATCGGCATTATAATAATAATAAATGTGTGTGGACAAATGTGCAGTCATGTATGTAAAGCGAGGGGAGATTATGGAATCCGAGGGACTTCAGCTCTCTGACTCCATACACCTAAGATCCCTTTCCTCATTCGAAAACTATAAGTATTTGGGTATGTCGGAAGCGTTAGGCATTAACGTAGCTGACATGAAGCAATCGTTGAGGGAGCGCTTCTTTGGTCGCCTGAAGAAGGTACTAAATAGCCTTCTTTCGGGCGGGAACAAGGTGCGCGCCATCAACGGTTGGGTCATGCCGGTTTTAATGTACTCTTTCGGCATACTCAAATGGACTCAGACCGAACTGGACGCCCTGGATAGGAGAGTTCGTACACTGCTGACCGCAAACCGGATGCATCACCCACGATCATCGGTGATGAGACTGTACATCCCGCGGAAGTGCGGGGGTCGAGGCTTTTTAAACGCGAAGACCCTCCACAACCGCGAAGTGTGCAGCCTCAGAGAATATTTTTTAAAAACAGAGGTGGGTATGCACCGAGATGTGGTCGCAGTGGACAAGGCACTCACCCCGCTGTCCATGGCTAAAGAGAACTGGCGCAAACCTGTAATACTGACTACCGATGACCGCAAGGAAATATGGCAAGGCAAGGTTCTTCACGGACGCTTTTACCAGGCTCTTCATGGGCCCGATGTAGATTTTCTAGCGTCCGTGTCCTGGTTACGTTTCGGCGACCTCTTTGGGGAAACTGAAGGTTTTGTCTGTGCGATTATGCTGACGAACAACTACCGGAAACATATTATGAAGGACGGGACGGTGGACGTGTGTCGGGCATGCCACCGTCCGGGTGAGTCCATCAGACATATTATTTCTGGTTGTTCTCGTCTGGCTAACGGCGAGTACTTGCACAGGCACAACCAAGTGGCCAGGATTATTCACCAGCAACTTGCCTTGAAATATAAACTTGTGGAATCTGAGGTACCGTACTACAAGTATGTGCCCGACCCAGTTCTCGAGAAAGACCATGTCACGCTGTACTGGGATCGGCCTATCATTACTGACAGGACTATTGTTGCCAATAAGCCTGACATAGTGGTGATAGACCGATCAGCGCGCCGCGTAATGATAGTCGATGTTACCATCCCGCATGACGAGAACCTCGTGAAGGCTGAGAAAGAGAAGCAAATAAAATATCTCGACTTGGCTCACGAGGTTGTCAGCATGTGGAATGTGGACTCGGCTATCATTGTGCCGATTGTCGTTACGGCCAATGGCCTAATGGCTAAAAGCCTCGATGAACATCTATCGAAGCTCTCACTTGGCAGTTGGATCAAGAGCCAGATTCAGAAGGCAGTACTCCTCGATACGGCCCGCATTGTGAGGAGGTTCCTGTCTCTGCAGCCCTAACCACCGGTAGCTTGGACCCTGCTCCCGATACCGGCGGAAACCTGTTTTTTATATTTTTAAATGTTTTTTTACCTTTTTTGTTTTATAAGAAATATTTAAAAATATAGTAAATAAGATGAAAAGTGAATAAAGGAAATAATAATAATACATTTATTTGTCAGAATATTGTTATACAGTTGTTACATGGTTATAAGAGTTCATAATATTCTGCCGTTTCCGGCGTACAAATACATTTTCAAATAAATTAGGATATCACTCAAATTAAATAAAAAATTGGTCAAATATTAGGAATCAAATGTCAAAAAGATTATATTAAAAATGTCAAAGAAATGAGAGAGAATGTAATTATTTCATAATATGTAGGTCAACTATTCATTCCAAAAATCATTGGACGAGTAATAGCATTTATTTAAGAGATAATCGAATAATTTACATTTGAATGTCCTAAAGTTAAGAGTTTTAAAACAATCTGGTAGTTTATTATAGATTTTGGTCGCCATACAAAATACATTATCAGAAAACAGTTTATTATTTCGTCTAGGTACACGAAGCATGTGAACTTTGCGGCTAGGTCTGGATACAAGGTCATTATGCAGTTTAAATTCATGCTTATTTTGGTACACAAAAATACAAATTTCAAAAATATATAGTGCTGGGAGTGGTAATATTTTAAATTTTTTGAATTTTTAAATCGTTGCTACGCGCCCGCACTAAGATTGACGCGTACGTCTCCCCTCGCTCCGCCGCCTCCGCGGTGAGGGTCACCACGACGGCCGCGGTTTTAGGAGAGACTAGCTGCCCCTTTCCCCTCGCTCTACCTCTACCTCCCCGCTTCCCGCCCCCTTCTCTGCCGGTCGTCTGCGACCGGCTGGGAGCGGGGACGGCTGGGGCGGCAGCCGCCGACTTTTTGGCTTTGCCCTTCCCCCTCCCGACCACTTCCGTCCACTCATTGGACGGGGTGGTCGAGGGGAGAAGGGCGTCCTCCTGGACCTGGGATGAGGAGGACGGCCCCGGCTCGGAGCGCCCCTTATCCGCCGCAAGCGGCGGTCGGAGGCGCTTTTCCGGCAGGAGCCGGTCCTCTATTCCTGCCAGGCAGGCTCGCGTGAAGGCCCGCTCCTCCATTACCACCTTGCGGATTATGTCCTCAAGGTTGGAGTTGGAGGAGGGGCCTTCTGCCGCAGGACTCGTCTTCTTAGACGTCGACGACGAAGGCGTCGATGACGTCTTCGTCGTCTCGGCGGGGGCCTGCTGCGGCCGGGCCGTGGCTTCAGCCAGCTTGCGATGAAGCTCACTGACTTCCACCTGCAGGCGATCCACCCTCGCCTGCAGTTGCCGTGTCTCGTCAGTGGCCTTCCGCTGCACCAGCTCCTTGACCACACCGCGCAAGCTCGCGGCCCGACATTTGAGGGCCTTCTGGAAGGTCCCCTTCAAGTTTGAGGACTTCCCACAGTCCCACACTACCCTCCCATCGGGGGATGGAAGGGTAGTGTGGGACTCCCCGGTCTGAGACCGGTATACCCACTAAAACGACCCAGCGGCATTCCCGCTTCGTCCTAGTGGCGGGGGACTGGGAAACCGGCACAGCCTTTACTTCCAGTCCTCCGCCGACGATGACCCGCACAGCGGACCTCACGCCCCCCCCGTGGGGAGGGGGACGGGCCAGGGAATGACAGACGAAGGTGGTGACGGGTGCAATGCGGGCGAAGGCACCCCCGCGCCTGTCGCCCGCCCGTCGCCACCATGAAGAGGGAGACCGCGTCTTCTCCGACCTCTTCTTCTTCTGCGGAGCGGCGCTGCGAGAGGGTCTTCCTCCCGCGCGCGCTCCGCCGCCTCCTTTTGCGAGACTACGTCCTCGCAAAAGGAGGCGACCGCTGACCAGGCCCCCTCGCTCCCCAGCATGGCGTTGACCACACCGGGAAGCGAGAGGTCCCGTCCGATCTCCGCGATCAGACTGCGGCGCGGCTCGGACCAAGCTGGGCACACCTCGAGGGTGTGCTGCGCCGTGTCCTCCGCCGCGCCGCAGTCGTGGCACGCCGGGGCTTCCTCCCTCCCGATCCGGTGCAGGTACGTTCCGAAGCAGCCATGCCCGGACAACACCTGCACCAGACGGAACGAGAGGAAACCATGGGACCGCTCGAGCCAGGCCCGGAGGACCGGACCGAGCGCGTCCAACGTCCGGCGGCCAAAGGCGGCGGTGGCTAGGTCCTCCGTCCAATGGAGGACGATGGCGTCCCTCGCCTCCCGCCGCACGGCCTCCCGCTCCTCGGCGACGGGGCGCTCCCCGAGCGCCCTGCGATGCGCCGTCCACTCATACACCCTGGCCAGCACCCAAGCCTCCAACTCCCAAGGAGGGGTGCCGGCCAGAGCGCACGCCGCCGAAAAACCCACCGACCGGTAGGCCCTCGCCACCCGCAGTGCAATGGCCCTTTGGGGCTTGCGGATGGCGGTCGTGTTCTCCCTCCTGTGGAGGGAGTCCGCCCAAATGGGGGCCCCGTACAGGGCCATGCTCCGCAAGATGCCGGCATAGAGGCGCCGGCATTTCGCCTTGGGCCCCCCCAGGTTCGGGAGGAGCCACGAGAGGGCGTCCGCGGCCTTCAACAGGCGCGTCGACAGCCCGCTGAAATGCGGGCCGAAGCGCCACCTGTCGTCCAGCACCAGGCCCGCGAAAGAACACGGCCTCGGTCTTGTGCAGCGCCACCTTCAATCCCAGGCGGCGGATCCTCTCTGCAACCAAGGATCCGCCAGCCGAGGCCAGACAGGCCGCGTCCGCGAAACTCCTCCCCCGTGCAGTGAGCAGGGTGTCATCCGCGTAGCAGATGACACTCGTGCCCGGGAGGAGGGCTCCCCGCAGTAGCCAATCGAACCCGATGTTCCACAGCGGGGGCCCAAGCACCGACCCCTGTGGAACACCGGACTCTGCTTCGTACCGCCTCACTGTGGCCGTCTTGTCTACGAGGAGGACCTCTCGGTCCTCCAAGTAGCTGGCCAGGAGGCTCCGCAGATATTGGGGCACTCCGTGATACCGGAGCGCCTCCAATACACCACCGACACCGCCAGCACTCCGTCCCCCGCCTCGACTGCCTCCCTCACCTGGCCCTTGAGTAGGGCCAGCGCGTCGATCGTCGAACGCCCACGACGGAAACCGAATTGGGCGTCCGACAGATCCGGCCCTACATCCCGCAAATGGCTCCCGAGCCGGGAGGCGACTATCCCCTCGAACAATTTACCGACCTCATCGAGCAACACGACGGGCCGGTATGCCGAGGGGGAGTCCACCGGGCGTCCCGCCTTTCGGAGGAGGCAAAGCTGCCCCTCCTTCCACAGTTTCGGGAACTTCCCAGCCGCAAAGCACGCGCTGAAAAGGTCCCGATGCCTGTCCTCCATCTCGGAGGCAGCTATTGCCACCACCCGTGCGGGGACGCCCGTCCGGCCCGGGGGCCGTCTTCTTGGCGCGGAGGCTGAGTACCCCCGCGTAGATCTCCGCCGCCGTCACCGGGGGGACCTCCTCCTCCGGCGAAGCCGCCCCTTGCGGGGGATCCATTGTTGGTGGGGCGAAGTCGGTCCTGCGCGGAAACAGGGACCGGACCACCCCATCCAGCAGTGCTGGCTCGAGGGTCTCCGACAGTGGGGGACCATAGGGGCGGAGCTGGTTCCGCGCCGCCTTGTATGGCCTCCCATAGGGGTCCCTGTCGAGACCCTCCAGCATTTCGGCCCTCGCCGAGTCTTCTGCAGCGCCCATTGCAGACTTGAGGACCGTCGTCGCCTCTCGATAGCAGGCGTATAGGCGGTCCTCTTCTGCCCGGACTCGGTTCTGGGCGCTGCGCCGTCGACTCCGCGCGTAGGCCCTTCTGGCCGCCACGCAGGCGGCCCGGAGTTCCGACAGCTCCTCCGTCCACCAATAAACGGCGCGACTGGGAGGCGGACGGCGAGACCGAGGCATGCTGGAATTGCACACCTCGGTCAGGGCCCCTCTGAGCCGAACCGCTGCGGCGTCTACGTCCAGGACCTCAACAGGGGGCGACAGCCAGTCCTGGAGGAAAGCCGCCTCCTTGGCTGCCTCCCGGTCCAGGCGGGTGAGTGCCCACCGCGGGAAGGAAGATTGCCCAGCGCGGGCCATCCCCCCCCCCCCCCCTGGGTGGAGATGTCGAACCGCACGTATCGGTGGTCCGACAAGGTCTCCACCATCTCAACCCGCCAGTTCACGACGCGGGCGGCCAGCGCGGGGGTGGCGAAAGTGACGTCCACCACCGACCCACCCTGTTGCCGCACACACGTGTGGACCGTCCCCCTGTTGAGGAGGGACACACCGCTTGAGGCCGCCCAGAACTCAACGGCGCGTCCCCGGACGTTGCACCCGGCGGCCGGGTTGCCCCAGGCCGCCGACTTGGCGTTCAGGTCGCCCAACACCACGACCTGGCGAGGCGCCGCCCTCCCTACGACTGCAGTGAGGACCTCCAGGAAATCCTCAAAGTCCAAGAGAGGGCGGTTTGGGGAGAAATAGACCCCGACCAGGGCCATGTCCCCCCCCCCCCACGCGGCGGCCACGTATCCCGGTCCCCTCTCTAAGAGCGAGAGGGGAGGGGAGTCCGTGGAAGACCGCGCCACCAACGCCACCAGGCCGTCCCGGTCACCCAGCCAACGGCCAGGGACCGAGTAAGGCTCGGCGACCACCGCCAAGTCCACCAACCACTCAGCCATCGTCTGCATCAGCAGATCTTGGGCTGCCCTGCAGTGGTTGGCGTTCGCTTGAAGGATGCGATGTTCGACTATATCCATCAGTCGGACATCGCACCCCCCTCCGCAGCCGCCGCAGGAACGGCGGTACCAGCAGCCGCAACAGGCCCGGTTGGCGCCTGTACTTTGCCACGCTTAGGGGGAGGATTGCAGTTCCTCCCCTTCATCACGTGGTCCGCTTGGCTGCCACTGGCAGCACAGACCGAGCAGTGCGGCGTGGCGACCTTACAGGAGGCGGCTTGGTGGCCCCCCATGCCGCAGCGGTAGCAGGTGTCTGACCTGTCCACCGCGGACGGACACAGAGGCCGGGTGTGGCCGATGCCGAAGCACCGGAAACACCTCAGCGGCTGGTCCTCGAGTGCCCTGACCGCACCCGACCTGAAGCCGACCGTCAGCCGGCCCTTCGCCAGGGCGGCTCTGGCAGCGGGAACCGGGCACTCAAGGCGGACGGTGCCCATTCCACCGCGGCCGGGCCTTATTATTTATAGATTTATAATTTTAAGTAAGCTACTAGTGATACTATGTTATTAATTATTTCAAAAAATCATTTATTTTCATTGCGATATTAACTTTCAGACATTTTGCCACCAAGCGGCGTCACTGTGAAAGAATAGTCACGTAAGGTTTAGTACCACGAAACTTTACCGTAACGAGGACCGTTTTAGTTTTTTGTTGTTTTTACGTGTTAAATTAAGGTTTTTTGGTATTGTTTTTAGTAATTATAAGAAATAAAGACCCACTGCGTATTTAGAAGTTAAGAAAATATTGTAAAAAACGTCTTAGCACAAGAAATAGCCCTTGTAAAGTTTCCCATACAAAAAGGCACCTTTGCTCTGATTGGTCGAAAGTTTATGATTGTTTTCGCGGGGAAATGTCCGAAATGCGCAGAAAATGCGCGGGAAAATTAAGGGCCGTGATTGGTCAGCGCTGCCTATAAAAAAAAAGGGATTACAAGAGGGAGAGAAGGCAATAGTTACCATATTCCGGGCCTTTGCTGCCTTCGTTTCCCCAGAAGCCGACCTCATGGCGGCGGAAATCAGGGCGTCTGATTACAAGGCGGAGTCCCTCCTAAACATCTTCAACGCTCATCCTAAGATAGAGCGGGCCCTTCAGGTAATTAATTTTAATCAATCCAATGGATAATACGGCTAATTCACGTATTCTCCTTAGATTAGGCTTCTTTAATGCCAATGGCATTAGAACTCAGCGCGACGAGATCGCCACCTTTCTCCGCGACCATCAGGTAGACGTAGTACTTCTTGTCCAGGAGACGTTCTTAAAACCTTGTCACCGTGACCCGAAGATCGCGAACTACCGCTTAGTCCGCAATGATCGTTCGCGTTGTCACAAGGGAGGCACGCTCATTTACTATACGAAGGATCTGTACTGCATCCCCTTAGACCCCCCTCCGCTTGAGTCACTTTTAGAGATCTCAATCTGTCGGCTCCGTATGACCGGTCACCAACCGATCCATATCATCTCCGCGTATATGCCCCCCGTCAACACTAGAGAAGATCATTCACTTCTTGTCAAGGACTTTACTGTCGTCTTCGGCTTGAGCGATTCCGTCATATTAGCGGGGGACCTCAACGCCAAAAACCCCGCCTGGAACAGTACATTTACTAACCCGAGAGGGAGAGTAATTGACGACCTAGATGAGGCCCTCAATTTTGACCCCATCGCGCCTATGGAGCACACTCACTACCCTACGACTGTCACCTCCCGTACCGATGTACTCGATATAGCGTTACTCAAAAATGTCAGCCTGAGGCTACATTCCATTGAGACGTTTCACGAGCTCAACTCGGATCACCGTCCTGTGCTTATGCACCTTATCCCTCGCTCGGGTCCGTCTGACCCCGACGCCCCCCCGCCCACCATAGTGATGACTGACTGGAAGAAAGTCAGCGCCAAGCTGGCTTCTGCCACGTCACCTCACTTGGAAGCCATCCCCGACCATATAGTCTCAGTCGCAGACACGACGGCCGCCATCATCGCCATTGTTTACAGATCACGTCCAATCCGTACTGAAGGATTGTTCACGGGAAGTCCCAGAGACGAGTGATCGTCGATGGAAACTACCCGCTGACGTGCGTGATTTGATAAACGAGAAGAACGCAGCCATCCGTGCTTACAGCAGCTTTCCCTGCGAGGCAAACAAAGCTCACATGCGTAATTTACAGCGTGCTGTAAAGGATCGCACCAGTGAGTTTCGTAATAATCAATGGGACAAAACGCTAAGCGATCTCGAGCCTACCCACTTAGCCTTCTGGCAGTTACAACGTACGTTGCGTGCCACCCATGATGAGGCCTCTATGCCTCCTCTCAAACGCCCCGATAAGAGCGTCGCGTTCGACGACTCTGAGAAGGCTGAATGCCTGGCCGACAGCCTGGAATCTCAGTGCTCACCTAGTTTACAGCCAGTAGACAAGCGACACCTAGAGATGGTGGACGCATTCGTCGAATCTAAGTCCGCCCTCCCCCCCGTTGAAGACCCTGATGATCCTCTGCCTCCCGTCACATACGAGGAAGTGCAAGACATCATTAAAAGGCTTTAGCCTCGGAAAGCTCCCGGCTCCGATGGCATCACCAATAAGGTGTTTAAACTCCTCCCCGGCCAGCTCATTTTACTTTTGGTCGCCATCTTCAATGGCGCCCTAAGCAATAATATATTTCCCCAGATCTGGAAAGAGGCCACTGTAATCGGCATTGCCAAACCAGGCAAACCAAAGGCGGAGCCGTCGAGCTACCGGCCTATCAGTCTCCTCAATGCACTCGGCAAAATCTACGAGAGACTTATTTATAAGCGACTCAAAGATTATGCCGAAGCAAAGAGTCTCATTCCCAACGAGCAGTACGGCTTCAGGACCGGACACTCGTGCATCCAACAAGTACACCGCATCGTAGAACACTTGAGCGCTGGCTTTCAGCGTGGAGCGATGACGGTAGTACTCTTCTTCGATATAGCGAAAGCGTTCGATAAAGTCTGGCACAACGGCTTATTATATAAGCTATACGAAATGGGAGTGCCAGACCGTCTCGTGCTCATCTTACGGGACTTTCTGTCGAATCGCACTTTCCGCTACCGAATAGGGGACGCTCTGTCCTCTCCTCACCCCATACGAGCCGGAGTCCCTCAAGGCTCCGTCGTATCCCCACTCGCCTTCACACTGTACACCAGTGACATCCCTAAGAGCAACAGAGCTCAGTTAGCCCTATTCGCCGATGATACGGCCATCTACTATACTGGCTACAGCCAAGATAGCATCGCTGGCACTCTGCAGACGGCAGCCAACGTCCTAGGCGCTTGGTTCCGTAAGTGGAGAATCGAGGTCAACCCCGTAAAGAGCCAGGCGGTTTTGTTATGCAAACCGCGTCTCAACCGTTCCCCCCCCCCCCCCCCCCCCGCCCGATCACTATGTACGGCAAGCCTATCCCTTGGGAGAAGCAAGCCTAGGAGTCACACTCGACCGTCACTTGACCTTCGCGTCACATATCAAAGCGGCCCGTAACCGGGCTGCCTTTGCTATGGGTAGGCTCCATTCCATGCTGACGGCTAAGAGCAAGTTGTCACTTAAGTGCAAATTGCGACTCTATACCGCAGTAATACGTCCCATTATGACTTACGCTTGTGTCGTGTTCGCACACACAAAGCCTCGTCACATTCATAGGATGCAGACATTGCAGAACCGTTTCCTACGTAAAATCACGGGCGCCCCCTGGTTTGTCCGTAACGACAACCTTCACCTTGGCCTCAAAATCCCGACTATACTTCAGTTCATGAAACGTCTTTCCAAGCGTTTCTTGAGTCTAGTCGTGTCGGCCAATGGCTTAATTGCCAAAAGCCTCGACCAACATCTTAGTACGCTTTCGCTTGACAGCTGGATCAAGGGCTTGATTCAGAAAGCAGTATTTCTGGACACGGCGCGTATTCTTAGGAGGGTCCTCTCTCAAGAGCCCTGACCACCGGTAGCTCGGACCCTGTTCCCAATGCTGGTGGGCTACTATTTTTTTATATTTTAATTGTTTTTTTTTTTTTATTTAGCTTTGTAAAAATATTTAAAAATGTAATTAGTATGTAGGTAAGTAAATAAAAGAAATAAATAATCATAATAAACTTTTTATTTCTCTTCCACAAAGGCAAAAATATGAAGACACATTACATCTAATAAATCCTTTGTGGGAGACTGGTATCTGCACTAGGAAGAACCTGTCACACAGATTACCAGGCCCCCCCCAAAAACAGTGTACAAAATTACAACAAAATTATGAATGGAGTTATGTTGACGAATAACTACTGGAGATTTATTATGACGTAAGGTACGGTTGACTGTGTCAGGCATGTCACCGTGCAGGTAAATGAGCTCCGGGTGTTTTCGTTTGGCAAACGAAGAGTATTTGCATAGACACTTGTAGCCAGGAATATCTATCAGCAACTTGGTCTAAAATACAGCCTTGTGGAATTGGAAATGCCGTACTTAAGTATGTGCCCGACCAAGTTCCCGAAAATGGCAATATCACACTGAACTACAATTAATCCATCATCACTGATAGGACTATTCTAGCCAATAAGCCTGATATAGTGGTGGTGGATCGATTAGAGCGGCGCTTAATCATTGTTGACATACACAACTGTCCCGCATGGCGAGAACCTCTTGTAAGCCGAGAAGGATAAGCAAATAAAGTTTTTTTACTTGGCTCGCGAAGTTGTCGACATGTGGGATGTGCACTCAGCGACCATTGTGCCCATAGTTGTTTCAGCCAATGGCTTAATAGCTAAGAGCCTCGACCTTACCTGAGGAGGCTCTAAGACCGCTGGATCAAGGGCTTGATTCAGAAAGCGGTACTCCCGGACATGGCTATTGTTAGGAAGTTCCTTTCTCTGAATCCCTGACCGCCGGTAGCTTGGACACTGTTCGCGACTCTGGTGGGCTACTTATCTGTATATTTTTTAATGTTTTTTTAATACTGTTGTTTTTCACTATTGTTTCGATTGTTAAAACGGTTAAAAACACGTTATCGCCAATATCTCGCTGAAAAAGCATCGCAAAGGTCTGTTCTTTTTTTTAAACCTAGATTTGTATTTGTCATACAATGTAAAAATACACAAAAAATCCTAGGTTTATATTTTAGGTACTGTAGCCCGGTATTGCGTAGAAATTAGTCGTGATTATCTATCGAAGAAAGTAAGTAAAAGCGAGTATTTTTTGGAAAAATACACCTATATGTAGAACTACCGATGATATGGCGGTGCGCTTGTCCTTGAGATAGGATAATTCGGAGGCAGTAGCGGATGACGTGACCCCTCACCAGCTGCACTGCACTGCCTCAGTTACGTGATCGGGCTCCGTGGCACATCCCGGGTACTACACGATGTGACGAGGAGGTTAGGAGGAAGGGGGAGAGGGCATAATAAAACAACTAGTTACAACGTACATTCATAATATTATATTTACATCTGGCACAACCTGTACGCACAGTTAAACGGATAGAATACGTGTACAATGTGTATCGATTACAGAGTCACGTCGCTACCGGCGCGTCGCTCGGGGGCCCGTGCGCGGGGCCCGGGGGCCCGGGTGGGGCCCGTGCGGGGCCCGGGCCGCGGAGCGAGGCAGCGGTGCGCGCCGACGGGCGACAAATCACTAAAGCTAACGGCTTTGTACTTTATATACAAAAAAAATGTAGCAGTACACGTACGGCGGCTTCACGTCCGGCGCGGCCCGGCCGGGGCCTCGCGGCTCGCACGCAATAGCGTCGCACACCGGGGACCGAGTATAAAAATATACTTCAGTAAAAATGAAAAGGAATAAAATAGGACGTTCGGTGTCGGGCCGCAGTTAGCTGGCGCACTTGGTCTTGCCGTCCAGCAGCTTGCGCCACAGGTCGAACTGCTCGTGGTAGCGCACCATGTGGATGGCCAGCCCGCGCTGCACGGCGCACGGGTGCGCGGCCACGCGCTTGTTGTAGAACTCGGGCGCGTGCGTGCGCGCGAGCGCCAGGCGCGCGCCCAGCACGCCCGTCACGAACACGTCCTCCAGGCGCACGTAGCGCTCGGCGGGCGCGGCCCGCAGCAGCGCGCGGATGCAGTCGGCCGTGAGCAGGTAGGCGGGCCCGGTCGCGAAGTCCGGGAACACGCGCCCCGGGAACTGCAGCGGCGACACGTAGTACTTCGACTTGGTCGTGCGCTTGGGCAGCGAGCGCCGCATCACCTGCGACACATTCGCGAACATAAAAACACACGCGTATTCTACTATCTTACAATACTTCACTAACATGTCAGTGTTCACACTTAAGATAAGATGGACAAATAACGACTTTTATTAATTGTCCAAAACATGAGTATACTCATGGCGTGGCATGCAAGATGGTACATCAAATTATATCAGTCATTTAAGAGTCATGTATTGCCTAAACGGCAAACAAAATTTTCAAAAAACATTTTTAAAAGCAAGCTTTTTAACCCCCGATCAAAAAAGAGGGATGTTATAAGTTTGACGTGTGAATCTTTATGTCTGTCTGTAGCATCGTAACTCCTAAACGGATGAACTGATTTTATTAAATTGGTTTCGTTTGAAAGGTGTTTCAATCCAGAGTGTTCTTAGCTATGTGTATGTTTCGATAATATCTGCTGAGCCGTTTGAAGGTCATCACCTCTTTTCTAGTTGATGAAGGGATATAAACAACTTGCACAGATCTAGTCGATTTGAAATTTGAAATATTGTCACTTGTCAACATAGGCATTGCCGAGGGGGGGGGGCTGCACCCCCTGTCCCCAAAATTATCGGTTTTTTTAGGACAGTCAAGGCTAAGAAAAAATTACATTAAAAATTTAAAAAACCTCCGACGCAATACATGTTAAAAGCCAAAAATAAATTAATCCAAGCGTCGTAGCGTCGGGGGCCCGCTTTGTTTTGTGTTTTTTTGAGTCGGGGGTTTTTTTTTCATGCTTTTTAAACTTATATTATTTTTTCCTAGCCTTGATTGTCCCACTCCTAGACATAGGCGTCCCACCATTCCTTCCAATTTTCTCGGTGTTGCGCCTCTTCTCGCGAATTAACGAAAACAATGAAAGTTATGAATTTAAAAAAGAAACGATAATTTAGGGGGAAGGGGGTGCAGTCACCTCCCCCCCCCTCGGAAATGCCCATGGTGACAAGTGACAAGATTTCAAACTCAAAGCGTTTATTTCAAATAGACTATTACAGGCACTTTTGAAAGTAAAAAAAAAACAGTACAAAACGCAAAGCTACAGTCCCAGACACAAGGCATAATAACTTGTGAAAGTACTGTAGTTGCCCATTCCAAAGCGTAGATCTCTATGGAGAAGAATGGGCAAGAAACTCCATGGACACTCTTTTAAATCCAATTTTAGTCACAAAATCTTGGTTACATCGTCCATGTTGAGAATTACAAATATGTGAGAACGATGTAGAAATATTATACGTGCAAGTTAGGGAGCGTCCAGAGTAAAAGACGAAATCAATAATTCGAAAATAAGAGATGACCAGTCACAACTGACAGCGCCCGTTCACGAACATGACGCATGTATCAGCCATCACTCAATTCACCCATATTGAGGAACTAAATGACCCGACACACCCGCCACCATCAGCGTGACATTTAAGTGAGCATGACATTCACTCAAACGCCAGGGTAAATTCGCGTCAATGAAAGATGTAGGCACTCAGTAAATGGTGGCTTTACAGTACATAGTCTCTCACATGTGCCATGCAATTAAATAAAACTAGGAGATTGAATCTATACAAAGCAAAGATATTTTTACAATCTTCTGCGGCTTCCACAATAACTTCCTTATAATATTAATGTAATTTGTAATGGTAATTTGACTGTTGCTTTGTTGTGGAGCAGGACCAGCATTGAGCCAAGCATTTTTATCATCAATCCCCCAACTTATAATATGCTTGCCTACATAGTGTACGTTTTATGTAAGTTCAAATTTCAAATCGACTAGACCTGTGGAAGTTGTTTATATCCCTTCTTCAACTAGAAAAGAGGTGATGATCTTAAAACGGCTGAGCAGATTTTCTTGAAACATAGTTTTGGTTGCGAAACTCAGATGCCATGGCGGCCGAAAGGGTTAAGAACACTCTCGATTAAAATACCTTTCAAACGAAACCAATTTTATCAAAATCGGTTCATCCGTTTAGGAGCTACGATGCCACAGACAAACACACAGATACACAGAAACAAAAACTCAAATTAAAAAGTTAAAAAGCCTTGTTTGGTGCTACGAAACCCTGTGTATGCGAGTACGACTCGCACACACATGTCGGTTTTTGGGGTTCCGTAGTCAACAAGGAACCCTTATAGTTTCGCCATGTCTGTCTGTCTGTCTGTCTGTCTGTCCGCGGTTTAGCTCAAAAACTATTGGTACCAGAAAGTTGTAATTTGGCATGAGTATACACGTTACTGACGCCGAAAAAGTGGTAAAATAACATTTTGAAAAAGCAATTATTTAGGGTTACCTTCCCTACATGTAAAGTGGGGATGATAATTTTTTTTTCGTGCTTCCCATTGTGCTATCGTTGGATAGGCCTTTTAAAAATATTAGGGGTTTGGGAAGACCGTTTTTTGATTAAGTAAACCGTTCGTGACTTATCAAGCTTTAAAGTACCAATTTTCGTTGGATTCAAGGGTCCCCCCCCCTCTACCAACTAAGCGGTTGGAGTTAGAAATACAAATGTTACGGCAGTAGTACCTATATATAACGAAGTTTAAAGGAAAACTATGACACTTAAGTGGGCTTTACAAGTTTACGAGTAATAGTCGACCAAATGTATGACTCGAAAATTTCGAACAACTCCATAGAAATGTCGATAGATGGCACTAAGTGTCAGTTGTATCGCGCTAATGTTTCATTACTAAATAAGTTTTATAAGAAAAAAAAAACAGTTGTTGTTTGTATAGGAAGTCAAATTAGGTAGGTAGTCATGTTTGGATTTTAGTTAGAGCGTGGTACGAAATTATCAGTCAGCGAATACGACACGCACTTGGCTGTTATAAAAACTACGGAACCCTACACTGCGCGTGGCTCGACACGCACTTGACCGGTTTTTTTATTTTGAACTGGGAACGTTATTAGTTGTGCCGTATGGTCCGATAGAGCAAGTTCTAGGACTTCAACTTTACATGCTATGCTTTGCGAAAGTTATGAGGAATATTATCAATACAATAGTAAAAGAGAACATCAGAGATAAAGAAATCTACATTATAACGGCTACTCATTGCATTGTTTGAATAATGCACTGACTGATAACGCTTACAGAAACTACGAATAAGAGCGGACTGAGCAAAGCACCCTGAGGCATTCCGCTGGGCATAGGTTCCCAACTAGAATTGCACTATAGAGCACTACAGCTTGTGATCTATTTATATTGATATAAGAGAAGAACCACCACACAAGAATCCCATTATACAATGTAATGTACAATATATGTTATTGAACTTCTTCAGTAAGGTGCCATGCTGATGCTGAATTCGATCAAGAAACTAAAAAGCACCCCGAGGCCCTACCATGACGTCTTACAGCAGGATTGTTGAAATGCCATTCCAGCGTGGGAAAAGTCGGAGTTATATGTGACGTCTAGCGCCATTTCTTTCCCACTCTGGAATAAGATTAAAACAATATTGCTTTAAGACGTCATGGTAGGCCAGCAGGTTTGAGGTTTTATACCTATTACTAATAGGTCTAAAACCTCAAACCTGCTGCTTAGAGCATTCGTTCAATAGGGAGATGAATGAGTAAGCAACGGTAGTGTACCTTGCCCCAAATAGTGCGCGTGGCGTTGACCCGGCTCGGCGCGGCCGCGAAGTGCAGCAGGCGCGGGATGTTGATGAACATGTCGTCGTCCGTCTTGAGCAGGCGCGGCGCGCGCGGGCAGTAGGTATCCGCCCACTCCAGCATCGACAGCGTCTTCAGCGTCAGGTTGGAGTACGAGTCGCGCGAGCGGCCTTCGATCAGGTCGCCGTACAGCGCGTCCTCCGCGTCGATGGCGGCGCGCAGCGAGGCCGGCGGCGCGCCCAGCACGAACGCCACGGCCACGTCGGCGCGCGCCGCGTAGTGCCCCCACGTGAGCCGCAC
The DNA here is from genome assembly GCA_949152445.1 of Cerastis rubricosa. Lineage (NCBI taxonomy): Eukaryota > Metazoa > Arthropoda > Insecta > Lepidoptera > Noctuidae > Cerastis > Cerastis rubricosa. The sequence goes on from OX424546.1 coordinate 220,049, forward strand.
GGCGTCGCGCGCCGCCGCGTGGCTGGGCGCCGACGACACCAGCACCAGCAGGCGCAGGCGCGCGCCCAGCGCCGGGCACAGCTCGGGGTGCGGCCGCGCGTGGCCCGCCTCGTACACGTCGCGCACCAGCACCACGCCCGGCTCGCGGCGCGGCGTGGCGGGCGGCGCCGTGGACGCGGCGGCGGGCGGCGCGCTGGGCGGCGCGGTGCGGTTGGCGGGCGCGGGCGTGGAGGGCGGCGCGGCGGGCGGCGCGGCGGGCGGCGCCGGGCGCAGCGGCGCGGGCCGCAGCGGGCGCGGCGCGGGCGGCAGGCGCGCCAGCAGCAGCAGCAGCAGCGCGGCCAGGGCGGCGAGCGCGGCGCAGTGCGAGCGCCGCACGGGGCCCAGCATGAGGGCGCGCTCACCGCCGCGACCCGCCACACACCTGCAACGACACGCGCATAATCACTCGCCTGCCTCGGTTTCCGTTTCATAATATCATGTTCTCGTATGTATATTTTACTGGCTTTTGCCCGCAGCTGCGCTAGAACAAAGGTCGAAAAATATCCCACGGAAACTTTCTACCAGGACAAGAAGATTTCTACGTCCTACTAACGCAAGTCATGGTCTAGCTAGAGTCCATAACATTGTTCTAAGCTTTAAGCCTTTTATAACACATTGTGGAACGCAATGATATGAACCTGAGAGCCAAATTTTATGGAAATCCGGTCCAGCCATTAAGACGGGAAAATATAACAGCCAGACCCAAACAAGAAAGACATACTGTTACGTCGTCTGCTTTACGAGAACATTCTAGGATTACGTTCGAGTCTAGAATGATCCAGTATGTATAGAAGTATCAAGAATAATCCTAGAATCTTCCACGATGGAAATGTCTAGGAAGTTCGAGAGTTCTTTCCGGAAATTTCTAGAAGGATCCGTTCCACTATGGAGCTAACTAGAAGGTTCAGGAAGATTGTAGAACTTTCTCGAAGGCTGGGTATCCCCTAAGGAACTGCCTAGACGTTCACGGATTTTGCTTGCCCGACAATGCGCAGATGAACTTACCTTACCGTTTTACCTGCTACTGCACCAGTCATTTGACGGAGGTATCTTCCCGGTTTTATTAAAAAAATCTGTAATAAAACCAATCCACAAAAAAAAATACGAAAACAGATCCAAACAACTATCGTCCAATAACTCTCTTACCATCGGCCTCCAAATTTTTTGAAAAAGCCATGTGTGACCGCGTTTATACGTTCTGCGAAAAATACAATATATTTGATGAATGCCAGAATGGTTTTCGGAAAAACCGTTCCACCACTTTAGCAGTATATAAAGTATATTCAAGAATCACTTAATAACAAAATATACGCAATAGGAATATTACTAGACATGAGCAAAGCCTACGACAAAGTACAATTTGAGATATTAGTAAACAAATTATACGGAATAGGTATACGCGAAAAGGCTCACGAATGGCTAACGTGTTATCTTTATAACAGGGAACAATTAATTGAAATAGAATACTTTGACCATAAAAATAATGAACTCGAGAAAATCCGATCATACACTAAAGCAATTAACGCCTCAATTCCCCAAGAAAGCGTCATAGGATGCCTCTTATTTTTAATATATGTATATAAATGACCTACCAAAGACCATAGAAGGGCCATGAGTCTTATTCGCGGATGATATATCCACATTAGTCTCATGCCAAGACAATGTAAAAATAAGGAACTCTCAATTCCATTCTACTAAAACATGCAACTGGATCAACGAACATAACCTCGAGATAAACTACTCCAAAACCAAATTAATAACTTTCCAGCCTTACTAAAAAACCCCCTTAATTTTAGATTTTATTTTCAACGATTTAAAATAAGAAACTGTTAACGAATTGACCTTAGTCGGACTAGTTATAGACACATTCATAATAGAAACTGGAAATCACACATACAGAAAACCCACTCAAAAATTTCTAAATTCTCCTTTCGTGAAATAAAAAAGACCACCAATTTACAAACAGCTCTCACCACCTATTATGCTGATGTTTGGCTTAGCTATGGTGGCACCCTTTGGGGAACCACCACAGCGTGACAGACTTTTAGAAAATTAAAAGCGAATAACATAATCCCCATAAGAGATATCAATATAGACATAAACCTCATAATACAGACAGAAATTGTTCGTCCTATCTAAATGCAGAAGTGAACCTCTTACCTGGACATACGTTTCCTACGGGACTGCGGAACTGCCTCGATCACGTGATTAGAGCCACTACTTGTGCAACAACTTTACTTGTAGATTCAACAGTCAGTGAGCACGCCTCTGTGATACTATGTCTACGTAGCGCTGTCTCTAAAAATAAGAATCCTACAAATATTACAAAGGTGAGGAGCTAGTGGCTAAATAATAACAACCATATGTCTCGATCTTCAAAGTTAAGCCGTGCTTGCCGAGGTCAGTCCGAGGATGGGTAACCATAATTACATACCGAGTTTCCTTCGTGCCTCGGGAAGCACCTTAAGCTGTTGGTCCCGGCTGTCATTTGTTAATCTTTGACAGTCGTTACAAGTAGTCAGAAGCCGAAAGTCTGACATCGAGTCTTACCAAGGGGAATCGTATTACCCAGTTACTGGGTTGTGGAGGTCAGATAGGCAGTCGCTTCATGTAAAATACTGATACACAGCTGCATCCGGTTAGACTGGAAGCCGACTCCAACAAAGTTTGGGAAAAGGCTAGGCAGATGATGATAGCAAAAATGACAAAAGTAAACTATGAGAGCGCTGTTGAACAATTAAAAACGAAAAGTAACTAATTGGTTTAGCAATTATAAAATTTAGTGAGCCACAAAAAATAGCATTTAAATAATTTGATACACAGATTTTGTTTGAGTTTCGGCTGCAATTTGGTCAAAAAGTCCCATATCTCAAAAACTAAATATCAAAACTTATTCAAACCCATTTTCGTTGAAAGTTTTTTTTACGTTTTACAAACCTAAATTTTTTCGAAATTTTCCTCCTCTTGCTTTAGAAATAAGAGGCACACATTTTACCACTTTGGAAGTGTCTCTCGCGCAATCTATTCGGTTAAGAAAAAAAATGATATTAGAAACCTCAATATCATTTTTAAGACCTATCCATATATATCACACATATGGGGGATATGAAAAAAAAATTGAGTTTCCGTTCTTTTTTTTTACTCAATTTATTGTTTTTTTTTTTCTATTTTTGTGTGATAATCTTAATGCGGTTCACAGAATACATCTACTTACCAAGTTTCAACAGTATAGTTCTCATAGTTTCGAAAAAAAAGTGGCTGTGACATACGGACGGACAGAAAGACACAGACATGTGGAATCCATAAGGGTTCCGTTTTTTGCCATTTGGCTACGGAACCCTAAAAATCAGGCAGCAATCCTTGTTCCGCAAATAATTTTGATAATGGTCAAAAATTAATTCATAAATGGGCAGCTTACAATAACATGAGTTTGCATAATAAACATTCAGTCCGCAAAATAACTCCTTGATCAGCAAGATTTCATGACTGATCAGCAGAGAAAACATGTCTATAAGCTGTGTATTTGATTGGTATGCATATTTTAAACATGGTGAGCAAAATAACTAATTGAATTGCGTTTATGTTGACTTACAGAATAGACCAGGGTAGAAACCTTTAAACATAACAAAAAAATGAAAAAAAAATACGTGTGGCACTCGGGGTCTGCCGCGGTAAAGCTATTGCATAGCATTTTTTATCAACTTTTGCGATTATAATATTTATGCATTTTTTTTTTTCATTGATATTAATTCAAGTTACTCTTTTTGAGCGTGGTGACCGATAAGAAAACAAATATTTACCATGAATTTTTTTTCACATTTTTTTTTCAAATTCGGTGTGTTAGGTTTATTTCGTTACGGAATTTCTTGATTCGGTCGCCACGCTCAAAGCCCGTGATAAAAGCTATGCAATTGCTTAAAAATAATAGTAGGATGAAACCCATTGGAAAAGGAGAATATTATAAAAATGAAAGGAAAAATAATTTACCGGCGATCTGAGGTCGGGAAGGGGAAAGGGGGAGCTTTTAAGGGTTAAAAAACGGTTTATCTCGATTTCCGGCAAAACTACAAGTCCTATGGAAAAAAGTCAAATAGCAAAGTTGTAGGTAATAAAAAGATCTACAACTTTTGTATTGACACTTTTTTCACATAACATCAAAATTTATGTGAAAAATTCAAAAAACCATGATTTTGGTTTTTTATTTTTAACTACTTTAATTTTTTTTATTGTTTACGAAACTTGGTGAAAACTTACCTTTTTATGTCCCAAGTACACTGTAATTTATTTGATTTGAAATATTAATTTTCGAGTCTGGTCTAGCTAAACGAATCGCTGTAAAACCGACTCCACGTAGTCTTGTCTACCCTACCCCTAGAGAGTTATTCAAAATCGCGTAAGGGCGAGGCAGCCCGCGAGCTGAGGAGCAGGTGGTTTCAACACTTGCCGCCGCGGCTGAGGGTGCAGCAAGCCGATGCTGCGGTGGTGAGCGTAAAACACATCTGCGACGATAAGCTCGCATGGGACCGCCGGAGCCCCGCAGCGCCGGAGCCGTCTCAGAAACCATGCCTGCTGCATGTTGCACTTTTATATGCAGCTCAAACTGTTTTTTTTTTTTTGCTTCCCGTTTAGTGCTTACCAAAATTTTATTAAACAGGAGCAGCTCATTGCAGCTTATATAATTAATATGCTGTACAAAAATAATGACAGCCATCCAGAATGACATATATTGCTGATTGATTTTGGAATGTTTGCTGGCCATGACTTGCTGATCAATTAGCTATTTCTGCTCACTGATTGTATTTTTCTGCTCACAAAAATACGAATACCATGCTAACCGTTTAAGTAACACCCATTAAAAACCACAGATTATACTTTTATTACACAAAATTGTGATACAAACGAAGCCGCTGCAAGGTTTGTTAAATGTCTTATCGCACCGAATAATATGGTAATGTACGGTAGTTTTCGTTTTATTGCATATTCGATGTTTAGAGCATTAATTACATCTTGTAATTATTTTTTGTTTTTTTGAAGTGAAAACTTCTTTAGCGGCGTTGAGCACTTTTTCTGTAATGGGTATAAAATCTTAAACTCGCGTCAGGTCACGTGTCCTGATCGAAAATTCGTAAGACGAATTGACATTAGGTTGCGAAGGAATTTGAACTTTATGACATCTGTCATTGAGTTTGGTTTTCCAAAACTGGATAATTATCTTATGCACAAACAAAACCTTCGATTTCTCCAAAGAGGTAAAATTCGTAAAACGTATCGTAATATTTCTGTGTTAAATTTGTTATGTAATGTAAGTTGTCATGTTTGTGTATGATAGCGCAATAAATGAATATTGTATTTTACCACATACCTAAATGATAGAACTAGATAATTAAAGCAATTCGTTCAAAATTATTTCCTAACCATATCCAAAAATGCACAACGTTACTATTCAAGTTTACACTTCTGCCGGCACTCCCGGAGTGCAACCCGTTTTTTTTGCTATTTATATTTATAAAAGTACAATATTCTTTTAAAATTGCAACACACTTTTTGTACGAATAATATCATAACAAGTTATTATAAAAAGTTCTGGAATGACGGCCGCGAACCGGAAGACGATGCGTTCTAGGTGGACCGATGACCTGGTGAAGGTTGCGGGGATCCGCTGGATGAGAGTCGTACGGGACCGGTCAATGTGGCGCCACTTGGGGGAAGCCTATGTCCAGCAGTGGACGTCTTTCCGCTTATGATGATGATGAAGTTATTAGAAAATAGGCAATCTTTAACTTTTTCGGTAAGCAACGATTGCCATGTTATTCGCGTAAGAAATGCATATCTGGTTCCACGTAAAGTATAAAACAATTATACAATGATTATTATTGCTTTAATTTATTTTCTTACTTATTTTTACATATTATTTAAATTAAATAAAAAAAACAACATATAAAAATAGTAGCCCACTGGCATCGGGAACAGGTTCCGAGTCAGGGCTCTTAAGAGAGGAACCCCAACAATACGCACCATGACTAGAAGTCCTGCTTTCTGAACTTAGCCATCCAGCGGCCAAGCGAAAGCCTCCTCAGATGTTGGTTGAGGCTTTTGTTTATTAAGCCATTTGCTGACACGACTATTACTGATTTACTCACGTCCCAGTTCCCACATATCGACAACCTAGCGAGCAGATCGGGATACTTGAATTTGTTATATTTCTCTGCTTTCACGAAGTTCACGTCATGCAGGACCAATATATCATTGCGCGACGCTACAATTTATCTATCAACACAATGTAAGGCTTATTGGCAACAATAAACCTGTCAGTGACGATAGGTCAATCACAATACAAAGAAAACTTACCATCACTTTTTCAGTGATGAGGAAACTGCAACCTACGGCGTACCCCAAGGAAGCATACCAGGGCCCACTTTGTTCCTAATTTACGTGAATTATCTCTGCAGAATGATGCTCCCTAACTGCAAGATCTACGCGTATGCTGATGACACAGCAATCGTCATCTATGGACCTACTTGGAGTATGGTTAAAACAATGGCAGAATAAGCTCTAAGTCAGAATAAGAGCTGGTTTCACCATAACCTCCCAACCCTCAAATTCGATAAAACCTGTTACATTCCTTTCGCAATCTGACCAAATACTATGCCCCCTAAACACTTTTCAAGAGTTGCTCCCTCGTGCCAGAGTTCAACAGATACATGTACATGCCCTACACTGGTCAGACGCGATAGTGTCAAGTATCTAGGTTTTCATATTGATGAATTCCTTAGATGGGACAAACAGCTCAGATAAAACAACATAAACAACTAAGATAAAACTAAATTCATGGCTGCAAACACTTGTTTACTTGGAGACGGAAAACTTAATTAAAGAACAATACTCGAGACGATTAAATAGTTAGGTAGGCGGTAGGCCATACAAGGTCTCATAATTAATGAATAATTATTTAGACCCAAGTTCAGCCACCAAGCACAATCACTCACATCACACCCACACACGAACACATACACATCACACCCACACATTCTCACCTACGCATATACACACCCACACACACAAGAGCACGTATGCATTATTTTTAATGATTAGGTAATGCTTTTTTATAATTTTGATGCAAAAAACTGTTATTCATTACATATTATTTACATTTTTTAACAAAATTATATTGAAAAACATTTCATAATATAAAAAATAGTAGCCCACTGGCATCGAGATTAGGGTCCAGGCTACCGGTGGTCAGAGCTCTTGAGAGAGGAACCTCCTAACAATACGCGCCGTGTCCAGAAGTACTGCTTTCTGAATCAAGCCCTTGATCCAGCTACCAAGCGAAAGCCTACTCAAATGTTGGTCGAGACTTTTGGATATTAAATAATAAAAATTACCTATCGGCACAATAATATCTCCCATATCCCGTGGGAGTCGTAAGAGGCGACTGAGGGACTTGCCAGAGAATGCGCAGCGTTCTCTGTGCTTTTGTAACCACCGTACTGCGATCGCCAACCCGCCTGCCAAGCGTGGCGATTATGGCAAAACCCTATTATGTTGTTGTTATGTCAATGTGGCGACACTTGAGGGGAGGCCTATGTCCTGCAAGGGACGTCTTTCGGCTGAAATGATGATGATAATGATGATCGGCACAATGACTACTGGACTCACATCCCACATGGTTGTACTTCAAAGCAAAATGCTGGTGGATAATCCTGGCAACTAGGTTGTGTCTATGCAAGTACTCTCCGTTAGCCAGATGAGAACACTCAGAAATAATGTGTGGGGTCAATTCTCACGAACGGTGGCATGCCCGGACTGACGGGACGGTTGACATTTATGTCAACCGTCCCGTCCTTCATAATATGTTTCCGGTAGTTGTTCGTCAACATAAGTTCGTCCATTATTTCACAGACAAAACCTTCGGTTACGATACGGACGCTAAGAAGTCTACATCGGGCCCATGTAGAGGCCGGTAAAAGCGTCGGTGTAGCTCCTTTCTCTGCCATACCTCCCTGCGGTCATGCGGTCTGTCTAATACTATAGGCTTGCGCCAGTTCTCGTAAGCCGTTCTAGCTTTATCAACAAAGAAGTTACGGGGTGGTTGAAAATGTCCTGAATGGCTTCGAGAAAAGGATAGCACGGCTGTGCCTTTTCTGGCTAGACTTAGCGGGAGCACTACCGTGCCGCCAGATTGGAGGTGGTGGATTCCCGTAAGAAACTTTTAAGAAAACCGCATTTGGAGTCCAAATGCGATTTTCTTGAAAGTTTACACACAAAAGTTTCAAAGAAAATCGCATTTGAAATAGCTAAGTGAATACGAGTATTTCAGTCAGGGTATCGCAGCGGTACAAAAATCGGGCTTTTTTTCAGTTTATTGTATTTTAATAGATTATCGAGGGTATTGTTTTAAAACCCAATAAGTGCCAAAAAAATCTAAAATCGATTTATTAGTCCATCTTACTGCATTTTTGCGTCTTTCTAGTGGTCCAATCCAATAAGCGGAAAACGCAGGAAGTAAGTGAAAACCCAATAGTGATAGGTTTTGCCAAAAATTCAACGCTAGACTAGGCTACAGAGTGTGCTATCTTGATATACTCAGCCTATAATTTTCCCACAGCTGGGAGTGCTGAGATACAGGCCTCCTCTCGATGTGAGGACACCCTCACATCGAGAGGAGGCCTGTCAGTGTCTCAGCTGGGCTGTAATCCACCACGCAAGTGCGGGTTGGTAGATGTAACATGTCTTCGAAATTTTAGTTCTAGAACATGCCAGTTTCCTCACGATGGTTTCCTTTACCGTTTTGAGAGCAGCGGTGATGAAATAAATTACACAAAGTACTGCCTAGGTTCGAACCCGTGGCTTACTGCTCGTAAGTCGGGGCTGCCACCACTGGGCCACCGCCGTCCCTCTTGATAAATAATATTATTGTTTCACGCTCAAACCATGTATAGGTACAATTGGGAGCGTGTAAGGAATGTGCGTACTACGGCCACAGCCACTGAGCCAAGTGAGCAGTCACGACATGACTGCCGAGCTCACGACGTGTGGTAGTAGTACTCACGTGCGCAAACGGACTCACGAAATGTTCAGAATGCACATGCAGCACGAGAGCCCGTCTCGCGAGCTGGCCACTGCTTTACAATCGTGATGATGATGACACAGATGACAGAACCGCATGAGCGACAACCCGGGACTGAGCCTGACCTCTGGCGAGGTTACGCAAGCTTGTACAAGTGCACAAAATTATGACGCAGCCGAGATCGCGGCCATCCTCGATGGCAATTACACGCGCGGGAAGTGGCCGCTGATAACAATGATGAGTTCGTGATGTAACGTCAGCGGCGCGTGGCCGCGTGGCATCACTAAGTTGTTAGGTAAACGTCTAGTGAAGGTCTCACAGACATCGACACGTACTCGCTTCATTAGACAGTTCCGTGTGTTGCGCAAGTTACCAGCACGGTGAGGTCCGCGGCCCTGCGCTCGTCACGACACACATAACGCGGTAATGAGCGCTCACCGCGGAGGTCGTGCCCGCGCGCCGCGTCGTCGTGCGAACATCTCAGCACTGCGGTGACGACACAGAGGCGTGACACTTGGGTGACACCCCACAAGGACCAGCACGTGCCTCAAAAAGGATCTTAGGCTCAGAGTAGAGCGGCTAGATGAAGGGCGAGAGCACCTTATCTAATTGTCTGTGTGATATCCTCGTGCCTCGTTGCGCACGTTCAGCCGTTGATCCTGCGCATGCTCTCTGACCGGTTGTGTCGGATTGTCATCCCAGGAACAGAGAGTGCACCTGTGTTTGCGCATAGGCTGCGTACTCGGCTAATTTTTGTTGAGATTGGCCGCCATAGTCGAAATTCGGACACACAACAAAAACGCGTCACCGTTTTTTAAGCAGATCTTTCTGGGCAACCGTATCTATTTCCACTGCCAAGCGGCGTTGTTATGTTTTGGTTACGGTGCCGGCTGCCGGGTAATAACAATAACAGAACAGACACATGAGACATTTAGTTCCTGTGAGGACTTCAGTATTAATACCGAAGTGTATGGCCGGCGGTGAGCACCTAGCAGCAGAGCAGCAGGTGCACAGCGGTTTGTTTTGCAAACCTCTATACCGCTATGTATTGAATTTTGCATTGAATAAAATAAAAATACTTGAAGAGGCAACACAGAGGTGAATCAGCGTCATTTGACCGGATGCACATAAGGAAATAGCGTCATTAGCTTAAAGTAAAGGGTATCGCTATGATACGTGATCAGTTTGTCTGGCAGCTGAGCGCTGTTTGTTTGCGCAGCACTAAGTGAGGAGCAGTGTTCGCCGTCTTGAAGGTCGCGTTGCACCAACACTCTCGGTGCAATATTTACTATCATTTCGCAATGTTGTCCTCAGCCGGCGGCGGCGGCGGTCGGTCGGTCCGTGTAGTCGCTAATAGAAGTGTCGACAGGTGCTAACTGGGGATATTGGTATCTTCTTGTCGTTCGAATGGCGGGCGACATCACAAAATAATTAGTTTGTGTGATGCTTACTTGTCACAATTTCTCTGTAAGAGTTTCTGCTATCCACACATTAGAGTCGTCACAAAGTAGATACATAATTGACTGAGCGTGCTAGTTGTCCTAGTGTTCCATAGTGATGAGTACTAAGTATTTCCGTTCCGCTCGTGCACTGGTGACTACATGTATTGCATGTCAACTCGATTCCCAGCGCCCGACAATGAGCTGTGCTACATGTTACATGACATGCAGACCAATCAATTTATTTACGTAAATTGTCTGCGCTGTTGTTTATGTTCGCACACAACATGAACCTGCCGAACAGGTACTTGTAACTCATACAACACAATGAACTAGTCACTAAACATACTCGTTTCATACTGTTGCTACTGCTATCATGACAAACAAAGGACTACAGTGCAAGACAGCTGGCGAGCTCGAGATCAGAGCCAGTTCAGCAAGTATTTGTGTGAGTGTGATCCACGCGACTTAGGCGATGTTGATATTGTGGCGACATAGTTTCAGGAGTGGCTGATTAACAATAAGTGCTCTTATGTGACGTAGTTAGGATATAGCATCGATCTTGATTCCTGGACAGTGACCGGCGCAGATGATCAGAGACAGGGCTGGGGGCGGGTGCAGGTCGCGCTCACCTGCCGCCGCGCGCCGCTGTGACTGCTGTGAGCGACTGAGCGCTATTAGTGCCAAGTCCCGGCGCCGCCGCCGCGCCGGCGCAAGATAAGCGCGGCAATGAACTTGCGCCCGCACACCAACGCATACACACTCCAAATTCTCGCACACTACACCGGGCACAGTGCAATATTATTTTAAGTTTCAAGCCCAATAAGAAATCTCACCCGCTATTTAACCCGTTTAGGGGGTGAACTTTCAGAAATCCTTCCTTAGCTCACTTTCCTGGTAAAAGGAACGTTAAAGGAATACATCACATCTCACAATAAAATTGACTCTATTTTATCAGACAAACAAATAATCAAAACGTTAGTGTTATCAACAGAACCGCACACACTCACACAACACACACACACACTCACACATACACAGCGCACACACACACACACACACACACAGCTATCAATCACAGACCAATGTGTCAATGTGACATTGAAACTAGAAAATAATATTGATGTAATAATATTTTCCACATAGACGAAGCAGAAAAATACATATTATAGAGGATAACTCATAAAAATAGGTACGAAAGCAAAGTTAATAAAATGTATATGGGACCAGCGCGCGAACTTCCTCTACCAAAGAAAAAAGAATCACTAAATCGGACCAGTAATAAGGAAAAATCGGTGATGACTAATACGCACTAAACGTAGGGTCGAGATAGATGGCCAGCTAATACACAGATGAGTACATCCGGCCCAGTTAGTTTCTTCCGAATACATGCAGGAAAACGAGATTGGTCGCCGTATCGACGCCTGGAAAAGCAACTTACTGGTCCATGAGGACGCTAATGAAGGGAGATCTGCCGATATCCCTGAAGCGAAAACTCATCGATATTACACATATCGATGAGTTTTCGCTTCAGGGATGTCCTGCCCGTCCTACCTAATCTACGGTGCTCAGACCTGGTCGCTCACCGACTCGCAAAATTTCCGCCTTGGAGTGTGCCAAAGAGCTACTAAGCGCAGCATTATAGGTGTAAAAGGAATTATGGACGTAGGCGAAAAAGATGTCAGGCTCAATGGTTCGGCTGGGCAGGTCACGTAAGCCGCAAGCATAACGACCTGGCCAAAAGTCTCCAAGCAACGGGTTCCTGAGGACGCATGTAGCCGACCCACCGAGGCCGGCAAAGAAAGAGGTGGCGAGATGACCTGGACGCGCACTGCGATTACAAGATACACAAGGTTCGAGGTGGCGCACTAAAAGATTACCTGGAAAGATATGGGGGGCATAATGACATAAAGTGTGTGAAGAATATGGTGCAATCACCCGATGCATCGTCGAGTGATCGCGATTGCGAGTGAGCTCGGGTTTTGTGATGCATTTGTTTGTCTGTAATGCTGCAGTGTTAGTACTCGGCGCAGAACGAGTTGGTCAGGTACAGGCAGCATGCTCGCTGATGACCAGAGATCGGAGTAGGTACAGATTATTTGCCTATTCTTCCTCCCTCATATTCTACAGCTTTATTTCGGAACATAAAAATGGTACGGTATTATCCACATGATACTTACTTTCTTTAAGTTAAGGCAAATAAACTCTACTTAGTCCGATCTCTGCAGATGATTGACAGAGTGATGAACTGATGACTCACGCTTGACGTTTGCAACTTTTTGTGGAGTGTGGTGCGACTGCGACGGGGCGCGTTGTCTACGACCTCTCATTGTGATCATAACTTAGCTCTCGAAGTATTGATACAAGTGAGACGAATGCGCCGGCCAGCAGCCACCCGGCCGCCGACCGTGCCGTTTGCTTCATTCTAATGGGTTACTTCAATTAGCTATTATTAGTGAGTCAACGCGAAAAAATGCTGTAGCGACCAACAGACTAAGAAGGTATGCGAATGTATCGTGCCAGTGTTTAAAACAGTATGAGAGCTTCGAGAATGATTAATGTGTTTTGTTCATACAGTGGGCGTGTAGTTATAAGACAGAGGCATAGGTGTCTGTGAGACGGTACATCTGCTGTCTCGGGCTCGTACCAGAGCGCAGTGGCAGCAGGCAGCGCGCGGGAATGCGGCGCGTCGCCGCGGAGCGGTGGTTCACCCCGCGCACACTCGCGCGCACAAGGTCGCCCCCGCCCCGTCTCGAGCCCCCCTCCGCGACCTGTGACCGCCTCACGGTCTCAGCCTAGCTGTAACCCACCTGAGGGTTGGCTCCGTCGCGTCGGAGGCTCTCCAGTAGCAACTCCCCGCTACTTACATAGTTAGTCAGACGTGTCAGTGCCGCGTCGTCTAGCCAACTACCAGGGCTCTCTTCAATGGTAACACCGCCATCAGTAATTCCACAGATCGGAATCTGACTTGTCTGCGTGTCGTGTGAGAGCGTCAGAGCACATAGTCTTGTATGCTGCTCTCTTCTGTCAAACTCCTGAATAAGCGCGGGACCAATTAAATTAAACCGGAATTGCTCTTATCTAAACTTTGCCTTATGCCTAGTTTATCGTACTCATGGGCTAAGGACAGGCGATAATGTAGGCGAAAAGATTTCAGTGTTACGGAGTCCCTCAAGGCAGTATTTCGGGTCCACTTATATATTTAACAACGTATGGCTACTTAAACTTCTAAATTGTATCACCTCATACGCTAACGACACTCACTAGTTCACTACCCACACTCACCTTTTACAGGGAGTCCTGGGACAGTCTTCAATTATTGTCGTATCTTATGATATGTACTTAATATATTTCACTAGCTGTTGCCCGCCACTTTCGTCCGTGAAATTATTATAAAAATATTACTTCCCTGTTTGATTCCGGATTTTGTTAACAATTTTATGGGTTTTATTTTTTTCGCACGGAACCGTAATCTTTTTTCTGATTCCCTTTCAAATATCTGATATTATAGAGAGTAACTTTAGGCTATTTTAGAAAAAGGATTAGGTAGTAAGCAAGTCATATTTTTTTAATAATAATTTCACGGACGAAAGTGGCGAGCAACAACTAGTCTAGTATATTATTATAATGCCTAAACACGGAATCACACATCACTCCGAATCATTGGAGCATCAAAACGTAAATAATGAACCACTCCATTGATATCGACATCGTGGGGATCTCACGAAGAAACAAAGCATGAGTTACAAGGCATGGTCGCGGCGGTGACGTCACACTCAGTACAAGTGAATCTGTACTATGTGTGCAGATCGCGCGCGCTGCACGGGACCACAAGGAGCCGAGTGCATCGCCTTGCAGCCTGCGGTGCAGCAGTACACAGCGGCGCGACAAGTGACGGTCACTCGCAGCCGCAGCGCATTCATCGCGGATATTCGTGAATCGCACACAACTGGTTCCGACACACTGGACGCGCTCGCTAAGTCCCTACAGGCTAGGCGAGTGCACACTGCACGGCTAGTTGGTTACACACTCGATGCTATGCAAAATGTCAATAAACAAAACACGCAAATTACATGGGCGACTTCTGAGCGTTGTTCAAGAGTTTATATTTTTAAAACGCAATATTTGAACGGGCAGATAGACACAGAGACCAATTAAAAACCCAAAGAAGAACCAATACCAACAGTGAGACGAAGAGTGTGCGTTACGTACATTTTTTTATCCATCGTGTGTGATGTAGATGTAGAACATGTCAGCACTCGCGAGACGACGCGCGCACATCACAACACTTAGTGTACCCGTCCACAGGTGACGGCAGCACGTGCGCGACTGCTCACTGCTGTCGGCTGAAGCAGTGAGTCAGCGTCTCCCGCTCCGCAGGTGACGGGCTGACGCTGCGGCATGCCGGAGACCTTGCGCGGGCTCTCCGGCTAGGTGCCTGTTCTAGTGATCACAGTCCAGTGCCCTGACGCCGTTGCTATGCTACGAATACAATACAGTGCCTAAAATGTCTGAGTTTTTCTACGTTATATTATGGCGGCCCACCACGCCTGTGTTAGTGGTAGGACCTGCCACCTCAGAGGATAAGCTTCAATGTCGTAAGGACGCGCACGCGCACGGCACGCAGCAAGCGCACTGATAAACATAGCAGTGCTGTGTGATGCTTGCGTAGTCAGTGTAGTGGTATTACTTCCCCGGAATGCCCCGGATGTGCTCATTCACAAAGGGCTCTACTACTAACAACCTCTCAACATTCAGTAATAAACAGGAACTTCCTGTGATTCTCGGATCTTAGGGTATTTCCTTCTTGCCAAAGTTCATGGTCAGGATCGTGCGTACATACACACAAGCATGCTTGTGTGTATACAAGGCACGCACCACTACAGATGCGCGTTAGAGTCAGAGGTCAAATCTTACATAACAGTTGTCCACAAATCCCCCAACTGTACAAGGAAAACCTGTTCGATATCGTACGATAACACTGACCGGTGTCTTTGTACGAGTACGTATACAGTGTAGTAGGTATATCATACGGAGCAATGAAGGGCACATCTAGATAGGCGGAGAGCGAGACTGTCAAACTAATTTATTCAACCAATCACAGCAATGGACGTGTTTATGGGAGAAAAACATTTTTTGAGAGTCAACGTTCACCAAGTAGCGGCGCACGGCGCCGAGGCGTGCCCGTAGCTAACTGGTGGCGTGGTGGCCGCAGGAGGCTCTGCTCTCGGGAACAGCTGCCCTGTCCCGGCCTCTTTATCACAAGCTAAGGTTATCGCCGTTATCGCAACAGGTTCAATATGTTTTATTTATTTGCCTGCGGTGGGGATTTTGGGAGATATCCCTGAAGTTTGAATGCATACGTGTTGACCACTGTGTCGCCCCTGCCCCGCATGACGACGAGGGAGCTAGGTACTAGCCGGCCCAGTGTGGGACAGAAGCGTGACACGGACATTGATACGAGGTGCAAGTCCCGCGCCCTTCAACCCAGAACCTTCACCACCACTACACGTAACACGTATGTATTTGTGCGGACATAGCGCCGCGCGCCCTCCCCGGACAATAAAATGATATTCGCCATTATCTTCGTTTTAGTGTTATGTCATTTTTGGGATCTGTGGGTGGTAATACTGTATCTGCTCATTTTTTTTGGTAATTTTTAACCCCCCACCAAAAAAGAGGGGTGTAATAAGTTTGACGTGTGTATCTGTGTATCTGTCTGTGGCATCGCAGCTCCTAAACGGATGAACCGATTTTGATATGATGTATGATGTGGGGGGGGGGGCTGCTTTAAATTTTTAATTTGTTACACTGTTATTTACGAAGTTACGAAATTTTACAATAGTATTCAAAGTTTTAACACAGGCCCTGTTAATATAAAGTTATCGAAATGTTTTCCTACTTGACAGTCTTGAGTATGACAAACAGTCATAAAATGATGTGCTCGAGAGAAATGTATGATATGATAATTTTTATATATCATAATGATAAATGTATTTAAGGAGCAATCGACGAAAACATGTTTTTTATTTTTCCTGAAAAGTTGCGTTTTTTGCAGTTATCAGTTTATTCTCCGGGGACGGCGACAGATGTACTCGTATCTAGTGTTAAGTTCGTAATCATGCGTAACGGTGTTCTGTCCCGTGCGTACAACAGTATAGCTGTGACATTCACATTACTGAACAATACGTAATGAATCATACCTTATTATGCAATTAACAGCCGTCCTCAGCCTCATTATTAAGTTGTGTCCACAAAAACAATTGCTAAGTAAACAATTCGATTAGGTTAATTAATTGTTTAAGGCATGTTTGTTACTTCGTATTTGTATAATGAAGTAAATGATATTGTTGGTGAAACAGATTGTCTGGCACTCGCCGCTCGCCGCTCGCCAGTGGTGGCAGGTGACGCGCGGTGCTCGCGCGCGGTACAAATGCCACTCGTTCATTAATATGGGAATGTTGTTTCAGCACATTTAAGATGTGCATATGTTAACATTTCCACAAGTATTGCACTTCACACTGTTACACACATCACATCAGGAACACACACAGCAGTGCCACACTGCATGTAAAACGCAGCACAGATGTAGACAGCAGAGTCCACAGTCACAATCTGGATGTGACTGTCCTGTGCTACTTGCACACAAGTACTGAATGTACAGGAAAGATAAAATAATTTATAATAATAAGAACTAGTGTAGCTATACATACTGCTATTGTTATTATTTGATACTTAATGTATGTGTATAATATGTTTTTAGGGTTCCGTACCCAAAGGGTCAAACGGGACCCTATTACTGAGACTTCGCTGTCCGTCCGTCCGTCCGTCTATCACCAGGCTGTATCTGTGCCAGTTGAAATTTTTAGATTTTTGTTTCGTTTTTATAAATAATGGTACGGAACCCTTCGTGCGCGAGTCCTACTCGCACTTGGCCGGTTTTTTTTATAAAAAACGAGCAAAAATATCACTTTTTTGTATGGGAGCCACCCATAAATATTTATTTTATTCTGTTTTTAGTATTTGTCGTTAAAGCATCAATAGAAATACATAATCTGTAAAAAACTCAACTGGCTAACTATCACGGTTCAGGAGATACAGCCTGGTGACAGACGGACGGACGGACAGCGAAGTCTCAGTAATAGGGTCCCGTTGACCCTTTGGGTACGGAACCAAAAAAAGGGTACGGAACCCGTCGTGCGCGAGTTCGAGTCGCACTTGGCCGGTTTTTTTTGTTTATTGACTTTCAAAAGTGCCTGTAACAGTCTAATTGAAATAAATGCTTTGAGTCTGAGTTCATAGGTAAATCACTTGATTTTAATGTTTTTTGGAAAATACTATTATCAAGTGTAGTATGCGATGAGTTTGTTTTTCAAGTTTTCTGAGTACACACTGATTAGCTTATCAATAATTATAATTACACAAGCTTGCAATTAATTTAGTCAATATGTAGTATTATCAGAGAGAGAGCAGTAATGAGGTCTGCTGTCACAGAACACCGATTATTTGACTGATAAAACACTAGTGTTGCTCATACCTCACAGCAACAGTACCAGCATTTTACTGTTACAGACACTGAACAACAAAACTTTTTAACACTGGACAAGCTGGGCACTTTGGAACGCTCCAGGCTGTAGGACTCCCTACAGTAACAGTGTCCAGTACTGCTTATTGAATCAAGCTTAGCGGAAGCTTCATCTAACTACATTGCCTGCATATTTTCCATGTATTCCAAGATATAGTCACGTGCCTGTTCACTAGGTATCTGACTCTATGAACCAAGTTAGGTTGTCTCGGTTTCTTAAATTTCCCCTTTACTTGATATGCAACAACTGCTAATTCCATGAAGATGTCTCAACACTTGATAAGCTGAATGGTAATGGCTTGGCACTTAATCAAATAAAAGCTGATCTAATCTCTGGCTATCTCTATATCATAATCACTTTGATTCCATTGATCTCACGAGTAAACTATGCTATGTGGTCCCCCGCACTGTAAATAAGCGTAGTGTCCGTGCAGGTACATTGTTCGCAGTAAATACTTGTCGGACTAATTCAGGATTGCGTTGCCCTGTTCGTTGTATAGTGAATCTTATAATTGCAACTTCATTGACATTGATATTTTTGTTTGTTCGAAATCGAAATTTAAGTTTCATGTTTTTAAAATCTTATTTAATGACAATAAGAAATAGTGTGAGTCCTTTATTTCAAGTTAATATATTTCAACAATTTTTTTTTTAGAATTGAATTGTGTTGTTGATTCCTTTTTTCATAATTTAACTTCTTATCTGTGATAATAAGTGACAATCCCACATTTATTTTTAATCAATTTTATCCAAAATTTTTTTTTTTGTTTTTAATATTTATTTAATTGTATTGTATTTTATGGGATAAGAAGATTGAGGATAATGTAGTGGGCTGCAATATTGTTATTACTAACCTATTTATTATTTGTAAAATTTATATTGTAGCTGTTTATTGTCCCATAATAAATAAAATCTCTCCTTCCTTTCCTTGTATGGCGACATGATAATGAAGCATACTCCAGTGCAAGTGCCTGTCCTTGCTCATGCCAGCCACTCCATAATGATGGCGTGCGGGAGTAAGCTAGAATACTCAACAACTTCCTACCAAGTGATGACACATGTTCACGCTGTCCAGTACAACCTGGGCCCCTGGTTACCGACTTACTGCCAATTCCTCTGTACAGTTGAAATTTGTTTCAGTTACTCCATCACGAAACTCTCGAGTTGTTTAATACATATTATGTAAATGAAACAGTTAGTAGCAGTGTTTGTTTTGTATGTGATTCTACCGCGCAGTGTTATTGTCTAAACTAATAAGTTAACAATGGCTGTTTATAATGTGTGGCTGAGTGATGGATGTGCATTATGTGTGTGTTCATGGTCCAGTAGTGTGGATGACAGCTAACCACATTGTTGTCTCAGCCACCGTTCATATGCAGTCACAACAGCGGCCTGTGTGAATGTGCACACAATGTAGTGTGCTCGCGGTCACCTGATTGTCTCCACTGCACACTGCATGCGTGCAACACTACACTGTGTTTATGTTACACATAGTATACACAATAGACATAAGACTCAGCACTCACTCATGTCCACACATTGCACTCCTGCCAAGTCTTATTATAATACCCACAGATTGCTGTTTATTACAACATAAATATTCAGCCAACTGATCCAAACAAAGAGGTCAACGCTGGTTAACATTTATTGATTATTAACATTTATTAGTGCAACCGTGGTGTTGTGTAAACACGCGCGTTACCACACGCTCGCCTCCGCGGGAGATATCGAGACACATGACAGTCACCTGGGCCGAGCGGCCGGCGGTATCGCTGGCAGCCGCGACGCTATATTAACACTAAACAATGCTTCATCACAGGGTTCCGCATTACTGCTCGTACTCGACAACGTACGCTTTAATTAACGTGATGTAAACACTAGTCAACATTTTAGTACTCTGTCGCGCCAGTACGCAACTACGCACACAGATCACGACAGAATAATGATGTTGCTGCACTCACCATGCTAGGCTGCAGGCGCTGCGCTGCGCGGCCGGAGCCGGCGAGCGGCCGCAGCAGGTCGACTGGCGGCGGCGCGCAGGCGGAGGGCGAGCGGCGGGCGGCGGCGCTGGCTCGCATGGACGCGAGCGAGGCCGGACTCCGCACGCCTTCTACTCCACTGCGACACTCACAGTCACACACAATCCCGTCCCTATTGCTGGGTATCCAGCGAAGCTTGCGATCCTAACAGATCGACCCGCTGCACAGTGCCGTCGACTGCGACATGACTAACACGAACAGAGTGAGAAAACTGACTGACTATTATTAACTAATTTATGTGTCGTGAATAGAGATGGCCGTACGCACAGACACAGACAGTATCGATATGCTTTTAATACCTACTCATCGATTTCGATCCAGGTGAAAGCTTGATGAAACAGGACGGGCGTTTTAAGTTTGTTTGCGCCTGACGGTATTTTTAGCCAGGGGCGTAGCTACCGCCGTATCTGCCGTATCAATTATACGGGGCCCCCAGGACTTTTGTGATGGGTAAAAAATGTTAAACTCGAAAATTCGTAAGACAGATTGACATAAGGTTACGAAGGAATTTGAACTTTAAGACATCTGTCACTGAGTTTGGGTTTCCAAACCGGATAATTATCTTATGCACAAACAAAACCTTCGGTTTCTCCAAAGGGGTAATATTCATAAGACGTTTGTAATCGTTCTGAAGTGTTACATTTTTAATGTTATATAAATTGACATGTTTGTGTATAATAAATGCGCAATAAATGAATATTGTATTTTACCACATAAATGATAGGACTACTATACTGAATTACTGATAATTAAAGCAATTCGTGCAAAATTATTCCCTAACCATTCCAATAACAAAAATGCACAACGTTAATGTTCAAGTTAACTCATGCATCTTATTTTTATAGCTTTCTTGTGAAAACTACACCCGAATCGCGTAACACTACTTAATGACTCTATCCGAAGTATTTTTTTAATTGTAAATTTTACTGCAATGCCGGCCGTCCAGCGAAGATCGTATTATAATGCGATACGTAATTTCACGATTTAAGCTATAAAGTTTTTGATTAACTTAATTACTTTCGTGTTTGTCACGTAAGAACTTACGACATAATTAAACACTAATTATTTGCGAAGTTTACACATTTGGTTCTAATCGATGGTTGTTGGTGTCTGATGGGTGTACATCACTAAAAGCTCTCATGAATGACGTAGTATATTGACAGTTACTTCGCGTTTTGTTATTACAGAGCTTCTCGTTGCGACTACTTAATCTCTTGGTGAAATACGTAACATTATTGAAAACTTGGAAATAATACACTTAACTGTTTAATATTAAACTAATAATCGTTAAGCAGCATTAAATTGCTGAATCTCGAGAAAATCATAGTGAATTATTTAATTGACGTATAATAATAAGCTCTGACATAACGCAACTTTTACAACATAGGTATTTGTACTAAACATGTTTATTATACTAATATGTATATTAATATATTATTCTGTATATTAAAATGTCTTCTTAACCTTCAGTCCGTCACTCCCGAGAGACCCGACAGACGTTATCCTGTCCCAACATTTACTGGATGTCGCCTACAGCCACCTACCGGGTCTAACTATAATTAAGAACAATCCAGGTTCCGGGTGTTCTATGGGTGTGAGCGAAAAAAGAGCATCCAATCTCTATAGACAAGTCTTGTATTAATAAATTATAGGTATGTAGCGTGGTTCCAGCCCTCAAAACAGGTTGTGGTCAAGGCCGCCAAATCGGCAAAATGACGTCGAAACCAAAAAACCGACCAAATGCGGGTGGTACTCGCGCACACAGGGTTGCGTAGCACCAAACAACATAACGAAAATATTTTGAACAATGAGCGTTCAAAATATTTTCGTTTCCACACACACAACTTTACATAATAAGACATTCGTTTTCTTTTATGAACCATTATTATTTTCAAAATGCATCGGAGCCGTTTTAAAAGACAAAAAATGTGTAAAATCATGTAATCACATTATAGTTGCGCATATTTATTGAATACATTCATTTTGTTCACTGCTATTTCTCCACATAACTCGCGATAATAAATTAGTAAACAAACTAGCGGTGCAAAGGCTGCCAGCCAAAAACACTGCTCCAGAAATCGATGAGTATCCAGGCGTGCAGTGGCGGATTTACAAATTTTCAAGGCTGTAAGGTTTTTGCCGCCCTTGCCTCTACAATTTTCATGTTATAGATAATTTTTACAAACTAACAATTCCATTGATATTGCACGTAAAATAATTTTTGGGTTTATTTTTGAGCTAATCAAAGCTCAATCATGGTCGGTTTTCTGCAATTTTTACTCTTTTCATTCATACAAAGTGTGGGCTGAGAGCGCAGAGGCCGATTGCTGGTAGGGGGCGGCGAACTAGCTGTTTTACTCTAGAATAGGGAAGTTGGCTACACCGAATTTACAATGACAAGTGAGAGGGGAAAGACATCCGCAAAATTTGTTGTAGAATTTTATCTGTAAAACATCAGAACACCGCCATGCAAAAATCTGTACGATGCCTAAAAAAAAAAAATTCTGGGCCCAAATTTGCCGCCCTAGGTTCCAGCCTACTCAGCCTGCTGGTAAATCCGCCACTGCAGGCGTGCATGCTGGGTTCTGGCCCTGGCCATTGGAGCTCTCGCCCCGATTAGTAGGACTCTTAAGCGCATGTTTGGAGCGGGGTCAGTTTCCACGCTGGTGGAAAACGGGAAAGCTGGCTTAAGAAAGGGAGCCCTGCAGAATTGGTGACCACACATTTTGGACAATTTCTACGACTTTGGAAGCAGATACTAGATCTCTCATAAACCATTGACAAGGTGGAAGCGACAGGTCCCCACCCTGTCGCAAAGATCTCTCGATATATTTTTAAGAGCTATTGGTAAACATTATATACATACCTTTATATACATGCCACACGGTTATATACATAGTTTATTTTTTTCAATCCTTAGTTACATTTAGGTATTATTTTTATTTCCCACCATATTTGTCCCACCTCCTGGCGCAGCCCATGGTGACAAGAGGCAATATTTCAAATTGCGAACTGACCAGCCCCCGTATTCACAAACGCTCGGTTTCGTTTTCGATTCGATAAGTCGTATGTCTATCTTGTTTTGGCATTACGAATGCGAGCGAGATAGACATACCTACGACTTTCCGAATCGAAAACGAAACCGAGCGTTTGTGAATACGGGGGCAGAAGTTGTTTATTCATCAACTAGAAAAAGGGATCTTCAAACAGCTGAGCAGATTTTCTTGAACATAGCTAAGAATACTCTCGAAAAAGACCCAAACAATATAATAACAATATTTTGAACGACCATTCATAAGTAAATTTACTATCAACAGCAAAACTAAATTTGTGTTTCATAGTATTTTAATGAAAAACAAACTTACGGCTGCAGTTTGGTCAAAAAGTCCCATATCTCAAAAACTAAATATCAAATCTTATTCAAACCAATTTTCGTTGAACGTTTTTTTTACGTTCTACTAACATAATTTTTTTCAGAATTTTCATTCTCCTACTTTAGAAATTAGAGGGAACTATTCAGTTTATAAAAAAAATATATTAGAAAACTCAATATCATTTTTGAAGACCTATCTATAGATACCCCACAAGTATGTGTTTGATGAATTTTTTTTTTTGAGTTTCAGTTCTAAGTAATGGGGGAACCTCCAACATTTATTGTTTTTTTTTCGATTTTTGTGTGGAAATCTTAATGCGGTTCACAGAATACATCTACTTACCAAGTTTCAACAGTATAGTTCTTATAGTTTCGGAATAAAGTGGCTGTGACATACGGACGGACAGATAGACAGACAGACATGACGAATCTATAAGGGTTCCGTTTTTTGCCATTTGGCTACGGAACCCTAAAAAGAAACACTTAAATCGGACCAGTAATCACGGAGAAATCGGTGAACATCGAATCATCATTCTCTTGCCACACAACCGATTACCACACATTTTTTCAGTCACCGGCGCCACTTTCAAACTTCATCTTATGTAATGTAGGTACTCGTTTCTTATTTTATCCATTCGCGTAACGCCATACATCCGCTCCTAGCATTCTCATCTCAGCTACATGCAAATGCCTTTCATTCATCCCTTTTGTGGCCCAACATTCTGATACATACAAGACATCAATAAGATATGTAAAGAGATATTTACCATGTTTAGTATTTGTTTCGAGTTCCCGATATTTGGGCGCTGCACTGGTGATAACTTCATGATCACGGATAAACTCGGATGATATCGTGAACTCGAAACAAATTGTAAACAATCATGGTAAGTATTCCGTTACAAATGATATTGATAGTGTTAGGTTACCTAGTGTTTAGTTACAAAACCACCTTTTTTTAGAAGTCGGTTAAAAAGACCCATAGCGAAGCCGAATGCCACTTGTTCTCCCCGTCATTGTGATATTTTTAGGGTTCCGTACCCAAAGGGTCAAACGGGACCCTATTACTGAGACTTCGCTGTCCGTCCGTCCGTCCGTCCGTCTGTCACCAGGCGGTATCTCATGAACCGTGATAGTTAGCCAGTTGAAATTTCTACAGATTATGTATTAGTGTTGCTGCTATAACAACTAATACTAAAAACAGAATAAAATAAATATTTAAGGGGGGCTCCCAAACTACGAAGTGGTTTTTTTTTGCGTTTTCATAAATAATGGTACGGAACCCTGCGTGTGCGAGTACGACTCGCACTTGGCCGGTTTTTATAAATAATGGTAAGGAACCCTTCGTGCGCGACTCCGACTCGCACTTGGCCGGCTTTTTTGTTCTGCTCCCTAACTGGGGGGGAAACTTCTTTCTTCGAATTTGGAGGTTAAAGTTCCAAATTTTTCAGCTGTTTTTATTAATTTTACCTAATTACACCTGCATGACCCATGTACTATTACTTAATGAATCCATCTGCACAATGTTTTGAGTGGATTACATTGAGTGCTACCGAAAACCGAGATTTTTAACTCAAAAGAAAAGTCATCTCGCAGCTACATTTTTTTACGCAGAATTGCCCAGTGTGTAATATGCTTAGTTGACGGTTTCGTGAAGGGTCTCTGGTGTTGGGAATAAGGTTGCAAATTGCTTGACTGGATTTTTGTGAATGAAATACGTGTGTGCTTGACAACAACTTTAATGCTACTAAAAAAAATCAACGATGGATTGCGTTTATATAGTTACAACATACCGGCCCCCAAAGGACTAACGAGTCCTTTCAACAAAAGAACATAACAAGGAAAATTGTGTTTTAATAAAGGCTGGTACTGTGATTTCTAAAGCAAGTATAAAGGTAAGTACATTTTAGAAAAGTTAAGAATCATCATTACAGTTTATAGGTAAGTGACACAATTTAGTAATGCATCGTTTAATGACGCTATCTCCACTCTTTACACTATAGACCCTAGTCAGACCATCTGGTCCAGGGTGTTTTTCAATTATTCTTCCTAATTGCCATTTTCCAGGTGGCAAGTTGTCTGTTTTTATAAGTACTATTTGTCCCTTTTCTAATTCTGTTTCTTGTTTCATCCATTTAGGTCTTTGCTGCAGACGTGTTAAATATTCTGGTTGCCATTTTTTCCAGAAATCTCCAAGAAGCCTCTGCATGTGTTGCCAGCGTGAAAGGTAAGTGGTTTTTATATTTTCTAGGTTTGGGTGTGGCACAACAATGGGAGATTCTCCAATGAGAAAATGACCTGGGGTTAGCATTTCTATTGCGTCTATATCTGACTCATCTGCCGGGGTGAGAGGGCGGGAATTTAAACAGGCTTCAATCTGACACAGTAAGGTTGTCAGTTCTTCAAACGTTAGGTTGGTTGTGAGAACTCTCTTCAAGTGGTGTTTAATTGATTTCACACCTGCCTCCCAGAGACCGCCGAAGTTTGGACTATACGCGGGTATGAAATGCCATTGGGTTCCGTCCTTTGCTAATGTGTCTGCTACGTCTCTTGGGAGCTCACATTGCGCGGTTTGTAATGCAGCTATGAGTTCTTTACTACTGCCGACAAAGTTTCTGCCTTGATCGCTCCATAAGTGGGCGCATTTGCCTCGTCTAGATGTAAATCTTCTAAATGCACCAATAAATGCTTCTGCTGTTAAATTGCTGACCAATTCAAGATGCACTGCTTTGACTGCCATACAGATAAAAATGGCTATATATGCTTTATTGTTTCTAGCACCTCTCCCTTTTGATATTAATACCTGAACTGGCCCTGCAAAATCGACTCCACTATGAAGGAATGGTCTGGCTGGGGTAACGCGCTCTTTCGGTAGATCACCCATTAGTTGTTGCTTTGATGTGGCACTATGTTTAGCACATACCAGACATTGTCGGATGCATGCCTTCACGACGTCTTTGGCTCGTAGTATCCAGTATCTGGATCTAATGTAGGCCAACATCAATTGCACTCCTCCATGAAGTGTTTCTGCGTGTGCATTCTTCACGATCAATCGACTCAATTCATTTTTATTTGCAAGTATGATTGGGTGTTTACTTTCTAATGCAATTTCTGCATTTCTGAGTCTTCCTCCTACTCTTAAGACTCCTTTGGCATCTACATAGGGGTTCAAAGATTTTAAAGGGCTTCTTTTCTTTACTTCATTTCTGTTTGTTAGTGTTTGAATTTCCTCTTCAAAATCGTTTTGTTGTGCTATCTTTATACATCTATGTAGTGACTCTTCAAGTTCCTCTGTCGTGACATATTTCTGGTCTTCAGACATAACTATGTTGCGATTATAATGTAGAAATTTTCGACAATAGCTTACGGCTGTAAGTAGTTCCTTTAAATTATTAAATTGTTTAAATTGATCTATCATTCTTGTGTTATCATTTTCAGTGTTATTTATTTTTAAATTTGTTTGTAACTCTTTAGTTGTTTTCTTTTCTTCGTCAGTTTGTGTGTTTTCCAGCCGACTGAATTTGATTTCTCCCGTGCTCAGCCAGCTTGGCCCTTTCCACCACAAATGACATTCTTTCAATTCTTCTACAGATAACCCTCGAGAAGCAATATCGGCAGGATTTTCATTAGATAGTACATGATACCATTGATTGCAGCTGATGTTGTCTAGTATCTCCACCACCCGGTTTGCCACAAATGTCTTCCACTTGAAGGGCTCGCCAGACAACCACGCCAGGACAATTGACGAATCTGTCCAAGCAAATGTTTGTGATTTTTGTATTTTCATTGCCCCCCCAACATGAGTTAATAGTTGTGACAACAACAGTGCTCCACACAATTCGAGTCGGGGAATGGAAATAGTTTTTAAAGGAGCGACTCGTGTTCTTGCTGCCATCAGATTGGTATACGTTTCACCGTTAGGGCAAGTTACTCTCACGTAAACAACTGCTGCATACGCACGTGATGATGCGTCGCTGAATCCATGTAACTGAATACATTCTTTGTTTTTGGCTGTTGTATGTATCCATCTATCTACGCTTATGTCATTTATATGTTCCAAATCAGATCGTATGTGTATCCATTCATCTTCTAAGTCTTGACTAATCTGATCATCCCAGCTCACTTGTTCTAGCCAGAGTTTTTGCATTAACAACTTAGCTGTAATTACGCTTGGCGACAACCATCCCAAAGGATCATATAATTTTTGCACATTTGAGAAAATGTTTCGCTTGGTTGCAGCGCCTTCTGTAGGTTTCAAGTTAAATTTATATTCAAATTTGTCTGTATTCAGGTTCCACAGGACTCCCAGCGTGTTCACTTTTCCAGCGCTATTCAAATCAAGAAGTGCATTTTGAGATCTTTCGTCTGGTGGTATGGATTTCATGAAGTCTCCGTTGTTTGATGACCATTTCTTTAACACGAAACCGCCTCTTTTCATCATCTCCTTCAGCTGGTATCTGGCTTCAATTGCCGTTTCTACAGTGTCCGTTCCAGACAGGAGATCGTCGACGTAAAAATCTGACATCATCTGTGTAGCGACAGGATAATTTTGACCTTCATCGTCAGCCAGCTGAAGTAAAGTTCTGCATGCCAAGTAGGGTGCTGGAGCTGTGCCAAACGTTACGGTAAGTAGACGGTAATCTTTTACAGGTTCAGATGGGTCTTTCCTCCACAGGATACGTTGGAAATCTGTATGTGCTCTGGACAGTCGTACCATTCTATACATTTTTTCAATGTCGGCCACGAAGCAAACTGTATGCATCCTCCATCTCATTATGATGCTGCGAAGGTCATCCTGTACTAAAGGTCCAACTAGCAATTCGTCATTAAGTGAGGTGTTGTTGGAACCCTTACAGGAAGCATCGTAGACCACTCGAGTCTTGGTGGTCTCTTTATCATATCGGACAACTGCGTGGTGAGGTAAGTAGACCGCTTTCTTTGTGTTCATTTCTTTTGCAGGTACTTCTTCCAGGTGATTTAGCATTGCGTAATCTTCCATCACTTTTACATATTCTTCTTTTAAGTCAGGTTGTTTTGCAAATTTTCTTTCCAATTGTAATAATCGACGCATTGCTATTTCACGTGTATTACCGTCTGGTGATTTCGGGTTTTGTGTTTTGAAAGGTAAGGTAACGACGTATCTACCATCTTCATTTCTTGTATATGTTTTTTTGTAAATGTCTTCACATGACTGCTCTTCTTGTGTGTATTTTCTTTTCGTATCAGTGTCTATTTCCCACAGTGCCTTTAACATATTATCCATATCTACGTGATGGTGCATGACAAGAAAAGAGTTGTCTTCGTCTTTGTTTTGTATCTCTCCAAATAAAATCCAACCCAGGCTGGTTCGTTGTGCGCATGGTGTGCCTGGTGGACCTTTGATTAGCTCCGGTTGTAAAATGTCTGCATATTCTCTCACTCCTAGCAGAAGATCGACCGACCCTGGTAAATGGTAAGTCGGATCTGCCAGTTTTAGACATTTTAGGTGCTGAACATCAGTGTATACAGCGAGTTTTGGTAACTTAGTGGTCAACTGTCTATTCATCACATAGGCTTGTATGTTAAGACAGAAATTGTCTTCTACTCTTGATATAACCTGTAGCTGAACCACTTGCTTGACATCTGTTTTAGTAGATCCCACTCCGATTACACTGCCTCTCGCTGACTGCCTTTTGAGTTTCAGAAGCTGAGCCGCCTTCTCACTAATGAAACATGCTTGCGATCCTTGATCGATAAGCGCTCTCAGTACAATGGTGTGTCCTTCTTCATTCTTACATTTCACCATTGCAGTTGCTAGCAGCGCTGTCATCTTTGTATTGCTGTGTTGTGCCGTCATTGTTGTTGTTGTATTGTCTTCCATGGTGTGATTCACAGACACATTTGAAGTTGCAGTGGATGTGGTAGCTATCTCATTCTCTGTCTTTGAAACGTCTTCCCTTTTCTCGTGAAGGAGAGAATGATGTCGTTTATTGCAGATACGGCAGTTCGTAGGAACTCGGCATCTGAACACTGCGTGCCCCGGTAACAAGCAATTATAGCACAATCTATTTTTCTTCACATACTCGTTCCTGTCTTTGATGTTCATGTCCGTAAACTGTTTGCAA
Source organism: Cerastis rubricosa (assembly GCA_949152445.1). NCBI lineage: Eukaryota > Metazoa > Arthropoda > Insecta > Lepidoptera > Noctuidae > Cerastis > Cerastis rubricosa. The sequence goes on from OX424546.1 coordinate 249,695, forward strand.
TGACACAATTGTAGCAGAGTGCTGAATGTGCGGTGAAGCGTCTCAAGCGAAACTCAGGGTTTTGTAATAGAATAATAGAAAATATAATTAAAGAAAACGTATATTAGAGAACAAACGAAAGGTGACAAGTGACACGACTTATAAAAAAGTAATTATGTCACTGCAGCTGAACAAACAACAAGGAGGCTTTAACACTTTCCCTCAGCTGCTAGTCGGCCGTTTGAATTTATCCTTCAGACCCAAGTTCTGAGCTAGTTCCTGCAATCTGGGTCTGGGCAGGGCCTTAGTTAGGAGGTCTGCTAACTGGGTAGCAGAGCTAGTCCTCTCAACCACGATGTCGTTTTGAAGCACAAGCTCCCTCACGAAGAAGTGCCTCACACGAATGTGCTTGGTGCGACGATGAAACTCTGGATTATGTGCTAGTTTCACCGCTGCTTCGTTGTCCACAAACAAAACTGGAATTTCTTTTTGGTCATTCAAGTCTTTGAACAGTCTCTTTAGCCAAATTAATTCCCTTGCAGCTTCACTTGCTGCCACAAGCTCAGCTTCTGTAGTGCTAATGGCGACTGAAGGTTGTCGTTGGCTCATCCAGGAGATAGCTCCTCTTGAAAACAAACATAATACTCCAGTCGTAGAACGTCCTGTTTTCAAGCATCCAGCATGATCAGCATCACTGTAGGCTTTTATTTGGTTAGGAGAATTTGCATCATGAACATACATTATTCCTCTTGATAATGTTCCTTTCAAATATCTCATTATCCGCTTAACCATACGCCAGTCGCTAGAAGTTGGATTTTCTAAACTCCTCGAAGCCATTCCTACAGCATACGCCAAATCAGGGCGAGTGCCCACCATCAAGTAAGCGAGCGAGCCTACTGCTTCTCTGTAGGGAAATGACTGTGACTCTTTGTCAGCTTTCCCTTCTTCGATAATTCCTTCTTTCTGTAAAGGAGTCCATACTGGATTACAGTCTTTCATATTGAACCTCTCCAAAACCTTATTTGCATAAGCTTCCTGCTTTATGAAAATCGAGCCGTCCTTCATTTGTTCTATCTCCAACCCAAGATAGAATGAAGCTGGTTTGCTAGTAATCATTAAAATCTGTTTTAGTTCAGAGATGAAACTATTTGCTAGGTTTTCATTACTCGCTGCAACCAAACCATCATCAACGTAGAGTGCTATTAAGATTTTCTTATCTCCTACAAATTTTGTATATAAGCATGGATCAGCGTCGCTTGTCTTGAAGCCTAAAGATTCAAGTGTTTCTGCAAAACAGTAGTTCCAGCAGCGCGGTGCCTGCTTCAAACCATAAAGGCTTTTCTTTAGACGACATACTCTGGATGTTCCATCTTCAAAGCCTTCTGGCTGCTGCATGTAAATCTCTTCAGTCAAATTTCCGTTTAGGAAGGCTGTTGCAACATCAAACTGAATAAGATGAAGTTTCTCTCTTGCTGCAACGCTGAGCAAAGATCGTATAGTTGCTAACCTCGCTACTGGGCTAAAGGTTTCGTTGTAGTCAAAGCCCTTCTTCTGCTTAAACCCTTTTACAACCAGTCGAGCTTTAAACTTTTCTATTGTACCGTCAGGTTTGTTTTTGACTTTAAAAACCCATTTACATGGAAGAGCTTTTCGATTGCTCGGTAGATTCTGCAAGTCCCATACTTTTAATCTTTGCAAAGAATCGATTTCACTCTTCATGGCTTCTAACCATCTATCTTTACTTTTTCCACTTGATACTGCTTCCTTATACGTCGAAGGTTCTTTTTCAGTATCGACTAGGAATAAACTATAGTCATCCAATTTACGTGGAGGTCGTAGAGTACTTCTGTCCCTGAGATTATATCTTGGAACGTCCGGTAGAGAAACGTCTCCCGCTAAATTCATCGGAGTCTCCACATAGGTAGGAACAGCATCTACGAATTCTTCTTCAGTTTCACTATCTGAAAATGTGGTTTCGTTTTCTATAAACTCTCCTTCATTTACTCCCTCTAATTGGACTGACTGTCTTTGTTCATTTGATTCATATGCCTCTATTGCTGTCTCAATAGGTCTCATTGAATGTCTATCTTCTAATTCTCCCTCTAATAGAATAGATCTCTGTTCTGATTGGACTTCCCGATTCAAGGGATTAGCGATTTGCGAATGCTCTTCTTGAATAATTTCTTCAGGAAATGCGTGATATGATACGGTCCAATCTTTCTCAATTGGTTTTGGGTCACATTTAGCAATTTCTCCTGAAGTTTTAACTTTAACTTCAACCCCTGGAATAGGTGTCTCTTCGAAGACAACATCTCTAGATCGGATTAGATTATCAACTTTATGCTGTGTTTCATACCAGATACGATAACCGTCATCATTGTCGTATCCTATGAGAATGCCTTTAGTTGCTTTCTTATCTAACTTCTTACGTTTTTGTTTCGGAACATGAGCGTAACACGTGCTTCCAATTATTCTAAGGTGCTTTATGTTGGGCTTCTTCCCAAACCATAATTCATAGGGTGACTTGTCCTTCTCTCTAGTTGCGCCTGTTCGGTTTAAAATATACACAGCTGTCATTATTAGTTCTGCCCATAATGCTTTTGGCAGTTCTCTCTGAGCATTCATTAATGTTCTTGCGGTTTCTACTAGAGTCCTGTTTTGGCGCTCGCTACAGCCATTCTGCTCTGGCGTGTACGGCATAACAAGACGTTGTTTAATTCCTTTTTGATTTAAAATATCTTTAACTTCTTTATTGTCAAACTCGGTTCCGTTATCACTCAACAACGTTTTGATTACATGTCCTGCGACCGTTGCTTCTTGTAGCATTATTCTCAATTTGTCTTTGACGTCGCTTTTGTTTCTAATGCAATAAACCATGCAGTATCCGGAGTAGTCATCTTTAAAAAGTACATAGTAACGATATTTTGTAAAACTCATAGGGAAAGGACCACAAACATCTGTATGAATTATGTCTCCTGGCTGTGTAGATCTCTCTCGTATGCCAAACTTTAATCTATGCATCTTTCCGTAGATACAAGCTTCACACAACTCTTTGTTTATTGGAAGAGACAATCCTAATTCTCTTTGAATAACTTCCTTAACGTGCCTTTTGTTTTGGTGCGCTAATCTCTCATGATACAGCTGCATCAAATCACTTGTTGTAGTGGCAAGTACAGGTACTGGTGGCAGGACATTGCGAACTTTCAACTTAAAAAGTCCTCCACAGTTATTACGTTTGCCAACAACTGATACTTCCCCATTCAAAATTACTTCGCAAGTTTCCGGGGTCGAGATGAACTTGCTATTTTTCTGTTTATCGTGCATAGCTAGCACTGAATACAGATTTCTCTGGATCTCAGGCACATACCAAACGTCTGTGAGTGCTATGTTCACAATCTTTCCTTTGACATCTGCTTCCAAATAAATTGTTCCTTTGCCTTTTGCTTGAACAATGTTACCATTCGCTGTAGTAACTCCTTGGATCTCGTGAAACTCATGGAATATTTGGAATAGGTCACTCCTGTTGGTTACGTGGCTAGTCGCTCCATTGTCCACGTACCATGACTCTCTATCTTGCGGTATAAATGCCATAATATCCACGCTCATAATAGCCATATTCGCACTTTGACTTGAAGATGGCTTGTCTTTACTGTCTTTTGGCGGGCGACCATCTTTCATCCACTTTTGGCAGGATCTTACTCGATGTCCCATCTCATGGCAGTAATTGCATCTCATATGCTTATCCTTATTCTTCTTGTCTTTACGAATCGTGCTATTCTGTGTCGTCACAAATACCTCTTCACTCGATTCACCATTCTTCTTTTCAAGTGACTTCTCGTGAGCGCAAAGGTGACTTGTCAAACCTTCTACTGTCCTCTGCTCTTTGGCTAACAACAACCAACTTGATTTAAACTCGAAATACTTCTGATCTAATGTGTCAAGAATTTTGCAAATGAGGAATATTTCTGGTAGTTTCTTATTAGGATCATCCTTGCCAATCTCTCTATTCAACTGACACCAGAGAGTTTTCAATTTACAAATATGTGTGACCATATCATCAGAGTGATTTAACTTAAATCCGAAGAATTCTAAACAAAGATTATAAGCTCGATTCTCATTATCTCCGTCGAATAACCGATGTAGTTCTAACCAAACTTCTCTAGGACATGTGAATGACATTACCTTTCTAACGGTATCTTCGTTTAAATTTGTTGAAAGCAGGATCATTGCATTGTTTTCTGCCTGTATAAAACGCGCTAGTTTCGTTTTAAATGCAGTAACTTCTGCGTCTCCTACACCTGCTGGCAACACGGGTCTCTTACATTTTCCGTCGACTATATCCAATGCATCGGGTATGCTTCTTAGAAGGATGGATATTTTATACTTCCATGTATCCCAGTTACTCTTTCCTTGAAGTGGTGTAATATGTACCTTTGTACTTAAATTTTCCACTTTTTCGCTCGTTTCCATTTTTTCCGCTAGCACATAACCTGTAGCAGAGTGCTGAATGTGCGGTGAAGCGTCTCAAGCGAAACTCAGGGTTTTGTAATAGAATAATAGAAAATATAATTAAAGAAAACGTATATTAGAGAACAAACGAAAGGTGACAAGTGACACGACTTATAAAAAAGTAATTATGTCACTGCAGCTGAACAAACAACAAGGAGGCTTTAACAACAATGTATGTAGCTCTTCGCACTTAATACATGATTTTTCAGTTGATGTAGTAGCCGTGGCAGCAAATGATTTTTCTTTAGGTTTTTCTCTTGCAGGTGCAGCTGGTGACACAAGCTCAAGTGTGCGGAACTTCGACTCTAAGAACTTTTTCAAGCTGTCCCATTTAGGTAAGTCCTCTAAATCTTCTTGATAGGAATATTCCTCCCAGTCTTTGTGAGTTTCTTGGTCCAATTTCTGTACAACAAGAAATATTATCATAGGACTCCAAGACTCCGTGGAAACTGATATATTATTGAGGTTATTAATGCACTCGTGAGTTGTGTCTAACAACGATTTAATTTGACTGGCACTCTGCGTATTCATTTTTCTTTGATTAAACAATCGTGTAATAATTGCGTTCACTATTATTCGTTTGTTTCCATATCTTTGTTTCAGTGCTGTCCAGGCTTGCGAGTAATTGCTTTCCGTTATCTGAATATGTCTCAAAAGGACTTCTGCTTCACCACCAATGCTAGCTTTTAAGTAGTGTAATTTTTGTACGTCACTAATTGAAGTATTTTTGTCAACTAATGATATAAATAAATCGTGAAAAGAGGACCATTCTTCGTATCGTCCCGTAAATTTCGGTAGTTCAATATTCGGCAGTCTAAGCTGTGATGTAAACGTCCCTGACGATTCATGTGCACCTGAACTGCGTGACGGGCTGGCGTGCGAAAGTTGTAAACATATGTCCTTAAGGTCCGCTTGCATAGATAAATAAAGATCTTCGCATACATAATAGTCTTCGTTCGCAAAATAGCTTATTGTATTTCGATTTTCCTTTGACGTACTTTTAACTAATTCTTGGTGGGTGTTAGTAAATTTGTTCCAATAGTCTTCTAAGCATTTTAATCGTGTCTCAATATATCCTCGTGTCAATCTCTGTTTAGGACATTTCTTTAAGTTAGTTTGTGTTTTTTGTAATATCTTGGCTATTTCTTCTAATACTCCCAGTAATTGTTCTGGCGTAGACATCTTTGATAAACACAAATAACTCGATAATCTTCAAAAACAATGTATGTTATGAACGATGCACAGATTTCTTCGTTTTATTATTGTAAATAACTTGCACAAAAATCCTTAACTCGTTAGCTAATGACGACTCGGGCTCACTTCTTATCTAAGGAATGCGGCAGTCCTTTGTTCTCGACACCCGAACACGATCACTACTTTGCACTACAATCCGGCTCGATTTCGACCATATGGTGTTGGGAATAAGGTTGCAAATTGCTTGACTGGATTTTTGTGAATGAAATACGTGTGTGCTTGACAACAACTTTAATGCTACTAAAAAAAATCAACGATGGATTGCGTTTATATAGTTACAACAGTCTCTTTGAACCTTGTGGATAGCCTATAGTTGGTAGGTATGGTCTTTGTATAATGGAGTATTTCTGACCTACAGATTGGGATGGGTATACATGTAGGTGGGTGTATACAGATTGTCACAGTCGAGCGCGAACTCGGGGTGCGCTGCGGTGTGCGGGGGTCGCGGGGCGGGAGAGGAGCGCCGGCCACAGATGTGCGCCTGATCACTGTGACGAGATGTTTAACCACATTTACATTCAATTGAATCCATCGACGCATAATGAAATAAGTTACAGCTAGATAAGTAGGAGGTATCCTGGTTTTTATTCAGAAGACGTATCGAGAATTTGTACCATTCTGACACGTGAGTTGTAGTTACTCATCCCCGTCAACTGTAAGTATGTAAGTAGGTATATTTATGTACCTATAAATTATGCATATTTGGTGCCTTAGTCGGCTTACGAGTAGGAGTCTAGGACGTGCAGCAAGTCGGCATCCGCCTTCTATTAAATCCATTTGATCGAGCTTTAAGCTAAGTCGATACCTAAGTATAAGCACAAGAACACAATTTGAAGTTGCGACGCTGTCGTATGTTCACGCCAATTTATTTATCGTGTCACAATCAGTGAGTCCCACGTCGGGCGCCATTACAGTGCGCGGACCAGAAAATTGAATCAGGAAGCGCACACGCTCTGGCGCGCGCTGATGGCAAATGTATCGCATCGGGCTGTTATCGCGGCGCGACAGACGCGACGCGCGGTACTCTCGCGCTGTTCGTGCAGCAGGCGACACCGCCATAGTGTCTCTCAGCAGTCAGCATGCAGGAGTCGGGCGACTCTTCCGGCGCCATCGCGTTCGCGCTCATCTACTTCACGTTCTTCCTTGACAACGTGCTGCTCACCGTGCTAGGTCAGTGCGCTGTATGCTGCACGCTTGTGCTGTGTGTGTGAGGGGGGCGGGGGGCGGTCTGATACGATGTGTTGTGTGCAGTGCCCATCATCCCGGACTGGGTGCGCGGGGAGGCGCTGGCGCTGTGGACGACGCAGGACGCGCCGCTGGCCAGCCTGCTCAACCACACCGTGCGCCACATCGACACCGACACCGGTAACCCGCTTCTAACTTATTTATTACTAGACGGTAGGGAGGACGTTACCCTTACCCTAAATACCCTTCGTCTGAATCCGTGGAATAATAGTGCATCCAGCCAGCCAGTGTCGAAACGTAGTTTTGAGCCGCTTGGGGCGTACCTACACAAAATTCATCGCCACTTATTTAGGAATTAATGTTTTTTTTTCCTAAATCAACATTCACGGGTAGACATAACCATTAACAAGTCAAGCTCATATTTTTTTATTTATCCTATATTTCAGGCTACTAAGCCACATAAATAAATAAGAACCCCTATCCCAAATGTTTTATATTGAGATACAATACGATATTGAAATTGGTGAAATAAGAGACACTTTACGAGCAATATTGTTGTATACTGAGATAAACACTTTTATTTATTAAAATTGTATTTAATTCTCTACAAGTTTTTATGTACCTTTGTTCAACATGGCTACTTAGTTGCGAGAGAGCGAGACAGCAAAACGAAAGGACAATAGACAAATACAAGGCATAGACAATTAATATAAACTGTTGCGTTCCGATATCACACTCTCCGCCACCATAACTAAGACAATCTTAAAATTTAATTACATCAGCTAATACTAAGGCAAAAACATTATACTAATACTAAGGCAATCCTCGAAACATGATACTACTTATCTGTTATCTAATTTATAAATTAAAGTACGTAACCTAATTTAATCATCCACTGATTGATCACAAGTGCGAATTTGATCTATGTGTCTTTTCCATTTTAAACCCCCCACATCAATGTAATAAGTTACCCCTGGACAGGATTCATCAATTATAGTTCCTAATACCCAAGGCTTCTGCCCCTTTCTATAGTCCCTTACCATTACCTTCTGCCCCAATTCTAACGTTAGTGTATTTCTGTTTCCTTTATAATATTGTTTAGATTTTTCTTGCATTTCATATGATTTTTCAGTTATTGGTGGTGGCCTTAACAACGTGAATCGATTCCTAAGCTCTCTACCCAGCATTAACCTAGCTGGTGTTATACCAGTAGTACTTTGGGGTAAATTTCTGTAATCAAACAAAAATAAGTTAACAGCTGAACTCAGTGTGCTACCACTTTCCTTAATTTTCGTCACATGGGTTTTAAATGTGTCTACAAATCTCTCTGCTGCTCCATTTGTTGCTGGATGATACGGGGGTGAAAATGTATGTTTTATATTTGTAAGTTGGCAAAAGCTCTCAAATTCTGTACTAGTGAAAGTTGGGCCGTTATCTGTTACTAAGTGGACTGGAAAACCAAAAGTGGAAAATAACTTTTTGAATATTCCAATTGTACTCGTTGCGCCAATATTAGTCATTTCAAAAGCCTCAGGCCATTTAGAATAGCTGTCCACAACCACTAAAAACATTTTATTATAATATGGTCCCAAAAAATCGGCGTGAAGTCGGTACCATGCTGATGGCGGTACAGGCCAAGGTTTAAGTTGTGATTTTGGTGGATTTTTATTGTTATTTAGACAGATTACACACTTCTTTGTAATATTTTCTATTTCTGAATCTAATCCCGGCCACCAAAAATATGATCGAGCTACTTGCTTCATACGAACAATGCCAAAGTGGCTTTTGTGTAGCTCTGAAAGAATTGATTCACGTAATACAATGGGGATTACGATTCTGTAACCCCAAAATAAACATCCTCTGTCAGTGCTAATTTCATCCCTTCTGTTATAAAAAAATAGGAGTTCCTTATCAATGAATTTCTTATCTGGCCAGCCATCTAACACATGTCGAATAGTTTTTGACAAGATTATATCTTTTTTTGTTTCCGGAACCTCATTTAATGTAATTATACATTGTAGTTGTTGTTCAAAAGATTCCCAACACTCGCCGCTAAATGATTTCAGATCATAATTTGACATGATTATCTTTGTTTGTGGAGGACTGGTGGCCTGAGTTTTTAATTGTTCTTTCCAGTAGTTGCTTAGTAGTTTCCGTAGTTCATCAACCGTTTCGTTTTTGGTGTCAATACCATACTCTGATAGTTGTTCTTCCAATTGGGACTTATTTAATTTATAAATCCAAGTAGTCATTTATTTTCTTCAATTGTACTTTGTAAACAGACGTGACATTAGTCAACAGCGAATTAGCTAAGATGGTGGACTCTGGGATCGTCACTCTGTTTGCAAGATGCAACGCAAGTCAATTTGGAGCTAACTTCACAACGAAGCGTGTCGCTGGTTTTTGTTTTTGTTGAATATTGTGTTTTTCACTTTAATTTTTGCGAAAACTTTATATTTTTCTTAAAACGGGTTCTTTAATGCTCGTCGCCAAACTGTTGTATACTGAGATAAACACTTTTATTTATTAAAATTGTATTTAATTCTCTACAAGTTTTTATGTACCTTTGTTCAACATGGCTACTTAGTTGCGAGAGAGCGAGACAGCAAAACGAAAGGACAATAGACAAATACAAGGCATAGACAATTAATATAAACTGTTGCGTTCCGATATCACAAATATGTTATAAAATATACTTTTTAATACAGTTGCTCAAAAAGTGGCGTATTGCAGGGACGTATAGCGTTCGGGATGTGAGCTATTACACACTCGAGCTTTTTCTTTACCTTGTCCGAACTCGTGCGTTCTTTTTCCCAACTGTCAAAATAATGTCTATTAAAAAGAAAAAAAACCAACCACGGAGTTTTTACTAAAAAAAAATCATAGAAGTTTTTATGATTCATGCAAATATTTCTAATAAAAAGCTACTAATTTGTTTCAATATTAGATTTAATGACTTGATTCAATGAGTTAGGTTAGGTTTCATTTCATTTTCATTTCTTATCAATTAAAAAAATTCTACTGAAGACTTGGCTGTAGGGGCATAGTTCCCTTTGCCTACCCAGAATGGGTAAAGAAAACAAAAAAAAACTCTGCTTATATTCTTTTACTGTTGGCGCCATTTTCCAAGAATGTTCTTTATTAAATTGCTTCATTTTTTCGCAACTGTATTAAAAATAGTTGTTCAGTACACGTGCGGAACCGTCATTGCAACTTGTTCCGACTGTCAACCCTCACCTTCGGCTGCGCCTCGGCTCGGGTAGACATTTGTCGGAACTCTTTGCAATGACAGGCTTTCCGAACTTGTAATGAAATATACTATTAAGAAACAATGCATGTGGCACAGTAACGTGTGTGTCGTGGTGTGCAGGCGGCGGCGGGTCGCAGGCGCTGGTGGGCGCGGTGCTCGGCGCGAAGGCGGCGGCGCAGCTGCTGGCGGCGCCGCTGGCGGGCGCGGCCGTGTGCCGGCGCGGAGCCGCGCCCGTGCTGCGCGCCGCCACCGCCACGCTCGCCGGCGCCGCCATCGGTAGCGCACACCGACACACTATACATTGACCAGCTGGAGGCTGATTCTAAACCAATCGATCAGTAGCGCCGCGCTGTGACGTCAACGTTTTTGAAGGGATATTAACAACTGCCACATGTCTGGTCGATTCGAATCTTGACACTTGTCACCATGGGTAGCCCACCAGGTATCCTCGCCCACTCCTCCCCAAAAGGCTCAGGTTTTTTTTATATTTCGGTAAGTGGCGAGAAGAGGCTCAACGCCGAGAAAAGTGGAAGGAATGGGGGAAGGTCTATGCCCGGACTGGGATTGAATTGAAATTTAAGGCTCAGAAAAAGTAGTATGAGTTAAAAAGCATGAAATAAAAAAAAAAACAAGCCACGTTGTCGGGGAACCGCTTTGTTTTGTATTTTTTTTTTGTTTTTTAAAATGTTTTGTGTCGAGGGTTTTTTTTTTTTTTTTGAATGGAAACTTCTTATGCGACTTCCAACAAGGTTGCGTTAAACGTTTAACGCGACCATGGAGAGGGAATAGAAAGAGACAGAGCGAGAGTGAATGCATGGCACTCGAACGCATGCGCGTAGTATACCTGTTACAGGCCAGCGCAAGCGTGGTTCTTGCAATAGCCTAAATTATATTTTGTGGATGGGTGATCAAGGTTAAGCGACGGTTGCCCAGGTCAGTATGTGGATGGATGATCAACGTAAAGCAACGGTAGCTGAGGTCAGTATGTGGATGGGTGATCAACGTAAAGCAACGGTAGCCGAGGTCAGTATGTGGATGGGTGATTAACGTAAAGCAACGGTAGCCGAGGTCAGTAAGTGGATGGGTGATCAAGGTTAAGCGACGGTTGCCCAGGTCTGTATGTGGATGGGTGATCAAGGTTAAGCGACGGTTGCCCAGATCTGTATGTGGATGGGTGATCAAGGTTAAGCGACGGTTGCCCAGGTCAGTATGTGGATGGGTGATCAAGGTTAAGCAACGGAGGCCAAGGTCAATATGTGGATGGGTGATCAAGGTTGCATTAAACGTTTAACGCTACCATGGAGGGGGTATGAAAGCATTTTTCGACATTACGAAGTTTCACTTCTTCCGCGTGGAGGGACTCCAAGCACAATTTTTTTAATGTAAATTTTTGTAATGGACCCTTGCTGCGGTCTTTGGCGTTCCACAGGGTTCGATCCCACATTGTAGAGTCGTGAGTGATAGGTGTATATGTGAGCAGTGTTCACGTGCGTGAGCGGGCGCGTGGGGTGGCGCGCGGCGCTGTGCGTGGCGCTGGGGCGCGTGGCGCACGGCGCGGGCGCGGCGCTGGCGGGCGTGGCGGGGCTGGCGCTGGCGGCGCGCGCCGTGCCTCCGCACCAGCGCGACCGCGCCATCGGCGCGCTGCTCGGGGCCGTCGCGCTCGGTACACACACCCTGTTCCAGTGTCGGCTCTCCCCACACACACATGGTTACCCTTTAGGGCCGCATCTATCAGTACGGAATCGCAATTTTCCATGCTTTTCCGTCGGTCGGAACCGTCATTTGCTAGAGCGAGAAACAGCGAAAAATATAGCACTCGCGCACGCAGCAGCATCGACGATGCCATTCCGTGCTCAAGCTCAAGTATTATCTAGCTAGAGTAGAGCACAGATACATGTATCCTAAATTCCTGACTCTCCATGGTTTAAGTTAATTATTCTTGGTATCATATCAATCAACCAAATCTTTGATGAGACTTATTGTTGGTCCATTCAAATGAATCAAATTATTAGTAATGATTGCGCAAAAGTAGTTGTTGGTTGTTCCGAGCGGCATCACGGTGTGTTGTGTGTATGTGGCAGGAGTGCTGGTGGGGTACCCATTCGGCGGCGCGACGTACGCGCTGTGGTCGCGCGGAGCGCCCTTCCTGCTCATCGCCGCTGCGCTCCTCGCCAACCTCGGTAATCAACGATCGCTTACGTTATGACGTAGGTACACCCGTACACGTGACTCCATTCAGTCACTTACCTAACTGTCAAATGTTTATTGATTTCAGCCATGCAATACATGTTTCTGGATAGTGAGGAGTATAATCGCGTAAGTATGTGTTAGTTTTCAAGTTAATTACAGCTGATTATCCATCATGGCTCTGCTCGAGCCATACACGGACGGAGTAATTCCACCAAATACCCATGTTAGGAATGATTGAGGCCTCGGGGATTGGTGCCTCCGTGTCTGCTCGATTTGTAAGGACCAAGACTCGAACGGGGCATGGACGTAGCACAGTATAGCGGGAACGAATATTATACGTTCGTAAAGTTTGGGATCCGTTCCGCGTCCACGTTTTGACCGCGCTTCGTTTGAGTTCAGCTCGCGCTCGTCTCGGTCTAGCATAGATATAGCTAAGGTGCGGTGCGTGTACTGTGCAGCCGTGCATGGCGGGAGGCAGCGTGTCGTGGCGCGGCGTGGCGGCGCTGGCGCGGCGCGGCGCGGCGGGCGCGTGCGCGGGCACCGTGCTGCTCACCACCTGCGTCATGGCCGCGCTCGAGCCCTGCCTGCCGCTGTGGGTCATGCACAAGTTCCACCCGCAGCGCTGGGTGACGGGCGCCGTGTTCGTGCCGGACAGCGCGGGCTACCTGCTGGCTGCCAGCCTGCTGGGCGGCGCGGCGCGGCGGCTGGGTGCGGAGCGCGTGGCGCTGGCGGGGCAGCTGGGCGTGGCGCTGGCGGCGCTGGCCGTGCCGCACGCCGGCTCCGTGTCGGCGCTGGCGCTGCCGCACGCGCTGCTGGGCGTGGGGCTGGGCGCGGCGGACGCGGCGCTGGTGCCGGCGCTACTAGCGCGCCATCCCCAGCGCGCGCCGCACGTGGCCGCGCTGCTGCAGGCCGCCTCCAGCGCCGCATACGCACTCGGTAACATTCTCGCATTTTCGGGATGTCAACTGTGTATGGGTGACCTTAGACAAAACGTGGGCTATTTCTTGCACGCAGATTAATAGTATATTTCATTGCGAGTGCGGAAAGCCTGTCATTGCAAAGAGTTCCGACAAATGTCTACCCGAGCCGAGGCGCAGCCGAAGGTGAGGGTTGACAGTCGGAACAAGTTGCAATGACGGTTCCGCACGTGTACTGAACAACTATTTTTAATACAGTGGCGAAAAAATGAAGCAATTGAATAAAGAACATTTTTGGAAAATGGCGCCAACCGTAAAAGAATATAAGCAGAGATTTTTTTGTTTTCTTCACCCATTCTGGGTAGGCAAAGGGAACTATGCCCATACAGCCAAGTCATCAGTAGACTTTTTTATTGATATGAAATGAAATGAAACCGAACCTAACTTATTGAATCAAATAATTAAATCTGATATTTAAACAAATTAGTAGCTTCTTTTTAGAAATATTTGCATGAATCATTAAAACATCTATGATTTTTTTTTTTTGTAAAAACTCCGTAGTTGTTTTTTTTTCTTTTTAATAGACTTTATTTTGACAGTTGGGAAAGAGAACGCACGAGTTCGGAAAAGGTAAAGAAAAAGCTCGAGTGTGTAATAGCCCACATCCCGAACGCTATACGTCCCTGCAATACGCCACTTTTTTAATACAGTTGCTCAAAAGGTGGCGTAAAAGTGGTTTCATTTCATTTTCATTTCATATCAATAAAGAAAATCTACTGAAGACTTGGCTGTATGGGCATAATTCCCTTTGCCTACCCAGAATGGGTAAAGTAAACAAAAAAAAAACTCTGCTTATATTCTTTTACGGTAGGCGCCGTTTTCCAAAAATTTTCTTTATTAAATTGCTTCATTTTTTCGCAACTGTATTAAAAATAGTCGTTCAGTACACGTGCGGAACCGTCATTGCAACTTGTTCCGACTGTCAACCCTCACCTTCGGCTGCGCCTCGGCTCGGGTAGACATTTGTCGGAACTCTTTGCAATGACAGGCTTTCCGAACTCGTAATGAAATATACTATTTTATTTAATCTGCAACCGGCCCTAGAACTTTAAGGTGAAAACGCCTGTAGCACGCTGGCCACGCGGCGCAGTAATACGTTGTGAGCACAGGGCCGGTGGCGGGCGGCGCGGTGGCGTGGTGCGTGGGCTTCGAGTCTGCGCTGCGCGCGCTGGGCGTGCTCAACCTGCTGTACCTCGCGTATCTGTACCGCGCGCTCGCGCGACATCCGCTCTCCGAACAGGTCATACTTGACACGCATTACTGCTCATTGCCCTTCGATAATGTTCGCTTTCGCGATATATTATAAGCTGTTTCCAGATATGTTCTTTTGTCCGTACCACTGATACGAAAAGGAGGTACGTTTCGTATCAGCGTCGCGATCCAATAACTGTAAACGCAAAGCCGCCACAACGCAAACATAGCACGTCATGCGGTCATCGCGTGTTCATTTCTGTGTCTTGTGTCATCCGCCCATGTTACCGACTGTGGAAGTCTATAGAGAATAAGGCGATTTCTTGCTCGCGCTTCATTATTTTTTTCATAATATTATAACGAAAAAATTTCAACAAAAACTAACGTTGGTGGATGTCAAAATTTTACAAAAATATTACAATTTTATTTTTTATTTCATGCTTTTTAAACTTATATTATTTTTGAAGTGAAACTTCTTATGCGACTTTCAACAAGGTTGCGTTAAAGGTTTAACGCTGTCATGGAGGGGGTATGAAAGAGACAGAGCGAGAGTGAATGCGAGGCACTAGAACGCATGCGCGTAGTAAACCTGTGACAGGCCAGCGCGAGCGTGGTTCTCTTTGTGCTATAGCCTAAATTATATTTTGTGGATCGGTGATCAAGGTTAAGCGACGGTTGCCCAGGTCAGTATGTGGATGGATGATCAACGTAAAGCAACAGTAGCCGAGGTCAGTATTTGGATGGGTGATCAAGGTTAAGCAACGGTAGCTGAGGTCAGTATGTGGATGGGTGATCAAGGTTAAGCAACGGTTGCCCAGGTCAGTATGTGGATGGGTGATCAAGGTTAAGCAACGGTAGCCGAGGTCAATATGTGGATGGGTGATCAAGGTTAAGCAACGGAAGCCGAGGACAGTATATGGATGGGAGATCAAGGTTAAGCGACGGTAGCCGAGGTCAGTATGTGGATGGGTGATTAAGGTTGCGTTAAACGTTTAACGCCGCCATGGAGGGGGTATGAAAGCACTCATTTCCACATTACGAAGTTTCACTTCTTCCACGCTGAGGTACTCCACGCACAATTGTTTTTTCTTAGCCTTGTCTGTCCTACTCCTGGGCATCGGTCTCCTCCCATTCCTTCCACTTTCTCGGTGTTGGGCCACTTCTCGCCAATTAACGAAAACAAGGAAAGTTATAAAAAATCCCGAACTTTTAGACCGTGCAGCACCTCCCGCCCCTGGTGGTCCCACCCATGGTGACAAGTGACAAGATTTCAAATTTCGAATCGATCAGACCCGTAGAAGTTGTTTATATCCCTTCATCAACTAGAAAAGAGGTGATGACCTTCAAACGGCTGAGCTGATATTATCGAAACATAGCTAAGAACACTCTTAAACAGCTTTCAAACTAAACCAATTTTAACTAAATCGGTTCATCCGTTTAGAAGCTACGATGCCACAGACAGACACAGGTACACACGTCAAACTTATGACACCCCCTTTTTGGTCGGGTGTTAAAAGGCGGATACCACTAATCGAATTCGGTTCAAGAAAGATTAAGCATAACTTAGCGTTACTTGGCTACAGCTTGCACTCGCATGTCGCGATCGCGTCTACATTGGCGCGAACCTACACCGTATCGTATCGCCTTTGAACGGGGCGAAAATAGCGACTCGCGATGGATCGGTGCGTACCTGTTACCGTATCAAAACGCCGTAACACCGTACCTTACCGAACGGGCGTTCCAACTAGCGTTCTTGGATCGCGACGCTGATACGAAACGGTACCTCCGTTTGCCTCTACCTCCGTTTCGGTACGGACAAAATAACATATCTGGATCCAGCAATAGACTCAAGATCGTTCAGTAGTTCGGCTGGCTGACGTGTGTTGTGTGCGCAGTGGGGCGCCAGCTCGCCGGACGACGAGAGCGAGGAGGAGGACGCGCGCGCGGAGCACATGCCACTCGCGAGCTCGGCGGCGGCGCAGGCGGGCCCGGCTCCCTAGCTGTGCCACGTGTCACGACAACGAATCCTCAATCTGTCTCGATGTCACTGGCCACTGGGCTAGTATTCTGTGACGTCATTCTTCATCAGTACGGTTAGGTACATTCTTAGGAAACTAAATGTCTTGATTACTTACTTTAGTCTTGTGGTAGATCTATGAACTTACAAAATATTAAAATAGGTAGATCCTCAAAGTGGTACTACATATTAGGTTTATACCTCTTTGTTTGGACTACTTGAGCCATTATGTTGAAAAGTTGAATATCTACAGTCTGCAATTGGTTTTTCTTAATAAGTAGGTAGTTAGATCTAGATTATATCATTATTATCTAAATATATGTATAGATATCATGAACCTGTATGTACCAACGTGGTTATAAAAGAAATACATATTACGTACCTAACTTTTGTTTCTTTGCAATCGATTCCCGACTGGATACTTACTGGCATTGTGTGCTCGGGCGCAGTCCTACACAACATCGGACGCCCGAAGCCAATTAATAATTAATTACCATCAAAATAATAATTGCCTGATGAAATTCCAAATAAGTACTCTTATGTCGTGCCACCAAGAAGAGGCACCGACAACGGCAGCAAGCTGTGACTACTTGTTGCCATACACTGACTGACTGTACTTTATAGCCTTTATAATCCTATATTTAAGTATATTATGAGAAGAAGTGTTCAGGGAACGGAAACAACACTGATTAGAGTTAACAGTTTATTCAGTACACGTTCACAAACATAAAACAGTAAGTTCGGAATTCTTATTCGCGGACAATGGTGGTAAGCGCGAGTCACGTATGCGCGCTTTGCGCGTAGGCAGCGGACCAGCGCGCCCCGCGCACATCAGCCAGACGCCGCGCCGTCTAGGGCCGTGCGGGAAAGGCACAGCGACAACCCTAATCGGCGTATCGTATAGGTACATACGCGACCGCGAGACGCTCTTATTGGTCTAATGGGTATTTGGGTTGCTACAATATATATAATTACGTGTCACGTTGTTTGTCGGGGATGGACTCCGGTTTTAATCAAATTTGCACACCGTGTGCAAATCAAATCAAAATCAAAATCAAAATATTTTATTTACATGGGCACTTATAAAACGTCAACAGAAGAGGCACGGTTAGGGTTGGTCGTTTCCTATGGAGAAGAACCGGCAAGAAACTCCATGGTTACTCTTTTTAAATCATTTGGTTCTACAATATTTGGATGTTACAGCGCTAGTACTTAAGTATGAGAGGACAGCGTAGGCCCGACAATAAGTCGTCGCTTACTACAAAAGGTAGAAAAAGATGAAACTGAAAAAAAAAAAAACAAATTACATAGCCTACAATGTCCACACATACACAAAAAAAATATGAATAAAAAAGAATCTATACAAAAGTAAAAATAAAACTAAGAACAATTAAATAAACAATTGACACAAATGTAGTCATCAGTACTGTAACTATTCTGCACAATGAATAAACGGTGCAATGATTTGAAAACTATTGTAAAACATCTGAAAAAAATGAATAGAATAAATAAAATTCGGAATAGTTAGAGACATCATCCTATTTGTGTCGTTTTTGAGCTACCAGGGAAGCCGCATGAGCAGATGGAACTACAGCCAAACTTCTTTATCTTCAACATAGTCCTTAATTTTGTAATATGCTTTTTTAATAAGGACACGTTTGATGCAACTTTTAAACTTTCCATCGGTCAGTTCAATAACTGACTTTGGCAACTTATTATAAAAGCGTATACTGTTTATGAGAAATGACTTCCTAGTTTTTGTTAATCTAAATTTGGGTATTACAATTTCGTGTTTACTGCGTGTGTTTATATTATGGAAGTCGCTTCTAATTTTGAAAAGCCCTCGGTTTTTGCGGACGTATAAAATACATTTTACGATATAAAGTGAAGGCAGAGTCAGTATATCGATCTCTTTAAATTTTTCTCTAAGGGACTCGCGAGGACCCATTTTATAGATCGCGCGAACTGCCCTCTTTTGCAATATAAAAATTGAATCAACGTCTGCTGCCGATCCCCACAGCAGAATTCCATAAGACATAATACTGTGGAAATACGCGTAGTATACTAACCTAGCTGTGGCTACATCAGTCAACTGCCTTATTTTCCTAACTGCATAGGCGGCATCAAATCATTTATTTCAAATAAGCCAGTTACAGGCACTTTTGAATGGTCGAACAACAATAAAAATGAAGCTACAGTCCCAGTCACAAGACATAATAACTGTGAAAGTACTGTAGTTGCCCATTCCAAGGCGTAGGTAGATCTCTATGGAGAAGAATGGGCAAGAAACTCCATGGACACTCTTTTAAATCAGAATCTTGTTACAAAAACCTTGGTTACATCATTCATGTTGAGATGGTACATTATGTGAGAACGATGTAGCAAGACTTCACGTTAAAAGTGTCCATAGCAAAAACAATTAAAAGATAAAATAATTAGTTCGAAAAAACGTTCTGGAATGGCGACCGCGAATCGGGAGACGATGCGTTGGAAGGCCTCCCACTAGGTGGACCGATGACCTGGTGAAGGTTTCGGGGATCCGCTGGATGCGAGTCGCACGGGACCGATCAATGTGGCGACACTTGGGGGAGGCCTATGTCCAGCAGTGGACGTCTTTCGGCTGAAATGATGATGATGATGATGAAGCCGTGGCAGCTAAGAGACGACCAGGCACATCTGACAGCGCCCATTCACGAACATGACGCATGGATCGATATCATTCAACTCAACCATTTTGAAGGGAACTAAATGACCCGACACACACGCCGCCATCAGCGTGACATTTGAGTGAGCATACTCTCAACCACCGCACATTCAATTGTGCAGTTTGATCTAAATTACTTAGGATAACTTACATCTCAATTTTTAGTCGCAATATTATTTTATTACAAAGAATTAAGTCACAATTATCTGTTAGCTCCAAACGATTCTAACAGATGGCGGTATCTGTTGACTGGATTGAGTAATTATTCAATAGATGGCGCTGTATAGGAGCGCAGCAGCAATGAAAAATATTGCGAAAACGGGGAAAATGTGACGCAGACGAAGTTGCGCGGGATAACTATAATTTATAAATAACAAAATAATTTATAATGTAATTTTGTTAATTGATTGATTGTTGATAAATTGATATAACAATGTATAAGAATATTATTGATTATATACTGTTACTGAGACAGAGGGCTATTATCCTCTCTCCTAAAGTTGCTGTGCCCGATAGGGTCCACACTGATCTCTTATTTGTTAACAAATTTGTAATACATAATGGAATGCAATAAATAATTGAGTATTGAGTACTTACATGCATCCACATTAGCTACGGCACCTCCTTGCGATGATTGACGACACAAGTCATGCTGACGCAACGTTTCGACGTTTGAAAGTTCATTTGTTTATAATCAACACCAACAGTCGTGGCCGACGGATCCATGTCAAAATTACCGTAGTTATACACAACGCAAATTAATTCAATTTTATTAAATTTCAGTGAAATATAAACTTTAAACAAACAAAAAACCCACAAAATGACGTCGAAACCATTGGGTAAGTAATGTTCATGAGCTGTATGTAGTTCCACCAGCGCACTGGTCGCGACCCACACTGGTCCCAAAAAAAAGGTGAAGGAAACCGACATGTCCTGGAACTAAGACATGTGACATCTACCAACTCGCTGGGCCCGCGTTGTGGATTACAGCCCCGTAGAGAGGTTTGTTTCCCAGCAGTGGGAACATTACAGTCTGATTATCCTTTATGTAAGTAAGATGCGTTCTAAGCTGCTCTAGCACAAAGCTGAAGCTTTTTATGATTACCAAGAAGCCGAAAGAGAAGAAGAAGAAGGCGCCAACAACCTTTGAACACTTCCAACAAAACGATCGCCGACCCTTTAACCACGTCGCTAAGCAGAACTACTGCTAACAACTAGTTGGCGGACTCGCTGCTCTAGTGTGTTTGGGCTCTTACCTCTTGCATTGGTATTGATAGGTTTTCTACCAGGAATCTCACAAGCATCTTTAATTTTTACCCGAAATTCAAAGATACTGTAGCTTCTAAAATTGCAAAGCTCTGCTGCAAATGGTGACATATAATTCGAGTTAAGTAAAAGAAAACCCAAATTACAGACAGAAATACAATATTATTTTTAGAAGTGTAAACTTCTTTAGCTTATCGTTGTGATTTGAAAGTCGATGAAACAAAAAAGCGACAGTAAAAAGAGACAGACACACCAATTCATAAGATTTAACGCATAAAAAAGTGTTTCTTAATAAAACAATGATCTTCGATGTAATTACTATCTTATTAATATATTATTAATGTCTTTACAGTCTGTAGTTGTAAATAAAAAACCTGCAGGATATTTTTAAATCTATTAACTTTTTTTTGAGTACTGAGCATTTTATGAATGAAAAATGTACAGCTAAGTATAAAAATCATATAATATTTTATTGTTTTTTAGTTTTTGTATATTTATTATATTATTTGTTTATTTTATTTATATATATCATCATCATCATTCATTATTTCAACCGAAAGACGTCCACTACTGGACATAGGCATCCCACAAGTGGCGTCACATTTACCGGTATCAACAGGCAGAGAGTCCAACTTATTAGAGTCCAACTCATTAGGAAGTTTCCCCAATCAACAAATAGAACCAGGAAACAACAACAAACCAACAGAACCTTGCCCACCTCCGTGGCAACGAATCCCTGCCATGCGAGGTGCCAAAAGAAAAAAGACATCACAGACACCTTCACCTCCTCACAAAATTGAAACCAGCAATAGATACAGTGATTTACCAATAGACCTAACCGAAGGAGAACCTAAACAAAAGAAACCGAGCAAACCGCCTCCTATTATACTTTATGGAATCGATGACGTCAATAAATTAACAGAGCTCCTAATAACAGCCACTGAAACAGACACATTCACGTACAAAATTGTAAACAGAAACCAGCTGCGTATCAACTGTGGCGACGTTGCAGTTCACAAGAAACTTATAACACTAATTCGCGAAAATGGACTTATTGGACACAGCTTCAACCGAAAAGAGAATAGATGCTTAAGAATCGTAATTCGAAACCTTCATTCTTTCACACCCCTTGAGGTCATAAGAGAAGCAATCGAAAAGACTGGAAATTTAGTCACAGGAGATATAATAAATGCAAAATATGGTCCAGAAAAGAAGCCAACGTCAACAGTCTTCGTGAATCTTATGCCAAATGCCCAAAACAAAGCTGCAAAAGACCTCAAGTACATATATAATCAAGCAGTACTTATAGAAGATCCTAGGAAGAGACGAAGCATAGTCATATGTCAGCGAAACCAGCGGTATGGGCATTCGAAGAACCACTGTATGAGGCCCCTTCGATGTGTCAAATGCACAGAGTCTCACAAAACTTCGGACTGCCCCAAACGGGATCGAAATACTCCAGCCCAATGTGTGCTCTGCAATGGATCGCACCCGGCAAACTATAAAGGATGCCAGGTATATAAACAAATTTCAGCAAGGAAAGCTACCAATGCCTATAAAATCAGAAGTGCAAAGAATAAAGAGCAACCACACGATCCGATAAAGGTACAAGACCAACCCAAAACTGCCTACAAACCAAGAGACATGAGAAATCAGCAAACATTGTATTCTGATGCAGTGAAATACACAGAAACTCGTAACAAAGATGACTGCATGTGGAGTTCACTACAAAACATACTTCTCAAGCAATCAGAGACGTTTGAGATAATTTTACAATAAATGGGTACCCTACTGGGACTCATATCAACCCTTGTTAACAAGCTCTCAAAATAGGTCTCCGTATTATGGCTTGGAACATAAATGGATTAACTCCTAACCAAAATGAAATCATACCACTAATGGCAGAACACATAGTTGACATAGTTTTAATATCTCAAGCACACTGCACTAAAAAGAGCTCCATTAAAATACCTGGATGCTTCACTTATATCACTACACATCCAGATGGTACAGGACATGCGGGCACTGCCATTATTGTACGTAACAATATAAAACACTATGTACTGCCCAATTATGAAACCAATCACTTGCAGGCCACTGTAATCGCAGTAGAAGATGAATGTGGGCATTTTAATGTGGCAGCAGTCTACTGTCCACCACGACATACAATAGACTCCATCAAGTTTTCTCACTTTTTCAAACAACTCGGGGGACGTTTCATCGCAGGTGGCTATTGGAACTCTAAACACCTTCATTAGGGCTTCAGGTTAATCACGACGCTTGAAAAACAGCTGAAGACATGCATTGATGAAAGCAACCCAAAGATACTGACGACTGCGGAACCTACCTACTGACCAGCAGACCATCAAAAAATCCTAGACCTGGTAGACTTTTTTGTAATCAAAGGACTTTTTCGGCACTACTTTAAAACTGAATCCTGTCTTGACACCAGGATCATACGCCAGTAATACTAACTACTAGTGAAACTGTTATTAAGACTGAAATGCCACAATCGCTGTATTATCATCACACGGATTGGGAATCCATCAGAGAATTTCTAGAAGAAAACATCCAGCTAAATATAAGGCTGAAAACCACTGAAGATATTGCCATTGCCCTAAAAAAAAATTACTAACACAGTTCAGGAAGCTTGCTGAAGAAATACACAAGATATCAGAAGGAAAGGAAACTCTACCAACCTCTCACTACAGATCAAGCTTAAAATCCTAGAATAGAGAAGGCTACGCAGGAATTGGCACCAACTATCTTCATACAAAACCCTTTTGAATAAGGCCATAGTAGAACTCAAAAGCCTAATTCAAAAGACGAACGATGACACCCTCCAGCTTAAATTAGAGTCTCTAACCGCAACCAAAGAAAGCAACTACTCGCTATGGAAATTCATTAAAGCCTATGACAGGCCTCATAAACAAAAACCCCCAATAAAAGATGATGACAAGTGGGCTAAAACAGGCCAGAAAAAGGCAGACATCTTTGCAAAACACTTGTCACAGGTTTTTAAACCAAATGATGAAACTGACGACAGGGATGTAGAAAGTCATGTTAATTCCATCTTAAAAGAAGACTTTCAATTTTGTCTCCCACCAAAACCAGTTACACCCCAAGAGGTCCAAAACATTATAAGATGCTTTGACAGTAAAAAAGCACCAGGCTATGATTTAATCACGAAGGAAGTACTGAGAGAACTGCCACGCAAGGGCATAATTATGCTGACAATCTTGTTGAACTCCATGCTGAGATTGCAGTATTTTCCTGACCAATGGAAGATCTCAGAAATTATGATGATTCACAAACATGGGAAACCTGCCCAAGAGAAAACATCATATTGTGCTGCTGCACAGGATGGCCCAAATACTTAAAGAGAGAAAAGTACTGCCTGACCATCAATTCGGCTTCAGGAAACAACACGGGATAGTAGAACAAATACACCGGGTGCGAACACAAGAAGAACAAGGAAAACGCTGGAACAAAAGAAATCTCTTCTTTGTTCTTGGACATCCAGCAGGCTTTTGACAAGGTTTGGCATAAGGGCCTCTTAAGCAAGATTAAACAGCATCTGCTCCACCCGCTCTTTAGTATACTGAAATCTTACCTCACAGATATACTTTTCTACGTAAAAGAATCGGGTAATACCTCATCCCTTCACAGTATCAAAGGTGGTGTACCCCAGGGTTCTGTCCTGGGGCTAATTCTTTACATATTGTACACAGCTGACTTACCTACGGAACCTGGAGTTGTTATAGCAACATTCGCAGATGATACGGCAATATTGTCTAGTCACACAAACCCAGAAGTTGCATCAAATCTTCTCCAGACTGGACTTAACAAAATACACACTTGGATGTAAAGGTGGAAACTAAAGGCCAGTGCTGCAAAGTCTGTCCAAGCCACCTACACACTCAGAAAGGAAGAGTGCCCACCGGTCAAACTCGGAGATACCACCCCACCACACAAAAGTTGTGTCAAGTACCTTCAAGTACTTTCAAGTAATTCATTTGGACCGCAGATTGACCTGGCAACAACACATCAAAGCCAAAAAAGACGAACTCTCATACAGATTAAAAAATCTGCACTGGCTACTGGGCCGCAATACCAGACTATCACTAGATAACAAGCTTTTAATATACAAAGTAGTATTGAAGCCCGCTTGGATGTATGGGATACAGCTCTGGGGAAGCGCAAGCAACTCCAGTATAGCGAGCGTCAACAAAACAAAATACTACGCACAATAGCCAATGTCTCACGGTTCACTACAAACGCTGAAATCCACCAACAACAAGCTATTCCCACAGTTAATGAGGAGATTCGGAATGTAGCAGGGAAATATAAGGAACGACTCCACCCAAATGAGCTAGCACGTCAGTTGACACAACGAGACTACTACTCCGCTTGCAGCGCCACAGTATCATGGCACTAGAAGACCGGTAGTAAAGCCGTAACACCTGCGAGTAGATGGCATCACTGGAAGCCACACTCTACACTACAAGCAACACGGAAGTCATCCGCTCATAGTCTGAGGACTGATTGCAGAAAAAAAAGGTTATGCAGAAGACCGAAGAGTACAACCTGCCTCTCCTGTCTTCTGTATAACCTGTCGCAGCGTATGTATGTGGTCTACGGTGCTAAAGCCTTTTCGGAATTCGGCTTGTTCGGGAGGCTGAAAATCGTCAAACATGCGCGCAAGACGATTCGTGAAAACAACTTTTAGACATGGCTTAGGAGTGAGATGGGCCTATAGTTCTTCAACCGGGCATTGTCGTCCTTTTTGAAGGAGAGTACCACAATCAAACAGCGTCTGGAGGGCCTTAAGTACGAACCGAGGCCGAACTTTTGAAGGCGGGTGGAAAACCGGTTTTCCACCCGCCTTCAAAAGTTCGGCCGTAATTCCATCATCACCCGGTGCCTTGTTCTTATTAAGCTATTTCAAAGCCATCCTAATCTCGTACAGGCTGATGTCCGTGTATAGTGTCGGGTCAGTCTTGCTCTTGGGTCACTCGCTAGATTTGCAACGGGATTACCGTTCGACGTTTACAACAGCCCATTGAATCTCTCAATCTCCCTCAGTAGCTCCGGTTTAGCGGATACGATCCTGCCATCGTCGGTCTTCAGTTTCATGAGCTGGCTTTGCCCAATAGCTAGATCTCTTGCAAAAACCTTGGAGCCTTTATTCCGTTCAATTGCGCCTTTAGTACGCTTAAAGCGAGCCTCCGCCGCTTTAATACCGAGCGTCTATACGGATAAGGAAAAAGGAAGGAAGGAAAAGGAAAAGGAAGGAGGGTGTAAGGATTTAGAGATCCGTCTATTGAGCTGCCGGAATTTCCAAGCCTCGTCTGAAGACTGCAGGATCATCTCACGGCGTTCCTTCATGAGCTTGAAATTATGATCAGAGAGCTTCTTGTTCTTCTGTGTACGACGTGTTTTGAAGAACCTAGACCATGTCGTATGGACAGTTTCCACGAATCCGTCGTTGTATTCGTCCACTGAGCTTCCTAGGCACTTGAAACGCTTCTGGAGTTCAAGCTGAAAGCTCTCGTGGTTTTGGATCTGGATCTGTGCTGGTCGGAGTGTAGACTTCATCAGTCAAGCCCTTTCAAGCTTAATATTAATGTTCAATGTGCCTCTTACCATACGGTGATCGCTCCCAGTTTTCACTGAGTTGATCACAGAGACATCATTGGACATTTGCTTCTTCGTTGACATGATGAAGTCAATCTCATTTTTAGTTGCACCATCGGGGCATTGCCAGGTCCACTTCCTGTGCTCACGCTCTTTGAAGAAAGAGTTTATCATATAGAGGCCCTTCCCATAAAACTAGCTAGTTGGTGTCCCCGGTGGTTCCGACATCCAACCCCAAATTGCTCCACCTGCAGCTCATCCCCGTCTCGTTTGGCCAGTTTCGCGTTGAAGTCCCCCATGACAACGGTGAAGTGAGTTTTGAAACCATGCATGGCTTTAGAGATATCCTCATATGGTCTCCGTCGTCGGGGTGTGCCAAGGTCGGGGTGTAAACCTGTATGACCTTCAGCGAATATCTTGAGGATATACTGAGTATAAGGTACGCCACCCTGATCGACACGCTCTCGATTTTAACCACGTTATTCACAAGGGACTTGTGTACGATAAACCCAACACCACCCTGGGACTGCCGGTCACCCTCTCGGAAATAGAGCAGGTTGCCGGATTTCAGAATCATCGTGTCCTCCCCCTCTCTACAGACTTCAGATAATCCTACAATACACCATCGCAACCTGCTCAATTCCTCCTCGAGTTCCGTTATATTTTCGTCGGTCCGGAGTGTTCGCGTGTTATATGTTGCCAGGTCAAGTCGTCGGTACAGGCAGCCGAATCCCTTCCGGAGATTCTTTGCACCCCTTGCCACGCCGTTACCTCGACCGCTACCATAGTCGAGGGTAGACGGGCTGCCGGGTACTAGGGGCCATTTCTTTTTTGCGTTCATATGGGGGGTTTTGTCATAATCGCCACGATTGGCAGGCGGATTGGCGATCTGAGTACGGTTGTTGCAAAAAACACAGAGAACGCTGCTGCCCGTTCTCTGGCAAGTCCCTTAGTGGCCTGTTACGACACCCACGGGAGGATATGGGATGGTGGTATTCTCTACGTCCGACACCATACAGAACCGTCCGTATATATATATATCGGCGCAACTACAACAATTCGTCTAGAAAAACCTAGAATAACTAAGTTTAATCATTTAATTGTCCTAAAGATTAGTTTAAAAACCATAAGTTGATTACTTTGAATTTATTACGATGTAAAATGAATGTCATCATTGTAATTTCAATACTTTACCTAAAATTAAACGTGCACGTACGTCGAGCCCTATAAATACGGCCGCACTGTAGGCGATCGAGTCAGTCTTGCTTGAGCCGCCGAACTGTACGGATCTATGTAAATAAGTCGTTACGCTGTCGGTTGAATAAACGAGTCATACAGTGTACTTGTGGTGTTTTACTTGGAAGATCGAAGATGAGTGATCACCCTGAACATAGTCAGTGACGTCAGCTATGCTGACGTCACGCTTTTTAAAAACGGAACGGAGACATTTTCTCCGTCATCAGAAGTGGGATCGCAAGAGATTTCTACTCAAGCCACTTCCTCATCAGCTCGTTTACCACCTGAGCAACTGGAACCAGCCAACATTCGGCGTCAGGAGCCTGGACTGGTCTCCAATACATCAATGGAAGCCATGAATCAATCAAGACCGCATACATACCCTGATCAAGGAATGCGGATGGACGGAATACCACCACAATTCCTTATGCAGATGATGGAAATGATGCAGAGAATGTCAGAGCGTTTGTGTGCTCCGCCTACCGAATCAATAATAAGGATCAAAGGCATTTACCTGCCATCTTTCGACCCGGATACCCATGTCGGAGTACGTGAGTGGTGTCAACATATTGATAGTGGCCATTGAGGCATATAAGTTGAGTGATTTCGACGTTCGTATGAAAGTCTGCAGTCTGCTGAAGGGACGTGCGAAAATGTGGATCGATGATTGGATGGTGACTAGTAGTACCTGGGAAGAGTTACGAAAGAACATCATCACCACATTTGAACCTGAGAACAGATACTCCCGAGACATTGTTATGTACAGGGTGAAAATAATTAATCAGAATAAAACCGTAAGTAACTTAATTCAAATATTCTAAATATCCCTCAGATAACTCTACGAGAACCTCCGAGAACTCTACGAGAACCTCCGAGAACTCTACGAGAACCTCCGAGAACTCTACGAGAACCTCCGAGAACTCTACGAGAACCTCCGAGAACTCTACGAGAACCTCCGAGAACTCTACGAGAACCTCCGAGAACTCTACGAGAACCTCCGAGAACTCTACGAGAACCTCCGAGAACCCTTTAATAAAATCTCCGAGAACCTACTAACCTCATCAGAATCGATATTCTCAAAAGACAAAACAACGCAAGTTGTTTACAGATGTACTACTCAGAGGAAGTTTTGTTTCTATTCTTTCAGGTCTACGAGAATCCACAAAAATCGACGAGAACCAACGAGGCTGGTGCAGAGCGCGCACTGCCTGTCAGTGTGGCCGTATCGGAATCGGAAAACCGTAATTCATCAGAATAAAACCGTAAGTAACTTAATTCAAATATTCTAAATATCCCTCAGATAACTCTACGAGAACCTCCGAGAACTCTACGAAATCCTCCGAGAACTCTACGAGAACCTCCGAGAACTCTACGAGAACCTCCGAGAACTCTACGAGAACCTCCGAGAACTCTACGAGAACCTCCGAGAACCCTTTAATAAAATCTCCGAGAACCTACTAACCTTATCAGAATCGATATTCTCAAAAGACAAAACAACGCAAGTTGTTTACAGATGTACTACTCAGAGGAAGTTTTGTTTCTATTCTTTCAGGTCTACGAGAATCCACAAAAATCGACGAGAACCAACGAGGCTGGTGCAGAGCGCGCACCGCCTGTCAGTATGGCCGTATCGGCGCAACTACAACAATTCGTCTAGAAAAACCTAGAATAACTAAGTTTAATCATTTAATTGTCCTAAAGATTAGTTTAAAAACCATAAGTTGATTACTTTGAATTTATTACGATGTAAAATGAATGTCATCATTGTAATTTCAATACTTTACCTAAAATTAAACGTGCACGTACGTCGAGCCCTATAAATACGGCCGCACTGTAGGCGATCGAGTCAGTCTTGCTTGAGCCGCCGAACTGTACGGATCTATGTAAATAAGTCGTTACGCTGTCGGTTGAATAAACGAGTCATACAGTGTACTTGTGGTGTTTTACTTGGAAGATCGAAGATGAGTGATCACCCTGAACATAGTCAGTGACGTCAGCATAGCTGACGTCACGCTTTTTAAAAACGGAACGGAGACATTTTCTCCGTCATATATGTATTCATTTTAATCAGATAACAAAGATCCATTGTATTTATTATTTTATTTATTATATAAATTTTTTTAATTATTATATATTTATTATATACGGGGTGTAAATCACCTCATCACCAAGCATTCTGTACATGAAACTAAGTAAATTTACGCAAAAATTATTGCTGGGAAACGACTTCTTTTTGGGGGGTGTAAAATCATGTTTTGTGGTAGAACTCAATGTAACGCTCTCAAAACATTGTGCTAATGGACGGATTGAATAGTACGGGGGTCGTGGAGGTGTTTAAAGTAAAAATCTTACATTAAAAACTTGTATTTAAAAAATAATTAAATAAAAATACTTAATATCTCCGTAACTAGAAGGTTCCCAGGTATGATGTTGAACAAAAAAAATATCGCAATGACAGGGAGAACCAGTGCCTTTCGGCTTCGTTAAGAGGTGTTTTACACCCTTTATTATTTTATTAATTTGTTTATTAAATTTCTTTTTTTGAAGATTTCTATTAGTTATTAAATATATTTTTTTTATTTAGCTCTGAGTCTGAATAAATCTATTTTTTTTTTCATATTTCTGATTAGTTCCCTTAATTTTTTCTCATCTAAGTTATATTTAATATTATATATATTTTTTTATGTAGCTCTGAGACTTAATGTTTCACTTCTACGAGTACCACGTGTGAATCCCATACGTCTTTTTTTTGGGTGTACGGTTATAGTAACTCCTGTTGAGTAAGTTTGTTTGGTTTACCGTGTTGAGATATTGGTATGGAAGAAGTTAGGCTAGCTAATTAAAATAAAACTAAGAATGTAAGTGAATGTTGTGTGCAGGCCCCGGGCCGGGCGCGTACCGGCTGCCGACGACGGTGGGCTTCCCGCAGCACGACCCCTCGCGCTACCGCAACCCCATGTACTCGTTCGGCACCAACGCGGGCTACCGCGTCAAGGTATGTGATGCGCATCTTACTTCACCAATCACACTTACGCCGCGCTTTAATTTGTCAGTTGACGTTTTATAAGCAAGAGGCGCCGACGTCAAGTAATACCTATCCGACCCCTTGGCTCAGAGTCGAACTAACTTTATCACTATGAAGAGTGTCAAGCAATGTCTTATATTGCTCCCCGAATGTGGTGCGCATGACAGATGCTAGTGGCCTGAGACTGGTGTTATTATGTTTACAGGGGCTGGGCCCGGGGCCCGCCTACCGCATCGAGCGCGTGACGCGCGACGGCACCATGTCGTCACCCGCCTGGAGCTTCGGTGCGCGCTTCCCCACGCGGTCCACGCTGCGCACGCCGGGCCCAGGGGCCCACGCGCCCGAGCGGTGCCCGCCGATGCGCGAGCCTCGGGCCCCGGTGTACTCCATGGGCGCGAGGCTAGGCTTCACGCTGAAGCGGCCGGGCCCCGCGCCCAACGCATACGCGCTGCGCCTCGGCTCCGGCACGCCGGCCTACACGATGGGGGCCCGCGTGGGCTTCAACCTCAAGGCAAAGTCGCCGGGACCCGCCGTCTACTTCCAGAAGGACACAAACGTGTACAAGTGCAAGTGAGTGCACCATGCTCTACTAATAGTACTTACTACTACTACTTCGCAATGGCATCCCCCCACATTCTAGAACGAAATTTATCAACGCGTCAAAATTAAATGCACATCATTTCCTGTGATTGGGTGAGTTTTACTATTAAAATTCCACTCGCACAATGTGACCGGCGTTCAATATTGTCTTCCCGTCTTCTCGTTCCACAAAACGGGCAATTCTCTCACTCTACAATACGTGCCCCTAGCTGCCATCATAGGTACGGTCAGCAACGAAAGTCGCATGCATATACATATCCAAAAATATAAGACGTCTTAGTTTTAGAACGATCCATATTAACAGACTGGAGTAAAAGACATAACAATATTTGCATCGGTGGGTACACAAATTCGCAAAACTATATTACATCAGATCACACTGATCAGCACAAAACTTGTGTAATATTGATGTGTTCATTGACTTCTGATGCCGACTGTACATGATCACCATCATGTACAGTCGGCATCAGAAGTCAATTCCAAGTATTTTTTTTAATTACATGATATTAGTAATGGAATGAAAATCCAGTATCCGACTATTGTCCTAATGTCCAGTATCCGGCCAGATACTGAAGATTTTGCAGGTTTTATGTTGATTTCGTATAATAACGCTGTCGAAGCTGTACCAGTGTATCTCCACGACAACTTATAACCTAAAGGGAGGTTTGCGTAAGTGCCGTGCGTGGCGGGTACGTCAGTGCTGTGGTGTGGGTAACGGTGTGTGTGTGGTGTGTGCGCAGACAGCCGGTGTTCTCCCTGGGCGCGCGGCTGGAGGGCGCGGGCAAGGCGACGCGCACGCCCGGCCCCGCCGCCTACCCGCCCGACCTCTACAACGTCAAGAAGGTAACTGTCCCTGACCCTCACACTTGTACAGCATTTTGAAAGAGAGCCTAACATTAAGTATGGCGAAGCTGGCCTACTTTGACAGCCGCTGACGCATCATCTTGTTCCTGCTCTTGTCCCATTCTACTAGGGCTTGGTGCAACAAGTTTTTCGCCTTCCATTCGCTCCTGTAGACTGTCAGTCTATTACTCCTGTTTTCATATCATTCATCAGAATCCTCACAAAATCCATGTATTTTCTTTGGCCTTCTTCTCGCTCTCCATCCAATACTGTGAAAACTTGGAACTGTAGGTACTGTACCTACTGGTACTACACTGATGTATTGTAACATTTCAGAACCCGTACTCGTACTCGTTCGGCACGAAGCACGGCGACTACGCGCCGCCGCTCATCGTCAAGGAGGACACTATGGACTGTCTGTAACTCTGTAGCACCAAGCGATGGTCCGCGTACACGGTGCCAACACTCTGGTAACAGTTCCGCCCAGGTTCTAGTGCTGTTCGTCTATCCGAACATTATTAGAACTGGACATTTCATTTCTAATGCACATGACGCAAAGTAATGTTAATGTGTGAGTAAAGTAAACGGTAAAAAAATCGTACAGTCCAGTGAAGTAAAGTCGGCTTGTATTAGAAATCAAATGACTTTGTTAAATAATTCACCTGAAATTGTAAAAGTACTAGCAAACGTCGCGAATTATGTTAAAGTGCCTGTATTGTAACTATTTAAATGTTTGTAATTCTGGACCGAGTGGATTCGGATATATTTTTACGTAATTTCGGTTATGTCTAAATTGTCAACTTCTTCAGTCTTCAACCAAGTCTCGGGAATTAAGTATTTTAGATAATTTTTTACATACGTTCATAAACATATATCTTGGCAGACTTGATATCGTATTGGTGAGGGATGGGCATGGTTGCACAGCATCGCAGTATTATCCCCAGGTTTGAATTACGTCATACGAGACGAGATGTGTTATTTCCCCCCCTGGGCGAATTCAGGCTTACACCACAGTTGTTTCGCCACGACAAGATGGACCTGGATTTAAACGCGTTCACTGTTCTGGTTTCCTAAGCAGTACTGTCATTGTCGCAAATGATTGTAGTCATGAAGACAGTGGTGGGCGTTAGGCTCTCACAAAACGCTCTACACGATCACGTCCATGCATGGACGTTATTGTGCGTCGATAAATCTGCCTCATTTCCCCGACTTGACTAGTGTATTAAGTTTGTATGTTTAAATACGAATCATGTCATTCGCATTGTTTAGAGAACTAACTTTTGTAAATCGTTTGTGAACAGTTTTGACTTGAAGTCTTTGTAAATGAAATAAAGCTTTAATTTGTACAAGTTGTTTATTGTTTTACAATTAGTAGCTAGTTACATCTAATATTATTTATTTACTATAAATACTCAGTCACACTGCCACTGTCATATATTGAACACACACTCTGGATCAGATTAGCTGAATCTTAAAATGTTCAAGTTATCTGTAACTTTACACATGCAACTAGTATTCTGACGGCGCATTAGTGCCGTTTGTATGGTAACGAGCTATGCTGTTGCTGAGGCATCCAAGATAGCAGCTTGTAGAGCCCACGATGTGCACGAGTGTGCGACACACGACACACACTAGAACTTGCGCATGGCGCGCAGCTTGTTGTTGCGGCGCATGCCGGCGGCGCGCACGCGCAGCCAGTAGCGCTTGCTGCTGGGGTCGAGCTCGGCCAGGCGCGGCGCGGGGCCCGTGTGCAGCGACCACAACCACGCAGGGTACGCACTGTCCTCTTGTATCTGTAAACATTTTCTCAAATGTGTTCACACCGAGAGGACTAATTTAATACATCTATTGCATTCGCAATAAGACTCTGGTAATTCCAAAACCAACTTGGGTTTATACTCACATTTATACTTTGTTTCACTGAATATTTGAGCTTTACCCATTAGAGAGAAACGAGGTAACTGTTGTGATAACGGGTAGTAGAGAAGTGTGGAAGAATAAGACATGCTGCACATACCCCAAATAACTTAGGATAAGGGCTGGAGAATGATGATGACCCATTATTAGGTTACAGGTGTCTACTGATACTGAATATCCGGCCCCTGAATATTATGTTCTTCAAAAGCTCAGTGTCAGGTTACAGGTATCCACTTACTCAATATCAGTTACATAAATGCACCAAAACATCTTTCCATTTCAAATCTGGGCTTAAGGTGCTTGCAAATATAGAAACACACATTCAAGTCTTTCAATAAGAAGGTGAAAGACTTTGAATGTGTGTGTGTGTGATTGGTATTAGTAAAGAAAGTCGACTTGATGTTCTGACAAGACAAGCTGTTAGGAATACAACGCGTCACCTTGACGTCCTCGCCGGTGGTGTAGATGTTGGAGCCACACACATAGCTGACGAGCTTATGCGGGTCTTTTTCCACCGGCATCTCCTTCTTCTCCATAGTGCCCAGCTTGCCTCCCTTTTTCTTGCCCTTGCCCAGCCCCATCACACCTGGAAACACACCCATACAACTTACTATGTGACGCAGGCCACTGCTTCGCCTCTTTCTACAATTACTGGAATATTTTAATTATTTGCTACAGCCAAGGTAAACAGCACTTCTAGGGTTTTTTATACAACTCAGTTAACAATCAGATAACGTTAATTACTACAACATAATAATTACAAGCTAGCAATGTCAATATTTGAAAGGATTATTAGAAAACAATAGCAGATAGTAATCACCTCCTGCGGCGGATGTGGTTTTCTTGACGGCAGCATAGTTAGCGGCTGAGCTGTGCAAATGTGACGACTGAACGACGAGTACTTGCCGCAATGGTAATAATGTTCTCAAGAATCCAGGAAACATTATGTACAACGTTAGCAAGACTTGTCCAAACTAATCAAGTGAGATTTTGAGGTTATATTTTGAATAATTTTGATTTTTGATAAGCTGACAGCTGGCTTTTCTATGACAGTGACATTTGCGTTTTGTTACGGCATTTTTTGTATAGAAAATATGTTATCTCAGAATCCATAATCGAAACCAGTTCCTTTGTTCTAATGTAAAGTTGTAAATTCTAAAAGTGATATTATAATTATACACAGACATACTTAATCATATTCTGTTGCACTTTGGGTGAATTTACAAGAACAGCTTTAGAATTTGCATTGTTAACAACAGTTGAATTATTTAAATTTTAAGTGTGCTACAATATCGCATTGAGTTTAACCAGTAAGGATATTTGTATGTTTAGAGTAAAAAAATGAAAAATGAATTACTGGCAGTCGCAAAATGTAGTTTTTACTTTTATTTTTCCTGCAAGAAAAACGCAAATAAAACGTAATTTGGAACAAAACGTCAATGGAAAATGATTGTCAAACCAAGTGTCATAAATAGTGATGTCTCGAACAATCAGAGATTTGTGACGTAAATCGATTTGAATTATTTGACTTTATTTTTTCTCCACAAAAGCCATTTATCAAGAATTGAATTGAAATTGAATTGACTTTATTTTTAATTTAAATGTTACTACTTGTACTTACACTATTATAAAAAAATATGATTGCAACCCGATTTAAAATTTCTGAAGTATTTTCAAACATACATGCACGTATGGAATTTAGCACACGTGTCACCTGACATAATCCCAGATAGAGATATAGGAATATTTCGAATTGATAAACTCAAGTTTTAGCAAAAAAAAAAAAAAAACAGGCAGTCATAAGGTCTGCTGGCTGACAGAAGTGAAAACTCAAAACAATTGAACTACGCGTCGCTAGTAGCTGGCGCATGACGTCACGAGCATGTCGAGATCATCGGTGACGCGAACCCAAAGACTTTTCCATACCAAAAATCGCTCAACGTGGCTTTCACTTCAGTTTTCACTTCAAATAAACTGAGGCAGTCTTAGGACTGCCAACAGAAGTGATAACACAAAACAACGGAATTAATGAGTTCCATTTTTGAATACTCTTAGTGCCTTAGTGTACCGACCGAAAACGGTACGGCACATGCTTTCACAGGCCGCTATACTAAACGTTGCTTGCGTGACGCGAACGCAAAGATTTTGGTTCTACCAAAAAATCACTCACCGCGGTTAAATAATTTTTCGCTTCAAAACCGTAAGGTCGATACACAATGCGATTTATGTAATTATGGACTAAGCCGTAACTATTGTAGTTGTAGCGTTTTCCTATTAAATATTAGAACATTGTATTGTATATTTTCCTGCAGTTATCGCTCATTTCGTTTAAAAATACCTATTTACCCTAAAGGTATTGTTACTATTGTTCTAATTTAAACAGTCAGTGTGTAACATTATAATAAGTGAGTCGTGATTTCGGGGTCTAAGTTTTACACTCTATAAAAGTAAGTATTTTATGTAATTAATTTCATATCGAGTGCATTGTGTGCGAAAATGTATTTTTTATATAAACAAACTAGCTGTGGGCCCGCGACTTCGTTCGAGTGGAATTTTCGATGTGGATGTGTGAGAAAAAAAATAGACCACGACCTATTCTCAGACCTACCGAATATACACAAAAAAAAAAACATAAAAATGGTCAAGCCGTTTCGGAGGAGTTCGATAGCAAACACTGGGGCACAAGAATTTTATATTTTAGAAGAAGAATAACTCGAATTGCTACGTTGTGAATCGATTTAGGATCCCAAAGAAATCATCACATCCGTATTACAATCGATATCGCCTCACTGAATTTCCCCGCCCGATACGCTCGCTCGTCCGAAGCAATTGGGCCTATAGGTAAAACGTCATTATAATATGTTTTTTTTTGGATTTTTCGTGTAAAACT
The DNA here is from genome assembly GCA_949152445.1 of Cerastis rubricosa. Lineage (NCBI taxonomy): Eukaryota > Metazoa > Arthropoda > Insecta > Lepidoptera > Noctuidae > Cerastis > Cerastis rubricosa. Next base: position 286,365 of record OX424546.1, read on the forward strand.
ATTGATAACTATATTTGTTTAATAGAAACTTTGTGCAAATAATAAATTTCCGTTCATATTTGCAGATTTCCCCTTTAGTCCTAAGTGTAATTAATTTTTATTTTGCGAATATAATTTCAAAGAGGGCTTTGTTATATCGTAATCGTATCTTGTTTTCCTCGTAAAAATCCGGATTTCCCGTGCATCGAGTGATTTGTCCGCGGCTCACACCGAGCACTGAGCAGGGCCGAGGTGACTCATACGTCTCGCTGCGATGAGTGTTATGTGTGTCGAGTGCGAGTCAGCGCTGGCTCAGTAGTCAGTAGCGTGAAGGCGCTCAGTGAAGTGGAGCGCAGTGTCATTGTTATTGTTTTATAATTGCAAGTGATGTTCGACTCGAACGAGTTTGAAGACGACGACTTGTACAAGGTAGGTGCGTCACGAGTGCCGAGAGTGGCGGGCGTCGCGTCGCACGCGGATGCGCCGAACTAATGTCTTATCACTGTCGCATTACTTTAGAACTAATATTACATTTCGATTAACAGTCAGCAATCAGTGTAGGTACATACAGGTGTGATAGTGCAGTCTCTACCCGGAGGTGTTCAGTGTCGGTTGAGTGTTGTGTTACATACATTGCTGAGCTTGTGTTCTCTAGTGTTGTTTTACTGGTAACGTGCTGCTCACGGCCACATTGTGCTTGATTGTGCCGAGTGTTTTTGCCGGTATTGTGTGCACAGATAACTTGTTCAACTTTCCTCTATAGTACGGGTAATGTCCTCGTTGCTGTGAATTCAGCGGCGGATGAGTGTGTCCTTCACATTGTATACACACAACAGTACCAAGTGATGCTAGAGTCTGTGTACAAAGCTTAGTTTCATACGATAACTGTGGAAAGTGCTGTTATCTAGATCTCCTCTGCTTTGTAGTTTCTATGGATGAATAATGAGTAATGTAGTTAGTTCGTCATTGATAACAAGTTACATCAGCACTCTCAGAATATCTCAATCAGTCATATACATGTGATAACCTGCACCTACTCTGTGTTCCTAATCACATCTTGGAAAAAATTTAAAAGTCTTCACTATCTCAACAAATGTTGTAGCAAGTAGGTAGTAGCACGATAATCTCTCTACCGGTGTTACGAAGGGGTATTGTAGTATCTAACTAACTGGGTTAGTAACTGGGTTGTGGAGACAGATAAGAGGTGGCTCCATGGAAGATACTGGTATTCAGCTGCATCCGTACCTGGATACCGGCTCCGGTAGTATAAAGACTAGCAGCCGACACCAACATACTTGGGAAGAGGCAGATGAAATGTTATAATCTCTTTGTTCATGTTATGTTGGATGGATGGTTTGTGATGTATTATTTATTTAATACTTTGAGCACCCAAAAGGGCAGAGGTACATTGATGCTGTATTTCTTTTTATATGATTTAAACTTAAATGGTGTGCAGTAGAGGATGGCATTCCATTCTAGTTACATTGTATTTGATTTATGTTAATCTTGAACATGGAAGTCAGCAACACTAACTCATAGACGAGCTGACTCCACTAGCACACCGAGTTGGCAACAAAGAGTATTGTATGTATCAAGTTGTAATTCAATTAATAATTATAAGATATGCTGGTATTTCTGAGAAGTATGACTGAGTCAGACTGCACAAGCAACTTAGTGTTTGCGATGTTATTGTTTTGACTGAACAGTGAATACTTGCACAATACCCCAAAAATATTTCATTTAATTACAAGACATGCTACTGTTAACCTGAGACATGCTACGTAGACTGGATAACTTCAAAACAACAACAACTTCTTCTTGGTTCTGTATGTGTCCTTTGTACGGTATTATGTCCAGAAATATCATTAAAACACGAAATTAAGTAACTGCATGTTTATTCAGCTAGGTAGCCTGACACACTGTGTGGATTCAAACCTGGGGTAGGTTTGAACTTAGTTCATCTTATATGTCAACAAGAGAAACAAGTACCCTCAATAGTCTATACACATATTCATACTAACAAACTACAATCATGTACATGACACACACCACTCTGATTTCACAATAATGTTATCCAACCAGTATGTAGACACCTTCTCGGCTCTTATCGTGGCTTACTTTGAAACTTGTAAAGCACCAGTGAATAATGTTAAATGAATAATGCTATGTAGTTAGATATTATAATTTTAAAAGGGAACCAAACCCGTGCTGTGATAGTGCAAACAGTTGGTGAATGTGTGTTATCTCCTCCCGGCAGGGCACGCAGGCACCCACATGTTCCGGCTGCACTGGAAGTTATGTGGCTTTAGTAGATTGTAAGCCTGACTATGTCATTGTGTTAGGAGATTATCCTTCTAAATACTGTTGTGCTCTGATCTAGCTGCCACCAGAAACATTGTTAACATGATGAGTCCATCGCTAGTGTATTTTTTATTTACACAAATTAGATTTGCGTTTGGCCACAACTCGCCTGATGTGTAGCGATGATGCAGCCTATGGTGGAGCATTCTTGTCTAGAAGAAATTGATTCTTTCGCAAACTAGAAACAACCCCTAACAAACTAGATTCTAAGGCCTGTCTCCACCTCTCATAGTAATCTTACTTCAATGTGGGAACCAGATCTCCTCCACCATCTCTTTACATTCACTGAACATGTCCAGTGTGTTCAGCGGTTGATGCGCTAGTGTATAAGTCCCTCGAAACGTGTCCTCAGAGACATTGTGCAAAGTCGATGGCGAGCGACATCTCACGACACGACTGGCGACACGACGTCGTCGACGAAACGCCGAAAACAATCATGAGACAAGATAGTTAGGGACGTTGTCACGCAGCGTCTCTCCAGAGATGTGTCGCGGGATATTTCTCGCCAATGTGAATAAGAGTGTTCAGGGTATGCATCCTATAAGCCAGGGACAAGATGGGAGCGAGTAGGTACTGTGTGTGGCGGTACTTTCATACAAGCCTACAAACTTGGCTTGCCCTTATAACCTACTCTTCATGATTTTGGGTTTCTTAACAGTCTGCATGCCTTCCGAGCTTGCCGTATTGTTGGCACCTAGTAGTACGCCACTGACGTGTTGTGTTGTGCACAGCGCTACCCGGTGATCGTCTCGCGAGGCCCGAGCATGGAGCTGCTGCTGTGGCTGGCGGCCGCCGTCGTCACGGCCATCCTGCTGGCCATCATCTGCCGCTGCTGCTGCCGGAGCAAGTCCCGCGGCCGGATCATTGCGCGTGAGTAGCACACACCTGCAACAAGCCACATTATCTGCGTAGTAGACACAATAGTTAAACAATCGCAGTGAACCATATTATGTAGGCCATTGGACAGGAGAAGGGTTAAAAAAAATTAAAAACCGCTTGGTAGACCGCTTAGCACAAGCACAAAATAAAGCGGATTCCCACCGACACGACGACGCTACGGCGGCGGGCGCGGCGTTTGGATTAATTGATTTTTGTTTTTTAAGTGGTTTTTTTGTGTCGGGGGAGTTTTTAATTTAATTTTTATTTCATGCTTCTTAAATTTATATTATATTTTCTTAGCCTTGATTGTCCCACTCCTGGGCATAGACTTCCCCCATTCCTTCCACTTTTCTCGGTGTTGCGCCTCTTCTCGTTAACGAAAACGAGGAAAGCTATAAATAAATAAAAAATCCTGAGCTTTTAGGGGGGAGCGGGGGTGCAGCCCCGAGGTAAGGCCCCGTAAGTAGACCGCTTACCACAAGCACAAAACACAGCGGACCCCCGACGCTACGACATTTGGATTAATTTATTTATGATTTTGTAGAGATTTTTCTGTCGGTGTTTTTTTTCGGATCATAAAACAAGTTTAAAAATAAAAAGAGACTAAGGGTTGGACCTCATCTGGCAGCACGGAATCGCACTTTTCCATGCTTCTATCCTTTTCAGTCGCTTAGAACAGTCATTTGCTAGAGCGAGAATCAGAGCGTGCTGCCGACCGCATAATCAATGCTGCCGCGTGCGATTGCATTTCCGCTATGTTTCTCGCTCTAGCAAATGACGGGTTCCGAGTGACAGAAAAAGACAAGAGCATAAAAAATTGCGATCACGTGCTGCTAGATGAGGTCCAACCCTAAGTAGACCGCTCAGCAGTTAGTCCCTACCTCATCCCCATATTGTGAGGGTGAATACAGTCAGCATTCAGTTATCTGTGCGTCGATCATTCGATAAGCAGTCAGTCAGTGCGTTGGTTCACGTGTATCGGGCGAGGTTTTCCTCCAACCGCGGGTACAGGCGACCGGCGACCTCGCGACAACTTATCGAGACAAGTTTGTGACGATAACATTTGGCCTGCCTTCGGGTTTCTCCGCGCGAGCTAACGGTCCATACTTGTGTCATCGCGAGGTGGAATGACGAGAAGTTTTTTTTTGTTTTACGTAATACAGACTTTTGGTAAATCTTAATAGCTGCAGCAACTTATAATGTTAACTCGGAGAATTTCGGTCCCATCGCTCATATCTGTCTCATTTAATACAACCGTAATTTGATCCAAATTCCATCCTTATTCTATTCCGTTTTTAACCTGTCTGTCCGACGTGTGTATCAGTGTTTTGATTTTTTGAACCGTTCAAAAAAAAAATCCAATTTTGTGTTAATCGAGAGTGTTCTTAGCTATGTTTCAAGCAAATCTGCTCTGAAGATCATCACCTCCTTTCTTGTTGATGAAGGGATATAAAAAACTTCCACAGGAGTCCGATCGATTCGAAATCTTTTCACTTTCACGCTCCCCCTTAAAGGTTCAGGTATTTTTTAAAGTTATAATTTTCCCTGTTTTCGTTAATTGTTGAGAAGAGACGCAACACCAAGAAAAGTGGAAGGAATGGGGTAGGTCTATGCCCAGAAGTGGGACAGCCAAGGCTAAAATAAAAAATATTAGTTTAAAAAGCATAAAATAAGAAAAAAATAAAAATGTATAAAACCCCCAACAGTAAAAAGGTATATAAAAAAAAAAAAAAACTATACATCTGGTCGTTGCGTGAGGTGTCCGCTTTGTTTTGTGCTTGTGCTAAGCGGTCTTGTATAGACGTTCTTATAGTGTCGAAGGTTTTTAAATTTTTGTACATTACTGTTCACTGATTGGGTATCACAAATAACAATACGCTACCCCTACCGCTACTAATGCTACTTTACGAACCTGCTTCATACGATTTAGGCCCAATTCCCGCAACAGCGGACAGGAGCGGAGAGAACGCGTGCGGGAATTGACCAATGACGTTGCTCTAAATCCACGTCGTTTCTTTTGTGACTGGTCTCCTCTCATCACTGCCCGTCTCCGCTTTGTTGGAATCCGGGCATTGAACAGAGGGGTGCACGATTTATATCACTATTTTTGTCACGTTCGCGTTTTAATGTGATAAATGTGGTGTGATAATGAGTGATGTAACGCTTGGTTGCAGCGCCCCCCCGCGACGAGTCGGTGCCGGCGCCCTACCCCCAGCAACAGTACGCCACGCCGCTATACCCGGGTGAGAGTGCAGCACAAGGTAGCGTAGTCGGTCCATTCTCATGCCCTCATACTAACCCGAGGTGAAGTGCTCCACTAACACACCCACGACCGCGTGAGTAACTGCGCTGCCACTGGCGAAGCATTCAAGTAAAACATGTTGAAATCTCTTTCTTTCTCTCTTCTCTTAGCTTAGCTTTTATCTCAGCAGACATGTTGTTGTGTGAATGTTTCGCCAGTGAAACGTATAATAAACGAGACAGCTGTGGATCGCCGGAACAGGAACCTCAACGATGGATCATGGCGGTGACAAGAACTGTTACATGACGTTTCCGAAAATTGTTCATTTAAAGTCATGTTGTTACTTACTTACTGTTTCTAGTCATTCATGGTTTTGGGAACATTTAATGTAGTTTTTCAGAAGCCGAGTGTAGATACCTATGTGACAGTTTTGCACTAAATGAGTGCATTTTTTTCATATTCATTCTGTGTTCAGTACCATGTTGTAAAAATTATTTACTCGTGCTTGTTTGTGTCGAGTCTTGTGCGTGTCGATGTCGATTTAGATCATTATAGTAATGCATATTCTTCTGGTGAATAAGAATTCGAAGGATGTATACCAGATAAAATGCGCAAAAGATGAAGGTGACATGTTCTTTCGGATGATGAGAAAATTATGGATAGGTCGAAGTGGTTCTTTGAAAGACTGATGAATAAGGAGAATGACTAGAACGGTGTCGACAATGTGTTAGGGAGAAAGGTAATATGGACGAAGTGAGAATATCAGTAAATGGAATGAATAATGGTAAGGCGTTAGGACCTGACAATATACTAGTTGAAGTTTTGAAGTTATTACTGGATGGATGGACCTGGTAAGCTTTATTCTTCAACAAGTTGTTGCTGGAAGAAACCATACCTGACGAACGGTGCAACAGTTCGCTGGTGCCCTCCTGAAACGCAAAGGTGATGAGCTGGAGTGCAATATCTATAGAGGAATAAAGCTATGGCAGTAATACTTTGTTATGAAAGTTACTGAAAGACGAGAAGAGAGCAAAATTTCACGAAATCAATTCGGTTTTATGCCTGGTCGGGGAACAACTGATACCATTTGTCCCATCCGCTAGCTGTCCGAAAACACGACGAATACAGCAGTGCGCGCAAAAACTTGCACTATGCCATGGTATTGATCGTCCTCGAAAAGGTATACGACCGGGTACCTCGTGAGGTTTTGTGTTGAGCCCTGAAAGGGATGCATGGGAAGAAATACGTGCGGTTGATCCGAGCAATGTACAGTTGATGTAGTACCCAAGTCCGGTCTACAGCAGGCACTACCGACAGCTTCAATGTGGCTGTCGGCTTGCACCAAGGGTCGGCTCTAAGCCCGCACCTACCTCTTTCTGGTGATGATGGACGTATTTACGTCGGACATCCAGGATGGATGAAAAAAGATTGCATATAGCGGAGATGAGAATGTTGAGGTGGATGTGTTGTGAGACAAGAATGGATAAAGAGAGGAACTTTGAAAGTTGCGCCAGTAAGTTGAAAATGTCCTATTCAAGCGCCAACAGACCATGCAGCACAATATGTCTATTTATGCTTGTTAGTCGGACGCATCGCTCACCTTTTCAATGTCGTGTACAGCCCAACCAGTGACGGTGTACCCAGTAGGCGTGGGCTACCCGACACAGGCGCCCTACCCGGCGGCCGCCCCGTACCCCACGGGCGCCCCGTACCCGACGGGCGCCCCCTACCCGACGGGAGCGCCCTACCCGCACGCGGGGGCGCCCGCTCACTTCCCCACGCCGGCGCCCTACCCGCCCGCGCCCACTGCGCCTGATGCTACCGGTACGTCACCATACTTTTAATTGCAAGCAACGATGAAACTGAACGCATCATCGCACTGACTGCTCTTGAAGCCAGCTGTGCTGATTGCGTTGAGCTTCATCGGTGAACTTGGCACTAATAGTTTGTAAGACAGCAGCTTTCTTGTGTAAATTAAACGCTCATGAGTTGTACATTTTGTAAATACAACGATTTTTATCGCCTTTTAAAGCAATGAAATGTTTCAAAAGCGATGGATCATGCTTGTGAGTGAGTTTCGCAATAGGAGTGCAGTGTGTTAGGACCCTGGCGATGCGCCCTGGGGATGTGCGCTTTAGTGTGCTTCGGTAACTAACCCCCTTGCTACGTAGTAAAACCATCATGATAACAGTCGACAAGGCCAAATGAAATTGTTTTGAAAAACTCCACAGACTCGATAGGACATTTAAAAAAAAAATAGATTTGAAGCCTTTTTGGGGACATACATATTGATCATTACATCACGTTCGGTCCGTTACCTAATTTATTGGACCAGTAGTTTCGGAGCCTATTCAATGCAAACAAACAAACAATCAAGTATTTCCTCTTTATAATATTAGTTTAGATTATTGTGTATGATTTAGCCATATTTTAGTACTTAGAGAAACATGTTAACTTAAAGTAAACCTAGTTTTTACGCAATTTTACACTGTGAAATTGCGGGGGCAAAATTACGTGATATTTACCGAGACCACCCTGTCTCCCTCGTGAGATTGGGTGAGATACGGCTCGACCCTCCCTTCCTTAATATCTGAAACAGTTGGACCGATTTTGGCGACTTTTACTGGCAGACAGCTGATTTTGTTAGCAGTAACGTTCGTTCCGTTCAACGGTTCATTTTGATAAAATGTTTCAGACACGTGAACGTTTGCGAGTTTTTAATAAAATCGTAATTATGAGTAATTGTGTCTCGCGGCACGTTTGGGCAGTCGTGGCACAATTATCTCGGTTGCCTTAAATAAACGTGTTATCACCGCACCGTGTGTGCACACACACACACACAAACAGAAGTAATCTCGTGACGTTGCCGACATTTGACAAGTAGGTACTTGGTTTTTGGTGACCATCGGAATCCACAGATATCATCTGCCTAGCCTTTTCCTAACGATGTTGGGGTCGGCTTCCAGTCTCACCAGATTCAGCTGAATGCCAGTATTTAACATGGAGCGCAACTCAAACCTGACTTCCACAACACAGTTAGTACTGGGTCATACGATACCCCTTGGGAGCCTAAGCTTCACCTTGAAAACTATGTTAGTAAATAGTAGAAAAAACCGATGGAAAAAAACCGCTTAAATTACTATTAATTAAGATGCCAAAATTCAGGCGGTTGTCACAAAATACATAAATAATCAGTTTAAATTACGGTAAGTACCTAGTTAATTATAATTAAACGCTGATATTTTTGATTGTTTAAGTTTGTCAGTATATCAGCATAACGGACTTAGAAATTTCTATGTGTGAAAGTGCGTTTATAGGGCGAGAGTCAGACGGGCCGCGTTTAAAACACGGGTAGTTAACACTTAGCGATAACAGAAAAAATGAAAAATAAAAAAACTATTTTATTATTGACTGCTGTCCCGCGCAACTTCGTCCGCGTCACCTTTTATCCGATTTTTAGACATTTTTCATTGCTGCTCCGCTCCTGTTAGTCGTAGCGTGATAATATATAGCCTTTAGCCTTCCTCAATAAATGGGCTATCTAACACTGAAATAATTTTTCAAATCGGATCAGTAGTTTCTGAGATTAGAGCGTTCAAGCAAACAAACAAACAAACTCTTCAGCTTTATAATATTGGTATAGATTCGGGTCGAGAATCATTAGCATAGTTACCTCCTTGAATTTGACGAGGATGCAAAACAACATCTTTTATATTTATTTTGCTGTGCACTTAATTGAATGCCAAAAATATTATTTCGACGCCAGCGGAAGAAGCAATTGTACATAGCAGTTACTTGATCATATCCAATTCTTCTTCGCTTATACATTTTTTCATATTATGTATTGCTACCCACCAATCAGTCACGGTCCTTTTCTGTATGACTTGTTTATCGAATAATACTCCCGTGAAAGGGTCAACTTTTGCATTCAAACGGATAATGCTACTCATAAAACTGATACCAGTCTCTCCATAATTTTCTTGCAAAAACGCAAGGCCGCATCACTTTCATCGGTCGATAACTTTTCTTCGGGCAGTTTTGGATTAACCATGTAGGCTAGATAATGAGCCGATGTCATGGATTAGCGGTAACGATTCATGAGAACCCTCATTTGCATCATGTTTTGTTTGGAATCCCCGAACGGTGTACGTAAATAGCATTGGACACGTGTGTGCCTGTGCGCGCCGGAGTTTATGTCGGGGGAAGTCCCTTTATTACATTTTGGCTGATTGGGTCGCAGTAAAAAAGTATTGATTTAAATCATTATTTTTTTTTTATAAAAAATACTTGATTTTAATTGCGATTTAAATCATTATTTTTTTATAAAAAATACTAGATTTTAATTGATATTTTAATCAAGAGATCTAAATCAATCAACCCTGGTTGTCTCACACAAATCCTTGTCAAGTATCAATTTTACATTGTAAGTAGAAGTTATCAACACATCAGCCACATAGTCCATAAAATAGAGGAGAAGGAAAAATGCATATTATAGAGGATAACTCATTAATAACCGAAGAAAAGTTAATAAAATGGCACTACCGCGCAAACTTCCTCTACCAAATGAAAAATAAATCACTTAAATCGGATCAGTAATCACCACAAATCGGGGAAAACATAACCACCTCCGTTTTTAGAAGTTGGTAAAAAAATACAAGTCATCATAATTGCCAAAAGAACTATGTTTCTTGCGACACAACTATCTGTAATAGTCGTGTCGTCACAACATTGATGAGTTTGTAATAGCAAGTAAACGATCGGTCAGCTTCGGTGTCTGGACTCGGGCGGCAAACACACCCGTTCGGAATGAAGCGAGTCGATACCGATACTGTACCCGCAGGTGAGTCACGCGCAATACGTCATTCAATAATAACACAGGTTATACCTAAAGCAAAATGACTGCGTTTCATTTTGCATTCGGTATAACATGTGTTACGACCGCGCGGCAAAGGCTGCTTCAAATATGAAAAGCCATTTATTTAAATAGTCTGTAATAGTCGTTGGTGTAGTGGTCGAAAGCGCGACTGCTGGTCCTGGGTTCGATTCCCAGGTCGGGCAAGGTGTTGTTGGGTTTTTCCACTAGGAGTTTGTCAGTAGCAGCCACGGAGTCTGGATTTGTGCCCGGCTGGTGGCAATAGTGTCGCTTCCTAATACTTGGGGCTTAAACATAACTGGCTATGTTTGGGTGTACTATTAGTTGTACCTCTGCCTAACCCTTTGGGGATTGCAGCCGAGACTTTGTGTGTTATTTAATTTAGCCTGTTCATCAGCATTTTATGATCGACAAAAAATACACGAGACAGTTGTTCAAACCCTTCGATCAATAATAGTACTTGATCGAAGTTCAAACCCCTGTTTTAGCTGGGAAGATGTGGCGGAACAAACTCCCCAGCAACATCATTGTCTGTTAGGTTAGAAGACTCTGATTTTATACAACTTTTCGTATGCGAATATTGCCAGTGTGTTCTCTTGTTTAGTGTTGTCCGAATTTTCCTTTTTCCTTCGCCTTCAGCCATTCAAGTGTTTTGACGGGCGCGAGGCGCGATTGATAACGTTACTGAGCACATGCTTCAGTTCGTTTTTTCCATCTTTATCGCGCAATTCTACTTTGAGAGTGGTGCGAAATTTGCGGTCTGGTCTGTCGATGTTCTCAGTCACTCGGAGAACATTTTGTATGCGGTAGGTACTTTGAAATCGGCGTCTAAAAACGTAGAGGTTATGTGGGACTCCACAGGCATTCTTTTTGAAGTGAAAACTTCTTTAGCACCGTTGTGATTTGAAACTCGATGAAACGAAAAAGCGACAGTAAAAAGAGACAGACACATTGTAACAGCAGCCAAGGAAGGGTTAAAATTTCCATTAAGGGCCGTCGATTTATGGGGCGGGACGGGTGTGGGAGAGGGGGGGGACGGTGCTACCCCCCTGTACCATCTAAACCCCGCGTAGCGCCATGGTTATGGAGATATTCATGGTTAAAGTTTTTAGGTTAGAATAGCGCTATTTAGTCAAACTGGGGGGAGAGCTGGCCTCTCCCCCCCCAGTTTGACTCCGCCTTATCTCCGGCGCTGTAACTACTACTGTAGGCAATTTTACTTTTGCTGCCAGGAGAATTTGGATGATAACCTAATCTCAAAACATTTTATATTCGCCTAAAAAGCGTAGTCGACGTAGCCCCGCTACGCGGGGCTCCTATTTCTGTCTGCAGGGTTTACAGTAACCTAACACGAACCTAACCTGTCCGAGTCGGGGTGCCCCACGTCCAGAGCTCGCTTCGCTCGCTCTTGCATCCAAATTCTCCTGGTAGCAAAAGTAAAATTGCCTATTGTACACACATACAATCAGTTGGTTATTTACAGATAAAAAAACGCTATAAAACAAAATGCCGGTTATTGTGCACACTAATTAGACACCAAATTTAATTTGTCAAAATGTGAAAATAAAATTATGAGTTATTAATTAGAAGTAAAAAGAGCATTTGTAACTTTTGTTTGCATAGTTTTAGATGATAGAATTGTTTTTTAGGTATAAAACTTATATTACAGTGTAAAACTGATATTGGCATTTTAGTTCATCAAACAGCTGTTGTTTTCAATATGTATTTAGGTACATTTTTTTTTTTTTTTTTCATTATTTTGTAACCGTATGGTTACCTCATAATAATTACAATCTAGCCTTGAGGCTAATAAGTAATTTAAATTTAACTTAATTTACTAATAAATTTATACTAAAGAATGTGTCCATTGGCACTTTTCTTATTGTCTCTATTATGACGGAAACACACTTAGTTCTTGTGTTCTTAAAAGGTAGCACTCACTGCACTCCGTAACAATCACTAAACTAATTCAAAAGGCTTAGTCCTTTTCAGTCTCCTTACTATGTCCGTGGTGTCAAGGAGCTGAATAGCCTCGACATTCACATGTTTATGAAGTCTTTGTTCATGAGCTTCGGCGTATTTTTTAATAACTTTAGCGACAAGGTCCACTCCTAAGTCCCGGTGGATGTCCTCGTATCTAATGTACCAGGGAGCGTTTACTATGCTCCGAAGTACCTTATTTTGAAATCTTTGAATTATTTCAATACTAGCTGTCCCCGGCATGCGTTGCAATGCACTTTTTACCTACCATATCTACCTACCTACCATACCCTACCCTACTCTACCTACCTACCTACCCTACCCTACCCACCTACCTACCTACCATACCCTACCTACCTACCTACCTACCATACCCTACCTACCTACCCACCATACCCTACCTACCAACCCTACCCTACCAACCCTACCCTACCAACCTACCTACCCTACCCTACCTACCCTACCCTACCTACCTACCCTACCCTACCTACCCTACCCTACCCTACCTACCTACCCTACCCTACCTACCTACCCTACCCTACCCTACCCTACCTACCTACAATACCCTACCTACCTACCCTACCCTACCCTACCTACCTACCCTACCTACCTACCCTACCCTACCTACCTACCTACCCTACCCTACCTACCTACCCTACCCTACCCTACCTACCTACAATACCCTACCTACCTACCCTACCCTACCTACCTACCTACCCTACCTACCTACCCTACCCTACCCTACCTTTCCTGAATTTTCTATGCTATAAACCTCACGGAGCCCGAGACCTTTCCAACGAATGCAAAACCGTGGAAATCGGTTCGTGCATTCTGGAGTTATAGCGTCAGGAAGGAAAACCCGACTTATTTTTATATAGTGGATTTAATTAAGTTACCACGTTTCCGAACAAATGATGCTCGAATTTAATTAAGTAACCACGTTTCCGAACAAACAATGCTCTTTCAATATAGTCTATGGCTGTGAATGACATTGACATTCGTTACGCGCGTTTTTTTAAATATGCAAAATTAAATGTATATTTTTCAATATTTCTGAGTGATTTTCTTAATAATTTTTTCCGTAAGAACCTTCTCCTAATAATAACAAATACAACAAAAAAAGAATTAGTGAAATCGGTCCAGCCATTCACGCGTGATGCCGTGACCAAGGAAAACGGGTTTCATTTTTATATATATAGATTGGTGCGTTTTGTACAGCCCCAAAGCTGTATACCGTATGCCCATACAGGCATAAGCACTTGTTTGTACAGAAGTACTTTGTTGTACACTGATAGTGATGAATGTCTGCCAAGTAGCCAGTACATATTCCTGTAGCGTAGATCTAACTCCAGGCGTTTCTTTTTGACATGAGCCTTCCAGCGAAGTTTTGTGTCAAGCGTCATGCCCAGGTATTTGGCTGTATTTTCGTAAGGTATTACGCAACCGTTAATGTATACCGGTGTATAATTAGGTCTTCGATTTGTGAAGTCTATATGAGTCGATTTGGATTCATTTAACTTAATTCGCCATTTCTTTGTCCAGTTGGTGATGGAGTTGACAGCAATTTGTACTTTATCAACGGCTTCTTTGTGAGTGACACCTATAGCCATGATGGCTGTATCATCTGCGAAGGTTGCAATGAAGTTGTTTTCCATTTCTGGGATATCACAGGTGTACAATAGGTACAAGATTGGGCCAAGAACACTTCCTTGTGGTACACCAGCTTTTATTTGCTTGAGATCGGAATAAGCATCTTCATGTCTTACTCTAAAAGTCCTCTCTGTTAGGTAGGATTCTAAAACGTCTGCAAATTGTTTTGGCAGCATTTTTCTTACCTTATAAATAAGACCCTTATGCCAAACCTTATCGAATGCCTGTGCTACATCTAGAAATACTGCAGAACAGACTTTTTTTTCTTCAAGAGTTTTTTCTATAATGTTGGTAATTCTATGTACTTGGTCTATCGTGGAGTGTTTTTCTCTGAAGCCGAATTGGTAATTTGGAATCAGTTTTCTGTCTTCTATTATAGGTTTTAACCGTCTTACGAGTAGTTTTTCAAATAATTTTGAAATGATTGGTAAAAGTGATATAGGCCTGTATGATGTTACTTCCTGGGGTGGTTTTCCAGGTTTGGGGATCATTATGACTTCAGCAACTTTCCAGATATCAGGCACGTGTTTCAATCTGAATGTTGCATTTATAAGGGTTGTAAGTTTTACTATGGCTTTGCGTGGCAGATTTTGAAGGAGTTCACCAGTGATAAGGTCGTATCCAGGCGATTTCTTATATCCAGGCGATTTAGGTACATATTTAAGTTTTCTTATCTCAACTCAATTCAACAATAAGTTTCATTATCATACATACGTAAAAGTTATAATAATAACTTGTGATCTAATATTAAAGAAATCCTGGTGGTTTGTACTGAAAGGATGAGTAAGGTTAAGCATCCGGCTCACTGGCGAGATCTATCCAGTAATGGTCTGCTATTGAAGCCAAAATTATTGAAGGTTTCACTTCTACCACGTGTCAATTGCATACATGTTTTATTTTTTTATGTACTCCGGTTACTCCGTGGTTACTAGGCCGAAATACGAGATTGTTTTAGCATTTGGTAAAAGAAGCTTGCGCGGTGGTTTGCAATTTTATTAAAACAGAAAGAGACTAACAAACACAGAGACAAAGAAACACACAACAGAGAGAGAGAGGATGACTCATTTATGAGTGTGAGTTTTTTAGCCTTTTCGATGATGTGTTAATAACTTCTAGTTACATTGTAAAATTTAGTCATGACAACAATTTGGGTGGGACTACAACTAAACATGTTAAAATAAAATAAACTTTATTGACTTTCACGAAGATACCAAAAAACAGTTTCTTTTTTTGGAAAAAAACATTTATCTCGACAAGCGAACCTTGTGTCGCGCTAAAACTCGTATAATCATTTAAAGTAGCACTTTGATTCATCGGATGATAGGTACCGTTGTTTGAACACAACTCAATGTTCCGCGTAACATCCGCTGAATTAAATAACGATAATCGTGTGGTGTGTTGTCAGATCAGCCCAATAAGGTCCAGACATGACGGTTCAATTGTTTATGGTCGCTCCATACAAGGGGTAGACGGTAGGAAGGGAGGTGTATTTATAGTAGACGTCGTTCGTCATCAAAAGATGGACCTACCGGCTAACTGTCAAATGAATAAACTAAAAGAAATGAGCTCAGTAAATACGGCAATTCGGCATGTGCCAATTTTATGGAATGCAATATTAGTTTGATACAATTTTTTAAACCCCGACCAAAAAAGATGGGTGTTATAAGTTTGACGTGTGTATCTGTATGTCTGTCTGTGACATCGCAGCTCCTAAACGGATGAACCGATTTTGATAAAATTGGTTTCGTTTGAAACGTGTTTTAATGGAGTGTTCTTAGCTATGTTTCGATAATATCTGCTCACCCGTTTGAAGGTCATCATCACTTTTCTAGTTGATGAAGGGATATAAACAACTTCCACAGGTCTGACCGATTCGTAATTTGAAATCTTGTCACTTGTCACCATTGGCATCGCGGGGGGTGTGCAGCCTCCCCCCAAAACCTCGGGCAACACCGACAAAAGTGGAAGGAATGGGAGGAGACCTATACCCAGGAGTGGGACAGTCAAAGAAAGCTAAGAAAAAAAGGTTGAAGTTTAAACAGCATGAACTATAAATGAAATTAAAAGTTTAAAAAACCTTCTTTCTGTCGGGCGTTATCATCTGGGGTCAGTTTGATTTGATAGGCGCGATACATGGGTTAAGGAAAAGTTAAAATATTCGGAAGGCACTTTGTTTTGCGATATACTACATGCCTAATATTATTTTTGTTCTAATTTTAAGCGACCGGATAATAGTTTCCATGTATAAGTACGCTGGATGTAGGTACATATGTGCTGGTTGCTAACTGATGTACTTGATCTAACAGCACTCTTCAAGTCAGTCAAGTCCTGCCGATAAATAAATTAGGCCGTGCAGCTGTAAAGAACTCATGTTCGGCCACAGGTAGTCAGGAGCCCGTAACTCTGATAGCAGTCTTTCTCAGGGGTGTTGTCGTATGAGCTAGCTATTGGCTTGTAGAGGTTAGCCAGTCGCTCCATGTTCAATTCTCGCTTTCACCTACATTCCGCGGAAAAGTTTTTCCCACACGTCATTGTAGATAGGAATTCAATTTTCTTGGCGTAAGCTTCTTTTTAAATCGTAATCCATGTCCGATAACGAAATATAAGACGCATTCAGAAGAAGTAAAGGTTCCAACCATTCAAATTCTTGCTTAATTTAATATAAAGGAATATAATGAAACGATGTTGAAGTGCATCGCGCCAGACGTAGTCGATCAGCTACTGACGTCATCAGCGACCTCAGCGATGTACACGTTCGCCCACCGATGAGGCGCTGACCTTTATGAAATGATGACTCAGTGCAAACTGTACGCATTATAATTGTTATCTAAACAAAAACAACGTCTGACTCTCATAAACAAAAGTAAAACCCAACTACGATTGGGTGTTACCACACCAATCGATCGATACTTTTACTTCATAGATACTATCGATCGACGTCAATTAATCCATGCTACCATCGATCGACTGCATCGATTGGTGTGGTAACACCCATACAAACGGCAACTAAAAATGTCGAAACAAGACATTCATGTCAGTATCTTCCGGTTTTCGTGTCACCGCCTCACTGGAGCCAGACGTCGTTACTAAATTATGTCTTTGTTATTTGTTAAATTAATTCACCTAATCCAACATTCTTAAACACGCATCCGGAGAAGAGATTCTAGCTCACGATCACAAGAGACGAGAGGAGAAATTCCGATGTGAGGCAATTTGGCAGAAGCATGCTCTAATGTTCGCATGAAATAGGCAAACGTGACTTAGGTATTTATAATACGTTGCACGTTTGCGGGCTGATATGATAATAATGATTAAATGTTATTATTTCTACTGAAGTTTATCAAAATGACCGCTTGCTTCGACGAATACGATTTTTTTAGTATATTTTTAAGTTAACTCAAAACATGGACGTTGAATAAGCTACTTTATAATTAATATTATAATAGTAAAAGTTATCACTTGATGATTGACACGATGATCTTCACAATCCGAAGGATGGATTTTCGACGAGAAATCATTCCATTATTGCACCCAACTTCTTAATTGTAAAACAGTTGTTTACAAAAAAGTGCTCTTCTTTTCCAACGTGGATCGTCACTTATATAATCACTCCACCACTCATGATAAGGTCATGATTACACATATCAGGTAATCGAGTCTGTGACAAGACGGAGACCTCGGCCTAGTACTCGGCAGTTTCCCCCGATCTAGTGCACTGTTTCTGCTCTGTCTTGGCACTGTTCCTACGCGATATGTGTTCTCGAGGCGTACGCCCCTATAATGCCCTCCAAAACTTTAACATACGTAAACAAACTGATTGGTGTGAATCAACTCAGTGTCGAGGGCCTGGCTGCAATATTATCTTATCGCGATGCACTGATTCACTGAATATTGTGCTGTTGGCAATGTCAATCACTCATATATAATATGTATTACAAGATTATATTTTTTAAGTTTTTATCTCTATACGGTCAAACGCACGTCAGTTAACTCTTGAATGAACTAAAACTGCCCTTACTGTAAAAGTGTCATAGTCAAAATTGTTGTCACAGACGTGCGGTTAATAGTACATTGCTATTCAATATCATGTAGAGGTCGCCCACTATATTTTGGTCCCACGTTACAAAAAACTCACTTTCATTTATCCTTTGCGACACGTGTTAGATGTCTTGTATTTACTGTAAATATATATATCTATTTAATTTTGTTTAGATGTACAAAGAAAACAATGTACTAACCCCGCAGTTTCTGAAAGTCTAACCGATAAATTTGCAGTCTATATTTAGTAACAACAAATTAAACATTAGCATTGTGCATCTCATTAATTGGCTAACCTTTCAGAGCTGATGCACAAAAATATCATGAGCACACAATTATGCAGAGTGAAAAAAACTAAACAATTTTATGTGCAATGTTTTCTCATGATTTTTCTTATGTTCATAAGGTTCGATTCATAGATATTATAAAGAAGATAATTTCTATGGTTCGCCCTCAAGTCCGAGCTTTATAATATATTGCGTTGTAAGAGTACTAATATAATAACTAACTCGTGTTCGCTTTGTGTGAAGCTTTCTATGGAGTCGCACCGCCGGGCTGGAGCGCGCAAGGTGGGTCGTACTAACTCGTACTCATACAAGTCATACTCGTGATACTCGTGCTCGTGCTGGGCAAGGGTCGTGTAGTGCCGTCTAGCTTGTAGTAAATCTTCGGTCGCGGACTAACTATGTTTTGTACAGTCAAGGAGCTAAAATGTTAAGCAATCTTCAAACACGTTCTTTTCCGACATAATGGACGCATGCGATCTGTCATTTGAATTAGAAATGTTGGCAATACGTAGGCGGTAAAAACAAAGTCTCCGTGCCCGTGACTGTACATACTAGTCGTAGTTGTGTGTATTTGTTGAGCAACTGAGTTCAGATTCAGACGTACTGTTGTCTCAGATGGTAGTAGACGACTATAAGCGGTATACAGCGTGTATCAATAAGATTCGTGGTCGTATTTAAAGGTGTGACAGACCATCAATGTTATCTATGCAAAAATCACCAGCCGTCCATACATTGAGGTCGATATAAAATTGTTCAGTTTCATAGTCTGTATCCCTTAAATACGAGCAAACCTTTCTGTTACACGCTGTACTGTGTCCTATGTGTTCGTGCTGGCGGTATATCTGTATTTAAGTAGCCTGTAAGAGTAAAGCTTGCCACACATTCATGTTGGGGTCGACCTGATTTGGCATGATTCGGAACATTTGAGCGGCAAAATATACACCCAAGCGAATTTGCCGCCGACCTGTGCCGAATTGGGCCGACCCGAGTACATGTATACCACCCCTAAGGGTGTGGTCATATCGGCTCGCTATTAACTGATGGTTAGGGTGCTATTATTTACGAACCACATACATTATAGAGTTTCAATAGTACACAATGAGAGCCCATGATTAGTTAGGTATTGTATCGCCGTGTCGGTCTGTACTGGGAAATTATGGAAAGCAAAGTGTGTGTCTGCATGGAGAGTGTCGCTGGGTCGACTTTTTTTTAACGCTTGTACACTCTGTCGCCGTAGTCCTCTGTATTTGTGGTCATTTTTATTTATTATTTAATCATCCATGAAATAATGTTGTCTATTTCCTGTGTTCATAATCTCAGCTATGTAGCTACGTGTTTTCGATTAAATATCACCGAGTAGTGATCTTAATTGAATTAGTAAACATGTCCATCGTCGCTTGTGTCCGTCACGTAGTGTGTGAACTATATGTTACTTGTGGAATGAGTTATGGAGACGGGCGGTACTTTGTGGAAACCAATGGTAGTGAAATGTTATGCAAAAATATTTAGGTTATAATTCCATAAAAATATATCCGATCTGCTGTATGTAGCACACCCTTCCGAAAATATGGCATGCAGACACTGCGACAGTTCGCATGCGACATTTAACCCATACCTGCCCCTGCCCCTGTAGGTTAGGTTGTTCTGCATGTGTAAATTACGTTTTCCTGCATACAAGTATTGTTTTAATGACCGATGAAATTTGTATGTGGGAGGGAGCGTTCAGAATGATGTACTGATTTCACGGTAACCGTTTGCGCGTCACCCTGTATATTTCTGGCGGCATTAAAACCAAATATTTTTGCAAACATTTTTCTGTGAAAGTGAAGTCGATGTAGTAACTGGTGTGTTGTTGTGTTGCAGCGTGCCCGCCCTCCTACGACCAGGTGATGAGCGCCGAGCAGCACAAGCAGCCGCCGTACAACCCGCACGCGCCGCACTAGCCGCGCACACACACACACACACACGCGCACACACACGCACACACACTACACGCACGTGTAGTGGGCTGTGTGTGCAAGAGTGATAACTCTTAAGCGAAACTTTTCTACGATTGAAGTTAATACTTCAGGCGATTGCACACCTCGTGATATATTGACAGTAACAAGTTCAAAAAAAAAAAAACGATTAAAAAATGATCTTTAGTAAATCTTTGAAATAAATCTATACTCTGGGGAAAAACGTCACACTTAAGTTACCTAATGAATATTGTAATACCTTAAAATGTTTGTACCTTAATGTATTGAAATGGTGATAAAACTGTACTCAATGCCCACGAACCACGAAGTGTTACATCTGTCGACGTACCGCGCGGTGTGCGCTCGCCCTCCCTCGGTAGTGTTGTACACTCGACACAAGTACAAGCGGGTGCCGACACGATCGACGCGATGTATCGATACTCGACGGGACGTCACTAGCACGTTGTGCGCAGAGAGGCACTAAACTATCGAGCCGATGACTGATAACAATTAAAATCTATCGATACAAATGTATTTTGAACTTGGGTAGACTGTAAAATGATAATTTATGGTCTGTGTCTACGAAGCTAAGGTTTAGTATCTATCTCGCTCTTTCTATATTAAGTGAGATATGTCTGTCTCTTTGTACCATTGTGAATTGGCTCCGTAGTTTAGCTCCGTCGATATAATATTATCGTTTAGTTAAGTATAATGATTTAGTGAAGCAGGGTACGCTACCGTATGTTAAGTATGATATTGTCACTCGCCATTGTTTTTATTAAACGTGTTCTTATTATTTTCTTATGAGATTGTGAATCAAGTATATTTTCCGAATTATTTTTCACAGGGAGATAATATTTTTTCTTTTGAAAACATACAATTACAGATTTATATTTTCTTGAAAAGTTTTATTTTAAATATTAATATTTAAAGTGATATATATCTGAAATTGTAAGAAAAATAATGTTTAAATATCGTGTTCACGATAACTACCTACATACATAGTACATTATAAAGTTATTCAAGTTTCAAATATAGAAAATTTTACAAAATGTTAAAGATGCAATCGACATCACATCTTATAATCGACTAAATTCTCGTTTAGTATACTATTCGAGAATTTAGTCGATTATGAAAGGTATCGGTGCATCTCTAGATATTATTAATAGTGAATTGTGTACATGTAATTGAATTATTACAGTAATTGAAATGGGAGTTATTATTATAAACTGGGTCATTTGGTTGACTTAGATTGTAATTTTCTTATTTATGATACCAAGTAAATATAGGAGTTGTTGAATGATCTGTTGTCGACTGAGATTACCGTAGTGCAGTGCAAGCGAGCATGCGGCGCGTGTGCAGGCCGATCTGTGTCTTATGGTGATGTAGCCGAGGTTGGGAATACCGTGCAACTGAAACATGACCTGGCAATGATGTGAAAGTGAATTATGTTGAGTGTTAAATATTCAAATGTAAGCATCTCTCATCAATGTCTTTAAAGTGTTATCATAGACCACACATATGTTTGTCCTAGCAAAATTAATGCTAAACAAAAAACAACCTTATGTCCTATAAAATAAAATGTTCTTCAAAATCTGTATTTCCTCACACTTGGTTGTTCCACAGTCTGTATGTACTGCATCAGAGTGTGACGTACTATCGGTTGTTCGCGAATGCTCAGTTTTGTGTAGAGTCCTTTACAAACATTGTGTTAGTTGTACATCTGCGTACTGTAGCGCGTACACTCACGACCAATTAAATGTATACACAGAGCAACATTCAAAAGCGATTTTCTCGCGCTTCCTTTAATTGGTCGTGACTGTACATTGTACACGGTACAGTCGTGCCGACAAGTACTTAATTATTATAAATATAGACTGCCTCCTACTGTCTACGTCTACATCTTATCTCTTATTATATTATCTGGGATTATTTCTAAGTAGCAGGTGAAAGATAATAAAACTTGTCAACTTACTTCAAAATCTTACTTTTGAGGCTATGAGATTGCAGTCACAAATTTTATATTATATTTAAATGTCTGTAATCGATTTTAAAATATTCGATAGTGTTTACATATTATAGAAAATTATATCCTTTGTACAGTTGTCTAGAAAAGTAATATAGAAACGTACCTATTTACCTCTCCGGTAGTGACCAACAAACGGTGAACAGCGGTGCACTAAAGGCAAAGCGGTGTCGGCATGGCAACCATTTTATCTTTACCCAACGGAAATTCATACGTAGCAAGTTGTAATAAGATACATATTCCCATGTTCAATGTTTGATGCCTTCGGGTCGATCTCTAAACGAATTAGTGTCTTCTTACGACAAGATACGTATGTATTTTCTTTTAAGATAAAACGCCATGCCGTGCCGTACCTGGTGTGGGCTGGCCTCTCTAAGGCATAGCGAGCTTTAGAAAAAGACGAATGTATGTATGTGGGAGACGGCGCTATACAAAGCCGATGTTTTTCTAAAGCTGGCTATCCCATAACGTCTGGGTGTACACTGCTAACAATATAATGTTAGAAGATATACCTCTCTACCTGTATTACCTGTAATGCCAATATTATTGTTGTGTAATAAGTAAAGTTAGTACAATACGGTACACTTGTTGTGACGTCACAAACACATGTTCCTCTCGCGACTCATCTCGCTCGTGTATGCAGAAATTCAAAATCTTCCAATAACATTAAGTGCTCACTTTTATTAATTATATGAAGCGTTCGTGAGCGTATTCCGAACTGTTTATCTGTTAAGAGCGTTTACCCCTTAAGAGATTTCATACAAACTTTCAAGTCCTTATTTTGAAACTTAATACGCATAAGCAGGATACAGAGGTCTAAAAGTTACTAAAAACATTTTCGAAATGTCTTTAAAAAAAAAGATAATTTGAAATTTCTGTAGATAATTTATAAACGGTCTAATTTAGCTGTTAAACTATTTTTAGAAAATGGTTTTAGTAACTTTTTAGACCTATGTATGTGTGCCTTATGCGTATGAAGTTTCGTTGAAATCGGTTCAGTAATTTCGGAAAATAAGGATTTGAAAGTTTGTATGAAATTCGTAAGGTGTAAACGCTCTTAAGTGTACATTGTGATATGTGGGGAGTACATGCTGATAAAAGTAGTGTTAGTACTTCACGAGATTACTCTTATTTACCCTAGGCTAGGCGATAACAATACTATATTTTTTTCCAAATATAATTTTGAGCTTTATTTTTTAACGTTTAAGGTGCATTTTGTTATGATAAAAACTATTTTCTGTTTAGTTTTGTAAGTCACCAAGTGTATTTTAATTTTCATACAAAATGATATAAATTAAAGTGCGTAACGCATGACCTTGTGGGTTTTATTTGAATACGTGACCTTTGATAATAATCTACTACTGAAATACAGGAAATATTATACTTTATACTCGACGCCTAAGAGCTAATGTTGCTGTACGAGTATGGAGAGGTAGATGTTGGATGAGATCACGACCTGATCTCATGCATCCGTCGGATAATAAACCCAGCTTGACTATCTCATGAGCAATGTTCGGAGTAGGTAGATTGATTTTTGGTACTTGTATCATAAACGCGCACAGAAAGAACAACATGAATAATCCATTTTTCCGGAAAGTAGTTCCGGTATTTCCGGATTCAATTAAATATTGTTAATGTTGGTAGTGATATTATTACTACTCAATTCAAAAATTTAAAGGAAGGTATCAAAACTAAATTAATTTATTATTAATCTCTTGATAAATCGAATTCCGATCTAAGCATTAATATATTTTTTTTACTTTTAGTCTTTTTATGGCCACAACTTTTTATAAACTGTTGCATCTCAATCTAATCAACCAATCCCGATGAATGTCAATATTAATATAATTATATGTTTCGGATCAATGACACCAATTCAATCTACCTACTCCGGTCTATGCTCATGAGTGTTTGGTAAGATAGGTCATGAGCTCATGACATATTCATAAGATCTAAATCCGTTCCCAGATCTATGATTTTTGCGAACCGATGCAAAAACTTAATACTGGCGCTCCATTCCTTCCTGTTTGACATAAATGATTCTAAAAATACTCATAAATCAAAATAAAATTGAAATCAATGTCTGACAGTTGTTTATTTCTACTACTACTATATTTCTAGTACTTATAACGATAGTATTAAAATTTCACAATAATTCCGCTATTTCCACAAAGTAACAGTGTCAATAAGTAATGATGTCATTCAAGCGCTGTAAGCAATATGCATAAACGCGGCGGGGATTCCCCCTGGTAAAGACAATACATACGCTAAGCATGCTTTCAAATATCAACTCAGAATGCGTTACAAAATCAAATGAAATAAAATTGATCACGACATGCATTGTTTGTGAAAAATGGCCTCTTTAAAAGAGAATGATTTGTTTCGTGCCAAGCCAAAACCAACCTTAGGATTCTGTCAAATTGCAGAAGGCTGAATATCTGTTGAAATTACTAATACGTAAGAGCTCATTTATGGAGATATTTTTAGGGTTCCGTAGCCGAATGGAAAAAAACGAAACCCTTATAGATTCGTCCTGTCTGTCTGTCTGTCCGCCCGTATGGCATAGTCACTTTATTCCGAAAATATGACTATATCTATACACTTGAAACTTGGTAACTAGATGTATTCTGTGAACAGTTTTACGATGTTTATACAAAAATAAAACAAATAAAGGATTCTAAAATGCTCTCCAATCTCCATACATGGAACTGATATTTTTTTTCATTTGCTTTCTGTAACTTGGCAATCTGTGTTGACACAATAAGCCAATCGCCTGGTATACATTAGTATTGATGTTCCATCTGTGGCATCATTGGCAGAAAGATTTATTTTCATAAATTCCTTTCATCTTGCTTATTAAATGAACCTCGCGGTTAGCGTAGAGACACTATGCCGCTTAAGTCGGCTGTGGGAGGTACTTCCTGTACCCTGAAGCTTTGAGGCCAGTTGATTGACTTGCATTGATATTCTATCCTGGTAGCTTTTACTGTGTTTAGCAATCTCTTGTTGTCTTGTTGGCAGTACTGATATTTAGGTCTTGATGTATATTTTTGTTGCTCACTTAGTAGGGTATATCTAACATGGCTCTCAATGTCTTGCTCTGAAATCTTTCGAGAACTTCGATTTTGCTTCTTCTTCTTCTCCTTAGCGTGTCGATGGCAATCTAAATTGTGTCGGCCCAAAACTGAGCCACTAGTTGAGGGCGCCAACCCTCAGTAGCGTCCATCAGTTCCTGTAACGAGCAAACAGCAGGTCACGCAGGACACGATATTAAGTGTCGCATCGTTTGTGGAACGGCACCACATTTACACTCCAGGGCAGAGTCATTAATGAATCTCCACCTAGGCAGGTTTTCCTTGCTGCAACCAACCTGGGTCCGAAGTCTATTTAAAGACTTCTAAGTCAGCCATGGCAACTCATGTCCAGGTGAAAGACATTCAGCAGGTGGAACGAATGGGTTAGGTAAGGAAGCACTACCTCGCCACAGCGTTAGTCTCTCCGTAGACCGCTCGCCAGTGAGTGGGGTGACACACTTCCAAAAACTGTTTCGGCTTTTCAACCTTTGCGACACGAGGGTATTTAGGTGCATAGGGTGTCGTGTGTCCGAAGCCATTTTGGCTCTTTCATTACAGCTTGCCACTGTTCGGCGTATTTCTGGTGGCGCTATCCCTGCCAGTGGGTACAGCATCTGTACCGGTCTCGGTTTAAGGCAACCAGTGATGATCCGACACGTTTAATTCAGAGCTGTATCCACTAACTTTGCATGAGCTGAACGGCTCCATACGGGGCACGCAAATTCGCCAGCTGAGAATGATAGCGCCAGCGCAGTAGTCCGCAAGACATAAGGCGAAGCACCCCACTTCGAAGGAATTAGTCGCCGTAAGAGACTGTTGCGAGTGTGCACCTTCTGCTTGATGGTATTGCAGTTTTTGTTGAATGTCAATGATCTGTCCAGAGTAACCCCAAGATACTTTGGAAAGTTGCTGTGCTCGATAGGCACTCCACCCCAGACGATGTTAAGTCTGCGCCCAGCCTCTCTGTTTCGAAGGTGGAAAATGCAAGACTGTGTTTTGCTCGGATTGGGTTTGAGTGAATTAGCGACGTAGAATGTGGATAATTCACCGAGAGCATCTGACAAGTGGACCTCGACCTCTTCAAAGGTGGTGGCTTGGGAGGTGAGGGCAAGGTCGTCTACACAGAGGAAACGGGACGTGTTCGGGGTTGAAGGTTGGCCGTTAGTATATATATTAAATAGAAGCGATGCCAAGACACTACCTTGAGGCAGGCCGTTCTTTTGTGCTCTCCAGCGACTCTTATCGGAAAGGTTACGTTGCTGTGACTAGCAGTACCCCACCATTAAATCCCGTAGATCCATATGGTTTTAGTATGGTCTTATATACTGCCATTTTACTTTCGTGTGACAGACTTGACTTCCGACCTATCAGCCAGTAGATCATTCTGAACTTTGTGTCCAGCTGTTTGCGTTTATTCCAAATGTGCTTTCTCCTTTATTTGGTGTCCTCAGCTTGGGGAATATCCTCTTTGTAGAGCTTTATTGGGGGACAGGTCTGCTTTCTGAGTGTGAAGGTTACGTGGATAGATTTACTTTGATTTGCCTTAATGCGCCATTTGTCCAGCCATTCCTCCACCTTATCGACATGGTCTTGTAGTTTGGCCGATGCTATGGTTGGGGACAACAAAGCCCTACTATCTGTCCATGAAGATGGACAGATAGTAGGGCTTTTTGTCGGCATATGTGGCAGTTAATGTATCAGCCTGCGTTGGAAGGTCAGCAGTAAATAGCAGGTATAGTACGGGGCCCTATATGCTTCCCTGTGGAATTCCTGAAAGTATTTCATATAAAGGAGCGGTCTCATTATTGAAATTCACCTCAAAGCATCTCTTGTGCAGGTAAGATTTTAATATTAAGAGATAGAATGAGGAAGCAGTTGTTTAATCTTGTATAGGAGTCCGTCATGCCACACTCTATCAAAGGCCTGACTGATGTCTAAGAAACGGCGGAGCAGTATTGTTTGCATTCCAGCGTGCGACTTATAGTGTCCTTTATATGATGGATCTGTTCACTAGTTCCATGCTTCTCTCGGCACCCAAATTGGTGTAGAGGGATGACTTCCGATAGGTACTTGCGCATCCTGTTGAGCAATATTTTCTCTAGTAGTTTACCCAGCACTGCGGGAAGGCTTATCGGTCTGTACGAACTAACTTTATGAAGCGGTTTGTCTGGTTTAGGTACCATTATAATCTGCGCAATTTTCCACTGGGCGGGAAAGATGCTGAGTCTTAGGCAGGCATTAAATATTGCAGTGATTTGAATGACGCCGTTTTTAGGAAGATGCTTTAGTGGTAGTAATGCTTTAGTAGAAACTCAAAAAAAAAACGTTTTTTTTCTTCAAACCTATACGTTCGTGGTGTTTATAGATAGGTCTATGACGTTGCGGTTCCTAAAACCATTGTTTCTCAAAGTCAATCGTTTGAAAGGCAGACACTTCCAAAGTCGTAAAATGTGTGTCTTCTAATTTCTATTTTTTAAAGTAAGAGGACGAAAATTCTGAAAAAAAAATTCTGTTTTGCTGTTGAATGTAATATAATACAATATATCAGTGAGCCTTCGAGATTTTATAATACGGAACCTGTGTGCGTATGAGTACGACTCGCACTTGGCCGGTGTTTTTCGTTAACGAAGAGGCGGTGCGAGCAGCGGCGCGTGCAGCGACCCGCGCTATCACATGCGCTCACACCACACTAACATTATGGCAATGTACGATGTTGTGCGCGGCAAATAACAAGTAACTCAACCTTGCTGCTGAGAAGTTACCTATGAAAGAACCCAATACTCTACACTTTTGCCCGTTTTCACTAACACGAAGTGGTAATGAAATGCCTAAATATTATTGCACGGCTGCAATTTTAACCCTCGAATAAGAAAACAGAATGCAGCTAGTAATGTACCCTCATGTGCAGTTGACTGTACAGTGCTACATAGATCTTTTGGCTCTCGTTGTTACACAGTTATTGATGAATATGCGTGAAATTATTTTGAAAAAATGAAATGGCATGATAATTTTTGGGTCTGTTTGGGTTGGTCAATGTGCCAAAAGATGCTTGTACAGTTTATACGTCGTCACTCGTCTCTCGCCAGTTGACATGTTTAGTGACGTGTCGTGACATGGTCGTGAAGGCACGCGGCGGCGGCAGAGCGCACGCGCGTGCAGAGGCGACGCGCTGACGCGGCTGAGATCACGCTCCGCAGGGCTGACTCTACTGTAATTACTTACTAAAAAGGGATGGGTATGTGAAAAGCCATTCCATAATGAAACATCCAATAACGCTTTGCACGAACCAAAAATCGCATCCACAGATTTTTTTATTTTTTCTGAAAAAGTAATGGAGTGACTGAAAGTTAAAATGATGACGTATAGACATAAACGAACGCTTAATAGCTTCGTCACACAATGTACATTGATGATAACACAAATCTTATTTTACATCTTATTTCTTTGCATCTGTTATGAATTAGCTTTATGTCCCACGTTCAAAACTAATCCATTGTTCTCAAAGCGGTGAAGCAACCAAGGTACCTACCTAGATACCTGCAGTGGACCCGCATGCTGCATCCGCACCCTCTTCCAAAGGTTTTCGTCCCAGTAGTGTAAATGTTATAGTTTGCTTACAGAAGTTCCAAATATGCTTCTGAGATAAAAACAAAGCAGTGTCACCCCTGAGCAGTAGGCCCAGCGTGTGAGGCGCCGGAGTGTCGCCGGCACTTGTTGCGACGTCGCGCCGTCATCTGCGCGACGTCGCGCCGTGTTCCAACTACACGCACAAGGACCAGCGTGTCTGAGACACGGACCTAGCGCTAAGCGGGGTGATCAGTGATTATTGAAGTGAAAATTCGATGGAAAGGCGTAGAAGGGCAACTTGATTTCTTCAGTAAAACTCTACTCGCTGCGATGGTTGTAGGCAACTATTTTAAATAATTCAGGAAACTATATTTAGAGTAACATAACTTATATAACATAACTCGGCCTTTCCTTTCGAGGAAGACATCACGCTTGTTTTCCTCGAAAGGAAAGGCCGAGGTGTGCTCGTAGTACACCCACATGTCATGTTTAAGCACTTAATAGAGGGCGACACCAAAACCGCCTAAAGTGAGACAAAAAAAACACTATCACTCCGAGTAAGTTTTGCTCGCTAAAGGGTATTTACTTGCCATGGGAGGGCCAATCGATACTAATATTATAAAGCTGAAGGGTTTGTTTGGTTGAACGCGCTAATGTCGGGAATTTCTGGTTCGAATTGATAGTCCAGTCCACTTGAGAAAGGCTATATAAACATCACGCTACAAACAATCGGAAGCTGATTATCAATGAAATTTTTTGCAAAAACGGGGATAATGTGACTCGGCCGAAGTTGCGCGGTCAGCTAGTGTTTGCATAAAAGGACAGTTAGCAAACCCTTACAGTCAAGTAACCTTCTCTTCTCGCTGCGTTAGTGACACAGTGTTCTGTGTATCCTGTACAGTGTCTCAGTGTGTCGGGCACAGTGTCTGCGTGTGTCTGACACGGTGTTCTCAGTGTCGCTGGCTGGTCGTCGACTCACCATAACGATGACATCGTCGCGTCGGACATGATCTCCTCAAGACATCGCACATTCAACCTTTTTATACTTTTACAAAGTCAATGGCGAGGCAGTTGATATGTGAAGATATCGGTAAGAGAGTGGTGCAGTGAGTGTGATAACTTCTCAAGTATGAGACAAAGAGAGAAGAGTTAGGAGTTGAAGGAGAAACCAACTGTTGTACTTAATTCTGCGGATCACAGGTGAGTTAATGACGTCTAATTTTAGTAAAGGTTAAAAGTTAAAGAAGTGCTTCTAATAAGGTACTAACTAGTTTTTGAAAGTAAGGTCAATGAACCCTCCATATTATTCACATTGATCTAAGTAGTAAATTTCCCTCAATTTTTACCTGACTACAGCGAGGGAAACAGAAGGATTTTTTAAGTGTATTTAATAGTCTTGTAATTTCTGAACTAGCTAGAATCACTTCACAGGGTCCTATCCGGGTGTGGCTGAACCTAAGCACTGATTAATAAATTACTTTATTTTGTGACACCAATGTCCCACGTGATGGATAAACCGATCAATCATCTCCTAAACATGTGATGGGATGTTCAAGTGTGTATAGTACGGTGGTTGCAGTACCTATTGACTGTTTTAATCGCTAGAAGTTCGGTGTAAATATCAGAATTTCTAATCGGTCCCTTGTTTACAGTTCGTCTGAAGTTGTATGGTAATGAGATTATCGCAATGTGCAGAAAGTGTGGACACTGCGATGTTAATCAGTCGTTAATCCATGCGTTGTGAGTGTGCTGACAGTGTGTGTCATGTGTGTGACACTTCTTGAGCCTCCGCTTGTGTATGTTCTCGTGTACTCACTTGTAGCCTTTCATATGTTATGGATGTATACGTTTTCGGTGCGCTTTCAACGAATTCGT
This sequence comes from Cerastis rubricosa, assembly GCA_949152445.1. Taxonomy (NCBI): domain Eukaryota; kingdom Metazoa; phylum Arthropoda; class Insecta; order Lepidoptera; family Noctuidae; genus Cerastis; species Cerastis rubricosa. The sequence goes on from OX424546.1 coordinate 317,154, forward strand.
GTTGTATTGAGTCAATTCCGGTACTTATTTGATGCCTACTTGGAGACCACGGTCACTTCTACTTTTAAATTCTATTAACTATCCACGTTATTTTTTTTTCTTTGTTGTCTGTTACCTAACTTGCGTGTGTCAATAAATGTATTATTTATTTATTAAGAACTTACTAAGTGCCATCATTAATATCGAAACACTATTTCGTCTCGCCTTCTTTTTAAGAAGGGCCAGTAATACTGCCTGACTGCCGTACCTTTCCGTAGTCACACGCGAGTAGGCAACTCTCGTATTCATTCGACGAATACGTAATTATCAAAGCAAGTCTAGCTTCTATTAAACGATGACGGTGGGTACGCACAGTCATCTGTGACTACTTTTGTATGGTGACCAAAGTAGTTGAAAGCGATAACTCGTAGACAATTGCTACGTAGTTCTACGAGTCGTAGCAGTCGCTACGCCCCGCGTAGACGCGTAGCATTACCCGTAGCTCTTTGTCCCTGTCTTGTGACTGAAACTATTGGCAAAGGGTATGTGATCCTTACTTGTGCGCTGCTCTGTTTACTTGTGTGATGCTAGTGCTGCCCCCCTGCCCGCAGCGCGATGGGCGTGCCGGCCCCGGTACCGAAGGGCACGCGCCGGCCCAGCCACGTCGCCTACTACGTGGCATTGGTCGGCATCCTGTCGCTGCTCATCATGCTGTGCCTGTACTTCTTTTACTACTTCATCAAGAAGGTCAAAGGTATGCAGTGGTTTAGCTGGAACTAAAGGTTCAACTAAATAGCGCATACTGCGCGACTCCAAAGAAAATAACCGTGCGTTGAGTAACTTTCACAGGATCGATCAGAATAAGTAAATGTTATCGGTCCGGTCACTAAATTAAATATTATTATAATTGTCAGTGCATGATAAAGTAGTAGCTGTAGTAGGTAGAACTAAATCGGTTTCAACAGGAATGATGAAGACAATCAAAAAAATTGTACCTATAACGTAAAATCCATAAAAAGAGCCGGTACTTTAGTAAACAATTCTGTGTTTTATCCAAAAAACTCCTTACGAATTAGGTAACAATTCATGCTTCATTTATCAATATTTTGTTTCCGACAGAACTACATTGGACTAAGTTCCTTACCTAGTTCACAGCACATGCTAGCGCGTAGTCGTGAAGCATTGCTAAAATTCGATGCGGTTCGATGTTATAATGTTGGTGATGATATGTTCCAGAGTTGAGTTCGTCGGACACGCTGTCCCTGCCGACGGCGTCGTGTCGCCCTCCGCCCGCCGCCCCCGCATACCCCGTGCAGCCAGGTACATATACACACTACTTGCCCGCCGCCCCCGCATACCCCGTGCAGCCAGGTACATATACACACTACTTGCGCGCCGCCCCCGCATACCCCGTGCAGCCAGGTAAATATACACACTACTTGCCCGCCGCCCCCGCATACCCCGTGCAGCCAGGTACATATACACACTACTTGCCTCAGCTGCGCCCGCATATCCCGTGCAGCCAGGTACATATACACACTACTTGCCACAGCTGCCCCACCATACCCCGTACAGCCAGGTACATATACACACTACTTGCCTCAGCTGCCCCCGCATATTCCGTGCAGCCAGTAGTGTCCGACCGAAGGTGCAATTCTGGCCGAAGCCGAAGCCGATTAATCGGTATTCACCAAAACCTTCGGCCGAAGCCGAAGCCGAAGCCGAAGGTGTCATTGACCTTGAGAAATACGATAGTTACTTTGATCTCAGAATATACTAGATACATATTGTGAGAGCTTTAGAGATTTAGCCCAATAACGAGCCGAGTGACCAACATAATATACAAGTAGGTAATAAAATATTGTCTAAAATAAAAGTTTCAAATATACAATGTTAATTAAATATTTATTTACTTAAAGTAATTTTAACAAAAATAATCAAATAATCAGTCACATTTTTTTAATTATCAGACGAACACAAAATATTTCTATAAAATAATTGAGCAAAGTTTAACGCTTTTTCAATATCTATTTTTTACATATAATTTTTTGGAATTTTTGAGAAAATTAAATACTTATAAGTAATTTCTTAGGATAATTAAGTTAAACAAGTTTTGGTAACAATTTGAGGCACCTTTAAAGCCTTCTGCTTGACATTAAATTGCGAAGATGTAGTTGCCTCTGTTTTATTTTTCATTAAACTCTTACTCTTCTGTTTTTCATTTATTGCATTACAATAAGCCTCCCACTCTATTTTATGCATTTTCATCAAATGATTTTTAATATTAGTGGTACTCTGCTTTTTTGGTAAAGCACTACCAAGAGACAATGATTTATTGCACTGTTTACATAAAGCTTTATCAGTAGCCTTTATAAAATATTGCCAGATAGGATTCAGCTCTAAAGATGTCATTGTGTACCTGAAAGAATATATTCTATATAAATGCACAAGTACCTACCGAGCCGAGCCGACCGCCCCGTACTCGCAGTAGGACTCTGCAACGCGGATGCGCCTATATCCTATCGGTTTAGGTAGTTAACTAAAAGCAAACAATCTTCACATGTCTTTTTATCTAAAAATTGCATAAAAAAGCATACCAACATTGTTTCCATTTAGTTTCCTACCTAACGTTACATAACATAAAATATTTTAAACCAGACAATACTTACGGTTTTTTGGTTCTTAGAGTGCCTCACAATAATGAACGTATCACCACAGGTACTACTCACAGTAATAAATAAAATAATTTGTAATAACAAATATGAAATATTTAAAAACAAAACACTTATTAGAATTTTAAGACGCGCTCGCAAACTTGTTTTGACTCGTTTAGTTTACTAACTGCGATTCGTTTGGTCCGGTGCGGCGGCGCGGCGAAACTCTGCTGCTCTGCACATTCTCCGTCTCGCTCTAGCATCGTTCAGTAAATTTCAAATTTTGACAACTAGCAAACCTTCGGCTTCGGCCAAACCTTCGGCAAATTTTTGGCCGAAGCCGAAGATTTGGCCGAAGGTGCTTTTTTGGCCGAAGGTGGCCGAAGCCGAAGCCGAAGCCGAAGCTTCGGTCGGACACTAGCAGCCAGGTACATATACACACTACTTGCCACAGCTGTCCCCCCATACCCCGTACAGCCAGGTACATATACACACTACTTGCCTCAGCTGCCCCCGCATATTCCGTGCAGCCAGGTACATATACACACTACTTGCCTCAGTTGCCCCCGCATACCCCGTGCAGCCAGGTACATATACACACTACTTGTCACAGCGGCCCGAGCATACCCCGTGCAGCCAGGTACATATACACACTACTTGCTACAGCTGCCCCCCCCATACCCCCTGCAGCCAGGTACATATACACACTACCTGCTACAGTGGCCCCCGCATATCCCGTGCAGCCAGGTACATATTATTATACACACTACTTGTCACAGCTGCCCCCCCCATACCCCGTGCAGTCAGGTACATATACACACTACCTGCTACAGTGGCCCCCGCATATCCCGTGCAGCCAGGTACATATTATTATACACACTACTTGTCACAGCTGCCCCCCCCATACCCCGTGCAGTCAGGTACATATACACACTACTTGCTACAGCGGCCCGAGCATACTCCGTGCAGCCAGGTACATATACACACTACTTGCCACAGCTGCCCCGTTAATCTCGTGGTCTTGGGTTCCATTCCCGGGTCGGGCAATTAGTACTATTGGGTTTTGCCATTAGGAATTTCTCAGTAGTAGACCGGAGTTTGGAAGTTAGCAGTATGATACCCCCTTGCCTCGGAAAGCACGTTAAGCCGTTGGTCCTGTGCCTGATCTCTCTCCGGTCGTGTCGGCTTGCCGCGGCCGTCCCATCGGACTTTGAGAGTGAGGGAAGAGAGAGTGCACCAGAGGTGCACTCTCTCTGCGCACTCACTTGTGCACTATAATTTCTCCCGCGCCGATGGCTGATCTCCACTAAGATTGGCTGCCTCGACCGAAAAACGGCCAAGAGGACTATACTTGCCACAGGTGCTTCGCTGGTGTCGTGGTAGCAAGAGCCGGTGCTGAGCGTGAGCTCCTGGGTTTCATGCCCATGTCGGCAAAGTGTTATGATCTTTTTCTATTATGAATTACTCAGTAGCCCCCAAAAATTGGTCCTTTGCCCGAACTCAATCCAGTTGTGTCAGGTTACCGTCATCGTCATCTAACCATGGGAGTGCGGGAAGATACAGTGCAGGTGCACCTATGTTTATACACACACACACACACAAACGCACACTTGTGTACAATACACTACGTCCAACCCTGCCAATTTAATGTGAAAATAAGAACTTAAATCTGTATGGAGTACTTGTGATACGTGTGCTACTAAATGAAACCACCGTTGCTTTTAAATGCTAGTTTATTATTACTCGAACACATAGAACTTTTTTGTTATGAATTATTGTTTATTATTTCCTTCGATGATGTCTGGTTTCCGTTAAGATTGGCCGCCTTTACCGAAAATTTTCAACAGGAATATCACAAATTTCCAAACCTCAAGATATACTCGTAGTTACGTAATGTTACTAACTTAGGGAACGTCTACTGATTCTGTAGTAAAAATATGATAATAATGTAAAAAATAGTAGGGCCACTAAACTAACGAAAACCATGCATTCCAGTGATACGCGAGGGGGCGAGCGAGATAGCCAAGCTGTGCAAGCAGGTGCCCCCCGCCGGCAAGGGGGACATTGTGTTCCCAACGTCCACCTCACCGGCCGCGCTGCGGGCCAGCACCGGTGAGGCGGCGCGGGACGGGCCCGACGCGGCCAGGGAGGGGCACGGGACCGACAGGCCCGCGAGCGACTCGCGCCCTGACAGGACCGAGGGCGAGCCGCGGCGCGATGTTAAACCCCCGCCGGTGCCTGTCGTGTCGGTCAGTGTTGCGCCCGACGTCCCTGCGCGGTAGACTGGTAGCTGTGGGCCGCAGTACACTTCATGTTACACCCAACACTGGTGACGGCTTAATGACCAAACGTGACTTCACAAGGTAAAATGTGAACTAGTCACAGTCCACGGTCTAGACTAATCAGAGTGTGACAATAAAATAATAGAAAGTCAATACCGTTGTTGAAGCACAAATCGCTTTGGAAAAGAGTGCCATTTCTGTACGCTCCTAGGGATGTTTTTCAGTGGGGTGTAAATACGAGTGCGATATAAGAATATTGTTTTAATTTATTTATGGGGTTTTAGTTTAAGAATTATTTTTTATTTAATATTATATCGTGAAAAAACGAACTCGGTGTTTTATATAATCGATTCCACTTCGAATTGCTTCATGTTTACATTAGATTTATGTCTATAACTACCTCGAAGACTTACAACCTAATCTATCTACCTAATATAATCTATCTATAGTCAGTTTTGTAACGCCCTTTATCAAATGTTATCTCTGATAAACTGTCTCAGCAATGTACCGTTATAAGTCGGTTGTGTTACGAGATCATTGTTAGTAACTTAAGACTTGCCTAAGTATAAACGGGCCAGATTTATAAACATTTTTAAGAAAATGCTTATTTGACCAAAAGTTATTTACCTTCATAAGAAATGCGAGTACTGCAATGTGCTCAACATTGTTTTTCGTCCGGATGTGGCCGTCCAGTTCGTTATAGGTACAGTCAGCCGCACGTCTATGGTTTTAATTATTGACATTTGCATTTATGTCGAATCAGTAAGGGTGGTTTTCGCAATTTCTTTGTCATATTATCGTGCGGTTGATAGTACTGTTGTTGTAACCAATCTTTTTTTATTTATTGGCCTTAGGTAGACAATTTTTTACTTAATGTTAAATATTTCAGCTTTTTGATGTTATTTATAATATCAATCGGGAGCAGTATCCCTAAACTTTAAATAAAATGTTTCTTATTGTTGTGTAAACCTTATCCAAATAATGTTTAAGTAAATTATAATAAAAACACTTTTTTACCTTTTTGTATACTCTTACATAAGTATATTGCCAATCCGGCAATGAATAATCTTAGTATTGATGTATTATTGAGCTAATTTGTGTAGACAACTAGACAGCGCGTATCAGAAATATGTGGCAATAATTTGAAGCGGGTGGTAAGACGATGACATGGTCTGAACAAATCCCACCCTTGGGACCAACATCATAATCAAGAAACAATAATCAGCTATCCTTTGCAAATCGGTCGAGCAGGGATCAAACACCCAACACCACGTATTTCTGTTACATGCTGTAATAATCTGTGTATCTAATGCCAAATGAAATGTGCCAAGTTGTTATCAATTATAATGTACGGCGGCACGGTTGGCGCAGTGGCTGACCGACTAAGCTGACTGCTACCCTGCGTGTCTTCAGGTCTACAGGTAGTTGTTGCGGGTCGCGTAATGCCAAACTGTATGTTACCACAGACATCCATACTCTGTGCTGGACCGCTTAGTCCTCGTTACACTAAAAAACCAAATGTATTTCAACACAGACATTCTCTGTATTAGTGTACATTATGCTCGTCATTTTCAAAGCAAACTACGTACGAGAGCAGAGCAAAGGATTTGGCAGTGTAGTGAAACACATTAAGGAGAACTTAGGATGCAAGAGCGAGCGAAGCGAGCTCGGGACATTGGGCACCTCGACACGGACAGGTTAGGTTCGAAGTGTCTTCGTGTTAGGTTACTGTAAACCGTCTACGTGTGTACGTCGACAACGCCTTAGTTTGGAGCTGTGGTTTGGAGTTTGCTTTAATAGGATAGCATAATGTACAATTTTAGGTTAAAAATTCACATAATGGGGTTTTAATTTTGGTGATCATTTACTATTTCTGGCAGTATAAAAATGTTTTCGCTTCTTTACTGTGGCATGAACCGTCAATCGCATCACAGAGGAGTAAAAGAGACATTCTGTTGTCTGTACTTTGCTCCAATATTCTAAAGCAAAATTAATTTCTGCACAGACGTTGTCTGTGCAGGTATGTACTATGCTCTTCATTCATTAAAGGAAACTACCTGCGAGCACAGAGCAACCCGTGTCTGTGGTAAAATACAGTTTGGCAATACGGTTCCGGGTCTGGCTGTATGTGTATGTGAGTTTAAATGTTTGTAAACGCACCCCCGATACAGGAGGAATTCCTAGTGGGGGGCAATGTTTAAAAAACAATTATTGTAACAATGCACAATCACTGTGTGTTTGATATCGCTTCTGTTCGAGCTTCGTGTCTGTAATTTGTACTGTTGTTCATAAATAAACTAAATATTATGTCAAACTAACCAATTTCAACTTTTTTCTTCAACTTCGTTGGTAACTTTCGAATCGTTGAGTTCTTATTATTAGAATGGGTGTACAAAGACCCATTACGAAACCGAAAGGCATTTTTTCAGCCCGTCACTACGAACATTTGTTCAGCCCATCATTACGAACATTTGTTACGCCCGTCATTACGAACATTTGTTACGCCCGTCATTACGAACATTTGTTCAGCTCGTCATTATGAACGTTTTTTTATTCTGAAGTTTTCCAGGTATGGTGAATGGACATTAGCTAGAGATATTGGAGCTCAAAGTTACAATTTGTGTACAAGTGAAACATGTGAGTGCGACTAGGCAGTAAAATCGACTCGTATGCCGTGACGTGCTTGAAAATGGTGTTGCGCCCCTATGCCACGTAAAATCAACCATTTCCCATTAAAATAAAGTTTGTTTTGGATTGATTGTTGAAATTGTTTTGTTTTTTAAAGTTCCACGTTCAAATTTTACTCCATCGTGACGACCAACAATATTTTGATTGTTATAACTTTACTTTAAATACCTCCATGACCCCTTTACTATCAGTACATCCACAAACTGTGCTAATTCACTCCAAAAAAAGTCATTTCCTAGCAATATTTTTTTAGAGTTACCTAAGTACTTTGTATAGAATACTTGGTTGACGGCATTTACACCTTGGAGGGGTTTTTAAAATATCTGGGAGTCCCGGTGAGCCTTTGCGACCACTGCACCTGCCTGACCGCACCGCAAGGCAGACAGATTAATTAAAATTATGCGGGGCCACACCGCTCACTCACTCGTAGGGTAACGAAACAAAATCACAAAACCATTGTTCAAGGAAACACACAAATAGGTAACATAAACTTTATTAACACGAAACGATTGACTAGATTTTATTATTGAACTAACACGTAATATAATGTACAGTCAGGGAAAAATATAGTTAGAAAGACAGTTGTGATTTGAAGGGTATAGTTTCACATGAATCTTGTTTGTATTTAATTAAAACGCTGTTTTTGATACAATTTCCACAGAAAACTTCCCACAGCGCCCTCTTGACAATGTCAAAGATGCCTGCAGCATTGTGCCAATAATATATTTTTGTAGACAATTCGCTACACGATCTATTTACAAGGGAAGCACTCCACAGCCAATTTCAAATGCAGTGAAACATTAATATCCCCACACCACACACCTACCTTACCTTATACAGGGTGTAACGGAACGGGTATATACATACTTAAGGGTGTGCTACAGACCATCAAACTGAATATGTTTCTCCATCGGACTAAAATCGTCATAGCGAAAAAAATATCAGCTGCCCCATACATTTGGTCGAACAGGTATTGAAGTTTTCTATGGGGCAGCCGAAATTTTTTTCGTTATTACGATGTTTGTTTCTGGAGAAACATGTTCAGTTTGATGGTCTGTAGCACACCCTTAAGTAAGTATATACCCTTTCCGTTACACCCTGTATACCTTTGTTGGAATAGAGTATGATCCAAGAATACAATTAATTGACAGTATCTATCAGATGAAATCTTTTACTTATGCACAGTAATAATAACATATGAAAATATGTACAGCCGGGGAAATTATTATTTAAAACAGATTTATTCAGGGTGGAAGGGACATCGACGCACAAACGGCTACCTCGTATTCAGTTCAAAATTCCGAATCCCCACAGCCCCCCCACATACAAATTTGTCATCGGTAATTAAGAAAGAAATAACCTGTTCCATAGTTTTTGACCGTGTATGTATTGCATTACTACGTAGTTGTGTCATGAAACCGATTAGAAAATGACACTTGTGATTTGAAAATTTGAATTGGTATACAACTGTTGATGAAGAATTTATTTCCCTGACTGTACACATCAACAATGTGACGGTAACAATACTACATCCTTATAAATTACTCTCACTACATGTCATTCACATATCAAATATAATTTTCTTGTAAAATATTATTTTGAACTCTGCATTACTTTCTAAAGCGATGTTTTCATATACGGATGTGTACACTGCAATGTGTGAGAGAAACGGAGCTAATTGAACAACTAGTACGTTCTCTTTTTGATTTGAAACTCACATTCACACGAGTTAATAACCTCCTTCTTTTAGGAAGTCGGTTAAAAAGGTTTGATTACAACGTTCTCTTCCTTACAGTGAAGAATGTTGATTAAATATTAATTGCACGTCGTGTTCAGGACATTTTAACATTATTTACTTCTAAAACCTTTTATATCGAAAGCTTCACATTGAATAGACGCGAAGCTTTAACAATTATATAAATAAACCTACCTACCTAGGTCTCAACTGAAGCATCATAGATTCATGACATGTAACATTCAACAAAGTTCAAAGTTTAATTAACATTTTGTGCTGTTGCTGTTTGGCTCTCGTTTTTCGAATGTTTTAAGATAAAAAGGCGATCATACATACATATGTCATCAGTTTAATAAACATTACTCCTCGCCACGAGAACATATAAATTTTGTAAACAAAGATCTTCTACTAAGTTACGTACCGATACATGTAGTACGAAATTAACGAGCAATTTCACTTGGTCGGGTTATATTTTTGCGATATAAAGCTCTGTCGTCTAATGTTTTTAACCGAATTCTTAAAAAGCAGGTGGTTATGTATTCGACCAGCATCTTTTTTTTCATGTGTGTAAACCTATTTCTCCGTGATTACTGGTCCGATGTAGAGGAAGCTCGCGCGGTGGTTCAATATGATTTTATTAACTTTGCTTAGGTACTTTTTGAGCTGTCCTCCTTATTATGTATTTTTTTCTTTTTCGTATGTATGAATGATGTGTCACTATGTAAAATTGATACTAGTATGTGAGATATCACAACTAAAAAGGGTAAAATAAAAAAATAAAAACTAGGTTGCAAAAAAGTCAATGAAAGAAACAAATTCACCGACTCCGAAGTTATTTTCGAAGTTATTTTCCACATCTTAATGTTTTTTTTTTTAAATCGAGTAGTTTTTTTGTAAAAAAGTTTTTGTAGTAGTGGGACGCGTTTAACTTACTGGAACGTAAACATTTGGGCCGCCATTGGAGTTTCGAATGCGTTGCAGTTTGTTTTGTTTTTGCGGATTAGGTTATCATTTGATCCAAAGGTTGCGAACCCCTCAATGGGTTTACAAAGTTTATAGCTTTTCGTGGCGGGAACTATAGTCTGCGACATGTCGACAGGGCTGCTCGTCGGGCAGACAGGTCACAAGTTCCGCAAATTGTTAGTGCGGCTGCCAATGTGTGCTAAGAAATTTGACCTATAAGTACTTTTACAATTTCTGTTCACAAATCTCATCATTGTTTTTTATATGTTCGAGTGTTAAATAAAAAGTATCTATGAGTACCAGTACCTACCGTATTATTTAAAACATAATATATTTCTTAAACACAGTGACTGTCGTACTAACGATCTGTCTACCTATTCGCCGTAGGTGGTAGGTGCGCCTGACGTCAGATGAACCGTTCCTTTTCAACTTTACTACAGTCATTACTTATTACCGATTCCGTATTTTATGACTATGTTGTTCAGGGTGCAGTTAAAATATTCAGTCGTGATTGTAAATCATAGTAGGTAACGTTCAAGATTAAAAAGGAACGTTTCATCTAATGTCACCCGCGCCATCCTACGGCGAAAACGAACCGCTTGTGGTACTAGCGACCCGCCAGTAGTCTACGCAGTAGTAGTAACAAGCTGCCAGTACTCTATACAGTAGTGCAACATCCATCCCAACACCCTAGTCCTCTATATGGCGGTCTCCTTGCGGTCCTGGTGCGCGTAGTGCTGCAGCTCCTCGTAGGGAGGGGGGCGCTCCTCCGCATCCTCCAGCTCCAGGTCCAGGTCACTCTCTGTAACACACAGTCGAGTCATGTACAGTCTGGGGACAGCATTGTTCAGACGGACGGCGTCGTCGCCGGGGCCGGCCATCATAGGGAACATAAGAGAACGTGAAACATGAGTCAATGCCTTTCTAGTTTAACTAAAACACAAAACAATCAAGTCGGACACACTATCTACGTAAAATAGTATTTTAACACCAAAGACATTCAAATATTTACGCCCTATAGACTGGACAAAACGAAGTAAATCGTAATCCAATGTTATGTCAAACATGTTACTACATAGTAACAAATCTTTCTGTCTAGTGTCACACGCCCGCTTGTCAGGTAGCTTTTATTCCCAATGTCCGCTCTACAAGTTAATTGTCTTTGTTTAACACCTAGTAGCAACAACATTTTAATAATATACTGACAATTGAAGTTGCGAGTCAAAGCAATGTAATTAAAATTAATAAGTTGTTTCCTAACAATATTCAAGGCTCGACAAGTGGTGCACAGACACTGATGCTGGTCTTTTAGAAAGGTTCTGATGAGGTCAAAATCCCATCCACCATCGCGGCATCGCCAAGCTTTTCCATAAGCGCCGCTTATTACGGTAAGCCGTAAAGAGAGTCATCTATGTAGGTGTGCCATGCGAGGTTACAGCATACCTGAGAAGGCCCCCGACTCAGGCCTGTGCGGCGGGGCCAGGATGTCGCCGTCGCTGGCGTGGCGCGCGCGCAGGACCCCCGGGCCGCTGCGGCCGGGCCCCCGGGCCGCGCTGGGCCGCAGCTCGGCCAGCTCACCGGTCTCCGCCAGGTAGCACGCGCCGCCGTCGTACCCCACCGGCTCTACACCACTCATGCATGCATATATACACAGGAAGCAGTCGCCACAAGCTTATAGCAGAGGTTTCCACTCTTTTATAGCGGAAGACTTATGAGGGATCAAATATTAATGTTTCTTGAATGACATGGCTTGAAACATTTGTGAAAAACAAGATGGCGGCATTATGGGCACGCGCCTGGAGGAATATGCAGCGCTAACAAATGAGATCTTTTGTTTTCAGTTTGGAAAAAGTCTGCTTTATTGGTAAGCTGGGGATATAAGAACAGATAAGACGCAGTAAGCGATGCAATTTCTGACATGCCTTCAGGAGACTTCAAAATATTTGCAACTGAACGTTCCTTAGTAATAAATCATTTTGGGCCACACTACAGTTCATGTAGGCTTGAATGCATAACTGCATGAATACAACAATTTTATAAGTAGACAGTAAAACCATGCGTTCAATACAAGTCACAATACCCAGTAAACAAGCTTTGAAAGGGCCGTCAACTCACCGACGGAAGGCGGCGGGAACACGTGGCGGCCGGTCAGACTGACCCTCGACTCGATGGAATGGTGCATGGCTCCCGAGCGGTCCAGGGTCTCCAGTGAGCCGAGCTGGTCGATGACGTCAGCGAGGCTGAAGCCAAGCGTCAGCGGGTGCTGTTCATCCACCACCGTCAACTGACACGGACGCTCCTTGCTCCGGATCGACTCGTTGAACGACTGCTTGTCGTCTTTAGCCTTGTATATGGACTACAAATAATAAAAATTCGTTTGTGTATAAGGCCGAGGCTCAAGTTATTAATGTTAACATTGTAATTTGATTAAATGAATAAATTATTAAAATTGGTGACGTTCCTAAGTAAGGATCAGATATATGAACGATGACAACGCTAAAAGAGAATGAAAGGATCGTAGGAGGAGGAGTTCTGTAGTTTCTGCCTGCTACCACCCCCTGTGAGCATGTGTTTCCGTGTTCGACTTAGGAATCTCTAAAGAGACTTCGAACCAAAGATGGCCAGAGCAAAGACAATCTCTGCAGATGGGGGTACATGGACGGCTCAGACCTCAAGTGCGTATGTGGCGTCCCGCCACAGACAATGGCCCACCTTCCATCTTGCTCCGCCCTACCACCCGCAAATTTGATGATCACTTGACTGCATCAGTGAGGGGAGTTCGCGTGGCTGAGTTTTGGGCTAAACATAATTGATCTTTCTGCCATCTATACGCTAAGAAGATCAATGACATACCTTGGTGTGCACATCCTCGCACCTCTCCTCTACGTTGTTGTTCTTGTTGATAGGAGAGCCCTCATCCACATGCTCTCCGATGTAGAAGTTCTGTTGCTGATGAGCTTCAGTTGTTAGAGCCTCGGCTTCAGTGGCGTCGTCATCCTTGATGTCAGTGGACTGCTTCTCCTTCTTCCTCTTCGACGACTTGATGTTGGTGTGATGCTTCTTGCACGGCTTCACGGTGAGGTGTTCTTCACTCTTAGCCTTAAGAATAAAGTTTATTTAGAACACCTTATCTTTACAATTACCAATGGAAAACGAAGATAAGCAGCTACAAAGTAAGATACTGTAGCGCCCAGCTACCATTTAAATACATTTCGCATTCCCCGCCGAATAATATGGTAATCGATCATTCTAAATTTTACAGGAGAAGCCTGTTTTTGCATAAATCTCAGCATAAAAACATAACATATAAAACATAACAATTATATTCATCGATGTGTAGAGTCAAAAGATTAACAGTAATATAATGTAACAAATACATTTCTTATTAAATAATTCAGTAAGAACCTATTACTTGATTTGAGTAAAAAATTATAACAATACTAAAGGAAGTTGATCACACAACGCTTTTTCTGGCCAAGAACGAACAAAGACGAAGAATCAGTACGTGGGCCAAATGTTGCGTAACAAGTGCAGCGACACACAATATCGCCGCTAGAACAATACCCACCAGCAGATCGATATCGTCGGATCACTACCCATATAAGATGGAAGACGGTATTGCATTACCATCATCGACCGAGCAACTAAATAGCCAGAAGCATTCCCTGTCAGCGACACTATCGCCACGGCCATCTACGAAGGCTGGATAGTGCGATTTGGTTGCCCAGAACGAGTCACAAGCGATCAATGACGACAATTCGAATCCCATCTATTCAAACACTGATGAATAGAACGGGTATCGAGAAAACACGAACCACTGCACAGTACGCAGCTCAGCACAGCAGTAGTTACAGCACCGATGACAAGATTTGTGTGAATTGTTTAATTTAGTATTCTTATATATTTTTTTTGTTTTACTTTGGTATAGTTTCTTTTTATTTACCTGTTTTTTTTTTAATGTGTGGACATTGTAGGCTTTGTAAATTCCTAGTTTGTTTGTTTGATTTTTTTTGCGTTATCTAGTTCTACCTTTTGCAGTCGAAGACATTGTCAGGCCTACGCTGTCCTCTCATACTTAAGTACTCGTAGGAAGTAACGGTAGGAAGAAATGTGATCGTACTTACTTACGAAGGCCAAAAACAAATGCCAATGCCAAGGCCAATGTTTTTCCTGTATGGGTTCCGTTTTCGTGGTTTTCCGGGTTACGCAGCGGCGTACCTAATAGTACACCCAAATTACGCCAGTTTTGTTTAAGTCCCATGCAATCGGGGGCGAGCCTATTGGCCTCCACGAGGCACTAATCCAGACTCCGTGACTGCTACTGACAAATTCGTGATGGAAATTCAATAACACTTTGCCCGACCTGGGAATCGAACCCAGGGCAGAATCAACGAGGCAGTTGATAGAGATTTTAATTCTCATAAATGTCATTTTAGAGTTTAGTTTAGAGCTGATGTAGTTAACTAACCTCAATAGAGGAGGACTCAGGAGTGGCGTGCGGTGCCTCCGGGCTCTCACTGGAGCTGGTGTTGTTGGAGTGTACCTCCTGGTCTGGCGGCTTGAGCGGGATGTACAGGTCCTTGCTGGAGCGCTCCCAGTCACGGCGGTGCAGGACCTCATCGATGACGCTGGGCGCTGAGTGGTAGCGCGCCTCGGGGTCGCTGACCTCGTGCACGGACAGCTTGCGGTGGCGGCCTATCTCTTCGTGGCTGCGGTGAGCTGACAGAGACTTTTTGTAGCCTGAAAGTTTTGGTAAGGAAGTTATTATTTTACGTGAATAACACTTATATTTAAATCTTGATGTTAATGTGCCTTTCCATGGCTATAAAAAAGAGAGGGAAAGGTAGACCGCCTGGATTACAAATATACGAAAGAACATATAATCTTGGCCTTACGGATGACGATGCTTACCAGCGAAGTGAATGGCGCCGCATGATTAATAAAGTCGACCTCGCGTGACGGGAAGAGGTGAGGGCAAAGAGAAGGAGACACTGTTATTTTAAATCCAATAGTTTGTGTATGTTTCTCACTCCTTCACGCTGAAACAGCTGACTGAATCGGATAGATCATGATCTGGATCAGGACAGAGGATATTTTATACCTCGGCATGACATGCCCGTGGTATCATTTCCATCTATCACGCGAACGAAACCTTGGGTAAAAGCTAGTTAGTATATCGTACTGGTTGTATGGAAAAAACAACATAAGAAGAAAAAGAAAGGTTGCGCTCCTAATCGCTTTTGAACCACATTTAGTTGTTATTTTGGCTCGATGTCAAGACCATGGCACAAGTGGGTCAAGGCATTGCTTTTTGCTTCGTCCTCTTTAGTAAGAGGTTTATGACCTGAATGACTTTGCCAAATGATTGAAGTCAATGTACGATCTATAATATTTTATTGTGACTCCCATAGTTATTATTTAGTGTTCCTATACCAAATGAGCAAGTTACGTTATTATTTTATTCCGGGCAATTCTTTTTACTATAAGTGGTACTCCTTCGCATGATTCAGCACAACCCAGCTGGAAATTAGACCGTCGAATTGTATCAAACTGGCATGAACATGATTCTGCGAGGTTAGATGTTGATCGGCGTGAGGGGAACGAAAGCAAACATGTGCAGTATTTGCTTCAGGTCGGCTTTTTAGGGTTCCGTAGCCGAATGGCAAAAAACGGAACCCTTATAGATTCGTCATGTCTGTCTGTCTGTCTGTCTGTCTGTCTGTCTGTCTGTCTGTCTGTCCGTCTGTACAGTTTGTACACTTGCAGCGTTGCTGGTTGGAGTACACAGAGGAAAGATCACTTGTTTCCCACTATGTTTATTATGTTAATACGTTACAAAGTAGTACTGTTTGGCGATTCCGTTCTCTAATGTTGGTCACCGCGTTGCGGTTATTGCACTCAGTGATTTTATGTAAGTTATGTAGTTTTATAGTCATGAAATGACGCACGTACGGTGCGAGGCACCGCGTCAGCAAAACGTGTACAGTGTAAGACTGTACATCTTGGCAACCCCAAAAGGAGAAAGAAACTAGAAGAGAAAGGAAAAGCCATCACAAAGTAATAAAGTAAACGATAAAGTAATAGAGTAAATGATTAATTGAATTGAAAGGCGACGTTCCTCCTTCCAGGTTGAGGTTCCAGCCGCATGAAGTCCTGTGTTGGTTGTGATGCAACTGCGTCTTGCTGTTGTTCTCGTTTACTAATAGTTTGGAGTTCGATTTCTTCACATGGTTGAGTAGGAGTTTTGTTGTTGGCGTTGTTAGTGCAGTAGTGCTGACAACGTTTCCTCCCAACCACAACAAGTGTAGTTATGATGGCGACCGCCAGCAACAAGTAAATGACGGCGTATTGATGAACGTCATGACTTGATATTGTTGGCAGCAATGCTTCATTACTCCTTTGAGTGGCAATTTTCTGTTCAATTGCCGCAATTTCTTGGTAAGTAGCTGTTGACTGCAATATGGTTGGTGCGTAGCGGTATGTTAAATTCACTAGTTTGTTAATGGACGTGTCGAACGTTGGAGCTGTGAACCCATAATCCATCGTCACACTACTACTGTATTGGCGTTGTGCGGTGATGGTCAAGTCGGCGGATTGCAGTACACACCCTGGTGATAACGTCACTATGCTCGATGATGAGATGGTCTGTGATGTGACGTCGTTGCTGCATATGATTCGTAAAGGACATGTTTCGCAACAAACTGCGAGCCAGCTGTTTTTTGTTTGTAGTTGTATCCAGACGTCCTTGCAAGACGCGCGTTCGGCGTCGCACGGTCTGGTGTTTTGATGTGATAGCAGCTTTGCCTCACACGGTGCGCTTTTGCCGTGTAGATCAAATGACGGCAGGTTTTTGTTGCACAAGAATGTTTTCCCATTTTGTTGTAAGCAGTGTTTCAAGTCATCTTCTGACAAAGATATATAAATGTTCTTCTTGAAGTTGACAGCGATGTACTTGTTTGATAACCGCACATATGTGGCCCCCTCAGCGATGACAACTGGTAAAGGTATTGGTTTGTACAAGACAAAATCGTCGTTGGCCACAAGTGGAATATGTGCTTCGAATAAAAAGTAATTTTCTGTGACCCGTGCTTTCACATTGATAAGCTTGTAAATATCTCTAATGTTTTCTTTGTAGTTTTCCACTGGCAGAGACAAAGTTTTCGGAAGGCTTGCAGATATTTCCGTAAGTTTTTGCATCAGACGAACCGGAGTGATCAGATGTACGTCTACATGTCCTTGGTAGACGTTAGTTAGAGTGTTGAACAGCGTTTGCTGAAAAGTCTTCAGGCTGTTGATCAATAGGTATGTTGTTAACGAAGCAGAGTTGATGTAGGTCGTTGCAGAAAGTATTCCCATTTCCGTTTCGATGGTAGCTATGTTCATGTTGGTTTGATTCATGAAGTTGTCAATAGAGTTGAATTGACGCTGAATGTTGTCCTCACTTTGTTTCAGTACTTGATTCTCAAGCTCCACGATGATTGTTTGATTCTTGATTAACTCCAGTAGGTAGTTTTCGTTGGTCTGAAGAGTGTATTGAGTGTATTGTATATCGTTTTCATATTTTTTAGCGAATTGTTGGTCCAATATTCCAAACAAACTGTTGGCTATGTAACCGACTCCATCCACTAGCCCCCTTTTTTTTCTGTTGCTTAAGTGTTTGTGTGGGTTTATAGAGATGGTGTTGTAGTAGTTCAAAAGTTCAATTTCGTGTCTTAATTGTTCCATAGTTGGTAAGCAGTGTTGTAGTTGCGTTTTGTAGCATAAGTTCTGGATATTCTCAAAGTAAGTTTGAGTGCGATGAGTTCCTTCCCAATAGTTTGTTAGATTGTAGAACATCATCAGTATCCATTCATCATGCACAACTTGCATTTTGCCGACGGTGTCATAGTATATGGGCCGCTCGCGTTCCAAGTTTGTAATCTGAGCGGTTGAAGCCGGCGATGCGCGCGTGCCGTCAATGGCGCTATAAGATCCCGTTACAAATGTAAACAAAGATAACAATGTTAGTAGTAACGTTGAGGCAATAGGTTTCTTTGACCTCTTCCGCTGTACATTTTTCGAATTCTGTTGAGGCTTCTCTTCTATGTTGTTTGTCTCGGCATCCTTAATTTCAGAGCTTAATGGTAATGGCGATAGTTTTTCCGAAGAACAACAACAAACTTTCAGTGGATAAAACGTAACCACTCGGGCATGGTCGGATTCTCAAGTAGTTCTGGCGTGGATTCAAGGAGAAACATCAAGATGGGAGACATACGTAGCCAACAGAGTTACAAAGATCAAAACCATCATTCCTGCAGCTCAGTGGAATTATGTCAAATCAGAGCACAATCCCGCAGACTGCGCATCAAGGGGACTTTTGCCAAACAAACTGAAGAACTTCGAGCTATGGTGGCAAGGCCCCGCATTTTTGACAAAACAAGATTCGTCGGACGATATTCCTTGCGCTTTCCAAACGAATTTGGGCTGCATACATCATGTTCAAGTTAAACAAACACAAGAGAATAACGAGCATAACATTATAACAAAACTATTGATCAAATGCAGTTCATTAACATACGTAAACAGGGTCATCGCATGGATACGACGCTTCATAACAAATATGCGCAATCAAACGAAATCAGAAACTACGTACCTAACAACAAGCGAACTAAGCGCAGCGCGTAAAAGTATTATAATTGAAGTGCAGCGATTGCAGTTCAATTCCGAATACAAACAACTTCTACACAATCAAATAATATCAACGAAGAGCGCAATCTACAAGCTGAATCCATACATTAACAAAGCAGGAATTATGTGTGTCGGAGGTCGTCTCAAGCATTCAAGCTTACCTGGAGAGATGAAGAATCCAATCATCGGAAAGGAACAAATCAAGGAACTCATCGCACTCAAACTTACTTTGAGAATATCCAGAACTTATGCTACAAAACGCAACTACAACACTGCTTACCAACTATGGAACAATTAAGACACGAAATTGAACTTTTGAACTACTACAACACCATCCTTATAAACCCACACAAACACTTAAGCAACAGAAAAAAAAGGGGGCTAGTGGATGGAGTCGGTTACATAGCCAACAGTTTGTTTGGAATATTGGACCAACAATTCGCTAAAAAATATGAAAACGATATACAATCTCTTCAGACTAACGAAAACTACCTACTGGAGTTAATCAAGAATCAAACAACCATCGTGGAGCTTGAGAATCAAGTACTGAAACAAAGTGAGGACAACATTCAGCGTCAATTCAACTCTATTGACAACTTCATGAATCAAACCAACATGAACATAGCTACCATCGAAACGGAAATGGGAATACTTTCTGCAACGACCTACATCAACTCTGCTTCGTTAACAACATACCTATTGATCAACAGCTTGAAGACTTTTCAGCAAACGCTGTTCAACACTCTAACTAACGTCTACCAAGGACATGTAGACGTACATCTGATCACTCCGGTTCGTCTGATGCAAAAACTTACGGAAATATCTGCAAGCCTTCCGAAAACTTTGTCTCTGCCAGTGGAAAACTACAAAGAAAACATTAGAGATATTTACAAGCTTATCAATGTGAAAGCACGGGTCACAGAAAATTACTTTTTATTCGAAGCACATATTCCACTTGTGGCCAACGACGATTTTGTCTTGTACAAACCAATACCTTTACCAGTTGTCATCGCTGAGGGGGCCACATATGTGCGGTTATCAAACAAGTACATCGCTGTCAACTTCAAGAAGAACATTTATATATCTTTGTCAGAAGATGACTTGAAACACTGCTTACAACAAAATGGGAAAACATTCTTGTGCAACAAAAACCTGCCGTCATTTGATCTACACGGCAAAAGCGCACCGTGTGAGGCAAAGCTGCTATCACATCAAAACACCAGACCGTGCGACGCCGAACGCGCGTCTTGCAAGGACGTCTGGATACAACTACAAACAAAAAACAGCTGGCTCGCGGTTTGTTGCGAAACATGTCCTTTACGAATCATATGCAGCAACGACGTCACATCACAGACCATCTCATCATCGAGCATAGTGACGTTATCACCAGGGTGTGTACTGCAATCCGCCGACTTGACCATCACCGCACAACGTCAATACAGTAGTAGTGTGACGATGGATTATGGGTTCACAGCTCCAACGTTCGACACGTCCATTAACAAACTAGTGAATTTAACATACCGCTACGCACCAACCATATTGCAGTCAACAGCTACTTACCAAGAAATTGCGGCAATTGAACAGAAAATTGCCACTCAAAGGAGTAATGAAGCATTGCTGCCAACAATATCAAGTCATGACGTTCATCAATACGCCGTCATTTACTTGTTGCTGGCGGTCGCCATCATAACTACACTTGTTGTGGTTGGGAGGAAACGTTGTCAGCACTACTGCACTAACAACGCCAACAACAAAACTCCTACTCAACCATGTGAAGAAATCGAACTCCAAACTATTAGTAAACGAGAACAACAGCAAGACGCAGTTGCATCACAACCAACACAGGACTTCATGCGGCTGGAACCTCAACCTGGAAGGAGGAACGTCGCCTTTCAATTCGATTAATCATTTACTCTATTACTTTATCGTTTACTTTATTACTTTGTGATGGCTTTTCCTTTCTCTTCTAGTTTCTTTCTCCTTTTGGGGTTGCCAAGATGTACAGTCTTACACTGTACACGTTTTGCTGACGCGGTGCCTCGCACCGTACGTGCGTCATTTCATGACTATAAAACTACATAACTTACATAAAATCACTGAGTGCAATTACCGCAACGCGGTGACCAACATTAGAGAACGGAATCGCCAAACAGTACTACTTTTGTAACGTATTAACATAATAAACATAGTGGGAAACAAGTGATCTTTTCTCTGCGCACTCCAACCAGCAACGCTGCAAGTGTACAAACTGTACATTTTACACCGTCGAGGATAATTTCTGAGTATACATCGGCTCCTAGTAGTAGGTCGATTTGCCGAGAGACGTTGAAGTCAGGGTCCGCAAGTTTCACGTTTTTTAAGTGCGTCCAGTCACCTTTCTCGAACGTTCTCGTAGGTAAGTTGTTAGTTAGCTTCGTCATAATAAGTGCTTGAGTTTCAAAACTGTAATCGGAGTGAATCGATTGACAGGTAAGTTTAAGTTTTCCCCTGCATTCTCTTGAAACAGAGCCGATTCCTGATACGGATGCGTTTATCCCATTTCGAGGAAGACGTAGGACTTGTGCAGCGTTTTCGGTTATTAAGTTAACTTGAGAGCCTTGGTCAAGCAGCGCACGTAGTTTTACATAAGTTCCGTCTACGGACCTGACTCTCAGCTGGACCGTTGTCAGTAAGACTTCCATGTTGTCTTTAAACAAGTGGGTCGATGTTGGCTGTTGAGCTGATGATGAAGAGCGTTGCTCAGTGTTGTTTTTTCTATTCGATGTCGTTATGTTTTGATTATCAGAATTGTGCAATAATGTGTGGTGTTTAAGGTTGCATTCTTTGCACGTTTTCTTTGATTTGCAATCATTGTTTCCGTGACTGTACAAACAATTTTTGCAGAGCTGCAATTTCGCAACTATGTCATTTCGTTTGCCAAAGTCCATTTGAAGGAATTTGTCGCATAGACGTAATATGTGACTTCCGTTGCAGAATGGGCATTTTCCATGTATGGCGTGATAGTTGTTTGTTTTGTTTTCGTTAACGTTATAGTTACGTTTCTTCATTTGGTTTTGCTTGTAGGATGATTTCCAGTTGGATGATTTTTCTGTAATTGTAGGATTCGTTTTCTTAGCAGACTTCATCGTTTCGTATGCCATGAACTGCGTTTCGAGGAAATAAAGGAAGTCGCGGAGATTTTGTAGTTCTCTGTGATCTTGGAGTTCTTTCATATAGTCACTCAAAGTGTTAGAGTCTAATTTTAGTGACATGATATGCACGATAATCGGGTCCCAGTTTGATGTATCGATTCCGATGTTAGAAATGCCGTTTAAGCATTCGGTAATGACATCGTGCATCTTCTTCAAGTTGAATGAATCTGCCTGTTGTATGGTAGGCAGGCTTAACATGTTGTTCATAAATGACGTAAACTGCAGGCGACGATTATCGTAGCGCTGATTTAAGATATCCCAGCATGAATTGTAGTTTTCAGTGCTAATGGACAGATGCTGCACTAAGCGTTCAGCTTCTCCTTTCAACTTGGTTTTTAGGTGTTGCATTTTCTGTGCGTTGTTGATCATTGGGTTCTTGTGTATTGCTTCCAGGAACAGGTCTTTGAATGAAATCCATTGACCGTAGTGTCCTGAAAACTCCGGGATCTTGATTTTAGGTGTTGATTTCTGGTAGTGGGCGGTGGACCAGATCTTGGCGTTGATTTTCCTCTTCAGCTCATCGTATTTATGTTCGATGTCCGTAAACATTTTATTGTAGTGCTCGTTGGACCCTTTCAGTTGGAAATCTATTTCCCAGTGGAGGTTGTCGATAAGTTCCCATTTCGATTTCAATGTTGTTAGGTGATCTTCCAGTTCTCATCTCTCGGAGATGGTGACTACGTTGATTTTGGCGATGACACGATAGATTGCGTTAAAATTGCATTCTTGCTTGTTAAGCAAAGATTGTATGTTGTTACCGTCGTCATCTTCTGAAGTCTCACCTAGGTCGAACTTTACCTTTTGTTTTTCCGAAGTCGCTAGTTTGTTCGTGATGTCCGCTTTGGTTGACGCGTACATTTCTTTGGTTTTCCTATAGATGTCATCCTTGAAATAGTTTATACTTTTATCTTCTAGTTCCAGCAACAGTTGTTGATGTCTGCTTTCGAAGTCTTGCCATTGGTTTTCTAGCGAAGACAAGCGTTTGTTTAGATATTCCACAGTTTTTCGTGATGAGGAATCCTTGCGATAGTTCACGCACAATGTTTTTATGTTCTCGAAGCATGTTGACTGCAGTTCCAGTTTTTCCATGTTGATGCTTCTTGTTGTTATTGTTGTAAATTAGCTCGATGGTTTTGGCACGTCGTTGACGATGACAGGAGAGCTGGCGATATGTTGCGAAGGCTACTGCGTTGCTTGTAGTCTTCTCCGTTTCAAATCTTGAAAGAGTTTCCTTCCTTGATATGAAATGGTCAATGGAACTCAGCACCTTTGCGCCTTGAGTACGGTATTATGCGACTTCTAAATCTAACTGGGGCGACCCGCTTCTGGGAGACCAGCTAAACCGATCCGCTACCGTAACTGGACACAAAAGCACCAAAAATCCGGCTCGAAGGACCATAAAATGTACAGTTTGTACACTTGCAGCGTTGCTGGTTGGAGTGCGCAGAGAAAAGATCACTTGTTTCCCACTATGTTTATTATGTTAATACGTTACAAAGTAGTACTGTTTGGCGATTCCGTTCTCTAATGTTGGTCACCGCGTTGCGGTTATTGCACTCAGTGATTTTATGTAAGTTATGTAGTTTTATAGTCATGAAATGACGCACGTACGGTGCGAGGCACCGCGTCAGCAAAACGTGTACAGTGTAAGACTGTACACCGTCCGTATGTCACAGCCACTTTTTTCCGAAACTATAAGAGCTATACTTTTGAAACTTGGTAATTAGATGTATTCTGTGAACCGCATTAAGATTTTCACACAAAAATAGAAAAAAAACTATTAATTTTGGGGTTCCCCATACATAGAACTGAAAACCAAAATTTTTTTTTTCATCCAACCCATTCGTGTTGGGTATCTATGGATAGGTCTTCAAAAATGATATTGAGGTTTCTAATATCATTTTTTTCTAAACTATATAGTTTGCGCTAGAGCCACTTCCAAAGTGGCAAAATGTGTGTCCCCCCCCCTCTAATTTCTAAAGTAAGAGGAGGAAAATTCTGAAAATATTTCAGTTTGTAGAACGTAAAAAAAACTATCAACGAAAATTGGTTTCAATAACATATTATGTTTAGTTTTTGAGATATGGGACTTTTTCATCAAACTGCAGCAGTAACTTTGTTTTTCATTAACATACTATGAAAAACCAATTTAGTTTTGCGGTTTAGTGGAAGTTTACAACTAGTACTACTAACTAATGAATGACAGTTCAAAATATTGTTTGGGGCTATGGAACCCTGTGTGCGAGTAAGACTCGCACTTGGCCGGTTTTTTTTTAATTTTTTTGTTCTATAAATCAAAGAAGTCTTGTAGGATTGCAGCACCTTAAAGATTTATTAGGAATTTACGCCTGAGCGTTGATTGGGGTGGGTTAAAATAAATTGTAGTCATCTGTATGAGTGCAACAAAAAAATTAAATTCCAGCGGTTGTCGGTCGGTTAGAATTTGTGCGATAGAAAGTGAAACAAGTGAATAAGTCACCGGAGGTGCTGGGCAGGTGCAGTGACACGGCGCTGCTGCCGATGCGTCTGCCGAACAAGTCACTGGAGCGCCGGCGCGAGCCCGACTCTGAAACAAATGCAATGCAAGTTTATATCGCCAACCTGCATTGGTATCTATTGTGTTTGGTTCTTACATAAACCCAGTGTATTTTCGTGTTGGCATACGGTGTATGGCAATCCTGCCTACGGACCACCTGACAATAAATAGTTACCGCCGCCTATGCAATCAACTCGGTCCCACGATGGGCGCCAATTAGTAGTTGTTCATTTGTATTTTCGTTCTTGCATAAATCTAGGCTAATTTTTATTATTGGGAGAGTAATAAGCGTACATGCACCCTGATAGTGAGTAGTCAACGCCATGAGTGAACTTTCGGCCTCACGTTGGGCGCCATTTGGTAATTATGCACTTTGTTCTTATCATAAAGTTTCATTTACTTATTGCGTCAAATATGGTGGGTACCTGAAGTTTTTATATAATATTTTTAGTAACATACATTTGGCACAATTTAATATAAAGCACGCAATAGATTAAGTTTTAACACTTAAGATATTAATTACTATGTACTTAACTACCTCTAATTAAAGAATTTTGAGTAATCTTACCATGTACATGGGCGAGCACCGGTCTCTGCGGGTGTTTGCCGGAAGTGCTGTCTGCAATCAAATATTTTGAACTCTTACTAAACCATAATATGATCTATGGTTAGACAAAGGTGTACCGACCACAGCACACTCATCCGACCGTCGACTGTGACGCTTACTTAGAACATTGTCAGGATATTCGCTGCGAATGACGACGAAAATGAAAATCTCTGTCTGTCTGTCATGTCTAAAATGAAATGTATTAGACGACAAATAATGGAAGTAATTATGTGACAAAGTACAAAAGTTATAGTACAGTTAGTGACCATTATTACCTGACCCCTTCTTTGTAAGAGGGGCCAAGTACTGCAGGGCTCTCTCGGGCACATACCCGAGGCGTCGTCCGGCCAGCAGCAGAGCCAGCACAGCAGCAACAGCGGCGCGCACACCTCGACCGCGAGCACCCCCCCCGCCACCGTCGCCGCCCCCCCGCGCCCCGCACCACCCATCACACCCGCGCGCCTGCACCACAGCAACAGTCAATATTGCCACTAACAAGGTGGAAGGGACACCGACGCGAAAACACTCACCACGTACCTACTCAGTACATCATTGTGAACCCCCATCATCATCATCATCATCATTTCAGCCGAAAAACGTCCACTGCTGGACATAGGCCTCCCCCAAGAAGGGGGGTTTTGGCATAATCGCCACGCTTGGCAGGCGGGTTGGCGATCGCAGTACGGTTGTTACAAAAGCACAGAGAACGCTACTGCCCATTCTCTGCTAAGTCCCCTAGTCACCTCTTACGACACCCACGGGAAGACATGGGATGGTGCTATTCTTTACGTCCGACATCATACAGAACAACCCCCACTTACAAATATTTGATCGGTAATTTAAAAAAAACAGCTGTCCCATACATTTTGAACCTGTAGATTGCATTTTTGTAGGAAAAACTGTTTTTTTTTTTAATTACTGGTCACCGGGAGGGGCTGAGTACGTGCTCATCGTTTTCGCATCAGTGTCCCTTCCACCTTTTATACAAAGTGATCTACAGCGACATCTACGATGCAAGTTAAGAACTAAAAATCCTGCATTGATCCATTAAAAACAAAAAACTGAAAACGACTGTCGGGCACTCCACACAACCCCCGTCTGGTCATAGGATTCACCCTTTATTATAGGAAATAAGGAACTTTACAGCCTGTTCCTCATACCTTCAAAACCATAAAGACCCGGTTTCTACCACTGGAGAGATCTCAATGGTTGCGATCTACATCGTGTCTCTGGTTTCTCCTGTGATAGATAGAATCTTGCACATCTCCTCCTCTTTTTAACCCCCCACAAAAAAGAGGGGTGTTGTAAGTTTGACTAGTGTATCTGTGTGTCGGTCTGTGGCATTGTAGCTGCTAAACGGCTGAACCGATTTTGATAAAATTGGTTTAATTTTAAAGGTGCTTCGACAGTGTTCTTAGCTATGTTTTGAAAAAACTGCTCAGCCGTTTGAAGTTCATCACCTCTTTTCTAGTTGATTTAGGAATACGAACTTTTACGGATTTGGTCGATTCGAAATTTGAAATCTTGTCACTTGTCACCATGGGCATCGCCAGGTTGAGATTGCAAACTTGGGATTTCTTAAAATGTATAACTTTCCTTGTTTTCGTTAATTAGCGAGAAGAGGCGGAACACCGAGAAAAATGGAAAGAATGGGAGGAGTCCTATGCCCAGGAGTGGGACAGACAAGGCTAAGAAAAAATAATATAAGTTTAAAAAGCATAAAATAAAAATTAAATTAAAAATTAAGCAAACCCCCGACAGAAAAAACCTCAAAAAAATCAAAAATAAATTAATCCAAGCGTCTTAGCGTCGGGGTCCGTTTTGTTTTGTGCTTTTGTTAAGCGGCCTACGGAAGCTTTTTCGCTCGGGGGTTTTTTAAATTTTTTTATTGATTTTTTTAATATTTCGAAACCGGCAACGGTAGTGTATGTGAAACTGTTTAATATTAAGATCTTAATGTTCCATATCCTCAGAAATAAATTAATATTCCACTCTATTCTATCCTCCCCGCTCTGCTCTATAGGAGACCAAATCTCAACCTATACTGTACAAGTAAAAGCTCTCAGGGGAGGAGTACTACCACCATGCTTGCATGCGTGCCGGTGTTATTAGGAGTCCATGAGACATTTCAGTTTTGTTTCTACGAGAGCAGGCATCTTCTATAGCTATATTGACGGCAATGGACACCTTACGTTCAAAGTCTTAAGATCCAATTTCCATCTCTTTCATTATGTACAGACAGGTCCCAGACGATCATTAGTCCTACACCGTAAATATACAGCATAATTATCATTCTCTGTCAATAGCATTAAATGACAAGAACCCATTTCCCCGACAGTACAATATTTGTTTAGCTGACCATCCAATATCCGATGTCGTTTTCTAATGAGGTCAGGGATTTTGGTTTCCATTTCAGCTTATTGAGCTTGTTGTATTTTTGTTATACGTGATAGGTATTTCACCAGCCTACATTTAATTGTAATATATTATATTAGTAACTTGTATGTAAAGTAAAATAATAGGTTATAGATAGATAGTTACTTAGAATAAGAAAATTGAATAGCACATACCTGATAACCGGCAGAAGAAGTCCTTTAAGCCCAAATGAAAACGTTTTTCATGATTTACAGCATCTCCTTATCACTGACTAACGAGACGCAATTTTAATTCAAACGGTCACTAGTTCAACAATTTCCATTGATTTTCAAAAGTTTTCATGTGATGATGAGTTT
Organism: Cerastis rubricosa; assembly: GCA_949152445.1. Classification (NCBI taxonomy): domain Eukaryota; kingdom Metazoa; phylum Arthropoda; class Insecta; order Lepidoptera; family Noctuidae; genus Cerastis; species Cerastis rubricosa. The sequence continues at coordinate 345,188 of OX424546.1, forward strand.
TCTTCCCAAGTTCACTTGTTTTTTGTATGTTCCATTGAAGTTTCCTTGCTATGATGATACGGTGAGATCAAGTTTCACTTGTTTCTACAATATTCCATTGATCTTTAATTGTTGTGCTGATGATGAGTTTTGTTTCCTAAGTTCACTTGTTTCAATTTTTTTTGGTTTTCAGTATCTTGTTTTATTTATTTGGAAGATGTGTGTGGGTAGGTGGTAGTGTGGTGTGGTGTGGTGTGTGACTGAGAATGGTACAGGGAGTGTTTACAGCGGCACTGCGCGGCTCGTCTGTGCGACTCTCTCCGATGAGAGTAAAACTGTAAGGGAGGGACACACCGAGATATTAGCACGGGATGGAGCGGGGAACATTTATGTATATATTTCGTGAGATTAAATTGGTACATTGTCTCTATTGATTTATTAACCTATCACGTAAACCAGCCAGAAATCTCAGATCGAAAATCGGTGTGTATGTGTCGCGTCGGAAAAATTAATCGGTACACACAATGATTCGTAATTTTTTATCTAAAGAAATTGGCTACAAAATATTTAGTGCAAAACTAACTGGGACAAAACATATCATCATCACCTTCCACAGCCTGCATTTACCCACTGCTGGGTATATATTAGAGACGACCTCTTTTCTTGTGCCAATCTCCACGGTCCCGGGCCAGCCTCATCCTGGTTTTTCTCCCGATGGCAACCAGGTCCTAACATAGCAAAGACAAATATACTTTAGATAGAAGGGACAGCGCAAACCAAAATCATAATCACCTTGAAAGAGTACAACAGTACAGTACAGTACAGTAGCCAAATATGTAATTTTGCTTGAAGGCGTCATGAAGGTGATCGTTCTGAGCCTATCTGTATAATCTAAATTCTCTTCACATGTACATCTAAGCTCTTAATTAAAACTTAGCCGCAGTGGGGTAACGAGTTACCACACTTTCACTCCGACTAGTCCCCGGTGTACCCCAGGCGGCGCGCGGCGTGGCGCCGGAGTGTCGGCACTCATCGATCCTCCGCGACACACACACAGATGATCCTCTCTCACACAGAGGGATGCTGCGACACATTGGTACAAGACAGGCTCATCCTAATAGGCTGATCCACTCGGTTTGAAGAGGACGGCCTACAAACAGGAATCAGAATAAGTTAAAACCATTAAAGTCATTGACGAAAATTAATCTAAGATTTAGTATTATTTATTTAATCAAAAGATTTAGAATTAAACTTAAAAGAATCACTTGAACAATTACAAATATCATTAGATTGCGCTAATAAGTTTTTTAATTGACTTGTATCGTTAACTAAATTACTAACATGTATTAATATATGTATGTATTTATTTAATTACATTTCTTAATAGCCATACAACTGTTGGTTTTCCCTAACAAAATAAAATTATTTAAATGATAATAAAGAAGTAATTATAAATTAACTCAGTACTTAGGTTATACCAACACAAGGGATGAATTATTTGTAGACTATTCGTAGCCCGTAGCACTCGTAGCACTCGTAGCTGCTTGTAGACATTTTCATCCAGGTACGGATGCTACGGACTAAGAATTCCTCCCTAACCATTTATGTAATGTATGCTTTTCCTTATAATCAAATAAGAGGTTTATAATAATGATTGATTGAAATATTTTTGTTCATCAATCTTACCATGCCCTAGAATCGAAGAAAATGAAAGACATAATTACAGATTTCTGGAAAGATTGTGATGTCGAAAATGACGAAAAGAAGGTGATTATTCGCACACAACATGGGTTGTCACCATCACATAAGGAAGCTCACTTACTAGTCTATCAAATTTAAAATCTTACAACTTTTGAAGAAGGACTTAACGAATTCATTTTTCTTACGCATTAGCAAAAAATGTATATTTATCTACAAAAAAAAATTAAAAAAATACGATTTTGCCGACGGGCTGTGCTATAAATAACACAGAAGAAAACATGGTGTTTATCACCCGATGATACATATGCCATTTTTTAAGTTTATCTTAAAAGCCTCTATAAGTTAGTCAGGATTGATGAGAATGTATTAAATCATAATCATTCTCTGGCTCTTACTCAGTTCATTCGAGGGTGGCGCGGTCTTCCATAGAATGTATTGAATATAACTGATAACTATTAGTGTTCGTTTAATTTGGCACCAAGCCAGCACCTATCCAGCTACTTACCTGCACTATGTTACGATGCATGTAATGACCTTCACGAGTGACGCTAGGACTTCGAGAACCACCCTTCATCCTTCGAAATAAAGGCGATATCAAAATTAAAGTTCACAAGTAGCACACAGACGAGCGCGCTATGCGGAGGAATACAGCTGCCATATTACAGACCTTGACCTGCCCCTGATAATGTAGTGATCGCAAATGCGAGTGCTCAGTGAAGGGTGCTAAGTTGCACAAAAAAAAAAAACTATTTAGGTATTTTATTTTACTTAGGCCTGCGTGGGCACTTATAAAACGTCGCCAAAGAGGCACGGTTCAGGTTGGTGGTTTCCTATGAATGTTACAGCGTTAATACTTAAGTATACGTTCACGTTCTGCCACTGCGCCAAATGTGCCGTAGGCGTTTTTTGTCACCGGTCTGGGGCTTTGAAAACTGGTGAAAGATGGCTTTACCTTACTGCTGAGGATCGCTAGCACATATGACCCGTCTCCAAGCCATGTGGTCTCCTGCAGTGTACAGCAGTGCAGTGCAGTGTGTGTGCAGTGCACCACTTAGTACGGTCGTCTTTTTGATCGCGTCTGCCTAACTTCACCTGCCTGACTAGGAATTAAAAATTTTTACCACCTGATTGTACTTTATCGCGATTATGATGTTGGTCTCATGGAGAAAGTGGATCAGTTTGATGGTCTATACCACATCTTTATATGATCACACCTTTTAGGTACATGCTATATCGGTTTCTACTGATCTACTGCCTACCCTGTCGAGAACAACAGGCGTGTGTACCAGCTACGTATGTAGTTCAAGGTTTTCCCGATGTAAACAATTATAACTACATAATTACAATAAAAAGGCACCACTTCGCCGCAGTTCTGTTGGCTTGCATTATATTCTGGCTTCAGTGCGACATCGTTAGTCTGTCAACATGAGAGGTCTCCCAAATCGATGCTCTCTTGTTATGTGTTGCGGAGGCTGCGGGTGACGTCACGGGAATCGATGGCGTTGGAGTGTTCGCCTACTTTAATACTACAGTGGCCCAGCGGTGGGAACGGTATAAGCTAATCAGGTTTAAACATGAAAACTTCCTCAAGAAGGTAGGCAGTGGTGTTTCACGTAATTGGATGCATTCCTATTGCCATCAGCCGGCCACAAATACGGATTAAATTTTGCTAATCAGAAATTCCTGGAGCAAAAACCTAGTACACTTTGGCTGACCTGGGAATCGAACCCAGGATACTAGTATAGTGAACGGGGTTTTGGCTAGATTTTATAATCAGAGTCAAACGATACTTATATGGCTGGCTGTAATAAGTCTTACATTAACACATCCGCACTGCTTTGCGTACATTTTGGCTTGGCTGGAGGGGAGGCATCAATTTAGCGGCTTGACTTCGGCGGGCAGCAAGTTGATTGACGTCACGTCCGTAGTATGTATTGAAAACGTTACAAAAATAAAATCTTAGTTAAAAAGCTATTCTAAACTTCTTTCAGACAACCGTAGTTTCCTATGCACATCGGACTCATCAATCAATCTTGCAGAATGTCAAACGTATGGTCTAGGTATTCTGTTATCTTTGATGTCAATGTCATTTTGAGTCAATGTTTATAACGTCAATTACTTATGTTCAAAAATTGTAAATAATAAATAAATATTTCTGCGATTTTATAAATCAATGTCGATGGCTAGCTAGGTGTGGAAGTACGTGGCTCGGTAAGATGGCACGTGGCTAGTCGTGGATTCAGGTGGCTCGTGGCTAGTTGTGTGTGCAGGTGGCTCTTTCGTTAAGAATGTCGACATTTAAGAAGCGTTAAGCGGGGTGTGCGAGGTACACCCGAGGGAGATCGGTGGTGTTACTCAAGCAAGAAACAATACCCTAGATTCCCTAGAGGAATGAGGTAGGTACGGCAACTTTAAGTTATTTTAACATGGCGCAATGAGACTTTATCGTTAGCCCGTATTCGAGTGCTCGAAAGGCCGAACCGAACAAGATTAGCCAAAGACGGGCGTACCTGGCGCCGTTCTTTTACAGTTGGTCGTTCTTCCGAATTCCAGAGTGTTCAAATTGTACCGAAATAAAGGTGTTCGGTGTAATAAATGCATCGGGTGTCCGAATTCGAGTAAAGTCTTTCGAGCACCTGAATACGGGCTAACGAACAAGTGTAACTGCGCCAGTAGTGCCTGTCGCGCTGGTCTCGTGGTCGCTAGTGCACATGCACATGACGTTTTCATCTTGGGCATATAGTTATTGTGTTTGTCCATTTGTGATGCAGACCCGGCAAAAAGAACCCGGGGTCAGGATGTTCACGAGCACGCCTGTATTACTCAAAGGGTTAGGCAGATGTATCTTACCTATAATACAATACAGCCACATTTTGCCAGTCTGGGTTAGTGCACGGTTAATATCAAGATTTCATTAAGTAATCACCAAAACATCACACTAGTTTACCCCGTCGGAAATTAACACAAAGTGATCTCCTACTTCCAAACTTACAAACGTTGCGTCTTATAATATTATAGTATAGATAGGATTCAACCATGAGTGTCGACGGTACTTAAATTAGAAATCCGGTGGACAACAGGTATAACTGTCCTCACCCTTCGGAGAATATTGGGATGATGTGTATACATCTTAATATTTGTGGGAGAAAAATAAATAAATTTATTATTATTGCATCAAATAATAACACTTTATTAAAACTAAATATTTACATAAACTAACTAACTAAGTATAAACTAACTTAAAAAACTAAATATTTACATAAACTAACTAACTATAAACTAACTTAAAAACAATAGGAGGCTTAGGCGTCAAAATACTCCTCCCCATCGCTGTCATCCGGAAACGTGCCCAGAAGACTGGCAGCATTGCCACGTTGAATGGCAATGCTAATTCTTTGCCCAAAGAAATAGCCAGCCCTCTGGTCTCGCGAAGTGTCAACAAGTCGACGAGATATTTCCTTAAAAAGCGAATGCGCACTTGGGCCCCATGACCCGAGTGTTTCGACCCCAAACGGCTCAAAACTATAACTGCCATTTAGATTACAGTATTTACGCCGTTTGAGGCTCTCAGCAGCCGCAGCAGCAGCTCCAGCATAGCCCGCCGTGCTTGCAACATGAGATGGCGCAAGGGTATCGACGCAAGTTGCGTCCCACACCAAAGGCCTACCCACCTTCCAAGGCATTATTATTTAATTTATTATGATTCAGGGTGGAAGGGGCATAGACGCACAAACGGTTGCCACGTATTCAGTACTAATAAAAAAAATCTGCTGTTCCTACAAAAATTCCATATCTACACGGTCAAAATGTATGTTAACGTGTAACGTTAAATGCGCAAAACCTGAAAATAGTTTGATCAGAATAAAGAACAGAATCAATTGAACCACTTTTTAAAATAGGTCACATTTTTCAAAAAATCTTCATAAAAAATATTGCCCTGTCTATTTTTGTTCATAGGTCAAGCCATCACGTGCGCAAACCCGCCAAAATAGGTCATCATCATCACCATCATTTCAGCCCAAAAGGCTGACAGACTGCTGGACATAGGCCTCCCCCAAGTGTCGCCACATTGACATTTTGGAGGGTTTTGCTATAACCGCCGCACTTGGCAGGCGTGTTGGCGATCGCAGTACGGTTGTTAAAAAAGCACAGAGAATGCTACTGCCCATTCTCTGACAAGTCCCATAGTCACCTCTTACGACACCCACGGGAAGATATGGGATGGTGTTATTCTGTACGTCCGACACCATACAGTGTAAGAAATAGGTAAACAAACACAAATGTTTGTCGTCCAATTTAAATTTTCTCATACGCGGGAAAAAGAGAAAGAAAGAAGGAAACGATCAGAATTGCCAGTAAAACTAAAACAGCACATAAAACCTTTACGTTTTTTTAATGATTTTTTTCTCTCAGAATTAGTTCAATTGAATAAAAAATCATTTGGGGTGTCTGAAGTTTTGCGCATTTAACGTTACACGTTGTATGTAATCTGCAATAGAATAGATGCGGATGCTACGTTAATTGTAAATATTTACCTCACCTTAAAAGGTAGATTTCTATGCGTCAGATTTCGCCATTTTATTTCCCAATTAACGATGGCCTCATTTCAAAGGGGATGTGATTTTGTGTGGGGAATCGTTCGGAAATTCAGAAAACGGTTTTCAGATTGCGACATGCACGCTGTAGGGTGATCAATCTGCTCTATTCATTATCTACATGTATCAGGGCGAGCCCCTCTTACTTTCCCCGGTAGTTCCGCTACTCCCCGCAGCGCGGCGGGGTGCTAGCGAGCCGGCTGCCGGGCGCATGCGCGCGACACACCCTTCCCCGCTGTTTATTTATCCGGTGCTCCTCCGCCGCGGCTCACGCGTTCGCACGGCAAACATTGCATCAAATACTATACAATTTACTGGGAAATAGTGCTGTGATTTAAGTGTGTTGCTTAAAATGTGAGTGGAGAAAACAGTTGCTGGTTTTTTTTGTGCGTTTTCAGGATATCTAGACTGTGTGCGGTGAGTGATCTAATGAATATTGCATTGATTGCTCGACCTTGACATAAGAGGGTGAGATGTTGGCGGAGAGTTGGTGCAGAATGGCCAACATTTGCCACACATTATGAGATATGGATATTGCATAGTGCATAGCTACTTGCCCGGTTGATTATTCAAAAAAACAGCAGGCAATGTTGAGGCACGCTTTCAAAGCGATTTGGTGAAATAAGTAGTGAGTTAAGTGTTTGGTTACTAAGGGGTAGATTCAGGAAGTAGATATCTTGCGTCGCCCGGATTCTCCGAAGTGATAGGCAAAAGTAGTTGCTGTATAATACGTGAATAGGGTGGAACTTAGGGGAATAACATAACTAAATGTTTTTTTCCTAATCAGCCCTAGATAGGTAAGTTCACAAATTAGCATTTTCGTTTGTGTTCCACTCTGTTCTCCTGACAATATTATCTAAGGTCTGCCTCGTTAGTGCAGTGGTCGCAATACCGACTGCTGAGACTGAGGGCTTAAGTTTGATTCCCAGTTAATTGTAATTGGATCTTTCCAGTAGGAATTCTTCAATAGAAGCTGAGCTGGATCAGCTAATAGGCTTGTCCTCATTTATGCGACTTTAAACATACATGTATATTGAATTCATAAACCGACGCCTTTTTCCCATGGGGACAGGCAGACTCTACTGAACGTTACTTGCTTCAATCTTAACATAATAATATTTCTACAACTGGCGAAGTATGGCATTACTAGGCGAATAGTTAAACAGTTACTCTGATTGAAGAATACAGGTATGATGTTAGCAACATAACTTCAATCTAATACGGTCAAATGGTAGAATATTCACGGACCCGAACAAAGAGCTATGTGCCGGTCCGCACAAGTATCTACATTACTTGTGCGAACCGGCAGTCAGTGGAATTCACTGTCGGCTTCTCTGTTCCTGATCATTATTATCTGGATATCTTTAAAGAATCCGTTTCTTCTAGGCAATCATGCTGCACTCTAGGCCGCGTCATCGCTTCACATCAGGCGAGTCGCGGACAGTAGTTCAGTATTAAAAAAAAACCGCGAAAAGTGCGAGTCGGACTCGCGCACCGTAGCTTCCGTGACGTAAAAATATTTTTACTATATGATGTAACTAAAAATTTACGGTTTTCGCAATTTTTCCTTTATCTGTGCTATAAGAAGTTGCTTCGTACCAAATTTCAAGATGAGATCTGAGTTCACGGGAAGTACCCTTTAGGTTTTGATTCCCTTGCGACTGCGAAATTTGCGCAAAAAAAAATCTTTTGATTGCGTTGGCTTAGAAGTTTGATTTTTTCATAGCTCCAATAAGGGACAGTAGACCGCGTTCGCGATCGCGTTCCTGAGAAAAAGAGTCTTGACAGACAGACGGACGGACGGACGGACAACAAAGTGATCCTATAAGGGTTCCGCTTTTTTCCTTTCGAGGTACGGAACCCTAAAAATTATAAAAATTGGTGCGGATAATGGAGGTTAACAAATATTACAAATCTTACAGTTATACGGAGGTGCCTCGGAAAGCACGTTAAGCCGTTGGTCCCGGCTGTTATTTGGAGATCTTTGACAGTCGTTACGAGTAGTCAAAAGCTAAAAGTCTGACATCGAGTCTTACCAAGGGGTATCGTATTACCCAGTTACTGGGTTGTGGAAGTCAGATAGGCAGTCGCTTCATGTAAAATACTCGTACTCAGCTGCATCCGGTTAGACTGGAAGCCGACCCCAAGATAGTTTGGGAAAAGGCTAGGCAGATGATGATGACAGTTGTACGGAGGCATCCCACAGTCCTTGTCCGGAGCCAACATAGTTTGACAGAACCTTTATAGTTCAGTTCATGCTCAGTGGTCATAGTTACTAGCCAGTATAGTTACTGTGAACCAGTTTCTCTGGTAATACTGGTTGTTGCTGAAACTTCTGGTACCAGTGCGACCTACTTAGATTATAATGCAGTTGTTATCGACGATAGAAAGTGTTACAAATACTTGATTAACTAGCACTTAGCACCAGCAGGAATAACTTGTTGCAGAAATGCAGACACCTGTGATGTGGATAATCGACGGTACGAGTGTGTACTATTCTTATTAGCAAGTCATTCTGTATCTAAATTAATATTTAAAAAATAAAGAGGAAAGATTTGATTGTTGGTTTGTTTGCATTGAATAGGCTCCGAAACTACTGGTCCGATTTGAAAAATTCTTTCAGTGTTATATAGCCTATTTATCGAGGAAGACTATAGGCTATATATCATCACGCTACGACCAATAGGACTGGAGCAGCAATGAAAAATGTTGCGAAAACGGGGAAAATGTGACGAAAACGAAGTTGCGCCGGACAGCTAGTAACTAATACAAATTGTTTATAATTTGTATTAGTTAAAGTTTTTTTAATGCTCGCGGCTTAATTATAACAGTCTCATCGGTCGATCTTCAAGGCTTGCCTAGATTAGTCCGTGGATGGGTGACCATACGTTACCGAGTTACCTCCGTGCCTGGGAGAGCACACTAAGCCGTTGATCCAGTTGATTACGCTTGTATTTGCCGAGAGTGTAAGCAGACGTGTATAGTCCGTCTAAGACCTACACCTTCATTTCGCCAGGTATTCTTCTAGTCCTATGTATAAGGGGACTTCTGTATGGTATCGGACGTAAAGAATAGCACCATCTCAAATCTTCCCGTGGGTGTCGTAAGACGCGACTAAGGGACTTTCCAGAGAATGGGCAGCAGCGTTCTCTGTGCTTTTGTAACAACCGTACTGCGATCGCCAACCCGCCTGCCAAGCGTGGCGATTATGGCGAAATCCCCCCTTCTTGGGGGAGGCCTATGTCCAGCAGCGGACGTCTTTCGTCTGAAATGATGATGATGATGTATAAGGAGCGACTATTGATATACGATAACACAGCACTGAATCACCCTCTTTGGTATTCATCGCTTGTCACATGTCGCACCCCAAGTCCCCTATCTGTGTTTACACATGTACTGGTTGTCATGGTGATATGTTTACCCTACCCTAATGATATGTTAACAGTACCTTTGAATAGTGGCAGATAATTGTAGCAATATCGCATTAACGGAGATTGCTTTTCTTTGTATGAACTACTAGCTGCGCCCGGACAGACTTCGTTCTGTCAAAAGTTAATGCAATGCACTTTTCCTACCTACCTAGCCTATCCTATCTACCCTACTCTACCTACTCTACCTACCCTACCCTAGCCTACCCTACCCTACCTATCCTACCTTACCCAACCCTACCCTATCTTTCTCACCTTTTAAACCTTCCCTGGACTACGACAAACATTTCAAAACCAAAATCAACCAAATCGGTTCAGCCGTTCTCGAGTTATAAAATTACAACGACAAGTGTCATTGATTTTTATATATACAGGGTGTAACGGAAAGGGTATATACATACTTAACGGTGTGCTACAGACCATCAAACTGAACATGTTTCTCCACAAACAAACATCGTAATAACGAAAAAATTATTTGCTGCCCCATACAAAATTTCAATACCTCTATTCGACCCAAATGTATGGGGCAGCTGATATTTTTTTCGCTGTTACGATGTTTGTCCGATGGAGAAACATGTTCAGTTTGATGGTCTGTAGCACATCCTTAAGGATGTATATAACCTTTCCGTTACACCCTGTATATATAGAATATAGATATAGATGAAGGCCGTGCGCGCAATGGGATCGCAACGGCCACACCAATGCGACGCCAAAGGATGAACTTGCTTGCTCAAAAGATGAATTAATAAAAAAAATGCAGCTCGTCTTTGTTACTTAGGGTGTTACCACCCCAATCGATCGACGATAGATCGATGGCACTAGGCAAACCTATCGATCGATGGGCGCAATAACGTCAGTGTGTTCACAATAGTATGACGAGCTCGTGAGTCTGCGCCGAGCTGGCTGCTAGCAATTAAAATATATTGATCCCAATAACGAGCCGGCACAGATAATATAACTCCACGGCTCGGTCGAATAAGAGCAGGACACTGGTGCAAAGTAAATACGCGAGTAGGTACACAGTTGACAGTTAAAATACATCACGCTTATCATCCTCGAACGTTAGGCAGACATGTACCCAGTGGGTGTGTCCAACAATACACCCACATTCCGCTAGTTATGTTTACCTAAGTCCTATGTAATAGGGCGCGAGGGTATTACCATCAACCGGGGAAAGATCCAGACTCTGTGGCAGGTACTGAGAAAATCATGATGACAAAACTCAATAACAGAGAGTGGTATACTTAAACATGTTGGTCCCACGAGAAGGAGTTCCAGTCGACTTAGTGGCTGGAGTTCCTTCTTATGTTACCCCTAATGGTAGAGCGAAATGATGTTTTGGATTGTCATGAAAAGTTAACCTCTACGACATAGAACTCAAACAAAATAGTACTTACTTATAAAAGTCACACCTCACCTACATCTCTGCCTCAACCTTTAGGGAAAACATGCGTGACGTTATTTAATGATGGACGTTGGGGCCCCTAGGAGCAACAGTAGAGTTTTAGGGGCCAACAGTAGTGTCCCTAGGAGCCAACAGTGGGGTTCTAGGGGCCAACAATAGGGTGCCTTTGCGCCAACAGTGGGGTCCCTAGGACCAACAGTGGGGTTTTAGGGGCCAACAGTAGTGTCGCTAGGGGCCAACAATGGGGTTCTAGGGGCCAACAATACGGTCCCTAGGCGCCAACAGTGGGGTCCCTAGAACCAACAGTGGGGTTTTAGGGGCCAACAGTAGTGTCCCTAGGGGCCAACAGTGGGGTTCTAGGGGCCAACAATAGGGTCCCTAGGCGCCAACAGTGGGGTCCCTAGGCGCCAACAGTGGGGTCCCTAGGACCAACAGTGGAGTTGTAGGGGCCAACAGTAGGGTCCCTAGGACCGACAGTGGGGTTCTAGGGGCCAACAGTGGGGTGAACAATACTCGGAAACCCTAACATCATGAAGAGTAGTAGTTTATAAAGGCAAGCCAAGCTTTTAGACTTGTATGAAAGTACCGCCACTAATGGTGAACCGATAAAACAATGGATGCCTATTTGATAAATACAAGAACCTCTAAAATGTCTAAAATATTTACAAACAGAGAGTTGGTGTTACTGATTCGAATGATATCATGCTAGTTTACTATAATAGTTACTTACAGTAAAACAGGTAATGATGTATTAAAGGAAGGGAAGCTAACTACGTATAATAAATTACAGTTCTTATCTCGGTGGCATATTTGGAAACATTCCGTAAACTTATAAAATACATAATTATGTAACACACAACACATTCCTAAGATTCGAATGGCTTTGTCGACTATAAAGAAACTTAATTTACTAATTAGTAATACCTAATTAAAATAAATAGTCGTGTTTCATTAAAAATACATTATTGTTCGAAACACGTTGAGGTAATAAGGTAAGGTGATAAGGTAATATTTACTTCTAGTAACTTTCAATGAAGGGTCAGAGAAAATACATCATTTCAGCCGAAAGACGTCTACTGCTGGACATAGGCCTGCTCCAAGAAGGGGGGTTTTGCCATAATCACCACGCTTGGCAGGCGGGTTGGCGATCGCAGTACGGTTGTTACAAAAGACACACACAGAGAACGCTGCTGCCCATTCTCTGTAAAGTCCCTTAGTCGCCTCTTACGACACCCACGGGAAGATATGGGATGGTGCTATTCTTTGCGTCCGACACCATACAGAACGAGAAAATACAGCAGCAGAAGTATTTATAGGTACACAAAACATCAAGCCTGACATGCACAAGGGTTAGGCACAGGTGTACCGTACACACATTTCACCAGGTACGTTATAATTTTGTGTCCCATGTAATATGATGGATTCCTGCCTGATAATATTTGAACAGCCTGTTTGCTTCTAAACGTAATAATGACTGACTGTACCTCTTCCAAATCATCACCATCAATGTGTCAGGACAGAGACCCCTGCAGGCGCAAACTATTCATCTCGATTCTCATCAATCTGCTACCAGCCACCCTACTCGTATCGTCGCTCCCGTAGCCCCCAGTAGCCTGCTACCTCTTGTGAGCCGATTCGTGGAAATTGTCAGTCACCTGTTGGCCAGGCCTCCCGCCCCCGCACAATATTGATTATGTGATGTCGGCTATGAGCGATGCAGTTACGTAACTTTACGTGAGCCGCGCGTTGTTGCGGTGTGTCGGAACAGCTCATCCTGACTCCTCACTCGAAGGTCGCACGCATAACTGCGGTAATCCGGTGCTGATAGCTGTAACAGTACTACTGCTAGTTCTGTACACACGTGAGGAGGGAAAGGGAAGACAGTAATTATAATGATGGACGTGTGCCCTGTGCAACCGGTGAGCCATTGTGCAACTTAAACCAACCATAATAGTATTATTTTAAGTAGTAGGAAGGAAGGAGCTCGTAGCTAAATAATAACAGCCGCGCTGGTCGATCTTCGAGGTGAAGCCGCGCTTGCCGTGGTTGATCTGTGGATTGGTGACCATCGTTACATACCAAGTTTCCTCCGGGCCTTGGAAAGTACGTTAAGCCGTTACAGGTAGTCAGTGGCTCGAAAGTCTGACAACCAAGGGTTACCGTAGTACCCAGTACTAACTGAGTTGTGGAGGTCAGATAGGTAGTCGCTCCATGTAAAATACTGTCATTCACATGAAACAATTTTTTTTTCTGTTGTTTTTTTTTATATTTCATATGTATATTATTTACAAACTATAAATAGATATGTAAATATAAATATTTACATATCAATGTAAATATTTAGTTTTATAAATTGGTGTAAGTATTATTTAAATAAACGTTAAAATTAAATTACATGGCCTGAAAAAAAATCACTTTCATAATTGTAAATAAAATAAAAATAATTAATATGCATTCAGTAAAACGCAATTATTTTACAAATAGATCTTCTATCTTCTTCTATATATATAAAAATGAAACCCGTTTTCCTTGGTCACGGCATCACGCGTGAATGGCTGGACCGATTTCACTAATTCTTTTTTTGTTGTATTTGTTATTATTAGGAGAAGGTTCTTACGGAAAAAAATATTAAGAAAATCTCTCAGAAATATTGAAAAATATACATTTAATTTTGCATATTTAAAAAAACGCGCGTAACGAATGTCAATGTCATTCACAGCCATAGACTATATTGAAAGAGCATTGTTTGTTCGGAAACGTGGTTACTTAATTAAATTCGAGCATCATTTGTTCGGAAACGTGGTTACTTAATTAAATCTACTATATAAAAATAAGTCGGGTTTTCCTTCCTGACGCTATAATTCCAGAATGCACGAACCGATTTCCACGGTTTTGCATTCGTTGGAAAGTTCTCGGGCTCCGTGAGGTTTATAGCATAGAAAATTCAGGAAAGGTAGGGTAGGTAGGTAGGGTAGGTAGGTAGGTAGGTAGGGTAGGGAGGTAGGGAAGTAGGTAGGTAGGTAGGGTAGGGTAGGTAGGTAGGGTAGGCAGGTAGGGTATGGTAGGTAGGTAGGTAGGTAGGTAGGTAGGGTAGGGTAGGTAGGTAGGGTAGGGTAGGTAGGGTAGGGTAGGTAGGGTAGGTAGGGTAGGTAGGTAGGGTAGGTAGGTAGGGTATGGTAGGTAGGTAGGTAGGGTATGGTAGGTAGGTAGGTAGGGTATGGTAGGTAGGTAGGTAGGGTAGAGTAGGGTAGGGTATGGTAGGTAGGTAGATATGGAAGGTAAAAAGTGCATTGCAACGCATGCCGGGGACAGCTAGTATAAAATAAAAATAAAATATGAATTTCATTTAGCTGCATCCGGAAAGAATAGAAGCCGACCCCAATTCATTTGGGAAAAGGCAGTCACAGATGCAATAGCCGACTAATGCTAAAGATATATGTAGTAAATATATCCCTAGGCAATTTCTCTTCCCTTAATCTCACGATGAGTTTGGGTCACGAATGACAGGACAACAAACACCAACATCCCAACTCCGGGCCGAAATTTTGTTTCCTTTTAATTAATAGTAGCCGTATACGCTAAACCAAACGCGGTGATAAATTGCTAAAACACTTAGCTAGCAAGTAATCGTTCAAGCTAGGAATGATCTAAGACTGCGACTTAAAGTATGAGAAACTAAAAGAAATAGATACTTTTACAGAAACGATGTGTAGTTATTTTTATGTCTTACTAATTGAGGAATCTTATTTCAACGGCAGTATATCATGAGCTAAATACTATCAACAACACAAGTAACGGGATATTTATCATTTTTATTATGTTTTGAGTTCCCGATATTTCGGCGCTGTTGCAAACGACATGATCACGGATAAACTGAAGTTATTGCGGGTGGGTGTTTATGAGCAGGCAAAACGGTCTACCCTTTTTCACGTTCGTTTTTTGCGCGCCGGACCACTACCACTGTCACTCACAACTCGATTCTGTTCCCGACACACGAAACTCACTGTGTCCACTCGCGAACTTTTTACGGCACTCTTTCGGTTTTTACACAGTTGAAGCACTGGATTCCAGGCTCTTGATAGTTGAAATGGGTTTCAACTATCAAGAGCCCGATTGAAGTTCCACCCGCAATAACTTCAGTTTATCAAAACAAGTAATAAACATGGTAAATATCCCGTTACTAGTGTTATTGATAGTGTTAATGACCATGTCAGTTTAAAAACTTATGAGATAAATAGTTTTGAAGTAATTAGAGTAAAATGCTAAATGCGCATTCTTACACGGCCGGTTGTATAAGATTGCGCGGCGGGATCGGTAAGACTGCGCGGATAGTGTAAGACTGCGAAGTTACCAATAAATGCCAAGATTCACAAAAATCACTTATGAAATCCATATCCCACGAGCGTGCTCTGCTTTGCTCATTTGTAATGAGTGGTGGCACTCATTGCATACTTCACATGCAACCCAGTCTTCAATGATTGGTTCTTTATAAATTTTGTCCACAATCAATCCAAATTTTCATTATTTGTGGTATGGATTTTCTTTTTTTTTGTCTTTGGTAAGGCTTTTCTATATTTTAGGGCTAGTACAGTTACCTCGAGCATAAGTTTTTTTTTTTACCGTAGGCTTTACTCTTTCATAAATTGGCTGTGTTATTTCATATTATAAGTATCAATTTATAGAAATAATGAAAATATTTGCACGCCATATAATGGCAGGATATGCTGGAACCCATATTGTAACACCTATTGTATAATTTTCTTGCAAATAAACATTTTTGGTTTGATTTTTAGTGTATTTGAAAGTATTATACTTACAATGTGCATGCTTACAAATTGAACCATGCGAAGTTTTAACGATCTTCTAATTTCAGTCACCCATACTGTCGTCGCCTTCTATGCGGAATTACTTCAGCCCTATACAAATGCCACTGGGACAGTCTCTCGATTAATTTCGCCAACCAAAATAAACGTTAACATTCTAGAATTACCTGAAACTAGTCAGTTACTTACAACATATTCACATTGATGCAAAATTACAGAAATCGGTTATAAAAACTCTAAATTTAGTTGGGAAACAGTATTTTAGTTTACCGGGTAATATCAGGTGCATTGACAATTCAAAACAACGATGAAGTTGGCTACGAACGTCACTCTACTGTCGAGATATGCCGTGTGTGCGCAGTGTTATCGTATCGACCGCGCAGTCTGAGACCACCCTACGCTACTACGTAACAACATGTAATGTGAACCGATGGACTGTACAGTATTATCAGTGAGTCGGAACATATAGGTCATACACTTAGCACAATCAACTGCACATCAGTAGTAACAATATGCCGTTAACAGAAGCTTTAAGTCGTTGCAATAAGGGCCGTACTCGTAGAAAAATTATAACAACTGATAAGCGGGTGACTGTATACATTCAACAAACTAAGCGCGGGAATTACTTATACTTGAAGGAACTAAAAACATGTCTTCGGAAAAAAACACATTTATTACAGACCAAAAAATGCATAGGGAAAGTGGAACTACTTATTTTTAGTGGAGTATTTATGTTTTTAACAATTTATTTACACACTTAATACATAAAAGAAGTAAGGAACAGAAAATAGATACAAAGGTGATGCTTATTTCAGATTTTCTCCAAGCGTCTTGGAGTTAGGTCATAGGTTTAGGTCTATTAGAAATACTAGCGTGTTAAACAGCAGTTTAGTAAAACACATTAGATTACATCTGACCTATTACGTGGACAAGAGTAGCTACTAGCTGCCAGTAGAGTCGGCAAGTTCACTTGTTCAGTTGCTCAAGAAGGACTTACTCTAACTAGGCTAGAGACACCGTGGAAAGCTTGTTGGCTCAAAATAATGAGGCTCCATATCAGTGTCAGGGGCGCCAATAACCTGCGTAGTAGCGACTAGTTTTTCTTTCCCCCCATTTTTTTGGGTTTATGAAGATGCTCTGTGTGTAATCTGTGGGGACGGCTACAGTAACTAAAGAAGGAAAGAAAAAGTATTTACTAGTCTCACACCGGAAAAATAAAAAATAAAAGTGTATAAAAAAGCAATCATAGGAAAAAATATATGAGACAATAATTAAGTGTAAGTTTCTTTTGTTTGTGTTAGCATTCTATTTTAATTGTGTATGCCTGTACCCCAGCAGCCTACACGGTGGGGGGCTGCAAATTTGGACCCTCTGAAGGTTGCGCCCCTAACAGGCACCCCTAGCTAGCCAGCCTCTAGCTGCGACACTGCCAGTAACCAAGAACCTACAGCTAACTAGAACCTAGGGTGGCTACCAACAGAAAACTGACAAAATAGAGAAACTCAGCTGAACTGATCAACTGATGTCTTGGCATTATTGTGTATATTAGTACCTTCAAAATTATTTGTATTCTTAAAACTTAAAGGAACTGCGGGGTTGTTGCGTAACACACTAGCATTCCAAATTTTAGTTGTTTCTCAATTCAGCAACATTCATTGCGTTTTTAAAGCTGCCGAGCAAACTAAATCTTTAGCTTATGAAGCAATGTATATCGAACTTATTCAAAAACCGTCGTAATTCGGGAGAAGTGCAATTATGCAAATGCCAAGTTTTAAATCAGTTTATAATTAAAAATTCAACGTATTTCCTACCCCATCGAGTTCTAAACAAGAAACTCCTCAATTTCCAGCACGATGCAGCCGACGGTGTCGCCGTGGGCGTGGGTGTCATCGTGGGACCGGCGCGCGCGCACCCGCGCGGCCGGCGAGTACGCGCGCTCGCGCGACCGCGCGCGCTCTCGGGAGCACGACAAGTACGCCTTCTACGGACTAAGGAAGGATAGCAGACACTTCATCAGGTACTGTGATACCTCCATAAAGATTACGGGAGTTTCCACAGAAAAAATTACGAAGTTTTGTGCAGACTTTTATTCTCTACCTAACGGATGATGATTTTTCAGATATCCTTCCTTATCCTTAGTGCTCACCTGTATAGTATAACTTTTGTACAAGATTGCATGCTTCTAGGTTCATTAGTATTAAAGGCTGTGCGTTGTGTCAGATGTGTGTCAGTAAGTGAATGTATGATTGCTACTGAGAGGGTGCAGTTGACCGGTATTGGCGACGTCGACAGCTGTCAGTATGCACCATCTGTACGAGAATGTAAGTTGTTGTAAGTGAGATGAAAGAACACCAGCAGAAATAAGGTATGTTAGTGGCGTTACAGTGTGACAAGATAAACGAATAAATAAATAATTGGTTGATCGTGGTTAGCTTTTTTCCTAAATGAAATTGTAATCATATTGTAATCGTAATTATTTTTTATATTGACAGTGTTATCATTCTTATTAATCATTAATGTATTTTATACTTTTGCATGCCTTCTGGTAAAATATGGCTGTTGCTAATTTATGTTTTATGTCACCATTTTTGTACCCATATTTGCAAAATAAATATCTTATCTTATCTTATCTTACGTTTGGGTGTTCCAGTCTAATCGGATGCAGCGGACTAACAGAATTGTACATAGAGTAACTGCCTACTTGTCCACTAGAACCCAGTTAGCGTGTAATACAATACATTAGTAAGCCTCGTTGTCAGACTTCCGGGCTTCTGACTAACCGTCTTCTTCTTGTCGTATCGATGATACTTCTTTGTTAGATAGTTTGGGCCCAGTAGGTAGCCACATTTACTGCGGCGTCAGAGGCGTTATTTAGGTCGTCGAGAGTGCAGGTAAACGGACACCTGGCACACTCCAGCAGGTGGGGCATAGTCTGATCCGGAGCGCCGCACTCGCACTCGGTGTTGGAGGAATCAATGATACCCCATTTTGCCAGATTATGTTTGCAGCAGCCTACTTGGGTACGCAATCGGTTTAAAGCTTTCCAGATAGGCCACTGCAGGTCACTACCGGTGTTCTTGGGGCTTCACGAAGTTGTGAGGTGGAGGACATCTTTCTTCCCACAGCTTGCTTCGTTCTTGAGGTGGCCTGTTTTGGATTGCGAGAGTGGAGCGCAAGAAACGTTTGCGGCTTTTAAGTCTACCCGGAGTAGTTGTGTGACCGTAGAGGGGATGTCGGGAATCGGATTCTTGGATCTTTTTCTCCAGCGCGCATGCGACATCCCTTCGTACAGCCGGTGGTTCGATACCTGCTAGCGGATAGAGCTTATTGAGAGGTGTTGGTTTTAGGCAGCCCGATATTATCCAACACGTCTAGTTTAGAGCAGTATCAACTTGCTTTGCGTGAACAGATCGGTGCCACACTGGGCACGCAAATTCGCCAGCAGAAAAACATAGTGACATGCCGGTGGTTCGAAGAACATCGGGCGCCGCTCCCCAGCTAGTTGCAATTAGACGGCGTAACAAGTTATTTCGGATCCCGACATTCTGTTTCGTTTTATGACAGTGCGACTTATACGTTAAGGCCCGGTCCAGCGTGACACGTAGATACTTTGGGTTTGAGCAGTGTTCTACCTTACTTCCTCGCTACGAGATGTTGAGTGTCCGATTTGTGTTCTTATTGCGGAGGTGGAATGCACACGACTCTGTCTTGGATGGGTTCGGCCGTAGAGCGTTACTGTCATAATATTTGCCTAGTATGTCCAGTGCCTCAGTCAATTTGTGCTCTACATCTTTGAAAGTCACTGATTGTGTCGCTAGGGCCAAGACATCCGCGTACAGGAACCGCTCAGTGTGTTGGGTGTTAGGTTGGTCGTTAGTGTAGATGTTAAAGAGCATTGGCGCCTTGAGGAAGACCGTTCTTTTGCCGTCGCCATCTACTCTTACTAGATTGAAAGTAAACCTGGAAACGCCGGTTGTGCAGGAGTTCACTTAGTATGCGCACAAAGCCCTGGTCGTTGGTAAGAGTGGACACTTTGCCAAGTAATCTTTTGATGTTTATGGTGTCGTAAGCTGCTGAAAGATCAACAAATACGACACCAGTGCCTTTGTTAGCCTCGTATCCATTCTCTAAATATTCCACTAGCCGGAGAACCTGGCTGGAACAAGACTTGCCAGGCCTAAACCCAGCCTGCTCAGGAATTAATGCATCCAGCATTAATTCCTGAGCAGGCTGGGTAGTTGGTGCTGTAAGGCGGTTAAGTAGCAGTCTTTTAAACAGCTTATAAGTGTGACATAGCAGGGAAATAGGCCGTTAGCTTTTGGGCTCGTCAGAGGGTTTACCTGGTTTTGGCAGTGTAATGATTTTGGTCTTTCTCCAAAGTTTGGGGATGTGTGCGGTAGCCATGCATTCATTAAAAAATGCTAAAAGCCACGATACAGATAAAGGCCCTAGGTGTTTGATTTGCTCTACCGTAAGGTCATCGACACCAGCCGCGTTACCATTTTTTTGTGCCTTAATGGCCAGAATGATGTCGGTGAGTGTGAAGGGCTTGCTTATATCGGTGGAATTCCCTGAAGTCTCAGCATATAATTTCGAATGTTGTAGTTTGTGTGGAGGTTTACCGTTTACTAGCAATTGTTGAGCTATTTGACTGGCTGTGACAAAACCTTGGTTGGTAGGTTCCGGTGGGTCTCCAGTAAGTCTATGTATTATCTGACTAACCGTGACGACTGTCCAAAAACAAATGACTGTGTGTGTTTGTGTGTGTGAAGGAGTCTCTGGTTGATCAACCATTGCTTTATTTGAAAAAGGAATATGAAAGGCATATGTGACTCAAATAGTGATGAATACTAATGTTGATTGGTAAAGAGGAAAGGAAGGCCCAAGCAAAGATGGGTGATTTATGTACGGAGTGAAATGGAAAAACAGTAAAGGACAGTGGAGAATGGAAGAAAATAATGTGTCGCACCGACGCGTACAGAAAGATAATGGAAAAAGAACATCCTAAACGATGATCTAACTGAACTGCATTAAAACATTTATAACCGAGGACCTATGATCTTCCAGACTGGACCCGCTCACCAAGGGGCTGCTGCTGAACAGACAGTGGGTCACCAGCGCGCCCGTGACGTGGCGCGTCGACCGCTTCCACGACTCCGAGCCCTGGGCCGTGCCTGACATCAAGGTGTGTGCTATCATCATACCTTCCAGACTGGACCCAAGCGCCAAGGGGCACTTCATGTTATCTAGCACCAGACTAACATCATAGTGTAACTAATTACGGTGATTTATCGTTCTACATTAGACGGGACCACAGGCTACCAAACTATTTCCGCGTATAATCCATCACGCAGGCCCAATGGTCTGCGTGGTGGATTATGGCCTCTCGCCGAGAGCAGGCTAGAGTCCAAACGAACTGTCCGATCATTTCGTGTAGATTGCATGTGGACGGTGCATTGGAAGTGGAACACACTTATGGTGCAGATTGATAGGCCACATGTATAGAAGAATAAAGGTGCGATCAAAAACGGCGTCTGTCTAACCCAGGGCTGCCGAAACTTTTTCCTTCACGTGCCCATATTTACTAACGAAATATATGGCGGGCCAAGTTGTTGCATTTTTGGCTATATTATATACTGAAATAAAAATACTGATATGTATTTTCTGAAAATTTATTGCACAATATTACAAAACAACTATTGTAGTAAGAAAAAATTGCAAATAGCATTAAATTAAACTTTTAAGTTAGCTGTGAAGTAGAAGGTTGAGGAACGTTGGTCTTTGTGGGGACATGTGACATGTGGAACTGTTTTTGCTTTCTGCATAATTTCATCACAAGCTGGCTCCATCTGTGGTGCTGAAATTAGCAGTGAAAAAAGGTGGTCATCCGAAAGCCTATTACGAAGACAATTTTTTCTTTGTTTCACTTGTTTTTTGGTCGCGGGCCGGAATTCAACGCTTCGCGGGCCGGAGATGGCCCGCGGGCCGTAGTTTCCCCATCCCTGGTCTAACCCGACAGCTAACTCAATACCGGCTTACTATCACCAGAACCTGCAGAGCTACCGTCCGTACGAGCCGGTGTCCATCGTGCTGCCAGGCGAGGCGGGGGTGCAGGGGCCCGTGCTATCTCACGGCCCCGCCGGGGCCCCGCGCACCATGGGCCCCTTCGCGCACGCCTGGTCGTCGGGGGCTCGTAGCTGGGCCACCGGCGCCGTGCTCCTGGCACTGCTGGTGCTCCTCATCAGGGCGGCCGAGAACTGTCTGCATAAGAAGCTGTTCAGAGCGATTTATGCGCACACAAGTGAGCGACGTTTTGTTACAACTACACGAGCATTCACATTTTCACAGTTATTATGCCTGTTATTATTTGTATGTTTTTGTTCTTGGGCCCGGGTTCCGGGGATGTGGATTTCAACCTGTGTTTGGTCGATTCGCAAACGTCGATGCTTTACTCAGCTTGATTTTGTTTTTGGACACGCGTATAGGCGCGCCTTTTGCCAAACACACAACTCTTTCGAACTCTTGACGCGCTTATAAACTCGTAGAAGCGTGAGCCACGAGAGACTCCTCCCCACGCGCGAACACGCCGGAATGAGCGCGTCAATGGACGTCCGGTTTTCTGAAACCCAAAATTTGTCGCGCTTGTTAGCGCGTTAGCCGATATGCGGTTTAAAATAAGTGCCGCTAAATGCATTAGTCTGAAACTACTCTCAATCTATGGGTAACTATAGACTACTTAACTTATATTGTAGAGTTGTTGGTGTCATTTAAAAATTTTCTCTGCTCAGATGTGGGAGCGGGCGAACTTCAGCGTAACGAAATGAGATCGGGACACTACAGACTACAAGGAGGTTGGTGCTGTTTGATAGCTCCTTTTGTTATCTTTTAGTTAAAAGTCGAGATTGTACAATTCTGCGCTTGGGCGTGGTATAGCACCAACTTCCGGGGTGGTTGATTTATTATTTGGTTACGTTTCGATAGTTGGTTTCCGATTGTTGGTTCGATGGTACGAAATAATATTATTACTTACTTCTTACTATACTTACATATGTACTTATACTGCTATAAATGCGAAAGTTTGTTAGGATGTTTATTACTCTTTCATTTGGCACACAGATAGTTTATAACTTGGATTAACACATCAATTTTATCCCAGTAGTATGGTCTCGTGGTACAGTTACCGAACACCACACGGCGCGCGGCGGGACAAACCGCTGGCATAAGCTATTATGTTTTATAAAACACAATTATTGCAATGAAAATGATGAACCAAGAAAATATTCTTTTGTGAAATTCTTATCTAAAAACTATTCAATAATTATTATCTATCATCTATTACCTAAGTGGACAACTTACATATTATACATTTTAATTTAATACATAGACACAAGTTCAGAGAATAATTGTGGTCATCAGCCATGGCCGGCTCGCCCTAAGGGTCGCTTACGACTGTTATAATGTTTTCTATAGGACAATGCCCAATATTGTTATGGAGTTCGACTGTTTTTGCGTCTCGACTGTATCATCGGCAAAATATAGAAAATATAGTCCGGCTTAAGCTTCCTCTACCAAATGAAAAAATAATTAAATAAATCGGTGGAAACAAAGGAAAGAAAACATGCTGGTGCCATACTTAGCCTCCTTTTTTAGAAGTCAATAAACAAGACATGAATGTTTTTTTATAAGTTCTTTAGCTTTTGAGGGCACAAACAAATTGTAGATATAGTTGTTACGCGAAATAGAAATTAATTTTCATTTAATTGTGTTATTATTTCAGTAAGGAGACAGGAGTCGGATGAATGGTCTACGCCAAATGTGATGGCTACTAATCGTAAGTAATCTCAAAATGAGCTTCCTATATCCACGCAGACCAATAGCCAAACGCATTATTAAAAGTAACTTTCAATACTATACTACATATTAAACAAACTACCCTCACTGCGTCTGTCTTTCTGAAGGTCTGAACGCGACAAACACAAAAACTATCGAACGAATAGTAGGTACACCCACATTTCGCCTGTTATGTTAAATGTCATATAATAGGGGGCGAGCCGCTTGCCATCAACTGGGCACAATTCCATACTCCGTGCCTGCTGCTGAGAAATTTCTGCTGGAAAAATTCAATTACACTTTTGCCCAAACTGGGAATCGAAACCTCACCCTCATGCTCAGCAGTCGTGCTTGTTAATAAACAGATTGTTTTTGACATTTTAGTGCAGCTGCAACACCGAGAGTTCGAGGCGGGCTCGCTCCCCGGCGTGGCCGACAGCGCGGGGCACGCGGCCGACCGGCCGCCTCCCTACTGGGCGTGCGCGCCGCACAAGCGCGGGGACGCGCCGCCGCCCTACTCCGCCTGCTACGCCGGCCACAAGCACGACCTGCCGGTACACAGCCGGCCACAGCAAACACAACATACCACCACTGACATTGAGAACGCACAGAACGATCTCATTGAAAACGGACTCCGAGCTGAGTCAGTTACCGCGGCCGATAACTCTG
Source organism: Cerastis rubricosa (assembly GCA_949152445.1). NCBI lineage: Eukaryota > Metazoa > Arthropoda > Insecta > Lepidoptera > Noctuidae > Cerastis > Cerastis rubricosa. Next base: position 369,618 of record OX424546.1, read on the forward strand.
AAGATAGATCGGAACTAGTGTTCGACAACGGTAGGATAGTCGAGAGGCCGAGCTTAGATGATAATGAGACGGGAGTAGCCAGTACTGATAATGTTGGAGCGAGTATTAGACACGCAGACTTTATGGGCAAAGTCGTGTATATTGATGAGACTGCGTCGGAGAGCACGACTCCTGAGAGAGCGTTACGCGTGTAATGCGAACCAGTGTCAGAGCCGGAGCGACTTTTGGCGTCACTACAAACGTAAATACAATGAAGCTCGATTTACATCGGTCAAGTATTTAGCGAAGTAGCTATAAGTACAGTGGAGTAAACCGATCGGACAATGGCAACTCAACAGTCACTATCTAGGTTCTTGCCACTCGCTACTGAACTTGTAGTAGCTACTTGCCACTGTCCTTGATCAATGTACATCAGGCCTTAGAGTTTGTGATACTGCGAGTGAGTTGTGTGAAAGACTGGAGTTATTTTTGTATAATAATGTAATACGTAACACGCAATATTTGTAAAATAGAATCAGTGAAGGGTGACATAACGTCTCAGTATGATGTGAGCTTAGAAAAACGCTCAAAGGACAGTGGGTATAAGTTTTGATAATTAGATTAGCTTGTAAAAGTATATGAAGATCTCGATATGTATAAATACTTATATGTCGTTAACGATATGTAGTTACAAAATCAGTAGCAGTAGTGTTTGATCGACGGCAGAATTGTCAGTGTTTACAAATATTTACCCTTACTTGAATGATTCATATTAATGGACTTGGAATAAACTTTGCAAAGTTAGTTTCTCTGACGATACTATTTTTGTAAAATGTCGATTAAGTAGAAAATAATTTTTGAACTGTATATAACTGTGTACCTACTTATTATTTAATGATACCATTCTGTGTAGGCGATTATCACAAGATACAGCTGAAGCGGGTCTCACGTCGCATAGGCTTGTACGTTAAATTGTAAAACCGGTAGTGCCTAAGACACGTACAACGGTGTCGTATGTGAATCGACTTACGTGTCAAGAAATACAGCAATAAAATATGCTGCATCTGGCCAGGTTTTATACAGATGTTGGTTTTACTGAAAGTCAATATTTTCCTGATTGTCTTCAGTTCTGTAATACTTTATTGTTTGACAAAAGTCGAAGCCCATTATATGAACGAATGTATAGTTTTCTCGCATGATATACATAACAATACGTCTAACATAGGTGTTCGCTAAACCGAGATCTGTGACACGTAGAATAGATGTAACTCTTAAAAGCGGGCTACAGATTATTTACAACATAACATGCAGTGCAACGCACGTAGCGGGTACGAACGCAAGCGGGTACAGAACAATAAAAAAATGTTTTTATACCAATTATGGAATATGTTGCATCACGCGTTGCGTTCATTGTCTTGTTGCAAATAATCTGTACCCGGCTTAAGACTGAGACCCGGCAAGAACTCTAGTCGATATTTGAAAGTATTAGAAGGTATTTGAAGAAACTATTGCCGTCGCGCTGCGCCCGACCAAGCCAAGCAAGACTTTACGAGAAAGTGCGAAAGGGGCAACTGCAGCTCAGGCTGATTTTACCTACAAAAATCTTAACCAAAAGACCTTTTGTATTCCGCTGTTTTCTTCTTCAAAACTAAACTGATCTAAATAATTCTTTTATCAAAATTTAGAAGAAAAGTATATTTATGCTTCTATTATTTCCTTTTTGTTAAAAACTTATCTAATTTGCCTGATGATCGTCTGAACATGGCGGTAAAAATGGGCTTTTTTTGGGTTTTTGGATTGTCATAATTCTTTAAATGACAATGTTTTGAAAAAAAAGGAAATGATGATGATGTATTAATAAGACCAAATTTTTTTGGAAAAAAAACATTGCCATAGAGTTCTAGACGCATTATCCACGAAGAAAACAGCGGAATGCGTTTCTATGGAGAAACACCGACGAGAGTCCCCTCTTAACATATTTTGTAATAATGTGGTAGTCCCCGCGAGCCGGCACTGTAGCGACGACGTAGGCATCGCACACGACCGTTGTAACATACGCCTAGTACATAAAAGTACATTGTCTCCGAATCAAATACAATTTTTAATAAATTTTATTTAACTTATATATTGTATCTTTGATTCTTCCCCCGTCAAGCTCTTGCATGTAGTTCGCTCTCTCCTCGTAACAACCCAAGGTTTTTTATGATTATATTTATTTTGGTTTCGACTGTATTGTTTTGTTTTGCTCTGTATGGTGTCGGACTTAAAGAATAGCACCATCCCATATCTTCCCGTGGGTGTCGTAAGAGGCGACTAAGGGACTTGCCAGAGAATGGGCAGCAGCGTTCTCTGTGCTTTTGTAACAACCGTACTGCGATCGCCAACCCGCCTGCCAAGCGTGGCGATTATGGCAAAACCTCCCAAAATGGCAATGTGACTTGGGGGAGGCCTGTGTCCAGCAGTGGACGTCTTTTGGGCTGAAATGATGTATTGTTTTAATTTTACGGGTTAGGTAGAGTTTGAGTTTTTGACACAGACGGCTCCAAAACCATAAACGGTACTGGAGCTGGCGTCTTATGACTTAAATATTAAAATATCAACCACTTTTAGACAAACTAAACACAATCTTCCAAACAGAATGCTTTGGAATCACCAGAGCGGCTCAAGCAGTTGTAGCCAGAGACATCAGAGATCAAAGTCATCTCAGACAGTGCATCAGTGCTCCAAGCGGTACAAAACAATATTTTAACCTCTGCCCTCGTCTTGGAATGTCTTAACGTACTCCAACACATTGCAAACACAAATAAAGTAACTCTGCAATGGATAAAAAGGCACAGTAACTCACTGGGTAACGACACAGCAGATGAACTGGCTAAAAGGGGAGCGGAGACAACAGCATACGGTTCGGATCCACTGCTGCCTATACCCCAAGCCCAAATAAAATCATGGCTGCGTAAGAAAACTACACCAAATGGAATGGAAAAACAGTGTAACCTGCAGGCAAACAAAGAGTGCAGTTCCGGAAGCATCAAAGAGACTTATTGCCCGCAGCACCACTAGACTGAAACGGGACAAAATCCGCAAGATTATAGGTATTATAACCGGCCACTGTCCCCTGAACAAACATCTATTTACCATAGGTATGCAAAGGCCTGTCTGAAAAGGCTGCTAGCTTTCTAGGAGGCCCTGGGATGGTTGGAGGACCAGAGGATTTCTTTTCATACGTACAATGCCCCAATAAAGAGGCTAAGTGCGAAAAGAGCCTGGCAAACCTAACCTAACTGAAGTGTTTGGAGCACACTGGAATGTCGGGATACGGGGTCCAGGAATAAAACAGCTGTTCACAGTTACAAGTATAATCCGACTGACACACAGAGCCAAGCGCTCAGCTACATTGCAGCCCTACCCACAATTCTTAATATCAATTCTTAACAATAATTTATATCTACCTTAAACTACTAAATATTACGTACATCACACCTCACCACTTAATCTCTAAGTTATTACATTTACAAACAAATTAAAAGAGTTGATTAACATAACAGTTTCTACCTTATATTTATGTGACTCTAAATTTGATTACGGGTCTACGAGTACGTTTAGGTCGATCCTCCGGCGGTGATGGTGGTGGAAGTCCGGGCTTCGATAACACTTCAGAACCACATTCGGTATCTATCCTCTTTTTTTCCCCCTCACTAACCAGATTCGGTTCTTTCTCCTTCCCTAGACCATCTGGTAACGGAACCACCTCCTCCGCCTGTGACTTTTGAGTTGGTGAGAGTGGCAAACTTTCAAAGACTGTACTATCAGAACCCATGAAGTCGGATAAGCGAGACCTTCGTTTTACCTGATCTATGTGTTTTCTAGTTTGTCGTCCGTTATTGTTATTTACGATATATTCGCGCGACCCTGCTCTAGCTTGGATTGTACCTTTCAACCATTTATCCCCTAAGGCACCGTTTCTCGTCCACACCTCGTCTTGTGGACCTAAAACTCGCAAAACGCCTCTGGAATTTTGCACCTGTCGCTGTTGTGCTTCTCGTACCCGATCGTCAAGTGCGCGGTCTGCGCGCAACAAATCTAACCGAGTACGTAATGACCGTCGCTGTAACAACATCGCTGGTGTACTTTGGATTGTGTTCCTATAACTGAGTAGAAACGTTTGTAAAGCGGCATCAATGTCTTTGTTCTCCCTATAGGCTTTTTTAATTGCAGATTTGCATAATTTTACTGCGTTTTCCGCGGCTCCGTTTGACGATGGATGGTATGCCGGTGAAAAACACTGTCGTATGCCATTGTTTTTTAAGAAAGTACAAAATTCTGCACTTGTGAAAGGAGGGCCCTGATCCGACACTAATTCTACCGGAAGACCAAAATCGCGCAAAGGTGCCACGTAAAACTCGAATTACCTGTTTTGCATTTGTGCTTGGCATTTCAAAAACTTCCAACCACTTGGAACTTGCATGAATTAAAATCAAGAATGTGCTACCATGATAAGGGCCTAAGAAATCTATATGTATGATATGATATACGGTCTACGTCTCATGTCAAGTCAACATTCGCTCCGTAAACAAAATTGAATTAAAATAGAAATAAAGTGAAATTAATGTAAAGAGTGAAGTTATTACGTTGGACTTATACCAATTCAACCGTAGTATTGTTATCTGGACCCAAGTGCTACGCATAAAGTTTAAACCATGAACAAAGTGAATTGAACAAAAACACAGAACAAAGTCTATTTGATTAAAGCAAAAGCAGTGTCTACAGGTACCCACATTCATCATTTATTGAAGTTGGAATAACGATTGACAGTGTATCAATTATATTACGAAGAAAAGTAAAAAACAAATGGTGTGCAAAGTAAACAGTTCGTGACAAAACAGTGCGCAACATTTTTACAGCATGAATCATATAACGACTTTTTAAAAGTTTGAAATATTTGGTCACCGAGTCAATACCACTATTTGGGACTAATAGCCAATGTACAAGTAGCGGAGTCGAAGTAGCAAGCGACTGATGACCAACTGGCCGTGTGTTCGAATCTGAGTGAGCACACCTCTTTTTGTAATAGGTATCCTAGGTGTTGTTTCACAAATTGTACAGATCTAATAAACACCAACGAGTACAGAAGAATAATTGTCGATATTGTACTGACATTGTTGTCATTCACATCAAGACATCAAATCTAAGGAATGGCATCTGTCTCAGATGTGGTTGTATGTGGTGGCTGTAAAAATCCCATAGGGAATGAGCAGTGGCTTCGTTGTTGTCTATGTACGCAACTGTATGATCTCCTATGCGCCAGTGCTTCCGAAGCTACTTACAACATTATGACTACAGAACTAAAGGATACGTGGATCTGCATTGAGTGCAAATGCAAGCAACCTAGAAAGGACAACTCTAATACACCGGTTCGATCTACAGGATTGGAGGCGGGCCCAAATCAGTTTGGTCATTTTACTGATGCTAGAGAGAATAACAACATCTATAGCGTTCTCCAAGAAAGTCAATTTCCTTGTGATGACCAGAACATGAATGTAACCGTTCGTAAAACACAATCTAGTCAAAACCGGAAAAGTACTGAACAACTCTACGAAGAATATTTGCATCCGGATGAGACGTATCTAGATAACCTACGGGTTGTCATCCAAGAGGAATTTCATCAGGTTATAAATGAGCGCCTGACCAATTTGATTAGCAATGTTGTGGCAAAGCAAGTTGCTCTGATTGTTAACAAATGCTTCTCTAAGCTTAATGATCAAATTGTGAACGTTGAAAAGCAACTTATGCTGATGACTTCGCAATCTGTCTGTAGTTCGGCCAAATGTGAACAAAGGCAGCTAGATGCCTCCAATGGCAATAATTTAAGCGACTGCCAAAATAGGAATCAAGAGCAAATTGCTGTGCAAGAAAACATTGTCAAGCCTCGAAATGCGCCTAGCTTAGATAAAAAAATAATTACTGCGCCAATAATAGTTACTGCGCCCATACTCAGTCTTGGAAAAAGCACCAGCAATCCTCCAAAAGTGCCTGCCAAGGCTACACTTCTGTCTGTGGCACCACTAGACCAACAAGACGAAATTGCTAGAGAATCTACTAATTTGGATTCATCTGCTGTCAGGGTGCAAGACTGTCATGACAATTCTGACCGCTGTCATGGTGAATGGGTAGAGGTTACGAAAAAACGGCATAACAAATCGCCTAACGCCATTGTAAGAGGTTCTGCTACTCCTGGTCTAACAAAACTGGAAGCTGCTGAGCGGGTCCAATATCTACATCTCTACTATGTGAAGATTGGTACTTCAGAAGAGCAGGTACGTGATCACCTTAAATCAATTCTTGGTAGCGAAGGATACACAGTGGAAGGCCTGAAAGCACGTGGCAACTATGCTTCGTTTAAGCTGGGCGTGCCTTCCAGATTAGAGAATTGCGTAATGGATTCAGAAAACTGGCCAGAAAATGTCTGCATAAAACCATGGAGGCAGATTTTTCGTAACAAAGGTACCAAGCCATTTCAGGAACAGAAAACAAACTAAGGATATTGTTATCATCTACCAAAATGTCCGAGGCCTCCGAACAAAGACGGTGACCTTTAGCCAGAATGTGGCTCTCTGTTCTGGTGATTTAATAGCACTAACGGAAACTTTTCTGAATAGTTCCGTGAGTGATGCTGAACTGTTCCCTCGGGGTTATATCGTATTGCGAAAGGATCGACCTGGTGACGTCGGTTGGGGTGGAGTTTTGCTGGCTGTTAAGGATTGTTACACAGTCAAGAGAATTACAGATGTGGATGGCTTGACGGATGATAAAGAACTGTTGTTCGCATTGATAACATGGCAAATGTGATGTTTTTGATTTGTGTAGTCTATTTACCTCCCAGCTATAGTAACAAACAATACCTGGATGTTTTAGAGTGCTTAGAGAACGTGATAAGTAAATATTCCGATTATAGAATTGTGATAGTTGGTGACTTTAATCTAAAATCATGTACTAATAATTTTGTAACACAATTTAATTATTTTACTGACTATTGTAGACTGGAGCAATTTAACAGAATTAGCAACAAATATGGCGGTATTTTGGATCTGGTGTTGTCGACTTGTGACTTAGAATCTGTTAGTGTGGCATCTTATGTTGACCCTCTGGTTCCAATGGACGCGTATCATCCTGCGTTGGAGATAACTGTTTCTTTGCCCAGAAGTGCAGTTGTCAGGGACCGACCATCTGCAGTACCCAACCAACAAAGCTCTGACTGGAATTTTCGCAAGGCTAATCTGTATGGGTTATACATGGGCATTGCTGAGATAGACTGGACTGACCTACTGCAACAGCAGGATGTTGATGTAGCAGTAGACAAATTATATAAAAACCTATTCGGCGTCTTCAATGACCATGTCCCGAAAAAGAAGATTGCAAATTTAAATTCGAAATATATTTATCCAGCATGGTATACTTCCGAAATTAAGCATTATATAAAACTAAAATATTTCAACTTAAAAAAAATTAAGCAAAATGGCCTTCAATTCAACAGGGAACTATTTAGATACTACAGAACTAAAGTTAAGGATCTCACTGAAATTGCTTTTAAAGCTTATATTAATGCAATGGAACAAAGTATAAGTCATGATCCATCAAAGTTTTGGGAATTTGTAAAAGATAAAAGGAAAAATAGGCAACAAAATTACGAGTTCGTGTATCGGGACAAGGTTGTGGAAGGCCAGGGAGCCGTTAATGCGTTCGCGGATTATTTCAGTTCCGTCTTTCATAGCGACCCTCCAAAGTTGGATCCTGAGGCAGCTGAACGCGATGCAACTGATAGAGGCTGTTTGCCTATGATCAGTGTAGACCATATTAAGGCATTAGAATTGCGTCGGGCAGTCCACAGACTAAAAGCTTCGTCTGCTTATGGACCGGACGCTATCCCAGCCTTTATTTTAAAGGACTGTCTGTCCGTATTGGAGGAACCTATCTTGTTTATATTTAATTTGTCACTGCAGCACAGTGTATACCCCACAGTATGGAAGGTTTCTAGGGTCACGCCAGTACCAAAAACTGGATCATCTACTGATATCACGAACTTCAGACCTATTGCTGTCCTGTCAGTCTTCGGTAAGGTTTTCGAATCTGTTATAAACAATACCATCTCCAAGCAAGTCGGTGGTTTACTAGATAATTCCCAGCATGGGTTCCGTCCTGCGCGTTCCACTTTAACCAACCATATATGTTTTGCTGACTACTTGAAGACCAAATTGACCGCTGGCACTCAGGTCGATGCAGCATATTTTGATTTTAGAAAGGCGTTCGACTTAGTCGACAATGATGTTCTCCTGATGAAGTTTGCATCTCTAGGGTTTGGCCCCCAACTTCTCAGATTCCTGGCAGACTACCTCAGAGATCGGCGGCAGTTTGTAAAACTGAATGGTTACCAGTCACCGGAGTATTATACTCGATCGGGTGTCAGCCAGGGAAGTACGCTGGGACCTCCCCAGTTCCTAATCATGGTAAATGATCTGCCGGGAGTTCTCTCTACGGCAAAGTGCCTTATGTTTGCAGATGATTTAAAACTGTTCTTGACGGTCACTGGACCGGAAAGCTGTTTGGCATTTCAGCGGGACATTGATGCCGTTGTAGAATGGAGTGTGAGGAATAGGCTGCCGCTTAACATGTCAAAGTGTAAAGTCATCACATTCTCTAGGTCTCGCAAGCCAATTCATTTTGCCTACAAGCTGGCGGACGACTCGCTCGAACGTGTCTCAACAATACGGGACCTGGGACTAACCTTAGACAGTGGTTTTAATTTCCATGACCACATTAAAAAGGTGTGCAAAGATGCCAATAAAGCACTGGGTTTCGTCATCAGAACTGCCCCTCAATTTAAAAAGGTCAAGGTTATAAAGCTGCTCTACAATGCATATGTGCGCAGTAAATTAGAGTATAATGCAATTGTCTGGGATCCTACGGAGAAGTTATATACACTTATGGTTGAGAAAATTCAGCGGAAATTTTGCCGTTATATATATAAGCGCACCTACGGATACTACCCATTTTTGTATCCTTCATTATTTGTATCAGGAATGATCGGACTGGATACTTTGCAGCTCAGGCGCAAATTAATGCATATTATACACTACTACTTGTTAATTAACAGTAGTATAGATAATCCATCGGTAAGGGAGTATATCCATCTCTATGTACCGCAGCAATATATGCGTGGCATAGGACGGCGGCGGCACCAACTTCTTGCATGCCCACCGGAATGGCGCATCCATCAAGCCAATAACAGCCCAACGGCAAGAGCAATTGGCCTCATTAATCGATACCTTGACAGCAATCCAAATGCCGACATATTTGTGGATACTATTGGCACTTTAAGGAAAGATGTTTTGTCATTTTTGAACAATTGATTTGGAGTTCTCTTATTATTGGTTCTCTTATTTTATTTTAGTCACGACTAAAAGACAAGACTTGACTTTTTTTGTAGTCAAGACTGTAATTATTTAATTCCGGGATATGTTTATGAAACACTTGTGTATTAATTTTGACTTCAGCACCAACCTACTCGGTCAGCTTCCAGTATAACCGTACATTATAGGACATACTACATGTTATTTTTTATGGTTTGACATACTAAGACTTATTTATATTATTTTATTTGTGATATGTACCTAAGCACCACTTGACATATAGTTATTTACTTGGAGATGCTATGTATTTGACATTCTTATATGATTATTGACATACTAGAACTTATTTATATCATTTTATTTGTGATATGACCTAAGCACCACTTGAAATATATTTATTTAATTGGAGATGCTATGTATTTGAAATTCTAGTTTGATTATTGTTAACTTTTAAGCGTTTTGGTATATTACTGTTAGCTTGAAATGTATTACTGAATAAATAAATAAATAAATGTACCCTGCTCCACGGTTGTATGACGTAAGGCCAAGGCTGCGGTGGTGCTCGCGGTGGAGCAGCGCCTTCTATCGCGCAAGTCTCACAACTATGGCACAACGCTTCTACGTCACTATCAATGTTCGGCCACCATACATAGCTGCGCGCTAATGACTTTGTTTTGACGATACCCATGTGACTTATATGTAATTGCTTTAGTATATCCTTCCGTAAGACTTGCGGTATCACCATCCGGTATCCTCACATTAAACAGCCGCGTTCTACATACAATTCATGACGTCTAGCAAAATAAGGTTTAACTAACTCATCTGAACACGACAACGGCCAACCGGATTGCACGTATAGAAGTATTCTACTTAACAAAACATCTTTAATAGTCTGTTTCCTAACTTCGCTGTGTGTCCCTGGAAGAAAATCCTCCACAAAGTTAACATATGTGATCTCCGTGCTCACACTCGGCTGTTTACCTTGGGGTAGTCTTGATAAGGCATCAGCGCAGTTCTTCTTTGATGACACATATTCTATTTCGTAATTATAACCTGACAATAGGATTGCCCACCGCTGCAGCCGAGATGCTGCCATTACAGGAATGCCTACCTTATCACCGAAAATGTATGTTAATGGTTTATGATCCGTCCTTAAAACAAACTTACGCCCGTATAAGTACTGATGGTATTTCCTGATACCAAAAACGATCGCGAGTGCTTCTCTGTCTATTTGTGAATAAGCTCGCTCGGCTGTGCCTAATGAACGCGACGCATACGCTATCGGCCGCTCCCCGGTTGCTGTGACGTGAGACAGCACCGCGCCGACCCCGACGCTGCTGGCGTCGGCCGTTAGTACGAGCGGTAGGTCTGGTGAATAATGCACCAGCACCTCACTTGAAGCTAGTTGCTGCTTTACTTTCCTGAACGCGTCTTCACACTTTTCACACCAGTTGAAAGGTACATCTATCCGGAGCAGTCTATACAAAGGCGAAAGCAATGTGTTGACGTTCTTAAGGAATTTGGCATAGTACATTGTCATACCGATAAATGCCCGCAACTCCGACAGGGTCGTGCTAAAAGAAAGATCGCTATCGTTGTGCTCCTATAATTTTAATCATTTTGAATAGTAAAAAGTGTTCGTTTAGACTATTGAGCGATATTATTAAATAGTGAGTGAAGTGGTCGATCGAGTGGTGAAAACCGGACATCAAAACTCCCAAGAACTAAAAAGTTATGGGTAAATAACTTTCAAACTTTTTATAAACGGTTCCATACCCTGACCTACCTCAACCCGCGGTGTGCCCGATACTCCTCGCGCGCCCCGTGCCTCACACCCGCCGACGCCAGTGCTGTCTCGATAAAGTTTGGCTCAGTGCGTGACTCACTCGCACAGCGCGTTCGACACGGTTTCATTACCTTATATGGCCATAAATGAGTACGAGTTGGAGACTAATTACTTCGCACAGCAGCTATAGCGTTATTTCGGCACGCTCGCTACGGAGCTCTATAGAGTAGCGGTTGGTCGCCGCGCTTTGTATGAGAGAGGTCGTGCGTTCAAATCTTGCCTCAGACTAATATTGAAGAATTGAACTTTTTGTATTTTCCTAAGTTGAATCTGATCAATATAACAACATTCAACGACTTTTGGTACTGGACACGGACATTATGGACAAGTCTGAATTGGAAAATATTACTTTTCGCAAACCACCGAGGTCGAGTTCAATGGACAGCATCTTTAATGTCAACTTGAGTACAAACTCCACATTATTAGACACAACAATGATGAGTCTGCCTAATACGTCACTAAATGACAGCGAGGCAATTTTAAGCCTAGACACAATTAATAGGCTAAATATGGAGCTAAAAAGTGCTCATATAGAAATTGAAAATTTAAACAGTGAAAATTTTCGCCTTAAATTGGATATTGGACAATATCAGAAGGTTATAGAAACTTATAAAAAGGTAAACGCAAAGAGTTTTACACCACGGTCTGCAAGTAAAAGGAATAAACTACGAACAAGCGGCTCCTCCACACCGACTAAATTATATCTCTCTCCTGTAGTGACTCACCTACCAGACTCTGTCTCACAAGCGCAAACAACAGGCGAATCTGTGGATGACTCTTTCAACTCAGCTCTGTCAATCGGCAGCTCAGAGTCAAGAAGACTCATTAAGTCGCCGCCGAAATTGACACAAAAGGTCTACTCAAGCGAAGATGCTAGTCACCACGACACTCAAAATAACGGGGTGTCAATATCTGCCCCGAACATTGAGTTGAAAAATGGTTTTCAGGCAAATAACGGTATAAATACATGCCAACCGCTAATCCCCAATGTAGTGGAACCCTCTAATAAGAAAAAGGATATTCACTCGAATTCTAAACAATTCCCTCAACAGACCAAAAATCAACAAGGCAACATCAGTGAACGGCACAAGCTGTGCATCTTAAGCAGTAATAAAAGCAACAAGATACTATCAATTGCAGAAGATTCATTCCCAAATTATGAAATTTGCCACTACTTAACACCTAACTGTGGGATAAAGAAACTTATCAATAATCTTGAGCACAAATTAAAAAACTATACAATGCATGACTACTGCCTAATTTTAATTGGCGAGGAGGATTTTCGCCGAACTAATAACTACGTCGACTTGACAATCTCCATACGTGAAACTCTTTTAAAAATACAGCACACAAATGTAATAATTTGCGCACCTACATTCAAATTGAACGATTACTCAACGATGTTCAACGGAAGAATAGAGACATTCAACAGCCTGCTATATCTAGATGCATGCACTCATAATTTTGCATACTTGTTCGATTCTAATTATTATCTTTCTTATGATTTCCAAATGTTTTGGAAAAAAAGTGGATCAGTTAACAATCACGGCATGTCAAATGTATTTGCAAATCTTAGTCTAATGATAAACGAATTTGCATGTTGTGATGATGAAAATATAAACCACTTAATTGACGCAGAACTTGGAGAGCAGCCACTCAATCATGCGAATCATTTTTTTCTTTTATAATCACATACATCTTTTGCATCAAAACATAGCTGGGCTTCTCAATAAATCGGACTTATTAACAGTACATATCCAAGAATTGTTACTAAAGAATAGAATAGATGTAGATGTGATCTGTATAACGGAACATTTTGTAATAGCTGGTCACGAAAACTTAATTAACATACCTAACTTTAAGATAGCTGCGTGTTATGCAAGAAAAGCACAAAAACGTGGAGGTTCCTGTATCCTAATTAAAAATAGCTATGAATACAAAGAATTAAAAAACATATCGAGCTTTTCAGTGACAGGGATTATAGAATGTTGTGCGTTAGAACTAATTAGGCATAAGTTAATAATTATATGCATATATCGTCCGCCCAGTATGTCTAACATAGGTCTCTTCTTTGATAACCTGGATTCTCTACTAAAGACACTATGTTCTAATTCAAATAAGAAGGTGGTTTTGTGTGGGGATTTTAACATAGACATAATTAAAAGAAATAAATTTACTTTGGACTTTGAATCTTTACTTCTCAATTACAATCTTAAATTGGAAATACATCAACCAACACGACTTATGAGCAAGACTTGCCTAGATAACATAGCTCATAACTCTAAGCAGAAATGTAATAGCGAAATAATAGATCTTGCGTTATCCGACCACACAGCTCAACTACTGAAAATCCCAGTTAAGAAAACGTGTATTATTAATTCTTGGCGCGTACAAAAACGTACGATTTCAAAAGAAAATCTAATTAAATTTAAAAAACATCTACAGTGTCTTACTTTCTCAGACGTACTAGGCACCGAAAACGCTAATGAAGCATATGATAATTTCATAGACATTTTTTGTTTATTGTACAATCTTTGCTTTCCGATGAAATGGGTTATTGTTAAACCGGATAGAAAAATTAAGTGGGTATCTCGGGGTATAAGAATTTGTAGTCGGAAACAAAGAAATTTACTATGGAAGTACAGATTATCTCCTACGTGCAAAAATAAATATATATTCAAAATGTATTCGCAGAAACTCAAAAAAATTATTAGACTCACCCAAAAAGCTCAAAATAACTATATTATAAATAATTCTGAGAATAAGACCAAAGCAGCATGGCAAATCATTAACAACACTACATTCACTAAAGATCCGATTTTACAAATCAACAGCCAAAATTCTATTATTAAGGACCCTCAAGAAATTGCTGAATCTTTTAATAACTTCTTTGTAGACCAAGTACAAGATATATCAAACGAAGACACAGAATCAGACAATATTACTAGGATAGCTAATAACCCAAACTCAATGTTCTTGCCGCCAGTAGTTCCACAGGATATAGTTAGAACAATAGGAACATTAAAAAATAAAAAAAGCCACGGCTACGACGGCGTATCAACATCGGTTGTCAAATTTGTGGCTGATATAATTGCTGTACCTCTATGTCACATAATGAATACAAGTATTAGCTCAGGTACCTTCCCCAATAGTCTTAAAAAAGTAATTATAAAACCAGTTCATAAAAAAAATAGCAAAGAAGACATGGCTAATTATAGGCCAGTAGCTTTAATTCCAGTGTTTTCCAAAGTTTTTGAAAAAGTAATATACGAGTCAGTCTATAAGTTCTTAGCTAAAAATAAAATATTATGTGACGAACAAAAGGGATTCAGAAAAAACAAAAATATCAATATGGCAATTTACGATTTACTGAATAACGTCATGCCAAGTGTGGACCATAAAATGCCTGTATGCGCTATCTATACTGATATGACGAAAGCATTCGATTACGTCAACCATGAGGCTCTTGAAAATAAACTGTACACGTACGGCATTAGAGGAAATGTCCTTAAACTAATAAAGTCATACCTTAATAAGCGTAAGCAATACACAGAAGTATCAAGGATTTGTTTAAAGACTAAAAAAGAACATAAATATCTATCCGGATGCAGAGAAGTCAAATATGGCGTACCGCAAGGTAGCGTACTTGGACCTTTACTGTTTCTATTATATATTAACGACTTGCCTCGCCAAATTCAACATCCTATGGTATTATTTGCAGACGATAGTACGGCAATAGTAAAATGCGGCAATAAAATTAATTACGAAAGCGACATTAATAACACATTAAAAAACATAATAAATTGGCTTAATAGAAACAATCTAATTATAAATATACAAAAAACAAAACTTATGCATTTTCACCAACGTCGAAGAGCTGAAAATTATGGTGTTGAATTTGAGGGACAAAAAGTAGAATCGACGAACGTTACTAAATTCCTTGGTATTTTAATTGATAATAAACTGACCTGGAAACCACATGCAGAGGATGTATGTATGAGGTTAAGCAAGTCAGCGTACGTACTTTATAACCTGTCTAAAAAAGTTAGCATTCGCACCGTGCTGGAAGCTTATCACGGTTTAGTTGCATCCGTTTTGAGGTTCGGACTTATATTTTGGGGCAATTGTACTGAGAGAGAAAGGATATTCAAGGCCCAAAAACGTTGCTTAAGATCAATGACTAGTCTTAAAAATACCGACAGCTGTGCACCTGTGTTCAAGTCTCTAAAATTACTCACCTTTCCGTCTTTGTACATACTTGAAGTTGCATTATTTGTTAGAACAAACATACACCTTTTTACCCTTATGGACGATATTAGAACACGCCCAGGATCTGCTAGATCGCAATACAAAAATCTAATGTTTACAGGTAGGTACAAAACAGCATTATTAAGAAAAAGCTTGCTATCAATGGGGCCAGTCATCTATAATAAAATACCTCATGCCTACAAAGAAGAACCATTAAGTATATTTAAAAAGAGGCTAACATCCTTACTAATAGAGAAATGTTACTATTCTGTACAAGATTTTTTGAATGATAAGAATTTATAATGCTATTTTATTATTACAACTTGTTATATTTTATTTTATTTGAAATTTTATAATGTTCCTTGATGATGTAGGCAAATTATCAATTTAATCAATCATTTGTATTATATGAAATAAAGATTATTGTTTTTAATGTTTAGTCTATGTAGGAAGGATGTAGATTTATATCTGTATTTTACTGTGTTTTTTTTTTCCCTATTTGTTTGATATTTTTTTTGTATAATTGAGTAGTTACAAAATATGTTTTACTTTTGCATGCCGTAAGGTAGAGTGTGTTGGAACTGCTTTTACAATGTCTACATCTTATTTTGTACCCACATTCATGGCAAATAAATGATTTCTTTCTTTCTTTCTTTCTTTCTTTCTTTCTTTCCGATATATTGGAGGGGGCGGGTGTATCAATTATCGCTTTTACTTTATCAGCACACGTTTGCACCCCATTTTTGCTAATTATATGTCCCAGATAACTTATCTTTTCAGCAAAGAAACTACATTTTTCTTTTTTTACTTTAAGACCACTTGATTGTAATCGGTCAAAGACTTTGTATAAATTGCTGATGTGGTCTTGAGTTGTTGCCCCCGTAATAATAATATCATCTAAAAATACGCCAACACTAGGTAAATCGGCAAACAATTGTTCTAAACGTCTTTGAAATATTCCGGGACTCGAGGATAACCCGTAAACTAGGCGATTGAACATAAACATACCTTTGTGCGTATTTATTACTGTATATTTCTTTGATTCGTCCAATTCAAATTGCGCATAAGCTTGCGATAAATCAATTTTACTGAAATATTCCCCTCCATGTAAACGGGCTAACAAATCTTCTACTCTCGGTAAGGGATAGCGATCGATTTCCAAAACCTTGTTTAAAGTAATTTTATAATCTGCACAAATTCTGATTGTACCGTCTTTTTTTACCACTGGTACGATCGGCGTGGCCCAATCTGAGCGGTCGACAGGCGTGAGGATGCCGTCCCGCACGAGCTGGTCCAGCGCGCGCTCCACGGGCTCGCGCAGTGCGTACGCTAGAGGGCGCGCGCGCATGAACACCGGCCGCGCTCCCGGGCGCAAGTGGATACTTACCGCGCCCCCGGTGAATCGACCCAAACCGTCCTCAAACACCTCACAATATCTGGAACTAAATTCGTACAAGTCATACTTTTTGTTCTGTAAACTATTAACAGACACTACCCCGTCCGTGCGGTTAGGAAATAATTGAATTTTCAATTCCGCCATCCATTGTCGACCGATTAATATAGTCTTCCCTCCTTTGATTACATACAAATCCAGATTTTTACACTCGTTATTATACCTAACTTCTGGCTTAATAACTCCCAAAGGCTTTACCATTTCTCCTGTATAGTATCTTAGCATCAGGTTACAGGACTCGATCCGTAATTCGCTAAACAACTTTTTATTTGTTTCATAATTTATACATGATATGGCACTACCCGTATCACACTCCATTTTTAAATCTGTACCGTGTACTTTTAATAATAAATATATTGGCGGGTACCGAGCTACAGCTACATTAATGTCAAGAATCATTACCTCGTCGCTTCGCTCGTCGTCCGACAAACTATTTGCATCTTCAACTTCGTACAGATGATGATGTCCCACTTCTAGCGGACATACACGCCGAAGATGTCCCTGCTTGTTGCATACTCGGCAAACGTATCGCGTAAATTTACACCATGTAGAATCATGCAGTCCTCCACATGCATTGCATTGTTGGTCTCGTCGAGCTCGCTCCACCGGCGCAGACGCTGTCGCCGCTGTCGGCGACCCCTCCACGTGACGCGGCCTGTGCGCACTGCCGCCGCCGCCGCCGCGCCGCTGTCCGTTCCACGCGGCCCTGCGCCTGTCACCGACCGCGCCCGTAGTCGCCGGTCTATACTGCGCCGCCCCGCGAACTCCACCTTGACTCGTAGTTGCCATCGCTAGACAATCACTCGCTGTGTTCACCTTTTCCGTTAAAATTTTTCATCAAACCCATACGTGTGGGGTATCTATGGATAGGTCTTCAAAAATGATATTGATGTT
The DNA here is from genome assembly GCA_949152445.1 of Cerastis rubricosa. Classification (NCBI taxonomy): domain Eukaryota; kingdom Metazoa; phylum Arthropoda; class Insecta; order Lepidoptera; family Noctuidae; genus Cerastis; species Cerastis rubricosa. Next base: position 387,442 of record OX424546.1, read on the forward strand.
TCTAATATAATTTTTTTCTAAACTGAATAGTTTGCGCTAGAGCCACTTCCAAAGTGGTAAAATGTGTGTCCCCCCCCCTCTAATTTCTAAAGTAAGAGGAGGAAAATTCTGAAAATATTTAGGATTGTAGAACGTAAAAAAAACTATCAACGAAAATTGGTTTCAATAAGATATGATGTTCAGTTTTTGACATATGGGACTTTTTCATCAAACTGCAGCAGTAACTTTGTTTTTCATAAACATACTATGAAAAACAAATTTAGTTTTGCGGTTGTGTGGAAGTTTACTAACTAATACTACTAACTAATGAATGACAGTTCAAAATATTGTTATTATATTGTTTGGAGCTATGGAACCCTGTGTGCGAGTAAGACTCGCACTTGGCCGGTTTTTTTTTAAGTCCTCGTCGCCACTGAAGTGTTTGGAGCACACTGGAATGTCGGGATACGGGGTCCAGGAATAAAACAGCTGTTCACAGTTACAAGTATAATCTGACTGACACACAGAGCCAAGCGCTCAGCTACATTGCAGCCCTACCCACAATTCTTAATATCAATTCTTAACAATAATTTATATCTACCTTAAACTACTAAATATTACGTACATCACACTAACCTAACACGCTGGCGACACGCAGCTGCCCTGCGGAACGCCGGCTAGTACTGGGTGGGCACTAGAGAGCGCTCCCTCGACCACCACGCGGAAGCTCCTGTGGGACAGAAAGTATTGAACCACCTTGACGACGCGACGGGGCGTTTGTAAATAAGGCCGTCGTGCCATACACGGTCGAAGACCTTCTCCATGTTGGAACCGACGCTCCAGGTGCGAGGCGCAGACACCCGCCCGGTCCTCCGCTATGTACTTAAGTGCCCCTGCGCTGTCCAGTAGCGGGCGCACCGGAGCTGGGGTGTTCGTGAGCTGGTGGCAGAGTTTGTGGGCGGACGGCCAGCTGCCTGCCGCCACTTCTATTCTATCCTCTCAGCTCTCGGCTTCTCGGGTCCGCATCTCAGCCTTGATCTTCTCCGCGAGACGATTCAACTTCGTTTTAAGAGTGCATCTCAGTTGTTGCCACTGCTTGCGAAGGCGCGGTTACTAAGGCTAAAATAATGCTTGGCTTTATAATCCGTATGTCAAAACCTTTCCGTTATTAGAGTACCTAGCATTATTCTACTCTATAACGCACTGTTAGGGAGCTCCTTGGAGTATTGTTCCACTATTTGGTCTGCTTATTAGTCAAATTATTCTATTAATGTTGAATCTCTTCAGGCCCGTTTTGTTAGATATCTATGTGTGAAGAATGAGATTCGAAAAGCTATACCGGATTACAATGATAGGTTAGGGCACTATAAGATGATTAGCTCAAGAGAAAGACGGATCCATTCTGACTTACTTATATTATACAAAATTATAAATGGTTCCATAGATGCGCAATTAGTTGACTATTTTAACTTTAGCCAGCACAGCAAGCGACACCATCGCATTTTTCAACTGTCTACATCCACTTTAAATACCACCTTTAGAGGTCACCAGGCTCGCCATACGTATCAGCGATCCCCTGATACGTATGGCGAGGCTATAATAATGAAAGGCCTAACTTGACGGATTACCCCATCGATGTTTTTGTATGAGTTTCGCTTCTTCATACAGACGTTACCTATATAAACAGTGCGAACAATGTAAGTCTATACAGGGTGTAACGGAAAGGGTATATACATACGTGGGACACTCAGAAAGTTTTGCGAAACTAAAAAAAATTGTTCTATACGTACATATATTTTTATTAAATCTTTTCAAAGTACTTTCCACCAGCCTCTATACAAAGATTCATGCGCCTAAACCAGTTTTCAAAACACTTTTTCCAGTCCGCCGCAGACACCTCGTTTACAGCCTGCTCGAACCCAGCCAGCGCATCTTCCGGCGACGAAAATTGTATCCCTTTGAGCTGATTTTTTATTTTTGGGAATAAAAAGAAGTCACACGGTGCTAGATCAGGGCTGTAAGGAGGGTGACCCAGGAGTTTGACTGGCGTGCTGTCCAGGAAGTCCCTCGTTTTGAGTGCGGTGTGCGCAGGTGCATTGTCGTGGTGGAGCAGTAGCCCGCGGAGCCCTGTGTTTGGTCGCTTGTTGCTTATAACAGAGAAAACTTCTGGCAAACATTTGGAAGTATACCATTCGGCATTAATGCTTCTTTGTCCCGTAAGGGAATTGATACCAAGTGGCCAGTCAAATTAAAAAAGCTAGCGATCAAAATCTTACCCCCGCTTCTAGATCGCTTCACTTTGGTAGGCGTTGGCTCATTTTGAAACACCCAAACAGTCGACTGGCGCTTGGTTTCTGGGTCGTATTGATAAATCCAGGACTCATCACCTGTAACGATGTCGTAAACACGCCGAGACGAGCCTGCTTCAAATTTGTTAAGCATATCACGGCACCATTCCACCCGGGCCTGCTTCTGAGCATCGGTGAGGTTGTGCGGCACCCAGCGTGATACTATCCTCCTCACGCGAAGATGGCTGTGTAGAATCTCGTGAACGCTTCCCGATCCAATCTTCAATATGTGTTGAATCTCCTGATATGTAATTCGCCTATTGTCTTGGATTAAATTTTTCACTGCTAGCACGTTTTCTTCGGTAACAGCCGTCAAAGGGCGACCGCTTCTTTCGTCATCCCCCAAAGTTGGTCGACTGCGCTTGAATTCGTTATACCAACGATACACGGTTGCCTTGGAAGGGCCTTCATCCATGAATGCCATTTGAAGTCTATCGTACGATTCATCCGGTTTCAGGCGACACTTGAAATCGTATAAAATCATAGCTCTAAAATGTTCCCGGCGCAGATCCATATTTCAGTGAGACACAATACTTTGAATTAACTCGCAAAAAATGTGGAGGGAAATTTTGAAATTGGAACTTACTTATTTTTACTTATAAATAATCATATTTTCGAAAAACATAATAACTGGCCAGTCTCCCATATATAAAAACTTTTTTTCGCAATACTTTCTGAGGGGCCTGGTACTTAAGGGTGTGCTACAGACCAACAAACTGAACATATTTCTCCATCGGACCAACATCGCCATAGCGAAAAAAATATCAGCTTCCCCATACATTTGGTCGAATAGGTATTGAAATTTTCTATGAGGCAGCAGATAATTTTTTCGTTACTACGATGTTTGTTTGTGGAGAAACATGTTCAGTTTGATGGTCTCTAACACGCCCTTAAGCATGTATATACCCTTTCCGTTACACCCTGTATAGCTCAAATTGTTTTATTTTTGTAGTGTTCTGGATTGATGTCTATTGGATACACTTTTTATTTTTTTCTTTTTTAAAATGAGTAAATGTCATGCATACCTATATTTGCATGGTTACTAAAATTCCAATTTTAGATGTTAGTTTATTTGAATTGTAAATGACTGTGCTAAGCACACCAACATATTAATAAATAAATACCAGAAAACCTTCAGACTACTTGATAACCTTCCTCCTTTTCGATGTCGGTAAAAAAAACATTGTATCTAAGTGCACATAAAATTTTAGGGTTTCCCTTGATTTTTCTGGGATCCCATCATCAGATCCCGACTTATACGTTGCCCATGTGTGCCTTTAAAATCTGAAGAGTTCCCTCGAGTTCTCCTGGATCCCATCATAAGATCCTGACCTAATGAAAGTATACTTGTTGATCCCATCACATGGAAAGTATACTGTTTCAAACACTGCCCATTTAAATTGAGGGTTGCCATTAATTTTCCTGGGATCCTATCATCAGATCCTGACTTATACCTTCCATCATCAGCTCAGCAACATGAGATGATGATTACCAGGCACAAATATTTTAATTACGTGATACAGTATATAAAAAACATTGTATGTACCTATAAAATTTGAGGATTACCTTCGATTTCCCTGGGATCCCATCATCAGATTCTGACTTGTTGACAATGGGACCACTTCGTGAGTATAGGCTTTCGAATAAAAACAGAAATATCCGAATTGATAAACTCCTCCTTTTGGACCTCTGTTAAAAAAGGAGGAGCTCGTGGCCAAATAATAACAGCCACTCGGGTTGATCATTAGGTTAAGGCCTAGCTTGGCCCGTAGATAGGTGACTACCCATTACATACCGAATTTCCTCCGTGCCTCTGGAAGCGCCAGGCAGACCACGAAATTCGAATGTTTAATTTGTGTGTCAGGTTGTATAAGGATTAAAATATGATTCCCGACCACCTGAAGCCGTTGGTTCCGGTTGGCATTTGTTGGCCTATGAGATCAAAATCAATAAAACGAAGTCATTATAATTAATAAAAATTAAACTTTATTTCAATGGAAATATTTAGAGATAGTGACAATGTCGCAAGTTAGTATCCGTTTGGTATAAGTTCCACTCTTTGGTTAGTATCTCAGTAACTCACGAACGTCACCGCTGTCAGTTCAGTTTTTGTATCACTCCAGAACTACTTTCGAGTAGGTGTCTTCCTTTCATCAACATACACAACTCCGTATTTAACGTATGATTGTCTAGTACCCTGTCCTGCTTCTTTATTCAGATCTAAGCTCGACCTCTCGACTATCCTACCGTTGTCAAATACCAATTCCGATTTGCCGTTTTCAGAGTTGGTAGGGGTGGTTGTCATAGCAACGCAATCGTTTCTGAACACGATTTCACCCAGACCATTGTGTACTAGTGGTTCAGTATCCAGTGGGTAGGTGGGTGGGTTAATATACGGTGGTACGCTGACGTTCTTGTTGATGCATTCCGAGTACGATGGAGGCAAGTCAGAGGTTGCAGCTGGTCCTGCGAAAATGACAATGTTTTAAGAATTAAAGCAATAAGTAACAATTTTACGAAAAGGTATAAGGGATATAATAAAATTGAAATAAAATAAAATTGTGGTTAGCATCATGATAACCACAATTTTATTTTAAGGAGGGTGTGAGGTATGAGTAAAGAATGGATCTAATAAGAAATGAGTATGTTGAGTTCATAACATGATGCCTGAATCCCCGAAGAAGGCAGAGGTGTTCCTAATAGTACACCATTTTACCTGTTGTGTTTAAGTCCCGGTTGATGGCAATTGGCTCTACCCTATTACATGGAAATGGGTCAAAAATCTAGACCCTTTGGCAGCTACTGAGAAATTCTAAATAGATAAACCCAGCAACACTTTGCCCGACCTGGGATTCGACCCCAGGACCTCAGTAGTTGCGCTTGCGACCACCGGCACAACGAGACAGTAACGAACTGATTAGTAACCTGATGGCTGGCTGGTGGAGACCCGTGGTAAAGCTCCTTGCCCGGAAGGTCTCCTATTCGTCGCCATGCCTGGCCGCAGTGTGGCCGCTCCAGCCACAACTGTGCCCGCTCCAGCCGCAGGAAGAAGAACTACACCTGCAAACGTAACCGTCAGGTGAATCAGAAATCGAAAATAAAAGTGTATTGTCGACTTCGTGGTTATCATTTGTTACTTACAACAATTAGTTTTTTGATGTATCACTAACGTTGATAAACTAGCAGTCTCATTAAAATCAAGCCAGCAATAGACAAACACACTGATCAAGTTTCTCTATGGGACCACCTTCGAAATCACGAAAAATACATTTGTATTGACGTTTTGTATGGGACAGCGGATTTTTTTTGGGCGATGGCGACGGTGGTCGCATAGAGAAAGTTGTTAAGGTTCATTCCGTCGTTTCGTGCAAATAGAAACATTCCGCAGATTTAAAAAAAAACGTTACATTTTATGTTTTTTTTTTAATATAAACGAGTTTAACTGTCACCAGATTCGTTTAAAATGGAAGGCACATTATTATCTTGTATTATCACGGAGAAAATGACAATTGAAATTTAACAACTGGATGGTGATGAAAATTGAAAGGATTGTAATGAACTAGGGCGCGAGGGTAATGATGACATAAGTTGGGATGGCAATATGATGGATGGATGAAATACCGTGAAACAGTTCCGAAATAGGTTAGGATGGTAATGAACCGTAAAAGATGGTAATTTAAAGTAGCTAAATAAAACATTATCATTTCAATAATCACAGTCTCTTATTTCAATTCAGACTTTCATTTCAATTCAGTCTCAAAAACATATAGTTCGTGGAAAACCAAATCACTGTTTTTATTAAATAATTAATGGCTCCTGAACAGTAGTTGACCCTATCTTACATTATTTATACAAGGTGTTGTTTTGCATCCTCGTCAAAATTCAGAAAGGTGTCACAAAAGACATAAATAATCAATTAAAATTACGGTACAAAGTTAATTATTAATAAACGCTGATTTTTTTGGTTGTATAAGTTTGTCAGTATTTCAGAAACAATCCCTTAACGTGGTTTAGGGATTAAGAAATTTTCGAATAAACGTTTGAGAATGTTTGTATGTGTGGAAGCCCGGTTATAGCGCGAGAATCAGACGGGCCGCGTTCAAAACACGGGTGGTTCACACTTACCGATTTCCGTAAATAAGAAAAAATATAAAAATTACCTACCCATTTTATTATTGATTCGGGACGAGAATCATTAGCAGAGTTACCTCATTGAATTTGACGAGGATGCAAAACAACACCTTGTATAACTGACTGACTACAAACTAACAACAATGAATACAATACAAATAGTAGGTAAGTATATCGGAAGTTCTGTTGGGCTAAAAAAGGAGGGTACGGACGGTAATGAAGTGGAGATTAATGAAAAAATGAAACATTTTGTTTAATAATATCGTTACCGAATACATTAGAAACTTGAAAATAAAATAGGATCAAAATCAGTTTGAAAGATAAACATGTTATGTATTTATAATCAGCTTACTACAATACCTTGTGAAATAGAAGGAATGTGATGAAATTATTTCTGGACGAAGCACTATCAACAATGTGAAGATTGTAAATAATTATGACAGCGAAAGCCGTACGTCCGCTTCTCTCTGTTTGCTGTGGCTACCTGACCAGTAGAAACCCCTTGTGACCTGAACTATACTGGGACCGGATAAATCATCTACAAAATTATGAAGTTTCCGAGTACGGATGGCGATGAAGTTTCTATTGTGACAATTAGAAAAAAATGATTTTCTTCTAATTTTACTAAGCCAGTGGTAAATTCAAAATACTTAAAGAATAGGTCAGGGGTTTGGTTCTTATGAACCGTATTAATTAAAGTTGTCAATTTGAATGTAAACAAATAAACATGAAAACATCCGCCGAGGTCCCTGGTTGGAAACAGAGAGGAATGAATTTACACGCAGTTTTATTAGCTTTTTAAATTAATTAACGAATTAAAATGTAATATTAGCGATACTTCTTTTAAAGTGACTATGTTTTTATTCATTCTGCTTAAAAAATAAAATTAAAACATTAAAACCATGGGTAAAATAGTCTGGATATCCTTTTTGCACGAAACTACGGCACGACCCTTAAGTTTGATGGTCTAAATCACACCCTGAAATGTGAACCTTTCAGGCACACGCGGTGTACTTATGGACACCTACAGAATCTAGTTTCATCCATTTCAGAGAATGCACACAATTACCACCGAACCTGTATAATGTCAACACAAGCGGTTGCTCGTAACTGCAACCGTGTTACTTTTTAAGTTTTTAGGACTAAATATTCCTAAACTTCCCCGGATTATATTTGTTTCTGCGGGGCTTTATAACACATAAGGAGCAGTTAAACTCTTCCTTAACAACGCTGTTAGCGTGACGTCAACAATATGGATAAAAATAATTTTGTTTTCCTTAAATGTTGCGAATCGGGAACTGTAAAACTATATAGGTGTTACACAATGAATTATTGGATTATGTTTTCCTAGTATTGTAAAAAGCGAATATATTTTGGTGCCACAAGCGCACATCAGCAAACTAACAGTTTTAGAACGCATTTTAGATGTGTTCAGTTTCATTACTTATGAAATAAAATTATAGTAAAATCAAGTTAAAAGGCAAGTTATTGCTTCCTTGTTGTCAAAACATATATGAACACATATGACGTCACCGTCCTGCGCAATGCTGGAAAGAAACAAATGGACTCCCTCCTAGTACTGTCTGTGGTGTGCCGTGCGTGAACCGTGACGTGATTCTCCCCGATGCAAACCGTAGACCTCCACGACACGACACCGCATCGGTACACGACGACTCAACTCAAACTCAACGCATTTATTTAAAATAGATCAGTAACAGGAACATTAGAATTGTCAAAAACAAAGAACGAAGCTACAGTCCAGCCACAAGTCATAATGAAAGTAGTTGCCCATTCCACAGCGTAGGTGTTTAAGTCTCTAAGTCTCTCACCATCCGACGTTGTAACGTGTGCCTATGCACTTAGTAGAACAACGGCGTGAACTGCCTCCAACGTACCTCTGCGGGACCGGTTGTTATTCCTCCGGCAAGCGAATATGATGATCATCACCAGGATTGACGACATAACTGCGCCCAATGCTCGATACGCGATAGGACTTGTTCGCAACGGCGGAGGTGTCGGCGGAATGTACGTCTGCAAATTCAGATAGTAGTAGTAGTAGTACTAGCAAAAAATTATAATATCACTGTTGTGACATCACTATTTAGTAAGTAATTAGTGTGCCAACCCCTAGTGATTGTCTATTAGGCACATCCTACTGGTTGCCATAGCTTGATCTCAACCCGTCTACTACGGACTGTCTGTAAATATGTATAACCTGTGTCCTGTGACAATAAAACATAGTATACCAACAGTATCTTTCATTGCTACTACTTAACATAACATGGTGTCAGAATGGGACGCCCTCAAAGAGGAGAAAATCAATTCCCAGAGGTGCAAGCAGAGATGTACCAAACAGTACAGCCACATTTCGTCTGTTATACAGCCCGAAAAGATATCTAAATGTTTTGTCGAATCGTACAAAAAACTGTGCGAAACTGACGCATGACGCCAATATTGCGCACAGATTTTTACGATTTGAAGGAGTTCAGTAGATACTGGTTGGTTAACCACTAATGACCTCCTTCGTGCTTGCCCTAAAAATCAAAAGGCTTTTGCTTGATCTCAAACTAAATTAGAGTGCGTCTTGGATATTTTAGAGCGTGGTCATAAGTAGAACTAACGCTGCTATCGTGTCCAATGAATTCCACACTCCACAGGCTATTTGACAAAATAATGTTTACCAGCAATACCCTCTTGACATTCATGTCACTCAAGCGCCAAAAGAATTGAACTGATGAGCAGAGGCCCTAGCACGAGCGGTGTAAATGTAACGTAAATACCTCAAGTTTTGAATCGTTAATATAATTATTCTATAGCATTTTAGTTACATTGTTTGCACAAGCACAATCAATATCATGCATAGATAAGATAAAATAAAAATAAAAATATTCTAATGTACGAGTATTTCTAATGAATAAGTCGACATGTTTAAGTTCCGTTTACACTGCGGGCTCGTGCTAGGGCCTTTGGCACAGACCTCTGGTCTTGTGTATAGTGGAACTTCACACATACCTTGAAGGTGAAGTTCTCGAACCGGGTGTCGCGCTTAGGTATGTCGATCCCGGTATTGAATTGGTAATTGTAATTCACTGGGAGTTTGAACAAGTCCTGCTGGAATTTAATTTCTTTATCAAACTCGTTCTGTATATCCAACGGGTCCATGGTGACCTGTGTCTGAGGACGCACGTAGCTGGGAGGCCATGTTGTGGTGAGCTTGTGAACTCTCCCCATTCGCATGAATGACCCGCCGTTATTAATTTCAGCCACACTTAAAAAAATAAAAGTAAAAAATAGTATAGCTGTTGTTGGGCGTGGGATAGGATAGTTAACTTCTTGCTAATGCTTCGACTTCGTGCTTTTTGCAGAGGGCCGTGGAGCTCCAGACGATGATTGAAGAGCTAAATATGGTGAGCACAAATATAGGCTTGGAAATGAACACTGCAAAAACTAAAGTAATGACTAATCACCCTAAACAGCCAATTTACATACAGGGTTCAAACGTGGAATATGTTGATGAATATATTTACTTAGGGAAACAAGGTGTCCTTCCGGAAGGAAAACAATAAAGAAGAGATAGCCAGACGCATTTCAACGACTTGGAAGAAATTCTGGGCCTACAAAGAGGTTATGAAATCTAACATGCCCATTACACTAAAAAAGAAAGTAATGGACTCTTGCCTTCTACCATGCCTAACATATGGTTGCCAAACGTGGATATTTGACTTGACATCCAATAGAAAACTCAATACATGTCAAAGATCAATGGAGCGCAGTTCACTAAATATCAAACTCAAAGACAGGGTAAGAAACAATTTAATAAGGAAGCGAACTAAGGTTATAGATGCTGTATCTTTCGCCAGAAGTTTGAAATGGAGATGGGCAGGACATGTGGCTCGTTACAATGATGACAGGTGGACTAAAACTGTAACAGTTTGGCGAGGCCCTCACGGATACAGAGGCAGAGGCAGGCCTAAGGCACGGTGGAAGGACGAAGTAGAAGGTATCGCAGGCAAAAAATGGACTGATGTTGCTCAAAAGCGTGAAATCTGGCATTCTCTGGAGGAGGCCTTTACCCGAAAGGGGGTAGCTTATTGTATTATTTTAACATTGTCATACATTTTATTTTTGTATTATATAGATTACATGTAATCATGAAGATACATTTATTAAGAACTAAGGTGATTTAATTATTATTTTATGACTTCTCAACTTAAATTATATTTAAAATTATGAACAGTATATTGTAATGAAGTAAATTATATTTGTAGATTCAGATTCAGATTCAGATTTATTTATTTGCCAACAATGTAGGTACAAGTTTAAGATGATACAATAGCTGAAGGTTTCCGCTACATTCTACCTTACGGCATGCAAATTCATAGAAACTAACAGATTAGATACAATATTATTATAAATTAACAATTAACATGTCATTCTAATTAAGAGTAATTAACATTCCAAAAAAAAAAAAAAATTAATAAAATACAAAATAGTCACATAAATAAATCTTGTCAATAAAATCAATTGTAATATTTTGAAATTATAATTATTTTACAAACATAAGTCATTTACAAATTATATTGTCAAATTTTTTTATCATTTAAAAAGTCATTGATACTATAATAACATTTGTCCAATAATAATGCAGTAAGCTTAGATTTAAATATTCGAATAGGGTGTCCTTTAAAACTGTGCGGAATTTTATTGTAAATGATAGGCCCCATTGACATAATATTTTTCCTTAGCAGAGCTGTTTTGTAATTGCCTGTATGTAATAAGTTTTTATATTGTTGTCTCATTGGACCTGCCCGCAATCTAATATCGGCTAGGCATGGAAATAAATCTAAATTAGTTTTAACAAAAATTGCAACCTCTAAAATGTACAAAGATGGGAAGGTCAGTACTTTCAGCGACTTAAACACAGGTACACAGCTATCTGTAGTTTTCAAATTTAACATAGATCTTATGCAGCGTTTTTGGGCTCTGAAAATCTGTTCCCTTTCACTGCAATTGCCCCAGAATATTACTCCGAATCTTAAAATTGGCGCTACTAGACCATGGTATGCTACTACGAGTATATTATTGCTTACTTTATGCGATAGATTATGCAGCACATAGGCTGACTTGCTAAGTTTATTACAAACTTCTTCGGCATGAGGTTTCCAAGTAAGATTGCTGTCAATTAAAATACCTAGGAATTTAGCAATATTTGTTGTTTCAACATTTTGTCCCTTATGACTAATGTTAACACTAAGAGGGCTTGTCTTTTGGTAAAAATGCATTACTTTTGTTTTATTAAGATTTATTATTAAGTTATTTCTGCCAAGCCAGTCAATAATGTTTTTCAATGCTGAATTAATGTCATTTTCATAATCTTTAGTATCATTAAATTTTATAATCACCGTACTATCATCCGCAAATAACACCATCGGATGTTGCGTTTGACTTGGTAAATCATTGATATAGAGAAGAAATAGCGGTGGCCCTAGAACGCTACCTTGAGGAACACCATATTTGACTACTCTACCGTCTGATGCATATTTAAGCTCGCGTTTCGTTTCGAGAGATGTTCTAGATATTTCTGTTAACTGATTTCGACTACTAAGGTAAGAGGTTATAAGATCCAGGACATTACCCCTAATTCCATAGCAGTATAATTTATATAATAGGACGTCATGACTAACGAAATCAAACGCCTTAGTCATATCAGTCAATATGGCACATACCGGAACTTTCTTGTCAACATTCGTCATAACATGAGATAAAAGATTGTAAATTGCCATATTTATATTTTTGTTTTTTCTAAAGCCCATTTGTTCTTTGCACAATATGTTATATTTAGTCAAATAATTGTCAAGTGCATTATAAATAATCTTTTCAAGTATCTTGGAGAATATAGGGATCAATGCTACTGGTCTATAGTTGGCCATTTCTTCTTTACTATTCTTTTTATGAATTGGTTTAATTACCACTGTTTTCAGGCTATTTGGGAAAATACCAGAGGAAATACTCGTGTTCACTATGTGACTTAAAGGCGCAGCTACAATATCGCTAACAAATTTTACAACCTTGGTAGTAATACCGTCATAACCATGACTTTGTTTATTTTTCAGGTTTTTGATCACCCTACTTAAGTCGTTTGGGACAGTTGGTGACATAAACATTGAATTCGAGTTGCAAACCAGGTCAATAGTTCTAACGTTAGTTTTGTTACTTACACTTTCTACTTGGTCAATAAAAAAGTCGTTAAATGATGTTGCTATCTCTTTGGGATCGTCAATTGTCCTATTTTGTTTAATAATCCTTGATACAGGTTCTTTTATATAGTTATTATTGTTAATTATTTGCCATGAAGCTCTTGATTTATTATGAGCATTATTTATAAAGTTGTTATTTTGTGCCCTTTGAGTGAGCCTGATGACTTTTTTAAACCTTTGTGAGTATGACTTAAATTTATTTTTATTTTCGCTTGATGGATGCAACCTGCATTTCCATAATAGGCTTCTTTGCTTCTTGCTACAAAGTTTAATACCTTTAGAAACCCATTTAATTTTATTTTCAGCTTGAATTCTAATCCACTTAATTGGAAAACACTGATCATAAAGAAGTTGAAAGATTTCCATAAATTTGTCATATGCATCATTAGGGTTACTCTCGCCGTATACATTTGAAAAAGACAAACTCTGCAAAAGATTTTTAAACTTTACCAAATTCTCGTTAGAAAAAACCCTTTTCTGAGCGCGCCAATATTTTAATTTGCAAATTCTACTAACTTGGATTTTGAGGATTTGAGCTGAGTGATCCGATATCGCAAAATCAATAACATCACTAGTGCATTTTAGGTTCGCATCAATCGCAAAATTATCTAAACAAGTAAGGCTTCTTGGTCTTGTGGACTGCCTTATTTTCAATTTAAGGTTGTAATTTAGGAGCAAATATTCAAAATCCAAAGTGCATCTGTTACGTTTTAAAATGTCTATGTTGAAGTCTCCGCATAATACCGCCTTTACATTAGTTTTCTTGCACAACTTTTTTAATAAGGCATCTAAAGTTTCGAAAAAAAGATTAATGTTAGACATGTAGGGAGGCCTATAAATACATACTACTACTAACTTATGTTTTGGCAGTTCTATCGCACAACATTCAAAAACACCTGTGATAGAAAAACTCATTAAATCGCTTAATTCCTTGCATTCGAGATAATTCTTTACTAAAATACATGAACCTCCTCGTCTTTGCTCCCTTCTAGAGTAGCATGACGCCAGTTTAAAGTTTGGTATTTTAATTAGTGTTTCTTGGCCAGAAATTACAAAATGTTCCGTTAAGCATATTATTTCTATGTTGATTTGATTTTGCAATAACTCCTGAATATGTACTGTTAGTTGGTCAGATTTATTTAGAAGACCAGCAATGTTTTGGTGCATGATGTGCATATAGTTATAAAAGAAAAAGCTCCGAATTGTTCGTTATAGTGCTTGCTTGATCCTTGTCCATTCGTTCATTTATACAAGAAGTCGAATTTATTTTACACTCTTCGATATATTTTGCAGAATTTGCTGCAATGAACATGATCATATTCTGTATGTCACTAAATATAGATTGAAGTCCAAATTTATTTATCCTTCCGGAACGTCTATCAAACATTTTGTCGTCGTAACTTAAATTTCTATTGCTGTCCAAGAAATATGCGTGTTCGTGAGTGAGTATGTCAAGGTATAATAAGTTGTTGAAAGTTTCCACTCTTGAATTGTAAAGGTAGTTATTATTAAAAAACTTGTACGTTGGGGTGCAGATTATAACGTTAGTGTTCGTTATGTCTTGTAACACTTGTCTTATTTGGACGACGCAGTCTAAGTATCTGTTCGTAAGTGTGAAGTCCTCTACTCCCAGCAATATAATACAGTAATCGTTTAAGGTGTAGTTTGAGAGTTTCTGTTTTATTCCGTTTAGTTGAGCTTGTATGTTTCCGTGTGGGGTGATATAATGGCAAATATCGGACTCAGCTAAAGAGTTTTTTGCAATGTATAGAATGTTATTCTTATTGTCAGTACTTAAAATACAAATTTGATTCCGTTCCACATTATAGTTCTCTTGTAGCTTGGTCTTATTTTGAGTTGTTGGCTTTCCATTTGATTCTAACATATTTTTGTTTTCCTGCTTTTCCGTTTGAGTCTGTTTATTGCGTTTTTTACTATTGCTTAAATTCTTATTTGGTGTTGATGTTGACTTAAGTTTAACTGGAGTACTGGCAACTTTCTTGTAAATATCATTTTTTTTCATAAGACTTTCTGTACTTTACTTTCTGACTTTTTGTAATGACGACGTTATGTGGAATTTTGCTGATTATGATTAAATTATTATTTGTTTTTGGTTCCGTTAAATATCAGGTTATGAGAGATTATTTTGCATGTTCACAAAATCAATCAAATAGTTATAATGAATGTATAATAATATATTACCAATTCTTTCACTAATTCAATCTATTTATTTTTTTCAATATTTTTTCATGAAATCATTTAAATTGTATCTTTAATGTAAATAATGTAATCATTAGCTCTTAAGTTAATGGCATTAAAAGGCTTTTTTATTTTGATTTATTTATAATGCTTCGACTTAACCTTTGGAAGGACGTGGATCCGCAAACTCAACTACAGTTATCTGAAAACAAAATCCCTTTTTTTTTGAACGGGGGTTAAAATTGCGTGAGGTCTTTTGGCGAGGATCCGCACCTCGACAGTAGGTAGGTATAACGGAATTGCGCGGATTCACGTCCATACACCAAAATGTTTATGCACCAAAAGGAAATATTGAATTCTCCTCTGAAACCTTATTGATTACGAAATCGATAAGGTTTCTAAACGTGCCCAAAAATGGCAAATATTATTGCAAAGGTAGTATTGCTCACTTTACTCATTTAAAATGATTGACAATAATTTGTAAGTACTTTCCTTCATTAATTATTTTACATGTGACGACGATGTAAGTACCCGGAAAAACTATTTGCTATCCTTTACTACATACAAAATAAAAACACATAAAGTAATTCAAATTGAGCTACAAAATTAATTAATTTACTATAATTAAATTAAATTTTGAATTTGCTTACAAATAATTCAGACGTCCCCTTTTAGTTCTTCGTCCATTGCTGTTGGTGCGGAAAGCAAGGTCGGTGCTATCGTTAGGTATCCTCATTCTACGATCGCAGTATACACACGACTAATACAATACAATGAGCTACACACAACTAACTCACTTGTTTTCGAACTTAGTACATAGATCCAATATCGCTGTTCTATGATTTTCCTTCCTTAACTGCGAGAGGGGCGCTGCCAATCGCGGGGAAAATCCCCTATTTGCGGGGAATTTAGGGCTAGCGCGGGGAGAGTACGGAGAATGACAAAAATTGGGGAATTTCGGGGAATCCAGACCAGACTATTTCCAATACTGATTTGGATGTATTTTATAACATCAAACAATGCCTCAGAGTCTCAATAATGCCACCATTGCTTAATACATACCAACAAGGTATAGCTAAAGCGGTTCCCTGCTTCTTTTAAAATTCGAGCCTAATCGAAATATAATGTCTCCTAATGAAGCTGGCAAAAATTGGCTGTACTCCGCACCTACGACAGTTCTTCGCCAGCTACTTGAAAGATCGACAGCAGTACGTTGACTACAACGGGTTCGAATCCGAACCATACTACAAAACGTCAGGCGTGAGCCAGGGTAGCAATGTGGGTCCTCTCGAATTTATTTTAATGATAAACGACTTACCAGACGTAGTCAAACATTGTTTATGTTTATTGTTTGCAGATGACCTCAAATTGCTGCTCGAGGTCAAGGGTGAGTCGGACTGTGGGAGATTGCAGGAAGACATAGATAGAGTGGTAGAGTGGAGCCATAAAAATAAAATCTATTTCAACACAGCGAAATGCTCAGTGATGACACGCGCGAGGACTGGCTTAGCCTACGAATAAAAAGTAGAGGAAGCGCCGATGCAGCGAGTGTCTAGGTACGAGATCTTCTTAGATCTCGTACAATCCTGAGGTACTCCTGCACTGCTTACGCCGGATCTAACTTTCCGGGATCATAGTTAAGATATGCAGGAAGGCGTACAGAAACCTGGGTTTGGTACTGAGAAAGTCAAAGGGATTCACAAACATTACCACACTCAGGGTGCTGTATGACGCTTTGGTAAGGAGTCACTTGGAACACAGTACGGTGATTTGGGCTCCTCATAAAGCGAAATACAATGTCATGCTGGAGCGAGTACTGAATAAATTTACAAGACATTTGTATTTCAAACTTTATGGGGTGTGCATACCCATTTTATCCACTGATGTATCCTACACTGTTTGTACTGGTTATGGTGGGGTACAACGAACTCAGAGTGCGCCGCGAATTTACACTGCGGCGTATGCGCTAAAGCTCCTGCGCGGAGTAGCTTATAAATAACCCGGGTATGCTGCGTCACCTGAAGCTGTCCGTGCCAGACCGGTACGTGAAGGCGGTGGCGACCGCCACTGCTGGCGTGCCTGCTGCCAAAACCAACCTACTGTCAAAAACACCCCTCAGTGTACTAAACGACGTCTTTAAGAGAATTGACATATTTTCGTACAATCTGAATGCAATCTGAATTCGTAAGTTTTGCTGAAATAAGTTAGTTGTATATACAACTTGTTTTTTTTATATCCCACAACTCTAAGGTATGATTGAGACCATATCAAAGAATCAACTGGCATATGAATTAAGTTTCAATCGTCCTTTTTTTTCATTTTCTACACAAAATAATTGGACAAAGTCACGATTATTAATGTAAAACACCCTTATGTGAAATATGACAACGTCACATTTTCTTAGCTCTATTTAAGAATGATTGGTTTGAATAAAAACGATATACTCGAATTTATCAATGAAACTTAGAACCTAGGCACATCGAGGGTCTATTTTGTACGAGAAGCAAACAAAATTAGGTAGGTGAACTTTATAAGATATTTTAGTTTCATCAAATTCAGCTTCTATTGTTTTTAAAGGACGCAACCAAGACAACGCTAGGATGATGGAAAGGATCAATTGAAATAAGTTAAGTGAAAACCAACTGGCCTAAATGTTTAACTAAGATTTATAAACTTACTAGCTGTCCCGCGCAACTTCGTCTGCGTCACATTTTCCCCGTTTCCGCAATATTTTTCATTGCTGCTTCGCTCCTATACAGCGCCATCTATTAAATACTTACTCAATCCAAACAACAGATACCGCCATCTGTTAGAATCGTTTGGAGGTAACATATAACTGTGACTTAATTTGCAATAAAATAATATTGCGACTATAAGTTTAGAAGCTATCCCATCTTTCAAGTTGGATCAAACTGCACACGGTGTGCTTTGATTAAAATCGGTTAAGTAGTTTAGGAGTCCATCCCCGACAAACAACGTGACACGTAATTTATATATAGGTATATAGATGAAACCTGGAACTTTTGGCAATTTGGTATAGCACTGGCTTTATTTTTCTTAACTTTCAAACTAAGCTGATTTTACAACCAAATTTACCAAATTGTCAAATATCAATAATGTTTTATTTTGATATTCAGTTGAAAATTGACTGCAGGGATTTGACAGATTTGTGTAAGTCGATGTTTGTGTGTGTGTTTTATGGGATTAGGGTATGTTAAACAAGTTTTGTTAAAGTAATCAATTTAATTTTATTGACTTTCAAAGTGTCCGCCATGGTATTCCAAGCACACGTTTAGCCTGGTGCGAATCTGCCTATTCAAGTAAACATTGTTTTGGCGCATTTCATTAGCTGCTTCTTCAATTCGCCTAAGTAAATGGTCACTTGTTTTTTTTTTATACACCTTACTTTTTAATGTACCCCACACATAAAAATCTAGTGGGGTTAGGTGTGGTGATCGCGCCGGTCACGCTATAGTCGGGCTTCCACGCCCGATCCAACGTTCTGGGTATTGTTGGTTTAGGTATTCCCGTACGTGTGTCCTATAATGGGCAGGCGCGCCATCGTGTTGGATCCACATTGTGCGAATTGTCTCCAGATCCACATGCTAAAAAAAAAACTAAGAATATTAGTTTTCGTAAAAACGTTAAATAATTTTCTGAATTAAGGCGGTGCGGGATTTCTATGAGACCTATTAATTTATTATTTAAAATTTCCGCCCACATTTTGACAAAAAACTCATGTTGGTAAGAAGTTTCCCACACAGCTTGCGGACACTCTGTTTTCCATTGATGCTGTTTTTTTTTAATTAAAAGCCCCAGCGCGTGTAAATTGGGCTTCGTCCATCCATACAATGTTACCTATCATATTTGGGTCCTGAACTAAAAGTTCATTCATGCGATGACAAAAGGCTATTCTCGAAAAATTATCGGCGGGGCCTTGAGCTTTGCGATAATGGTAAGGATGGAGCCCATTTCTTTTCCATAATTTCCACACTAAGTTGTGATACACTCCAACTATTACACCCACACGTCTCGTAGATAATGTTGGATCTTCAATTATTAGGTTCATGATCCTAATTTCTTGAACCTGAGTCAAATTCAAGGCGAACATGATCTTAAACCATTTTCCCGAAATCGTCTATGTATCTGTAAGAAATAAAGGTGCGCTTAAAATGTGACATAGGTACGAGTGGGAACAAAGGCAACCGGGGAATTTTCTGCCTACTTGGTTTTGTTTAAACCGGCTTCAAATTAAACACGCAGCACCTCTCCCAGAACTACAATTAAATATCTTTCGTCACGTCATCACGTACCTATTCAAACCGGCATTCACCTGCACACCACATAACTATTCAACACGACTGATCGCGACGATAGGTCTTGGTGAAATAAATGAATGCGAGTGGACTGTATAACATGTAATAGGATAAGATAAAATATGAAATAACAAAATGATAAAAAGAAATTACGAAAATATGGAATATGGAATAAGTTTAAAATGCGCGAGCGCAGCCGTGCGTGAAGGCGGAACACAGCTGACTGGTTGGCGCGGGGCCCGCTCTTGGCTGTGAGCCGTGCGACGAGCCGCTGTCCCCGCACCCCTCCTTCTCTGCCGCCGACGCCCGGCTATGTTGAGGTCTGTGGCCTCAACATACTCCCCCCGTTGAAGAGTCTTCAATTGTAGTAACGGGCAGCGGGCAGATGGTGTTGTAGGCGCGCCGGATGACACCATTTCTGGTGTGGATGTCGGCGACCCTCGCGACGCCATCTCTGCCTGGGAGAACATGTGTGATGCGTCCTAGAAGCCACATAAGAGGAGGTAAGGTTTTGTCCTTTATGACGACCAATGTTCCTTCCTTGAGCTCGCCAGACGACCGGCACGTCACGGACGTTGACATTCTGGATCTGTGGATGAGGCAGCAAGATTAGAGAACGACCAATAAGGAAATGTGTTAGGGTTAAAGGAGCGAGGTTGGAAGGATCGTTGGATAGTGGAGTTAAGGGCCTTGAATTTAAGGTAGCCTCAACTTGAATTAAACAAGTAGCCATTTCTTCGAAGGTTAGGTTTGTTGAACCCAAAATGCGTCGTAGATGATGTTTGGTGGATTTAAAAGCCGATTCCTAGAGGCCTCCGAAGTGTGGCGTATAAGCAGGTATGAAAGAAAAGTTTATACCAGGATCGATGATGTTTAGGTTTAGGTCTTGCGAAAGCAGCCTGGCCAACTCATTGAAAGCACCGACAAAGGTTGTGTCGGAAAATATGTTACGGGGCTTTCCCCTTCGAGCAATAAAGCGACTAAGTGCAGCTAAGAAAGCTTCCTTTGTAAGGTCCGACACAAGCTCGAGGTGGACGGCTCTCGTAGCTAGACACACAAACACACAAATGAAGCATTTGATGAGCCTGCATCCTCTACCTTTCCGGTCAGCTATCATGATGGGACCGGCATAGTCTACCCCTGTGTCAAAAAATGGAAACTCTAAATGTAGACGCTGCTCTGGGAGATTACCCATGACAGGTTGAATAGTGTTGGCCTTGATCCTGCAACATTTTACACATTGGTGTGTAATCTTTTTAGCCAGGTTCCTACCTCCAATGGGATAGTAGTGATGACGAACAGTGGCCAATAGAAGCTGTGGTCCAGGATGCAAGAGGCGTAAATGGAACATGTTGAACAAGAGAATGCAAATTGTATGAGAACTAGATAATAGAATTGGATGTTTAATGTTATAATCATAAAATGAGTTATTTAATCTTCCTCCAACACGAATAAGATTAGAAAGAGTATCAAAAAAAGGAGACAAAGATAACAGTTTATTCTTTGCTGGTAACGGTTTACCTGATTTAAGTAAGCGGTACTCTTCCGGGAATGATTCTATTTGACTGAGTCTTAGTAATAAGTTTAAAGAATTGTTAAGTTCAATGGAAGTTAGTGAACCAGACTCAAGTGATTCTTTATTGCATTTATTTATGAATCGCATGACATATGCCGTCACACGCTGTAATGTGTTAAAGTTTGAAAATTTTGAAAATAACGCAGCAATAGGATTTTCAATAATATCATTAGAGACATGACAAGAAACGACTGTTTCTGGTAACCGGGAATGATTACGATGTGATTCAGGGAACTGAGGCCATGAAGACGTATCTCTGCTAAGAAATTGTGGTCCTGACCACCACAATGAAGACGACAACAGCCTGTCAGTACTAAGTCCACGCGAAGCGAGGTCTGCGGGGTTTTCAGCTGACGGTACGTAGTGCCAAGCTTTTCCTCCTACAGTTTCCTGAATTTCAGACACTCGATGACGAACGAATGTCTTTAATTGATTTGGTGAAGTAGATAACCATCCCAAGACGATGGTGGAATCACACCAGAAATGGACTTCATCAAAATTCAAAGTAAGTGACTGACGAACCTTTGAGTACAACCGTGAACCCAACAAAGCACCACACAGCTCAAGCCGCAGTATAGTTGTGGGTTTGATTGGAGCTACCTTGCTTTTAGCGGTAAGGAGATGTCCAGTAACCTCGCCGTCTCTCAAAACACTGCGAACATAAACACACGCCCCATAAGCTTTTTCGGATGCGTCAGTGAATATATGCAGCTGTAGACAGGACGCAGAGTCACACAACACCCACCGAGGTATCTTGAACTCGTTTAAAAGGTGCAGACTATTTTGAAAGTCATTCTGTATTTGGTTAAAAGACTGACCTGATGTAGTTCTGGCGGAAGCGTCAAAAACTACCCTTAATTTGGTGGTTGTTCTTGACTCCTTTAGAACACCATGATGAGGTAAATAATTTGAACATGTTGAGTCGAGTGGGCGTCTAGTTGATTCAGACATGTGTCCCAGCTCTATGTACTCATTTATGAAGTCGATGTATAGGCTTTTAAGGTGAGGATCTCTATCCAAACGACGTTCAAGAGATAGAAATCGCTGCTTAGCCATCATGCATGAATCACCCAATACGTCCATTGACTCTTTAAAAGGAATACTTACCACAAATCGCCCATCAGAATTACGATATGTGGTATCATTAAAATGTTGTTCACAGGATCTCTCTTCACTAGAATGTTTGTGTATGGACGACACAGAATCTAACTCCCAAAACCGATCTAAATCTACTTGTAAGTTATTAGTGTGCATACAAACATGTGAAGAGGAATCCGACTGATGATATGCACCCGAGATGAGCCAACCTAATTTTGACTCAAGTAAAGTGGGCTTATGAGTACCTAATGCGATACGTCCAGTGCCTATGATACCCCAGAAGACTTCCGCACCAACAAGGACGTCGATCGAAGACGGAACATAATAAGTGGGGTCAGCAAGACGGACGTTCGTAGGTATACGTATGTTACTTGTGTCGACATAAGTATGAGGAATTGATGCTGATACTTTCGGCAAAACGAGGCAGTCGATGTTCAGTTCGTACTCACTGTCATCAATTGATTTTAATAACATTGAGCATCCCTGAGTACAACTAGAAGTTTTAAGATTGATACCCGTTACCTTGGACTTGGTAATGTAGGTAGGAACATGTATCTTACGAACAAAGTCTTCCGAAACGAAGTTTGTTGTACTTCCACTGTCCAGCAAGACTCGTGCTGTATGATGGTTACCGTCAGCACCGGTCACCCTCACGAGCGCTGTGGAAAGTAAAATTATTCGAGATGTAAACGGTTGACTAGCTGATAATGCAGTATTGTGTGCACTAGAAAGAACATTGTCAGTATCGATGTGCAACAGAGTATTGTGTTTTTGACGACAATATTTACAATGACCTAATTTACATCTGGCAACATCATGACCTGGACGAAGACAATTCATGCATATATTTGAACCCTCAGTCTTTTTTATACGAGCCTGTACTGATAGCCCTCTAAACTGCTCGCATGCAAAAATAAAATGATCCTGACGACACATGGGACATGACAATGGTTTTGCTAGTTTTTCAGCCACAGCACTGCTCTTTGGTTTGGTCGCATGTGTGGTGGGTTCGCTGTTAGTTGTCGCTACAGGCTTAGACTCTTCAATTGTCTCCAGTAAATCAGCTCTGCTACTGAGGAAATTAGTGAACGCAGATAATGTAGGAGGTTCGGAAAAACTGTTTCTGTGCTCTTCCCACTGACGATTCGTAACGTGGTCGAGCTTACTGGTCATTATGTAAATGACAAGAACATCAACGAAGGCGTTTTGAACTGGTTGACCAAGGGTTGCCAACGCTCTAAGATTTTTATTTGTAGTGTCAATTATGTAACGTAGTGACTTACTTGACTCCTTATCAATAGGTTGAACGTTAAAAAGTGCTTGCACATGATTGTTGACAAGCAATCTTTTGTTGTCATACCTCTCACAGAGTAACTTCCAGGCAGCGTCGTAGTTTTCTGATTTGAAGTCAAGGTTATTAATAACAAGAGAAGCACTACCCTTTAAGGAAGCACGCAGATAGTGTAATTTGTTAATTGTATCTAAGGTATTGTTATTATGTACTATAGAAACAAAGGTATCCCTAAATTCCAGCCAATCATGATAGCTACTTGAAAACTTGGGTAAGTCAATTTTGGGTAAACGAATTGAATTGTGTTTGTGTGTGCTAGTAATACAAGAATCCACCTCGGTTTCGGAGTTCTCCTCAAGAAGCTTTCTTGCGCCGCTGATCAACTGGCGTGCGGAAGCCACCAACGCGTAGTACAGCTTTTCAAAATCTTCGCGTTCCGCATATTGCTCGCTGGGGTCATCCACCAACGCCTCCAATTCATCCTGCAATGCATCATATTTCTCGTATAAGCTTTCAAATATATTAAGTCGATATTCGATTTCAATGACTTGTACCTCACTCAACTTTTCGCAAGACTTAGAAATATTTAAATAAGAAGTGAATTGCGTAAGCTTGGCTTTAATTGAAGCTCTCTTCTTAATAAAGCTTTTCATGTCTGCCATGACAATGAAATATATAGTAGTTGCAGTAAAGAAGAGAAGATAAGGAAAAAGAAGTTACTATTTAATTTTAATTAAAAATTGCTGATAATAAACTATTAGCAACAAGTTGCGAAGCGGGCACGTGAGCTATAAGCAGTAAGAGACGAGATTGCGGTTATAAAAGCGCTAGGCGTTTCAGACCAAATTTGCTGAGTAATGCTAAGTGAATGATGCAATGTTTACTTTACACAAAACTAGATAAATTCAATTCAATTCACTGAAAATAATGCAAAATATATCGTTTTAAATTAATAATAAGTATGATTTAGAATAAATGACGTCATAAATAACGGTATTGTGGTTGATGGACCTATAATAAATAAAATATTTAAATCACGTTTAAAAATGGTTTTTTTACACCTTGGTATTATATGATTTAAAGGAAACTGTTTAAACAAGTTGATAGGCTGAAGATTGAGGATTGTATGAATGATTAAATGAATGTAACTATTAAATAAGTTGAAAAGGGAAAATGACTAAGCAAAATGTTGGAACAAAGGAATTGGAACGTTCTCACGGTTTTATGCTGTCAACCTCTGATGATGAGCTGCCGACTGTAGCTCCGATGAGTAGACCCTGGGATCTTCCTGGTGCTGACCGACGAATGTTGACGTTAAAAGTCTTCTTGTCCCGAAGTCTCGACGAATTTTCTTGCGCCGCCCGTTGGTTTGAACCCGATGAAGACGGCTGTGTTGCCGTATCGACGTTCACGATGACCAAATGCAGACGATGACACTCGAAAAATGTAGACCCGAATGTTGTGCTTGAACCCGAAGATGAAGTTCTTTGTTCTCCAACCGACGAACCGTTGAATTCTTGAATTTTGAAAATTTCCGTTGTTTTCTTTGTTTGGTTCAAATGTTAACGGTAGAAGGACCAATGATCGCGACGATAGGTCTTGGTGAAATAAATGAATGCGAGTGGACTGTATAACATGTAATAGGATAAGATAAAATATGAAATAACAAAATGATAAAAAGAAATTACGAAAATATGGAATATGGAATAAGTTTAAAATGCGCGAGCGCAGCCGCGCGTGAAGGCGGAACACAGCTGACTGGTTGGCGCGGGGCCCGCTCTTGGCTGTGAGCCGTGCGACGAGCCGCTGTCCCCGCACCCCTCCTTCTCTGCCGCCGACGCCCGGCTATGTTGAGGTCTGTGGCCTCAACAACGACTGTTGAGCATGAGGTCCTGGGTTCGATTCCCAGGTCGAGCAAAGTGTTATTAGGTTTTGCTATTAAAATTTTCTGAATAGTAGCCACCGAGTCTGGATTTGTGTCCGGTTAGTGGCAATAGGCTTGCAGAGCCTTGTGTCCGATACTAAATTAGTAAGTCACCAGGAGCATAGCAGAATTATTTAGGTACAATTTTTTTCGAACCTTTTAATAATATCAACAAGCGAAACCTATTGAGCACAGCCTTATCCGGTACGAAGAACAGACATCTTGCTACATGTAAGACGCTGTGTATTTTGTAACTGTAGCACTTCTTAAGAGCGTTTACACCTTACGGCATTTCATACAAACTTTCAAGTCGTTATTTTCTGAAATGACTGAACAGATTTTAATGAAACTTCCTACGCATAAGCAGTATACATAGGTCTAAAAAGTTACTAAAAAACATTTTCGAAATGTCTTTTAAAAATGAAGATATTTGGAAATTTCTGTTTCTTTAGATAATTAATAGAAATCGCTCTAATTTAGCTGTAACATCATTTAACGAAAATGTTTTAGTAACTTTTTAGACCTGTGTACTGCTTATGCGTAGGAAGTTTCATTAAAATCTGTTCAGTCATTTCAGAAAATAATGACTTGAAAGTTTGTATGAAATGCGGTAGGGTATATGTATACACTCTTAAGAATATTTAAATTCTGTGTTATGTCTGATTTTATATAAATTGATTTTTAAGTATTAGAAGTTTATTTATCAATTTATTTGGTGTGTGTTTGCAAACCACTATTGTATTGAGGTTATCCTGTAAAGATAGTGTGTGTAAGTTTAATATTATCCTTCATAAAGAAAAAAAATTATAGCTAATAAAATAGTGCAAAAAAATTTTCAAAAAAAATAAGGGCCACTAAAGATTTAAATAAAAACAATTTTTTTTGTACCTGCTACAAAGTAAATTATCACGTAGCCCGAAGTTTTGAATAGTATTTTGTTTTAAGTTATAGATATAGTTTTTTAGAAGTTGATAAAATAGTGTTTTTATTCCAGAATTATAATTTATAAGAACTTGTGGGGGGAATAAAAATGAAGCGGGGAATTGAGAACATTGTCGCGGGGAATCGAGATTATTTTATTGGCAGCACTTACCCAACAATACTGAAGACTTCAGTATTGTTGGGTTTTCCTCCAGGAATAAAATGCTTAGTAATGAAATTAAATTATGTTTATTTTTGCAAATAGGTTTTTACAAACACTTTTACACGTCGTGTTTTTTTAAACTAGATAAGGCCGGTGCTTCGTACCTGACCAGTTAAAACTCATTAAAGTTGGAGAGTTGGGGCTCACTACGTCACAAGTAGGTATAAAAATTACCTACATGTGACGTCTGCGCCATTTCAACTCAATATATCTCCGTAATTATATGACCACGTGAAAAAAGAAAAAATATGTGTCCAATACTTTTCAACAATCTACACGAAAGACAAAGAAAAAAAAATTGTGATCATCCCCTAATGTCGTAGTCAAACCCGCGACACCTTGTATATAGGTGACAAGCGTCAGCGCTCAGACCCAACCGTACATTATTATTAGAGTATTTCTCGATATTATGAATGTGTTGTGGTGACAACACGAAATTTGCACAACAGGCGGTAGATGGAAATAATTTTTTAATACAGTTGCTCAAAAAGTGGCGTATTGCAGGGACGTATAGCGTTCGGGATGTGGGCTATTACACACTCGAGCTTTTTCTTTACCATTTCCGAACTCGTGCGTTCTCTTTCCCAACTGTCAAAATAATGTCTATGAAAAAAACCAACCACGGAGTTTTCACTAAAAAAAATCATAGACGTTTTTATGATTCATGCAAATATTTCTAAAAAGAAGCTACTAATTTGTTTCAATATCAGATTTAATTATTTGATTCAATGAGTTAGGTTAGGTTTCATTTCATTTTCATTTCATATCAATAAAAAAAAACTACTGAAGACTTGGCTGTATGGGCATAGTTCCCTTTGCCTACCCAGAATGGGTGAAGAAAACAAAAAAAAACTCTGCTTATATTCTTTTACGGTTGGCGCCATTTTCCAAAAATGTTCTTTACTATATTGCTTAATTTTTTCGCAACTGTATTAAAAATAGTTGTTCAGTACACGTGCGGAACCGTCATTGCAACTTGTTCCGACTGTCAACCCTCACCTTCGGCTTCGCCTCGGCTCGGGTAGACATTTGTCGGAACTCTTTGCAATTTCCGCACTCGTAATGAAATATACTATAGTTGTGTCAACATGCAATAAAAATAAATTTTGTTTCGTCACTGCCACAGTACACTTTAGTTTTCACTTTTATCACATTTAAAAACACTTTAATCCATTAAAAAAATATGTGAATGCAGCCCATAGGGTTTCGTCTGTCAGTGTCTGGACAGCACGCAGTCGCACAATAACTTTTTACTAAGATTAATAAATTTAAGTTACGGAGCAGAATTAACGTGACCGTACTAATTGACGTCTCGATGACTGATGTTGAGGTATGTTCCGCGACGCGACCATCATCATCTGCCTAGCCTTTTCTTGGGGTCGGTTTCCAGTCTAACCGGATGCAGCTGAGTGCCAGTATTTTACATGAAGTGACTGCCTATCTGACCTCCACACCCCAGTAACTGGGAATACGATACCCCTTGGTAAGACTCGATGTCAGACTTTTAGCTTCTGACTACTCGTAACGACTGTCAAATATCTACAAATGACAGCCAGGACCAACGCTTTCCGAGGCACGGGGGAAACTCGATATGTAATTATGGTCACCCATCCACAGACCAAACTCGGCAAGCACGGCTTAACCTTAAAGATTGACCTGGGTGGCTGTTATTATTTAGCCACGAGCTTCTCGTTACCTTTAAAGTTGGGGAAGATCTGATGTTGATCTTCGCACATATACAATAATAGACGGCAAATCTGTCGTTATTGCTGCAATCGCTTAGATGTTTATTGTTTACACAATATCATAACATAACATCACGCCATCATCTGTATGGTGTCGGACGTAAAGAATAGCACTATCCCATATCTTCCCGTGGGTGTCGTAAAAGGCGACTAAGGGACTTGCCAGAGAATGGGCAGCAGCGTTCTCTGTGCTTTTGTAACCACCGTACTGCGATCGCCAACCCGCCTGCCAAGCGTGGCGATTATGGCAAAACCCTCCAAAATATCAATATGGCAACACTTGGGGGAGGCCTACGTCCAGCAGTGGACGTCTTTTGGGCTGAAATGATGATGATGATAAACATCACGCCTGTATGCTCTCAGTGGTACGCAGATGTGTAGGTACAGTACACTTACATTTCGATAGTTGGGTATTATAAGTTCCTTTATGTTGTGGATAAGCCTATTAGAATGACATGTATTGTTAACAATATGTTATATGCAAATGCAATGTACTTAATATTTAAAAAAAAAACTTTTTGCAAATAATAAATCAGACTTCAAAAACAAATTAAAGTGAAAAATAAGTTTAGCTTCAGCAGTCGGTGCCAAAAAAGCTGAATCAATGCAATAAAAGTCACCGACTTCTGAAGCTAAACTGCTTTTTTTCACTATATAATGCTGGTCCTGCTCCACAACCATAGGGGCTATCAAATTACCATGTGAAGTTACTGTGGAAGCTGCAGAAGATTGTATAAATATCTTTGCTTTGTATAGATTCAATCTCTTAGTACCTATTATATAATTGCATAGCACATGTGTGAAAACTATGTACTGTAAAGCCACCATTTACTGAGTACCTACATCTTACACTGACGCGAATTTACCCTGGCGGTTGAGTAAATGTCATGCTCACTTAAATGCCACGCTGATGGCGGCGGGTGTCTCGGGTCATTTAGTTCCCTTCAATATGGTTGAGTTGAATGATGGCTGATACATGCGTCATGTTCGTGAACGGGCGCTGTCAGTTGTGCCTGGTCATCTCTTAGCTGCCACGGTTTATTTTAATTATTTTATTTTTAACTTTATTTTCGAATTATTGATTTCGTCTTTTACTCTGGACGCTCTTAACTTGCCCGTATTTCTACATCGTTCTCACATACTAGTAATTCTCAACACGATTGATGTAACCAAAATTTTGTAACATATTTTGATTTAAAAGAGTGTCCATGGAGTTTCTTGCCCATTCTTCTCCATAGAGATCTACGCTTTGGAATGGGCAACTACAGTACTTTCACAAGTTATTATGTCTTGTGACTGGGACTGTAGCTTCGCGTTCTTCTTTTTTGTTCTTTGACTTTCAAAAGTGCCTGTAATGGTCTAAGTAATTGAAATAAATGCTTTGAGTTTTGAGTTTTTTTGAGTTTTATAATGTGATTTGAAGTCGGTTTAATTTTTTTGCAAAAAAGTTTTTCGATACCCGTTTCAACTTTGATGAGGAAAAATTTGTATATTTTAATGGAATGTGTGTACAATATTCTGTGACACTCAGTCATCATCACTCGTGAGACGCGCGCAATTTGCGCGGCGGATATTCCGCGGTACCTGTTATACTTTTTATTAGCCACATGACTTTATTTCCGTGGAACTACTATCTTTTTTTGTGAATCTCTCTCAGGTCAACCGACGCGGTCGTCGGCAGCTTAAACGCCACTTTTGGCCTCAAGACAGGTCCAAAACAACTTATAAATTATAAGTAAGAGCGTTCATTCTAAGGGACTTGAGGACAGCAAGGGACAGGAGGGCAGGCTGGATTAGATCAAGGAATTTCGACCTTCTTTCCTTTATTTACTTATAGGAATTTTTGACATCGAGTGCCTCGTTAGCCTAGTCGCGAGCACTACTAATTAACAAGAGGTCCTGGCCCTCTGCCTTTACTTGGCCCGACCTAGGAATCGAATCTTCCTGTGCAGTGTTATTGGGTTTTATCAAAAGAGATTTCTCAGAAACTACGGTTATGTGAAATTACAGTATTTAATAAAGTATAGGTACCCAATTACTGGGTTGTGGAGTTTAGATAGGCAGTCGCTCCATGAACAATACTGGTATTCAGCTCTAACCGGTTAGACTGGACGCTGACCCCAACTTGGTTGGGAAAAGGCTAAGCAGATGATGAGTATGGTAAAAAGTTTGCTTGGGAGGGCCCCTTTATTTGCAAAAACTATTTGCAAATAAACATTATTTAACAAACAACCTTTAAAAACGATTGTGATTAATTTCAATAAATGTTGTAACAGACAGATGTGTTGCTGTGGAGTTTGTTCCGCCACTTCTTCTTCCCAGCTATAACACTAGGAAGTGGCGAAGGGCCGAAGTTTTGGGGTACCTACTGGCTGACTTGTAATTTTGACGTTCAAAAAGTGCTGATTATCAGCCTCATTTGAATAAATGATTTTTGATTTAGATTTTTGTTAATGTTAATTGGCAAGATTACGATCACTTTTTAACCGACGAAAAAAGAGGAGGAGCTTCTCATTGCGACACGTAACATATTCTTTTATTTTCTGTGTATTCCGATAACGTAACGGGACTAACCCACAGTATTACTCCGAACACACTAACCTTTGACCTTACTCGTGATAAACTATGTTCTGCGCTTAAAAAATGGCAGGCCAAGTATTTTATTGAACGACGTGGGCTCAAAACTTTTCATTTTGCTTGCTGATGTGACAAACCTAACAACGAATTAAATGTGTATGTACCTATACCCTCTGGAAGTCGGAAGATGCGCATGCGGTTAAGGAAGGAAAAATCATGAATACCTAATAATAAGCCGAAGCATTCTGCGGCAAAAAAAAAATAGTAAGATACATAATTAGTAGTGCTTCGCTCTCCGTGTAGAGCAGTCGTGAGTTTAATAATATTGTGCGATGAATCAAACGGACGTCATCACGAATATCCTGGAGAGTGTCTTCAACACTGGACCGATGTACAAAGGCCCTTCTTCGTTGCCCCTCGATAAAAGTATCTATTCGGTACCGTCCTACAAGGACATCGTGAGACCGTTCGATACGGGGCCAATCAACAAGGGACCAAACTCAAGACCAATCAGCAAGCGACCTACCTCAGGGCCGATCGGCAAGGGGCCTACCGTGACACTGATCCACGAGGGGCCTACCGTGACACCGTCTACTGTGAGACCAATCGCCAAAAAGTCTACCGCGAGACCGTTTCACGAGACGACTCACCGAAGACAATGGGGTTCTTGGACACCGTCACACGAACGGTCTACCCTCAGACCGATCTACCAGAGGCCTACCGTGAGCACGTTCTCCAAGTGGCCTACTACGAGACAGCGTTGGAACTTGAAGCCGCCCGATATCGAGGTATGCATCAACTTGCACTTCTTCTTAGCGTGTCGAGTGCAATCTAAATTGTCTCTGTAGCGTCCATCAGTTCCTTTATTGAACACACATCAGGACACGTTTAACACGATAGTAAGTGCCCCATCGTTTGTAGAACAGCACCAATAATCTAGTCTAGTTGAAAAATTAATGAGCGAGGAGTTGTGTTTACAAATCCATGGTTTTGTAATATATAAAGGCCTTGGAGTAAAATTGATGTTGATGAAACATAATACAAGTCAAATTTATCAAACTGTGTTAATGTCAATGTTATGCATTTTTACGGAGTGTTTCGCAGTGTTTTGCATAGTAACGATACAACTCTCAACTCTGCTACTGCAGAGAACCTTGACCATACGATCATGTTTAAACCTTGATATAATAAACGAGACATTCAAAATACTGTTTGTTTATAAGCCATTTAATTATGGACTGTTGATTAAAATAATTCGTTTTCCCGCATTGGTTTCCCGTGGTGAACAAACAAATGACTGTTCTAAAGTAGGTACATACAAAAACTTAGCAGGTTGAACGCAATAAATATTCCGACGATTAACTCAATACAGGAATACCTATTATTAGGGATGACATGAATGTCTGCGAACCAAATAGTCCTCAAGTATTCAAGTACGAAAATGTAAATGACCTAAATTAATAGGTTGATTCAAAACAAGAAAATAGTCAATAGATAGAATATGCGTCATTATTTGTTTGTTTCCACCATGAATAACGATGACACACAGGTATTCACACAGTTACTGTACCTTTGAAAGCCGCAACTCAACAGAAACCTTACAGCATTGACCATAAAGCACACTATGATTTCAGCAGATGTTTAGGGACATCAACCACAATATAACTAGAACAGCGAACACTGTAATTTTGGCAGTGATGCGAAATCAGAAGTTAAAACTAAAATCACTAGTTAAAATAAGTCACAGTGAATGGGCTGTAGCTTGTAATCCGTCCGATCATTTGGCATTCAATTCTCAGATGACGCTGTGTTTAGTTGAATATCTGGCGGAATGACTATCATGAAATTTCTTGTCATCATCATTATTCTCCTGCCCTTATCCCAATTTATTTGGGGTTGGCGCAGCATGTCTTCTTCCACACTTCTCTGACACTCGTCATCTCAGCATGCACCTCCTGTCTAGCCATATCATCCTTCACACAGTCCATCCTTCGTTTGTTTGGTCTTCCTCTACTCTTATACCCATCCACATTCATACTCAACATGTTCCTCACTACTTTTTCCTGTATCCGTCTAAATTACCATTTGTGTCGCGGTTATCCATATTTAGAGGGTAATTACCTTCTTATGTCATTTGAATTTGTGCAGGTCAAGCGGACGACCCACGTATCAACTGTCACCGGGTTTGACCATTCCACAAATTTGGAGAACTTCCTCTGGGTAGCACTAGGGGGCTTCGTGGTACTGGTGCTGATGGCGCTCATAATGAAACTCGGGAATCCTATTCGCAGAGGTACGTCGGAAGCAGGTCTTTCATTTCATAGGATATCTTCGTTGTATTGTTGGGTCAAGCATGAATACATTGCTATGCTTCCATTACATACCGAGTTTCCTCCGTGCCTCGGAAAGCACGTCAATTTGTTGCTCCCGGCTGTCATTTGTAGATCTGTGACAGTGGTTAAAGGTCGTTGGCCCGAAAGTCTGACAACCAGTCTTACCAAAGGGTATCGCATTACCCAGTACTCATCAGGTTGTGGAGGTCAAATAGACGTGGGGCAACGTTTAAAAAAAATAAAAATAATAATAGGAAGTCGCTCCCTGTAAAATACTGGTATTCAGCTGCATTCGGTTAGACTGAAAACATCGTTGCTAAAAGGCTAGCAGATGATGATGAAGACGTTGCTATTCTATCCACTACGTGAGTCTGATAGTCCGCGACGAATGGTCCACGAGCGGATCTGTTTCTTGAAATATCTTGACACGTGACTTTATTAACTTTAACGTATTATTTAATGTTATTTACGATGTTTTAATCAATTTTAATGTTTATTACAGTAAGAAGACAACTGTCGAACGCACGGGCTGCTCCAAATTTGATAACCCGTAGACGTAAGTATTTCTACAAAAAACCTTAAGCCAGATGTTTTTGTAATTTAAACTTTAAAAAAGAATTACCTATTTGAAACGTTCTTGTGTTCAACTGTTATAATTCTAATCAAATTCTGGTAAGGCTTACGCCTTACCAGAATTAAAACTGTTTAATTTCGTCCGTTATTTTTATTGTCTTACTGCTAATTTCACTTTTCAACATTTCAGAGGACCGCGACGACAGCAACTTGGACACTGGCTCTCTTCTTCGCCTGACGGACACTGCCGCTTCCACGGACGCTGGACCTCTCTACGACGACTTGCCCCCCCCGTACTCCGAATGTGTGAACACCAACAAGACCGACACTGAGGAGCCTCCGCCACGTTTTTCCGCCTGCTTCGTTACATACACCCACACCAAAGATACAGAACCAAAAGTACATATACAACGACAAAACGTTATTTTTGAACATGAAGACGAGTCCATTGAAATGAATAATTCTGAAGACGAAGACAGGATCAGAACAGAACTAGTTCTGGTCAACGGTAGGATAGTCGAGAGGCCGAAGTTAGATCTGAATAGCCATAATAATGAGACGGAAGTAGCCAGTAACGATAATGTTAAAGGAAGTAGAGATGTAGACGTGAAAGACAGAGTTTTGTACAGTGATGAAACTGGTCATGTGAAAGTGAATATTTATTAGGCGCATATCTGGGATAGAATTCGACGGAGAAAGTCGTTAGGCTGAGGCCTCATGAGTGCGTTGCGTTGAGATCTATTGTCGAATGAAGACTAAAATCAACACTGAGATATTGCGCTAGTGCGTTGCGATGCCGTGCGTCGTCCTCTTGCGTTGCATAGTGCAGCAGTTAGCTGCGGGTGTGGTTTACTATGCGTTGATCCGTGGTGACGACGCAACGCAACTCGGTAGTAAGGCCTCAGCCGTAAATTTCATGATGATAAGAATTTAGAAAACGCTCGCCAATGAGCGTTTTCTAAATAGCTTAGGAGATTAGATTCCAAAAATACCTTTGCAGATCTCGATATAGTATTCTAGGAAATAGTTTGTGTCATTCATCGCTGTAGATATCTTCTTCTTATGAAGTTATGATCTTATTTTGACTGCAGATTTCCTACTATTGACAAATATTTGCATTGTGTTCAAAGCAATTAAATGTTATTTATTATATCGTTACATTGGTGCTTGTTCGCTCTTTACAAAGAACATAATATTCCGTCTAAGATTGTATTAATTTACTTAACTTCTTTTTTATGCGAGACTAATCAATACTTTTTCTTTACCTTTTTTATTAAAAACCCAGTTTAATAGTCGAAGTGCTTTATTAATACAACTAAAACAACTTATATCTAAAGTTTAAATAAATAACTTCTATCTTAAGGTACTTAGTTCTAAACTTTTACATATTAATATAATTCGAGAACCATGCTCTCTCAAACTCTTCCTTATTTACTTTAGTTCCACAGTGGCAGATCTCTTGTAAAAGATGGAATTTACAATTGTATTGTATGTGATGTCGCTTGCGCGTCTCGTCACCAACGTCCAGTAATGCAGAACAAACACCTAAGTTGAAGAAAGCATGGTTGTGATAAATCTTTTATATTAGTTACAAATTATAAATGCAAATTGAGCTTCAATACATTCCCTCTACTATCTAAGACGTAGCTACATGAACGAGTGTTTCTACAGGGAGAACGTGGGTAATTAATATGTTAACTGTTAACGACAGGATCGACTGCGTTATTTCTGTAGTGGGTGTGGATTTTTTATATTAGGTACTTTAGAACTTGTAACAGAAATCTGACATGAATAATGATGGTGAAATAATTATTATGACAATCTATAATTGGCATTGGGTATTGAAATGGTAGTGAAAGATGATGTTAAAGATGATTGAAAAATGATGGTTGAACACTAACTTACTGTAAAGTCTAAGTTGTTAAGAGATCTCGCCTCCCATTTCTATATATTTTGGTACGAACCTACTTAAAATAATATAATTATTTAGATACAGTCTTAAAGTCACAACGTTAAGTAGCAATAGCACCAAAATTATCATAACATAATTATTACACAACATAACGCTATAGGAATACATACATTTATATTTATAACTAATTAACTTTCATCCTTTCAAAATGTGGGAAATTAGAAATTATTGTTGCAGAGTTGGAAAGGGCATACCACCAACTTACAACATTGTTAATAAAAAGTAAAGTTTAGAATTTATTTAAAATAGCCTGAAAAATTGTATTTGATAAACAAATAGCGTAAATAATCTCATTTGCTGGATTCAGTGATAAAAAATATGAATTTGTGGTAGTGTATCTAGGTGACAGCATATGTACTCTTCTTGAGAATATATAGATGCTATAATCTGGTCCCTGTGCATGACTTAATCTAAATGATATAATAATAATTACAGTGTGTTGGATGAGCAGCTTAGAGTTCGTTGTTTTGCCGACGGCGCACGTACCGCGCGAAGTAGTCGGGGCGCCAACACTTGCAGGAGCCGGGCACCAGGAACCAGTCGTAGTACAGGCGCACCTGGGGGGGGGGAAATACTTTAAGGTCCTGGAATACAAGGTGGCAAGCAAGGAGGTGTGTGATGAGATGACGAGTGCAGTCATACATGCTGCGCCGAAATCACATGAATTGGGATAAGGGCAAGATAATGATGAATAGAATATGAATCTCCAGAGTATTATAAAAGTATTTTAGCTAAGATAAAATGTACCTATGTATGAAAAATACGTGTTGCTAGGATCCTTAAAGGTACATTCTGAGTAAAAATAATTTAACACTGCTGCAAAAAACTTTACGCAAAAGTTTGGAGGTCAAAGTTTCGACTTTTTAACAAGTTTTGTTTTCAAACAAGTTTTTGAACTTTAAATGCGTTCATGGCCTGTTTACTAGTTATTGCATCAACCAGCACAATGTTTTGAATTCGTTACATGGAGTTTTACCGTAAAACATGATTTTTCATTTGAAAAAAAAAAGTCGTTTCACAGCAATAATTTTTGCGTATGGCAATTTTACTTAGTTTGATGTACAGAATGCTTGCCGGCTTCGTGAAGGGTCTGTTTACTTGTTAGTAGAGTATTACCTGATAGCAGCCCATCTCGTCGTGTCCGTCGCAGTGCGGTGGCTTGTCAGTACTGGCGTCCGCCTCGCCCGCGCGCGTCTGCACGAACTGCTCGTACTCCTGTCGCAGTACCATATAAACATATTAGTATCGCTCACCACATGGTTCAATGTTATTTCAACATCTGCCTAGCCTTTTCCAATTATGTTGGAGTCGGCTTCCAGTCTAACCGGATGCAGCTGAATACCGGTATTTTACATGGAGCGACTGCCTGTCTGATCTCCACAACCAAAGTGGTATTGGGAGGTGGATACTTTCGGGCCACTGACTACCTGGAACGACTGTCAAAAATCTACTAATGTCAGGCGGGATCAACGGCTTAAAGTACTTTCCGAGGCACGGAAGAAACTCGGTATGCTATGGGTCACCCTTCCACGGAAACTAGGCAAGCATGGCTTAACCTAAACATCGACCCGACTGGCTTGTTATTTTCACCACGAGCTTCTTTTGGTTGAATGTTATTTGCACATCAATAATTTCGGACTGTCTTTTGTAATTTTGGAGATTCAAAAAGTTGTAATTCTCAGCCGAGTTTAATTATATGAGTGTTGATGTTGTTACCTGCACGTGTTTGTTCTGTCGGGGCGGGTAGTGCAGCTCGGCGACCAGGAGCGACACCCAGCGCGGCGAGCTCAGGCAGCCGCCGTCCAGGTAGTGGCAGCGAGACTGCATGCATCTAGAGACATTGTTCATTGAGTTAGTAATGAAGGAAATATATTCAAATTTCCACGCTCAAGTTTGCCGCTGCAAATGCAATCTACTACTGAATTAAGAACCCCTTCACAGGCGCATCTCCTTTCTTGCATATCAGGCTCATTCTGCATCCTTGAGGACGATGCCCGTAATCTGGCACGTGTCTGTAGACGTGCCAGAAGTCAGGCGTCGTCGCCAAGGGCGGCCTAGAAAACACTGGAATATTATGACGACTTAAAGGCGTTCCTAAATGTTTTGCTGGAAAAAAAAAACAGAGAGAGAAAAGTGGTTATGAGAGAGACCTTTGCCCAGCAATGGAACAATAAGGGTTAAGAAAACGAGAGAGCAGTCCAATCCCTCCTAACCCCTCCCTTTCCTTGTCCAGTTTTCTACGCCTTTGAAAGGACAACGATCAATCTCTTACTCTCATCACCCCCTTCCTGACGTCAAACGATCCACTTGCGACGTGACTTAAAACATGAGACACGCGCGTCATTTTTCGTTTCGTTCCGCAAGTTACTCTCTACTGGATGCATTAACTACTAGGTACTTTCATTTGTTTTCTGCGCTTTCACTGTCGTAATACGTGTGCTCTTCTTCAAGTGGTATGACGTACCTGGTGACCTCGACGGTCTGCGTGAAGTAGCCCTCGTAGGGTATCTGCACGACGTAGCGCCACACGCCCTGGTAGTTGCGCGCGAACACCGGCGTCGCGTACTCCACGCGCGCGGGGCATGGCGTCGGGGGGCCCTGGATTTAATAGAGGATTACAATACAGTGCTATAAGGATCTTGTGGTGCTTGAATATCATTGACAGAAGGGCGTTCTTGGTAAACATTTGAGAAGTTGATTGCAAAACAAGATGGTTGGCATTCGTTTCGAGAAAGGAAAGAAATTATTTATTCTGTTAATAGATGGAAATTACCTTTCTAACTTCCCTGAATAGAAATAAACAACCCCTACGTGTTTGTTTTTGATAATTCTTGTCAAAGTCTTTTTGAAAGTCCAGACAAATAGTTATTGGCTACGCGACAGAAGATCAGCGTACATTTTCACATAAAGACAGATGCAGAATTTAATAAAAGTTTTATACACACTAACTCATTCCAATAGTGTAATATACTACGAAATGACATAGGAAACATGAATCTGAACAACTTTGTATGGAATGAACGTTATGAATTTCGTTGGGAATTTCGAGAGGAAGTTAATGATGTGAATAATAATAATAATACAACTTGGAACAGGTTTATGTCCAGTATTATGGTCTTTCACATGTAAAGGATGGTAATGTTTAGATGAACAGTTCCTGTCGTATCTGCTTACCTCATATCTGTGATGCGCAGGATGTTGCGTGGCCGCCCCGTGCGCAGCCGGGCCGGGGTCCTCGCGTCGCTCAACTCCCGCACTCGACTCGCTGTCGCCGTTGATAGCACGGTAAAGCATGCAAAACCTGTGAGCCAAATAAATGTTATGTTAATAAGTTTTATGTTTATCATGAAGTAACTAGACAATACAGACAGTTGTTAACTAGACAATTTTATTTTTGATGCCATTATATCTTTCACTAGCTATTTTCTCTAAAGTTTACTTGATTGAAACGAAACGTTATTTACGGTATTTGACATTGACAATTTACTGGTTGACAGTTGACGTTTCATATTTCGCGATTCCATGTTTCTGTTTAGAGGTTAGAATTGTATTTCCGTGTTGAACTGCACATAAATGTTTTCTCTACGCATTGTTGCATTAAAATGTCTTCAGCATTAGTGCGACAAGTTCTGGAACTCGTCGACCAAGAAGGTACAGAGCAAAAACTTTACAATTTCGGCCATATTATTTTAAATATTGGTCATTATTTTTTTCAATGTTGTTATTGTTTCGTAGACAGTGGCGAGGCGAAGCGTGGATCTCGGAGAAGTCGGCCACGACACGCGGGTCAAGGTTCGTCCAAACTTCAGCGACTTGCGACTGATATACATATCGTTATTACGTCACATTCGTCACGACACTCAAGGAGTGTCGCGAGTTTATTGCGCCTATTACAACGATTAGACGCGCTTGTTTTACTGTCAATTTTATTAATAACGGTCCTTTCTTACATAACGTAGGCATGCTCCATCAATTTTTTACAATTTCTTGGTCAAAACGATTAATTGAGAGTGTTGTGTAGATCACAGGCATTTGTTCAAGAGTAAGAGCAAGAAGCCGTCGGCGCCGGCGAAGTCGAGAGAGCAGCTAACTGAGGAGAACGTCACCAAGTTGCTGAAGCTCAGCAAACCTGTGGCACACGTCAGTGTGGCTGACAAGGTATGATGTTTTATTACACCACATGAACCAGTGACATTCCTCACTTCCTTAGCAACAATACTTACCCAAATTAACTTAAATTACATTCATTTCATGGTGAGTTGTGGAACTTATACTTTAAAAAAATCTTAACTCTTAATTAATTAATGAATACATTCAGCAAAAGACAGCATAATTTTAAGGCAAATCGGTCTAGATGCTTTACATTTCGAATTTAATTTTAAGAGTATTCATAAACTGTGTAATAATTTAATTTAAAAAAATTGCCCCCGAAATGATGAAAGTGTCTATTTCTGAAAGTCATTATCATCTGTCTAGCCTTTGCAGACCTATGTTGTGGTCGGCTTCCAGTCTAACTGGATGAAGCTGAACACTAGTGTTTTACGTGGAACGACTGCCTATCGGAGCTCCACAACCCAGTTATATATGTATTTCCGAAAGTAATGTTTATAAAACAACAGATAATATGATGGAAGTATTCTCCAAGAACGTTGGGATCCTTGGGGGACCATTCTGCTTGTAGAGATAGATATATGGAAGAATAGACATGCTGTGCAATCCCAAACTGAGATAAAGGCAGGGTGGTGTACCTTTGAAGCTATCCTTTGGCCTCTAACACATCAAATGATAGTAGATTGACCACATCCATGAATACACTTATATATTGACATGATCAGTTTATCAATTAAGAGTCTATATATGAAAGCAACCTCAAGGTAGTTTGTATAGACTCTGTCTATAATTGATATTTCTGCTCAAATTGGAGGAATGTCTGTTGAAGAGTCTCACATAGACATAATAGTTTAGTGTATAATAGTTAAGCATTGTTGTCCCAAGTGATGCTTCACAACTTTGCCAATAAGATGGCAGTAATAGACACACACCAACACTCATGAGTGAGTGATGTGTGTGTGTGCGTGCACTTAGTACAACAGTAATGAGGGATTCAATTTTGTTTGTGATACTGGAGGTCTCCTGTAAGTTTTAAATTATAAAAATATTTCTTTACATTTATAAATATTAATTTTGCAGAAAGAGCTGAGTATTATTTGCATCGAAATATGTTCTGTACAATTTTGGTTTATTCATATTTATTATTTTTTATTGAAAAGAAAAAAAAAATGTACCTACTCAATAAAAGTAGTTACTGTTAAGATTTAACTTTTAAACATGCTTCTGTAGTGTTTACATAATATTATTATTTATATGCAGGTTTAAGCCAGAGTTTTGATAAAAAAAAATAAAAGATTGTGTTATCCATGTACAAAAAAAAAGAGTGCACCTAACTGTAAATGTACTGAAATTAACACATTACTGTCAATTACCGTACACGCTATTTCATATAGAATCACGATGATTTTTGTTACATGTTTGTGTTATTTGTCAAGCAGATGGCATTGCTGAGTATGCGGCCTTGGGCTTGTTGCCCAGCTCATGCAAAGTAATACTATAAAAAAAAACAAAATGGACTTATTGGGTTTTTCCAACCATGAATTTCTCGATCTTGATTTATGCACTGCTGATGGCAAGACTAAACATAACTCGGAAAATCTTAGTGTACTATACACACACTTCTGCCAACCCTTTGAGGATTACAGGCGTGATGTTATGGTCTTAACCAAATAGTCATTGAACGTAGCATGTACTCACAAAATGTTTGCTCGTCATCTTAATCATCTCAATGTCATTCTCAAATAGAGCAATATGTAGTTTCAGATAACAGAATAAGAATGACTTTTGAATATGTTTGGTGATGTTAGATGTTTCATAATTGTTTTCATGATTATGTGTCGGTGAATGTTATGATTTATACTAAACTAGCTGTCCCGCGCAACTTCGTCTGCGTCACATTTTCCCCTGTTTCGAAATATTTTCCATTGCTGCCACCCAAACAGCGCCATCTATTGAATACTTACTCAATCCAGTCAACAGATACCGCCATCTGTTAGAATCGTTTGGAGCTAACAGATAATTTTTACTTAATTTGCAATAAAATAATATTGCGACTACAAATTGAGATGTAAGCTATCCTATCTTTCTAGTTGGATCAAACTACACACGGTGTGCAAATTTGATTAAAAATCGGTTAAGTAGTTTAGGAGTCCATCCCCGACAAACACCGTGACACGTATAATTTATATATATACCTATAGAAGATAGATATCGGGGAGTAGGCTACAACGCCTACAACTGATGATATGCCAGATAAAAAATACATAACATCACGCCGGTAATTCCCGAAGTAGGCAGACGTGTACTTAATAGTAAACCCATATTTCCCCACTTACGTTTAAGTCCCATGTAATAGGGAGCGAGCCTATTGCCACCAGCCGGGCACAAATCCAGACTCCGTGGCTGCTACTGAGAAATTCCTGATGGAAAAAAAACCAATAACACTATGCCCGACCTGGCAATCGAACCTGCAGAAGTCCGATAACATCATAATACAGTACTATTATTCTTCATTTGTTCCTGGTTCAAATAGGCTCGCTCACGGACTTATTTAACAGTCGAAATGTGCTTACACCTCTGTGTAACCTTTGGCGAAAACAGGCGTGATGTTACGTATTCTTTTAGATTTCTCAATCATTAAGTTTTAGTTCACAATATTAACAATAAAAAACAAATAATCATCAGAAGTCAGCCAAATGAATCAAGTACATAATGTAAACCTTGGAACTCGTAGTAATAATGTGAACATAAGTAGATAACTTATCTGTCTTTAGTCATGCATTTCTTCTGCATACACATAAAACTGAATATTGTTTCTATCAGTGTCAAACAAGCTTGTTTAGCCTGGCGTTGCAATTTAAGTACTTACAAATCTTTAGCCTGACGTTGCAATTTAAGTACAAATCTTTAGCCTGACGTTGCAATTTAAGTACAAATCTTTAGCCCGACGTTGCAATTTAAGTACAAATCTTTAGCCTGACGTTGCAATTCGAGTACTAATATTTAGACTGACTTTGCAATTCGAGTAGGTTAATATTTAACTAGTTTTGCTTTTTACGGTCGAAGCGCCAGGCTAGCCCGCCAAATTAATTTTTATCTATCGTTTTTTGCTTTTTGCCGGCGAGTGTCGGGTTGTATGTTGATTAAAATATGATGTGCTACTGTAACAAATATGATGTGCTACTGTAACAAATATGATGTGCTACTGTAACAAATATGATGTGCTACTGTAACAAATATGATGTGCTACTGTAACAAATACTGAACTGAAGCTTTAAGATTGAATCCAATTAAATGACTATATCATGGAAAAGTCATTCCATGGAATTAAATGAACTTAGAGGGCTTTATTGATAGTTTTTAGGGTTCCGTGGCCGAATGGCAAAAAACGGAACCCTTATAGATTCGTCATGTCTGTCTGTCTGTCCGTCCGTATGTCACAGCCACTTTTTTCCTAAACTATAAGAACTATGCTGTTGAAACTTGGTAAGTAGATGTATTCTGTGAACCGCATTAAGATTTTCACACAAAAATAGAAAAAAAAACAATAAATTTTGGGGTTCCCCATACTTAGAACTTAAAACCAAACATTTTTTTTCATCAAACCCGTACGTTTGGGGTATTTATGGATAGGTCTTCAAAAATGATATTGAGGTTTCTAATATCATTTTATTCTAAACTGAATAGTTTGCGCTAGAGCCACTTCCAAAGTGGTAAAATGTGTGCCCCCCCCCCCCCCCTCTAATTTCTAAAGTAAGAGGA
Source organism: Cerastis rubricosa (assembly GCA_949152445.1). Classification (NCBI taxonomy): domain Eukaryota; kingdom Metazoa; phylum Arthropoda; class Insecta; order Lepidoptera; family Noctuidae; genus Cerastis; species Cerastis rubricosa. The sequence goes on from OX424546.1 coordinate 430,777, forward strand.
AGAAAATTCTGAAAATATTTAGAATTGTAGAACGTAAAAAAAACTATCAACGAAAATTGGTTTCAATAAGATATGATTTTTAGTTTTTGAGATATGGGACTTTTCATCAAACTGCAGTAGTAACTTTGTTTTTCATAAACATTCTATCAAAAACAAATTTAGTTTTGCGTTTGAGTGGAAGTTTACTAACTAATGTATGACAGTTCAAAATATTGTTATTATATTGTTTGGGGCTATGGAACCCTGTGTGCGAGTAAGACTCGCAGTTGGCCGGTTTTTATAATATTATGATTCTGTTACAAGATAAGGTCAGCCTTCCTCTTATGTACACCGCGCCTAAGTAAATGCGACAAATGTGGCAATACGTGAACGGCTCGAACCGATTCGACGTCGATAAGTGAGGTCACTCCCTCAGGGGTTTACGTTTCGTCAATTAATTATTATATCATGAATGTCGTGATTATAATGCAACTACCTCTATTCCCAGATCGTGGAGCGCGCGCTGAGGCGCAGACCGCTCGCTGACACAATAGAAACCAAACAAGACGACCACAAGTCCATCCTATTCCCTGAAGGAGAAACATTCGAAGACTTCGAGAAGGAACTCTTCTGCAGTTAAATATAAGCTCTACCACTCACAAAATAAGCTCCAATATCACATAACAGAATAACTAATGAAAATTTACAGAGAAATCTATGCTCTAGCTGTCGTAGTATAAGGCTGAGATTGAAGTGATGCTTATATATGGACATTCCTGATGCGCTGATTGGTCGACTGCTCCTGGTGTCAACCAGTGCGGTGTTTGTTCTGCTGTCCTTCTGGGTTAACTCGTACCCCTTTATAGACGAAGGTCAGTTTATTCATTTTATATATTTTATTTTCAAATCAACATTAATTACGTATCGACCAGTGACTTGCTCAGGTGAAATAATTAGGAATCTACTAGAAACAACAACCTTCCTAAAGAAATAATCTTTTGTGAAAAAATCGCTTCAAATAGGCCCTAAGTGATAAACAACCGACTTCGTTTTAAATTCTATTTGGTCTAGCCTAGCGTCATATTTACGGCAAAATTGCGTTTTAGCTTAAGTGTTATGGCCTGGCTGGAGGCCTTACCCTCAAGGCACATAGAGTCACAGGATAGTCCGGTTACGCAGACGACGTCCTCCTAGGTTGATCTGCGATATGCAAAAAACGAAGAAGTAGAAGGGTTTCTTTGGATTTTATTTTGTGATTACGACGCATCTTTCGATATGGTGTATAGCTACCAAAAACGCTGGAGTATATTGTACCGTCCAGTTACGGCGTTGTTTTTTCGTCGGAAGTCTTTCTCCTCTTGAAGACAAATACCACGTAATTTTATGTCTTCCAAAAATTTCAAATTCAATTGCAACTTCGTCTGCGTCACATTTTCTCCGTTTTAACATTTTCCATTGATGCGTCGCGACAAAAATCGATTTTTTCAATTCGAATCAGTAGTTCCCGAGACTAGCGCATTCGACCAAACAAACAAACTCTTCCAGCTTTATAATATTAAAGTATAGATTCTCGTGTAATGTTCCAGATTCGGAAGTGTACAGCTTGGTCCCGGATCCACAGTGGTTCCTACTGTTCTGCGGCGCTTGGGGCTTACTCTTCGTGGGGGGCCTGATGTCCTTCACTCTGTACCACCTGCTGCCGCATCTCTGACACGTCGCTTGCTCCGCTCTCCGCTCGCACCGCTCCGCTCTCCGCTCGCACCGCTCCGCTCGCTCAGCGCGGTGTTTGCGGCAGTCATGGTGCCGAACAAGAGTTCTTGGATTATCATCGGTAAGCTTGGTGGCATTATTTGTTCTTGTTAGGGTGCCGTACCCAAAGGGTCAAACGGGACCCTTTTACTGAGACTTCGCTGTCCGTCCATCCGTCTGTCACCAGGCTGTATCTCATGAACCGTGATAGTTAGCCAGTTGAAATTTTTACAGATTATGTATTTCTGTTGCCGCTTTTTCCTTTTTTTATAAATAATGGTACGGAACCCTTCGTGCGCGAGTCCGACTCGCACATGGCGTTTTTTTAAGTATACACTAAACGATCTACAATCCTACATTTCTTCAGAATATTCCTCCTCTTACTTTAGAAATTAGAGGGATAGGTACATTTTACCACTTTGGAAGTGTATTTAATTCAAACGATAGACTTTAAGAAAAAATGGTTTTAGGAGCCTCAAAGTAATTTTAAGACCTATCTATAATCACACCGCACGCAAAAATTTTAGTTTCCTTTCCATGTATGGGGAGCCCCCACTTAATCTTTTATTCTTGTATAAAAATCGTAAAGCGGTTCACAGAATACATCTACCTACCAAGTTTCAACTGTGTAGTCCTAATAGTGTCGGAATAAAGTGGCTGTGACATACACGGGAAGACAGAGATGACGAATCTATAAGGCTTCCGTTTTTGCCATTCGACTATAGAACTCTAAAAACCGACTTCCTAACAAGTTTTGCCAATCGTTTTTGACATTAACTGAACACCTTCTGTCCAGGTATATCGGGTGTAACGTGCGGCGGTAAGACGTCCCTGGCCAACCGACTGAAAGACACTCTAGTCCCTGTCCACGTGTTCCATCAGGACAAGTACTTCTTCCCCGACGACAGTCCGCGACACGTCAGGTGCGAGGGCTTGGAACACAACAACTATGACATCCTGTCGGCGCTGGACAATGAAGCCATGTATGCGGACATATGCGCGACTATAAAGGTACATTGCTTCATTATTGATCAGACGCCGAAAAAAAAAAGGTTATGAGGTTTTAATCGAGTAATTTTTGTAGGTGTAGAATCATAGAGTAAAGGCTAGTCCGGTTCACCTCATTTTTTAGGGTTCCGTTGCCAAATAGCAAACACCAAGCGCGGGTTGCGCATGGTGTTTTGTCTCTTTCATTTCTGGTTTATCAGCAATATTTAAATTGTTAACCTGTATATTTCAAGGGTTAACCCGTATAATGGTTAATCAAACATTGGTTATTTGTCTAACCTGATTAATCGGTCCCTGTTATACGATAATAATAGCCGCACGGGTCGGTTTAACGGCTCTGTATGGTGTCGGACGTAAAGAATAGCACCATCCCATATCTTCCCGTGGGTGTCGTAAGAGACGACTAAGGGACTTGCCAGAGAATGGGCAGCAGCGTTCTCTGCGCTTTTGTAACAACCGTACTGCGATCGGCAACGCGCCTGCCAAGCGTGCCGATTATGGCAAAACCCCCCTTATGTCAATGTGCCGACACTTGGGAAGGTCTATGTCCAGCAGTGGACGTCATTTGGGCTGAAATGATAATGAATGATGGGTCGGTTTAAGCCTTGCTTAATCATGAAGCCATGTCTAAGCGTTGCTTGTCGTCAAACCAAGTCATGTCTAAGCGTTCAGTCCATATATGGATGAGCACCCCTTACGTATCGAGTATCTCCGCACCTCGGACGCACGTTAACCCGTTGATGTGCTGCTAGCATACGTTACACGTAGTCAGTGGCTCGGAAGTCAACCAGTTAACTCTACTGCTGAGCACGGTCCAGGTCCTAGGCTCGATTCCCAGGTCGCTCTAAGTGATATTGGGATTTTTCCATTAGGTATTTCTCCCTAGCAGCCAACAATAATTAATCATTATTTTCGCTTCAGGGCCAGGACAAGGCACACTACACATGCACGAGCGACGGAGATCAGAAGTTCAAGATGAGAGGGAAGAAGTTCCTGGTAGCAGAGGGGTTCACTGTGCTCAATTATGAGCCGATTATGGAGCTGTGCGACTTGAGGTGAGTCTTCCTTTCTTAGTTTATTATCACCGCTGCCCTCAAAACGGTGTAAGAATCCATCGTGAGGAAACCGGTTTGTATTGGAACATTTCCCATTCGCACTGCGCCCGCGCGCCGATGTTTAGACTAAGCCGTGCTTGCCTAGGTTGGTCCGTGAATGGGACCATCCTTTGCATACCGAGTTTCCTCCGTGTTTGGGAAAGCGGGTTATATGCCGTTGGTCCCGGCTGTCATTTGTAATCAGATCTTTGACAGTCGTTACCGCCATTACAGCCCGAAAGTCTGGCAACCAGCCTTACCAAGGGGTATTGTATTACCCAGTACTAACTGGGTTGTGGAGGTCAGATAGGCAGTTGGTCCATGTAAAATACTTGTATGCAGCTGGCTCCGGTTAGACTGGAAGACGAGCCCGGCATAGTTGGGAAAAGGCTATGTTGACTTCGTTGCAAGGGCATGGCGAACCGGGTTCTGCTTGCCCTAGTCCCTGCCGCCGACTTCACATAGAAGAGACCAGCCCCCGTATTCACAAACGCTCGGATTCGATTTCGATTCGGAAAATCGTATGTCTATCTCGCTCGCTTTCGTAATTCCAAAACAAGATAGACATACGACTTATCGAATCGAAATCGAATCCGAGCGTTTGTGAATAGGGGGCCTGTGCCCAGCATTGAGAACATTATAGGCTTCATAATGTTGATATTTTCGGCAACATAAACTTCTTTATTACTCGTGTATGTTTTACAAACGCATCACGCTTTTTTTATTGTGTTATTAATCTACGTGTCCCAGTGACCGAGTAACGGAATCAGTACTATTATAATCTTAGTTCTAATTTAATTTAAATTCTAGATAAATCGATTAAAATAAACAATAGAGTGTAAATAATCCGATATTGAATAATAAGTTAATGTCATCATAATACCAGGTTTAAATAACGTCTTCTTCTAATGTTTTTTAAAATGATTATGCGTTAAGTATCTTGAGTACGTTATTCTTCATCACGTCAAAAGACAAGTATTGTATTTTAATTAACAGCTAGAAGTACATAACAAGTATAACAACCACTTACTAGGAATCCGGCTCGAAAGACCAAGTCCTTCCCAAAATTCCGAAGTCGTATTCGGCCTGCGAGGGTCATTCCGTTCAGGAAGTGGAAAATGGCAGCCTAATTTCACTGTTGTTTTATTTTCACTTATGACTTCACTAGCTGTTACCCGCAACTTCGTACGCGTGGAAATTTTGAAGTGTACGTGTGAGTAAAAAAAGCCAAAAACTATTACTACTAGACTATAACCCATCTCTCTAGTTCGGGCGTGATTGAGCTTTCGCATTTACAATAGCAGTAACATTGTTAGGCAACTGTTTTGTTTGTGCAGTTTCTTCTGCAAAAGTCTCAAACACTTGTAGATGTTGACCAGCGTACTGCGTGTTGTAGGTACTACTTCGTGCTGGAGTACGGCGAGTGCATCCTGCGGCGCTCGTTCCGTCTGTACGACCCGCCCGACGTGGCGGGGTACTTCGACCTGTGCGTGTGGCCCGAGCACATCAAGTACAGGGCCGAGGTACGAACCTACAGCTTTTATACAACGTGTACGGATCCCTTCACGAAGCACTCAACTGAGCATTCTGTACATCTAACTAATCAACTCTTCGCAAACATTGCTGCTTTGCATTTGCTGGTAAACGACTTTTTTTGTGTGCAATATCACGGTTTCAATGTAACGCACCCAAAACAGAGAGCAGCGGTAGCCCAGTGGTGGCAGCCCCGACTTACGAGTAGTAAGTCGTAGGTTTGAACCCAGGCAGGCGCATTACTTTGTGTAATTTATTTCATCACCGCTGCTCTCAAAACGGTGAAGGAAAACATAGTGAAGAAACCGGCATGTCCTAGAACTAACAAATCGAAGACATGTGGCATCTACAAACCCGCACTGGGCCCGTGTGGTGTATTAAAGCCCACTCCCTCTCATTGAGAGGAGGCCTGTGTGCCAGCAGTGGGAACATTATAGGCTGATGATGATGATGCACCCAAAACATTTTGCTGATGGTTGCATTAGAATAGTACAGGCCGGTCACGGAAGTATTTAAAGAGTTATAACTAGTGATCAGATATTCAGATGCATATTTACCTAAAGCACGTTTTTCCTGGCAAAAGGTAGAAAAGTATGGAATCGGCTATTTAAATGCCAATTTTTGTCGCGGGATTGCGAAATTTCATAATTCTTTAGTAAGTATAAAATGTAGTACTCAAACTATCGTAACGAATATTTTAAATTTATTTAAAACCTGGCAAGTTTGTTGAAATAACAAGGAAAAAAATACAACAACTATTTGAATTCGTATTTTTGTGCTGAAATGTCGAATGCTAAAACAAAATGGTGAATACCTATGTCTGGGCATAATTCATTTGGAGCTAAACAATAAAATAACTAGACTAGTTTTTTTTTAAATAAACTCCTTTTCCCATACTGACGCGCACTCCATACTAGTCAACACTCAAACTTTAGGTAAATAGGCATCCGAATATCCGATCTCTAGTTATAACATTAAGGAGAGTGTAGCCGATGTAGCGCTGTAGCTTGTGCCGGCCGACACGTAAATATGTGTCATCATCATCACTCTCCTCCCCTTATCCCAATTTATTTGGGGTCGGCGCAGCATGTATTCTGCTTCCATACTTCTTTATTATTACTCTTCATCTCATCAGACACCTTCTTTCTTGCCATATCATTTTTCACAGTCTTCAAACAGATGTGTTTTGTGAGTCCTACCACGCATTGCAAGCAACAGTTTCCTCTCATGATATTCTTCTCTCATCTTCCAATGGGTTTCGTATTACCCAGTACAAACTGGGTTGTGGAGGTCAGATAAGCAGTCGTTCCATGTAAAATACAGGTACACAGCTGCATCTGGTTAGACTGGAAGCCGACCCCGTACTTGGGAAAAGGCTACGCAGATGATAATTCTTGGAACGCGCTACCCATAAGTATTAAAAGAGCCGAATATAAATTCACTTTTAAAAAGAAAGTTCGCCACTATTTAAGTCAGACTAAATAGCACTCAATTAAAGTCTAGTCATTGTAATAATTATTAGGATTCTTGATTTTTATTTCAGTATTTGTTATAATATTTATTAATCTATTTTATTAGTATAATGTGTATTATTATCTATGTTAGTGTATGTTTTTTGAGAACATACACTACTGTTATTTGTGAATGTTTGTTTGTACCCCTATCACAATGTTGTCGTATTAAACCCAATGGTTGACTGGTAGAGAATGCCTTGTGGCATTAACTCTGCCTATGTATCAGTATTGTACATGAAGTTTAAATAAATAATAATTCTTCTCTCATCTTAACTTTAAAATGTTTTCAGATTGAGAGAGACCATCGCGTCAAAATAATAGACGGCACACAACGGAACGCGTACGACATCGTCATGGACGATCTGCGGGCGTTGATGACGTAGCAGCACACAGTCCGGCTCATCGCACACTTATGACCACTGCACCGGGTCAGCATCACCCTACCTTATTTTTAGTAGCTGCAGGATAGATTTCTATAGAAATAATACAAGTTGAGTCGATGTTGAGCCGGTCGAGTGCTGCTAAGTGTGCCTTGACCTTATTTATTACGTAAGTGGTACTCGGGAAACGCTCGGCAATCTTCGGGTAGCTTGGGTTTGCCGCATTTAAATGTATATTTTTATTATTATGTATAGATATTCTGATTAAGTGATAATTTAATTCTAAAATCCTCTTTTTAAATGCCCCGGCAGCCTGGCGGTGAAACTTTACAGACGATGAGTATCGTTATACAGAATGTAACAGAGTAAGCGCGATACCTCTTAGGTGGAGATTCAAACCATCGTTCTGGACTACTTTCCCTTAGGAAAATTGTTCGGTGGGGAAAAAATAAAAATATTGGACTTTATTTTTACAAAATTTCACATCGGCGGACGCAATTCCTATGAAGAGTCCAATTTTATAGACCCATGTATCTTAGGAAGAATTGTTCAGTTTCATCATCTTTCTGCCGTGGTCCCATGTTACTTGGGGTTAAATTGTCCAAAGTCTGTGATTCCCGATAGCTACAATCTAGGGGTCTTCAAGTCAAGAGTGAATAGGTTTCTTCTAGGCAAGCGTGCTTCACCGTCGACCACATCACTTACCATCAGGTGAGATAGTGGTCAAGCGCGAGCCGATAGATAAAAAAATGATAATTTTCGATATGGCTACCACGCGGGAGTATATTGTGCCGTCCAGTTACGGCGATGTATTTTCGTTAGAAATTTTTCCCCTCTTGAAGATAAATAACACGTAAGTTTAGGTCTTCCAAATAATTATTTACTATTAGCTAATAAGGTAAGGGTTAAGCGCGAGCCTTTACATAATAATAAAAAAAGTTTGATGGTCTGAATCTTCACCTAAGTGTTAATGCGCTTATTCTATTACAGCCTGTTTAAAAACAAATAAATAATGATTTGGGGTCAACGGCCGCGGGTAGTTTAATAGCATCGAATTATGTATTTTTTAAATCAGGATTTGTGTCCAGTTGAAGGCAATATATTACATGGGTCTTAAAGATAACTGGCGATATGTGGGTGTAGTTTTAGGTGCACCTCTGCCTACCCCTAATTTCCTACATTCTAATTTATACGTTCGGCGTCGTTACAATTATGTATCGACGAGATAGCTATCGCTAGCGTTGTCTACATAAACTATATATAACTGTAACTAGACAACTAAACAAATACAAATAGTGATGTTTTAACATTGTTAAGGAGTCTAGTGTTATACATTTTTCTATACATTATATAGCGTGTAAGGGACACCGCCGCGAAAACGCATCGGCAAAAATCAGCTGTTCCATACATTTTGGCCGTGTAGGTTTTGCACTATTGTAGGAAACAGCTGTTTTAAAAGTGATAACTTCTTATGGGAAACCGCTTCGTAACGTTACTAGTACCGTATAGTTAATAATAAACCGTTCGTAATATTTAGTTGTTGTAATTCGTTTTATTATCTATAGATTCTGTATAGTTCAGCTATACACACATATTTTTTGTTTTGGTGTAGCTGCAGTAGTTTACGAGAAAATAAGCTTTAAATGGGAAGTGGCGCGGGGGCTCGCGCGGCCAACATGTGAGCGGGGCGGGGGCGCGCGGCACGTCACACATTTGAGCGAGTTAGAGCGGGGAAAGCGTTACGGCGCCACTCTGTGTGGCTTCCCTTTCTCTCACGCATACGGCAGCAGGCTTAGATTAGTTTAAGTTATCACTTCTGTCGAAGGTCCCGAGACGCACACATTTTTTTTAAAATTACCTTTGAAAAATTTCGCTTTGCCGACGGAGTTCAGAACAATGTACTGAGTACGTGGTCAGCGTTTTCGCGTCGGTGTCCTTAACACCCTGTATACTTTGCTACACTACCTGCTTTATACCGCAAGTCGCCTAATGTATGCACAGTTCTCTTAATCTTTATAAAATGGGCTGATTACTTACCGAAGATACTGTAAGAGTGAGACAGCGCACAACATCCATGAGTAAGAACGAAACGGCTATATGTCAATAGTGTCTTCGTTAAATAATCTTCCTATGCTGGTGTATATTTTATTCAGAGTTATATGAAATGACAGAATTAGGTTAGTTCACACGAGCGGCAGCTTTGAAGCTAATATGGATACCTCATTTTACGGAAGCTCCTCGTCAAAGTGGATGCTTTAGAAATTAGCTTAACACAATACTATGTAAGTGTAAAACATGTTTAAATCGCCATGAAACTCTTGAAACGGCAGTTGGGTGCAATAATCGAATAAACTATACATGTACTTTGGCCTAGCGTTAGATGCCAAAAGCTGAATGAAAGCTAAATAATTGTATTAATGGCCTCGGGTTGGTTTTGTTCAATAAATACTGCCTAGTGGAATGTACTGCCCCGAACATTTTCTCTAGACGTCACCGATAGTGTTAAATGTAAATTTTAAAACATTTGCGATTGTTAGCGTTACCGCTCGTTTGTGTGAACTAGGTCTAAGTGTCGACTGATTCCTCAGTGGCGGGAGTGTTCCCGTGTTAGCGTTGTAGTATATTGTATGTTATGTAAGTATTGTTAAATTATTCATTTTTAATAAATTTCGATCATGTAAGTAAGCGTTTTATTTGCAACAAGCTGAACCGCGTAACTTAGTTTGCGGGAAATTTTCCGGGTTCTTGCAAAAAAAAAAAATTGATGCTCCGCTCCTATTGGTCGTAGCGTGATGTCATATGGCTTATAGCCTTCCTCGATAAATGGGCTATTCAGAAATAAAAGATTTGTTAATGGCATCACCTGTTGACAAGTAAGAAGACAAAGCAAACGGTATAAATTACATTAAAGTTTTATGGGTTGAACTCCATCTTGACGACACGGTTGGCGCAGTGGTTGAGCGATCGACTGCTGCGCTGCGTGTCGCGGGTTCGATCCCCGCACGGAACAAATATTTGTATGACCTACAGATAGTTGTTCCGGGTCTGGCTGTATGTGTATGTTAGTTTAAATGTTTGTAAACGCACCCACGATACAGGAGAAATTCCTAGTGTGGGGGCAACGTTACAAAAAAAAAAAAAAAACTATCAGCACAAAATTGCATTTTTCCATGCTCCTATCCTGTCGGCGTAATGCCAAACTGTATGTTACCACAGACATCCATAGTCTGTGCTGGACCGCCTAATGCTCGTTACACTAAAGAGCCAAATGTATTTCAACACAGACATTCTCTGTATTAGTGTACATTATGCTCGTCATATTCAAAGCAAACTACGTAAGAGAGCAGAGCAAAGGATTTGGCAGTGTAGTGAAACACATTAAGGAGAACTTAGGATGCAAGAGCGAGCTCGGGACATTGGGAATCCCCACTCGGACAGGTTAGGTTCGAAAGGGATGGCGGGGTCTAGTGAGCGAGCGGAGCGAGCGAACTAAGATCCCGACATCCCCTTCGTGTTAGGTTACTGTAAACTCTGCAGTCAGAAATAGGAGCCCCGCGTAGCGGGGCTACGTCGACACCGCATTAGTTTGGAGCTGTGGTTTGGAGTTTGGTTTAATAGGATAGCATAATGTACAATTTTTGTTTTTAGTTTCACATTAAAATGACATTGTGGTTGTCTGTACTCGTATGTATTGCGCTCTAATACTCTTAAGCAAAATGTCTTTCAACACAGACATTGTCTGTGTACTATGTCAGTATGTACTATGCTCTTCATTCATTAAAGCAAACTACCTGCGAGCACAGAGCAACCCGTGTCTGTGGTAAAATACAGTTTGGCAATACGCATCCTGTCGTCGTTCAATTAGTGCGAAACAGCGGGAGAGCTATCGCACGCGGCTAGCATCGCGGATGTGCTCGGCTGCACGCTTTGTTACGTTACAAGTGAAGTATGCATTGTGTTGTGTAGCAATGGTTAGCATAAATAATACTACAACCGGGATATTTACCATGTATGTGCGGTACAGAGCACAAAACACGAACATGAAAGAGGGTAGACTGTGATTTGTCTGCTCATTAACACCCACCCGCAATGACTTCAGTTTATCCGTGATCATGGCGTTTGCAACAGCGCCAAAATATCGGGAACACCAAACAAATAATAAAATGGTAAATAAACTTATATGGGTCGGTGTACTCACACCCCGCCGTTGTCGCAGAACTTGCGACTCTCCCGCGGCGCGTCGGCGGCGCGGTGCTCGGCCGGCAGCGCGTGCGACGGCGTGACGTCACTGCGCGGGAGCACGGCGTGTGAGGCCTCCGACAACGAGCGCTTGCTGCGCTCCTCTAGCCTGCAGAGGGGAGACACAATTATATAATTAGACCAAGATAATTTATAGGACCGCCCCCAATTTCACCAGGTACTTAAGTTACCGGAGTGAGTGAGAAGGATGATGATCAGCATAATGATCAAAATGAGTATATTGACTGTTCCGATATAATATTTAGAGTCAATGACGTTATGTTAATAAGAAATGTTTGCCTCCTGAATTAAATAACTAAATAAAGAAATGACTTTATATTCCAGACATCAGAGTAATCGGCAACGATAGGTTTTGTTTATCTGATCAAGTTAGTAGGTAGTATCTTTAGTAGATACTATACAATAGTATATTTCATTACGAGTGCGGAAAGCCTGTCATTGCAAAGAGTTCCGACAAATGGACCCGAGCCGAGGCGCAGCCGAAGGTGAGGGGTGACAGTCGGAACAAGTTCAGTCACATCAAAAATATTTGTCAAAAACCAAGTCTGTAGCTATGTATTATGGTTTAAAAGATTTCGCTCTGTAATAGATAGACACACAGCGGAGCCCTAGTTAAGAGGCCCTGTTACGTCTGATACCCAAGAGGGACCTCGGGTCCGGAACCCTAAGGGTGAAATGAAACCTTCACGCGCGGATCAACATTTTCCTGAATGTTTTCCTCTTTTTGTTACTTAAAATTGCAACTCAATAAGGTGAGAATTGCAATCACACGTTAAAATGCTGCCGATGCGGATGCTTACGATCGGACTGCTCGCTCCACCAAATGATGCATCACGTGACAGAATGAGACATAGATGCTCGAGAGCATTGATACGTGCATCCAGGTGGTCTACTATGATGATTTTATTGCAGAGTGGGAACAAGATGGCGCTAAACGTTCTCTATAGGTCCGTCTCTTTCCCCCTCGAGTAGAGAGTGCGGCGCTCACCGGTTGTGCTGCAGCTCGGGCGCGGCGGGCACGTGCGCCACGCGCGGCAGCGTGCCGTCGGCGCGCAGCACGGGAAGCGTGCGCGACAGGAAGCGGAGCGTCTGGTTGCGGATCAACTCGCTGGAAACAGAACATTGCACAAATTAAGAGACGTGTCGTACGTCTGTACGTCATTAAGTAGTAACCGGCCGGACTGTAGAGGGGTAAGCACATAATGACGCTGTCTGTACCATGGTCTTAAGAACTAGAACCGTAGGAAACAAAGATGCCGTTAAATTCTTTATTAGGTTAGGGCCTAACCTGATGTCAGTGTTTTTATGCAGCCGATGCTGTATGGCCTCTAACGTCTCGGTTGAGGCCATACAGTACTGTATAACGTGAGGTCAACAAATGGAAGCGTGAATGAGTGTGAGGGCAGGACGACTCCTATAAGGGTGCAATATTCACAAGGAATACGGCCCTCTATTGGAATTCTGTCGCATAGGATTGCAGGATAATATCCCTTGGTTAAGGACACAGTTTGAGGGCAGGAGGCTTACAGTAAGAGAGTATACTCACAAGGGATACGGCTCGCCATTAGGGTTCTGCCCCATAGGGTTCATAGGTATGACCCCTCGGTTGAGGTCTCCGCACAGGTTGTTGGCCGACACATGCGGTTTGTTGGACTCTACTTCAGGGCATGATGACGTCACTTGTCGGTAGGGTGGGGGGCGCACTCTGAAACACAACACATTATGGTTAACTATGATTATGACGAGAGTTTGTCCAGCATTGGGGCAGTACAAGCTCGAGAACAATGAATAATGATTAGGAAGAACACACTCTAGTATGTCCATAGAACTACCTATCCGTGTACAGATGGGACGAGGAAACTGTATGTGAAGAATGCGTAGTGTATATCTTGTATTAAACCTAGCTTCTGGCCGCGGCTTCGAACGCAGCCTCTGGATATACAGAAGAATGAAATTCAATTTTCTTTACGTTTTTTTCCAATTGGGAGGTCAGTGTTAGGTTAAATGCTGATTATTATATGCTGCGCGGCCGTAACACATACATGCGACTTACGGCCGCCAATCATATTTTGTTCAACATACAGCCTTACACAGAAAGGCAAATTGCAAAAAACTTAAGAAAATTTCGTTCGGGTTTCGGGCTACCCTGGCGTTTCCACAATAATGACATACCAAGAGCTACGTTTTTCCGATGTTTTTTGTGCCCCTCAATCACTGGCCTTCTTATTTCTCCTTAACGAAAGGCCTAAATATTAAGCAAGCAAGCAATCAAATTAAGCATACAAGTATACATTCATTGTAACTTTTAGCAAACTTAAAGGGGTCTACTCTTTAAGCACAAAATCCGTAGTTTCGGCCGAATTTACGGTCCTTTCCTACTCCGTATCACTTACGGACATGGGGTTCGTTAGGGGCCTGAACTAAAAATGAATGACAATAAGATTGGACAGTTTTCTTAACTCCCGATCTGTTTTCAAAACTCATGAATCCGATAATATTAGGAAGTAGGGTTCATTTCGAAGTATAAAGCTAGTTACGGACGGGCCCGTATTTTCGTTGACGGAATTAGAGAATAGACCCCCAAGTTCATGTTCATGAATCAGTTGAAAACAGTTCACAGACCCCACCTATATTCTTGAGGCCAAATTCACAGTCGAGCTATCATCTCTCGTGGCAAACAATCTGTAATTTGTATTGTTACAATACAAAGCACGTTTAATGACGGACAGATGTCAATACAGCTTCACATTAGTTCGGTTAGTGAAAGTGAGTGCGAGACACCTCGCCTTTGGCTTGTTGTGATGTTGTATAGAGTATGTTCGAGACTTCGAGAGTTTTCTATCATATTATGTACACCCAAGTCTAAAAGTAAAATGCAGCAAAAAGCCCTATTACTGCGTTTGGATCAGTTATTTTGTCAAGAAACCCAACTAACTTGCAGTAAGGTCAAAAAAATACTGCATTTTAGTTAGTTTTTTAAGAAAAAAGTGTTCAATTTACTAGTGCAGTAAGAAAAATAGCTAGTTCACATTTTAAAGACCGTTTATTTCTTATTATTTAATCAAAATAATTCAACTCACTTATGTAAAATTTACATATCAAAAATAAAAAAAAAACATCTAATTAATAAAGGACCCTGCGCAGAATGCACAACCTCCTTTGACAGTTTTCTCTTAATATTAACATATATAATTAATTAACTAACTGCACTTTACACAATTTAATTAATTAACTGCACTTTAGCTAGGAATAATCATATCTGTGTCATTATGCTATCCAAACTAATCTGCAGTAATGCTGTATTTTACTGCGTGTTAGTCAGTTTATAATGATAAAAGAATGTTAAGTATCGCCGCCGGTGGTAATGAAGCGTGAGTGCTCTCTTTCACTCTCACTCGAAAGGAATCTTGCTATCCTCCTCGCCCTCGCAGAAAATGGCTGCAAGCGTTTTTCCCTCGTAATGTTGGAATTTCTTCACGAAATATGTATGTTGGATTCTTGAAGCACGGATCTTAATATTCCTCTCGCAGCAATCGATACTTGATGTTAACGCAAGTATATGCCGAAAATCCGTATGCTCCGACTCCTTCTTGGTCACCTTCTGTGGCGCCGCGTGTCTTCGCTGTACTACACTTAGTGAGAAGTATTCTCGCCGCAAATCGTTGACGGATCGTATGGACCAATGTTACCTTCTTGTAATCGTGTGGACTGTATTTTTCTGTAGGTTTGATAAGTTCCCTAATGCTAATGAGATTAGGAATTTTGTTTCGGTAGTGAGGCAGACGCTAAGCGCTCTGCGCAACCTGAAAGCAGAAGTGGACAGCTGGGACCCTATTCTACTGGGCATCATGGTGCGTAAGCTAGACCTCTACAGCTCCCGCTCCTATCAGCTGGAGCGTGATCCAGAGCATGACCCTACGGTTGAGGATTTTTTGTCATATCTGGAGAGGCGTGCTCTCGCTCTAGAGAACACAGATATCCGGGCTGGGGCAGCAGAAGGCGGAAAGCGGCAGGGTGCAACCATGCAGCCAGCCAAGAATAAGGTAGCGCTAGCAGCAACAGCCAAGACAGCAATGGAGTGCATCTACTGTAAGTGTTCGGATCATAAATTATACTCATGTCCAAAATTTAAATTGCAGTCTAGTAAAGAGAGGGTCTCGTTTGCAAAAACAAAAAGCTTGTGCAACATATGTTTAAATTCACACCCTGGTAAATGTAAATACCACTTTAGGTGTGGGCAGTGCAAGAAAACTCATCACACGCTGCTGCATCTCGATGAAGAGGGTGGTCCAGGCCCAGTAGTCCTCGTATCTGGAGATCCTGCTAATAATATTTTACTTCCTACAGCACGGGTAAAGTTGTTTGCAAAAGATGGACGAGAAGTGCATATCAAGTGCATACTGGACACAGGTTCTCAGGTATCTCTGATCACTGCAAAGGCAGTGAAGGTCTTAGGATATACTCCTGAGCGAAATTATATTAAACTCATTGGGGTGACAGAGAGCCAGAACAAAGTCAGCTATTGTATTCCATTAAAAGTAAATTCTTTGACATCCCAATTTAACACTCTAGTCAACTGTCATGTAGTGGATAAAATCACTTGTAACTTACCTCAATCACCAGTCAGCCTAGAAGGCATACAAATCCCTGCTGGTGTCACATTGGCAGATACAACTTTTAACCAACCTTCGGAAATAAATATGCTAATAGGTGCTGATATCTTTTGCCAGATCCTCCTGCCGCTTGAGGAGCCACGGCGCTTACATGCATGTAGTGACCTAGGCGATCAGCAACAATCTTCATATCCAAGCATCATAAACACGAAGTTTGGCCATGTCATTGCCGGGGCAATGGCATCTAGCATCATAAAGAATCAGGTTGTATCTCTAATTTGTACTAAGTGTGAAACAGATGTAAGTGACAGTGTCAGGAAGCTTTGGGAGGTGGAGAGCGTTCCGGAGTTACTAGTAGAAAGGGATTCAGAGCAAAGGTTAGCTGAAAATATCTTTACAAAATCAGTAAAACTTGAAAATAAAAAATTCACTGTTGACTTACCTTTGAAGCTAGAAACCTGCAAAATAAATGAGACTTTAGGGAACTCTTTTGACCTAGCCTTGCACAGGTTTCTCAGTCTGGAAAAAAGACTGCGAAGCAACATTAACTTACTTACTGATTATCAAAAGTTCATAGATGAGTACATAGAGCTCGGCCATGGGCACTTTGTTGATATTAGCTCTTACAATTTCTATGAAGATCCTATCTATTTTATGCCACATCATGCAGTTATAAACGAGCAAAGCAAAAGCACTCGTACTAGAGTTGTGTATGATGCTTCCATGAAAACTGGTAAAAAGGTCTCGTTGAACGATATTTTATTAAATGGGCCTACAGTACAGAAAGAATTGTTTGATATTGTTTTGTTATTTCGATTCGGAGAATTCACTTTGAGTTCAGATATTAAGAAAATGTTTCGCAATATATTGGTTAACCCGGAACACACTTCACTCCAGAACATTCTGTGGCGGGAAGACCCTAGTCAGGCTATAAAATGTATGCGTCTTGACACCGTCACTTATGGGGTGAAGTCTTCAAGCTATTTAGCAACGCGCTGTTTACTTGAGCTTGCGCGAAGGCATGAGCACGAGCTACCGCTAGCATCATTTATAATAACAAATTGTATGTATGTTGATGATGTGATTTATTCATGTTCTGATCTGCACGAATTGCTTGAAGCTAAACGGCAGTTATGTGAACTGTTAAGTTATGGGAGCTTTAGTTTGCATAAATGGGCTTCTAACACACATTCTGTTCTCTCTGACATTCCAGAGGTTGAGCAACAATTTAGCGAGCTTGACCTTCAAAAGGGCAACTATAATATGAAAGCTTTGGGGCTTACACTTGACATGCAAAAGGATTGTTTTAAAATAGACAGCCCAGAACCATTTGATGAAAATATCATGACAAAAAGGGGAGTTCTTAGCTATATAGCAAAGTTCTATGATCCCATGGGTTTTGCTAGTCCGATTGTAATTAAGGCCAAAAGTATTATGCAAAAAATATGGTCACATAAGATTGGATGGGATGAACATATACCTAATGAGCTAGTTGACGAGTGGCTTCAATTTGCTAGAAGCTTAGCTGCCATGCATCCTATCAATTTAGTCAGGCACATTCCAACCATCAGCGCAGCAGCAGTCCAGCTGATTGGCTTCGCGGATGCCTCCAGCACGACGGGCTACGGGTGCTGCATCTACCTACGCGTGGTCGACAAAACAAGTAAGGCTGAATTATCCTTACTCTGTTCGAAGTCGCGAGTAAACCCACGTGCGAACTCATTAACGATACCCAGGCTGGAGCTTAATGCTACATTGCTTCTTTCCATTTTAATAGAGCGAGTTTATGAAACCTTACATAAAAACATTCAAATTGATGATGTGTACCTATTCACCGACTCCAAAATAACTCTGGCTTGGATTCAAACTGGGATCACTAGATTACAAGCTTACGTAGCGAACAGAGTGGCGGTAATTCAGCAAAAAACCGATAGGTGGCGCTGGCTGTATGTACCTTCCGCAGAGAACCCTGCTGATTTGATTAGTAGAGGCATCAGCCCTCAGGAGCTTCCGACCTGCGCCCTCTGGTGGAAGGGACCGAAGTTTCTGCAATCGAGGTACGAATTTGACACTAAAAAATTAGTTTTACTTGAAAATTTACCTGAAATGAAGGCGAAGTCTCCGTCCACTCCTCCGGCTAAGGTTGTCTTGACAGCAGGTATACAGTATAATATCTTTCAAATAATAAATAAATATTCAGACATAGGAAAGATGGTGAGAGTCATTGCATATGTGCAAAGATTTTGTCGAAACTTAAAAGAGAATGTAAAGCTTCAGGGCACTCTCAGTCCTAATGAGTTGCAGCATGCGCTGCATTCAATAATTAAGCATGAGCAATCAATATATTATTGTGAAGAGAAAGACTCGATGCGAAAAGGTAACTCCGTGCGAGGGCCACTGCAAAATCTACATCCATTTATTGATACAGATGGTCTGATAAGGGTAGGGGGACGTTTAGATAATTCGGATATTCCGATTGCACAAAAACATCCTATCATACTACCTCGAAAATCGCGAGTAACTGAACTTATTATACAGAGTGAACATGTTAGGTTATTACATGCTGGACCTAAGTCACTCCTAGCCAACCTAAATCAAAAATACTGGCTAATTAATGGCATGCGACAAGTCAAAAAAGTGACTCATAAATGCTTGGTATGTTTTAGGTTTAAGGCTGGTGCAGCGAAGCAGTTAATGGGATCCTTGCCTCAACACCGCGTGACATCATGTAGACCGTTTCAAAAGGTGGGCATGGACTTCGCTGGGCCAATCCAAGTCAAGAATTCGCGTGTAAGAAAAGCTATAGTCAGTAAAGGTTACGTATGCATATATGTATGTTTTGTCACGAAGGCAATTCACTTAGAGTTGACTTCAGATTTGTCAACTGATGCATTCCTAGCGTCTTTCAAAAGGTTCATCAGTAGGCGTGGCTTGCCCAGCGACGTATTTTGCGATAACGGTGGTTGTTTTCGTGGGGCAAGGAACCAGCTAGCTGAGCTGTACAGGCTTAATAGTTCTGCTGATCACCAGACGCTTGTGCAAGCTTATGCCGCGAAAGAAGGCATCAAGTTTCATTTCACGCCTAGTTATGCTCCGGTATTCGCAGGGCTTGCAGAAGCGGCTGTGAAAAGTATGAAGTACCATTTGAAAAGAATTGTATTAGATGCTGCATTAACTTATGAGCAGTTACACACTGTTTTATGTCAGATAGAGGCCGTGCTTAATTCGCGCCCAATTTTACCTCTCTCTGAAGATGTCAATGATTACTGTTACCTGACTCCAGGCCACTTCCTTATAGGTACAGCCCTAACTATGTACCCCGAAGTAGATATTTCTGAAACCAGAGCAAATAGACTGGGGTGCTGGCAACAATGTATACAATTACAGCAAAGATTTTGGAAAGCTTGGTATAAATATTATTTATACCAAGTTATTATAAGTTACAGTTAGTTAAGACTTTCAATTACATGTAAACTTATGCCTAATTAGTTTCTATATTATGTGCTTACCTTATATACCTTTGCTTATGAGTTATGTCTAAATGAACCAGAAAGATAATGTTGTATTTCGTGCATTTAAACTTAGAATAGAATAATATCCTTGTGTCTTTCTATTATATAATGGGTGTGTTTGTTAGCTATATTGTCGTTAAGATTTATGTTTTATTGAACAGTTAGCTGCATTTAGATACTGCTGCAAGTAGAAGTAAGGGGTTGTTGCTGTTTGCCTGGGGTGGCAGTATGTTTATGGCAACACAAAATAAATAAGTTTTTTTAATCTGTAAGAAACCACAACGTTAGGCGTCTAGTTTTATCTATGGTTTTAAGGTGTAACGTCAACCATCAAGCTGTCGTGATATCTGTACAATTTAGTGGGCATTAAAAGTGTAATATCCAACAATTCGTTTCAATTGGAATCAAACCTACAGAAAAATACAGTCCACACGATTACAAAAAGGTAACATTCACAACTAAAATGCGACAAGCTTTGATTTTACTGCATTTTAGTTGGGAGTTCGTGACAATAAATTGTATTTTCTTAATTTGCAGTAAAAATAGCTTGTATGGCGGTAAATTTTACTGCGTATTAATTTTTTTTTAATTTTTTTCCAGAAATATAAAACTATCTAAAGAACTGTAAAATTATATTGCTTACTGCATTTTAGTTATGAAACCTAAAAATTTAATCTGCAGTATAATTTATACTGTATTTTAGTTGGGAAATCACGCCAAATTGTTAATTTTTTTCGTTTGCAGTAAGTGAAAACTGTTAAATAAAAACCATTCTAATAGTCTTAGAAATAAGTAAGTTAATTCAATAGAAAGCTTAAGAAACCCGCTTTCAGAATCACTAATAAAACGAAAAATCACAAAAGGGCTGTTACTGCTCTTTAGTCTCTGGTGGGCAGTACAGAATTGGTATTTCGTCGTTGAAGTTCTACCAACACGTAAGTAAATTTTTGGTGGTTTTGACATTTTGATTTTTGATGATATTTGCGAGAAAATCGGCTACGTCGTCTTTGAAGTGAGTACAAATTATATAATTGGTATTGTACCATATAGCTACATATAATTATGAAGTTTTTCCAATCTGCTTTAAAGTTACTATTTTTGACTTACGTGGTTTTAGAACTTCAACGACGATTTGTGTTCTTCCAAATGTGGTTTCTATAACTAAACCTCTCATTCATCATTCTCGTCTCCATCAGTGAACACAGGCGCGCGTAATATCAGCAGATGGTAATTTTAAACGAAAGCGTTAACTACATAGCTTGAACGATAATGTGTAGCTTCATACAATCTTGATGATCTTCAGTGAGATGAATCTTACGCTCGACGAAAGTGCGAAGCTTTCGTGCAAACATTATGTATTGAGAGTGCGATATTGTGACTGCAGACAAATTATGTATCTATTATGTACCTACTGATAATAATTTGGCAGAGAAAGTTCGTCGGAAGTAACAAGTGTATGAGAAATGATCGGTAGTCTTCCGCGCCCTCGCGTCGCGTCGGTTGAAAGTTAAACGTAATCATTGTTATTGGTTTCTTGTCTCGACTCGCTTGTTTTTGTAATAAATGACGATCGTAGAAAGTTACGTCATAAACACCTAACAACTTCACGCTTGTATTCCTTGAAGAGTTACGCAGAGAGGTTCAGTGCACTCACATGTTGCCAGTGGTTCAGTTTGTTATTATCATCATAATCATACTATCAGCAAAATACGCCTTCCCACGGCTGGACCTAGGCTTCCCCTAAGCGTCACGCTCAGCTCAGCGCTATCAGATGTTATACACATAGGAGGTGATATTGCCTTTTTTTGATTGATTGCTTTACTGAATAGAAATCTAAACATACTTTACACGACCTGAGGATCGAACCCGAGACCCTACACTAGGCAGTTACCAGACTAGACCAATGATGGAATGGCTGGCGCAGTAGCTGAGCAATTGACTGCTGCACTGCGTGTCGCGAATTCGATTCCCGCACGAAACAAATATTTGCATAGTCTACAGATACTTGTTCCAGGTGTGGCTGTTTGTGAGCTTAAATGTTTGTAAACCCACCTACGATACGGAGAAATTCCTAGTGTGGGAAAAAGGATTTAAAAAATTGTAATTAAGGTCATTAAAAGTCTTAAATGGCCTATGTGATATTAGTCTTGATAATTTAGGCTAAATGACCATATTACCATGTGAGTGCCTAACATCAGTCCGTGTTACGAGCGTTTACAGCTTACAACTTTTCATACAAACTTTCGAGTCCTTATTTTGCGAAATTATTGAACCGATTTTAATTAAAATTTAGCTAGTTATTAAGCTTCATTAAAATCAGTTCAGTCATTTCGATAAAGGACTTTGAAATTTGTGTGAAATGCCGTAAGGTGTAAATGCTCTTAACTACAGCTTTCATCGCCCTACACTGCAACACCTACTCTTAGAAGATAATTATGATTCACGGCTAAAACATGCATTCAGTGCACGTCGAGACGACTTAAATAGGTTTATACATCTGTTCCTGAGAATATATTTACTACGCGAAGGTACATTACTAGTTGTACGGGATTCCCATATTATACCGTTCTTTATTTCTTTATCGTGTGGGTAAGTTAGCCTATTCTGGTACTCCGTCGGTCAGCCCACAAGGCTATCACCGATTAAACCGTTAATATAGACTCGTAAGAAATTCATGATCATAATAATTCACCAGCGATTATTGCTGGTTTTCCAAGGCTACAGCTTAGCGACCGGTCCTGAATTTCCCGTAGTCAGTCAGAGGGATTCTTACGACCTTCATGATCTGGTTATTGATAGACCTAGGGAATTCGGGAAACTTAGGAGAAGCCTGAAGCTGCATGACGAAAGGTCTTAAGGTAACGTCGCAACCAGACCGATCGAGTCATCCAACACAAAATATGTCGTCGATTAATCGCTGACGGGTATCTTCTTATGACCACACGCACAGTGTAACCACAAAGGTCTAGAATTTAGTTCTCCTTAGAACTCAAAACCTCGAGTTAGCTACAGGAAATTTAGTAACATTGGGCAATAGACTCATAGTCCACGCTAAGTATGTGGGTACCTATATTAGCTCCATAGCAATGGTCTCATTAACCTTGTCGCTAATGTCGACGATAAAGACTCTCGCAACTGTAAACTATAAAAAACTAAAAAATATATTTACAGTGAAATAAATAGCTACCTAGACAAAAATGTAATCCTTTGTGATGAGCAAAAAGGCTTCAGAAAAAATAAAAACATTAATATGGCGGTTTATGACTTTTTATACGTAGTTTCTTCACAAGTTGACAAATCTTTACCCGTTTGTTCTATTTATTGTGACATGTCCCAAGCATTCGATTATGTTGACCACAATATTCTACTAAATAAACTTGAGGCTTATGGTATAAGAGGGAATGTCCTTGAGTTGTTAAAGTCATATTTATCGGACCGCCAACAAATTACCCACATATCAAAATTTGATATTAGAACTAAAAGGGAACAAGTTTTCTGCCCTGATAAGCGATATATAACATATGGTGTTCCCCAGGGAAGTGTATTAGGCCCTCCATTGTTCCTACTATACATTAATGATCTATAGTCCGGGGAATTTACGCCGAATATTAGGCTAACTTTGCATTAATTAAAAACAGCAATTTTTTTTATTGAATGTGTAGGGTATGGACAGGAGAGTATATTAAGCTGTATCCCGCGAAAAGTTCACCTCCGCGTGTATGTTTTTTTTAAGAAAACGTCTAATATGTATATAACTTGGTGGAAAAAAAATTAAACAGGTATGTTTATTTGGAGTATTTGTAGAACAGATTGAGTACTACAAGTAGGTCAGAAAATTAAACATTTTCGTCCACGGAAAACTCGTTTTTTTTTTAAAATCTTATAATTTGACTTCGTACTTAAGGCAAAAATATTAACAGGACAAAAATAGCGCTAAAATGATTTATATCACCATGTCTAACTATTATTATGAAAATTAAACAAATTCTGCTCCGGATTTCACAGAAAATCAAGAAAATCAAAAAATCTTAAATACTACTTACGGCAAAAATGTAACAGGATTTAAATTCATTTAATAATGAGAAATATATAAATCCAAACCTTAATCCCCCAAAATTAAACAAATTAGAGCGATAATTAATATTGTCAAAGTAAAAATTAAATTACGATGCACGGTGTCAGCGCTAAGCATCGTGCGGCGTACGGCGTGTGCTAGTGTGCGTAAACAAGATAAGCGCTGCGTTCATTGTGTGAGTATGACTGTGTTGTTGTTTGAGTCGGTGTTTTATTGAGTTACGCGATTGTACACCTTATTTCTATTCCGGAAAGATCAAATTCCTATGAAAGTGCTGCGCCAAATACAAGAATAAAGCTTGCAGACGTATTTTACGTAAACATTAATTGATTTTTTTTTCACGATTTGCTGTAAAGTGTTTAATTTTCGTGTAAATAGGTTAGAAATAGCCTTTAGATGAAAGTTAAACTAAATTAAACCCTGTTACATTTTTGCCTCAACCGCTATTGTAAAAAAACTGGTAATAATAACTTCCGGTAGTACAATTTGTTTAATTTTGTTTATTGGCGGTGTAATATATTAATTTAAGTTATTTTATGTAAAAAAACCGCTGTTTATATTTTTGCCTTAAGTACAATCCAAAAATTTCGTAAATGTTTTTTTACCGTAAATTCAGTGGACGAAAATGTTTAATTCTGAAAAAATATATTACTGTCACCAATTCTTTACCTAAAGTAACTAAATTTGTCCTGTTAACTTTTTTTCCCATGTTTTTATTCACAAAAACGTGTTTTCGCCTTTTTCAGCTTAATCCGGTCTCGGAAAATGTTTATTTTTTTTTTATTATTTGGAGAGCTAAGGTCAAGTACACGATTCAAGAAAAAAATCGCTGTTTATATTTAATGCAGGGTTCAAATCTAAAAGCCCCGGACTACTACCAAATGCAACTAAGGAACCCATGACATTGTTTGCTGACGACAGTACTGTTACCATAGCACCTAAAAATATGATTAACTACCATTCCGATATTAATGAGTCATTGAATTCTGTAATTACATGGCTTAATGATAATAACTTGAAAATGAATCTCAGTAAAACAAAAATAATGCATTTTAGTCAACGAGAAAAGTTACGCAATACATCAAAATTTAATTTAGTATATAAAGGAAATACAATACAAGAAGTTGAAACAGCCCGATTTTTGGGCTTGATCATTGACAAGCAATTAAATTGGAAAGCTCACATTAATGAACTTTGTAAAAAAACTAGTACTTCGTCATATGCTCTTTTTAAGTTAGCACCGACGGTCAACGCAGATACTTTACTTACAGCATATTATGGGCTAGCTGAATCAGTATTAAGATTTGGAATCATTTTCTGGGGCAACTCAACTCATAAGGACACTGCGTTCAAAGCACAAAAGCGTTGTATTCGGGCTATGTTTGGGTTGCAAACTACTGACAGTTGCAAGCCAATGTTTTTACAGCACAGAATTCTA
Organism: Cerastis rubricosa; assembly: GCA_949152445.1. NCBI lineage: Eukaryota > Metazoa > Arthropoda > Insecta > Lepidoptera > Noctuidae > Cerastis > Cerastis rubricosa. The sequence goes on from OX424546.1 coordinate 455,932, forward strand.
ACACTTCCGTCACTTTACATATTAGAAATATCATTATTTGTAAAATCTAATCCTAATTTGTTTCCCCTTCTGGATAATAATACAGGTAGAAATAGACGTGAGAAATATAGACTTTGGGTGCAATCAGTCTCCTCCAGAACAGCATTTCAAAAAAAAAGTGTAATATGCATGGCCCCATTAATATACAATAAAATTCCTAATTCCCTTAAGATATTGAATACTATTTCATTCAAGAGATAACTAAAAAAATTGCTTTTGAATAAGGGATACTATAGTGTTACTGAGTTTTTGGATGACAAATTTTGAATTTATATTTAATTTTAATTTGTTTTAATGTTATTGTTTCAATTTTTCTTTATTGACATTATTTTTCTATTTACTGTTATTATGTATTATTTGAATTGATTGAATTTTGACTATTGTAATTTTTTTGACTAATGTAATCTAATTATTTCTTATTTTGTAACTTCCAATAAAGTAGGTATTTTAAACTATTTTGTACGCCAAATCTGGCAAAACAAGTTGAACCAGCAATCATCTGAACTTGATTTCCATCCATATGTGCATATCTATGTATCATGACACACATGTTTATACAAATAAATGCATCTTATCTTATCTTAAACTGCTCGTGTAAGCAATACCGTGGTCGCTAATACGGCACATCGAGTTCGCAGCAAAGTTCGGATTTTTAGGCCGCGTCACCAGTCGTTTCTGTCACCCGTACCGTTACCTATGATATCCAATCCTATGACAACCAATGTCATGACAGTCTCTGTGTAAAACTCCATAATACAGAGTGGAAGAGACACCGACGCAAAAACGGTGACGATACGGTTTGTGGGAGGCCACATAGAACATTTTCAAAGGTAGGTTTAGCATGATGTACTGAGTAAATTCCACACTCTATACTGCGTTTCAATTTAAATAAGAATAGGAACATCAACGACCTCTATCTGTCAACTGTCACTTGAAAAGTACGCATTATACCATTTAGATTGTTCAACAAACATTCCCTCCCCATTCATTCATCCCGTTCTGCATTCCCAAAAGTTCACGCAGCGGCGTTAACCCTCACATTTCCGCAACTATGCTCTGGGTATTCCAGTCTGTCTAATCAGGCACACATCTATACTAGAAAGCCGCTGAGTTATTCCGGATGAATCCTTCTAACTGTGCTTTTAGTCCAACAATCTCTAGGTCTCACCTGGGCGGCGTGGCGTTAGGCGATTCCACAAACGCGTAGTACCCCTCTGGAGGTTCCTCGGTGTCCCCCAGGGTTTCGTCACGAGGCTCTGCTGTCGTTTCCGTGGGGGGCGCTGTTGGTTCCGGCAGCACCAGCCTTGTAGTGATGCACAGGATCTGAATAGAGAAGGAGGATTTGTTATATTGATGATAGTGACCAGCTTCACGACGACTCGTCGCGACTGAACTGGGAACAAAAGCTGTTTAGGATGTAGATAATCGTCTCCTATGAGTGTCGATGGCAATCTAAATGGCGCTAGCTTTGAACTTAGCGCCCATTAGATCTGTAACGTGGCATTACAGGACACAGTACATGTATACCTGTCTATAAGGGCTCCATCGTTTGCAGAACTCACTTAATCATGTAGCGGCACTGTACAGAAAGTACTGCAGCGCTATTTATGACGCAAATAGAGAATCCATCCTCCCTTTCCAACAGGGGATGAGGATCTTACGGAAACGTAAAACTTACGTAAAGGTCACACTGGGTTTTGAATTGAGTCAGCGTTGATGTATTGTATTGTATTTTTCTGTATGGTGTCGGACGTAAAGAATAGCGCCATCCCATATCTTCCCGTGGGTATCGTAAGAGACGACTAAGAGACTTACCAGAGAATGGGCAGCAGCGTTCTCTGTGCTTTTGTAACAATCGTACTGTGATCGCCAACCCGCCTGCCAAGCGTGGCGATTATGGCAAAACCCCCCTTATGTACATTTGGGGGAGGCCTGTGTCCAGAAGTGGACGTCTTTCGGCTGAAATGATGATGAATGATGATGTATTTTAGAAAACGTTATTTTGGCTGCCAACCCCAAATAAATTGGGACAAGGGCAGGAGAATAATGATGATAATGATGATGGTACTTGTTTCTATTACGGTTTTTTGGTAACCAATATTATTACCACGAAGTTTAATCAAAGTCCCATTAAGAAAATACATATATCATGATTGTAGTACCCTATATTCGAACCTCTCAACTTGGATCTTGGATACATGTGATGATACACCTTGCACGCAACTATAACACTACTTCACGGCAAGTGTCATGGGAATCCATTTGATGGAAGCATGAACGTTAACGTTTTTAATGTACGCTCGTCACGCCAGCTCACTAACGGTAGACCATGCGTCGCTATGTGATAGCTATAAATCTTTAACAATGTGATATACGGGTTCATGTTCAGTGCATAAGCAAAATCACTCTGCAATGATCCTACAGCTGGGACATAGACCTCTTCCCTTTTTCTTCTTTGCGTGTCCATGGACTCCATCACATGGACAACCAAATGGTAGCCAGCATTTGAAAAAAAAAACTACGAGTTTCTTTTTAATCCTGGTTGTGCAAGAAAAGAGCCTCCTCTCTGAGAGAAGGGATAACCCGGTCGACAGTCTACAGTTGTGGAGGAATATTTTGGTGCCATCTTTTATTTTATAGTCACATAGTTTTGAACTTCTGAGATATAAAAGTACTAGGTGTTTTGTTTATTTTAAAAGTTTCCCATCTGTAGCTTAACTCACAGTAATCTATGGAAAAGCTTTATAATATGTTGGCCAAATTACCTTGTTATGGTATATTTAATGCGTACAAATTAAGGTTTACGCGCGTTTAACGGTGGTTCTGGTCTGCGTGGTACAGAACAGGGACATTCACCCCGCTCACCGCGTGAAGACGAAAGTGGAACAGACAGACATTCTAGATCTTAACAGTAATCAACTTGACAAACATGAAATTAAATATAGATGGATGAAGAGTAAGGGTCACGGGGTTTGTATGGCGCACCGAACAAAAGTTATGGTGTGAAATGGAAAGATATAGGTATATAACTTTGTACTTATGACACCTGATAATATTGTATGCTGTAGCTTCAAATTAAGTAGAATAAGAGCTGGAGGATGATGATAGTCATGGTTTGTCCAGGTCTACTTGAGCAAGCCCCACTATTCCCAAACCGCTGTAACTCGTAAACACCTGGATCAACAGTGGCGACGACCAGAACAGTGCCGAGACAATTTAGCTCGACGAAGTCCCAGAGAAACAACTTTACTGTCTTGGATTCCGCAACGAAATTAATCAGAAAATATCAGCGGAGGAGTAGGGAAAACATAATTCCCATATCAAGCCTTGCCACCATATCAGCAGGAGACAGGACAAAACAAACAATAGGCACAAAAGGATGTTTACAACTGGGGTAAGCTCAGTTGCCTAGCAACACGGATTAATATACTACCACTAATACTAGCCACTATCTTGCTAACGACCCAATATTTTGGAGAGACGCCCCTAGGGACTCTCTGCCTAGCAAGGGTCCCTTCACATACCAAGAAGGAATTAGCACTAATCACCAGCACCACTCTTGTTCATTTTGGCGATTAAATAAATTGTCTAAACTAATATTATAAAGAGAAACGATTTGATTGTTTTTTTGTTTGTTTGTTTGCATTGAATAGGCTCCGAAACTACTGGTCCGATTTGAAAAATTCTTTCAGTGGTATATAGCCCATTTATCGAGGAAGGCTATAGGCTATATATCATCACGCTAAGACCAATAGGAGTGGAGCAGTAATGAAAAATGTTGCGAATACGGGGAAATTGTGACGCAAACGAAGTTGCGCCGGACAGCTAGTTCCTTATAATTCCAGCTTTCCTTTACCTTTAATTAGTGCCACTAATGATTTTATCAGAAGCTCTACTTACATACTTATTAATTACCCTACAGCAAGTTTAAACTGTGCTACCCTTTTACAACTATCGTAAATCTTATTTAATTTTACAACTATCACAAATCTTATTTAATTTATCTTCAGCCATTTCTCCTTTTACGGTGTGGCGGCTATAATCTCCTTATCTATTTGTACCAGGACCTAAGTTAGTACTAAAGTACTTACTTAGCTTGCTGACGTATTCATATAAACGAATATCAACTCTGTGCTGGTCAAAGACGAAAGTCAAACTATTTAATTCAATAAAGCAATTAAAGTTTTTGAACATCAAACTTTAAAACAAAGGAAATGTAATTCGCAAGAGAAGTTTCGTATGGAGAAATATGGGCAAGAAACTCCATCGTTTTAATTTTGTAAATATAATATAATTGTAAAATGAATGTGTGCTGGTAAGTGGTATGTCGTGAGCACAAGCAAGTATTGACGAAGAAGAAGATACTTAGCTGACCCTAAAGATAAAGAATTTGGAATAAGGGCAAGAGAATGAATGATGCTGGTATAAATAATTTATTTTACTAGTACTATGGAAAATATCATATAAACATGTTTGAATTTTCAGTGGAAACTGAACTATGTGTGTAGGCAATAAAGTGGATTTTCCAAAAGAACATGTTTGGAAGCAAAATCGCTGCCGTCGCTTAGGCATTCGGCACACAGACCCGATCCCGCGATAATCTAGAGCCGGCCGCGGCCGCGCCACGCGCCACTGCCCCACTTCTGTGTGTGGCACACTTGCGCGAGTTCGCGGACAATGTCGCATTGTTGGCGCGTGACGCGTGACGTGAGCGGCATGCGTAAGTGTGACGCGCGCCTTATTTGGAATTCTGAGTAGATAGGTTGATTACTTTTTATTTCTTTGTGATTTGTTGTATTTGGGTGAATTTTTTTTGGCTCAGCTGTGTTGCTCGATGCATTTGTTGTTTTTTGGTACTTGTCCCGCTAAAATGTAAATGCATATTCTCATAATTATAGAGGAGGCACGAGCATTGATCACCACGCTGCCTCAAGATGGGTCAGTGAATTTAGACTGTCTTACTAATTATCTAGCTGACCCGCGTAACTTTGTCTGCGTCACATTTTCTCCGTTTCTGCAACATTTTTCATTAATGCTCCGCTCCTGGGATGGATGTAGCTTAATATTATATAGCCTATAACCTATAACTGTTATATTTAGCCTATAAATATTTTTTACCCAACAGTAAAACAGTTCGAACCAGCAGTTCCTGAGATTAGCGCGTGCAACCAAAGAAACTCTTCAGGTTTATAATATTACTAGCTGAAAATTGAATTTTTTTAAGTGGATGTGTGAGAAAAAAAGTAGCCTACGACCTATTCTCAGACCTACCAAATATACACAAAAAAAAATATCAAAATCTGACCGATTTTGATGTTTTTTTTCCGCCGTTTCGGAGGAGTTCGATAACAAACACTGTGACACGAGATTTTTATATGAGATTACAGTATAGATAAATTTTCACTGATGTCAGTGATGCCCAAGATAAAGTCTCCTTCTCAATAAGAGGAGATTTTTTTTCTTAAATTCTCAGCTAGGAAAATGTATGTACTTAGTTATAGCGCCCGTTTATGTCTTTTGTAGGGAGTGTTGAACAGCCGAAACTTAATGCCACCGTATGAGTATTTAAAGTGTTTCGAGTCCAAACATTTCCCGCATGACACCTAGCTCTCAACAACAGGAACATTGAACGTTGAATACTCTTGTTGAGAGCTAGGTTTCATAGCTCTCAGCAAGAGTATTCAACGTACAATATTTCTTACGCATGGCACTTATCAGTCGCACTTAATGGTTCACGGATCACGGACACCTCCAGAAAAAATGTACTGAAGTATAATTATACAGGGTGGAAGGGTCACCGACGCTAAAACGGTTTCCACGTATTTAGTACTAGCTGTCCAGCGCAACTTCGTTTGCGTCACATTTTCCCCGTTTTCACAACATTTTTCATTGCTGCTCCACTTCTATTGGTCGTAGCGTGATGATATACAAGGTGTTGTTTTGCAACCTCGTCAAATTCTAGGAGGTAACTATGCTAATGATTCTCGACCCGAATCAATAATAAAATGAGTAGGTAATTTTAATTTTTTTTATTTATTTACTGAAATCGGTAACTGTGAACCACCCGTGTTTTAAACACGGGCCGTCTGATCCCCGCCTTATAACGTCGCGTACACACAAACAAAAAACCTCAAACGTTTTTTCGATAATTTCATAATCCCTAAACCACGTTAAGGGGGTTATTCTGAAATATTGACAAATTTAAACAAAAAAAAAAACGCAGTGTTTTTTAATAACTTACTAGGTACCGTAATTTATATTGATTATTTATGTCTTTTGTGACAACATCCTGAATTTTGACGAGGATGCAAAACAACAGCTTGTATAGCCTATAGGCTATAGCCTTCCTCGATAAATGGGCTATCTAACACTGAAAGAATTTTTTCAAATCGGACCAGTAGTTTCGGAGCCTATTCAATGCAAACAAACAAACAGTCAAATCTTTCCTCTTTATAATATTAGTTTAGACATCATTATGAACACACCACATACATTTTCAGTCGGTTATTAAAAAAGCTATTTCCTACAATCTGCAATATCACACGGCCAAAATGTATGGAACTGGTGTTTTTTTTTAAATTACCGATGACAAACTTATAGGTAGGCTCGACGGCACGGTTGGCGCAGTGGTGGAGCGATTGACTGCTGCGCTACGTGTCGCGGATTCGATCCCCGCACGGAACAAATATTTGTTTGGCTTACAGATAGTTGTTCCGGACCTAGCTATTTGTGTATGTGAGTTTAAATGTTTGTATACGCACCCACGATACAGGAGAAATTCCGAGATGGCGGCAACGTTTTTTTAAAAAAAATACTGTTCTCTTTGTCTAAAGTTTAACATCTCTACATGAAAGAAGACCTGACTTATTGCTCCGCTTACAATTTTAATTTATATAACTACTAGAACATCTCAACAACCAGCGTGTACTGCTCCACTTGCACCTCGCATATGGTTGCGTGCCACTGCTACCATGTAAGCATGCCGGCCGTAGCCCCGAAGGGATCGTCCCAGACAGACCGTTAACGCGCCGACCCGCATACCTTGCCAGCGATACATTTGTAACACCGCTGAGCATAGAGCACAACTTGTTGCTTGTACGCACGTTGAGCAATCAAGACATCAGTATACGCTGATCTCGCATTGTGCGGGAAACTCATACAAAGCGAGATCAACATAATGCTAAGCCTTTTCCAACTGCACACTAAATATACACTTTTTTTTATACTTTTTAAATAAATTTATTTATCTATTATTTATTTATTTAACTGTGTTGGAGTCAGGTTCCCGTCTATGTGGATGCAGCTGAATACCAGTATCCTACAAGTAGCCTATATTTTAACCTTTGCAACCCACTACCCATTTCTAGGTGTCGATGGTACTTGGCGAGACTGGTTCTCAGACTTCTGCTCACCCTGCAATGACCCGACGAATGGTTCTATTGATGATCTTAATTGAATTACCAAATTATACTCGATGCTTGGCCCCAAGGAAAAAAGGATCTCCACTTGTCCCTTTCTGGATAAGTGGAGAAATCTTTTTTTTAAGTGTTATTTTTATTCTACACAACTTCCAACGGGATTGATATAAGTTTTCCGGTGGCTGATGTAAATCTAATGCTTGTTTGACTTTTCCACCATGGATGTCAATTGCACTATGACATGTGTCACATGGACACATGATTGTCATAGCATCCTTAAACTTCCGTTTCCAGGCAGATTGTCACTGTACTACCTTACTTAATGGTCTTAACAACATATAGTTATCATCTTTTCTTATTTAACCTCCGAAATTATTCAATGGGGATGGAAACTGTGGAACTAATGGCGCTACCATAGCTGGTTCCATGCATCGTCATTGGTTGAAAATCTATTAATGTAATTTTATATTTCATAATAGCTCGACCTTATTGGTCAGATTGAGAACCAGCTATAGTCGTGCCATCTACAATTAGCTTTTAACGAGCTTCCCCATTATCTTCAACTAAACTAACAATATTTTTATTATGTCTTAATACTACCTACATAATACGTTCCTTCCGTACTTATCCACGCTTCGTACAGTTATTATTCTACCATCAATTCCATCGGTAATGGTGTCAAATTAATTTATATAATGACTGCTATTATTTCAAGTTTCTATTTGGTAGTTTCTATCGCCAATTCATGGAAATATAATTTTCTGTAATTTGCTGTAGACAAGGTGGAATGGGAAAACATTAATTTGAAGCTTGTTAAGTTAAAGCCAGTGAGGAGAAATTAGTTGGTAGAAGTTTTAATGAACATGACAAAAATATCGGTGTCTTCTACAAAATAAAAGTGAACGTAACTTCACTTTGAGACAACCGCCGGCCTGAACCAGCAGGGTCTACCCGTCTACAGGAATAGGCATAGCAATTTGCTATTGTATCAAGATTTCGAGCAGTAGGTTACCTGATCTGAATCATGCAAGTTTATTTAGAAGTTCGTCATCGTTCCTGATGGCAAACTCCATCGGCCATTCCATGCCTGATTCTGAATAAATGATAATGATAAGTATACTTATAAACGTATTAAGTATATAGATTTAAACTAATGTCTTTGGAGTAGGTAAAATTTAATACAAATGTAGTTACTATACATATAAATATGAAAAAGCAATTTACTTAAATGGAGATTATTTGAATGCTACCACACTTATCAATTAAGATCTCTTTTATAAGAATTTCATGAGCAATAAAACTCTAGAGTTGACTACGTGTGGCTAAACTTGATAATTTCTAAGTGAAACTGAGAGAACTGTGAGAGTATAGAAGTTATTATTGACAAGTGAAACGTTTTTCAGTACATTACTAGTCTTGAATGATTTCTATGAAAGTGGGAAAATACGGAGGACAATGTTGCTTCTTCTAGGTTTGTCGATAGCAAAAGATTCGTCCTCATAGCTGTGGACGGGAAAAATAGTCAGAAGGTTGGCAGCAGAGCCACGCTGGATGGCAAAACTGATACTTGCCGAATGTATAACGAGTCGGTCCAGAACTTGTTGTTGTTTGTAAAAACCATTTCATTTCATAATTTCACCGAACTTGATAGATGACAAAAAATTGGATCAGTATTGACAAGGTTAATATTACCTTATTCTGTAAATATTCAAAGCCCAAATCTGGAAGAACAAGAAATTTTGACAGTATTGATAAATATCTTAACGACGTTCGAGCAATGGAGCAGGCCTATCAAAGTTTATTATAGATAGCTTTAAAATAGCTAGTTCCAATATGGTCCATGAGGTATTTTGAGACATATTATGACATTTAACTAATAACGATGATCTTCTTCTTCTTGCGTATCGATAGTACTACTTATTTTCTTGGCTAATTTAATGACGATGATTAAAAGGTAGGAGCTCGTGGCTAAATAATAACAGCCGCACGGGTCGATCTTTAAGGTTAAGCCGTGCTTGCCGGGGTTGGTCCGTGGATGGGTGACCATAATTACATACAGAGTTTCCTCCGTGCCTCGGAAAGCACATTAAGCCGTTGGTCCCGGCTGTCATTTGTAGATCTTTCGCAGTCGTTACGAGTAGTCAGAAGCTAAAAGTCTGACATCCAGTCTCACCAAGGGGTATCGTATTACCCAGTTACTGGGTTGAGGGGGTCAGATAGGCAGTCACTTCATGTAAAATACTGGTACTCAGCTGCATCCGGTTAGACTGGAAGCCAACCCCAAGATAGTTTGGGAAAAGGCTAGGCAGATGATGATGATTTGAACTAGCTATGCTAGCGTCAGTCGTTTCATAGTTACCTTCCCCATTATCAGCTCAGATAGAAACTTGAAAACTACCAAGAAACCACATCAATGTTCCACGCACTGTTTCCTTCAGAAATATAACAAAAATCTCCTCAGCCTTAAAAGTATAAGCGACTCTGTCATCAAACCTACATAGTCAGGTAACTGTAAAGATGGAGCTTGCGACAGCACCAGCTGTTGGCTCATAACTGTCACACGTATTTACCCGCGGTTGTCAGCAGCCACATCATTATACCTGCCTCCTACCACCATCTCTTATTCCAAAGTATTAAAGTTTAATTTAGCATGATCGCGATCTCAGATATTTGTGTCATCTTTTGGTGAAGACTCCCATGTAATTGTAGCATCTATTTGGGCTATCATGGCTCTTATGTCTTAGTCGTAAGGGAGACATTGGTGTGTATTTGGTTTCGTATTCATGTTATCTTTAGGTGGTCATTAGCGAGGCTTGCCAACCGTGGTTTATGTTACGTTGCTCTGCCATTCATGGACTAAGGTTTTCTTTTGACACTTTTTTGTGGTTAGTTTATTTTTTATTGTTCACAATTTCCCTGCATTGTTTTGATGAATTTCTTGAATTTAATCTTTTAGGAAAATCTGCGATTATGAAAAGTAGAACCGCATTAAGGAGAAACATTGGAAAAAGCCATGGATAGATTGTGTGAATGATAATAAAGCTAGAAAAGGCTCGAATGCTTAGATGGCCGCCAATAAAGATGCATCCAAAATCAGACGTGGTCTAGCAACATGAAATCAATAAGAATAAAGGCCAGGAGGATGACGATGATGATTGGCATCCATACTCTTTAAGACAAAGTGGAAACTTAAATTCAAGGAGTTTAGGATAATGAAACCATTTCTACGCACTTTCAAATTTTAAAGAGCCGGTCATTTACTCGAAGCCCTTCTCAAAACGTACTACTCCATCGAGATCAACGAGCTAGTTTCGATGGACGCTCTTTGGTATTCATGTCACATATTAGAAATTAGATTATAATTTTCATTTTCATTTGTACCTGACCGTGGAATCACTTTTTTTGGGCCCTATCAGAATACCAGCGCTGTGACTTTTATAAATGTTACAGAACCATGCTGAGATTTGGTTGGTCTTATTTTTTTGTTATGTTTATGTACTTTTTTATATAATTTAACCATTTTGTTTTGTCCAGTGCGAGACTAATTAATACTTTTTCTTTCTTTCTTTATATAATAAAATCTCTGTTACATTATTCTGGTAGCTTATATAAGTGCAACCCTGCTATAAAATAATCACTTTCATCGTGGATGTCTGACGCCTGTCGCACAGCTTGTTCCCTTTCATTATCACAGCACGATATTATATTGTGGTGACACACATTTTTTACTCGTCGCCAGTAAATTGCACTTTCATGCGGCGCGAGAATTTCTTGTAATACTTTTTTCTTATAATGAGGTTTTAAGCTGCTCTAATAGCTTATGAGTGTTTAATTGGGACTTATCTGTTGTTATCTGATACGCATTGAATTTTATTTCTCTGACATTTAACAGTGATGTTCGTAATTATCATCTTTGGCTAAACAAACATTTCAGTTATCATAATAGGTCTTTAGAATTATTTTCTACCCTTTTACGATCGCTTTGTTGATCGCCTATACTACTACTAAAGTATTTAATTGTATTATATTTTTCTACTTGGTTGCCATCTAGGTCTTTGTAACGTAGTACATACATACATTTACACACATATACATTTAGTTTGGTCCACGTTTGATTTCAGCTGGCGTTCTATATTTTCTGCCTAAGGCCATGGGAAAAAGAGATAAATTATGTTATGAATTTTTTTTGTTTTTTGCGTGGATGATTATTGATTTTATTTGCTCTACAATTTCTGAAAGAGACAACAATAATTTTTAACGCTATTCTGCCACTGAATATCGCTAAAAGTGCCAGTACGTATCTATTTATTTGTCTATTATCACCAGAGCGTAATACTTCACACCGTCCTGCCTGCCAGGCCACCTATACACCTGTGCCTCTCGCGCTAACGTTATGCGTAGCGTTACCGTCTGCGCACGCGCCGATGTAGTGCCGTTACGGCGCAACCAGAGCGCGACACGCGAGCCGCGACAACCGGATCTCACACTCTATGCGACTACAGTGCAAGGTGATTCTAGCAAAATTGAAATATTTTTTGTATATAAGTACTGTTTTGTTACAGAAAATGGGACTGCCTTTTTTACGGATGGGAAATCATCAAATGACCCCTTCCGCTCTGCCCAGAGCGGGAGTGGTCATTTGAGTGTCAGACTTGTACTGACTAAAACCCATCCATGTTCCTTCTTAGCCCTTTGTGTTCCAGGGCCACGGTATCTCTTTCGAACAGTCCCGCAGCCGCAGCCCTGGCAGGCATCGGCCTTCTCGGACCCCTTCCGATTTGCTGACATCTCCTTGAGGCGCGCGTGGAACACGAACGCCTGTCGTCATAAGACTGACAGACGGTAAGTTAGATAAAGGGACTGTGTCGTTGGTCTAGTGGTAGTAGTCGCGGCTGCTGAGCGTGAAGTCCTGTGTTTGATTCCCGGGTCCAGCATATTGTTATTGGGTTTACCATGAGGAATTTCTCAGTAGCAGTCACGGAGTTGAGCCCGGTTGATGGCAATAAGCTCGCCCCCTATTACATGGGACTTAAACATAACTGGCGAAATATGGATTTACCTACCATAAGATACACCTCTGGCTAACCCTGTGGAGATACAGGTGATGCTCAGTTATGTTATGATGTATGAGGCTGGCACAAGGACCTGGATGGGCACAAACAAAGAAAGGCGTATGGCCATCAGTGGCTTAAATCGGGCTGCGGATGATGATGATGAGTATACCTAATTAAGAAAAGTAACCCCATATGCGTTTGTTCTGACACTAACTAAAGCTTAGTGCTTGGAGCTTGGTTCTGGGTCCTGACATAACATTCGATAATGGTGCCACATAAAAAACGTCGGTAACTACATCTGCTATGAAAGATGATTTAACTAATCACAGATTTAAATGACTCTCCTCCGGTATACAACCAGTTATACAGCAATGAGGATTTGGTCCTCATTGTTGTATAACTGCGAATTTTCACACGTTGTCATACACGATAATATGTAATTATGTATGCAAGTAGTGTTATGTGGTATTATCTAGATAAAGAGTTAACACAATGCTATAATCAGAAGGTGCCTTGTTATGTATAATTAAGTAAACATCAGTGGAGATGACACCAGAAAGACCGTTGTCAACCAGTCAAACCGTTATCACCTCTCTTGGCAAACACGTTGCCAAAAATGATAACCCGCAAAAACATTTAGGACAACAGAGAGGCCACCAGAAGCTAGAAGACACAGTGAAGTAAAATGACATGTTTGCCGAATTTGAAACGTTACATTTCAACTAGACGAACGAGCAATAGCCTGTTTGCATTTGCAAGCAGATTGCGATTTTAGTCGCGTTGTAATTTGTCATAAGTACTTATTCTCAAATATGTTAGGTAAGCAGCAAGCACATTGTCAGCTTTGTAAGAGTAGTAACTTCCTCTTCCTAAACGACGAAATGAGGCTTCATTAAATCAATTTAAACTTGACTATACAGTACAGTGTGTAGGAAATGTGCATCTACGTCAAAACACATATATGCAGGACGCATCCTCGACACAAACGTGTTCTCAAGTAGGTCAGTGAAGGGAACGATACAGAAACATGCAAAGACCCACATAACACTGAACAAACGAATCTTTGAATACCAACAGAACAATATTTTAAATGTTCAGGATGGATAGACTAACATAAAAGTCAGACAACTGGAGGCGAGGCCCGAGTCTTCATTGTTATGCCTGTCAAAGAACACGAAGTAAGAAGACCTACTGTGAAAAAAGCAATACAACAAGCAAGACAAAACAGTGATTTAAGCAAATAAATATTACTATAATCTATTCTATTTTACGTCTAATCAAAATACTTGGGTATAATGAGTGGCCACTTGAATAGTGGTGTTTTGTAAGTCTTCCAAAGTGCAGTCTTGATTAAGATTAGTGTCATGTAAAGATGAGTCTTGTTCGACTACTGTCCTAACTGCTCTGTATGTAGTGGACATTGGTCAGTGGACAGCGCCGGTCAGGTCGCTGACCCCGCGGGTGGTCGAACTGGGTGAAGGTCACACGCACCTCCGTTACCGGAACTCTCACATACTGACGTCATAGATACAAGTATTTAGGTTACTGTTTACTGACTACTGGTAGTTGTTCTGGGCTCGTAGCATAGTTAGTTGCAGGGCAGATCTTACATTGTTTATGCTGAAATTATTTACAAATAACGTTAGGTACGTCTGTAATCGCCGAAAGGATTGCCATCTACCGGGCACATATCCTGCTATTGAGGAAATCCCTGATGGAAAACCCAATAACACTAAAAGCGAAACGGAAATCGAACTAATGATCACATGAAGCGCTTTCTGGTCGCAAGCGCTTAGACCAACGGAAATTTTGTAGAGATTAGTCGACTGCCCCGATCTTTTCCATTCTATACCAGTACTTGTATTGTCTTGGCGGATGCGGTACACAACAATGAAGTGTTCGTCATTAACTCTCCAAAAAATGCACCGCCGTAAGCTGTACGTTGAAAAAAGAAACTAAATTCCATTACCACCGTAGAAACAATTCCAATAGATATTTACGATCATGTTTTTTATTGCAGCTGAACATTGAACCAGATGACGCCAGCATCACTTTTGATACGACTTTCTCTTGAGAAGAAAAAGCGAATCAGCAAAAGCCAAGTTGTTGTGAATAAAAAAATATTTCCGTGTTGTTATTGTAACGTCAAATCAAAGTTATTTGGAATTTAGGCTACTAACTTTTCCTAACAATCTATTTCGGATCCAATAAAGACTTCAAGAAGGTAAAGTAACATTATATTTGCAATAACGATGATAGAAAAACCAAACCGACATTAGATACCGAAAAGCTTGTCTCAATCCCATTTCATGTATATCTAGAAATATGTAACGTATTGAAAGCGTTTGTCACTTGTCTTGTCCCCAGAACGTCAATTTGAGTATTTAAAAGAAAACAAAAGAATATTACCGTAATACAATGACAAAGGAACGCTAGTCAATAATGTATTCAAAACTAAAGTAAGCCTATAGGACAAGAATCAAGACCAATATCATTCTCTATTCAAACGATCAAGCTCTACGGAATGCGCACACAGAGAAGGGCTGATGAATATTAATACGACGAATATATTTGATTAGTACTAAACTACTATTTACAAGTAAAAAAGACAAGGAAACAAATCCAAGCCTGATGATGGCACACAACGTTAAGAAGTAGTTAAGTATAGAAAATCTTTAACATGAAATACAGTCAGTGATGTAAATAAGAAAGTGTAACAAATTAATAGATTTTCTTAACAAAGGTTTTCGTGAAGATGATCAGAAAGTACCTACAGAAAACTACATAGACCTCAAAGGCATTTAAACGTGTGAACCTGTGGCCAGCATTAACAACAACTAAGAATAACGATTCATGACTTTACGAGCTAATATAATTTACTGCACAGTCTTTACTTATTGCATTAAGTAATTTACGATGAAGTAATTTACGATGAAGACGACCACAATACTCAAGATCTCAAGTCAACAGGTATCTCTAATGAGAATCATCTCCAAAATAATACAACCACGAATCCACACTAATATGAGAAAGAAGGAACCACTAATACGATTTCAAAAAGTCTTTCACTAATGGGAAGCTACAATATCCCCGAGTGTCATAGGCGTTTTCAAAACTTTCCCGTGGGGTTATTTCTGACTGTAAAGAGCGATGCCACGGGCCAAAGATTCATAAATTGATAAATAAAGGCAATTTACTACACAGCCCTTCATGCAGTAACTTACAATGCTAAAGATTCCCATGATGACCAAGATCTTGGTTCAAAAGCAATCTCTAATCATATTAATCAACTCCAAAGGAATGCGACCACAAATCGTTTTAATAAAGCAATGCCCACAGCCACACTGCCACGCGCGGCTCGTGACGATCATTGACCCGAGGCCAGCCGGCCAGTGGGTGAAGGTCACGACTCATAGCGGTGCTCATGACGTCACGGCTAATTATCAACATGTTGCATTAGAAAGTGCAGCCAGGGACGTATGACAGGTGACTGATGAACCAATAGAGACGGGTGACAGGTGACTGATTGTTGAGGCATTGAAGACGTATGACAGGTTACTGATAATGCAGCCAATGAGGATGTATGACATGTAACAGACAGTGGAGATGTATGGCAGGTGACAGATAGCGGAGCCATTCGGGACGTATTATAAAATAACAATACTTATTCGAATTATTAGGTAGAATAACAAATATGTACAGTTTGCTCACGTGCTATGTACCTGAACTAGGTAATCCTGTTTTTACGGCATGAGTAATATAATTGGTTAAATGGTCACAGTTACAACAAACAAAAAAACTATAATCATCTTAAAGATACGTTAAGAGTGTAACATTAGAATGTTATAGTTTTTGTCACCTTGTAATAAAAGACCGATAGTTTAACCAGTGGAGACGGGAGACAAGTGACCGATATTGGAGAGAGAGACGTATGACAAGTATTCGACATACCTGCAGTATAGATGACTAATACATAAGAGAGAACTGAACTTGAAGAACTAAACGCTCATATAGATTGGAATGAGTTCGAAGAGAAGGAAAATTGAGAGATTTTGGTTAAAGACTCATTTGTTGGCTGCGAGATTTGGTGGTACGAAGAGAAAGCTAATTTGTTTTGGGAAAATCATTGGAATTTAGGCCATGTATGTGGACTTGCGGAGTTTAAAAGTGAGCAGAAAGAAAGAAAGAAAACATGTGTATTTATTGTATTGTTGTGGATATTTTAAAAACAGCTTGTTCCAGGTTTCATTATCCTCAAGGTATACAAGGGTAACTCCAATTACTATCTCCTCTTTTTTTTGTTGTTTTTAGTTACTTTTTTTTTTTAATTCTTATTCTTTCTAATTCCTATTCTTCTATACAAAGTACGAGTATTCCAGTACTCCTATTCTTATATCACAGTAATGTTTATCTCGTTCTTTTCTCACAGTTCTTTAGTTACTCCTTGCGTACCGTCAATATTGTTCTTCTTTAATTTCTCAAGTTGAGCATCGGGGATTTTGACTAGTTTAGTCTCGAAATGGCCACTATGGGCAAAAGCTGGTTCAATGTTGACTTTATAATTGACATCAACTTCTACAGTTTGACGGGCAATGAACTTGGTTTATGTAAAATTTTAACAGTTTTCAATGTCGTGACATACCATTTATCACCTACTAGTTTATTATAGGCCCAGGTAATTTATCTTCTAGCTTTGTTATTTCCTTTAATTTTCTCTCGATTATTATGATAAATGTTCCGCGAATTCATAATGCCCTCTTAATTGCGAACATGCCCTTAATTTGCTATTCTACTAATTACAGTAAGAAATGGCCTGTCTTTTGTCTTTTTTTCTTCGTTCACGGCATAGCTTTTACTCATTAATCTCCGTTTAAGTGTGGCCTTAATTCTTTGACGACGGTTTAGGAGTCGTCCATATAAGTGACCAGAGAAAGCCTAACGGGACTCGCCGTATCCTCGGAAATTGGAAACGTGTGGGTAGGTTGACGATATATTGATCGCTAAGTCAAATCACGACACGGATTCCAAAATATTTAAAGGTCATTCACCAAAACTACTAAAATGTATTGAGGAAAATAAGCGATGTGTTTTGTCATTCCAATATTCAAATCAAATTACCGTTTGAACGGTCTAAAGGGTTCCTTTGAGATGAAATAAATGAAAAAAGTTAGGTATTTCGGAAGAGTATGCGTGCGTTAATAATTGTGGCACACAATAAAAATAACAAAGCATAGCGAAATGGTAACTTGAATTAAAATAATCATCTCGATTTTAGTGGGTTTTTAGAGCAATGGCAGCCCAGAGACAATGCACAGTGTATAGCGATTGTACTGGCCTGTGGTTCTACGGAGAACTCTGTAAAATATTCATTCGTAACGGAGCTATATCGGACGCGCATCCATCCAATACATTCGCATTCTAAGATTATTCATAGTGGGACATAGGTTTCCAATCCAAAACGGTTTAGTTTTGTGATCGTAATCTTTGCTTTGCGACTGTATGGTGTCGGACGTAAAGAATAGCACCATCCCATATCTTCCCGTGGGTGTTGTAAGAGGTGACCAAGGGACTTTCCAGAGAATGGGCAGCAGCGTTCTCTGTGCTTTTAGCGTGGCGATTATAGCAAAACCCCCCTTCTTAGGGGAGGCCTATGTCCAGCAGTGGACGTTTTTCGGGCTGTAATGATGATGATGAACCTTTGCTTTGACATAAAAGGGTTTTTTTACAATCTATTTGTTAATCAGATATACTGCTATATGGCAGATGTTAATAATGTCTAATAAGAAAAAGATAATTACAGCCTTTTGGCCTAAGCAGTTTATATATATATTCATAAGTATTCTTTTGGAACATAAATTATTCTCCACTGTATAATTTTTTTATGTTTTTTTTAAAACGTTGCCCCACACTAGGAATTTCTCCTGTATCGTGGGTGCGTTTACAAACATTTAAACTCACATACACAAACATCCAGACCCGGAACAACTATCTGTAGGCCATACAAATATTTGTTCCGTGCGGGGATCGAACCCGCGACACGCAGCGCAGCAGTCGATCGCTCAACCACTGCGCCAACCGTGCCGTCACTGGTATTTTACATGGAGCAGCTGGCTATTTGACCTAGTTACTCGGTAATACGATACCCCTTGGTTAGACTGTTATTTCAATATATTACCACAAAACAATTTCGACCAGAAGACCCTTGTGCTCAGAGATAGCCACAAACTATCACCGCACGTAAAGCAAATTACATACCTACAATCCTACAAAAGCGGTTGCTACGTGCATCACCGGTGCGGAAAAAACCTTAACCTCTTTTCGAGTGTCTCAGATTTCAAAAAAGTGGAAGTGAAGTCCAAGATGCGTTGACAGCGAGTTGCACCAGTTATTGTAGAGAGAAAGTTTTTGTTTATGCAGTAGTAACGTCCTCGAAAAGAACTCAGCTGATTTACATACGTTTATGTTATTTACCGTTGGTGTGGCGCCAGCGAGCGAAACAAAAGCCGTTGAGATATTTGTAGTATTTAGGTCCGGGGCGGAGAAACTGGTTCTACTTTATAATGGTGATGACGAAGATTCTAGTAATAATCGTAGTCGAGATGAATCATTGGAGGATAGACAACAAGCAACTACAGATAACGGGATAACGGGATAAGACTTTGTAAAGAAGATGATAATTACAAAATTACTGGGAACTCGAAACGCACCGCTAATAGATCTACGTTTAGTAGGTAGGTAACATAGAACCAAACAAGCTTAACCGAAGCGATGATGTTTAAGATTGTAGTAATAGATAAATTGAATCATTGGAGGATGAAAACAATAACAATACAAATAATACGGCAAGACTTAGAAAAGAGGATGTTATAACAAAAATACAGGGAAATCAAAATACATACTTACTATGTAGAAAGGTAAAAGTGAATCCAACGAACTTGTCCGAAGCGTAGATGGTGAATATTTATTTATTTATTTAACAATTTATGTACACACTTAATACAGAGAAGAAGAAAGGAACAGAAAATAGATACAAAGGTCATTCTTAGTTCTAAAGAAATCTCTTCCAGCATACCTGCGAAAGGAGAATAATAGGATCTTGTAGTCGAGATCACATCCAAATAACCGAACAAGACATAAGAAAGAAAGCAGAAATCAGAAATGATTACAGAGATGCCAATCCTGAAAACTTGAATGTGTATATACTCTAAGTGTTAGATACTAAGCCTGTCCAGTAATCTCTAGTATTGATTTAGCTGAATAAAGTCCTGCCAATTCGTTAACTTTTCATTCTTGATAGTGTCAGTAGAAAGCATTACAACATTTTCGGCATGAACTATTACAACATCGACTTTAAAACAGCTCTCAATTTCAATAAATGGATTAGTTATTTAGATAACATCATTAATAATTTAGAAGTTCATCCAATCGTTACGCGGAAGACCGTGAAATATCGTCCATCCACTATTGGCATTAGAGTTAAGATCAACAATCATACCTTAAAATGTTCCCAAATCAAAATACTTAGTATGCATGCCGAAACCTGATATGACTTTGTTTGACACACAATTTTAAGTAGTAAGTACTAATTGTCAGTCAAGCATTATTTGGAGACACCATTTTAGTTCCAAACACACTTTAAGTTTACTGAATCATCATCATTTCTAGACCAAATCATGTCCCATATGTTGGAGAGTCCCATGTGTCAAAAAACCTTTAATTATTTATAAACTTATATCTTAACCAACGGTTTTAGACGATGTAGAAGTTTATGTATATACAACACTTCACCATTGACCATCAATTTACTCTGACTCAATCCAGATCGTTCTTACTTGGCAATGCGATGGTCTTTAACAACGCAATTGATAGCAATTACCATAAATTGCTCATCAATGTATGTAAGCGGGACAGTGGGTTGACATGGTTTGTCTTTTACTGTTACGAAATTACTGTTTTATGTAATCGGCTACTTCAGGTTTTATGTAGTTTGCTTAGGCTACAATAAGAGTTCAACATGTTTTGCAATGTTGAGATTATATATTTCTATTAATAGTCTTATTAATATATAAAGGGTGGAAGGGGCATCGACGGACGCAAAATGTTTACCACATACTCAGTACCTACATCATTCTAAACCCATGTACACATGTAAATTTTGTATCGGTAATTTAAAATTTTGATGTGAGGGCGTCCATCCTGTATAGCTATACTATAACAATCATTATTGCATTTGTCTTATAATAATATAATTATTGCAAACTAAATTGAATCGAGCCAGAATTTGGCTCGATTTATGGTGATGCTTGCTGAAGTTAAACTGAACTAACTAGGTAACACTTGCAAGCTATAAAATCTCTCCTAGGTATCCTCCTTTCTCTTGCCATTTAAAAACAAAACACCAAAGGGATTCGAAATTTAAACGACGATCATAGAGAAACGTTATCACCAGAGCGTATAGATAATTTTCAGCAATCGCTTCGCTCCGAGATGTAGAACGATTTTATTTGCCTTACTCCTTTTGTAATCGCACAATTTCTCTCCAATCGCAACTCTGTACCGGTTGCTTTCTACCTCAGCAGCACACATAACTATGTCTGCACTTACTTATGAGGCTATTTTTCATTTAAATTCAGTGTCTTTCGTAGAATTCATTTGTTATTGAAATAGGTTTGAAATAGCTGTCAATGGACTCGTTACACGAGTTGTCAATATGGGAAATTGAACTTGGAACATCCGGCTTGAGCATAGTTAGTGTGGAAGATACTTTTAATTTTCTTTTAGACTATGAGGAATCTTAAAATTACTTAAATTTATCCTGAGAGGAGATTGAAAAATATATTAAAGCTTAGATTCTAGTTTTTTTTTTATATATATTAATACTAAAATGTGATAAACAAAAAAAAAAAATGAATTAAGTTATGACTTACCAAAAATATTAACGTAGGTCGCGCCATATTTAACGCAGAACCCGTAGAAATAAATCACAACACTAAATGAAAGTAGCACAATTCACCTGAACATTTAACAACTAAAGTCTAATAGAAAACAAATTCATTTAAAATAAAAATATTCTACAACAACTTTCCAATATGGCGCGCTTGCGTGCGGTCGGCGTAACTTTTTAAAATGTTTTTTTTTTAATGGTGCAGGCGCGGTCGTGTTCGGCCGGCGCGTTCGGAAGTGTTCGCGGCGCTGACTGTGTGCTGTTGCTTGTGGGACATGCAGGCAACGGGAAATTGAAACTGTGAGGAGAGAGGACATCACATAGAGCTGTGAATAAGAAAGCAAAAGCCTAAAATTTACTGCTCGCAGGTCTAGTAACTGCAAGGGCGACTGCCAAGCATGAGGTCTTGGGTTCGATTCCCGAGTCGGGCAAAGTGTTATTCGCTTTTTCCATAAGGACTCTCAGAAGCAGCCACGGAGTCTGGATTTGTGGCCTGTTGCTCTCAATAGGCGCGCCCTCTATTACATGGAACTTAAAGATAACTAGTGAAATGTGGGTATACTACTAGGTACACCTCTGCCTAACTCCTCAGGGGTTACAGGCGTGAGGTTATGCTACGTTATAATACTTGCCAAGAATCTTCATCTCTGTGACTAGCGTTTTCGCTACTATTTATGAGTTGGTTTTCAGTCTAACCTAAATGCTACTGAATCTACTGATTTGACACGGTTTGTGACTGTATATCTGTCTTCCACGAGCCAATTGCAAAGTGCCACCATATGTATGGTGGCACTTTGCAATTAGTAGTTAGTAAAATTGGCTGACAGACTTTCAGGATTCTAGTTGTAACTACTCAAATCGCCCATCAACGTTCTACGAATGCAAGCTGGCCTGGCTCATACGACTACTTTCAACAGTCAAAAAATATACTTAAAAAAATGTCACCACTCCACACATACGCCCTCGATAACGACCTATTTATTTCAAATGTCAGCAGTATCACTCAAGTGTCAGACACAACCCTCAAGTGTCACACCATAATTTCACTTGATCGCTAAGTAGCAGCTCTATAGAGTTCCCGCAGCGACCGCCACGGTACCCACTATCTAGTAGATCAGTCAATGGGAGTTGGTTATAGGCCGAATAGTCGTCGTTTATGTTCTAACTAGATGGAACCTAAGAAAAACAAGCTTTTCCGGTGACTGATGTGTTTACCGACCGATATTGATCAGATCTATCTTTGTAGACGTTTTTTATAAGACTAGCAAAGAGGTTCTGTCTTCGATCAGTATAATTTGTGTTTGTATGTCTGCTATTTTCCCGAAAACGATTAAACTTATTTGAAGTGTGAAAAATCACTGACAACACTAAATTCTTTCAGCAAGTTTATTTTATTTATATATAATAGTCTTTTTACTTTAAATGGGCCATTTCTGTTCGAGAGAATTAACTGCAGCTGATTACTGATTAATAATTTATTGACACTCTCTATAAAATTTGAACATCCTAAAATATCTTTTTTTTATGCGTTAAACAAATAATGATTATTTTCTTAGAAAACAAGCTCGTTTATTCATCGCGATATATTGCAATCAACGTCTTCTTGATTCGTACGCCGCGTCCACATCATTCTTGTCTAGGTAGGGCTGCTCCATCATCAAAGCCGAATAACTTAGCTATTGGTTTAAATTTATGTCTTGTGCCACGAATGCACATGCTAGTGGCACGGATTATTGAGATGATGATTCTTGATCTTAGCCAACCCATCACTACGCTAAAGGACCTATTTGCGTTTGAGTATTTTCTAATTTTTTCGTTTTCGGCGGATTTAAGTACAGAGGCAACAGGGCGTGAAATATAAGAAGGAGCGTCAGTGTCTACGACACGGATATCAAATAACGCCTCCCTCTGAGCATCCCAAACGCCACGGCAAGAAAGGTCTCCACGTAGTCCGCAGTCTCCTTCGGAGATGATGGGTTCTTTGACTACGTTTCTCCATGCATATTGACATAAGTCACAGAACAAATCTCTAATTTCATTGTGACGACGTGTTATTAGACCACCCTTTTTACAACAAAGAGCATGAAATATCATCATAAAATATCTTAGAAAGCTAGAAGAACTGACATGTGCCACTTAGATATCCTTACTAACTAAGCGTTTCCTTTGGCAAGATAAAATCATGGTGACTGATAATATCTCATTTCTTAGAATTCGTAATTGTAATTTTTAGCGATACCAACTTGTTAGAAGTGAACGCCAGTGGACACGAAGTGAGATTCTATCAACGACTATCGCGATGTTCACAAATCTGCGCCTAGCCACTTTCAAAAGCAATAAAACCCATTCTCTTTGAAAGTTGCTATACAAATACGAAACAACCAATTTCACTTGATGGTCGATGGGCTAGGCAGACGCTGGAAAAAAGGACTGTGGGGACCTAAAATTGCTTCTATAGCAGAATCATAATAGGATAATAATCTGAATTACGTAACATTTCGTAAAATGGTCACTAAATGACAATTCATAATATTAGCCGCGTCTGGGACCATTTTAACAATTGAACGTTCATAATTGATGTTATTATCCTATTATGATTCTGCTGACGCATGTTAGGCCCTAAAACGGCTCTAGGGCAATAGGCCTTAAGTTAGAAGACACTTTTGAGATTCACCAGACAAAGAGTCTCTACTGAGATTTGGAAATCATTTCCAGCAAACCAAAAACCTTCTCTCCATTCATGTTCCTTCTTCCAGTAAGTAGGTATATGTTGCTCTCTGGGTTCAGCTAGAGGCTACATTTTCCATTTCAAGAATCGTCTTTAGGTACACATCCCGAGCTCCCACGTGTAGGTAATATAAATAAATACATGTAAAGTTTTTATTTGATCTAATGCTGTATTTTGCAACCTGTAGTCATTTTGAGAAGTGGTCATTTTGCGACGGGAACTATATTTCTTGTCACCAAAATTTATATTTGTCATCAAAGTTGTATCACCTAGTAAATAGATCTATCGCCACGAAATATTTTCGTTCTCAGATAAACAAAAAGTGTTCCCAGGTATGAATTATCAAATAAATGTTGATACATGTGTAAAATAAGAGATGGATTACCAATAAAATTGTAGTGCATTAGATGAATATAAACTTCGTTCTTATAATAATAGTTTTATTACTTAAATAATAGCTTTGTGTGACAGATCTACTATTTTGGGAACAAATATTATTTATTAGGTCAATGAAAATGCATTTATTAGGGTATTGATAAAATCATACCCTTTTGCGACTGAGCCTTTTATTCGACGCATTGATCTGAGAACTAAACAAAAGCTATTCATGCGTCACCAACTCATGACAACGATAACTGACAGACAAGAAAAGTAGAATATCAACAACACCACCCACTTATATAATCAGATGTACAAAGACTTAATCCGTAATTAATAACTAATTTTAGAACCAAATGATAAAAACTAAAACAATGGATATCGTGACAAAAACAATGCAATAAAACTGTCTTGTTAATTGTTTGATTGGAAATGGCGGACAAAAGCGGGCGGCTACTTCCGCGTCGCGAATAAAAAGAAAACACACATGACAGAAAACTGGATGTAATACACGTGTCTAATTATTTTAATTGAAGAATATGTGTACTTTTCGAATCAATCGACCCAGACAAGAAAAAGTTTCACAGAAAGTTCAACCCCCTATTTCAACCTCTTAGGGGTAGAATTTCGAAAAACCCTTTCTTAGTGGATCCCTACTCTTCACAAAGAACACACCCTCAAAATTTCAGGTCTCTAAGACCAGCGGTTTACGCTGTGCGTTGATATGTCAGCCAGTCAGTCAGGACTTAGAATTTTATTTCTACAGAAGGTAAGTAGGTATATGTAAAAGTTTATCAGGCTTATTATGGGCTGCTTTAGGTCTTTTATAGGTTTGTATTTGTTTTATGTGTCGACTGTATTTATTTATTTTTAACCCCCGACCAAAAAAGAGGGGTGTTATAAGTTTGACGTGTGTATCTGTGTATCTGTGTATTTGTGTGTCTGTCTGTGGCATCGTAGCTCCTAAACGGATGAACCGATTTTGATAAAGGTGGTGTCGTTTGAAAGGTATTTTAATCGAGAGTGTTCTTAGCTATGTTTCGAGAAAATCTGCTCAGCCGTTTGAAGATCATCACCTCTTTTCTAGTTGATGAAGGGATGTAAACAACTTTCACAGTTAGTCGATTTGAAATATTGTCGCTTGTCACCATGGACATTGCTGAGAGGAGGGGGGGAACACCCCCCCTCCCCCCAAAAATTACATTTAAAAAAAAATATCTTTCTTTGGTTTCGTTAATTAGCGAGAAGAGACGCAACACCGAGAAAATTGGAAGGAAAGGGGGGAGGCCTATGCCCAGGAGTGGGAGAGTCAAGGCTAAGAAAAAATATTATAAGTTTAAAAAGCATGAAAAAAAATTAAATTAAAAATTTAAAAAACCCCCGACTCAAAAAACCTCTAAAAATCCAAAAATAAATTAATCCAAGCGTCGTAGCGTCGGGGGACCGCTAAGAAGACCACTTAGAGTACAGAACAAAGCGGACCCCCGACGCTACGACGCTTGGATTAATTTATTTTTGGATTTTTAGAGGTTTTTTGAGTCGGGGGTTTTTTAAATTTTTAATTTAATTTTACTATGATCTATTTGGCACAACTAACCATATTTGTTTACAGCTAAAATTAAGTACATATGTAATTCCAAGAATAGATTGATACTAAGATAACAACAGAGTTGTTGACAAAATACTTATGACGACAATTTTCGGAGAATAGATGATAGATTCCATTAGGGAATAATTAGGTATCTATATCTATATACTTAGGTATATAAAAATGAATCGCCGAAATTTATTTACCCGCATAACTTCCGAACGACTGCACCAAATTAGGGTAGGTAGGGTAGTGTAGGGTAGGTAGGTAGGGTAGGGTAAAAGTAGGCGTCGCATGCCAGGTACAGCTAGTAATAATATAGTTTAAAAATATATATATGTTTGATTAATCAGATAGAGCGGCGGAGAAACCAGAAGTAAATAAAATGTATTTAGTAAACATCGAAGATATTTGTGACCTCTGACGAGCTGTCGAGTAATAGAGAAGTATTGGAGAAGAGGACATGCTGTGCCAACCACTAATAAACTGGGATAAGGGCACGAGAATGATGATCTTCTTCTTTATCGTATGGTCAGTCCATGAGCCTATGATTTGGCTTTACCTACATGCCGTCGAGAAATATCTCTCAGGCATGCTGGTTTCCTCACGATGTTTTCCTTCACCGAAGCAACCGATAATAATTATATAAAACGCACATTAATCCGAAAAATCTGAGGTGTGTGTGAATGATGAAGAAAATCGAAGACACGTGACCTCTACCGACCCACACTGGACCCTCGTGATGAATGTTACTGCCCGCTCCCAGTTGCGGGGAGGAGGCCTGTGTCCCAACAGTGGGAACACTATACGCTAATTTGTGTTTAGCCCAGTGGTGTGAATGTCGGACTGCCAAGTCATAGGTCTCGAGTTCGAACCCAGGACGCACCTCGGATTTTTGGGATTCATGTGCGTGTTGGATAATAATCACTTGCAAGTTATAATCCACACACCGTGTAGGAAAACATCGTGAGGAAACCAGCATGCCTGAGAAATATTCTCGACGGCATGTAAAGCCAAGTCAAGACAATAAAAACTCAGACACCTGCAGCCCCCGTATTCACAAACACTCGGTTGCGATTTCGATTCGATAAGTCGTATGTCTCTCTTGTTTTGGCATTACGAAAGCGAGCGAGATAGACATACGACTTTCCGAATCGAAATCGAAACCGAGCTTTTGTGATTATGGGGCCTGGTTAGACACTAGCCACACGATAAAGAAACAAAGCAGACGGGAACCAAACCCACAGCGCCAACCATGTGTTGTCATTCTCAATAAACCTTAACGACTTGATGATACTAGTTATAATCACTCCAAACGAAGACACTCACCTGACCGCAGTACGTCAGTGACTTGTCACTCATAAGGAATTGTCATACAATACAATACATTTTACGTAGTATATGTATCATGTAGGTACATTCATCGGGCCTGGGAATACCCTACTGACGCCGATTTTCCTCAAGCGTGAGTACCCAAACGAGTACACGCTTATTTTGTTTATGAACTAGGTACTCACAAGATATTTTGTATGTTAACACGACCAGTTATTGTGATAAAATTATAGCATTTAACTAATAAACGAACAATAATTGAACAAATGCTCGATTAGTGGTTTCAAACGCTGTTGCTGAGTAGAAGTTCTGGATTTTTCATCACGAATTTTTTCAGTAGCAGCCACAGAGTCTGGATTTGTGCCCGGTTGGTGGCAATAGGCTCGCCCCCCATTACATGCCTGAAACATAAATGGCAAATTTTGGGTTCTTAACTAACCTTTCGGGAATAACAGGCGTGATTTTATGCGTTAACATAATTAATCTAAATATACGTGGGACACTCAGAAAGTTTTGCGAAACTAAAAAAAATTGTTCTATACGTACATATATTTTTATTAAATCTTTTCAAAGTACTTTCCACCAGCCTCTATACAAAGATTCATGCGCCTAAACCAGTTTTCAAAACACTTTTTCCAGTCCGCCGCAGACACCTCGTTTACAGCCTGCTCGAACCCAGCCAGCGCATCTTCCGGCGACGAAAATTGTATCCCTTTGAGCTGATTTTTTATTTTTGGGAATAAAAAGAAGTCACACGGTGCTAGATCAGGGCTGTAAGGAGGGTGACCCAGGAGTTTGACTGGCGTGCTGTCCAGGAAGTCCCTCGTTTTGAGTGCGGTGTGCGCAGGTGCATTGTCGTGGTGGAGCAGTAGCCCGCGGAGCCCTGTGTTTGGTCGCTTGTTGCTTATAACAGAGAAAACTTCTGGCAAACATTTGGAAGTATACCATTCGGCATTAATGCTTCTTTGATCCCGTAAGGGAATTGATACCAAGTGGCCAGTCAAATTAAAAAAGCTAGCGATCAAAATCTTACCCCCGCTTCTAGATCGCTTCACTTTGGTAGGCGTTGGCTCATTTTGAAACACCCAAACAGTCGACTGGCGCTTGGTTTCTGGGTCGTATTGATAAATCCAGGACTCATCACCTGTAACGATGTCGTAAACACGCCGAGACGAGCCTGCTTCAAATTTGTTAAGCATATCACGGCACCATTCCACCCGGGCCTGCTTCTGAGCATCGGTGAGGTTGTGCGGCACCCAGCGTGATACTATCCTCCTCACGCGAAGATGGCTGTGTAGAATCTCGTGAACGCTTCCCGATCCAATCTTCAATATGTGTTGAATCTCCTGATATGTAATTCGCCTATTGTCTTGGATTAAATTTTTCACTGCTAGCACGTTTTCTTCGGTAACAGCCGTCAAAGGGCGACCGCTTCTTTCGTCATCCCCCAAAGTTGGTCGACCGCGCTTGAATTCGTTATACCAACGATACACGGTTGCCTTGGAAGGGCCTTCATCCATGAATGCCATTTGAAGTCTATCGTACGATTCATCCGGTTTCAGGCGACACTTGAAATCGTATAAAATCATAGCTCTAAAATGTTCCCGGCGCAGATCCATATTTCAGTGAGACACAATACTTTGAATTAACTCGCAAAAAATGTGGAGGGAAATTTTGAAATTGGAACTTACTTATTTTTACTTATAAATAATCATATTTTCGAAAAACATAATAACTGGCCAGTCTCCCATATATAAAAACTTTTTTTCGCAATACTTTCTGAGGGGCCTGGTATATAACTCAAAGGTGACTGACTGACTGACTGACATAGTGATCTATCAACGCACAACCCAAACCACTGGACGGATCGGGCTGAAATTTGGCATGCAGGTAGATGTTATGACGTAGGTATCCGCTAAGAAAGGATTTTGATCAATTCGTAACGCCAGCGAAGCTGCGGGCAAAAGCTAGTCTAAACATAAACATGAAAAACCAAAAAAAAAATATTAGAAAAAGATAAGACGTCTATCAAGCAATCTTTGTTTAGGTCCCACTAATTATTTCAGAATATCATTTTCCTTGTTTACCAAGTTTTCCTCTGAACACATAAACAAAACATTGGAAAGTCACGCATCTACATAAGCTTAGCAAGTGTTTGTGTGTTCGGTAGATGTAAATAATCACAGGTATTTTTGACAAATTATAGAGCTTTCTGTAAGGAATTTGTTAGCAGTAGTCTGGATTTGTAGCCTTGATAGCAATACGAAGACCAATCAAGCTATACAAAACCAGTTTATGCGGATCATTATACGCATTCTATACAAATCGAGGCCACGTTGTACTGGACATGTATAGCTGGATGTGTCATCGTGTGTACGATTTACGCCCCTGTCATATCGTTCGAACATAATTTTTGTGAACATTTTTGTTTCTTGTAGGTCTATCGAAGATGTACCATGCTTAGGTATAATAGTAGTCATCACATGCTGCCCTTCTCCCATTCTACTTGGGGTCACACGTTTTTTATCTAGTATTTTTGTGATATATTGTTATTTTTTGTTTTTGTATAAACTAATTTTCTTATTTACCGATTGTTTGTAAATGTGTGGACATTGTAGGCCTTATAGATTCCTAGATCCTTGGTAACTTTTTATCTCGTTCTACGTTTTGTAGTAAGCACCGACTTATTGTCGGGCCTACGATGTCCTCCCATACTTTAGTACTAACGCTCTGTAACAGAAATTCTTGTATAACCAAATGATTTTAAAAGAGTAACCATGTAGTTTCTTGCCGGTTCTTCTCCATAGGAAACGACCAACCCGAACCGACCACCCTATTTTTTTTCGATGTTTTATAAGTAGGCCTATGTAAAATAAAAATATTTTGATTCTGACTTCCATTCTCCCGTCAGATGCCACGGTATCATTTACTCCTTTCTCTTCCATATCATCCCTCGCACCATTCATCCATCTTTTCTTTGGGCTTCCTCTCCCGCTCCATGATCGTTCATCATCACTCTTTTAGTCACATGCATTTTATCCTCCTCATTACTTGTCCATAACAAGACATACGACTTATTTTGAATTCAAGACAATCTTTTTGTAGTAGACAAGGAAAACGACAAAAAATACTATACTACATTTAAATTACAGCAGAATAAACTTGCCCTCATGTTCACAGCTTCAATAAAAGCCCTGTTCGATGCTCGTACACTTCAGTGCCTGATCATCTGAGCTAGGATGAAGTTGTGTGTGTTGCTGTGTGCCATGCTGGCGGGAGTCAGCGCTGATCATCATCGTCATCAACATCAAAATGGAACAGGTGATGATGTGTTTTGCTAACGTATCTGAGACTGTGAACATTTCGGAAATGTTGGTCAAATCTTTTCTTTTTTATTGTTTGGTGGTGGAGTGTTTTTGTAAATATTGTAAGTTCTAAAAAAAGAGAAATATGTAAGTACAATAT
Source organism: Cerastis rubricosa (assembly GCA_949152445.1). Classification (NCBI taxonomy): domain Eukaryota; kingdom Metazoa; phylum Arthropoda; class Insecta; order Lepidoptera; family Noctuidae; genus Cerastis; species Cerastis rubricosa. The sequence goes on from OX424546.1 coordinate 486,878, forward strand.
ATAAAATGATAGGTAGGTATGTCTTATCTATTTATTTTACCCGACTGACTCAGAAAGACGGTAATGTTCTTGTACTTGTGTTTGTAATGTCCTGCGTTCGATTCCCAGGTCAAACAAAGTGTCATTGCGTTTTCCCATAAGGTATTTACCAGTAGCGGCCACGGAGTCTGGATTTGTGACCCTATTCATCATTTTAGCCGCAAGACGTCCACTGCTGGACATAGGCCTCCCCCAAGAAAGGGGGGTGTTGCCATAATCGCCACGCTTGGCAGGCGGGTTGGCGATTGCAGTAAGGTTGTTATAAAAGCACAGAGAACGCTGCTGCCCATTCTCTGGCAAGTCCCTTAGTCGCCTCTTACGACACCCACGGGAAGATATGGGATGGTGCTATTCTTTACGTCCGACACCATACAGAATTGTGACCCGATTACATGGGACTTAACCATAACTGGTGCAATTATGTGGGTGTACCGTTAGGTAAACCTCTGCTCCCCCCTTCGGAGTAACAGGCGTGAAGATAGATTAAGTTACGTTTAAAACATTGGGTTTCTATTCAGAAGCTACCCCACCATCAACCACGGACCCGAGGGTGCACAGTGTATCGGGACACTTCCGAGGGTCCTTCATGCTGACTCGTCGCGGCAAGAGGTTCCAGGCCTTCAGGGGCATCCGGTATGCACAGCCGCCTGTAGGGGAGCTGCGGTTTCAGGTAAATTCCATTCCATTTTTTTTTTAGCTTTTTTCTTCACATCTATAAAAACTCAATAAAAAAGTCCCATGAAAATCAAACCAATATTAGTTATTTGTTATACAAGAGTGCAAAGTTGCTTTTTAACCGCGTGTTCAATTTTGATGACCGAGCAAGCGAAGGATTCTAAAATTGAATCACGAGCGCAGCGAGTGATTCAAAATTAGAATCCTGAGCGTTAGCGAGGGAATCAAAAGAGCACGAGGTGAAAAATCTGTGCACTCGAGTGCAACACGTAACTTTTCATTCCACCTCAGCGAGGAAATGACTAAATGCAAAAAATAGTATATTTCATTGCGAGTGCGGAAAGCCTGTCATTGCAAAGAGTTCCGACAAATGTCTACCCGAGCCGAGGCGCAGCCGAAGGTGAGGGTTGACAGTCGGAACAAGTTGCAATGACGGTTCCGCACGTGTATTGAACAACTATTTTTAATACAGTTGCGAAAAAATGAAACAATTTAATAAAGAACATTTTTGGAAAATGGCGCCAACAGTAAAAGAATATTAGCAGAGTTATCTGACTCATTCTGGGTAGGCAAAGGGAACTATGCCCATACAGCAAAGTCTTCAGTAGATTTTTTTTATTGATATGAAATGAAACCTAACCTAACTCATTGAATCAAATCATTAAATCTGATATTGAAACAAATTAGTAGCTTCGTTTTAGAAATATTTGCATGAATCATCAAAACTTCTTTTTTAGTAAAAACTCCGTAGTTGTTTTTTTTTCTTTTAAATAGACATTATTTTGACAGTTGGGAAAGAGTACGCACGAGTTCGGGAAAGGTAAAGAAAAAGCTCGAGTGTGTAATAGCCCACATCCCGAACGCTATACGTCCCTGCAATACGCCACTTTTTGAGCAACTGTATTAAAAAAAAACCTTTACAATCACAAGATAGGTACACTTTTATTTCAGTTTAGGTATTAATTACTACATTATGACAGGTAAGTATTACAGAATAATCTTTAAATTATAAAATAATATTACGGTATAATTAACAATGACGTGAAAAAATGCCGCGTAAAGAACCGCGTACAAAGCAAATTGAAAAAAGAACACCAAGAAGGTTCCGAGTCTGAGCTTTTAACAAATTTGTATGATATATTCGGCACCATAGAGGTAGCAGTAAATAGGTTTAATGTTTTTTTTAATTCACAAACTTAGTGCACACGATGTTCTAAATTCAATTTACTTTATCCTCTAGAGAATAAAAACGGCTTTTCCACTCAGATATTGAAGATTAAAAATATTCTTTCCGAGATGGTGGGATGAAAAAACTCTTTTCCACCTTATTATCTAATTCCACTCGACTAATGATGTTCCTTGTTTTCTTGCAGACAGACAGTCATAATTTTTCTGGAAAGTCCTGCGATTTTCGAGTCAATTAAAACAACTTTTTTTTGGTCAAACTCCATTTAAAACTCCATATCTATTGTGCGTTAGGAAAACGTGACCAGCATCACTGATTTAAGCTGGTATCTTCTTTGTGATGATCTGACTGATAGATCAGTAACGACAAACTATTATTATTAAACGTAAATGTAAACCCTATCTATATTTCTTCCTAACAGCCACCGCAGATGATACAGAACTACAGCACCGAGGTAGACGCTACACAAGAAGGGCCCGCGTGCCCTCAACCAGTCTACGAAAACTATCCAGTCCACGAGGACTGTCTGCGCCTCAACGTGTACCGCCCTGATGGCAACACGTAAGTCTAAGTTCCTAGTACTTTCCTCACTCATTGAGAAACGTCGTATCCAATTATTGTCCCTTTGTCGTGGAGGATGTTCAATTCCAAAGACAGGTAAAGAGTTATTGCGTTTTTCCTTTAGGAATTTCTGTTTTTCAATAGCAGCACGGAGCTTGGAAGTTGGCGAGACCTCCTTGTCTCGGATAGTGCGTCATGCCGTTGGTCCTGCGCATAATTTCTCATTGTCGGGTTGGAATACCATCGTATCTCTCTATGAGAGTGAGGAAAGAAAGTGTACAACAGTATTTGCCCACACACCTGTGCATTATAATATTTACTACTAGCTGTCCATTTTCCTTGTTTTCGCAACATTTTTCATTGCTGCTCCACTCCTATTGGTCGTAGCGTGATGATATATAGCCTATAGCCTTCCTCGATAAATGGGCTATATACCACTGAAAGAATTTTTCAAATCGGACCCGTAGTTTCGGAGCCTATTCAATGCAAACAAACAAACGATCAAATCTTTCCTATTTATAATATTTGTTTAGATATATGTATAATAATATTAGTTTATATGTGAACTACGTTACAACTATGTCGATGGCTAGTCTCCACTGATAACAGCCGCCATGTCCAGAACAGAACAGTTGCGAGGACTGACCTGGACACTCATGTGTTATCATACCTAGTGAACCTTGGTCTTTTGTCACCTCTCCTCAACTCCCCTGTTCTCCTGGTACAGAAACAAGCTGCCCGTGCTAGTGTTCATGCACGCTGGCGGGTTCTACTCCGTGTCGGGGCGCAGCGACCTCGCCGGGCCCAGCCATCTCATGGACCGGGACATTGTGCTCGTCACCATCAACTACAGGCTCGGATCACTTGGTAACATAAATTAAGATCAATTTAATTTATGTATAACTTTTGAACAAAATTTGCATTTGCCGATATTCTAAGGGTTAAAGAGTTTGGTAATGACCTTCTTCACCCTTATATTCGATTTGATCCATACTTCCAGGGACAACCTGTATGCGAGGTGTAAATACAAAACCTTCTGGATATCAAAATAAGTAACTCTATACAAAAAATATTGTTGGGAAACGACTTTTTTTAGAGGAAAAGTAACGTTTTACGGTAAAACTTAATGTAACGCACCCAAAACATTGTGCTGATGCATTGAATACTAAACATAGGTTTAGGTCATGGAGGTTGTACAAGTAAAGTTATAACCTCAAAAACTAGTATAAAAAAAAAAAACTTCCAATATCTCCGTAAATATGTAGAAGGTTCCCCGGTATGATCCAGAACAAATAAAATATCGCCATGACTTGGAGAACAAGTGCGTTTCGGTTGCGTTTAAGGCACAGAAATATAAAATAAAACAGTATATCTATGGATAAGGGCCTTGTTACACCCATTATGGGATATCTTAATCCTGCTTTATCTCCCTAAAAATATAACTTTCCCCCAGGATTCTTAAGCACAGGCGACAAGTTCGCCCCCGGTAACAACGGCTTCAAGGACCAAGTGATGGCTCTCCGCTGGGTGCAGAGGAACATCGCCGCATTCGGAGGAGACCCCGACCTGGTCACCATCTCAGGGTACAGCGCCGGCTCCTTCAGTGTCATGCTGCATATGGTCTCGCCGATGTCAAAAGGTGAGAAGGGACATTTTTGACTTTAAAAAAACTTTTTTGCAAAAAAAAAAACCGACTTCAAAAAACCCTAAACGCACTAAAATGTTAAAAATAATACTATAACCTACCTATATTTATAAACCTAACCTAACCGACGATTAACCTATAATAAAATTTAATAATTATTTGGAGTCGGTGCCAAGCAATATAATTTGAATTATTGTTTAGAAACTGTAAGATGTTTTGTTTTTCTGGCTTTAGTCTGTCTATATAGTCATTCAGGTTACGCTAGCTATGCTTGGCACCGACTCCAAAGAATTATTAAATTTTATTATAGGTTAATCGTCGGTTAGGTTAGGTTTATTAATATAGGTAGGTTATAGTATTATTTTTAACTTTTTAGTGCGTTTAGGGTTTTTTGAAGTCGGTTTTTTTTTTGCAAAAAAAAATTTTTATTTGTTAATTTTTAGTGACATATTTTAAATCTAATTAAAATAAAATATGGGTAGGCCTAGTAAAGATGCTTCTCGTATGAGAAAACGGCGTCTAACTGAAATTGAGAAAAAGGAATAAGGACAACGATTAAAAGAAATTAGGGAAAGAAATGATCAACGCATTTTGAATAAGAACCCTGATCATCGCGAAAACAGACTGTCAAAGCAGAGGACCTACATGGTACGTAGGTTGAATAAGGAAAGTCAAGTCTGTGGTACACCTGGAAAATGCATACCGTTACAATTCCAACAAGCCCAAACACAGCTAATATACATTGTCTTATTATGGAGTTACGGTGCCTGTCTCTTGGCTTCATCATCAGATCTGATGGTAGAATGGCTCTTATTGAACACAAATGCTTCACTTGTTGTAGAAAAAACTAAAATCGCTGTACGTTTTCCTATAAAATTTGAAGAGTTCCCTCGATTTCGCCAAGATTCCATCATCAGATCCCGACTTGGACTATGGGACCAAATGGAAAGCATAGGCTTCGGAATAAAAAAATAATTTTCCAAATCGGTTCGTACATGACTGAGTTATGCGCGAACAAAAAACTCAATGCAGAGTAAACGAAAAGTTAGAATATTTAGATTTTAGTTGATTTTTTCAAAACCGCTTGTTTGATTTCGATAAAATTTTCATGGGACCGTTTGGAAAGTATACGCTTTCCAACAAATATTTTTTCAAATCGGTTGGTAAGCGACAGAGTTATGCCCGAACAAACATAAAAAAAAAAAAATACAAACATCCGAATTGAGAACCTCCTCCTTTTTTAGAAGTCGGTTAAAAATGAAAATGGAACAAATGGTTAAATGCCATTTTTTTTTAAAAAACATTAAACCAATTTTTTTATAACTACGAACTAATCAGTTTTTAAGGAAAACGTTTTCATTGAATACTTACAGCAGATTATGCATGAAGTGTTTAGTTTTTTGAGAAATTTAATTGTTTAAAAGTATAATTTAGTTATTTAAAAGTGTAAAAAGAATGCAAAAAGATTCTCTCCGGCGGGGAATCGAACCCCGGTCTCCCGCGTGACAGGCGGGGATACTTACCACTATACTACCGAAGACTTGCTAACATCACGCAAAATTATAAAGTACATAGCACCAATACGATATTTTTATACTCATAACGTGTATCAAGACTTTATCAATAGCCATTTCGTGCGATAATATAGAAAACATGCACACAGAAAAGAATATCGGATAACCTATCTTTCCTACATTGTTATACTTACCTACATAGGTACGTATCTCGGTACACGCCCACGATTGTCCTCAATACGAAGATATACTCGAAGAACTTAATGTATACACGTTTTCTTGAATACCTAAATGACCTAGTTAACACAAATTTGACTGTGGTAATGGCTGGGTAATCCCCCAGTCAGACAACAACATCTCGCCTTTTTTTTAAAGAAACGTTGCCCGTACTAGGAATTTCTCCTGTATGGTGAATGCGTTTACAAACATTTAAACTAACATACACAAACAGCCAGACTCGGAAAAACTATCTGTAGTAGGCCATACTAATATTTGTTCCGTGCGGGGATCAAACCCGCGACACGCAGCGCAGCAGTCGATCGCTCCACCACTGCGCCAACCGTGCCGTCAACTGCCGAATTGCCGAAGGGTTAGGCAGTGGTATCTCCTACAGTTCACCCACATTTCGCAAGTTATGTATAAGTCGCATATAAGAGGGGTGTAATTGTAATTTTCACTAGCCCGGTGTCCGGATTAGAACCCGGTTAGAGAGTCGCTCCCTATTACCCTACTTAACCGAAATTTGCAAAAAGTAGGTGTACTATCCACCTCTATCTACTACTTAGATGTATACAACCGTAATGTTAACTTATGTTTCCGTATTCTCCTGTTCCACAGGGCTATCATACCTGGACACAACTGCCTTCTTCTTCGACAATTAAGTACAAGCGTTATATTATTATTATTTTCATTTATCCCAGGGTTATTCCACCGCGCGATCTCCATGAGCGGCTCCCCAATCTCCCAGATCGTGATCCCTCGCCACCAGCGCCACCTGGCGGTGAGGCAGGCGGAACTGCTGCAGTGCCCCACCAACAGTTCCCAGGCTATCATCGACTGCCTCAAGACTAAGACGTCCAAACAGCTGGGGGACTCGCTAAGGCAGATGTTTGTAAGTCACCCTTCACTATACCAGCACTTTAGGGTACAAAAAACCGGCCAAGTGCGAGTCGGACTCGCGCACGAAGGTTTCCGTACCATTATTTATAAAAACGAGCAAAAAAAAACACGTTTTTGTATCCCATACAAAAAAGTGTTTTTATTGCCCTTAGATATTTATTTTTATTCTGGTTTTAGGGTTCCGTAGTCAACAAGGAACCCCCATATAGTTTCGCCATGTCCGTCTGTCTATCTGTCCGCGGTTTAGCTCAAAAACTATTGATACTAGAAAATTGTAATTTGGCATGAGTATACACGTTAATGACGCCGAAAAAGTGGTAAAATAAAAAATTTAAAAACCAATTATTTAGGGTACTTACCTCCCCTACATGTAAAGTGGAGATGATAGTTTTTTCTTTCGTCCATCCTATAGTGTGGGATATCGTTGGATAGGTCTTTCAAAAATATTAGGGGTTTGGTTAGACCTTTTTCTGATTAAGTAAACCGTTCGTGATTTATCAAGCTTTAAAGTACCAATTTTCGTTAGAGTCAAGTGTCCCTTCCCTCTACCAACTAAATGGTTGTAGGTAGAAATACAAATGTTACGGCAGTAGTACTCACATATAACGTAGTTTAAAGGAAAATTATCACACTTCAGTGGGCTTTACAAGTTAACGAGTAAAAGTCGACCAATTGCATTTGACTCGCAAATTTTGAACAACTCCATAGAAATGTCGATAGATGGCGCTAAGCGTCAGTTGTATCGCCCTAATGTTTCCTTCCTAAATAAGTTTTATTAAATAAACAGTTGTGGTTTGTATTGGAAGTCAAATTATGTAGGTAGTCATGTTTGGCTTTCAGTTAGAGCATGGTACGAAACCATTAGTCACCGAATACGACCCGAACTTGGCTGTTATAAAAACTACGGAACCCTACACTGCGCGTGGCCCAACACGCACTTGACCGGTTTTTTTTAGTATTTGTTGTTATTGCGGCAACTGATATACATAATCTGTAGAAATTTCAACCGGCTAACTAGCACGGTTGATGAGATACAGCCTGGTGACAGACGGACGGACGGACAGCGAACCTTTGGGTACGGAAACCAAAAAACGACCACTGGTATAGCGATTGACAAACGAACGATTAGCCATATAAAAAGTAATATGATGACACGTGCCATACGCAAGCAAAAGAAATCATGAGAAGGAACTGATGGAAGGTAGGAGGCCTGCGGCTAGATAGAGCTCCGATATTCGTCGGGTGGTTAGTAGAAGCTGGATTATAGTAATCAAGTTTTTGTTGTAGAGAAATATGGCCAACAGCGGTCCCTAATAAGCAAATTATAAGTACAAGTGTCGTATACCATCGCCCCCGGCCACCGTAGGCGCGGGCCTGTGGACGGTGAGTAATGGGCTACCTCACCGTCCGTCCGTCTTATGACGACAGGCCGTGCCGACGGCGCGTTCGTGTTCCACGCGCGCCTCAAGGAGATGTCAGCAAATCGGAAGGGGTCCGAGAGGGCCGATGCCTGCCAGGGCTGCGGGTTGTTCGAAAGAGATACCGTGGCCCTGGAACACAAAGGGCTAAGAAGGAACATGGATTGGTTTTAGTCAGTCAAGTCTGACACTCCCTTCCGCTCCGCCCAGAGCGGAAGAAGTCAGTTGATGATTAACTATCCTAAAAAAAAAAAGTGTCCTATACCAAATAATTTAGGTTCGTCAAAGTGTGTCTTCTTCTTCCATACATCTCTTTTGATTGTCTTTGTAATATTTAGCCTAGCCATATTATAATCTTTCATACGATTCCCTCATCGTTTTTTTGGTGACTAGTAACTTCATATTGTAATACATATCTTGTTTCGTTATCTCCTATCAGGATTTCGGCTACGACCCCGTTCTACTGTGGGTACCGGTACAAGAGCAAGAGTTTGGCCAAGGCGAGATGTTCCTCCCCCGGCAGCCGCTTGAAGCGCTGTGCTCCGGAGACCTGCAGCAAGTGCCGTACATCATCAGCCAGACTCAGGATGAGTTCTTCTGGAAGGCTCTCGGTGAGTAGTTGGAGAGGTTTCTGCCCCGGCAGCTGCTTGAAGTGCTGTGCTCCGGAGAACTTCAGCAAGTGTCGTACATCATCAGCCAGACGCGGGATGAGTTCTTCTGGAAGGCTCTCAGTGATTAAGTGGAGATGTTCCGGCCCCCGCAGCCGCTTCAAGAGCTGTGCTTCGGAGAGCAACAAGTGTCTTATGATCACTGAAGGATGAAAACCCTACATCTTGCTTTCTTTACTTTGGGACAGCTTCGGCCTGGTTCCACCCGCTGCTGAGAATAGTCCTCCTTTTTTGTGCCATGTTCTGGAAGCCTCTAACTTGGTGAGAGGTTGAAGATTACCAAGTAGACTAACAATAGGTAAATCTTCGTAATCTGTATATTCCAGAAAGTTTTGCGAGATTTTAACCAGATCATAGCCTGGCTAACAGTAACCGCCTGGAGGATAGTATTTTATTTTCCAAGAAACGATTACTACCAGACATCGCTCCATTTTTTCTCCTACTTAAGTTCGTTTGGCTGGTTTCCACTCAAGCAGAATCGTGTGGAAACCTGGCCGAAAACTAGAAGACATCTAAATAGATGCGCACTTAACGCATTTTCTTTAGGTTTCAGGACAGATTCAGGTGTCGACTACAATAAGTGAAAACAGGCATTTAACCACTAAGTAGCTGTTCAAGCTCAAGTTCACAAAAGTGAAAGTCGTGGAATCCATAAAATACGGGAAGCACACCCGATGCATGAACGTTGTCTGTCATCTACCAGTTTAAAAATAGTGACCTTCAATTTCTAGATGTTCTCCGCAACTCCTCTGCCTTCGAGTCCTGGCGCTCCGACTGGCCTCGCCTGGCCACCATCGCACTCTACCTCTCAGGCAACAACACCACCGTCATCCCAGCAGCCAACAAACTGAAGGAATCCTACCTGCCTAGCAAGGAGTTGACCAATGATACGGCCACTGGTGCGGGATTTGGGAAGTTGTACTCTGATGCTATCATAGGGTTTGGAGTACACAGGTAAGATTTAGAAATCATTAACTAAATCAATCCATAGGAACACCCAGATTGTCATCTTCATGGCTTGATTTTTGTGGGAAGGACACTTTTGTGAATAGAGACAAAAATCTACTGACAGAACGTTAGTCATTCAGTAAGTGCGATGACTAACATTCTGTCAGCAGATTTTTGTCTCTATTGACGCTTTAGAATCCAGATGAGGGTAAAATTCAACACATTTTTAGCCACCACGACAGCCAATAGACGATGCGGTGTCGAATCACGTCATCAGAACTGAACGAGGCGAATTACGTCTTTTTGAGTTTTTCTGACCGGCTCAAGCCAATTTCAGATTGAAGTGTCATCGCTTTCATATGAGCCAACCAAAAAAGGAACTGTTTATACTCCTATCTCATATATGCAGCTCTGCATTACCCAGCCATTGTACTCAGGGCATGTTTCTCTGTATAGACTGGTGAACCTGATGGCTCGTCACTCCTCAAAGCCAGTGTACTACTACGAGTTCGGCTACATCGGCAACAGCAGCCACTACGTCGACCCTGACACCAAGAAACCGATCGGTGAGTTTCCATTGGTATTATTAAGAACACCAATATGAACTTCTAAAATATGATGATGCCAGTCCATAATCTCGTAGCTTATGTTACTTATGTTTAGGCTACTTTGGCTGTCGTAAATTGCGACCAAAAGTTATCGTCTCTCTTAAATACAAAGAAAGGGAAAAAAGGAAAGGATAAAGAAAGGGCTACATATATACCTAACCTAACCAGCCACCACAATAAATCTCTGCGAATTATCACTCTTCTTCCGCAAAGAGGCCTTCTTTGAAATGGATCTAACGTGTCATTGTCCCCACAGCGGCAGCGCACCACGACGACCTGCTGTACCTATTCAACGTGAGCTATCACTTCCCCCCCGTGCCCGTCTCCGACTCCCAGGACTCGCAGATGGTGGACAAAATGACCGCCATCTTCTATAACTTTATGAGATACGGGTAAGATAAAAACTTTTTTTAACAACTGTGTGCTGACTTTTGTTTTTGTTGTTGAGTTTTTTGCCACCAACTTCCGAAAGTAAAATTATTTTCCACTTTTAAGTGTTTGTTCTTTTTTGAAAACGGTTATAATTTCAGCCACTCCTGGACATATGCCTTCCCCAAGTGTTGCCACATTGGCATAACATGAGGGGTTTAGCCATAATCGCCACGCTTGGCAGGCGGGTTGGCGATCGCAGTACGGTTGTTAAAAAAACACAGTGAAAGCTGCTGCCCGTTCTCTGGCAAGTCCCTTAGTCGCCTCTTACGACACCCACGGGAAGGATATGGGATAGTGCTATTCTGTATGTCTGACACCATACATAAGAAGTCGGTTGTTTAATAAAATACCGAAGCAAAGTTAATAAAATTTATATGGGACCACCCCGCGAGCTTCCTCTACCAAATGAAAAAAGAATCACGTACCGTAATGCCCGATCAGAAAAGCAGACAACTGCTGGTCTGATTTGGTTGATCGGCATACAGCAGCTCATCTTCATCTGTCTACCATTTTCTAAACTATGTTGGAGTTTGCTTTGAGTTTAACCAGTATTGTACATGACATGAGCATAATCAGCCTGTGTTTCCACTGCTGGGACACAGGTCTCTTCTCTATCAGAAGGAGTGGACTGTAATCCACCAAGGGGGTTGGTAGATGTCACAATATGCCTTCGAATTTTTAGTTCTAGGATATCCCGGTTTCCTTACGATGTTTTATTTATTTATTTATTTATTAAATCTTTATGCACAAGTATAAAAAAAACACTGTACAAAGGCGGACTTAATGCCTTGGGCATTTTCTACCAGTCTACCTTAGGGTGATGCAGAGAGAAAACATAGTAGGTGCAGCAAAACAAATGGTAAGGTAATATTTACAAATAAAATATAACAATGAATACATAAATAATATACCAATAAATACATAAATACATATACTACTAACAACAATTTAATTATGAGATGTTGTTGTGCTGTTGTTGTTTTCCTTCACCGTCTTGAGAGTAGCGGTGAAATAAAATCTGGGTCGAACCCACGGCAATTGCACTGCATTGCCAGTCGGGGCTGCCACCACTAGGCCACCGCTGCTCTTCCACTGAGCCACCGCTGCTCTTTCTATTAGATAGAGCGACTGCCTATCTATGACCTAAATTACGTAATAACTCACCAATGACCCTCCATCCCACAGTGACCCGAACCCCAAGCCCGACACCCCTGAGCTGTCCTCACTGAGCTGGCCCCAGTACAGACCAGACGACAGGAAGTACCTCCGTATCGACAACTCCTTCTCCGTCAATCAGAACCTCTTCGAAGATCGGTTCCGAGTATGGGAGGAACTGTTCCCCTTGGACTATCAGACGTGTCAATCAAGAGGAACTCCGGTCAAGAAGACTTAATTTACTTTGATTAGTACCTAGGTCCAGCAACGAAAGTTGATAACCGCATATTAAGTTTAATAGATTTATTCCGTTCTAATAACAAAAACTAATACCACTGGTATTTGTTCAACACTGGTGGTGGAAATAATGTCAGTGGTATATATTTTGATATTAGAACGGAATAACCAGATTCAGAGATCTTCTTTAGTTGCTGACCGTATGTATGGGTTGATGAAGCCTACTTCCTGTCAGAAACGTTTAGATCTGAAAGTACAAATATCATCATCATCATCACCATCAGCCTATAATGTTCCCACTGCTGGGACACAGGCCTCCTCTCAATGAGAGGGAGTGGCTGCTCAAAGTACAATAAATAATTATAATTAGTACAAAATAATACAATAAAATTTTTGAAATTCATTGTGTCATGTAAGATACTTTTCATTAGTTTTACGAAGTAATTGTACTGTATGTTATTTTATAAAATAAAAGAAACACAATATTCGATGCAGATTTTGTTTGCGTTTCCTTAATTTTTAACTTAACACAAAGAGATAGGCTCTTTGTGTTAAGTTAAAAATTAATTAATTACTTACTTCAAATAAAGTAAAAAGCACTAGAAGATACTAGATGCTGCTACTGCTGGGCAGAGACCTCCCCCATATCCTTCCAAGTATTCTTCTCCTGCGCCACCTCGAACTTCTGGACGCGCATCACGAATATTACCGAAAAAATCTTTATACAAATATATATTATTTATTTGCTTCAGACACAACGATCCATAATTTAGTTAGTAAATACACTTAAAAATAATGTTAGCATGAAATCAAATAATAAAGCTTTTTAAAGTAATCACAAGCATTTTAACCAACAAAAAAATATGTACATAATTATTATCATATTAAAATGTCTCTCCCACTGGGCCACGACAAGGCACAGGCCTCAGCTCATACAAAGAAGGAACCACAGCCACCAACTGTTGCTTGAGGAGTCAGTCTACTTAACACTATTTATTATATAAATAGACGGTCGAAGGAACCCGTTGACCCTTGTCCCCACGAGCAGCAATGAGTCAGGTCAACGGGCTTGTGATCACAAAAGTGACTCGCGGCACTGACAAAGAGTAATGAAGCTTAACATTAAGTAATTCTCAGAAGCCTCAGAAGTTTTCAGAAGACTGCACGACTGCTGAAAATGAGGTGTTGGGTTGGATTCCCTTGTCGGGCACGGTGTTAAATAATTGTTTTAATAGTTTTTTACTGCCTGTAAGTGTACATAATGCAATAAACCAACCATTCTCAACCATGTTGGGGTCGGCTTCCAGCCTAACCAAATGCGGTTTAGTACCAGTATTTTACATGAAGCCACTGCCTATCTGACGTTCACAACCCAGTTAATACTCTGGGTTATACGATACCCCTTGGTTACACTGGTTGTCAGACATTCAGGCCACTGACTACCTGTAACGACGGTCATAAATCTACAAATGACAACCGGGGCCAAAGGCACGAAGGAAACTCGGTATGTACCCATTCACAGACCAACATAGGCAAGCGCTTAACCTAAAGATCGACCCTAGCCGCTGCTGTTATTAGGTACACTTCTACATACTCCTTTGGAAAATGCAAGCGTGATGATGATGAAAATAAAATGAAAGTATTAAAATGAAATGTGTCATTTCATTAGGGAGGACACTGGCTCCTGCAACACAGTTTCAACTATCGCTGGAATCAGAGAATCCCACATACCTTGTACGTATTTTTTTTGGTAAATAAATATTTTTGTGTTTTTCTATAGGTAATGTTAAAAGCATGCATATTATTATACTCACGCTATTTTCGTGGGGTAAGCAGAATCTGTAGAATGCCTGCGTCAAGATATGATTAATGACCTTGGAAGAAGTACCTAAAGACTTCGTGGTCTACCAATGAGCATCATAACAGAACTCGTCATCCCTTGTAGGTATTCTCTATGATTCACGGAAACGATTAGAGGAAAAAAACAACACACAATACACGATGTAGGTAAAAGTATTGGTAAGACTAGGTAAGGCTACCTAAACTTATATAGACAATAGACACGCAATAATGATTCTCGTTAAGAAAAAAACCCGATGAGTAACGAAAACATCATCTGTGTGTATTTCCAGAAAGGTTATGCAGAGGTATAGCGTGCAACGTACTTGCGTGCTTTTAGTACACCCACCCAGTAATCTTTAAGTCCCATAATTATAATAGGGGCGAGCCTATTGCCATCAACCGGGCACAAAACCAGGCTCAGAACTGCTACTGGGAAAACCCTTATAAGTTACCATTGCCAACACATTGCCATACCCGGGAATAGAACCAAACACCTCTTGCTCAGCAACAGCGCTTGCTAGTAGAACAAGAAGGCAGCCATGTTGAGTGAAAATCCACATTTACACACAGAATATATTTTTATAATCTTTCGTTGACTATGGTCTATATTTTATTTCTTTATTTACAAAATCTCCAGCTCTTAAAAAAAGTAAATAAGAACCAGGTTTCCGGTACGGGTGGGTCGGTACCAAATGGTGCAGGTATTAATTTCTATGTTATCTTATGCGCTGACTTATAAAGAAACAGGAATTATGTCAATTTAATATCCAAGTAAACCCTGCACTGACCGGTACCGACCCGCACAGATTTGTCTGTACCGGAAACCTGCTTCTTTATATAAGGACCCTTACAGCCAATTACGGATTTACAATTTATTAACGATACTTATTATATGCTTTAGAAACAAACAGAAATGGTAGCACCATCTAATCATATGAAAGTGCGAGGTGTGATTAGTATTTAGAATCTAATTGAGCTACAGATTACTTGATATTCGTTTAATTACATGCCTATGTATTCTGGTGCAGTGTTTAGATCTGTTTCGAATCTGGTCAGGTCCGATTCTCGGATCAAATATTCCACTTGTTACTAATGACGTCTGATTGACCGCACTTCCCACTCTTGTGGCTACCCTTGCTGAGAACACTGGGACAATGCCACGAGTCATCTCCCCGTATATTTCAGTGCACAGCGCCTTTACCTACACCTACGCTCATCTATTCCGCAGTCGTAGAAACGGGATTCCCGAATGACAACTTCGTTACTTGAGAATTTACCTTGTATTAAGATTCAATTGTTTCCTGTACCTACTTACCTTGTTCTGTAGTTTACAAACATACATACATAAGAACACGCCTGTGCTATCCCCGAAGGGTATGGGCGGCGATTATGGCAAAACCCTCCATGTTATGGCAATGTGGTGACACTTGGAGGAGGCCTATGTTCAGCAGTGGACGTATTTCGGCTGAAATGATGATGATGATGATGATGGGTACAAATCCATACTTCGTGGCTTCTACTGAGTTATTCCTTAAAGAAAAACCCAATAACACTTTGCCCGACCAGGGAATCAAACCCGGACCTCATGCACAGTTATGGCAATAAGTTACCTCATTCAATAGGGGCACAGATTCACACTCCCAGATGCTACTGAGGTATTAAACCATACATAACATAATCATCAAGTTTAATCATTTTCTTCTATTTCTACATAAATAAGTCGTAATGGACAAAATCAACTCAATGGAAAGTAGAAGGGCTATGCAGCCCTTATTTTTTATTCCATGACTTTTTACAAATAGCCTGGGTCTGAGATAACCTTCTCTAATGGGTTTTATACAATTCCATGTGATTGTTTTTATGGTGTAGGTAATCAGTTTACAACAACAACATACATTTTTTTTCAGGCAATCTTGTCACATAGATATATGTATACCTTACAGGCCAACATACAAACGATAAAATACAATACAATTTGTGATAGTAAATAAAACCTTAAAACTACAAATTGTTAGTAACACTTCACTTGCGCACTATGTCACTGTACGTTCATGTGGTACTTGTCCGCGGAAGCGACGGAACACCACTCCCTGCGACCAAAAGTCCTCTCCCAAGACGAGGTGCAGATAACAAGTTGGTATTCGCACCACGAACGCCTTTAAGGTGACGTTGCGGTGCGACTCAAGCAGCTGCACTCTCGCCTCGTACTTGGTCTTCTGGCGCACGCGCTCCACGATGTCCTCCACGGTTGTGGAGTAATGTAGGTGGGAGATGTACACCGGATGTGTCCGGCTTCGCGGCGCGAATAGGCACGTTGGGGTCCGAAGGAGTCGGACCGCAGCAGTTTTGTTGGTTCGTTGACGGCGCTTCCTCCTCAACACCGTCACGAAACCTTCGTCAGCCCCGCCTTTTCAGGCACGGGCTTCCCAGCGATAGCAGTAATACCCGCGACTACGTTAGCGAAATCTGCAGGTACATGCCGAGATTTTGCAGACACTGTAGAAACCGGCAGCTGGTCGTGCGGCAGTGCAGCGGCGAGGCAAAGAGCCACAGGGACGGGAGCGAGGCAGCGGGGTCCACGAGGAACGCACTCTGCATGCTCAGCATTCTTTGTCGAGGACGGCGACAAAACTGCTGACGGGAAACTGGCTGATGATATATCGAGGCCTGCTCCGCGACGCGTGTTTACGTTCGATGCACCCGACGCGACGGTGACCCAGATACCGTTGCCTTTAAACGAAACTCATTGACTTCGTTGCGTAATTCAGCGACGGCATTTTGGGATGCATCTAAGTCCTTCTGCACATCCACTAGACTTGCCTTAAGAAGAACTATGTCCTTTAATAGGCTAGTCAGCAGTCAGACCAGCTGGTTAGTTGCCAGGTTAGTTTAGTACGAATCAAACGTTATGGCAGATAAATGATAATTATCACAGTAAAGTTCAAGGTTTTAACTGATAAGACTTTGTTTACTTGATAATTTAAACCGATTGTGTGGTTTTATAAAAATCAGATATCATCACGACTGTATTTTTTGAAGGAGTAAAAAGTGCTGTTAATTATCATGTCGTCGGATATGTGACAATTACTATAAAAGGAGACAAGCCCATTGCCAATATGGGCGCATATTTCCAGACTCTTGACAGGTCCTGAGAAATTCTTAGCAGAAAAACTTAAATAAGATCCCAACACCGGCCGAAAGAGGGCGACCCTGGGACCTTTTGTCCAAGAGAAGGTTCCCATAAAATAATTCCCGACAACAAACCAGACGAAGCCGCGTGTAATAAAAACCAGTAACATTCAACACAAAAACTTGCAGAATAGACCACTCATATGCACAAAACCCCCCCACGTATAAAAAGTTTGCAAGTTTCCTGTCCTCACCTCAGTCGCGCCCTCTGTGCCGTACCGAACGCACCATGTTGTTCCTCGCGCTTCTGTGTGTATCTGTATTGAGTGCATGCGCACTTGCTCACGAACACACGCACGCGCATCATCCGCAACAACAGACCTATCAGTCAGGTTAGTTTGTAAACAAGTGAATGTGTAGTTGTGAATTTGATTTAAGAAGTGTAGTTAAAGATGGCAGTGGTAAACTTGGTGACGGTACTTCCATACAAGCCTAAATGCTTGGCTTGCCCTTATTCTTCATGATGTTAGGGTGTCTGAACAGCGGGCCTGTGGACGGTGAGTAATGGGCTAGCTCACCGTCCGTCCGTCTTATGACGACAGGCCGTGTCGACGACGCGTTCGTGTTCCACGCACGCCTCAAGGAGATGTCAGCAAATCGGAAGGGGTCCGATAGGGCCGATGCCTGCCAGGGCTGCGGGACTGTTCGAAAGAGATACCGTGGCCCTGGAACACAAAGGGCTAAGAAGGAACATGAATGGGTTTTAGTCAGTCAAGTCTGACACTCCCTTCCACTCCGCTTAGAGCGGGAGAAGTCATTTGATGATTTCCCATCCTAAAAAAAAGGGCAAGAAGATAATAATGATAATAAGCTCGTCAACCAACAAAGCCACCGAAAAAAAGCCACTGATACATACATTGATTTCGCACGTAGTATTTGACCATTTCAGATTAAGTAGAAAAAATTTGAAGAAATCTATAGTAAAACTCCGATCATCCCAAGAACACATCATCAGCCTATAATGACCCCACTGCTGGGACACAGGCCTCCTCTCTATGAGAGGGAGTAGGCTGTAATCCACCATGCGGTCCCAGTGCGGGTTGGTAGATGTCACAAGAACACCATTAGATGAAAATTGGAGGGGTCATTTGATGATTTCCCATCCGAAAAAAAAAGAAAAAATAATGGTGTCTGAATAGTCTGTTTGCCGTATTGTTGGGCCCTAGTCACGCCAGCGCCACGGGTAAATAGGAGCACCTACTGACCTGGTGTGGTGGCTGGTATTAACCTACTAACTGGGCTAACCTGGTGACAGAGGTTTTATGTCGCCCATGAGCCTCTGACTTAGCTTTTCATGCCTTCGAGAAATATCTCGCAGGCATACTGGTTTCCTCAAGATGTTTTCCTTCACCAAAGCAAGTGATAATTATACAATAGTAGTGGAGTTTCTTGCCCATTCTTCTCCATAGAGATCTACGCTTTGGAATGGGCAACTACAGTACTTTCAACACTACAACTACAAGTTATTATGTCTTGTGACTGGGACTGTAGCTTCGCGTTTTTTTGTGATTTTTGACTTTCAAAAGTGCCTGTAATTGTCTAATTGAAATAAATGCATTGAGTTTGAATACGCACACGAATCTGAAAAATCTGAGGTGCGTGTTTTGGTATCGAACTTTAGACCTATGACTTAGCTG
Organism: Cerastis rubricosa; assembly: GCA_949152445.1. NCBI lineage: Eukaryota > Metazoa > Arthropoda > Insecta > Lepidoptera > Noctuidae > Cerastis > Cerastis rubricosa. The sequence continues at coordinate 505,751 of OX424546.1, forward strand.
TCCGACGGTCACACCACAAGACTATCACAGCATCACCACACACACGCCACACACAGTACATAGTTTTCTTTGGAGTCCCTCTACTCTTGTTGCCATCCATATTCATTCTCAAAGCTGCCCTCACGAACTGTTCCCTATTTTTCCGAATTTCTGCACAATATTTCCGATGCCGGACTGCCTCGTTAGTCTAGTGGCCGTTAACACGAATGCTGATCATGAGGTCCCGGGTTCGAATCCCGGTTCGGGCAGATTGTTATTGGGTTTTTCCATTAGGAATTTCTCAGTAGCAGCCCCGGAGTCTGATTTGGGGCCCGGTTGATGGCAATAGGTTCACCCCCTATTGCATGGCACTTGAACATAACTGGCGAAATGTGGGTGTTCTATTAGGTGCATCTCTGCCCAATCCTTTGGAGATTACATTCGTGATGTTATGATTTCCGGTGCCAATTTCAGTCTTCCTCTATAAAGTATCAGTAAAGACCCGTCTTCCCCTTCATACCAGTTCCAGTAGTAGCAGACGTCCCCTCGTACATCGTGAACCCCGACGGCCCGCTGACTCGCGGTGTGTCGGGGTCCTTCCGAGGGTCATGGATGGAGACGCGGCGCGGGAGACGCTTCCAGGCGTACCGAGGGATACGGTACGCCGAGCCGCCGATTGGCGCTCTGAGGTTCCAGGTGATGATAACATACTCTTACTAAAAACTAGACTGTGTCTTTCTTACAAATGTAATAGTAGAACAAGGTACATACAGGTCAATGTCAATGTAACGAGCATTGTTTCTAATAGTGTAGATAGACAGGTGCACCGCGTCGGAGCCCACGCTAAAACCCACAACCAGTTTATTAATTGAACAGGAAAATGTTGCCACGAAGTTAACCTTGAAGGTGTCGCTCAAAATATTGCTCACTTGACTCAAGAGAACATCATTATGTGCTACGCGTTAGTAATCAATTACAGATAAGTCAAAGTCAAGTGAATCTGTGATTCCCGCATTCGCCTTAAACTTAAGGGGAGATTTATAAAACAATGCTTAGACCTGCTGTCTTGTATGCATCAAAATATTGGGCCACAAATCATCTATTTTGTGGCCCAATATTTGTGTGTGGCATTTGGATATGGCTGAAATAAGAATGCTAAGGGGGATGAATGGTGTAACGTAAATGAATAAAATAAGAAACGAGTACATAAGAGGAAGTCTGAAAGTGGCGCCGGTGACTCAAACGTTGTATGGTAACCGACTGTCGTGATGAGGGCATGTTATTCGGAGGAATGAGGAACATATCGTGAGGAAAGTTTTGAGTATGAACGTATACCCATCCGGTATAACAGTAGAAGGAAAACCAAAGTAACGATGGATGGACTGTGTGAAGGATGATATGGCGAGAAAGAAGGTTTCTGATCAGATGACGAGTAGTATAGAAGTATGGAAGACGAAGACATGCTGCGCCGACCCCAAATAAATTGATATAAGGGCAGGAGACCAAATAAATTGGTTTAAGGGCAAGAGAATGATGAAGTCAAAAGCAATTATTTTTGCTCTAAAAGTTCAAGGTGCAAAATTTATGAAACGAGAGCAAATATTATTCATTAAGACGATAATTTCAATAAAGAATTCCACTTACAAATGAACTCAACATAAAATATTATATGTATTAGGTTCAAAAACCATAACATAACATTTCTCCTGTACGTCACGAAGAGGTATGGCTGACACTGTACTACTATTAGTATTCGCACATTTCGCCAGTTTTAACTGTCAACCTGACCTCACTTTGGCCGTCTTTGGGATAGAACCCAAGAGCAACAGCCGCGTAAACAGGGGGCCAAGGGATGGAGCTATACAGGGCGTCTAGCCCCATCTCTTTCTACCTCTGGAATAAGATTTAAATAACACTGCTTTAAAACTTCATGGTAGCCCACCAGACTGAGAAATCTGGCCGTCAACAGTAAACTATTTTTTCGACAAACTATACGTTAATGTCTACCTGGGACAAACGGTCCAGTTGGGTAGGTCTAACTTCGAGAAAGAGGTCAATCGTCGACTCCGACTCGGCAGCGTTCGGGAAGTGGCGTGGTATCTAATCGTCCAACTTACCGCAGTGTCTCAAGACGAAATTATATGACCAGTGTGTGTTGTCAGTGATTACATACGGGACCGAAACGTGGTCGCTCACAATAGGCCTCATTAGAAGGCGTTTATATCCTACGGCATTTCATACAAACTTTCAAGTCGTTATTTTCCGAAATGAATGAACAGATTTTAATGAAACTTCCTACGCATAAGCAGTACACATAGGTCTAAAAAGTTACTAACAAACATTTTCGAAAAATAATGTTACAGCTAAATTAGACCGATTTTTAATTATTAAATATTTATAACAGAAACAGAAATGTCCAATTATCTTCATTTTTAAAAGACTTTTCGAAAATGTTTTTTAGTAACTTTTTAGACATATGTATACTGCTTATGCGTAGGAAGTTTCATTAAAATCTGTTCAGTCATTTCGGAAAATAACGACTTAAAAGTTTGTATGAAATGCCGTAGGATATAAACGCTCTTAAAGTCACCCAAAGGGCAATGGAGAGGGCGATGCTCGGAGTTTCCTTGCGTGATCAAATCAAAAATGAGGACATCCGCAAGAGAACCAAAGTTACCGACGTAGCCCGAAGAATTGCCAAACTTAAGTGGCAGTGGGCAGGGCACATTGATAGAACGGATGGGCGATGAGGCCGAAAAGTTCTGGAATGGCGACCGCGAACCGGAAGACGATGCGTTGGAAGGCCTCCCACTAGGTGGACCGATGACCTGGTAAAGGTTGCGGGGATCCGCTGGATGCGAGTCGCACGGGACCGGTCAATGTGGCGTCACTTGGGGGAGGCCTATGTCCAGAAGTGAACGTCATTCGGCTGAAATGATGATGATGATGATGATGATCATACGTTAATTCTTTAATAACTTTACCCAAAAGGCTAAGGCTGTCACTAAGGGTGATTTAAATATAGAAAAGTTCGTGGCTAGGTAAATAACAGCTGCTTGTGTCGATCTTCAAGGTAACGCAGTATTTGCCGAGGTTGGTCCGTTGATGGGTGACCATCATTACATACCGAGTTCCGCTCCGTGCCGCGGAAATAATGTTAAGCCGTTTTCCCAGCGTTATGAGTAGTCAGCAGTCCGAAAGTCTGACGACCAGTCTTACCAAGGGTTATCGCATTACCTAGTACTTACTGGGTTGTACAGTCCTCCATCTTAAATACAGGTATTTAGCTGCATCCGGTTAGACTAGAAGCTGACCCCAACTTCGTTTGGAAAAAGACTAAGCAGATAATGACTGTCACTACCACAACGATGACACAGGCAGGTCTTGAACTCAGTTTAAATGTGCCGATGGCGTTCAGATCACGAACCTAACCACCCCCTCTCTCCCCAGCCGCCGAAGTTGAAGCTGACGTACGAAGGCGAGGTGGACGCGAGCGAGGAGGGCCCCGCGTGTCCCCTACCAGTGCCCCCGACTTACTACGTAGATGAGGACTGTCTCACCATCAACGTGTATACGCCGGCTCATAACGCGTAAGGACACTTCTCTTCTTCCTAGTCATCTTCGTGTCCGTCGTGATCGTCCTGAAGGGGTCCGTCGCAGAATGCTTCATTTTGCAAAGTGCTTATTTTTAATGCGCAAATTTTGCGAATTGCTCTATTTGATAAGTGCTTGTTTTGAGAAGTGCACCAATTGCGAAGTGCACATTCCGTGACGAAGCTTCTTGAACTGGCTGAAGAGCTGCTTCCAGCTCAATGTGTATTCAGTTCATCTCATGGCCCTGATAACAGCGACTCCCATTACCGCCTAGATGAATAAGTTAATGACTGCACGGTCTACCTTCAATTTGCTACAACTACAATTAGTATTTCTAAGTTATCTGGTCATCTCCAGGCGAAATTAACAAGAGCTGGTTGGTTGAATCGTAAAAAATGGATATATGATGCTTTTGATGAATGGTCCACCGTTAGGCTACATAACATCACGCCAGTAATCCTTCCAGATTTAGGCAGAAGTAAGTATACCTATGGTACACCTACACTCACATTTTGCCAGCTACGTTTAAGTCCCATGTAAAGATGGCGAGCCTATTGCCATAAACCGGGCACGAATCCAGGTTTCGTGCTGCAACTAAGAAGTTTCTGTTGGAAAAGCCCAATCAAAGAAGTAGTAAGATTTTTACCATCTTGGAAGCTAGATGCTTCAGATTCCACTTTGAATTCTAACAGCAAGTATGTCTGTTCCAGCACCGGTCCCCTTCCAGTGATCTTCTTCATCCACGCAGGCGGGTTCTACTCGATGACCGGTCGCAGTGACCTGGCTGGTCCACACTACCTGCTCGACAGGGATGTAGTACTCGTTACCATCAACTACAGACTTGGATCCTTAGGTAAGGCGCTTAATCATTTACCAAGGCCTACTTCATTTGAGAGGTTCTTTAATTTAAAAGGTTCGTTGTCACTAGTACCATTAACAGTTCCATGATGGAACTACTGACTGTTTTATTTTATCACTAGTTCCATTTTAAAAGAATCTGAAAATAATGAAACTAATGTTGATTTTTTTATCATTAGTTAGTCAGGCTTCTGTTTTTACAATGGACCCAACTCAGTCATTCGTCAACTTATTTTTTTTCTTGCTTTGGGTATAGTAGTAGTCCTTAGATATCTCTTAGGTGTGTCTAAATATTTCCCTCCATGATATTTTTTTCATATTGTCATCATAAGCTTGCAATTCTCCACTTCTTCCACTGCTCCCTTTTACTTTCCACCTGCAGATTCATTGCATCCCTCCACCAAATTTTTGAAAAAACAAAAATCGCACGATTAGGTCTTCAAGGTTAAGGAAAGCTTGCCGAGGCTGATCTGTAGATGGGTAATCATCCATTTTCATCAATACAAGCCTCCACGAAGCGAACTGCAAGTGTTTTTAGGAACTGCCTCATGTAATTTTGACATTCTTATAGTACTGATTATTAGCAGCCTAATTTAAATAAATAATATGATTTTGATGAAAGACGACCCGTAAAGAGTTGTGAAAAGACTAATCAAAGGCTCCTGATTATGTATTACCTCTAATTATAGCGCTTCTTCCAGGATTCATGAGCACAGGCGACGCCTACGCCCCCGGTAACAACGGCATGAAGGATCAAGTGGCAGCACTCAAGTGGGTGCAGAGGAACATCGCGGCGTTCGGCGGAGACCCCAACCTCGTCACCATCACCGGCTGCAGCGCGGGGTCTATCAGCGTCATGCTGCATATGATCTCGCCTATGACTAAAGGTAGACGGAAAATTTAATTTATCAGTTTCGTAATATTATAACATCACGTCTTTTATTCCCGAAGTAAGGCAGACTGCCTAAATATGCTAGGTCAGGCGAAGTTTGTTGAGATTTTCCCAGTATGGAATGTCTCCCAAATTTGAAAATGTGCCTAGAGGATAGGTTCGCCCCCTTACTTAGGCCTTAAACGTAACTACCAGAATGTGGATGAACTATTGGTGCATCTCTTCTTTCACCTCACCCTTTCTTCTGGGGAATGGGAATAAGCAAAAATGCAACAGGAAAGTAGATCAAAGTAGATCACCTGTAGTGTTAACATTATATTAGATGAATGGCAGCGAGGCTGATAGCCATTCGGAGAGGCCCTCAACCCAAAACAATAATCCACCCTTTCATCTCTTCCAGGTCTCTTCCACCGCGGCATAGCGATGAGTGCGTCCCCCGTCGGCACCCGCGTGGCGCTCCTGACACACCAGCGCCACCTCGCCGTGCGCCAGGCAGAAATTCTCAACTGTCCCACCGACAACTCCTCCATTATCCTCGACTGCCTCATGACCAAACCCTGGAGGGAGCTCGGAGACTCGCTTCCTAAGTTCTGGGTATGTTTGTTTAAAAGAGATCATTTGTACTAATACATGTATTACTTCTTGGCCACGAGTTACACGAACGTGTTTCTATCTTAGGTTCCACACTCGAAGAAACGAATTCAACAAGAAGTTTAAGGCATACCACAAGTAAACGCAACGCGACTTGAATCGTTCCGGACAAAAACAAATGATAATCGAGCGTGTCAGTTGACGGAAATCACATCACCAGAGGGCGTCAACAGTGTATAGCTTATATTGTGTGGACATTACGAAATTGGGAAAATCATCTTCATCACGATCCAACCAAAAGACGTATCGTTCTCAAAAAATCTCCACGGAAATAGCTCCTTTGCTGCTTTCATCCAGTGGATTCCTACGACTTTCACAAATTTATCGGTCCACCTAACAGGTTATTGCCTACACTGCGCCAACCGATAAACACCACCCTAGAACATTTCGAAGTAAACAGTCATCTGTTTTAATGCGCTCAGACTTTTCCCTCTTAAGTGTCTCAAGTCTTCCTTTACTAATAAGCCCATAACTTCCCCACTGCTGGGACACAGGCCTACAACGCGGACTCAGTGTGGTTTGGTAGATGACACGTACATGTTTTCGCATTTTCATGTCCTGATAATTTCCAGGAGTTTGGTCCCGGAGATCCAGTGGGTCTGTGGGGACCCGTGCTCGAGCCTGATTTCGGACAGGAGCGATACCTTACCATTAATCCACTGGACGCCATAAAGCAGGGCAAGATGCACACCGTGCCTCTCATCGTCAGCCAGACTAGTGATGAGTTCTTCTGGAAGGCTTTCCGTGAGTTTAAAAACTTCTATGTTCACTATTAAGACATATTTTACAAACGTTTTCTTACGATATGCATTCCATTCACTTTGAATGCCACAGATGATATTTTGATGCTCCTGGGCAACTCTTTACTTATGGCATGTAAGGTGGAAGGGTCACAGATGCTTAAGCGGTTACCATGTATTCAGTACATGTGTGGGGTTCTGAATGATGTACTAAATACGTGAAAACCGTTTTGGTGTTGGTGTCCCTTCCACTTTGTATAGCAAAAGTACTCACCCTTTAATATTTCAATATGTTAAAACAACCCTGTCCGATCCGCGAGGGTGTTATTAGGTATCGAGATCAGATTCTATGTATGTGTAGTTCTTTTTGGATAACTGGTAAAAAAATACCCCTGAGGAAACTGACATGGCAACACAGGATAATACTCCGGTCGCTACTCAGGTAGTGGCGTCTTATTATCTACTCATATTAATGCCGAAGATGGTGTTCTCACGTTTTAATAGTTCGCTAGATTATAAGGAAATGGCAGCAATTTGGGCACAAAAGTCGGGTTTTTTAAATTTATTATATGTTCAGTTTCAAGATTATTTTACGTTTCTTATTTTATTTAGTAATGTCATTGGTATACCTATATGCCCCTTTTGAATCGAACAGGGTTTTAAATCCCATTTCAGCTGCTGTGATTGGTTAATTCAAGTAACTACTACTTATCAAGCAGAAGCATCATACAGAAAGGGTTTGAGCATTGACACCGCGCTCGCTCAAAGCGAATTCGCGATTTTAGACTTATACTTTTAAAGCACCTAATCCCAACCTAACAAATGTTTTTTTTGACTATTCCAGCGGTCCTCCAAAACGAGACCCTACTGAAGACGATAAACGAGGAATGGGAGAGAATAGCCCCTATTTCCTTCATGCTGCCCGAGGAGAACCGCTCTGTGGCAGTGACCAGGGTGAAGGAGGTCTACTTGAAGGGAAAGAAGCTGGTCAATGATAAGGAGAGTGAGAAGGCGCTGGGGAGGCTGTATGGAGACTCTATTGTTGGATTTGGAGTGCACAGGTAAGACTCTTTTGATGACCGGCTAAGATCCGTTGACTATGTGAGTCAAGGGCGTCGCCAGGGGGAAGATTGTACGATCCCGTGGGACAGTTACCGAACAAAACGCGCACTCCGGAGTGCCGGTAGAAGTGAAAACTTGAATATTAACGTTGTGCATTTTTGACATTCGAACTGCTTTAATTCTCAATATAAAAGTACTATCACTTATGTAATACAATGTTGTTTATGTGTGTACAATATTCATTTATTGCGCAATGACAATTTATATTACATTAAAAATTTAACATTTCAGAACTATTACAATCCGTCTTACGAATTTTACCTCTTGAGAAACCAAAGGTTTTGTTTGTGCATACCCAAACTCAATGACAGAAGTCGTAAAGTTCAAATTCCTTCGTAACTTAATGTCAATCCGTCTTACGAATTTTCGATCAGGACACGTGTCCTGACGCGAGTTTAACAATTTTTACCCATCACAAAAGTGCACAACGACGCTAAAGAAGTTTTCACTTCAAAAATATGTATCAATCAATACTACCAGTTGTTCATTAAAAGATATTTAAAGTTCTAGTTACAATAATCCTCTTTCCCCCAGGTTGGCGAACCTGATGTGTCGTCACTCTGCTCACCCGGTTTGGTACTACGAGTTTGCGTACATCGGGAACAACTCACACTACGAAGACCCTAAAGGAAAGCCACAAGGTAAGTTTTTGTCCAGCATGCGTTCTTCCGAATGACTCGACATGAGGTGCCAGTATAACCTAACGTCGCTTTATATGAGCATTCCGTACAGTGAAAGATCAGCTTATTTTGGTTTCTCATAGTTTGATTGGTTGTCGTACGTATATCACCACCGTTTCGTCCCATCCAAGTGAAGTTAAATAGTGCATCTTTGTAAACCTTTTAGTAAATCTTACGTGTCGATTGTCTCCGCTGAGATGACCAAAAACGGTAAGAAAGACTATTTTACTACCCCGCATAGTACACTGACATAATAACGTCTGTCACATTGTTCTCAGAGTGTATAACTACGCTGTGCTCACTTTTTCAAGAATCTAACTATGATGGTGATGCAACTGAGTACCGAAGTTTTACATGCAGCGACTGCCTATCCGGCTTCCACAACCCAGTAACTGGGTATTACAATACCCCTTGGTAAGACTGGATGTCAGACTTTCAGGCACTACATGTAGCGAGGCACATATTTTATCTGAGCGGCTGTTATTATTTAGCCACGAGCTCCTCAGAGAATAACGCGTTATTCCTTCCTTATTTGAGTTGAAGCTTATGTACAGCACTATTTTAAGCAGACAATGATGATGCATACTTAAAGAACGTCATTATTCACAGGTGCAGCCCACCACGATGACCTGCTATACCTGTTCACACTGAGCTACCGCTACCCCACCATACTGCTGAACAGTTCTCATTCACACGTAGTGGATGAGATGACTGCTATCTGGTACAACTTCGCTAAATACGGGTAAGGAAAGCTTCCTTATATTCATGCTCGCCTGATAACCTGGTACCAACAAGACATACCGCTGAGCAGTTTTCATTCACATTTAGTGGACGAGATGACTGCACTCTCGTAAAATTTCTCTCGATTTGGGTAAGGAATGCTTCCTTATAGTCATGCTCGCCTGGAAGCCAACAACAGATATACCGCTGAACACTCCTCATTCACACGTCATGGATGAGATGACTACTACTTCACACGATACAGGTAAGAATCACTTCCTCATCAACATACTGGCCTGGTACCAACAGCAGACATTCCGCTGAGCAGATTACATCATGGATGAGATGACTGCTGATGACTGCGTGCAACTTCGCACGATACGGATGAGAAACACTTCCTTATGAACATGCTGGCCTGGTACCTACCAATATAGAAGTCTCAGTTACGTATGGTAAGCGTCGAGTTTTTCAATTAATGTCACACTCACCTGTAGGCAGTATTTCTTGACGTCGGATGGTATGGCTAGAAAGGATGTTGACGTTGACGTTGTTGGAAATTGCATACAGACCCAATTCGACTTACTTACCTATTCTTTAAACAGCAGTAATGGTGATGCAGTGCAGCAGTATACGTAAAAATCTTCCCTTCACATTAAAACTCCTTATCCAGTACAATTCTTGTCTATCACTCATCCACTATGGTTTCCTCCCCAGAGACCCGAACCCTCGGCCCGACACCCCTGAACTGGGCAACCTGTCCTGGCCCGCCATGAAGCCGGACAAGAGAAGCTACCTCCACCGGGGAGACAGGCTGGTCATCCGGGAGAACTTGTTCGAGGACCGGTTCAAGGTGTGGGACGAACTGTATCCGATTCAGTATTGATGAGAGATGGTGGTTTGAGCTGCAAACATAATATGTCTGCAAGAAAAAAGGAATAACTTAATCCTGTAGTTATTTATTTTGAGTGATAACGTTTATTACATAAATTAAAATAAAAAAATAAATTATGTATTTTTATAATTTCTTGCTGTTTTTTTTACGTACCTTCACATCCTCGAAGCAAGGAAAACCTGTTCAGGTGAGGTTTCATAGATGACTCTGTCCCAGTGCAAATGTGGTGTTCCCCCACAAACGGTGCGACACTTGATATCGTGGCCTGTCGTGTTGCTTGCACATCACAGGAGCTGATGGACGCTACTGGAAGTGCCAAACTCGTCACCTAATTTTGGGCTGACTCAATCTAAATTATCATCGACACGCTAGATCAAGATGATCCTGAAATAGGTTTTTTTCACGACCGGTCTCTACCCAGGATGCGCCGGGTCAAGCTTGTACATTGTCTTTACCTGACATCCGGAAAGATGTGCGATTCCGAAACCCTCGTGTGTCCGAACCACCCTGTGTAAGTAATAACGACGATGTTGACGAGCAGTGGGGGCCCAGTGATAACACACTGTCTCACATGCCCAGCAAATTACTTTGTGTAATGTAATTGCTATTGGAAGCAGTTGCGGTGAAACAAACGATGTTTTACCATCTTGAGAAAACCAGCATATTATCTAGCATAACCACAAAATCGAAAATTTGTGAAATTCCTCAAGGGATTCCTCAGAGGGCTGATTCCCACTTCTGAGAATGGGACAGTGCTTGTCCCATTCTCAGAAGTGGGAATCAGCCCTCTCTCTCCCATACAGAGGAAGTCTGTGTCCCAGCAATGGGAACTTTTTAAGTGAAAAAAGGAATTCCTTAAAAAAAAAAACAAAATTGAAGATGGCTCCAAATTAGAATGCATTCGGCTATTCACCATTATTTGTTACAGCTGTTTGACCCTAAAATCATCCACACTCATCTTTTGGACGAAATGGATCATATTATCAGTCATAATATTTGGAAGACCGAGCTTGCACAAGCTACTCTTCCCATTCGCATGGGAGGATTCAGCGTCGGCAAAACTTCTACTATTAGTTTACCGGCTTTCTCAGTCTACAGCATTGAGAAATGAATCAGGAATATCCTGGCTTCCAAACTGATTAATTTTGATGTGCCGTGCTTTTCCGACGCTATAGATGCTTGGAAACTCGCATACTCGAAACTCGAAAACTGAAGAACTGTCATCGAGCATAGGTACTTTGTTCGACGACACCACTTTCTTCTTCGCTGATTCTCTACGCCTAGGAGCCCCATGTTGTTCTTCTCATCTCTGACACTGTAGCGAAGTTGTCAACAGCCTCGGACACTACGGCCTGTCATGCAGCAAAACTGCGTGCCATTTTGCGCGACACGCGATTATAAACGACATCATCCGACGAGCTCTTGTCATCACCGGCAATCCAGCTGCATTAGAAACCAATGGCTGACACCGGTCGGTATGTCTTTGTTTCCATGGAAGATGGATCGGCATCGGTCTTTTCGGACGTAGACAATTTTTGATTACGGTCGGATGGCACGCATGCCGTAACAAGGAAATTTCAAGACGCTTATAACACGTGGACCCTTTCCGTGACCAAAGGGCTGGCTTTTACATCTCTTCTCTTCTTCAACCCTTGGCCACCCAATGCTGAGTGTAGGTCAATTCCAAATCTCTCCACTTTTGGCGGTTCAGTGTCATGGCTATCCAGTTTTTTCCACTGGCCGGCCACTTTAATGAGATCGTCTGTCCACCTAGTCGGTTGTCTTCCCACATTCCTCCGTCCCGTCCGTGGTCTCCACTCCAGCATTTTCTTCCCTCTAACTTTCATCCAGTCTACCGGCATATATGGCCCGTCCACTTTCTTTTTGCTATCACTTCCGCTATGTACGTGAGTCTCGTTCGTCTCCGTATTTCGGTATTTTTCACCCGGTCATAGAGGGAGATGCCCAACATGGCTCGTTCTACAGCTCTCTGAGTGACTTGCATGCGGTGGAAAGTGTGTTTGATGAGCGTCCAAGTTTCAGCCCCGTGCGTCATGGCTGGGAGGACACACTGCTCGAACATGCGAGGCTTTAGGTTTAAGGGAACCCGCTTCGACTTGAGTACGTCGGACAGCTTAGTTTGGGTTTGGGTGGTTGCCCACCCTAGTTGGATACAGCGCTTGATTTCGCGGTCTTGTCCGTTCATCGCTATACTCAAAGTCTTTACCAAATACGTACTTTGACAAACAATATGGCAACGCCACCTCCAATTTCTTGGGGACATTACCAATCGTTTGTAGACCATGAAATGAATTCTGGTGAATGTATGCATCTTTTTGAAAATTATTATTGTATGTAGACATGATGTAAAATATTCAACGCCACGTGACATCGCCAAACACAAATAAAACTCTAACTCTGAAATCTAAAATGTATGATCCAATTTACATCCGAGCCTACTAATATACCTATGTATAACGACTTTTGCATCTGAGTGATTACCTGATTGGAAACCTACCGCGAGGCGACGCGACGTGACAAGACTGTGAGTCTGTGACTCTGCGGTACAATAATAGTAGATAAATGATACAAGCGCTTAGTTTTCCCAATGAGCAATACTTTTCTTTTCTTTTACCTTATAATAATTGAAACGATCCCTTTGTCTTATGACATGTACCAAGCTATGCGTCAAGACAATACACCGTATGATATAATTCTGCAGGCCATTCTTTTGGCATAGAATATCCATAATATAATAGTGTATAATAGAAAATATAGTAGTGATTTTATTCTTCACCAGCCTCTACTTATCCATACTTCCGTAAAATTCCGCATTACTATTATAGATCCAAAAATAATTTCATCTGTCTGTCCGTTTCTATTACGGTGTAGTGTTATCTTTTCATGCCTAAACGAATTTGGATAAAACTTAATACGTGGATAGATAACTGAGGTATTTCCCAGGGGATAATTTTCGACCTGCACACAAGCGAACCCGCAGGCAATAGCTAAGTATTATTAAAGCGACAGTTCATCCTGTCTGTCTGTTACCTTTTCATGTCTAAATGGCTAAACGGATTTGATTAAATCCAGCGCTTTGATAGATCAGATCCTGAGCTGGGTCATACAGACATAGGATACCATATATCCTGGTAGTACATTCCCATTTAATAGCTTCAGACCTACACACAAGCGGACCGTGGGCAAAACCTAGTTCCAATATGTAATTTTCTTATGTATGATGCCTTTCAGAATAATCTACAAAGTTTGCAGAATACCCCACGTACATTCCATAACGGACAATAGCAGTCGACCACTTCTAACCTTTTAACTAAGATTAAAAGGGTGTCAACTGGTAGATTGCACTTGTCCGCGATAGTACCTGGCCACCTGTTTAGACGGCTTGTCAATAAAACAGGCATCTAGTACTATCATCATCTCAGTTCACTCGCGACGTCTTGAGAACATGTTGGTGCGTATAGTGTGGCTGTGTGTTGCGAGTGTGTTAGTGGTGGCGTTGGATGAAGAAGAAGGTCAGTGGTCAACCATAACAGTGACTCAGTTAATAGTTCAATAAGTTAAAGTTTTTACAAGTTTATGTGTAGAAGGATACATAGGATGAACATAAACTGACGAGTGATATTCCCACAAACTTGGTGGGAAAGCTTGATTTTTGAATGAAGACGACTTTTAATTCAACTTGATTTTCTTTATTCATTGATTCATGTCATTTTGTACATTTTTAAATATTCCAAAACCAATTAAAAATTAGATGTATATATTTATATAAAATGTGTCGGGAGCAGAGTCCAAGCTTCCGGTGGTTAGGGCTCCGGAGACAGGAACCTCCTCACAATGCGGACCGTATCGAGGAGTACATGCCCTCTGAATCAGGCCCTTGATCCAACCGCCTAAAGAAAGCCTCGACAGATGATCGTCGAGGCTCTTGACCATAAGGCCATTGGCTAACTTTATTTTATTGTTCATCATTTCAGCCGAAAAACGTCCACTGCTGGACATAGGCCTCCCCCAACGCCACATTGACATAAGGGGGGTTTTGCCATAATCGCCACGCTTGGCAGGCCGGTTGGCGATCGCAGTATGGTTGTTACAAAAGCACAGAGAACGCTGCTGCCCATTCTCTGGCAAATCCCTTAGTCGCCTCTTACGACACCCACGGGGAGATTTGGGATGGTGCTATTCTTTACGTCCGACACCGTACAGAATTTTATTGTTACATATTTCGTATTATAACGTCCATAGTAATACACAGTCTGTGCAAGTGACTACCTATACCTAGGGTACAAAAAAACAGTTCTGTGACAGACAGATGAGATAGACAGCGGAGTCAATAGTGTACTGTCAGCGCTCTTTTGGATAAGGAACGGTGAAATAATCTAATCATGTTTCTTTTGTATTATCTTCCCAATAACGTCTATGAAGTTTCGCTTTGACTTGACCTTGCAATCTTTAACTTGTCTCCATGCTGGGATTATAGGGAAGCTGCTCATACTCCTGCGCACTCTTCGCCCGACCACGGTCGCCACGACCGCGACTGAGCCTGTCGTCTGGCCTCGCTACTTTAGCACGCAGCAGCCCGTCGTATGGCCTCACTATTTGCTTGATCGGAGCACCGCTGCAGCTGGCCTGTGAGGACTTTGTGGTTCATTTCTGTCTTCTTCTCTCTCTCTTTTCTTCGTCGCATCGATAATTATGTAAGAAATTAACTTCGACCAGAACTCAGACACATCGACGTCGTTGGCAGTGGCTTCGGGCAGGTCTCTTTAATGACAGATGGACGTCCTCGGAGAACAACACAGGAGGTAGGCTATAGTTTGTGATTAGGCTCCGCAGTCGCACCCTGCTTCGTTTACTTTCAGTAAAAATTACAAAGGAGCCAGATGAAAGAGTTTCTACCTCAGCAGACTAGATTTGGTCTCATTTCGAAACTGGATCTGAACTGAACTGAATTCTTCATCATGCTTCATTATCATAATCTTTCTATCTGTCATTCTGTCGCCTTTATCCTAATTTATTTGGGTCGGCGCAACATATATTCTTCTTCTTCCATTATTCTCTGTTACTTACCCGTCATCTCATTAGTCACCTCATTTCTTGCCATGTCATCCTTCACAGAATTTATCCATCGTTTCTTTGTTCTTCCTCTACTTTTATAGCCATCGATATTCATACTCGAAAGTCATTCCCTCATTCCTCCGTATCACATGCCCGTGACATGACAACCAGAACACACAACTTTTCAGTCATCTGCCCCACCTGCCACCTTCTGACTACCTTTTATCGAAGCATTTCTTGTTTTATCCTTTCGACTTACACCACACGACCCCCTTAGCATTCTCATCGTAGCAAAATGTACTCGTAATTGTCTTTCAGCCATCCCTTTTCTGGACAAAAAGAACCACACCTAATTCACTGTATAAATATACCTAAAGTAGTCTATAGGCCCTTTTTGTGAAATCAAACGCGGTCGTTAGGGTTGTCAACTAACTTTTTGAAATGTTGCACAGTGCACTATACTCATAAAAAGTAACCACGTGTCTCGGTGCGACAGCCCAGACTTATTTATTTATTTATTTTTATTTTTTAGTTCAAGCACAAAGTACAGAGAACTTATACTCACGTGCAACCTGTTATCAGCCTGCAGCATACTTAGAATTTGTGTAGACGCTTTACATGTGTGTGCGAGTCGATTCCGAGAATTTGGTTCCACATCCTAGTTAGTACTAAACTAATATGACTACGGTACTGATTTTGCCTCTAGAATCTTGATACTAAACCCAGTAAATAATGATTAAATAATATATATTTTTTTAAACTCACTACACATCGGAAATAAATGTTTTTTTTTTAAACTAGATGAGGACAGTGATTGGTCTCCGACTCCTCAAGGAAGCGAAACCGAAACAAGCTCTGAGTGTGAGTCCACAGTCACTTTTAAAGTCCAGATATGAAGGATGTAAAACCACCCCTACGTAACGAACCCGAAAGGCAGCTATCCTGGATCATATCTTAGTTAGGTAGATATTATAGGTCAAAGTTCCATACTTCCAGACAGAATCCGGACTTCACACTTAAAAAGGTTTTTGAGCGCGGTCTTAAACCGTGAATTTTCATGAAGAAAAAAGTCGTGTGCCAGCAATAATTGCGCAGTTTGATGTACAGCTCCCTTGGTTGCTGGTTTCTAGAAGGGTCCGAAAAAAAAAGGTTCTTACGGAAAGTTGTTTATTATCATGAGTAGAAACACGTCGGGTCACTAATTACCAGTCACTCCATATAATCTTGGTCAGAACCATGCACTTCTTGTGTCTCGTTCTAGTTACTACTCATACCGAGGATGGACCCATAGTAACGTCGGAGTCGGGGCAGTTCCGAGGGACGTGGATGGAGACGCGGCACGGGAGACGCTTCCAGGCCTTCCGTGGGATACGGTACGCAAAGCCTCCTGTGGGTTCACTGAGATTTCAGGTAAAGATATCTTCCTTAAATAATAGTCATTTATCATTCTCGTGCCCTTATACCAGTTTATTTGGTCGGCGCTGCATGTCATCTTCTAAACTATAATATTATAAAGAGGAAAGATTTGATTGTTTGTTTGTTTGCATTGCTCCGAAACTACTGGTCCGATTTGAAAAATTCTTTCAGTGGTTTATAGCCCATTTATTGAGGAGGGCTATAGGCTATATATCATCACGCTACGACCAATAGGAGTGGAGCAGCAATGAAAAATGTTGCGAAAACGGGGAAAATGTGACGCAAACGTAGTTGCGTCGGACAGCTAGTCGTCCATACTTCACTATGAGTTGTAATTTCAGCATTCACCTCCTTTCTAGCCATATCGTCCATCCATTGAGTATTAATTCTTTAGTGAATGAAAAAAAGACTGACAAAAGAAGTGTTGGCCGCCTACAGATGACATAGGCAGAGGCCATTGTTGCCGTCGCGCGCTAAACTTGTAAACAAGCAAAGAGGGGCTTACACTAAGCAGTGGGTGGAGAATGGTTGCCAACGATGATGATGATGAATATGACGATGGTGAATGAAAAGTGTTAAGTCGAGTGCCTAAAATGATGATAAATCAGGCCCATTGTAATGACACCACGGCTGCACGGGCACCTGGAGGGTTACCGTGATGTCTTAAAGCAGTACTGTTTCAATGTCACTTCATTGTAGGAAAGATGGCGTTAGACGTCCTCTATTATAGCTCCGGCCCCCAGATGTTAATATTATGAAGAGTGTAGTGCAGCTGAAATATTCAAGCAAAGGTAGGCAGGTATCTGTATAGTGACCCTCAAGTGATCTTTTAGGATAAGGACTGCCTCAACTGCCAGTCAAAGACCTTAGGCTATTCTAACGTTGAATGTCGTCGTCGAGTAGGTAGCCACGATAATCGTGACGTCAGTTTGTAGGCTACTAAAGGGGTGGTAGATTATCGTTCCTTCGAAATACTTTAATGGTTCAACAACTTTCCCCGCAGCCTCCGAAACCTATCCTGAAGTACGATACACTAGTGGACGCCAGTAAGGAAGGCCCCGCGTGCCCCGCGCACACCTGGCCAGGTTACCATGTGGATGAGGACTGTCTGGTCATCAACGTTTATACTCCTGGACGTACCAAGTAAATAATATATTGTTACGAGCTGGTTAGGGGATAAATTTAAATACTTACTACAGATTTAACACTAAACATCTATATTAATCACAAAGTCACCACTGATCACTATTCACTCGGATATCCCAAAAGTAGTTCACTTCAATCGCTTCGTTGTGTAGCCAAAATAAGACTAGACAAAACACGACGGCTATTTATAAACCGACCGCGATCTTTCCAGAAACTTCCACAACTTTCTGGACCCTTCTTCACAGTTCCATACTGAAACATTCTAGACTCGGAATCTAGATTTTTTTGTAAAGCGCTAACCTAACCTAACAATATACAGGGTGTAACGGAAAGGGTATATACATACTTAAGGGTGTACTAGAGACCATCAAACTGAACATGTTTATTTATCGGACAAACATCGTAATAGCGAAAAAAATATCAGCTGCCCCATACATTTGGGTCGAATAGGTATTAAAATTTTGTATGGGGCAACAGATACTTTTTTCGCTATTACGATGTTTGTCCGATGAAGAAACATGTTCAGTTTGATTATCTGTAGCATACCCTTAAGCATGTGTATACCCTTTCCGTTACACCCTGTACGTAATGCTAAGCTAAATAAACACGCTGGTATGATGCATCATATTCAGCTGATTCCATTTGGTATAGTAATCGATTATGATTGTGAAGCTCACAGCTTGAGTAGATAGCATTTGCATGGGAGCTAAAAAAGTTATAAAAGCTAAAAGCGCAGCACATATAGGCCCTCTCACCAGACCGACGATCTGATGAAAGTTTTGGGAATCCGCTGAGGGCGGGAGGCACAGAATCGGTCGTGGAAGCAAGCGATGCTTTTGACGTTAGCAATATATGTACCTACTATAACTCTTATCTTTTGCAGCAATATGCTTCTACCAGTGATCTTTTTCATCCACCCTGGTGGGTTCTACTCGATGTCAGGGCGGAGCGACGTCGCGGGGCCGCACTATCTGTTGGACAGGGACGTCGTTCTCGTCACCATCAACTACAGGCTTGGGTCCCTTGGTGAGTTATAGCCAGAAGATATTTGAGGTTTTATTCCAAAGCCATCAAAGCCCTTGCTTACTGTGTACTGACAATTTAATACCGAAAAAGTTCTCCGTGAAGTCTACTTGAACTTTTCTGAAAAACCCTGAAGATTTATCAGTGGTAGTGAGATCAGAAACACAGACCACATACGTATGCATATTTAGCATACAATGTTCTCACTATTGGGTTACAAGCCTCCTCTCTGAGAGGAAGTGGGCTGTTCAACACGCTGGTCTAGTGTGGGTACGGGGAGCTAGATGTTGCATGTCTTGTGCCTGGTCATCTCTTGAATGCCACGACTTATTTGATCTAATTATTTTATTTTTTGTTATTACAATGGACACTTTTAACGTGCACGTCACATCGTTCTCACAAAATGTACTATCTCAACGTGAATGATGCAAACAAGGATTCTGTAACACTATTCTAATTTATAAAAGAGTGTCCATATAGTTTCTTGCCCATTCTTCTCCATACAGATCTGCGCTATGGAATGGGCAACTACAATACTTTCACTATTATGTCTTGTGACTGGGACTGTACCTACATTTTTATTGTTGTCTTTGCTCGACAATTCAAAAGCCTGATGTTTCTGGTTCTAAGACATGCCACTTTCCTCACAGTGTTTTCAGTCCTTCCTCTCGTAAAGAAATTACACTAAGTTACGTGCGAACATTTCGAACTCACGATTTACAACTCGTAGGTCAAGGTTACGTACATTGTCCACCATTGCTGTATGGAGACCACATGACTCAACACTAACAAGTCCTCTCCTCCAGGTTTCCTCGCCCTAGGCAACAAGCTGGCTCCCGGTAACAACGGCTTCAAGGACCAGGTGGTAGCCCTCAAGTGGGTGCAGAGGAACATCGCCGCGTTCGGTGGAAACCCCGACCTGGTCACCATCGCGGGGTGCAGTGCGGGGGGGGTCAGCGTCATGGTGCATATGGTGTCGCCTATGTCCAAAGGTGAGACAACGTTTAACCTGGGTAATAACCGGTGGAGCATTGCGGCATTGCGTACTTTTATCCCTCCTACAGCAGCTACTCACTACTTGCCGTTACCAGTACCATGGCGTAATCGCATATCGACGCAGATTCCGCTTGAACCAGTCAGGGGGTCTACTCTCTAAGCGCGAAATCCGTAATTTCGGCCGAAGTTACGGTCGTTTCCTACTCCGTACCACTTACGGACATAGGTTCGTTAGGGGCCCGAACTAGAAATGAATGACAACACAATTGGACAGTTGTCCTTACTCCCAATGTGTTTACAAAACTCCGAATATATTAGGCAGTAGGGTTAATTACGAAGTATAAAGCTTGTTACGGACGGACTCGTATTTTCGTTGACGGACTTAGAGAGTAAACCCCCAGAAACGGTACCTAAACTGAAGTACATTTAGACTCTCCCCATACTTCAAAAGCGTCGTCGACGTCGTGTTCTTTTAATTCTTTAAAAATAACAAATTGTGACTCTCATATTCCAGGTCTCTTCCATCGCGGCATATCCTTGAGCGGATCCGGTGTCTCGAAGGTGCCGCTCCCCTCAAAACGGCTGGACCTAGCTGAGAAGCAAGCACGAGCGTCAAAGTGCCCATCCAACAACACCACCGCGCTCTTCGAATGTCTGAAGACTAAGAATTGGAGAGACATCGCTGGTTCACTTCTCAAGTTCTTTGTGAGTCTTTACTGAAACTAAATGCGAATGGCACCGGTAACTAAAAAATTGTGACGGTATGGACATTATGAGAAAAATGACACGTGGGAAGTTTTGAGTAGGTATGAATGTGGATAGAGGTAGAAGAGTAGGAAAATAAAAGCTTATATAAAAAAACAAAGAAACGATGCGGATAGAATGTGTTAATGATGATAAAGGTACAAAGAAAAAGGACTATTAACTACTGAGATAATGACTAGTATAGAAAGAAGTATAGAAGAAGACATGCTGTGCCTGTTCCAAATTTTACTGTATTTTGATCTAGTCATATCTCAAGTAGGATATGTCAGTTTTAATTTCAACATGTTCCGAAAGCAGTTGCCTACATTTCTGGCTTATCGTAGAACGGAGTTCCAATAGAATAACAGGTCAGCTTATAGTAATAGTGGCCACTACCATAATAAAGTTATGCTGGGTGGGACAGCCGAGTCTATATCTGCGCTCTTACAAATTTATAAAAAAACAAAAAAACTTATTAAAATTTACAAAATCTCCAGGAATTCGCCTACGATCCCCTCAGTCTGTGGCGGCCAGTGGTCGAACCGGACTTCGGTCAGGAGCGGTTCTTGGTAGAGGAGCCGATGGTCTCCATCCGCAAAGGCAGGATTAACTCCGTACCGCTCATCATCAGTCTGACTACGGGCGAGTTCTTCTGGAAGGCGTATAGTAAGTACTTTATAGGATTTGAGTTTTTTTTTTACCGTAACTAAGCTCTTACACTTCAGAAAGTAAAATAACAGAGGCAGACCTCGACTATTCATCGTTTTCTTCTTCATATTAGGGTCGCTGGCATGCCAGTATTTCAAACTTTGCTAGCCCAAAACCTCACCACTTCAACAAAGTTGTCGGTCGCAGCGCATACGTCTGTTTAGATGGATTCTTTTGGGAAACAGACAGCAAGATATTAGGTGGAAAATATATAGCTTGCGACACAGCTCAAAATCCACCTTCTATTCAATGCATTACGGCTATGGTAAAAAGAGAAAAATGTGGCATCAGAAAATATAACACAATATTTGACTCTAAAACATTGAACCCCTTTGAACGAATCTAGCAGGAACCATGAGACCAGTATGAACTGCAAAGGACTGCGAAGCTATCAATGAGGTACTTATCTAAACTTTCTTGCACATCTTCACAGCGATCCTCAAGAACGAAGTACTACTAAACATGGTAAACGCCGAATGGAACCGAATAGCTCCGATCTCGTTCATTCTCCCTCGCAACGAGACTAGCGATAGGCTCGCTAGACTGAGGAAGGCGTATATCGGAGACAGGCCGATACTCAACACCACTGCCAGCGCTAACCGGTTGGGGAAATTGTATGCGGATGCAATCACCGGGTTCCCTGTACATAGGTGGGTATTTTAGCAGTAGATTTGAAGATAGATAGCGTCATTGTGGCACAATATAGTGTAACCAAATGAACGCGTCTTCTAAGTAGTGAATTTAGAATTTCATAAATATGATTTTACGATGCTTCATTTCCAAATCCAAGCTATCACAAAAATTATCAGCGAATGTCTGAAGCAGGGTAGATTTATAAAAAATAACATTTTATGGTCGAGAGAGAGGTAGACAATTCCCTAAAAAACTTAAAAAGTTAGCTTTCTCCTCAACAACCTACCCAAACCTCAGGATATCGGAGTGAAAATTGTTGCAAATTAACTCTAGTGACTGATAGTCCCTTTCTTCGAAGTCTTTAGTTTTTTAGTCTTTAGTCGAACCCCAGTCGCAAGACAGAATAAATGTGAAAGTACTGTAGTTGCCCATTCCAAAGCGCAGATCTCTATGGGGAAGAATGGGCAAGAAACTCCATGGACACTCTTTTAAAACAGAATCTTGTTACAAAAACCTTGGATATATCATTCATATTGAGATGGTGCATTATGTGAGAACGATGTAGCAAGACGTGCACGTTAAAAGTGTCGCAGAGTAAAAACAAAAAAGACAACTCAAAAATAAAAAAATATAGTTCGAAATAAGCCGTGGCAACTAAGAGATGACCAGGCACAACTGATAGCGCCCGTTCACGAACATGACGCATGGATCAGCCAATATTCAACTCAACCATTTTGAAGACAACTAAATGTCCCGACACACGCGCCACCATCAGCGTGACACTTGAGTGACTCTCAACCGCCCAGGCACATTTAAGTCAATAAAAGATTTCCAGTAAATGATAGCTAGTAGGTACATAGTACTCACACAATATGGGCTATGCAATTATATCATCTAATCTAAACTAATGTTATAAAGAGGAAATATTTGATTGTTTGTATTGAATAGGCTCCGAAACTACTGGTCCGATTTGAAAAGTTATTTCAGTTGTATGTAGCCCATTTATCGAGGAAGGCTATAGGCTATATATCATCACGCTACGACCAATAGGAGTGGAGCAACAATGAAAAATGTTGCGAAAATGTGACGCAAACGAAGTTGCGCCGGACAGCTAGTAATTAAAAAAATAAATTTATATAATGCAAAGATAGTTGTACAATCTTCAGCAGCTCCAACAATACTTTTTAAAAGCTAAGAAGTCAGAACTTTTGGCAAAGTATGGTCCTTTTCCCGTTTCCGTAGGATAAGTAGGGTAAGATGAACCGTTCCTTTTTAAGCTTAAACGTTACCCTGATTTACAATCATGACTGAATATTTTAGCTGCACCCTGAATACCATAGTCGTAAAATACGGGATCAGTATTATCTGTAGTATATTTATTGAAAAGGAACGGTTCTTCTAATGTCACCCGCACCATCCTACAGACTATATGGGCTAGTATCTCTGAAGCATTGTCATTGCCAACATTGTGTTCTGTTTAAGAATGGCGAACCTGATGTGTCGCCACTCCAGGCAGCCGGTGTACTACTCCGAGTTCGCGTACGTCGGCAACCACAGCCACTACGAGGATGCCTTCACTGGGAAACTAGTTCGTGAGTTACACCTACAAAGTTCATATTCGACTATAGCGTATCACCAATAATAATTTTATTGACCATAAAAGTTACCTATCATAACTTCGAAAAATATTTTTCATTACTCATACTCTGAAAGTAGGTCTGAAGTAGCCTGAGGAGCGGGATGAAGTAATACTTTTCATCCCTAGGGAGAATCGCATTCAACTGACAGATGTCAAATTATAAAAAAAAACTAGTTCTATTTACACATGTTAATTGAACCGTGTTCCAACTTTCTATGCAGCCACGATGTTAAATTGAAATAACTTAAAGTTAAGTATTGATTAAAGAATATGTATTTTTAAATAACTTTATTATAATTTAGTTTCAACAATTTCTTTAAAATAACATAGAGTTGGGCAAAATATTTACCATTTTTTCAATGATGAAAATGAAAAATAATGGCTGGCCACAGAAAAAAATACAAAACAGGCGGGAAAGCGGCAATCCGAAATAAAATTGACTAATTTTTTCTTTGGCTAATTCATGTTTTTATTTTTACTTTCCTTGTATTCGTAATGAAAAGCACAGTGTTTACCTCGGCTTAAAGACTTATTTAGTCCCTCGAACTATTGGCGCCCTCACTTCGTCTCGGGACTTAATAAGTTACTTAAGTTACTTCCACTTTTACTTTCCTGGGGTAACAATGTACTATTACTGAATTTCATTTCAGATAAAACTTTTCAACTATTATCATTTCGTTTTTAGGGTTCCGTTTCCGTTCCGTTCCGACAGACAGACAGATGGACGGACATCACTTTGTTGTCCGTCCATCTGTCTGTCTGTCTGTCTTTCAAGACCGTTTTTCTCAGGAATGCGTGGAGGTATCAGGCTGGAATTTATATAAAAAACTCAGGTCTACTGTACCTTGGAGCTGTGAAAAAATCAAACTTCTAAGCCAACTCAATCAAAAGATACAGCCGTTATGCCGCAAATTTACGCAAATTATGGACATTCTCAAGGGAATACCCCCCGTTTCTGTCATCGGCTCAACTCCCGGTGTTGCGGAGTTTGGGCGGCCCCACGCAAGCTTATCACCGCAGCTTCGGCTTGCTTGTAGCCTCGGCCGCGGCGGCGGGCCTTGAAACCACCTGCTCCTCAGCCCGCCTCAACCCTCCGCGCCTACGCGGGCTTAAATTACACAACATAATTTCCACATCCCAGATACTGGGTAACAAATTGTCCCTTGGTGAGACTGGTTGTCTCTCTCGGGCTACTGAGTTATAATGCCGACTGACAAAGATTTACCGCAGACGTGGTTTTCCACGCACGGAACGGTCTCGGTATGAAATGCGGCAGGACCACCTATTGACGGACCGACCGCGCGACCTCGACACGCGTTGCTACGAGTATAACAACACAATCGAGCCTAGCGATAAGCGAATGGGGATGGAAACTGTGGAACTAATGGCGCTACCATAGCTGGTTCCAAGCATCGTCATTGGTTGAAAATCTTGTAATGTCATTTTATATTTCATAATTGCTCGACCTCATTGGTCAGATTGAGAACCAGCTATAGTCGTGCCATCTACAATTAGCTTTTAACGGGCTTCCCCATTTGGCAAAAATATGGATAAAAAATAACTCTTTAGTAACTGTTATTAAACTCTTCTTTCTTTTTTTCTCTCTAGGTCGAATCGCAGCCCACCACGACGACCTAATCTACTTGTTTTCGCTGACTTACCGCTTCCCGCCAATAGAGGCCGATGACTCGGAGGATTCCAAAATGGTGGACAAGATGACCGCTTTGTGGTACAACTTCGCTAAATACGGGTGAGATACAAACTACACTTATCAATATTAATTGAATAAACAGCTCAAGCATTCGGTGCTAAGCATTGCGGGTTGTTCGTGTGCGCGCAACCCGCCTCCCAAGTCGTCTTTATACGTAGCTATGATGACTTGCACATATATGAATCAGAAACAGAATCTTTATTTGTTAAATATAGGTATTTTGGTACATAAAGGTGTTAGGTTAACATGTAAAAAAATATTATTTGAACTTAACACCGAAATTTTTAAAAAAAACCTACATTTTGCAAATAAATTAAAATTCCTAGAAAAGTTGATCCCATCAAAAACATAACATGTACAAAAAGGCCAAGTCTCGCAAAGCTCTTCTGCAGTAAAAACTGGCGAGATCTAATGTAATTTCTGTACTAATAGAATGACTTGTCCATCGCACGACAACACAATCATTTAAATAGTCCTAATTTTTAATTGAAAAGCGCTAGCGGTCTAAAATTTTGTTGAGTGTCGTTTGCGATTTACCCTCACTTTGTAGGCTTTATACTTATTGTGTTCATAACTTGAAGCTTGTATGACTTCTACAAGTACCTTAGAATTATGATAACCAGTGAGTGAGTCAGTGACAAAATTAAGGAATTTTGACTCGCAATAGTTCCTAAACTATAAGTTCAATTTGAATGAATGAAATTCAGGAATATACCTAATTACAATATGCCCTTTTGAAGCACTGATAATTCAGGCTTCTAGCTTTATCAAGAAAGAAGTTACGGGGGGGTCGGAAATGTCTTGAATGGGGTCGAGAAAAGGATGGTACGGCTCTGCCATTTTTTGCTACACTTGGCGGGGGCACTGCCGTGCCCCCAGATTTCTAGAAGAACCAAGCAGACTTAGACGGTTATAACCGAGCTTCATATTTTAGTCTTAAAATTTTATTTTAGTCCGTCGCGCTCGGCTGTTTGCAGCGTATTGACGAAGTGCACGGATTAATTAAATATTGTGCGTCTAGTAGTTTAGGAACGATACGTGCGAAACAGGTTTTATGTTTACGTTCGTCCGTCCCATTTACTTTGGTACCTATCGATTTCTGTGTTGTTTTGCATTTTTTCTTTTCTTGTTTTTTATAAATATGCAGTTTTATTTATTTTATTTGTTATTATTGCACTGATATTTATTGTATATAAGTATATACCTATTCATACACATAATTCATAACACAAATTACATACCTACTAAACTGTTTTTGTCCGTCACGTCATTTATCGCGGGTCCAGTTGAAAACCAGCGTCGTGCACTAGCTGCTCGGCAGTTTGCTGAACTGGGTCTTTTTGGCGCAGCCGTGAGACACACAATATTATCTTTTTCAGTTTTAGTTCTAAGTTTTATGTTTTTCTTTTTTTATTGTGTGCATTTGTGGCATGTGCCAAATAAATATGTTTTCTTTCTTTCTTTTCTTAGTCATATTTTTTTAATTTATCAACAAAATATTGTATTAAAAGCGCCTGCTAAAAAAGATTTAGCATACATTTCACAAAAACATTTTGTTTGCGTGTCTCGTTTCCGAAGGCTTCTTTCAGTCATTATCTATCTTTTTTAATGTTTGTAACTTTGAACTTTGTACTTTAAAAAAAAAAGTTTACGTCCAAGTAGCTTATCTAGGACTTATTTATTTAATGTACAACCCCCAAGAAAAAGAATCTTATATAGCAACCATCATCATTCTCTTGCCATTATCCCAATTAATTTGTTGTCGGCGCAGCATCTCTCGTTCTTCCATACTTCTCTATTACTCGTCATCTCATCAGACACCTCCTTTCTTGCTATGTCCATCCTTTATCACACAGTTCATCCAGCGTTTCCTTGGTCTTCCTCTACTCTTATAGCCATCCACATTCATACAAAACTTTCATTTACCAAGCATTTATAAATGCCAAATTATTGTTGTTCCCAGCTACCCAATCCCTCGGGTCGGGGACACCCCAGTCAAGGAGCTGTACGGACTCTTCTGGCCAGCCATGAAAGCAGCTATGAAGAACTACTTGCGAATTGGAGACGAGTTCAGCGTGTTACAGAACCTCTTTGAATCCCGGTTCAAAATTTGGGACGAGCTGTATCCGATACGGTACTGATGAGGTTCAGGCTGAATGTAACATCACGCCTGAAATCCCAGTAGGGTTAAGCAGAGGTGCACATCCATTTTAACAAGTCTGTTTTAAGTCTTATCTTATAGGGGCCAAGGGAATTAATACATAATAATTAACAGTAAGATAATTATAAATAAATTATTCTATATTTACAGTGTTTTATATTGTTATTTTCTACAGGGAGCGGTCCTAGGTACAAATACAATATGGGCCCGCAAAGCGATGGATAATCATGTTTATTGTTTGAGGAATCAATAATTCCAGCAGTGCACTGTTGGCTATAGGCCTGAGGCCACTGTTACTCTTCGCCAAAAACTTTGTCCTCGCCTCCAGCATTCAGTAGCGGTTAATCCGGTTAAAATGCTAGCAGGTTAGACATATCTTTGAGCCGGTTTAATTATACCAACCCGCACTGGGCCCGTGTGATGGATTACAGCCCACTCCCTCCCATAGAGAGGAGGCCTGTGCCCCAGCAGTGGGAACATTATAGGCTGATGTTTGATTAACCATCATACGGGATATTGGCTAACCATTTAAATATTACTGTTTAACCTGATAAAACTGAGCGCGGGCTAACTCCGTCACTTTCTTGCTATATTTTTGATGTAAACTTCACTCTAGGAGGGGGGCGAGAAGGTAAATGTCACAATGCAACACAACAGATTCTGGGAGAGTATCACCAAGAGGGAAAAAGATAAAAGTGGCCTATATCATTAAATACCCTTGGACACTTCATGTGACCTGGTAATAATGGTTCATCAATCAGCGCCTGATTATGCGGTCTGTAATCATACAAATAGCAACCAAGGGACATAAAACCTTAAGGCCTTGTTAACGACTGTATTATGATTATTGCTAATTTGCTACAGTGCTTCAAGTTTCTTTTGACGCCTGGCAATAATCAGAACTAATGCCACAATCTTGTTTTTTTGATCATTTATGCTTACCAACAGCAGAGCAGCGCTCTCCTGACAATAACATTCATGCGCCAAAATACCACGTTGTACGATAGAGGCATATAAGATACAGAAGGGTTATTCGGATACCTTTGACATAATCCCTTAGCCGACAATATCTGACTCCATAAAATGCAAGCATTTGAACCAAAGAGATTTGAACTGAAGATCCACTTCACAAATGAAGCGCCTGCCCTAAATGTCATCGCAATGTGTCACTGGCGGGATTTCAAGTTCACGTCCAAGAATGACTCACATTTAACCTCGAAACTAGTTTAAACCTTATTTCAATGGCATAACACTCATTATTGAATAACGTGGTAAACATGACTGAGTAAACGCATTCGGAAATAAACCTTACTCGTGTAAGTTAAGGTGACTTTTCCATGGTTGGAAGTATAAGGCCTTCGAACGCCCCGACGCACGGTGGGTTGATTTATATACGTAGTGGACTTAGGACATTAAAAAAAAAGTCATCTTATTTTTACTGATTAATGATGCAAATTTGTTCTACTATCTAATACAGTAAATTATTGTTCTATGACTTTTTATTTTACGCATTATTTTTAGTACTACAATTTTTTAAATATTTTTTTGTATAGAAAAAATCATAAAATCTAAAGAATCTCAAAAATCTGAAAACATCTCCAACTGCGATGTATATATTAAAATAGTACTATTTATTAGCTTATTTTTACAACTAGTCAGCTACTGCGCTTTGCTGCGATTTAGGAGAATTTTTTTTTTAATTTTTTTTCTTATTAAAATCGCATTTAAGTCTACAAAATCTCAAATTTCTTCCAATTGTTGGATAAGTATTTTAATAGTACAATTTATTTGCATCTAATCGTCTACTGTAGTTTACTGTGACTTAGTAGGTAGTTAGACTTTTTTAGATTTTTTTGAACGAAAATATCTTAAAAGTCACCTAAATCTTAGAATACTTAGCAGTGATAATTATTGTATTCTCTATTCCACACCACCCCAGAGGTAGAGAACTAGGCGCGTTTTTTTTATCAGTGGTCTCCCCAATAGGCCTAATCCACGACTACAAATCTGTGTTCTGTATGTGTGAGACTTACAAAGACAAATTCAAAATTCAAATCATTTACCAATATTTTTAGGAGGGGCCTGCACCATGCTCAACACCATGCTCTGACAATAACGGGTCTTCAGTTAAAACCCCTAAATTTTCTTGATCATCATCGTCAACAAATGTATCCTTAACGATCAACAAAGCTGTTGCTTCTTCTGAAAAGGCTTTGTGTTTTCGCACCAGTTTGTGTCGTATCTTTGAAATATGTGGATCAGAGCTGATTAACAAATTGTTCAAAATATCTTCATTAGTAGCTTTTCTACAGAATTTCCTCGAATTATGAGCACGATATCTCCGAAAATCTTTGTTGCGTGCTTCAGCTGCTTCTTCGGATAATTTTCCAATGGGCACTATACCCAAGCTTTCAATAATAGCTGCTCCGTGAGCTAAAACTTTGTGAACACTTGCAGGCATGTAAAACCAATTATATAATTCAATGTATAGTTCCATGGTGGTTTCGGTATAATCTTTAAACTTCAATATATCAATACGGTGACCCGACGAAATTGCTTCTAATATAGTTTTAAATCTTTTTATTAATTCTTCATTTACTCCTGTGATCGAAGCTGCAATATCGGGGTTTTCGAAAAATCTCCTCGCAGTATTCCCATCATTTGTTGTACCATGACCCTGTTTCACAACATCAATTAAAAGTCCTGTTTCGGATTTAAATGCTTCCTGAATATTTCTCTTTTTGCTCTCCATAATAGCTTTACTGTCACCTTTCACCATCCATGTCTTCAAATCTAATCTGTACGCTATATGAAGAATGCATTCCATGAATCGTATCCAGATGTGTAACGACGATAAACCATATTTATATAAATCGACATCAATTTCTTTTGCCAAAACCAAGGACAAATCATTCATTTCCTTTGGAGTAGCTTTACATATGTCACATCTTTGTGTTGATGTATCGCAAAGAACTGCAGTCGCTTTACCATCTATCATGGTTAGTATTAGGTTGTGCGAGATGGTCAAATCATCAACCACTGTCTTAACTAAATTGTTAATCTCTGCCTCAATCGCATTTTTTTCTTGCAAAATGCTGAATTTGTTTTCCTTCATGAATTTAAAAAACAGCGGACGACACCATAATGAGGAATTTGGGGAATCATTTTCCCATATAACTCTGTCACCAGACACTAATTTGATAGGAATCAAACTACCCATAAATACGCTAGAATCGTCAAAGTCCTCATCTTCTTCATTTTCTCTTCCAACTTTCTGCTTATAATTGGCTTGATTCGAAGCTCCGTCAAATCCCCATTTACTAATCAGTGTCAAATCTTTACAAGTTTCACTAATTTCGTTTGACATTATAATTCTCTTCACAGTAATATCCAATAGTGCCTGCAATTCTATCATAGCCGTTTTATCTGTTACTACAATAGCAGTTTTAGGTGGATAACATTTAATTTTTTCATTTTGCAGTGCGTAGTAAGAGGGATATACGTTGGTACCAGTTACTTCTGCGATACTTTTTCGTAGCGTATTATATTGCCATTTTGACAATTTCAAAGACAAAAACAAGCCTAAAGCTTCATCTGGAGAGAATACTGATTTCTTTTTATTTCCAAAAAGACAATCTTTTACTTTTTGCACGTCCTGTGGATGCTTGAGCAGATGCTGTAATATGTCAGCAACATCTTCCTTTCCTTCTGCTTTTAAGTTAAAAACATGGGCATGTGACAACTCCTCTGAAGCAATAGTTTGCGTAGTAAGTTCCGTACGTCTCTTTTTTTGTTTAGGACCTAATTCTGTAAATGGTTTTCTCGGACTTACTTGAGTTGATGTACCAACAGACACCTTTTCATGAGATGTAGTTGATGTGCTAGGAACTGGTTCGTCGTCGTTTTTTGCAAAATCTTTCATAAACTCAGGCCAAACTATCTCCGATGCCAACCAATCACTGTATTTACTTCTAAATGTATGTTCTTTTCGTTTAGCATTTTCCCATTTTTTATAAGTATTATAACAATACTTTGCGCAGAATTCCTTTAGCAAATTATCATTATCTTGATTTAAATCACACAATTTTGACTTGATAGCACTGTATAAAAAGTTATGATCCTTAATACTACCACTTGATTTCAATTTCACAAACATATCAACATTAGTAACTAAATCACTAAACATTTTCACAAAATTCTCGAAAATCAACTTTTAACAAAAATCAAGTAACGAGCGGGTAGTCCGTATGTAAAGGGTGGTTACAACGAACTGATATCATTGTTTTCAACTTGCTACCCCAAATATTTTTTACCTGCAAATTTACTGCCCTCTGATTGGCGCACGTCACTAATGACGACTCGTCTACTGATAAGAAAACCGGTTTTGGTGTTGTGGAAAGAGTGGTGTGGAATGCAGTTGCACAAAATATTTACAACAAACTAATAATAATAATCCTAATAATATGCACCATGCATCGAATTCTTTGTTTTATTCATACAAATTAAATCTCTGAAATTTTAGGGTAATAACCTACTTTAAAAAAAAGTTCCAAAACATAAAAGTATGGTATAAGTATATACAATGCAAATATATATTTAAAAATCCTTAAGTCCCAACTTCGCGATTTCAGCCCACCGTGCGACGCATGCGTACCGTGTCCTCTTATTCTCTACCCTTGAAAAATAGTGATGTGAGTATTAAAACAATTATTAATCGATAGAAAGTCGAAGGATACTAAAGGTTGTGTTAGTACAAAATGAATGTATTATTTTTTTAATAGTTATTTTGTTATTCATTTATTACCGAAATAGAAAATCCAAAAATACTATTGCCTTTCATACATTTACATATCTGTCTATCGCTATGGCAAGTAATTCTTTGAGAAGTAGGTACTTATTATATTTTATCAAACAAAACTAAATACCTACCTACATAGATAAACCGTAGAAACCTACTTATCCGTAAACTAACAAGATAAAATGTTAACGAATATTGAAGGAACCCTATTAACGATTATTACTCGACATTAACAAATAAATTATTCATTAATTACAGTCTATTCGAGTTTATTTTTGCCAGACTAAGCAGAAAATACACAACTCAATTCCGATTTGTTCCGGTATTTTAACCGACCAGACAACAATAACCTACTTTATAAATTTTGTGAACTGGAATCAGCAAGCGGCTCCAAGAATATTCTTACTTCGAGAGTCTTTACTCGTATATATTATTGTAACAAACACTTATAAGGCGTCAAGGTCAACATCAATACCTTCAGTTTAGAACAAATCTGTATTAGTTTTTTATGACAAATTCACCAGAAACTAACCTAGATTATTTCTAAGTCAAAGTTCTTCATGAAATAGGTTCACAAATCTGCATCTCCAATAATCAACTCAATCACATCACATCAATCAAATAAGCGGCGGATACGTAGCATCGCAATTTCACATTATAGATCGGTCATCGACCGCAACAATGCATTCAGCGAAACAATATCTCTCGCCGCTGTGAAAACAATCGCTCGCATAACAACACGCACTGTCGACGTCGAGCAAACATCATCGACTGTCGGCTGTCGTCGGTGTGTGGCGCGGCGCGGCACTTCCCTCGAGCCGCCATGACACTCCGCGAGCGCGCCCTACGCGCCTGGCACGTACCAAAATAGAATATTCGATTTTTAAAAAACAATATTCTTGCCAGGAATCATCTGAATATCACAAGTAAGTCGATTCATTTTGCTTTATTTTTTTGTAGTTACATCACTAATTGTTTCTTTTTTGTTTGTTGGTGTTCGTCCGATTTTGTTTTTTTGTGTCAAGTAAATTGATTTCCTACCCACAGAAAACGATCAAGGTCTTTGATAATATATTTCGAATATTGATCCTTGTTGTTGTAAAGTTTTTATGGCTTTATTTGTATGTTTATTTCATATTTTCTCATCTACGTTGGCACGATTACGACATGACAGTTCGACCGGTGCCATCAACATATGGTTTGATTTCCATCTATATTACTATACTCTGATTTGATTTTTCATTTTTGTTGGTATCGGCATCGACTGGGCGATTGCTACTGACTTTTTTTGCTTGCTTATTATTGCAATAGGCTACCATAAAAAATATAATAATACGTCAACATAAATCATATTCAGTAAAAATAAAGTTGACTTGTTTACTTGTTTTTTTGAAAAATAATTAAATTTTAATTGTTTTTTCAATTGCGAGCCCGGGCGACATCACGTTTTTTGGTCATAGATCAACGAATCTCACAGAGGCGACAGTTGTGCTAGAATACTTTTTTTTGTAAACAAAGAAATATTATTTTTTTCAGTTGTTGTGTCGTGAAGGGCCAACGGCCTGGCTTCCGTCATGGCGAACAATTGGTGGAGAGAACCCGACATGGGGGGTAAGAAAGTGTTTTATTTAGTCACGTTTTATTTTTTATTTGACTCATAGCAACACTCTAATGTAGTATTATTTTTGGTGGCAATATTGACTTTGATATATTTGATATTACCCATTGCTTTTGTAATAATAAAATAATATAGTTTTTAAAATCTCCTAGACATTAATTTATTGGTTTTTGTTTTTTTTAGTTATTACTTTTGATTTACTTTTAAGTGATTTTTATAATATAAGTCAAAAAGTTTTATCAATTATCATTTTATTAAAACATAAAATGAGGGTACTTATACTATACATATACTAATCAAAGGTGCCCACAGAAAAGTCAAATTATATAATGACACAGTAAACAAAATTCAAGTCGTGAGTCGTCGGAATTAACTTGATACTTAGGTATTACTTGTAAAAATATGCGCACACGCGAACAATGCATTCTTTCCTTTATTACTCGAATCCTTTTTCAACATATCGCTATTTTAATTACTAATTTCGCTTTGACACATGTGCTGTGTATAAATAACTCTTCAGATTAAAGTTATTTTATTGGGATCACTGTTCAACAACGCGTTTGTCTGAGAAAACAACGGGTCTGAGTATATTTGTTACTAATTACCGTTAACTGAGCAAAAATGAGAGTTTGTTAGTTTTTACCAGTTTTTAGCTTGAATAGTTGACTCAAAGTTGTTTGTATTTAACAAAGTGGCAACTTTATTTTCTGTGGGATTCTCTTGTTTGGAGAAACAACTGACACAAAAACAACCCATAGTTTTGGAAGATTATAATCAGGTAAGTAGTTAAGCTAGAACTAAATTCTCAAACCAGGTTTGCGTGGCGATTTGATTAATATGTGCCAGACACGCGAAAGGCCTTGCGGTTACCAACCTGCTGACCACGCTAGGACGAGGGCATTGCCTCCTAAGTAGGCGAGTCCTAAGTCCTGCAACTATGTTTGTGTAGGCAGCTAGAATTTAAATGCTAGCCTTTGAAATTGGACCCCACTGTTATCGAAGCTTCATAAATACCTGACTGTTTTCTAGATGGCTAATCAGGACAGAAACAAGTCGGAATCTGACTGTCAACAAGATATCAAATGATTCGATGGGCTAATGTTATTTCAGTCAGCCAACCACAACTGCATCATTTTGCGTTTGAGAAAACGTATTATATATTATAGCTAGCCTTGTACCCACTGCTGGACAAATGCTTCCCTCAATGTTTTCATCAGTCCGGGTCCTGCGCCATTTAATTGCATTAAGTCCAAAGGAATACAAAGGAGATAGTGGGACAACTTGGATTAGTGGCCTTGCCTTCTTCAGCGTTTGCCGCGGCCCTATCTGACTGATTACGGTTAACTAATCCATCATCATCCACAGTCTCACTTCAACTACTGCTGCGACAGGACTCTCTTTTCCATGTTCTTGTGCCAGCTTTTCCGGATAACAACATTGTCGTCTGCCCAACTTGTTTCTGTACGACAACTAGTGACGGGTATAATTGTAATCGTAGCATTCTCTCTACTCGGCATTAGTCCTGGACCGAAAAAAACTGAAAGTAATGGGGCCTTTGATCAGCAGTGGGATGATACAGGCTAACAGTAACAGTATTTCTCTCTGTTTCCAGTGATGTCAGCCCCAGTGCAGTCAGGTGAGCCTCAAGGCTGCTCCGCCATGCGCATGTGGCGCAACGCCTGCAACACGCTGGTGGCTCCCGACGCCGACGACGCCTGGAAGCAGGTGGAGGAGGCATCCCCGCCTGAGTCGCTGTGGCATACGCTGAGGAACTGCGTGGCATATCAGGTATAGCTTATTATAAGATAGGGTCTAATTAGCTTGTGTAACAGCTAGTGAAACTTAGGTATATTTCAAGAGGGTAATCGACGAAAAAAAGAAAGTCATTTATTGATTCAAGTGCTGATTATCAGCACTTTTTGAGCGTCTAAATTTAAGAGAGAGATCCCTAGTCCCCTATACTAAAAGTCTGCCATTTGCATTTTATCGTGTAAAGTACGTGACAAATACGGAGTACCGCTATTAAATTTGATCTTGTAGATGTATTACCACATGCTGGAAGGCGTAGACTCTACGCCTTCCAGCTTTACACCGTAGAGCCTCTCGCCTACAGGGTGACTGATGACCTTTTGAAGTTCATGAGTATCCGCTGGATAGGAGAAGCACTGGACTTGTCTCACTTGCTGGTATTCGCAGCCTTATTTAAATAAAAGAATTTTGTTTACATTTTGTCGATATTTATGGAAAAAAAACATCTTTATTTCCACGTTGTTATTTTTTTCGGCTTAGTTGGTATACTTACCAAGTTTTCTTGCTATATCTTTGCCCCGCAGCAGGAAATACTAATTTGAGACCACAAGTAACAGCATTCATAATTACCTATAACAAAATAATTCATCAATTATTGCAGTGTATAACAATGAAGTTAGATTTGTTACTACAACAATTTAAAAAATAACCGCAGTTCTTTTGATCGTCGTTACAAAAATATTGCAGTGAAATAGATTCACCGCATTCGACTTTCTCACACCGTGTCTGATTTCATCTTGAACCCTTCATTCCAATGATTACACACACATGAACAACTCAAACCGGCATCCCTATACCACGACGTGTATTAAAATCGAACATAATTGAAATTTCGTTATCCATTGCTGGTTTACAGGCAGGCGTCTGGCAGAACTTGCTCAACAAAGGCATGGACGACGTGATCCAACCGGCAGCGTTCAAACTTGCGATAGTGCTGAGGCACACGCCATCCGAGCTAACAGTGAAACTGCTGTCTGACTTGCTGCGCTTACATCCGCAGTCTGTGAGTACTATAACAACATCATTTTTTATTTGATAACAAGAGGCGATCAACGACACAACAATATTGCATGTAATCTGTGAGTTGAATTTGTAACTGATTCATTTGAACTCACTATAGTTGGTAATATCTGTATGATACTTTGTTCGTGTAGTATTACTGCCAGCCTTGATTACTAGTATTAATAACATCTAGTTCTGGAGGCGTTATTTTAACGAGCTAGCTCGTAGTTTTTTCTATACTCAGGCAGTTTCTTTTGTATATTTCTGCTTTGTAAAGTTCAACTCAGGTCAATTGCGGCTTGAGCAATTCAATTCAATTTCGTTGCAAAATCTGCAATTTTATTATCATTTGATTAGTCAAATCAAATGTAGCTCTTACTTAAAAACAATGACACTGAAAAGATTGCTATAAAAGCTATATCCCTCTATTCTAAATTCGCGATGCTGACAAAAACGTTCCACTTAGTTAACGACAAAATCTATGAGACATCTCGCCCCCAATTTCAATAAGAATAACAATCGTTCTACTTACTCAGTGTCGCATATATTATGATCATTCCACCTGCTTGTTACACATGAGATTCAAGTCAAAATGACTTATTTTGTTCCAGTCTCCCTGTTATGTTTTGACTGCCGAGTAGTGCCTAAGACATTTTGCTACTGCCTACGTTGTAAACATATCGTGTCTGGCATTGAGTAAACCTTGAAAATTCTTGTAATATTTATTACATTTGTCAGGTTGTGTACCGTGTAACTCATCCGTGAAGGAGGCGAGCGTATTAAATAACTTCTTCCAAGACAGTGTGTCTGTACTGCAGTCTCTCCAACGGTGCCAAATTGATTATCGGTACATCGAGGTGTTGAAGTGTTTGTACAAAAACGCCACCATGTCAGTCCGACTTCAGGACCAGACCTCGGAACCTATCCTTCTGCAGCGAAGTTTGAGACAGGGAGACGTCATATCTCCGAAACTGTTCACCGCTGCACTGGAAGATGTCTTCAAGGTTCTGGTCTCGAGAGGGCTAGGCATCAACGTCAATGGCGAGTACATCTCTCACCTTCGATTTGCCGACGATATAGTGGTCATGGCTGAGACCATGGAGGACCTCAGTACAATGCTCGATGACCTCAGTAGAGCTTCCGAAAGAGTGGGTCTTAAAATGAACATGGACAAAACCAAGGTCATGTTGAATGCCCATGTAACACCCACTCCCATCAAGATCAGAGACTCTACTATCGAAGTTGTAGACGATTATGTCTACCTGGGACAAACGGTCCAGTTGGGTAGGTCTAACTTCGAGAAAGAGGTCAATCGTCGAATCGGACTCGGCTGGGCAGCGTTCGGGAAGCTGCGTGGTATCTTCTCGGCCAATTTACCGCAGTGTCTCATGAAGAAAGTCTATGACCAGTGTTTGTTGCCAGTGATTACATACGAGACCGAAACGTGGTCGCTCACAATGGGCCTCATCAGAAGGCTTAAAGTCACCCAAAGGGCAATGGAGAGGGCTATGCTCGGAGTTTCCTTGCGTGATGGAATCAGAAATGAGGACATCCGCAAGAGAACCAAGGTCACCGACGTAGCCCGAAGAATTGCCAAACTTAAGTGGCAATGGGCAGGGCACATTGCTCGCAGAACGGATGGCCGCTAGGGCCGAAAAGTTCTGGAATGGCGACCGCGAACCGGAAGAAGATGCGTTGGAAGGCCTCCCACTAGGTGAACCGATGACCTGGTGAAGGTTGCGGGGATCCGCTGGATGCGAGACGCACGGGACCGGTCAATGTGGCGTCACTTGGGGGAGGCCTATGTCCAGCAGTGGACGTCTTTCGGCTGAAATGATGATGATGATGATGATGATGGTGATGAAGACAGTGTACCTACTTAGTCAATTAGTTATGCCACAATGATTTCCAGTCAATGAATGCAGAGGATATTTACTCGGCAACATGTTGATGGTTATTTTAGCAATCTGTACCAATGTGGCTTCCATGGTTCATACAATGTATTTTACTAAGAGCAAGAATCATTAAGTGCCGGTTACTCTTTTATTTAATTTTAAAAAATACTTCGAAACCAAATTCATTCCTAATCAAAACATATAACAGCATTCATATAGACAGCAGTAACCTTTTTTGTCACACCATTGAATGTAAAGAAATATAACGACTAAAACAGACCCGTCACTCCACAGCAAGACCTGACATCGTACATCCTAGCTCTCCTCACAGACGACGAAGCCACGTGGTGTGGGAACTGCAACAGTTCTGAATCTGAAGCTGCATCGTCCACCCCCTCCTCCCCCGCCAGCTCGGCGGACGAGGAATCGTCCACCACCGACCAGGTGGAGACCGACGTCGGCGAGGCTACGGACGTGGACACGAACGAGGCGGCAGGCGGACCGGCGGACTCGGCTTCGGCTGCGGCTTCGGAAGCGGTCGCAGCCGAGGCCCTCGCCACGATTCCACCACCGCCTCCCTTCGCGATCCCCGTACCGCCAGTAGTGCCGGATTCGACGACCGAATCGAATGTTCCGGATTCGACGACGGCAGATGATCCTATTGATGGTAACTATATTTTGTAAAACTATTTTGGTGAGTTTAGACGTAACTGTTTGGTTATCAGCTCAAACGACATGCGTATTGCGTCAGTGTCTGTGGAAAAACAAATGAAAGAAAGTGTTTAGACACACAAAGAGTCAAAGCGATGCGACTTGCGAACAAATGACGCACGCGTATATCGAGTGACGCAATCCGTCTCGCCTTGGGGCGTGAATGGGGCGACATAAATGTTTTGACAGATTGGCACTGGAGTTGATATTGGATTAAGAATATTTAGAAAATGTACATGATGAATGATACACTGGCGTGACGATTTGGATTCATTCTTAACGGATTGGTCGGAGAAGGCAAATTTTAAGGGAAATTGGAAAGCTGAAATTGGGGAAGTCCTTTGCCCAGTAGTGGGACAGAATAAGCTTATATATAAAAAGTATGATGCTAATGATAACTATCCCTTTATAAGTAGACATGGGGGACGACGGAGAGGCGATGTCTCCAGAGTCCGCGGATTCGGCTCAGTCGGCTCAGTCCGCGGAGTCGGGCTCGGGCACGTCGGCCCCCGCGTCCCCCGCGCGCTCCCCCAAGGACGCGTCCCCCGCGGCGTCCCCCGCCGCGTCCCCCACCACGCCGGCGGGCCCGGCACCGCTGCGCGACCTGCAGCTGTTCGGGGACTGCGAGCTGGCCGTGCTGGCAGCTTCCAGGGAAGAGTACGATGCTCACGCTAAACTGGTTAGGGCCGAGTATTCGAAGCTCACGCATGATAACTATGTCGAGTTGAGGATTAAGGTGAGCGGTTTTGATGCATCAATTTTGCTCTACATAAAGTTAAAAGTAGGGTAGAATTGGGGGTTCTGGATCACTTGCTCTCGCTTTGCTCGAGCGCATGATCCAGAACCCCCAATTCTCCACACATAAACACAATATCATTTTAAGCTTAAACATTTTTAGTAGTTATAGGACAGTTATTTATATTATTAATTAAAGAAAGGTATTTCATCTTCTGGCAGTATCTGGTAGCATAGAATGTCTTCTGAATCAGGAAACACTATATCACGCACTATACTTCTTGTTATTAATTTAGTGTCAGGCACAGCATTTGGTGACCTTGCAGCCAGTTTTTCAGGACCAGGATGTATGTTGCCAACTCGACCAAATGTAAGGAGCTCATTGCGACCTCTCTTGAGTGTTAGATATGTCGTATTTTCAATGGTGGATTTTACTGAGTTTTGCTCTGTCTTGCTTGTATTGTTCTGAAGTTTTGATGAACTGGTGTTCATTATTTTTTGGTCACTAATGTCTTGAGTAAATAGAATCTCACCACTAGTATTCTTGAAAATAACTTTAGAAATGCCTTCCAAATCAAATTTCGATGAATGAAACATATTGTGAATAATATTAATTTATTATTTTTTCTTGATATAACAAGCGTTGGTTAAGATGGAACCATCACATTACAATGCTAAGAGTTTAATGCCGTGTGGAGATATGCATATTTCATTATATATTCTCTCCCTTTCACAGCGTTCAAATAAACACAATCAGGATAATGTATAGCATGTTGCATCCAAGGATCGTCATAAATCTCCCAATCTTCGATAACACCACCGCATGAGAAACATGCTGCAATATCATTTATACTATTTCCATAGTAAAAGAATCCTGCGTCAGCCATTTCCATCACTAATCTTTTCTTTTTATTAAACACCCCCCAGTAATAATTAAATGAAAATTCACGCATTTTAAACTTGTTATACATGTCATATCGAGGTTTGTATTCATTTTGAGACATGTTCTATTCACTTTCTAATTCAATTATAAACGTATAATGATATCATCTACCTTTTGTCAACAACTTATAAAGATCGGACAGCGGTAGAAAACTAAGATGTGTTTTACCTAACTATAGAAATAAAACAAAAACAATATTTATTTTAGAATTTTATTATCAAAGCACCACTTATTTAAACATAATACATTTTTTAAAGCACATACAGAGTCATGATAAATACAGTTATATAAATCTTGAGAATGTTTATATAGATCGTATAAACTTATCAAACTAGAACAACCTTTATCTTCTAAATTAAATATATTACAATTACTATTTTCTAAAATATGCTTTAACCACAACACTTTTTCTGAACCTTTAACGTAGATACATTTATCTCTTAAAATATCTATAACCAAATTCTGATAATTAGAATAGGGTAAAAATCCTTCACACCAGTGTATCTTTCTGTTACGCTCAATCCAAGAAACTTGTTTTTTTTCTAGTTTCGTTAATTTTGAAAATGGAAATGGTGGCTTTATTAAAAACACTTGTAATTTTTTATCATACAATATAGCGATTTCTTTTATTATAAATTCATTTGTCTCTGTTTTAAAGCCTTGAATATCCACAATAGCAATCATGATAACCTGCGCACAATGTTGCTGAGAGGTTTGTATTCCACAAGTCGATCGTTTATAATCAAACAATATGCAGTCGTCTTATCTGGTATTGCCGTAGAACATTCAATTTCCAACCTCACGTCCACTGGACCTGTTTTCAGGCTATCGTTTTGTCTTGAGCAGTCTAAGATAAAGAGAGGAGCTTTTTCTTTGAACTCCTTTAGATCAAGCAACGGGTCTATTGGACAGTTGTAATACGACTGACGAAATTTCACAAACATTTCGTATAATATACTATATTTGTTCTCAGAAAACTTTAAACCTAAAGGTTCATATGGATAATATTGAGAATTCAAAAAGAGCGTAACGTTTGTTACTTCACAATGATCGAATACTGAACCGTCTTTAGTTTTATTATTTTTTCGATTAGTTTGTAAACAAAAAATTACATATCTAGGTTTTTCCAATTGTGAAGCAGTTTTAACTGACCAAGAATGCTTTGTTGTTTTAGGTAGTAACGGATACTCATACAAATCCCAATTTCTAAACGCCAACTGAATAGGTTTATCTCTTTCTAAATGTTTTAAAAGTGACAGTCGTTCTCGGTCTGATACTTTTATATGCGGCACCCTCCACTGAACTCTTTGTACATCTATTTGAAAATTAACAATATCATCAGTAAGGATAACGCTATTTAAATTAGTGTTACTTCTGTTCAATATAAGTTCATGTTTACAATTTATCACTATTTTATTATAATCCTCTGCAAATCCTAATACCTTATTTAATGGTATCACCGCACTAAAATGTCCATCACTTTCAAATCCCTCTAAACTCCAACCCCATAGGGCAGCAACTTTATTTTCTGCTTCATTTAATGAAATGTATGATTTTATTGTTGATGTTATTCCAGAATTTTTTATGCGGTCTATTTCAATACCATTCATTTCGTATCTGATGTCTTGAAACAAAAACATAACAGAGTTATTAGTGAACGTAACATTTTTCTTGATTGGATTCCCATCTTTACCGAAGAGCTTCGCTTTTCCTTCGATGTAAATTGAACTGGCTGATGGTAGCACGTATATGTCTTGCTGGTGGATGGGAATTCTGATTTCATCGTTTTCTCTAAAGCTGTTATTGTAGGGATTGTATGAATGGACTTCATAACTTTCGATCGAAGTGTCGAAGTGTGGTAATTCAGTAACCTGTAGTATATTCATACTTTAAATCCTAGGGCTTTTAGAAAATCCTTATTTGCTTTAGTCAATTTCTTAACTTTTTCCTTGCGTCTTTGCACCTTAACAATCGCAAAAGAACTAAGACGTTTTTCATTCGCTTGAGTGTTTTTATAATGTACTATCATTTTGTTTTCCTTAAGTGAAGACGTAACTGAACTTGTTCCTCTCCAAAATTAATACAGTGTCCAAATTGATCTACAATCTTAACAGATACCGATGAAATTATATTTTTATTTACTGGAAAGTAAATAACATTTTGCGGTATTTCCATGCACTGTTGACCTGGAGTAGTATCAGACACAAATTCATGAATAAAATGAGTTGGTAATCCGTTGCAGTACGAACCCTGAACAAGATCACATTCGATTCTGATTACAGACAGACCTTTGTTAATAATGGGAATATTTGGTCTTGATTTTAATACTGAAAAAAAGTATATCAAACCGCACTCATATTGATCTGACAAATGCAATGGTGGTTGAAAGTATGAAACTAGTTCCGATTTTTTCCCAGAGATGGTAATCGTAGTAGACATACTTCTATACTGACAACTTTCAGCAGATCCTGCTTATTTTATTCCTTCACTGCACCAAAAATTCTTCAAAAAGTTTAAACAAAGATGTCCACAATTAAAAGGGTGATCACGCTGAATATTATCATAATTATAGTGAACTTTGGATCCCAAGTATTTTATAAATTCCTTAGGAGGCTTGAGATTTCCGTAACTATCAAAATACTCAATATAATCGTTGTATTTTGCATAGGCTACCCAATGAGAACCAGGATTTTTAGAGCTATCTAAATTTATTACTCCACATTCTTTTTTAAAAGGATGTTTAGGGAGCTTATCTCTCATAAAGACACCTCTGAAATAGGGAATATTATTTCCATACTTCAAAATGTCCAAATTACTCAAGGCTCGTTTGGGTAGCCAATATCTTAGTTTTTTTCTTTTGATACAAAAATACCGAGTCCATCTTTATGCGGTTTAAGGTGTATTCCTTTTCCGATGCAGAGAGCTTCCATCTTTTCATTGTGTCTCTTCGATTCAGCCCATAACTTTTTCGCCATCTTGAATTCATTTATGGTTTTAGCAATACCAGCTGCACCACCTGCTAAAGCTCCCGCCGCAGATAATCCCGCAAAAATCGGAATCAACGGCAATACTCCACCAGTTTTTGGTATAGGAATAACACGAGGAAGTTTAATCGATGAATCGCCAGCTAATTCTCTGGCGGCGGCCATAGCTAATTCTATTGCCACTTTCTTGCATTTCGGTTTTAATTTTTTTATATGTTTCCCCGTTTTTCTAATAACATTTTTAAATTTATTTTTTAATCCTTTTCCACATTTAATTTTAGGAGAACTCTTTTTGTCGTCTTTTTTTAGACCAAATCCAGTTTTAATTTTTGCCGTCATAGCACTGCTTACTAAGCGTGCTGCCAGTTTTTCCCCTACACTTGCATCTGAGGCAAGTGCGCGCTCTTTAGCCATATTTAACAAAACTAAATCTGCCTTGTGACGATCCTTTAACTTTGAAGACTCGTGATAAGCAATGTCGTGTTGTTTGCAATATTCATCTAACTTGTTAACACCTTTATCTCCACGTGTAAGCCTTTTAATTAATTTAGTGCCAGGCCCACAATAATTGTATCCCGGTAAATGTAATTCAAATGGTAAATGATTTATAATCCAATTGAGAAGACTACTCTCTTCAATACACATCATAAGACTGACACATTTGGACTGAACACTTAATAAATATTCGATTTATCAATCCAACTGTTTTCAGAAGAAGGCAAACCTAACCATTTAACCAAAACCCTGTTTCCTTTCCTTCTAAGAACTTTTTCAACCAGATACATGTGAGGATTTTTTGTCTTTTGAAGCTCTTGTACATAAAATGCTCCTAAAATGGGTTGGCCTCTGATTGCATCTTCAATTAAGTAGGTGATAGGAGTTGTATTTTGTTTTTTTCGAACTTTAAATATTTCTGTCGACCAGTTGGGAGTATATCCTTTTTCAAATGTCCCCTTATACTTACTAATGCGTACATAATCACCCTCTTTAAACTTGCTTTTTAGGCTAATAGTTTTTACTAGACTGAAATATC
Source organism: Cerastis rubricosa (assembly GCA_949152445.1). Classification (NCBI taxonomy): domain Eukaryota; kingdom Metazoa; phylum Arthropoda; class Insecta; order Lepidoptera; family Noctuidae; genus Cerastis; species Cerastis rubricosa. Next base: position 550,660 of record OX424546.1, read on the forward strand.
TTTGTAATATGTGTTTTTTATTAGTGTTATCCACGTTTGCTGGGATTTCATCAATTGTACGATGATAGGTGTGATTGTATTCATAAATAACATTATTAAGAGTACTGTCTATCCAATTATAGTTACCTTTTAAACTAAATTTCTTGTACAGTTTCGATTTCAATGTTCTAATAAATCGCTCGACTATTGACGCCTTTTTTGTTGAGAAGGTTGAATAATGGTTTATGTTATAAGATTTCATAAGGTTTTGAAATATGTTATTATAAAATTCTGTTCCATTATCCGTTTGCAGATTTTTGGGAACACGTCCACTAACCAACAAAATCTTGAAAGAATTGCATACACTATCCTTTGTCTTACTTTTCAAAGGAAAGGCCCAGGCGTATTTCGAAAATGTGTCAATAACAGCAAGAATAAACTTGAAATTTTTATTTTCTTTGGAAATTGATTGCATATCAATTAAGTCTGCTTGCCAAAGGTCATCTATATCTTTCATAATAACATGTCTTCGCGGAAAGTTTAGTCTTGCATTTTTATGTATTTCGTTGACTACGTCGGCTTTACTCATATTTTTAATTCAGTATATCAACATTTGTCTTGAACCCACCAATAATACTGAATGAAAAGCATACTATCTCCACTATTTATTCTCTAATTATATCAGCTTCTTTTAATTCTTCAATTATCGATAAAATTTCATTATCATGATTTGTATTGCCAGCATCTCTTGAAGCGACTAATAATTTTAATCTCTCAACCAATTCATTGGGATCATCCCAATATACCAAGTCGGTATTGTTTTTGTACTTCTTTAACTTTGGCAAGTTGCCTCCAAGTTTGGCGTGAATGTTATCATTTAACGTGTCAGTAAAAAATGGTCTGATTATTTCACGATATTTTATTCCTTTATCACCTTTTATTTGACCTTTAGGATTAAAGTCTCTTTTGTGAGCATTTGTGTAATGCAATATATCCTTGTAGACAAGTTTATCTTTAGGGGATACTAATTGTAAATCAGGTTTTTTTCGAAGTAAAAGTTCTTTCAGGCCAGGAGTTAAATTGTAAGATTTATCACCGATTTTAATCAAAATGACGCTATCGTTGTTCAAACTATCAATTTTAGAAAATGATACTATCGAATTACCCATAAATAAAGTTTTGTTTTCACTTCTTATTCCAAACGGTATATTTACACCATCATAAATATCATAATCCTCTAATGAAATCTCTAAATCATCTTCCATTTTAGGAGACTTTTTAACCAAGTGTGTGGAATTTTGATTTGGTTCGTAACAATCCTCAAATTTTGTAGTCGACCTACTATTAATTTCATCCAATTTAATATCTCCAGAACATGTGGGGGTTGTATTTTGTAACAAAAATATTTTTTCCATATTTGTGTTGGAATCAGCTAGCGTTTTAAGAGGATCTGTGACAGGTTTAAGCATTTTATCGAGTGACAAGTTCATTGTGTGTTCCTGGTTCTTCATATGTTTTATTTTATTCTTTATGGAGTCTACGGACTTTATTAATTCTATCTTAATATTTTTCTCCATATTTAATTATCAACTGCGTTCAGCTAGTGAACAAATCATACTGAATTTGTTTTCGCATGTTAATTACTTATATGTATAAACAATAACATGGGGCTTAAACATAACTGGCTATATGTGGGTGTACTATTAGGGTATGCCTCTGCATAACCCTTCGAGGATTACAGACATGAAGTATATAGGAACAATCAATCAAATTTAAAAAAAGTATCGAAGTTCTGCCTGTACCTTCCATTATTTAATGACGATTCTTTGTTAATAAGTAGAAAATTATAAGGTTTACTCCAAACAGTTTGACAAATATTTTTAAACTCTTTCCATTCTAAATCAGAACTTACATGCTCTTCATAAATATGCTTTAAATTTACATCGTCTTGTTTAAATATTATAAGAAAATTTACATTATCACGTAACAATTGTTTCGGAATTTTGGAATAGGTTTGTGATAGGTAGAAGCAATCGATTTGCTTATGTCTACCCATAGAAAAATAATTGCGGATATTAATTTGATTTTCACATGCTACATCATCAAAAATAAATACCGAGTTAGTTAAAGCTTCACTCGGAGATATTACATCTTTGTCATCATTAAACTCGTAGAACTTTATTTGAGGTACTCTTCTTAATACTTCGCTTAAAAAACGATATTTTGGCTGAAAACTTGTTTTTGAGTAAAGATAAAGATTCTGAAATTTTAGCCCATTTTCATGCAGAAGCAAACTGATCATCACGTTTGTTTTACCACAGTTCGAAGGGCCGCATATTATACAACGAATCGTATTAGGCAGTAAAATGCTGTGTTTGATTTGGTGAGCAGAGTCACTAAAATTTATATTATTATTAACGTTCAGAGATATGGGTTGTTTAATCAACTTCATCTTGCTAATTACTTCAATTCTTTATAGACCTTCATATTTATATACACGACTTATATGGTAAGTAACTTTATCCCAATCCTACAACAAGTTTAGACTTGATTATTTGCATCGTAAAAGATAATATTAAATATGGTAAGTGTAACTTAATTCCTGTACCAGTTTCAATATAGTGAAGCAACAAAGCTCATAATTCAGTTTATTACTATTCTTCCAATAAGTAGGACCTATTCAGAATTAAATCTTCAAGGCAAGTATTTCTATAATTTTATATTTCATATAATTATGATATCTCAATAATTAATTATTAGAATTTATGTCTAACCTTTTTTTTTTTCGTTTTTACAGAATTATGTCTGTCTCCCCATCGTATAGTCCTGTGGAGAGTGATTTTCTTGCGGTGCGTATTTAATTTATCGTTATTTGAGCCATTTGTAATTTACTTATGTTATAATTATTTTATGTTATAATTATTTTATGTTATAATTATTTTATGTTATAATTATTTTATGTTATTACAGGAAACGAATAATCTTTGTCCAGACGACACCTACTCTCTTGGAAATCCGTTTCTTTTTGCGCAAGACAGGGAAACTTTTTATAACACAGAAGCAGAACTAGCACATCAAGAGTATCTAAATGAAAAAAAAGAAGAACAGAAATCTGTGGAAACTAAAGAACATAAAAGAAAAAAATCAAATATTAACAAGAAGGTCATGAAAAAGTATCCTACACAGTCTTCATCTTACGTTATTCGGAAGGAGACAGGAATACCTCATCATTTGATTAAAATACTTATATATGATCTTACCAGATGTGTTAAAGACAATAAACAAAATTGTGAAATTGACTATGATGTGAGTGACAGCGCTGACGTAAACATCCAATACCTTGTAAAAGATGATTATGATGACATTTTAGATGAAACTGAACATCTAGTCGGCAAAGTAGTGAAAAAATTAAGTAATAAGCAGTTTTAAATGTGTGTAATATAAAGAGTTTGTTTTGTGATTGTGAACATTTACCTAAGTGCGTGTTTTGATTATTTGACTATGTTAAATTATGTATTTTGTTTTTTGTAATATTTAAGTCTTTCTTTTTGTCTCATGTAAATATATGAATCTGAAAGTTTAATAAATATTATGATTTCCAACTTAACTAGTTTCATTTTGTGTTAGACTGCATGGGTAGTAAAATAACATAATAAAACACATCACACAATACTCATTCATTCCTAGAGTTCATTCGTACATTCATATTCACTCATCCTTTGTAAATGTCATTCGCATTGCGCCCATATTTTGAAGTTTTGGATGCAAATTGAAAAATACATTAATCGATGAGAACGAGCCTCATAATGCATGCCATCTATAATTTAAAAGTGAAATTAAGTTGGACTTGACTAACTATCAAGTTCATCACTTAGTAACTAGATGGCTCACTACAGTAAAACATTATCACATTATAATAAAAGTCTAGCCTATTGTCATTTCCTCTGATAAAATAATAACTTTACTAAGGATTTCAGAGTAAAGTTTAAAACATTTATTTGAACTGAGAATTGAACTCAGACTCAGGTTAAAGGTACTTTAGACAAATGAGTATATTTATTACATAAAATGAGAAATAAAACAAGAAATATTATAATACATGAGATTTTATTGTTCATACAATGATATATTATTGTAACATTATAAAATAAAATAAAGTAAATAGTAGATAATAAAATTAAGCAGGTACATAGTCCAAAATAAACATCTTAGAACATAGTACGATGATGACCCCAAGGTACAGTATCATTTTTATTTTTTCTTATTTGACGTTTGTCATCATTTCCATTAAGTACTAATTTATTAATTTTCTGTGTATACAACTTATGATTTTTAGATCGAATGACATACATAGTATCTCTGAGATTTATGTCATTATTCAAAGTTTTTTTATATTTCTCAATTGTGAGTTTATTAGAAACAGATTTTTTAACTCCTTTAGCTTTTTTAATTGTGTTGTTTAAACTATTTATACAATATAGTTTAGCCCTCAAACCAATAAACTCAGTAATGACATCTCCACCCATCTCATCCTTAAAATAGCCAGGTATTTGTTTATTCACTTTCGGAATACCATAAATATTATTTTCTTCAAAGTTGCTAGTATCAAAATATTTTATATTTTGTATCATGTCTTTATAAAAATCTTCTGTATGTATTAAATACAAGAGACTATCAGTATCAGTATAACAAAGTTTTATTCCATCTTTATATATTTTCTTCATAACAGAATAGTGAAATTTATATAAATGACACTTTGCTAATTCCAGTATTGTAAAACCAATGTATATTGGTCTATCTAAAACAACTTTAGCAGGCTCTAATTGAATAGCAACAAGGTTCTCTGAAATAATAGCCATATTTTTAAAATTAGGGGCACTTACATATTTTTCTGCCCCCTTTATTTTATTGGTCTTATTAAAGCTATCTTTCCACACATTAACTAATTTAACATCTACTTGTTTCCTTTTGTTTTCAATTGTTTTACCAAATATTGAATTATTTTGCTTCTTGAAAAAATCTCTTTCGAAATCTGAGTTAGCTTTTTGTCTGAGTACTGTATTAAGATTTATGTATGGTTCTAAGATATTTTTTTGAGTAAATGCTAGAATTTTGTGGATATTTAATAATATAAGACCATTCTTTAAACATTCTTGTAAGTGAGCATAGTGGATGACATATCTATATTTATCATACAGATTAGCAATTAGTTTTGTGTTTTTGCTACCAGATGGAATAGGAACGGATAATTTTTCTGGCGCAAATGGCAAATCAGAATGCGTGTCATGTAAATCAGGAGGATAATGAATATCAACTTCAAGTATGTACCCTTCGTCACTATCAGCAGAAACGGATGCAATTTCAAATAAAGCTATTTCAGATTTTGTTAAAAATCTAAAATTGCCAGTGGGAAGTCTTTGTTTCATAGCATGCCCATACAAATTGACACAATCTAAGTAAACTAAAAAAGTACTTGATTCTTTTTCGTTATAGTCTGACAAATATTTATTATTAGCCTTTGCATACCGCAGTGAGCATTGAGCAAGACCTCCTCTGATACCTTTTTCTAGCATTTGATATATTTCTATATCAGATATTAAATCTAATTCTACTTTAGTTAACAAGAGCATGGCGTCCCAGCTTAATGATGGTGATGAAACATAATGGCAAGGGTCAAGCGCATAATGACGTAAACTCATAGATCGGAATTTCTCAAATATGTCACACAATAGTAAGACATCACATTTCAAATATAAATCAGTATATTCACCTAAATTCTTAATACCAAATTTAGACCACACATTTAAAGCGTGATTGTAATCGTCAGTAGACACTGTTTCGGATGCGAGTTTATTAAAAAAATTTGAGCGATCTGGTAACCGAGTTTCCGCATATCGTTCCCAGGAGTCTATATAATCATAGCAATACACACCTTTCCTGAGGCATAGTCGAAATAAATTTTCATTAGTGAAAAATGATCGTAAATGCTTTAAATCATTGGAGTCCAGCGTCTTTACTAAGTTGTCTAAACTCGAACTTAAGAAATTAAAAGAATCTATAAATTTTAATTGGACTACTTTCTGAGGATTAAATGGGAAAAATTTAGTAAAAGAAATATATTTTTCCTTGGTTCTTGGAATTAAATTGATTCGACCGCAAACACTTGAAAGTTCTTTTATAAATAAATGGCAGTCATATCCTGAAAGATTATGAAATATTATGGGAATAAACTTTACAGACTTATTATTTAAGTTGCATGAATTATGAGCTGGACCACGATATTTACCGGTGAAATGATCATGGTCATGAACGATAAGATCATTACTAGAAAATTTTTCTTTACAAATATGACAAACTGCAGCAGTCTTAAATGAAAGAAGCTCTTCATCATTCAGCGGGGACATGTCTCTAGGCAAAGATAAAATATCATATAAACTTTCTAAATCCTTAGCAATAGATTCTACAAATTTTTTTGAACAATTTGGACCTCGATAAGATACTAAATTATTAAGTTCTGGATTAGTCTCGCAGCATATATAATAGGCAAAACATGTTGCTTCATGAATTTGTATGTTTTCAACAAACTGACTTTTATTTTTATCTGAATATTCTCGAAGTAAGCTTTCAAAGTCTCCATAAATAACGATAGGAATTCTTTGAGTCCTTATATAATTAGAAAACCGAAGCTTGCTATTCTCTTCTGGGAGCACTGTTTGCATTCGTGCACAATTATGATTATCTAATTTTGCCTCTGAATCAAAGTATATAAAACATTCGTCACATAAGTGAATTTTAGATTTGTGTTTTGTTAATTGATGATGAACTAGTCGCGCAAAATTCTTTATCAAACAGAAATGATTTTTGTCTCCTCTTTGAATCAATAATAAATTTACGTGAGCAAGTTTCCGCTGTAAAGTTTTGTATAATGGTCCAGTAATAGTGTTTTTTTTTTCTAAACCATAAACATTTACACTTATATGAGGATTTATTTTTTCGAATTGTTTTATGTCATCAAATGATGGTGGGAAAGATATACCATTTATATTTAATAATTTAGAGTAATGTGGATATGATGAAACTCTATTACTGTTATAGTGTGCTGGATACATATGAGCTACAATACACCAGAGAAAGCAATGTCTATCTTTATTGCAAATATTAAGACATGACTTTGTTTTAATAATTTTTATCGGTAAAGATATGTAACTGCCAGCTTTTAAGGGATTATACTTTACAATATTCATTTCCAAATGATTAATCAACTCTATAGCCCAACCAGATTCTGATAATTCAAATTCGGTGCACTTACGCAGTATTTTTTGTACACATTCTTCAAAAACTAATTTTATATTAGTATTCTGAATTATCACATAATACTTTGTATTGAAAGATTTCAAAGACAATTCATCGTTTTTAGGTAACTTGTATAATACAAAAAGCTCAAATTGTATTTTAATCGCTCGATGTTTTAATCTCAATGTGTCAATAATCTTGTAAATCATGCTAGAAATATCTGATAAAAATATCTCTGGTGATATGTTATCTAAACTTATTGGATTAAATCTGTAACTAGCAATTCTGTTTTTGAAAGCAGTAGCTATTATTTGTACATTATCAAAATCAGTACTCAACAAACAGTTTGATTTATGTATATTACTTTTCTTATGTGATGAATATTTTTGGGTATAAACCTTACAATCTTGGCAAAACTTCATGTTTGATTATATTGAATAAAAAACAGTAAAACAATAGTCCATTAATTTAACCTTAACTATATTCACCAAAATTAAAGTTGTTTCAAGTTTTGTTCTTCAAGGTCAAAATTACTAGTCTAGAATTTATAACTTCTTCAAAATTAAGTTTCAAGGTCACAATTACTGATCTGGATTTTTTAAATATTTATAGCATCAGATTCAAGGCCATAATTACTGGTCTAGTATTTTAAGCTTTGAGATTAATTATTTCTAGTATATTGGCTTTTGGTTTTTAGTTTTTTTGGCTTTTGTTTTTTAGTTTTTTTTGGTTTACTGAAAGAAAACATACATATAATTATATACAAGTAAGTACTTAAAGCATCAGATTCAAGGTCATAATTACTGGTCTAGTATTTTAAGCTTTGAGATTCATTATTTCGAGTTTATTGGCTTTTGGTTTTTAGTTTTTTGGCTTTTGGTTTTTAGTTTTTTGGTTTACTGAAAGAAAACATACAAATAATGATATACAAGTAAGTACTTATACTAATCTACTTAATCTACGGCAAAAAAAACATTAAAAAGAAATATCAATTATAGACTTCGTGGATATGTACTTACTTAAATTGTAAGTTTAGACTGTTTATTACTGTTTAATATTAGACTGATAAAGTGATCGTTACAACTTTTTCTGTCTTTAAAAATTGTGGTAAGAGACGCTTACCTACCTATTTTTTAAAATAAGTTAGACTGATAGAGTATCGGTTGTATCTTCCGATAATCTTCTTTAGCAGAATTCACAAGTTTTGTGACTGCTTTCCATACCGGACTGTTGTCATCAACAGCCGATTTGAAGGTAACTAGTGCTCGTTTCCAGCGGTCGGTGCCGAGCGCCTCCGCTTCCCGAGCGTTGTAAACACGCAGTTCCACGTAGTAGTTGCCCTGCCGGGTGGGATCCCGCTGGAGTGTATAACCAGAACCGCTACGTCTTGACAAGAAGCTCCGCAGTGCAGCCGCGCGGATGGGTTCACCACCAAGTTCTTGTTCGTTCTGAAATTAAAAAATGATTATCATTAGTGACCTAGTGGCAAAGACCTTGATTCTCATGCTTGAGGTCGTGGTTTCAAAAACGGGCAAGTTCCTATGCGAATTTATCAAATTCATTTGTATTTTCTAAGTTTATCTTGGATGGCCCTGACAACGGTGAAGGAAAAACATCGTGAGGAAAACCGGGACTTTATAGTTAATACCTATAAGTTTGAAATCGCAAACCCGTCTTGAGCAAGCGCGGTGATCAATGCTCAGGCCTTCCTTAAAAAAAATAAATAAACTTTAGCATACCTCTGAATCCGACAGCTTCCTTTTTTTGGCCGATGTCGATGGCGCCAGCAAATCAACATCCGACTCCGTGTCGGACCCAAAAAAGCTAGATTTTACCACTGGAGCACTGGAAATCTTCTTTATTGCAGGTTTATTTGTTTTGCCGGAAACCTTTTTCCTTGACTTCTTTTTCTCTACCGATGGTGCTGGCTGAGATGTTGGTATTTCACAGTCAGAATCGAAGGGATTTGTCGACCTAAAATTAAGAACACCATAAATAAAGTCACTCATAAATTCGATATTAATATTATTTGAGTTATACGTACATACTTGAAGTTCTATTGATCACAATAATATTGAAAAAAGCAAAAAACCGCGAGTACTCGGGATGAGTGCTAATTAAAAATGAAATTATTGAATGCAGTCATATTTATAGATTACACGATTTAAAGCAGTGATTACAGTTACAAATCGCTAGCAAAGTGAGAAAGCGTTTTCGACATGTGTGCTAAAAGATTAGTTCTATGTCATCAGCAAATAGGGTCTAAAATTCATTGATTGTTACTTACTCAATATGATCGCATCCTTACTTTCCCTATTTGTCGACGGCGCCGCTCTGTCGCGTATACCTGAGATGATTTTCTAAAAAGGAAGTGCTATGTACTCTCTCAGAACAATAAGATTGATACCTATCACTTGGTAAATTTGTGTGGAGAAAGCGAGGAATATGTTTAGAATCGGGACTTCTCACAGTTTTATAAATTGGTTGTAAATGGTATGAGAATTCTTGACACTCTTTTACGTGTAATAATTAACAAGAAATTAAGAGAGTAATTATAATCTTATTTTTATTCGTACTGTGGTGAATAACAAAAAGTATAATATGACCAATAATTTTAAGCAGATAATATCACATAATTTGTATAAAGTGAGCTAATTTTATATAACAGACATCAAACGAATAAGACACGTTCGACAATTGTCTCGATGCGACATTTATTATGATCAGTCGTTGTAAGCAGACACGCTTTGAACTATAACTGCTAACAATTAAATAATAATTAATTTAATCATCATCGCACATCTGAGTCGATGCAATCAGATTCAGATGTGCGATGATATTTGTTTATGTGTGGAGAATTGGGTGTTCTGGATCATGCGCTCGAGCAAAGCGAGAGCAAGTGTAAATAATCATAACATCATCGCGCATCTGCGTCGAATGCAATCAGATTACTAAACGCATTGTATTAATCATGTGTGGAGAATTGGGGCTTCTGGATCATGCGCTCGAGCAAAGCGAGAGCAAGTGATCCAGAACCCCCAATTCTACCCTACTGTTAAATCATTGCACTAAGGATCTCGTTTCGCTAATGGCAAATACATATACATAATATGTAAATCTCTGAAATGCGTACTTAATTTTGGCCCATAGTCAAACGAAAAACTGGTAAAAACTGACTCGCAACCCCCAGAAAAAAAGTCATGCTGACGGACCTATTAGTTGAAGCTTTTATTTCTTATAAATTGGTATGTTCAGCAAATTGCTGAAGATTATCATTAAATGACCCAATCATTTTGTTTTCAAGACACATTATCGCCTCATACGTTATCTACATCTTTAATAAAACATTTTTCCCCAAATTCCAGGTGCTAAACCAATTCAGCCAAATACCAAAGCTGTTCCACACTCCTGAGTTCGAATGCTTCGAGTCCGCGGCTCGGGAGAACATCGAGCGGGAGATCCTCACGCTACGAGAACATCTCCTCACCGGGAGGAAAGACTAGTATTACGCCCCCCAGGAATTTGACGTTGATGATGATGAGGAACAGCTCAGTACTGAGAGCAACTAAATCTTTACTCCAACATCAAGCTTGAAAAATTACCTGAGCACTTTGATGTGGGCTGAGAAATTTAAAAAAATCGTTCGAGAAATCGAGATTTGAACCGCCGAAATTGTCTTGCCTAAAATGCGGGCTGTATCGTCGTCAGAAGTTGGGGTTAGGAAATTAGGTCATCATCATCAGTCGAAAGACTTCCACTGCTAGATATAAGGTCTCGACCAAGCACCAACATAACGATGGATCCAGTACATCTCGCTTCCAATGGATTCCAGTGACCCTCACCAGGACCACGGTCTTCCTCGCGGGCCTAACATTTTAAAAGCAAATTCCATATTCTTTAACCTGATTAGAGTAAGCATAACGCCACGTGCTACGACCAATAAATTATTTAGATATTTATAAAAGCTTGTTACATGAAGATAAGTTGATACAAAATACACAAAGTGTAAAATCGGCAGCGTTAAATAATCAGTAGCAAATAAAAGTCAGGTAACACGGCAGAACTTAGATAAGCTAAGCTCACACATTAAACATCATAATCATTTCATCAATTTATCATCCCAAGTTATTGGGCAACAAACTTACAATAATTTGCTGCTCAAGGTAATTTTAAGAAACGTTTGAGTAAACTTTTATTGCATGGATTATGGTACTTTCCTACCACAGCAGACTTCCTCATCGTCATAAAACGTCATGTTCCTGGCAAGCCTGGAAGGCGCTTGAATTTAACTTGTGTTACACTCATACTCATCATCACTCATGCCACTAACACAAGTAAGCTTCTCGGGTCTGTTTGGCTTGCGAGTTACAATCAAATTGTTTGTGTAAACGCAAAGGACACTTCCAGTGTAGTGATATTCTTTAGATTGGTGTCTGTTTATTACCTAGATATTACTTACTTTACAAAAGAGAGCCGTGAAAAGGCACGTCTAGTAATTCGTTGTTTTCCAATTTAAATGTAATAGGTGTTATTATTATGTATAAAACATGGCGTAGTATTTAGGAACGCCTTACCATTTACTTAATATTGTATAGGTACCTACCGACATTCCGTAATCGACAGAAAATAAACGTATTACGCTTTCTTAATGTTTAACACTTTATTTATACAATAAGTAAAAAAAAAAACCCTGGCCGATCCGAAAGGGGCATAGTTATAGGTAAACCAAAACCAAACCAAATAAACTTAAAAACCAAAAACCAAACCATTACCAACTATAATAAGAAACATAAAACATTCATGAAAGTGGACATATTAACGAATTTTAAAAACCCGATTTTTGTGCCCAAATTACCACACAAACCTTTAAAACGTGAGAACACCATTTTCGGCATTAATACTTACGTTCGATCGTCAGTTGTTTCTTATGACATCCCTTCTTCAAAAGCGACCTGCGGATCACCGGAGTGTTGTCCTGTGTTACCATGTCAGTTTCTTCATAGGCCCTCGTCAGCAAAAGTAAGCAAAGCTCTTACCCCTCCCCCCTTGCTTATGTAATCATTGGTACAATTGATTGATTCATGAGCAGCAGTTATAAGTGAAAGACAAGTGAATAGCGCGCGGTAATTGCCATACTCAGTTCTAAGCGAGTACCTAAACGTCTTCATTATTTGTAGGAATCCCGAACATGCATTTCGTTTTCAAGCATAGACAATGTGTGGGTTGCCATATGTGTAAAAAAGTAAATAATTACTGCTGACGTAATCACCATCTAGATCCTCCCCCACCCCCCATATCATCAAAAATAAGCAAAGCAAAGACGGGGGGTCTTTGCTTTGCTTATTTTTGACCCGCCCCCTGTAGTGCTTCTTACGTAATACTTGAACGGTCCCATATTACTATATTTTTTATTTTTTTTTCGGTGTATTTTTTTAGTTGTTATCCTAAAAGGACTTCATAAATAGAATCTTATGTCGATACCTTATAACACCCTCGCGGGATCGGAATGGGTTTTTTTTAACATATTGTATATCTAGCAGTAATTGTAAAAATAATGCGTTTAGATTTACACAATAAATCACTTTTTGTCAGGAGTATGTATTTTAATGCCATTAGATATAAAAACATGACTGAACGTCTTTTTATTTTCAATATTGGAATATTCTTAAAATGTATTTGCAACTTTTGAAATAATATTTTACAAAAAAAGGCATTAAACTAGCTTATTGTCAGTTCTGTTAGATTAGTTAGTCTATGTTACTACATAAGTACCTACGTAAGTATGATCGAAGATAAGCATTGTTTCGAATTCTGTGCTTATTTCGATGTAGTCAGTATAGTTAGTTAGCTAGGTATTTTATAGAATTGCAGCTTATAACTAAGTTATCAATTTACTAGCATTTTATGACATGGTCAACCAAATAAAGTAAAAAATATTGCATCGTATGCTTTTTATTTCCTCAATCCTCACTCATGAAATAATGAGAATAATGTGCTTGTAAAATTATGTGTAAATGATGGATACCTCACAGAACATATATACCCTTAAGCGGGATCCCTACTGGGTATTGTGATCAACTTCTATTTTGACTGGCTAGCACTGAATATCTTGAATTGACATCTACATTATGCTAAAAAGTAAAGTTAAATAAATAATAATAATATTTCTTTATTTGAACCAAGAACACACGTTACAAAATTATTGTGATCGGTAATAGCCACATTAGTAGAAACTGTGTCGAAAATGCTGCGTGTTCTATTCGTTCTCTGGATATATTTATTCTGGGCAAAGCCTGCGGCATTTATGATAAAACTAAAAACAGCTTTTATCAGTAGCAGGTACTAATTTGACCAGTAGGTAACAGAAGCAAGTAACTCACAGATTTCAAATTACCGAACTTCATGCTTTGAACTTGATTAATATTCTAGACATTAGATGAACCTACATAATGATTTATTAATCTCTATTTTGCTATAAAGAAAACAAGATGTTTGCTGTGAGAATGAGAACACACATAAATTGAATTTGAATTGTATGATGTCATCTTTTTCTATTAAAAAAATATCGACTATACATCATAGTAATACCTACATCACTAAACAGGTGGCCTACCATTACGTCCTAAAACATTATTGTTTTATTCCTTTTCCAGTGCGGGAAAGAGATGGCGCTAGACATCCTGTATAGCTCCGTGTCTTTCCCACACTGGAATAAGAGAAACAATACTGCTTTAAGAGGTCATGGTAGGCCAGCAGGTCTTGCCATCTTATGTTAACAGCACCATGCCATGCTAAACCAAAAACCATGTTCTTTAATCACTTTATAGATATCGCATCATCGCATGACGTTAGGTATTTCTATTTCAAATCGTGAACCCATAGAGTAAATAGCCGTGGAGATGGCATAGAGCGAATCGCCGAACAAGCTATTTGATACTGCAGCAGGCGATGTAAACACACACACAAAGTTGTTGGTTTTACTTGTTTTTTTTTTTGAAAGTTCCACTTTCAAGTTTTTTTTCTTTTTTTTTTAACTACATATTTCGTTATGGGTTATTATTATTTTATATGAATAAAACCACAGATGACTATTAAAAACATAGATGTTTCACATCTGCATTTTTTATTTCAAATTTACTTCTGTCTTTTTGCTTAGACACACAAGAAAACTATATAACTAACTGAACATTCTACTAAGTAACTTAGAAATTAACTGAAAATTATACTTAATAAATTATCATTCGTTCCCATTGTGCCAGCACGATGCCACATACCTAGATATTTGTTAACCTATCTTAACGGCGTAAAAAATATTTCGAAACTGTTCTTCAATAATACTATTTATTACATACTAGCTGCCCGGACAGACTTCGTTCTTCGGAAACGGTGCGTCCATACTTCTCAGAACTTAAATGGAGACACCCTTTAAGTTCTGAGAAGTATCAGATGATGAAGTTATGGTCAATGTTACCCGAAACTGCATTTATTTTCAAATCTTGGAGATTTTTTTTGTTGGAAAATCTACTTAATCCCAAAAAAGAAATTTATCTAAATTTTTTGTTGTTGTTTTGTTTGCTGCTCACAGTGCCCCTAAGCGTATACTCCAACTGTTCCTATTTTCACATACCTATATTTTTTTATATTTTTTAAAAAAAAATATTGATGTTATATCTGTTCCTTGTTTAAATTTTTTTTATTCCTTATTTTATTACTTCATCCTGTATCCTACACACATTTAATATAAAATTTAATATTTTGTAAAATCTGTAACTAGGTCCATAAGTTTGATACCTAACATGTTGTTAGGTATTAAGTTTGCATGCTGAAATAAGTCAGCGAAATATGTGAAACCTTTTAATTGATAAGACCTTATTGTACCATATTTCACACAAATAAAGAATCTTGAATCAACTCCTTCGAATCCGCCCCTAAGACGCTGACCGAAGTAAGTATCAGTTTTTTTTTTGTCAAAATTGTGCTCATCCCGTGATGTATAGTCTGGCGTTAATCTAGCAAGCGTTGCTACCACGTAGGTGATCGTACGGTATCCCCTTATCTAAACTAATATTATAAAGAGGAAAGATTAGATTGTTTGTTTGTTTGCATCGAATAGGGTCCGATTTGAAAAATTCTTTCAGTGTTAGATAGCCCATTTATCGAGGAAGGGTATAGGCTATACATAATCACGCTACGACCAATAAAAGTGGAGCAGCAATGAAGAATGCTGCGAAAACGGGGAAAATGTGACGCAAACGAAGTTGCGCCGGACAGCTAGTCACTAATAAGTAGGTGTCACCCTACACCCCGTAATTTTGAATAAACTACCGAGTGCCAGCAAGTTAACTTATAATAACACAATAATAACTGTCCCAAATTGAAGTACAAAATACCCTATTAGAAAAATATGACATCCACTCTCGAAGTTTTCTCGCTCAGAACGCTTTTGAGTTGCTCGTACACATTCCAGTTATTAAGTTCCTTGATCGTAACATAATAATATCTTAGTTTTCGATGATTTTTATGATATTGAGTCAATTTATTTAACTTCGTAGGCGATTTTATTTTCTAAGAAGGTTTTCACATTTTATGATCCTTTTTTTTATAACCATGGATTACATTATTTCTAAAATACAAATTGTCGCTATCAATAACATTTGTAACGGAATGTTTACCATATTTACCTACTATTATTGTTTCGAGTTCCTGATATTTCGGCGCTGTTGCAAACGCCATGATCACAGACAAATGTTAATGGTTACAAATGTTATTGATCGTCTTAGTGACCATGTCAGTTTAAAAACTTACAAATAGAGGGTCATACAATATGAATAAAAAAAATGTGGCCCTCACGGGATGACCGTTATAATGTGTATAGCTTGATGTGTCGTCGCGTGGACATAAAATTATTATAATGGGAAAAGAATTACTGAGTGTCAAAAGATTCGTCCACATCACTGTCAACAGGAAATCTGCCCAGAACGCTGGCAGAATTGCCACGTTGGATGGCAATGCTAGTTTTTGGGCCACAAATACTTAGATTATTTCATACTGAGACATTTACGGTCACTAGAATAAAATTGTAAGTCTACCAGTAGGTAGCACAAGTTATCAGTGATTGACTATTTAGCAATATTGTTTTAGTAACCAATGCTGTTGAAATCCCTATTTACTATTACGTCAACAATTAAACAAAACGTCAAAGTCAAACTCTTACTAAAAAACATGGCGTCGACGACGCATTTTCAGTAAAAGTCCGTGATTATGAGTTCTATAATACAATTATAATAATTCGATTGCTTAATTCTATTAAAACTATCGTATTAAGTGTTAACCGTGTGTTATTAAGGGCATACATTATCGTCCCAGTGACCGCTACGCAGGTAAACAATAGTACGGCGAGGAGAAAGGTTATTGAACGACAATTATAGGCCAACCAACATGGAGGCAACGGGACTGCGGCGTCGAACGGTTTGTGAGTACTGTCGCTTTATTCGTACGGGTGATGTTCACAGGCGTGTGCGATGTCGTGGCGAGGCCGTGACGTGAGGAACACTCGCTGGGGCGAGGACGACAGGTGGGCCGAGGGCCGAGCGCGCTCGCCTGCCTGGGAGCCGCGTCGCAGTGCCAGCCCCGAGCGCCGCGCCGAGCGCCACCACCACGAGCGTCCCGACCGCGAGCGCGACCGCTACGACCGCGACCGGGACGACGACCGCGATCGCCGCGACCGCTACCGCCGCGAGCGGTATGACCGCACAGACCGCCCGCGCGACCGCGAGCGCCGTCGCTCGCCTAAGCGTTACGAGGAGCGCGAACGCGATGTGCCGGCACCGCCGTCTCCGCCCACCATTAGCGACATAGATCGCAAACCCAGTTCTAGATCTAGCAGCCGCTCGGGCAGTCGCGAACGAATGGACTTAGACTACGAAAGTAAATACGACACCAGAGACAAACATGACGATAACCAGACTATCAATGCTTCCCCGGGGGATTGGTTCTGCAAGTGTGGACTATACAACTTCAAGAGGCGTCAGGTGTGCTACAGACGGAACTGTCAGGGAAAGAGGTCAGATGGCATTGTCTATGGTGGGGACAGCGAGCGGAACCTCCTCTCAGAGAGTGCGGGCATCACTAAACGATTATTGTTTAGAAGATTAGATGCTTTGACTACTGAGGAGAAAATATTAGAGGTAATAAAGGCAAGATGCTCAAAGACTATTTTAGACTCTATTGCAGGCATCACTATTGGTAGAGAAACTCTAACGGGGGCATCAAAGTGCTTAGCATACATTAATTTCAACTCTATTGCTGACTCTACAGCTGCTCATTCTGAGTTGGCATCTCTGCAACCACCGTTAGAGATAGATGGCCGAGAGGTTCTAGTTAGTTTCTATAATGAACCAAAGAAAATTTCAAAACCTCCAAGTGCAGACTATTCCTCTTATTATGCTCAAATGTCTAATTATACTTCGTCTGCTCAGTCTATGTCTGAGGCAGACCGTGTGAATGCAGCTGCAGCTGTTGCTCAATCTGCTATCTCAGCTGCTCAAGCTCGGCACATGTCCTGGACTCCTGTGAGTGTCCCAATTTTTGTGGCTTCCACTGCACAAACTGCTGCCACAGTCAAAGCCCCAACTGGTGATGGAAAAACAGTGTATACTGCACCTGATGTAACAACTTTCATGTATGATGAGACTTCCGGCTACTACTATGACCCGGCCACAGGTTTGTACTATGACGGCACTAGTCAGTACTTCTACAACAGTCAGACAAATCAGTACATGTACTGGAATGCCACCAACAACACGTACATAGCAGCTACACAAGCACACCAGAACACTGAGCAGCCCAAACTACCCAGCCCACCAACCGCCACCACTGAGAACACCATAGCTAAAGAACCAGAGGAAAAGAAAAAGAAAGATAAAGAGGACAAAGTGAAAGTTGCCAAAAAGATAGCCAAAGATATGGAGAGGTGGGCACGAACATTGAATCAAAAGAAAGACAACGCTAGAAGCAATATCGTTATGGAGCAGCCTTTAGACACAGGGGCAAGTAAGGGCTCTGCTGACATAGGCTTTTCAGTGTTAGGGTCTGGTCCTTCCTTGACTCATGTCAGGGAGATATCTCCTCCACCCACGGGAGACGACTTCCTAATGAAAAGAGTAGCTGATGCAGAACAGGCCTTCGACAGCGACGAGGGCATTATTGACTGGGCTAAGCTGACTTGCCTCATTTGCAAGCGACGCTTCCCGTCTGCCGAGGTGCTGAACAAACACAAGTCACTGTCAGACTTACACAAGCAGAACCTGGCGGAGTATCGCAAGAAGAACGAGCTGATCCCGCAAATGAATGGCTACAGAGACAGAGCGGCAGAGAGAAGGTTGAAGTTTGGTGAAGATGAACCGCCTATCATCAGAAAGCGATATGATCCGTCTGACTCAATGCCTCCTCCAATGGCGCCGCACCCACCTCCCTCGGTCGTCGACACGATTGGTGGGAAAATGCTGCAAAAGATGGGCTGGTCTGAAGGGAGAGGATTAGGTAAAGAAGAACAAGGAAGAATCGCGCCCATAGAAGCTGAACAAAGGCCAAGTTTAGCGGGGCTAGGGCAGAAGAGAGGCATCTACACTCCCACCCCCGGGGAGACCTACAGAGACACCGTCAAAAAACTCATGATTGCCAGATATAAGGAGGTCGTCGGACAAGAGGAAGGGAAATAGGTGGGTTTCGAACTTTATTACTTTCTGCATAACAATCATTTTCGTTTGCAGGGTTGGATTACAGGTCAGTCTAACATTTCTAGTCACTATATCAGAATTATTATGCAATTTTTATCTAGCTATCAGGTGATCAAGGATCTTCGCTAGTTATATTATATATGAAACAAGACTGATAATACAAAAGAAAAGACTCTTATTCTTTACTCATTAAGAACTACTTTGTGCTTGTGAGTTATGTAAGTGATAACAATGGATTGTGTAATTATTTCCTCCAAGAGACTCAACTTTCATAAAGATAATTCCTCAAGATCTCATGTGAAAAAAGGCTTTACGTTCAAGTTGATAAGGTCCAAGGTTGTGGTACATTGGTATGCAAAAATATTCCGATTCTAATGGTTTGATTCTGGTTTCACTACACTAGATGTCGGCGCCCAATGCTTCTTCTGAGGGTCGCCACTCAGAAATCTCTACGTCCTACATGGTAAGTATTGATTCTAGAAGAATCACACTATTCCTGTACCTTAATCATGGTTTTTTTCACAGCTCCAAACAGGTAAAAGTATAAGTTGTGAAGCAGCCCGAAATTCTGCTAGTCAAATGTTGAAACATAAATCTGCTGAGGGTTGACTTACTGAAATTCTTCAACAATTGGAATCTTTAGCATTCTTCTAAATCAAGATGGAAAGACTTTTTGGTGTATTATAAAACAGGTGTCATCATGCAATTGTCTAAGGTTTTGATTTTAGTACAATGTGACTGCCAAAAATTAAAATTCTAGCGGTAGAAGTAAGTCAGGAAATTGACAATCAAGATCAAGAAGAATGTTCACAGTTCAATACTTATTGTTATTTTATGGCCACATAAAATTACTATAAGTATTGAACTGTGAACTATCAACTAGGTAGTATTCAAGGATTATTACAGCGAAGACTGCAATCAATAACGTTTAATTTATTCCAAAATCAATATTTCCTTTGTCTGAATATCTGCAACGATAACGGGTAAGGTTCAGTAATAAATATAGCTAAAGCTGTTAGCTCAACGGAATAGGGCTGTCAAGTCGAAGCAATGAAGAACCAGGACATTGGACCGAAATGTGATAGAGTGACTGTAGTGTTGTGTTTGAAGAAAACGGTGTCTAAACCGACCCACGGCAGAATACTGATGACTGTGACCATTTACCTTACAGAGACTACATGCCAGCCGCTGCTGCGAGTTGCCAAACATTATAACAAAACCTGTATACTCATAGTTAAGATAGACTAGACAGAATTGTGCGACTACAAACATGAAAGCAATTTTGTAGTTGGAACGAACATCGTTGCAACTTAGCTTATAGTTCTAACTGTAAAATTTTGCCTATTTATTTTATAATTTTTAGTTTTAAAGAATTTATTAAATTCCTAATATTATTCAAAGTGTTTAGTTGTTATTCTTAATGTTCAGGCACCTAGTTGAGTTTGAAGAAGTATATTTTATATTTAAAGACAATGAAACACACATTGCATTTATTATTAGTTTGTTAAGTCTTAGATTAAATCATTGGCAGTCTAACAAATAATTGTGGCATGGTGGTTAATTGACTTTAATGCTAGCTACAAATTGAAAGTAATTAGGAACAATTAGTTGTGAGTAAAGTGTTTTTTGTATTTTATTTCCGAATAACAGCTGTGGATCTAATTAAGTAATGGTCAAAGATTTGAAGTACGCAATAATTTTAGTAATATACTACTATAAATTGCAAGTAGCATACATGTTTTTCTAGAATCTAGGGTAATTATTTTAGGAATTTTCCATATTATATAATATAAGTATATTATAATTATATAGAGACTTATTATGTTCATAGTAAGGTAATAATATATAGTAAAACTCAACAAACTCCTTATATTTACAATATTGTTGAAATGTTATTGTATAAATTCAAACAAATATAGTATGTATGGACGTTCAAGCACATAGAACACAACACAATTATGTTACGTTAAGCCAAGCAGAATAAATAAATCGGATTCGGTTACTTCATTATGCTACCACATGAAACACAATTTCCACATTTTACAAGCCATTTTTCTTTCTGGTAACACTCATTAATAATGAAATTGTTCCAATTTTCTGGTTCAGTAGCTGGACTCTTACACTAGAAATAAGGTTTTAATAACCAATGAATACTACTCGGTTTATTGTTATTTTATGTAGTTACAGACAGTATTTTGAAACAAACTGTTGTTGTTGAAATGAGTCGTCTCAAAGTATGAATAGTTTACGAGAAATTCACTTTAAAGCCAAGTGTATTTAAAATTGTGACTACTACTTTAGTACCTAGTGTAATAATTTAGTTATCTGTCCATGAATACAAATTACCTCGTCATTCTCTTGCTCTTATCGTTATATTAATACAAATTGTCATAATTATCTTTAACAAAAGAGTTTTTAACCACTAAGTCAATGCTATTATGTGCTCTTGGCAACACGTAACATGATTCGTCTTTCTATGACACAAACAATATGGTTGATAATTGAATAAAGAGCAGTAATTAATTAATAATTAGTTCGTTAAGAACTGATACAATTTTGCAGGTTTTTAGATTGCTTAAGTTTTTATTGAGCATCAAATATAAAATGTAAAAGTGAAATGTTTGTATTTTTATTTAACTTCCCGTAGTCATGAAATGAAGAAATATTTAGCTAAATATAGGGTAAGTAGATACTAAAGTACTATACTAACAATGCTATGCATTTATTAATGCCCCATTGTTGCAGTTCTTACAGTGAAGTCATAAACTCTTTACGATTATCGTTATTCGGCGAGGGATGGGTGGTGAATCTTTTATGACCAATTCATACCATTATTACATAGGAAGATGTTTGTGGTGGTACCTTTTTTCTCCTTTATTCAAAGGGCTTTATCGCTGAGCGATAACGTCGCCATTTAAGATCAAAAGTAAGACTAAAACTAACACTGCACTAAAATACACTATTTCAAAGCAAAATCTGCTAATTTGTTTAAAATTCTCATGGCCTCATTCTGTACACATTCAATCAAAACATGTTGAACGTCTTCGACTATTTCACATTCTTCACAATTGGGAGAAGTAACCTTTTTCCAGAAAGAAAGAAAGACCGAAGAAATAAACCAAACTTGTTTGGAATATGACCGGCACAGAGTCTTATAGCCATAACTAGACCACTACTAGACAAATTATCAATCCAATTATTTACTGGAAGTTGCGCTTGGATGGTTTTGTACCATAATTATTCCCTTTTCAGTTGATCCCTGGTTAAAGTGTTCACTCCATACAAATGTACATTGCCGCTTAATCAATTTTATGTAATCTGTAAGTGGTGGTACCTAATTCTCTTCTTTTCAATTCCACGAATGAGATAGAATCCTCAACTGTAGCTAGCTAGCTTAGTTTATTCCTTTATACCCTAATACATGAAGCTTGCCTGATGGAGCCGTGGCGGAGTAGGTAAGCAGAGATTTCTGACAAAACTGTCTCGTTGGTCGCAAGTGCTACTGCTGAGCCACAGGGTCATAGGTTCGATTCCCAGTTCAGGTAGTGGTGTTTATTGAGTTTTTACCAACATCAGTAGTAGCAGGTGCACTTCACGGAGGAATTATCGGCTTAGGAACCTCTGCCTAAGCCGTAGAGGACCATACAAATAATGTTATGAGATGTTAGAAGAGCTCCAGAAAAAGAAAGGAAATACTTAATAAAAGGCCAACTAGAAAATTAAAAGTAAAGTTTTATTGTAAGAACTTGTTTGACTGAAGATTAACTGCCTCTGTAGGTGGAGTATCCGTAGGGACTTAGTAGCAAGGGAATGTGGTAGTGTTGGTCATCTTTGGTGTTAAATGTTATCTGGAAAATAAGAAACGTGTTAAAATATTCTGGATTCGTGAATTTTAAACCTCTAACGCCATCTAGTATCTAATAGACATTACTAGTGTTTTGTACGTCAATGTATACAGATGGATATGTCACATCGATATTGACACAATTTACGATGTAGGTCATTCTAATTAATTTTGGAGAGATTAAATTATTATCAAATGATTTAATTACGAGTTGGTTTTACTCTTCTTGAAGAAATAAACAACGCGAGATATCGTGAATTGAATATAGGTTAGGTCAATGAACTATGACCCCCGGTATCAGAAAACAGTGGCACTGTAAATACATACCGAATTCGGTTTTAATTCGTAGATAAGATAAGGTTATCATGTTTTATACTTAATCTTATACGCTACTAGTTCCCTACTAGTAGATAGGTAAGTAGGTATTAGTTGAAGGTTAATTGTGAACAAAACAGCTAACTTCAATAACTTTTGCTATAAAACCATTCGTAAACAAAATAGTTTCATAAGAATTCTCAATTTTATGAATTATTCATGTTGATATCACGGTTGATGAAGCTAATACTATAACACAATCATTATTAAAATGTAGCAATACCTACATTTTAATAATGATTGTGTGAGTTGCGGTTTGCTCTGGATACCAACTCACAATGAAAATGTTGAATTGGCGCATTGTTTCTGTGACTTTCCTGTTGTAGGAATTTATTACTTTGTTTATTTGTTAAACACTCTAATGTCGTTATGTTACGTCACATAATCATAGTTATTAAAAAAAAAACAACTACCTAGGTAGGTAGTAAAGAACCCCACAGATTTTTTTGTTTTTTTTATTATTTTACTTTAAGACGGTAATTTGAAAACCATCGTTATTTATTGAATGGCTCACTGTTCATTATTAGTCCAAAAAAAAAAACAATGTAGATACTTACCTACTTAGACAGGTAGGTAAGTATATACAAAAAGTAATAACAAACAAAGTGATAATAGGTACATACCTCCACAACCGGGTAAATAGTTTCCTTATCAATCATTTTATAGTAATCACCAACTTTGAACAATAATTTATAAGTCCCTCCCGCCATCGAATCATTCGAAAAAGGAAACTGTATTCTGCCATCACTGGATGTCATTGTGCTGTGCCATAGTGTATATCCACTGTCCTTTTTCTTGTATAATTCAACAAAAACCCCAGCTGCAGGGGTTCCAGTAGATGTATCCAACACATGAGTGGATAATACAGGTCTTGACATTGTTCACGTCTATTCTCTGCGGCAGTTGAGAAACAAACTAAGCGATAAAGATGTTTTCTCTCGACGATTGCTTATTAATTCATAATAGGACAGTTGGACTCTAAACGCTTGTGATAAGCTTTGTTTTAGATTACAATGTGTTTACGTATGTATTATAAAATTTATAAAGATAGTAGGGAATCGGTTGGTGATTATTTTTAGCAGATTAGTGTATTCTGTATCTCTTTTCCTGGTTATAAATAAACGTAATAAGCTGGTTTGTCAGAATCATCGAACAGAACAAAACACTTATTCATGAAATTCTTCGACTCCTCTGTTTAAATTTCGAGCAACATTTAAAAAAAGAACATTGCTCTATCATATTATTAGGCGCTTTCATTTCTTGTGCTGCTCTGAAGTGTTAATTGTGAAATGTTTGTTGAAATTGACATTATTTTCCTCTGTTAGTTACCTAGTATTCATCTTAAGATAGATTGATTATGTCATACGATGAACATACTAAGTAGGAAACTATTAGCATTAGGTAACTGGCGACAATAAAAGCCTGTATTATTCAATGATACGAGTACTTATATTATCTAACTCCGTGATAATAGACTATCTCTAGGCAAGTACAAAGCTTATAATAATTAATAAGGAACATATTCTATGAAGCTATGAAACCTACTTTGATGAAGGCATTTTACGATTGTGATCTTTACCTACTTATGTACATAATCGTATGTATCATATCGTATTGTATCGGTATTGGCGTATGTACTAATCTACTGAAGAATTATCTTGTATTCTTTAATGTGAGCACGGGTTCAATAAGTAGGTACGCTTCAGATACCTAAATGTTTTATGAAAGCCATAGTTTTGTTGAATCTATCTTCTGGATCGTAACCTCGTGAATCGATTTACGATTTAATCGTATTGAATCGATCTTACTCGATTTCGGAAGATCGTATCGTAATTTTATAAAAATAATGAAAACAGTCATTTCAGCCCAAAAGACGTCCATTGCTGGACATAGGCCTCCCCCAAGTGACGCCACATTGACATTTTGGGGGGGTTTTGCCATAATCGCCACGCTTGGCAGGCGGGTTGGCGATCGCAGTACAGTTGTTACAAACAACACTGTTGTGAAAACAGTATGGATGCAAAATTATTAATTTTAACTTAATCTATCTGTAGAACTTTCTTCTTCACTTTGCTAATATCAGAATGAGCCTTTGTGATGACGTCTTAGATGCCCTTTTATGTTGGTAGTATTTTCTTTTATTTTACCAAACATTTATTAAACATTTTCAAATGTTTGACTTTGTTGGAGGGGCATAATCAAAAACATTTAAAAATAATAGGTCACGATTACAGAACGAATAGAAGTATAGAACTCTTCTTATTGCGGTAATACAAATAATGAAAGAAAACAAGATCAGAGAATGCTAAAATACCCGACAAAAAATAAAAAATAAATTATCATCACGGTATCACCCGCCTTAATAATTATTTCATACAATACCGCTTTTATCTTTTTCAGTTTTAGTTTTAAGTTTTAATTTTTTGTTGTGTACAGTTGTGGCATGTGCCAAATAAATATTATGTTTCTTTCTTTCTTTCTTTTGATTAATGTAACATGTAACTCGAAACAGTCAAAACTAATCTCAGTCAATGTGTATGTAGGTAATCTTACGTTGTTGTAGTTCGTACGGTACGTTTCGGTTAAACAATGTTTAGGTTTTAGTCGATACGACTTTTTTCATCCGATCCTATAGGCATACGATTCGATCTGGGCGATCGCATCCTGTTGAATCGATTAAAAAATCGGTAGATCGTATGGCCATGAATCGATCCTCTGGAAGATGGATTGGGCATACCTATTATGTAGGTACATATTATTACTTAGAACCAGGACCGATAAATCGAGTTAAAAGATTTACGGATTAGATCTATAACCCTGTTACAGGTCGTTGGGTTACCCTACAATGTATGTTACATTTAATTATTGCTGAATAACCATAATGAAAGAGACAAAGCACAGAGCGCGACCTAAGTCCGTCTCTTTCTTGAATATTTTATTAAAGTATTAAGTAATAATAATAACATAGGGTAATATATTAGCGATTAAACCTTTGCTCTAGGGTTTACACCTACCTAAGCCGGGTAGGTAAGCTTTTCGGTCCCTGCTTAAAAACATTTACGATCATATTCAATAGGGCGACACAGGCAAAAATTAGTTTCTGGACATTGAGCCACACCTGAGTCATATCACTGCGATGGACGAGGGTTAAGAAACACACACCAAATTCAATTTTATAGTTTAATCGAAAAATCCTAAAATAATACCACAGAACAGTTACACTACATTACCTAATCGACGCCGTCGGAATTTAATGCAACCAGATTGTTTCTCCTGAAATTCTTCTTAATGTACACATCTGGGTGCAGCACGTCCTTCCGCGAAGACGGTTCTAGAAGAGTGTCGGAGACAAGAACGTTAGGTCCTGTCTTCACAAGTTTCTCCTTTAACCGGTCCGGTTCACTTCCGAAAACGTGCAGGCTAGGTTCACCGTGCTTCAGGTAGTCTATCCTCCATACGGGATCGTCGTCATCGTCAGCGTCCGCTTTGTAGTTCATTCTATCCCTCTTCCTACTTATTTCCAGAACTCCCATGTTCATGTCCGGAACCTCGACGGACATGGACAGCTTCTCCTCCGAGTAGTCTCCGAAGTCTTTCCTTCCCTTCAACTTGTCCTTGTACTTTATCTTGTGTGGATAAAACTTCCTGATCTTTTTCCGTCCGTTGTAAAGCTTCCTCGAGCCTTCCTTTTTTGATTTCGACTGTTTCTTCGGTTCCCTGTTTCTATTTGTCTCAACGTTGATCTGAGCTACTCTCTTTTTATTTCTTTTGCTTTCTTTTTCTTCCTTGTTTTTGAAGTTCTCTGAATTAGAAACTTGTAAAAAATTCGAGAGGTCTTCGCTGTTGATTGATGGGAATAACGTTAAGTGGTAAACGGAAGGTGCTTGCGTCGTCTTCTCCATCGATAGTTTCTTGTACTTTAGCTGCTGTATGGATCGTTGAATGAGGTTCTGGAGCGTTTCGTCTTCTATGATCATGTCGCACGGTACTGTGGGGAAGTTCTTGCAGAGGACGTTTTGCATCGTGGCCATTATATCCTTTGGTTGCTGATGATGATTCTGCTGTTCATGTTGCTGTTGTACGGCCATCGAGTTGTCTTTCTGGAAGTCCGACACCATCTTAGATATGAGCGCGTCGTTTCTGATCATCATTGAGTGAGACTGGATGAAGTAGAATGTTAAGAAGAGCAGCTTGAACAGCAACCGCGTCATCTTTGGTTCTAGTATCTGGAACTAATGAGATTATTTAGCATTGATGTGGAAAAGATACATACGTATGTATATGCCTTATGGTTTGTTTTATAAACTCGTGGCAGTTTCGGTTCTAATTTATATAATTCTCGGATTGTTGTATTTCATTATGTCTGTGGGAAGATCTACCGTTGTCAGTTCGCACTTCCCAGTTCGGTCTCTCACCAGTAACCGCCCCGGCCAGACCTATCAAATAACTTCGTCGAGGTACCTACTATACCTGTACTTTATCGCCATATTATTTCGTAATGTTAACTGTAGTAAAAGTATGTTGATATTTATAAAATAGGCGCACTTAGACTAAAATGGAACGCAAAAACAAAATAGCAGTTAAAATTCTCTCGTCTGAGGTGTCTAGTCTCTGATATTGCCTGGTGGTTTATCAGGAAAGTATTAAAAGGGCATGGCATACAAAATGTGTAGCTAGGCAAGCCCAGGGTATTTTTTACGTGGTCCAGACTATTTATTTTCATAACATTAGCTCGGCATGACTTAGTGTCTTAACTACTTATGCGTCGAACAATCCCCACTGTTCTGCAGACTTGGTGCAGAGGGTGCATCTAGCAATGAGATATTAACGGAAAAAGTGTGTATAAACTTCTGCAATACGGTGGTTGGAGTCCTGAGATTGGCTGACTTGGCCGAAATGGTCTGGAGAACTATACTAGCATAATGGGTACCAAAAATTATGTAAAAAATAAGTAATAGTAGTTAACTTACTAGGTAACAAAGTTTATGTAAAAAAAAAGAAAAAGTTTCCACTTACTTTTGCCAGCTCCTCGGATACAACAAGTCTATGTGATAACTGATTCCTCTTCTAAGATTTAAACAGCTAAATCATCACGCAGAAGAGTCGGTACTTGCTCACAAATGTTTCCAATCCATCGCACGTCTCGCAATGAGAGCAGTCTTGGTGAGTGCTACAGGATGCTGTGGGCTCGTGTGTTTGTAAATCTCGGTGTGTTTGCGAGATGTAATCGACGGTTGTTTGTAACAATATTTAAGAATGAGCGCGTGATTTCGATGTTTGTGAAATGGATTTAAGTTTTTCTAAGGTAGGGGGGGGGTGCAGCCCCCCCCCCTACCTCGTTTGTTTTCTGTTTTCGTTAATTAGCGAGAAGAGGCACCACCGTGAAAATTGGAAGGAATGTCAAACTTATAACGTTAAAAATGCACGTCAATAAGATCGCTGCAGCTATTTAAAAATTTGCATAAACAAGGAACGACAGAGTTTGCGCCAAGTATTGCTTGGTGGGGTAGAGGATGTAAAGGAGTACCTAATAGAAGCAGGAGGGAGTCCTAGTAGGTGTGATCCTGTACTATTAGGGTGAATGATTCCAGTATACCAGGGCCTAGCTTTATACAGATTTCCCGTACAATGAGAGATTCGCATAAACTAGTTTTTGTAGCTTGATTGGTCACCGTGCGTACCTACCATTAGTATGAATGATCCTGTACTGTCACTACCATTAGGTACGCCTCTGCCTAACCGTTAGAGGATTACAGTCGTGAGATTCTGTATTATTTTGTATAGATGCCTTCTTAAAACAAGCAGATAGACGCTGGGTAATTAAATACCTAGACGCTGGGCCTGGGCCTCAGGCTGTATAGGTACGCAGTGTTTGTTGCTAAGGTAGCTCTAACCGTAGGCAGGTTACAAGATCAGCAACAGCGAGATTTGGCTTATTCCCACTAGTTCGACGATCGACCTAATGAATCGAACTAGTGGGAATAAACGCAAGATTTGAGGATTGATTTGCTCCATAATTGTGCTTGTGTAAAATGGTGATAGTTTTTACAACAGAAAATAACTGACAGATCTCAAGCTCGGCTACTAGCGCCCTCTATACCCATTCATGTAACAGCGATACAGTGCCATCTATTGGGGAATAGCACTAATATCGCCAAAAGTAGGCAACAGATGAACTAAGTAGTTCTGCTATTCGTTAATAGATGTCACTGCTACTTCAAACTACTTGGTTACCACTGTATGTGGAAGTGATGATTGTTTTTTTAATGTCTATTATTACTGCACTGACTTACTTACATTCACGCGTTTTACTTTTATTGATGGGAATTTAAAAAAAAAACCTTAACAGGTTTTTCCAGACTACAGAAAATAATAAATATTGTCAGTTTACTAGTGACTTTTGTTGTAGTCGTTATATTTACCTGCCCGGTCAAACGGGGTGAATAGAATTGCAGGTTTCAATCGAGACTAAACTTTAAATAGGATTTAAACGTTGAATTAATATCGTATGTTGCCAACAAGTTCTCTAATCAATTAATTAAATAATTAATTGTTCTTGATTTTCTGCCTTTTTTAGATCTTTGACGTCGTTACGAGTAGTCAGAAGCCAAAAGTCTGACATCCAGTCTTACCAAGGGGTATCGTATTACCCAGTTAAGTACTGGGTTGTGGAGGTCAGATAGGCAGTCGCTTCATGTAAAATATCGGTACTCGGTTGCATCCGTTTAGACTGGAATCCGACCCCAAGATAGTTTAGGAAAAGGCTAGGTAGATGATGAATTAATTGTTCTTGAGCGGAGACTACACATCGGCAAGCGTAAGGTGGAACGCCCTCGGGCTCGGTTGAGCGACGATCTTCGCAGGGTGGCTGGTAGAAACTGGATGAGAGTTGTCGAGAATCGAGATCAGGGGCGTGCGATTAGAGAGGCCTATGTCCAGCAGTGGACTGTTGTAGGCTGATGATGAACTAAATAAAATAGAGTACTTAATTGTGCGAGTGATTCATCCCGTTTTACGGTACGTAAACTGGGTTATTTTTTACATTTAATTAATTATACGTTTTGGTCAGGAGGTTGCTGGACATTCCAACAAAATGCCTCTAACTGACTCAATCACATAAAAAAAAAAACATTAGCTAAGTACACCTTTAAAAAATAGCCCCAAAAAAGCATCAAATAGAAAATAACTTCTAACCGGCCTCGAACTCTGTCCGGCACGCGACCATACTTTACCGCCACAA
Organism: Cerastis rubricosa; assembly: GCA_949152445.1. NCBI lineage: Eukaryota > Metazoa > Arthropoda > Insecta > Lepidoptera > Noctuidae > Cerastis > Cerastis rubricosa. Next base: position 581,129 of record OX424546.1, read on the forward strand.
AAAGACCTCCTTGACACAAGCCACAAACGGGGAAAGGGTTGAAAAAAACAAACGTTTCCCTGAGTGGAAGCCCTCCATCAAACTCACTTGCAGGCTAGTAAAGCGGGCAAGTATAGTGAACGTGCTACGAGTCGAGTAAAAAAAGTTTACGTATGGGCAGTTGCTGAGTGAGCGGCGTATTTGTCGGTCAGCGAAGATTGGCATAGTGTGGATAAGACAGCTTAGGTATTATTAGGGAAGTTTCAAAATCAAAATATTTTATTTTACATAGGCCTGTATGGGGGGCACTTATAAAACGTTGACAAAAGGTGCACGTATGTGAAGCGTATCTACGTTTTTGTGTTGCCTAGTGATTATACATCAAATAATGGCTGAAAAACTACCCTTAAAGAAGCCGAAAGAACAGTATTTCTTCTCCCCGTCATTGCGATCATTTTCTTTTTCTGGACCATACCTACCACCCTAACTACCTACCAGCCTACCCCTAGGCCCCGGCCCGGCTACCTTCTAGTTGCGGTGATATTGGTTGGTGGTCAAAGTTCCAACTTTTTCACAACTTTTTTTTTTTTTTAATGCATTTTCTTAATGTGTTTACTTTACTTTAAATACCTCCACGACCTTCGTACTATTCAATGCATCTGATCTATCAGCACAGTGTTTTGAGAGCGCTACTTGAGTCGAACCAAAAAAAAAAAATCGTTTCCCAGCAATAACTTTTGCGAAGACTTACTTAGTTTGATCAGAAAGCTTGGTTGACTTGTAGAAGGGTCTGTTTACGATTTGCAGTTGTCTTTTTAATTTGTTCGGGTGTTTGCATAAGTGGGTGATGGGCCCCGACTTAGGAGAACGACTCGAAAAAATCGTGAGAAAACGCTGAACATTATAGGCTAACTGTAAAGTTCATTCTAGTCGTAAGGGGCAATTTGTGAAGTCCCTTGTGCATAAACATGAAAACTTAGGAAGTTGTATAGATGGTGGCCCGTGGAAGTATTATCACTTCCACTTTAAACTTGGCCAAGCAGCGATGCTATGAACAGTTTGAACGAGTATGGACGATGATGTTGTACGAAATAATATCAACATACAACGCCACCCATTATTGGATTAACTCTGGGTACGTGGTTCCCGTGACTTTGAGGATATAATGCGTACCATACGCATATCGACAGTCACGGGAAACAAGTGTGGCTAAAAATAATAGGCCTCTCCGACTATAAGTACCGAGCAGTGGGTGATTCAGGGCCGAACTGATGATCACAATGATGGACGCATATGATGTAATGCGTCAAGTACTGCTGGTGTCTATGGTTATAAGATGGATCATTGACTCGTAAGTAGGGGTTGGTCATAAAACCGGACGAAAGCCGGACAGTCCAGCTAGTTTAGCCTGACATTTAGGTTAAATAGCCATTATGAGTTTACGGGAAGCACTGTAGGTTAAGATTTCTTGCGAGTGTTGAAAATTTGCGGAATAAACTGCTGTATCTTTTGATTGCGTAAGCTTAGAGTTTGAATTTTTCACAACTCCAAGGGACAGTAGACATGAGTATTTCATATAAATTCCAGCTTGATACCTTTACGCGTTCCTGAGAAAAAGGGTCTTGACAGACAGACAGACGGACAGACGGACAGACGGACGGACAACAAAGTGATCCTATAAGGGTTCCGTTTTTTCCTTTTGAGGTACGAAACCCTAAAAATAACAAATGTAACAAAAGTCGCCAAATTTAAAAAGCCCGACAGGCTGGACACCATCTAATTTGGCCGCACACGCAACCAAAAAGCCTGACTGTATCCGGCTTTATCCGGATGCCTGACAACGCTACTCGTAAGCCATCCAATAACGCAAAAAGAAACCTTCATACTTTGTCTACATGTCCTTCCTATTCTTTCTCCAACTCCTGCAATCGTCGGCATCACGTCGACTTCGGTGACACAGCACCGTCATTTGTGGCGCTGACCACTGCGTGTGAGTGTGTTTGTGTGTGCGATTTATAAACGCTGGACCAGTCACGTTGGCGGTTTGGAGGGAAATGTCTTCCGATTAAATGAATGGGCTTGTTTAATATTTGAATATTTAACCTATATTGGGACCATTCTTGAACAAATAGACGTATTGGCTAATTCATATTGAAAATTGTTTGTAGTAGATGGTACAAAAAAGTTAGCAGGATGATATTTCAAAGCCACTCAAAAATGATACTGACTGATAAGACTACTCAGTGATATGGCCGAATTTAGACGGCCACGACTTACGAGTAAGATTGACTTCGTTAGATCCAGGCAGACCTTTCTCTCACCACTGCTTTCAAACCAGTGAAGGGAAAAATTGTAAGGAATCCGTCTTGTCTTAGGATTAAATAATTTACCAACCGCAGGGGGCCAGCGTGGTGAACTACGACCTGTGCCTTCGCACACAGATGAGGTCTGAGTCCCAGCAGAAGCAACACTTTACGCGATATACAGGGTGTAACGGAAACGGTATATACATACTTAGGGGTGTGCTACCGACCATCAAACTGAACATGTTTCTCCATCGGACAAACATCGTAATAGCGGAAAATTTTCTACTGCCCCATACGAAATTTCAATACCTATTCGACCCAATGGATAAAATAAATGTATGGGGCTCCTGATATTTATAATCCTGTATAATGAACTCATGACAGAACGTTCAAAGATTATATTTATGAACTAAATTGAAAATAAATTATTTAGCATGCCTCGTTGGTCTAGTCGACTGCTGAACGTGAGGCCCTAAGTTCGATTGTCAGGTCGAGCAAAGTGTTATTGAGGTTTTCATCAGGAATTTCTCAGTAACAGCCACGGAGTCAGGACTTGTGCCGGGTTGATGGCAAGAGGCTCGTCCCCTATTACATGAGACTTAAACATTACTGGCGAAATGTGGGTTCACTATTAGGTATGGTATACTCTGCCTTTACCCTTTGGGACTACAAGCGCGATGTTATGTAAGGCTTGAATATATTTTTATCGGGTCTATGTATGTAACCTACCCAACGAGTGTAACTGAAAACTCAAACTGCCTGAAATGAATTCAGGTAAATATAAACGTTTCGGGTTAATTTATTATAATGTCATTTGTTTGTTATCTGTTTAACATTATTATTTACAAGAAAAGTATGAGTTAACTGGCGCCATAAAAAAAGAGGTGGCGAGACAACCTAGACGCGTACTCACACACACATTTCTTTAGTTATGCTTATCTATGTCCCATGTAATAGGGGGAGAGCTTATTGCCAGCAACCGGGCACAAATCCAGACTCCGTGGCTGCTAATTAGAAAAGATACATTTATGTTATTAATAGTTATTATCTTGCGTACCACTTTTGCGAAGGAGCTCGTGGCTAAATAATAACAGCCGCATGGGTTCATCTTTAAGGTTAAGCTGTGCTTGGTCCGTGGATGGGTGACCATAATTACATACCGGGTTCCCTCCGTGACTCGTTGATTTATTTATTTATTTATTTATTGATTTGCTCACATGTAAAACACTGGGTAGTAGGCATGCATTAAAATTTCATGACACAGTATTAAGACATGCACCCTGTAAGGGCACTACAAATATTTTATATAACTAATTATTAAATCAAGTACATAATATACATAATATTGATTCTGATTATTACAATTATATTACATTAAAAAAAGAAAAAGAAACATTACAAATATTACATTAATTATACAAAACATTAATCAATCATTTATTAGATATTATTTTATAATTTAGTCATTATTATTTTACATTTTGTCAAGTTAATATTATTACAGGGTCGATCGATTCACAATTTGTCAGTTTTAAATTCCTCTATGGTATAGTAGCCTTTCTTCATTAGCAAAGATTTCAACTGTTTAGAGAAAATGGAGTCATTTGGTAGGGATTTTAATTTTTCAGGCAGCTTATTAAAGATATTAGCTAGTCTTGAGTGTGGGCTTTTCCCGATAACTTTTAAGTTTGTGATGGGTAGTATTAATCTATTCCTGTTCCGTCGGTTATAGTTTTCATTTAGCTCGATATTAGATTTGAAAAGGTGCCTATTTTTTCTAACGAATATACAAGCTTGCAGTATGTATATTGCTGGTAGTGTAAGAAGTTGTTGTTTAATAAAGTGTGGCCTACAACTCTCTCGTTGATCTATGTTCATCAATATTCTGATACATTTCTTTTGCCGAATGAAGAGGTCCAGAAAGTCAGTACTTTCTCCCCACAAAATGATACCGTAATTTAGCCAGGAGTAGGCGTACGCATAATAGGCAGATAAGGCGGTTTTATAGTCTGTGTTACGTTTCAATATGCTTAACGCATAGATAAATTGGGACAATTTTCCTTTTGTTTTTTCTATATGTTTCTTCCAATTTAGGTTTGAGTCTAATGTTAGGCCTAAAAGTGTAAATTCATTTATTTCTTCTAATTTAATTTTTTGTGTTAATATGTTTAGATTGATTGGGGTTCTTTGGTAAGTTCTGAATTGGCATATTTTAGTTTTAGATAGGTTTATTTCTAAGTTATGTTCGTTTAACCATTGCTCAGTTTCTGTGAAAGTTTTTAAAATAGCTAGATGGTCAACATTCGCTGGCGTTTTAAATAATAGGGAAACATCATCAGCGAACAAAATACAGGTCGAACTTATCTTTTTTGGCAAGTCATTTACGTATACTATAAATAGGGTACATCCTACGACGCTTCCTTGGGGTATTGAACTATTAATGGTAACCATGTCTGATCGTATGTCGTACATTTCCTGGTTAATGCTATCGAAGTGTTCTACTTCTACGAATTGTACTCTGTCCTGTAAATATGATTTAAACCAATTAAATGCTTGCCCTCTAATACCCGATCCGTAAAGTTTTTGTAATAAAATGTTATGTGACACCCTGTCGTACGCCTTCGTCATATCTAGGAATAGTCCAACAGCGTACTTTCGTTCGTTAATGCAACTGTAGATTTCCTGTACGTAATTGTATACCGCTAAAGTAGTTGAGCATTTTTTCCTAAAACCAAATTGGTTTTTATCCAAAATATTAAATTTCTCTAGAAACGTGATAACACGATTCGCCATTGATTTTTCGAAAATTTTTGAGAATGTAGGTAATAGTGCAATAGGCCTATAATCACTAGGATTTTCTGAATTTCCTCCTTTTTTGGCAAAAGGGCGTATTTCGGCGATCTCGGCTGTCATTCGTAGATCTTTGACAGTCGCTACGAGTAGTCAGAAGCCAAAAGTGTGACATCCAGTCTTACCATGGGGTATCGTATTACCCAGTTACTGGGTTGTGGAGGTCAGATAGGCAGACGCTTCATGTAAAATCAGCTGCATTTTAGCCTGGAAGACGACCTCAAGATAGTTTGGGAAAAGGCTAGGCAGATGATGATCTAGCGTACCACTTTTCAATCTATTTTTAACTAATAACCATCATTTACTTTAGACATATTATCACAGAAAACATAACTATTAATTAATTTTGTAGAAAATACCTCAAACAGGCGAGTTAAAACAAAAGTATTACGTAATAACTTGGCGTAGCACCTCGTAGACAGTGCTACGATTCGTAGCAAGCTGCTACGATTATTTTTGTTAACATCGTAGCAGCTTTACTTTGTGCTTTATTGCAATCAGTTACATGATGTTGTGCATGTTTGAAAGATGTCGGATGACGAGTCGATGCCGACCCCAAATATACTGTGATAAAGGCAAGAGAATATATTTATATATTATATATTTTTGGGCAATATATGGATATGATATTTGGCTGAGGATTCGTCGACAGTAAGGGAGGGAGCAAGTTTTTTGTCTGCATGTAACAACTTCATTTTCCAACTATGTTGGACCCGGTTTCCAGTCTAACCGGATGCAGCTGAATACCAGTATTTTATATGGAGCGACTGCCTAACTGACCTCCACAACCAAGTTAGTACTGGGTAATACGATACCCCTTGATAATACCAGTTGTCAGGCTTTCGGACTACTAACTACCTGTAACGACTGTCAAAGATCTACAAATGACAGGCGGGACCAACGGCTTAACGTGCTTTTCGAGGCACGAAGGAAAATCGGTATGTCATGGGTGGTCACCCATCCACGAACCGACCTAAACAAGCGCGCCTTAACCTGAAGCTCGACTCGAGCGACAGTTCTTGTTTAGCCACGAGCTCCTCCTATAAGAAAACCAACCATAGTAACAACACAAAGAGGCTGTAGGTAGTTGTTTGTCCACTAGCTAGTCTAACAACAGCACGAGTTATTCTCATACCAACACAAGTGAAGAAGTAAACTTCCAGAAACACGAAACGTACCAAACAAACTAGATTCATATCTAAGTTTCTACCGCAGTAGGCAAAACCTCATTGGTTCAAACTCGTTCTCATTTCAAACACCATTCTCCTCGCAACAGTATTGATACAGTTTCCACCAATGGGGGAGCTGGCAACAGTTTCAAACGCTGCGATTGGTCGGCGCGATGTAGCGAAGCGGGGGCGTGCCCACTTCATTAAGGCGGATGTCGCTAAAGTAGGCTTTTTTTCCGTTTTATCGTTTGTTTTAGGGATAGTTGTGTTGGTAGGGGAGGGACGTGAGACAGTTTGAAAGAATTGTAAGCATTGTAGGTAAGTTATGAAGGCAACTTACAACAAAGAGCGATGTTTAATATAATATAATGTAATAATTATTATAAAAGTGTAAAATTTAGGGTCATCATCATCATCCGCCTATAATGTTCCCACTGCTGGGACACAGGCCTCTTCTCTATGAGAGGGATTGGGCTGTAATCCACCACGCGGGCCCAGTGCGGGTTGGTAGATGTCACATGTCTTCGAACTTTTGGTTCTAGTACATGCCGGTTTCCTCACGATGTTTTCCTTCTCCGTTTTTGAGGGCAGCGGTGATGAAATAAATTACACAAAATAATGCGCCTGTCTGGGTTCGAACGCACGGCTTACTGCTCGTAAGTCGGGGCTGCCACCACAGGGCCAACGTTGCTCTGTAAAATTTAGGGTAAAGTTACTCATACCTATAGATAAGTTGGCAATGGAACCTTTAAGTTTGTTACCAGATGACTTAAGTCAAGATTATCTGAAAGAGTGACAATAACACATACGTAACTATAACGCTAAAATCACGACGTATGTTCAGTTTAACATCTTCTAAAGATATTCTAAAACTAGTGTTCGTAAAGGTTCGTACCATTTACATAGTTAAAATCACTTAAGACTAAATACACGGTAATGCGAAAGCACCTACATATTGCCGATCGATTCCTCTCAAATTCGAATCACAGAGTAAGACAAGAAATCCGTCATGCAAGTTTTGCATCCACCAAATCACAGTTGACTGACTCTCACACACTAGCATCTGCCAAGCTGTTAAAGGCAAGGAGAATGATAAATAACAACACACTCATAAACTCATAACTTTCAGTTCCACAACATAATTCCAAGGAAATGTAATTCTAACTGACACAAAAGGCACACGAACCGTGTCCTCAAGACGAGGCGTCCTCACACGAGGCTGAGATAAAGGCGCACACAACACAACACAACACACAGTATGCCAGAGAGCTCTTGTGTCGTTAAATTACTTGCTCAACACAATATCCGGGGGAGCAGACTGGAGTGAAGAAGTAAGGAAGATGTGGTATCAATGAAACGGTTTTTGTTAAGTTGATGGTATCGTCAAAATTGCAGGAAACACCTGGTTGAATAAAGGGTTTATACGAGACTAGTTGTCCCGCGCAACTTTGTCTGCGTCACATTATCCCCGTTTTCGCAACATTTTTCATTGCTGCTCCGCTCCTATTAATCATAGCGTAATGACATATAGCCTTTTTCGATAAATGGGCTATCTAACACTGAAAGAATTTTTCGAATCGGACCAGTACTTCCTGAGATTAGCGCCTTTCGAGCAAACAAACTCTTCAGCTTTATTATTAGTAGAGATATTATGGGCTGATGGTGATGATGATGATGATGAAAAGGAAGGCAGTGACGAACATGAATACAATAATGTGGGTAAAAAAACTTTTAACAAGGCCGATAGGAACTTGTTCTACCCACCATCGCGATATTTTTTTAGTTCGAGAACATACCTCGGAACCATCAAGCTACGAAGATAGAGGGGATCAAAGTTACAGCTTTTAGAAGAGAGATATTTTTTTTGAAACAGCATTATAATGTTATATGTTTACTGTACTTCCAGGAGCCCTTTACTATTCAACGTATCCATCAGCACAATGCTTACATTTTGTACAGATGCCAGCTACAACAATTTGTCAAATATCTTTAATAGATTTTCAACCTTATTAAAGTTTAATTAAATTAAAGAATTCGATTCAAAGTTGATTGGGAAAATTTTCCAGTTTCGGGTAGCTACCGCAAAACAAGATTTATCAAACCGCAGTTCTATTTCATCCGTCTACGTCATATCTCATTCTTCCTTGGTAAAGAGACTTTTGAAATTGTCTGAAAATATTACCTGCTTGTTCAGATAGGCAGTCGCTCCATATAAAAAATACTGGTATTCGGCTACATCCAGTGACTCTGGAAGCCAACCCCAACATAGATGGCAACAGATTAAGAAGACCACCTACTTGTATATAGTTATTCAGAGTTCAGACATCACTGCCATACCCATCATCATCATTCACACACATCTATGAATGATGTAACCAAGGTTTTTGTAACAAGATTCTGATTTAAAAGAGTGTCCATGGAGTTTCTTGCCCATTCTTCTCCATGGAGATCTACGCTTTGGAATGGGCAACTACAGTACTTTCACAGTTATTATGTCTTGTGACTGGGACTGTAGCTTCATTTTTATTGTTGTTCCACCATTCAAAAGTGAATGTAACTGGCCTATTTGGAATAAATAATTTTGATTTGATTTGATTGATTCTCCTGCCCTTATCCCAATTCTTTGGGGTCGGTTCAGCATCTCTCTTTCTTCTATACTTCTCTATTACTCATCATCTCATCATACACCTCCTTACTTGCCATTTCATCCTTCAAATGGACCATCATTGTCATACCCACTTACTTCTTACTCCATGGTAAGTCTCTTGTATGTCTTTGATTCGTTCTCGTGCAAGACTACATATTTCAACTCCTTTCTTTATGAGAAGCGGTTCTTGGATAATGTGTTTTATTTCCTGGAATAGTAAGGTGTTTTGAACAAACTGTTGATAGATTCTTCATTCCTTGCTTTAAAGTCATATAAGTCTAAAGAAAACTCAAGCCATTTATTTAAATTAGACCATTGCACTTTGAATTGTCAAAAGCAAAAAGATGGAGTCCCAGTCACAAGGCATAATAACTGTGACAGTACTGTAGTTGTCCATTCCAAAGCGTAGATCTCTATGGAGAAGAAACTACGTGGACACTCTTTTAAAGATTGTATCACTGTATAAAAGAAGTACATACGTTGTGTTCTCTATAAAAGGGTATATAAAACCTTATCACGCTTACTAATTTCATGGCCGGTTGGTAACATCAGAACAGCCAGCTTTTCATGTTTCTACTACACCTCTAAATCAGCTTTTTGTCTAGATCTTTTATCTTTCCAAGTATACCCGAGCTTATTTCCAAGTATCTCGACCCACATGATCTAACATCTCACAGAAAAAGCAATTGAATATAAAACTACGAAGTACTTAGCTACCATATAATATTATCTTCCGGACGTGGCAGGGTGCGAGGCTGTGAGCGCGGGGTGAAAGGGGGGGGGGGAGGGAGTGGTAGCAGAACGATATTCAAATTGCGAACATTTCATTTTAACGCTTGCGAAGATATTCGCGCGCTCCCACGCTTGCGTAGGGATGGGCGAAGTGTGGTTTTTGGTTGTGTATAGATTTGATTTTGTGAGCTTTCGGTAATTTGTCTTGTAAAATTGACAAACAGCAAAACCCTTGTGGTATTTTTTAATAAGCTCTTTCTGCGTTTAGATAACCTTTTATCTTTTCGTCTTCCATTTATGATGTTAAGCTTTTCTCTTGCTAAATCTGTCTATTTGAAACTGTGTTCAGTTCGTTTTGAAAGTAGCTCGCGATTTGATTCGTATTGTTCTGTCTGTTGTATGTTTGTATTGCCCCTTTGCCCTCTTGTTCCTCATGCTTTTCTCTCAAGTTCTCAGCAGCCTTTCCCATATTTCCATTACTGTTACTTGGATTGCCTCGTTGGTCGAGTGGTCGTAACCGCGACGGCTGAGCATAAGGTCCTGGGTTCGATTCCCAGTCCCATTCCGGTTTGAGGAAAGTGTTATTGGATTTTTCCATTGGGAATTTCTCAGTAGCAGTCAAAGAGTCTGGATTTGTGCTTGATTAATGGCAATGGGCTCGCCTCCTTTTACATGGGACTTAAAACGTAACTGGCGAAATGTGGTAGTACTATTACCTCTGCCTAACTCTTCAGGGATTACAAATACAATGTTAAGGCTTAATCATTTAAAGACTTCCAACTTTTATAACGTCCCAAAACAATCGACACGACCCAATCCCTATCCCAAGTTGAGACGTTTGCGAAATGTTCACATTTCGCGAATTGATCGTTGCTCTACGGAATTCTCATTTGCGCCTCGTTCCTGTAACCTCACCCCCCTGACCCCCCGTGGCCCCCCCGTAAGCCCCCGCGCCGCGCCTCACCCCCCGCCGGCGCCCGCGCTCAGCCACACCTGTATCTGTTACGTATAGAGGATGCTCCGGCTTTGAGGGAAGTGTTTTATGTGTGGGAATTTCAAGGAATGTAGGGGGTAGTTTTATAAAGCACGTGTGTGTCATTTGTAGATCTTTGACAGTCGTTACAGGTAGTCAGTGGCCTGAAAGTCTGAAAACCAGCCTTAACAAGGGGTATCGTATATATTACCCAGTACTGGGTTGTGGAGGTCAGTAAGGCAGTCGCTCCGTGTAAAATACTGGTATTCAGCTGCATCCTCTAAGACTGGAAGCCGACCCCAATAAAGTTGGGTAAAGGCTAGGCAGATGATGATGTAGTAGGTTCTTTGATGATTTTTGAAGTGAAAACTTCTTTACCCTTGTTGAGCGATTTTTGGTACGGGAAAAATCATTTGATTCGCGTCACCGACATGCTCGTGACGTATTGCAACAGACTAGCGACACGTTTAAAAATTCAATAGAGAACACAGTAATTCCATTGTTTTGAGGTTTCACTTCTGCCGGCAGTCCTTTCTCTGTCAATGATTGCGTTTTGTCGGTAAATCAAAGGACTAAAGAAGGTCAATGGTCAGGCTTGATACAGGCTGACCTAGATAGTAGCTGTTAAACAATCAAGATGAGATTCTGACCGACTCGATACCTCAAATAATACCTACCTATTTAATTTGGATTAAATTATTTATTGATATGTGTACAGTCCTCTGCTGTATCTAGATTAAAAAAAACCTTCTGCACCAAACACTGACCTACACAGCCATGAAGTTCTAACGTTACATCCTTACTACCATAAGATAACAAATTCTTAAACAATATATTAGGCGACAATACCGCATATCTTCTTCTTCCATACTTCTCTATCAGTCAACAAATTCTCAAACCACCCCGTACAAAACATCCCGATCGGCTTTAAACACAAAACGCGCAGATATTCAGTTATACATTGATAATTACTCTTCACCCCCCCCCTCCCTCGTGCACCCCTCTCGTCACCACCCACCCCTCTCATTGTAATTTAAATCGAATTCCCGCCGACAAGTAAATTGAAATATTTCAATTTGAACGCACCTTCCGCTCTGACGTTCGATATTTGAATTTAGAATTCGAAGATGGCGACGGTTACCGTTAACTTTGAGTTTTATTAAAAGTTGTGTGAGCTCTTGTTTGGGGTGATTATCTTTCTAAATGTTTTATTGAATCGGTAGATAAGTCATAGCAACAGCAAACCTTAATCTGCAATGCAAGAGTTCTCTATTCCAACTAAACTGAGTTGGCTTATGGGGTAGCTGGTGAAACAGTACACTGTAGAAAACTTTATCAACAAATCTGACATATCATCACGGCTGTAATTCCCGATGAGTTAGGCAGAGGTACATCCCCTTTTCGCCAGTTATTTTTTGAAACGAATGAAATCCAGATTCCATGGCGTGGCTGTTACTGAGAAATTATTGATGGAAAAACCCAATAAAACCTTGCCTGACCCGGGAAACGAACCAGGACCTCATGCTCAGCAGTCGGCAATGCAATTCGCGCTTATGATTGCTAGACCACAGAGGCTGTTCAACAAAATCAACAAATCTAATTCTGGGTTATTTTCACACAGGCTGAAATATTTCAACAATATACCTATGTTATTTTGTGTAAATAAACAATAAGAAAAATTACAAAAACAAACCACTACCTACTTTTACGAGATACAACTAACTTAAACCAAACTCGACTTCTTATTATTCTTTCCCTAAACAGTCGACAAATTGGAGAAGAAAACACAAAATAATAGAAAACTTTCCACAAGTATCTTGGCAATTACGCTAAACTTAGAAGAAGACAACTAAGATACTCTAAGGCATATGCAAATACTACTCAAAAAGCATAAATAATAACGCATGCAAACCCTATCACCCAATGAAATTTAAAATACAATACAATCACAAAAGAGCTTTAAATAAGCTTGAACGATTCCGGCTTAATCAGGTCACAGACAAAACTATCACAATACAATAATGACAGAAAACGAGCAACGAATGTGCACTTTTCCCAGTAAAACATAATTTAGATGACAAGATATATCAGAAAACAAATGAAACCATACTAATATGCCAAAACGCATCATACGGAGAGCTAACTACAATATGACCAACAAAAGTTATCGCCGTCATCTCAAAACCGAGCATATTCCACGCATTAAGGCCACAATGAACTAAACAATCAAACAAAAAAGAACTTCGGAACAAAAACGAAACGGAATCCACGACGCGAATAACAAACATAATTGTGTTTTTTGTGATTCATTCAATACACTCTTTTGTCCGCAATAAAAAAAACTGGTTCTCAAAAAAGTCACCTTTATAAATTAAGTTTCAGCATTCGCTAACCAATGAGGATACAGAGGCGGGGTCTTGTTGTCCCGCCATTGGCTAAGCCGGGCCTCTCATCTTACAACATTTTATATAACCGGATGATACAACATATACAGTTAACACTACAGTGTGAGAGGGACAGAGGTATACGTTTGAATACAGTGTGTCGTTTCGCTCTCTTTCCTTCTCTGTCGCGCAGTTGGCAGCAACTGTTCGGTTGAAAATGAATCAACAGTGTTCGTAACAACTCCGCTGTGTGCGCGCCTTAACTGTAACGTTCGCGTTCCACATTCGAATTACAATTCCTTTTTTAAAATTTGTTTTATTAAAATAATTAAAGTGTTATTAAAAAACAATGTTGTTGTGGTGTTGTTAGGTGTAACAATCAGTTGTTTTTGGTTGTTATTTGTTGCTGGACTGTTGTTATTTTGATGGAAATGTCTCTTCCGAACGGTGTCGATGTGTCCCAATTGGTTCAGCACCCGGTGTTGGCTGCGTTGCCACCCTTCTTCCTCAGAGCTTCGGAAAGATATCAGGTAGCTATTATTATTATTTTTTTATGATGAAAATATGTTGAGGTGTTACAGAAAATATAGTATTTGTTAAAGTTCTGTCTATCTGTAAAAGCTATCGCTGTTTCAGTTCTTCAGAATTTTAACTTTAAGTTTTATCGTTGTCCCTGTATATTTTTGATGAAAAGACTTGATGAAATGGGGAAATTGAAAATTAATTTAAAAAAAATAGAGTCTTTTACTTGTTTATAATTAATTGCAACGAATGTAATGGCTAGTTATCACAGTCCTCGGGCTTAATAATGATACTTTAAACTTGGCTTATCATTTCAAATAAAATAGGTACATATTATGACGTTCTAGGCACCTAATGAAAAAAATAAGGTTTGAATAGATTCAAACCTTTTATTTTTTTTCCTTATTACCTTATCGCTTATTAATAATTAATTAATTATTTCTTATTCTCTTTAATTGGATTTCATTAAGGAAAGAACCTGGAAGTAAGATTGAGGAACTTTCAAAGTTAAAGTAATTTAACTTTGTACAACATACTTAATTTTATAAAGAGCAAACCGATTAGTAATTTTAGACTTAAGATAACGATATTTACTTGATACTGTGTGTGATAGACAGTATAATCAGCCTAACGTTCCCAACGCTGGGACAAGGCCTCCTGAGAGGTCATTTATGGGTTGATTGAAGAAAATTTGACATCTGCAATGAAATGGTTGGGCCATTAGCAGGGCAACATCACAACATCAAGGGCAGCATCATTCACAAGTCATTGATCTCCTTTACATTAAACTTTAATTTCCTCAAGGGTTGAAAACATTAACTAGTTACATCACTGTCTAAGACTGTAGCGTCGGGGCGGCGGCGAAAACAAGCGACGGTACTCCTTCCTACTTTCCATTTTTCTCTGTATTTGGCTATTTGGGCCAATCAATAGTAACCAATAGCATTTTCTATAGCACTTGCGTTTCGTATTCACTTAAGACATTAGCAGAATGGTCGACATTGACTTAGCTTGCCATGTTAATAAAAGAATAGCATAATGATTTCTTTGTCCTATATCTTTTTGCTAATTACATTGCAAAATTTATATTCGTGTCTATTCCGATCACATTAAAAACATTCTTTTTCGTCGACAGTTCCAGCCAGGCTATCGCGTGAGTGATTTGAACAGATTTAATACAATTAGATAAATACTTTAGATCAATTAATTCTGCTTATTTGAGCCAACGCTCTGTAAAAAAAAAGTGGCTTTGATCTAAAATATTCAGTGCTATAGTGCCGTTTTAGCCATACAGTCTACTCTTTCTGAACTTTGAAAATAAATATGATTTCTTTAGCCCAACATCCACGTATTTGAAATGAAAGAAAAACGAATGCTAATTAGTGTTTTTGGATTTTCGCCAGCCATTTGTCAATAGTAGGTATAGCTCCAAGTCTCGATTTGTGTACAGTTGACAACAATAGGCGAGTTTCCTGCCAGGGACTTAACCATCACCAACTAGCGAAATATAGATGTAATATAGGAACTTTTCCATCTCTTTCTTCAAGTATTTCAGGTGCGATATTGTGTGAAATAAAACGGCCATCTAATTGTCAGAAAAACATCTACAGGTTATAATCATCATTCTCCTGCCCTTACCCCAATTTATTTGGGGTTGGCATGTCTTCTTTCTCGCATACTTCTCTGATACTCGTCATCTCAGCATGCACCTCCTCTCTAGCCATATCATCCTTCACATAGACCATCCATCGTTTGTTTGGTCTTCCTCTACTCTTACAGCCATCCATATTCACGCTCAAAACTTATCTGCAGCTCTTCATTAAATCAGAATAACCTTTACAAATTAATTCGTCAAGAGTAAAAATTCTAGAGCATTGAGAATCTTTTATAAATATGACTAGCTTCGCCTGTTTGGGGGAGGCAGAGGTTATCCCGCGGGAGCGTACATACTATCAAGAAAAGTATTATATGCTTTAAACCAGGTTTTAATGTAGTCTGTTTGCCAAATTTTATTGAAATCCTTTAAGCCGTTAAGGCGTAAAAAGGTTACAGACATAGATTTATTGTCGCATTTATCTAGTTTGAATTTTTTAAGAGAAAAAAAGAGAGCATATTATAAATATGATTCTAGTCGGTTAGCTTCAACCCCTATCTAAACATTCGTTCCCGCGGGCGAGTGAAGCTCTGTTCAAACACGGCGGCGGCGTTCAAAGGCAGCACGGCAGTCGAGTGTGAACTTGAAGATAAAAGCAAACAGTTATAGTTAGTGGCAAGTCGAGTGACTATGGCAAACTTATGGTTGAAGTCACGAGTTTCCGATGCATTTAATGCAGTGATGAACTTTATTTTGGCTGTGTGCATGCATAAGAAGGTATTTGAAACTTATTTGATACTTTCTTCAACGCCATTCCACCTATCTATTGAGTATTGGTTGTCGTATTTTTCTTGGTTTTGGGCCTCCCACATCCAACTCTTGCTCGTCCGCCTCAGCTCACCTGGCTCTCTCAAGATAAGGACTAATACCAATGTCTAACATAAACAAGTCAAAGTGATTACTTACTTGATTTAAAGTAATTAGTAGGCAGTAGTTTAGTAATAGCTTGAAGTTAAGTAACTGTCAGAAGTTAGAATTCTTAGGTTTTATTTCTTTGTCGGTTCTAACAACGTTCTAATTCTCGTCTCTTGCATAAGATTGGTGCTCATGCAATTATAATTCCTTAAACTTTTTTACTTTAACTTGACTATAGTTGAATAATCTAAATAATTACCGTAGTAAAGCAGGGTAAAATAATACATCAATGTTGCATTCAAAACGAACGGAATCCTAAAATATTGTAATGGTCCGTTTTTTACTATTCTTCTTTATGGAGTGTCATAAGTTTCGATGTTTAGCTAATCTGTGCTTTTGCTGTAATTTATTTTAATGAAGTCTATAATTATAGAAAGGCATAAAATAAAATGTGTGTTTGAACACTTAAACATTCTGAAAGAATCTTCAGTTCTGTTTAAGGTGCCTACTTACATTCAGTTTCACATTTTATGCCTGGGTCCTTTCAAACCGTTTGTATTTTCTTTAGTTTTATCACATTTATTTATATGGCGCTTTTTATTCTTCCTTCACTCTTTATTATTTTTCTTCCAACTACGCAGTAATGTTATCATTAATCACTACAAAACCGATCACAAAGGATATCTTTTTTGCTTAGAACCAAAACAGTGCAGAAAAGTTTTATGAAATCTCATTATTGCACTGTTTTTCATTACTGCACTGTTTTAAATTTTAAATTTAGAATTTAATTGACCACAGAGGTGTAGTGCCTCCTACTAAGTTTAAAAAAATGTATGCATTAGATCAAAAAGATACTGGCTGAAAGTAAAAATCGGCTGAATAAAACAGACTTGGTGAAAAAAAAAAATGGCGCGCATTTTGTACCATTGTAAAACTTTGATAATTTTAGCAAAAAAAAGTTAAAAAAAAAAAACATGAAAATGGACAGCGATAGCGATATGAATTCAACTCCAGAAAGTATAAAACAGCTGCGAACGAAGTTGTTTATAACATTTAATAACTGCACTTTTAATAATTGTATGTTAAAAGGGAAGATGAATTTTAAACTTTGTTTCATTAAGTTGAGTTTTTATTTTAAGTAGGTATATTTTGTCACGGTAGTTGAAAGAAAAGTAGATTACGCACCTTGCTAAAGTGAGTTATTAATGCACTCGTGTTAATTTAGTGCCCTCGCATGCGCTCGAGCACCAACATAACACTCGTGCATTAATAACTCACTTTGCGCTCGATGCAACAATCTACTATTATTGACTGGCTCTAGTCATTGGCTCATTTGCGTTGACTAAATAGGCTTGCGTTTGGTCGCGCCTGATCCTGCCATAAGAAGCAATAATGTGGGGTGGAGCACGTTTGCCTAGAAGAAGAGGATTTACTCGAACTTCGAACAGATTTTAATGATCGGGAAACAGTGAATTTCACAGACAAATAATTCGTATTCTACATTACAGAACAGCAAAATTTTCGCCGGTTAGTATAAACATAAATATTTTTTTAAAAGAACAGGTTTCAATCACTCTATAATATACCTTTAGGATGATCAATTTAAAAATACCATTTGTATAGTGACAGTCAGACAAACGCATTGACAACACAGCTATGACGTTTGGGGTTTCATTCTTCATTTAGAACATTTTGGCACAGAACGCTAATTCCAAACACCAAAATATCAGTTTCAAAAAAACACTTCCTGTTACAAATACACACTAACACAATCCCTGTACAACAAATTGTAAGTAATTACGCAAATTACGATATTGTGTCAAGTTCTCCCCTTCACTTTGTTACATTGTAATATAACACTTTTTGTTTGTAATCAATTACATGTTATAATGTTAATGTAATTGTAATGTTAATGTAATGTGATATTTTTGCAATGTTTATTGAATTAGGAAAGGTATAAAGGGATTATGAATGAGTAAATGATACATGTTTTTGCGTGTGTGTGGCCATAATATGGGGTTTTCGAATATTGGTAATTGTAGGTTAGCTGCCAAATTTGATTTTGTATAAGTTATAAAAAAAGCAGCTGTCTTTTAGTAATAAGGTTACAGGGTTATTTTTAATATGAAACGAGTCGTCTTCCTTTTCAAAAAAATTGACCTTTTTGTAGTTTGTGTCACCATCATTTCAGCCGAAAGACGTCCACTGCTGGACTTAGGCCTCCCCCAAAAAGGGGGTTTTTGCCATAATCGCCACGCTTGGCAGGCGGGTTGGCGATCGCAGTTCGGTTGTTACAAAAGCACAGAGAACGCTGCTGCCCATTCTCTGGAAAGTCCCTCAGTCGCCTCTTATGACACCCACGGGAAGATATGGGATGGTGCTGTTCTTTACGTCCGACACCATACGATAGTAGTTTGTGTACTTTAGCATATTTAAAGGGTTTAGTGACTGAATTTCGTTACAGTTGATCTGCTACACGATCAAAAAAGCGAGTTTTAGTGGAATATTTTTACTCGACCACGTCCCCGCCGCCCGTTCTCAGTACTCCAGACCCTGGCAGTGGACATCGATTAGAATGTGATTAGAAATGAAAGAGTTTTGGACGTTGTTGAGGAGTTATAAATGTTGCATTGCAGAGCCAAGTGTGAGAACGTCATAGGTGGTAATATTTTCCACAAAATCAAATAGCCTAACCTTACCTGGTTTCAGAGTTTTATGCGGCTCATGGGCCACTGACTTGGCTTTACATGCCGTCGAGAAATATGACTCAGGCATGCTGGTTTCCTCACGATGTTTTCCTTCACCGAAGCAAGTGATCATTATACAATACGCATCTACTATTGATTCGTCTGTTCAAATCACATCACTAAATTAGTTCTGTTTTCATCCCTGAAATACTGATAGTAAATAAATAATTTATTTCGCTGTTATAGTACAACAACAAAACCTTAATTTTTGTGTAACAATTTATAAAGATGTTTGATGGTTGTACAGCAGCACATAATATATGATATACCAACACACACAAAGTCAAACTTGTGTTTTGGTTGGTAGATTAGTAAGTTGGTGGTTCTTAAGATGCAGGGCTTACATAGATAAAACCTTATAGCCTAGGAATTGACTACTTGATAAACTAGCTCGACGTATCAAATTTGCATACAAGAGCAATCAATTCAGATTTCAGCTTATTTAAAAACTAGATATTTTAGATTCCTTCTTAGAGCTATTCAACTTAGGTCTGACTTTGACTACAGCTAATTTCTAACATCTCCAATCTCTTTCACACCCAGATAATCGAAGACCTCTACAACTACACCAACAACCTTAACCCTAAAAAGAAGTTGCTACATAATAACCAGTCTGCTTTGCCCCACCAGAGGACCCCGAAGTGTGCCCGCTGTCGGAACCATGGCGTAGTGTCGGCGCTGAAGGGGCACAAGCGGTACTGTCGGTGGCGTGACTGTGTCTGTGCTAAGTGCACGCTCATCGCCGAGCGGCAGAGGGTTATGGCTGCACAGGTGAGTGTTTTGTGCGCAGTGTTTGGTGTTCAGATAGGTTGAAGGGTTAAAGATACAGCAGTTGGTCTGCACTGCACCTAAAGGCAGATATATGACAGCCATTTACAAACTTAATCAGTCAATAACCTCGATTTTTAATTGACTAGATTAATAAATTAACCATAATAATATCATCATCTGCCTAGTGGAGGTCAGATAGGCAGTCGTTCCATGTAAAACACTGATATTCAGCTGCATCCGGTTAGACTACACGCTGACCCTAATATTTGAGAAGACGTAGGTAGATGATGACATGATCACAGTAAAACTTCGACTTACAGTAACCTAAAAATCCGATTTGATGAGATCTGACACACACAAGCATACATCGTGGAAGCGACTCCAACGCTAAAACTCCAAACAGCTTTTTATTTAAAACTAGCTGTCCGGCGTAACTTCGTTTGCGTCACATTTTCCCCGTTTTCGCAATATTTTTCATTGCTGCTCAACTCCTATTGGTCGTAGCGTGATGATTTATAGCCTATAGCCTTCCTCGATAAATGGACTATCTAACACTGAAAGAATTTTTCACATCGGAACAAACAAACAATCAAATCTTTCCTCTTTATAATATTAGTTTAGAAAAAACTTATGAAAAGTTTCTACGTTTCAGAATATTGAATTCTTAGTAACCTTTTATCCGAGGTGTACCGTCTACCCTGTATATCCATCGTCACCATCAGTCCTGGAATCACCCACAGCTGTGCATAGTTCTCCCGGTACTGTGCATCCATCACCAAACACAACTTATATCCAACCTATATGAAACTTGAATGATATAGTGCTATGTGTAACTACATAGTTCCTACAGCCAGCTCCTTCTGTGCAGGTGGCTCTGCGCCGGCAGCAAGCACAGGAAGAGAACGAGGCTCGGGAGCTGAACCTGTTGTATGCCAGTCAGACGTCATCAGCGCCGCACCACTACGGGGACATGCCGGATGAATCGCCAGGTATGCGCGTGCTTTTTCTATAAATGGTGATGGGTTGCTTGAGAGGAGAATGTTTTTTTTTTCAGATTATGTCCAGTGTGATTATATATATTTAACGTTTCACTTTTCGTCAATTTCTACATCAAGCGCAAGATGAATAACATTAATCTATTAGAGAGAAATGAATTCCTTAGATGAGAGATAAAGAAAGCCTATTTTAGTCGATTATCGACTATATCGATCGATATATCGATTTCTATCATGCATTCATATTCTTCATTCTAAATTCAGGGTAGAAGGTTTTTATTTTGGATCAGCAAACCCGTTTTTATTTGCACAAATGTTCAGAGTTCAGAGTTGAGTAGCAGTGACTAATTTTCATCCGGTTTGCTGACGGCATGTTGCCCAACCTCTAATATTAAAATGACTAACGCCAAGTAGTCTTAGTATTAGGGACAGATAAACTGTCACTAAGTACAGTTCTCCCAAGTTACGTCTCACAGTCACAACTGCCCCCAAACTAGACAGTTGTTTCCTTCAGGCTATCCTATATCACTGGCAGAGAGTGTCGCCAAGAATCCAATCGTACTTGTCCTTAGGCGAGCGCTTCCTTACCCCTGTCTTTGAGTGTCACTTACACTTGCCAGTCGAGTTACTGTACTGGCAAATGTTGGGGATGTGAAGGAAGCATGGGGATGATTAGTTTTTGAAATGGCAGGAAACAAAACGCTTGATTGCCTAATCATACAAGAGAGCTGAGATTAGTGAAAAACGCTTCTAAAGCATTTCATATGTTTTAAATACAACGATATTCATGAGCTCCCGGATTGAAGTTCATTGATTTATTAATGATTCTGTCCTGGTGTGTAAGTGTGGTGCTGTTCCACAAACGATATGGAACTTACAATTGTGACCTGCGTGTCCTGTTGTTTGTTCGTTGCAGAAACTGATGGACACTACTGAAAACGCCAAACTAGTGGCTCACTTCTGAGCCGACATAAATTATAAGAAGAAATAAGGTATCGAAAAGCAGATACCAACCAACCACACCAACACCAACACCAACACCAACCACCAACAACACAAACCACCAACAACACCAACCAACCAACACCAACCACACCAACTACCAACTTGTTATATACTTTTCCGGTGATAGAATATCACTTTGTCTATACCCGTATAACCTTAACTGGCACACAGAAGTCATTGATGATTACACAAAGAAAAATATTTTGTTAAGTCTGAGGCACAGAGTGGTCTCAATGTGCAATGGATCGAATGGTCATCCATCCTAAGCACTTAGCTACAAATCAAGCCTAATTAATTCAATCTATGTTGTACTTACACTCAGTACCTACACATTTTTCATCCGGAAAGTCGACTACTAGCTCCGTTTATAAATAATAACAACAGCAACTAAAACTCACCTTAAACGGCAAAAAAAAAACAGTTTAAGAAAATAAAAAGCGCAGTGGGACCAATTAAGGTACAACAGTGAGTGTTGCCACTCTAGCCACCGCAGCGCTGGGGGGTTAAAAAAAGTGAAAATAAAGTCGCGAGGTATTGTAGCAGCGGCGGGTTAGAACACTGCTACGAAACAGAGCAGTTTTATTTCTTTTATGCCAATTTTGGATAGAAATTTTTTTGAAAAAAATGGTGAATTCTGTAATTCGTTCGTATTTAAAAAGTCTATCTGGATTTTTGGTTTTGCAGTAAAAATCAGCTACTCTAGTTTTGTCTAATAGAAAACTAGGGCATAAGCATAATCACCCTATTATGCCCTTCAGCCTATGAGGCCTCGTCTCTGTGATAGGGAGTGGCTGTAACCCACCACGATGGCCAGTGCGATTTGGTGGACCTACCTTCGAATGGTTATAGGACCTGCCGGTTTCCCTCTCATAAGAAAGCGGTGGGTTACTAGAAGGTTATCAATCCCAATAATTGATTTCATTTGCTGCTCTGATCATACTTGCGAAAAAGTCACAGTATTCAGTTTAAGATTTGCGAGTAGCTCTACCAATCAGAAACATTATCAGGGTTACAAAAACAAGATATTTGTCCATATAAGACCAAAATTATGAAGTATTAAAAAACCGGGTATTAGTCTGTCCATCACCAAAATTATCAGGGTTTTAAAAACAGTGTACCCGTCTATCTATAACCAACGATATCACGGTTTAAATATAGCGAAATTCTCTGGAAAAGACCAGCGACCTGTGGTTTACATTGGCCCTGAATCGAAACAATTGGAACTCATGGGGAGGGCCTTTGCCCAACAGTAGGATGACGCTATCAGTATCAGTATTCTCTTCTATCAGTACACCATTATTTTTTCCACCCTTCAGCCATCACAACTCCCAATTTCCTCCAGCCACTCATTCGAATCGTTATTTCAAGCCAGGTCCTCAACATCCCCCGCTTCTTTGTACAATGGCGCACACAAGTGCTTCACGTCTCGCGTCTCGCCGTCACTCGATACAGTAGCGCACAACACGTAATTACTCGTTTACTCGCAGACGCGTTCGCTTGCACTTTTGTCAATATGAGGCGGTAAGATGTTTGGCGTAAGTTAGAAGAGAATGCGATTTTTTTTTTGTGAAATATCAGGAAGGGGTATACTGGGCATAGTAAGTTCAAATATTTCGTGGAATCGATACAGAAATATGAATTATTCAATTCACGATATTAACTGTTAGTATAAGTGATATTGGTTTTCTTTAGAAGAGTATATATGCCAGTGTACTAACATGACATATTGCAAGAACTAACAGACACATGAGATTACAGTTTTATCTTAAGAATGGGGACGTATTTTTTTTACTTTTCCAATCACTTAGAATTTCACCTATATAGTGGGTGAGTTTACAAACATTTAAACTTACAACCCAATCGCTAAGCCATTGCGCCAATCGTGTCGTCAATTGCGAGGCCTCTGGTGTCAAAGTTGTCCATTGGCGAAATTATTATCTTTGGGTTAGGCTAGTTCCTTGATTGCAATAATGATTTACTCTTCGTTCGTCCTGAAGTTTTGTCCCACATTCAAAAAATTATTAGTTTGTCCCAAACGTTATGCTTCCTTCGGCCCAAAATATTAAGCCACCAAAAAGTTCAGTTCAATCAAAGATAACTGAGATACTATCAGAAAAAATGCCATTGAAAAAATGTGATCTCGAACCCGATCCACGCACCTCCTATTTTTCGGATTCATGAGCGTACTGTATAATTATCACTAGCTTCGGTGGGAGAAAACATCGTGAGAAAACTAGCATGCCTGAGAGATAACACCTAGTCAGAGGCCCAAGGGCAGTATAAAAACGCTGAAACCAGGTTATGAACCAATCACACGAAACAAGAAAAGTGATACCTTGAAGGTAAATGCAATAAAATTTGCTAATGCTGATATATTACATTTGTCCCTACCTACAGTACCCAGTTGACTCTTGCAAAAGATATTGTTAGCTTTTTCCCAGATATAGTAAATATAATTCTAATTTGTCTGTTAAAACTACTTTGTAAAGTTCTAAGAACAGCTTTTCCCAGAACCTCAAAATTCATCATAACATAATTAAATTTGGGTCTCTCACCTCTCACACCGAGAGTGCCAAGTCTCCAAGAGTTTCAGTCTGGCTGCTGAATGCACGAGTTTCAGTTGAAAGTACTTGTATTCATACAAACGTGTTAATTGCTGCGTTCACAGCTTTCTTTATACAAATGTTTATAATTCGCATTGCGAGTCCTGTGCTGCTACATCAAAGTGTCCCCTATCATGAGGCAGTTGAAGGGAATTGAATTATTTAGCGCCAGTTACAGAAAAGTTGAAAGGGAATCGAGTGCCTTGGTATGGGCATGTGATGAGGAGCGACGAATCGCATGTGACTAAAAGAGTGATGAATACAAATGTTGATGGATGGAGAGGTAGAGGAAGACCAAAGAAACAATGGATGGATTGTGTGAGAAATGATATGAAAAAAAAGGAGTCAATGATAGCATGATGGTTGATAGAAGAAAAAAGTGTTGCGCCGACTCCAAGTAACACGGGAAAACGGCAGGAAAAAGATGTTGATGATGGATTATTTACAGCCTGGAGTTTTGGTGGTCACCAAAACTCCAGACTGAGAGTCGATTGAACGTTAGTAACACTGAAAGGTGACACATGCACATACCAAACCGGTGTACATACCGGTGTACATACCGAAAAACCTCCGTGTTGTCATTCGAAGGTGCAGTCGGACAATCAAAAGCCCGCAAGACTGACATAAACTCTTACCAAGAAGTACCTATGTCCTATAGTGTTCTCCAGTAACTGCGTTGTGGAGAACAGATATGCGGGCGCTTCGTGTAAACACTGGTAATCCTGTTTCACTGGAAGACGACCCCGATGTAGTTGAGAAGTGGCTTACAATTATCTGTTGGCTTTTTATGCTTTTGTGAACGTAGTGAAATACGCAAACCGCAAAACTTTGTTTAATGGCACTGTAGCAATAAAATAACACAAAACATGTCTCTCTCTTGATAAGGATTTGCAGAATCCTTTTTAACCAGGATAGTCAAGTACTTCCCAAAATAGCCACGAAGTAAAACCGGATCCAGACGGGATCTAGGTACTGATCTAGTATGAATGGTGTAGGGTAAGACGCTCTGCCAGTGTATGTCTATTTCATCATACCATATGTGCAACAAGATATCATATTGTCAATACGCTTTGGGCATGATACATAGCCAATTACAAAAAGTATCGTGACTTCAAAGTGAGTCAGATTACCCCTAGTACCGGCTGTCGATGGCTTGGTACTGTCAAACAAACAGATATGTCTACTAGCAAGCTAGCTGCTTGTACAGGCAGCTACCTAGCTATTACGTTGAACTATGTTGTGAGTGTGCTGAAGAATGAATTCTGTTACATCAATCTGTTAAGTGTGTTGTGTTAACCTGTCAAGTCTTGACAACACAATTGATTACCTACTGAGACTCAGTCTCTACTTCGCACGGATTTACATGAAAATTCATCGATATCTCTTTATTCGATTTTTATGTTCAACCAATATCTTGTATGTGTGGTATATACTGTTATTATAAGTTGTTTAAAAAGAAATGAATAAATAATAGGTACATTTAGACCTTCCTAAATTGAATGTATTTTTTTATGAGAGGTAGTAAAAACCTTAAAATCGCATAAAAATCCGTTGCGCAGTTTCTAAAAACAGCCTGATTTCATAAACAGACACGAAGAGCGACATTTTTTTTTAATAATTTGCATACATTTATTAATTCTTATACCCTATGGAATTGGCATATAGGCTTTAAAAGTTAATGTTATACAGCGAAATTTAACATTGACTGTGTCAAGGCATAAAATGAATATTCTTGCCTGCACACCTAACCCTTTGGTCAACTGTACCCACCCTCAGTTGGTTATTAAATGCGCTCCGAGTTACTTTGACTAGAGTTAATGTGTTTTTTCTTACACTTTCTAAATTAAATGCACTGAATGAGGACTTAATGTGAAACTAGCTGCACCCTGCACACACTGCACTCTGCACCCGACTCTTGTTAGTATACTGGAAGGGGTTACTTGCTTGTGGTTAGACTTACAACTTTTATTACACGTTTTCTAACGTACTTAGTGTTTATAGAATTCAGGTGGAGTTTTTGTTACTGTAATGGGATAGTTTTGTTTTGAGTTATAAAGAAAAGTTCTTTCTTACATAAAACATAAGTTTTTTTTGTGTCATATGGATACACAAGGTCATGAATGGAGGAGCTTGTAGCTAAATAATAATAGCCGCTCGGTTCGATAGATTAAGTCGTACTTACCTTGATTGGTCCGTGGATGGGTGACCACCCATTACATACCGAGTTTCCTCCGTGCCTCGGAAAACACGTTAAGCCGTTGGTCCCGGCTGTCATTTGTAGATCTTTGACAGTCGTAACAGGTAGTCAATGACCCGAAAGTATGACAACCGGTCTTACCAAGGGGTATCGTATTACCCAGTACTAACTGGATTGGGAGGTCAGATAGGCAGTCGCTCCATGTAAAATACCGCATAATATGTTGCTCAGCTGCCGCCGGTCAGACTGGAAGCCGACCCCAACATAGTCCCAACTATGTTGGGGTCGTCTTCCAGACAGACAAACGGCTAGGCAGATGATGTCACATGGATACAAATTCATTTACGTAATAGTCGTTACTCACACAGCTAGAGACTCTTTAGATAAACGTCTACGAACCCAGACTCCGGGCAAGTGTTGGAATAATAAGAACGCACGTAAAAATAAAGCCATTACCCAACCACACTAAAAACGGAAGCTTTATCGTCTCCAAACTGAAAATAGAAAAGTATTTAATAAGTGTAGCAGCCAGAGTTGTGGCACAAAATAAAGAGAGTAATGTTTATTACTGTAATATTCGTATTGTGGGGCCCAGCGGCCTGGCGGCCCAAGGAACAGGGGCCCAGGGCCCTGGGTGTGCCTACATAACACTTCGCGCCCCGCATACCGACATGCTTGCGATAAAACTACGGTGCGAGCGTCAAGCGAAAGCGGAATTTTATAGTATTTGTGAAAGAATGAGGCGTGCTTGCTATTTCTGCTGGAATGGTTAGGAATTTTGTTCGTGCGTATCTATTACTGGTGAGTTTGACGTGTGGCAAGGAAATTGGTCCTTCTAACGTGTCATTGTTTAAAACCGATGCATGTTTGAAACAGTAGAATGATAATTTTATCGTGACTCTGTTTTCGTCTGCAGTTTTAAAAAACTTTTTGTAACTTTAATAAAACATAATGCGCAAATAAATTCATGATTAATTTAATGAGAGTACGCAAAGAGAGTTTTTTCAAAGTAAAGGCCCCTAAACAAGTTTGTTAGTCAACTCGCTACCTCTCATGCCTTGTACAGTACAAAAGCAATACATTGCTACGATATTGCGGTCCGCGTTGGAATGCGAGTCATATAGCTGCGACATAGTGTATTATTACTTAATATTTATCGCATATAACTGAGGTATACTGTGGGGCGTGCTTAGTAAAGCGGCCATCACTCGGTTTTAGTAGTGGATTCTTTTTAACCGACTTCTAAAAAAGGAGGAGGTTCTCAATTCGGATGTTTGTATTTTTGAAGGGTCGATATAGAAAACTTAGGACTGCCTGGCTGCTGTAATCGTAGTTATCACAGTTCCTAGTGATACAATTTATAAATTACACATATTATAAATTAAATTCACTAGTCAAAGAGACTTTACTGATGCACTCCTTTTATTATTGTGTCATCATCAGCATTCTCCTGCCTTTATTCCAATTTATTTGGGGTCGGCGCAGCATGTCTTTTTCTTCAATACTTCTCTATTACTTTTAGTATCATCATCATCATTTCAGCCGAAAGACGTCCACTGCTGGACATAGGCCTCCCCCTAGTGTCGCCACATTGACAAGCGTGGCGATTATGGCAAAACCCCCCTTGGGTTTTGCCATAATCGCCATGCTTGACTTTTAGTATAGTGTATCATAATTATATTTTAATTTAATTGTCTTAATATTTTATTCCGAAATAAAAAAAAATATTTATTGATTATTTCGAAAGAGGAACAGCAAAAGCCGTTCAAAAGCAACAACAAGGATTTGAACGGCAATCTCAAAATTGGAGACAGCTGGGCTAGTCCTGTATTACGTCAGAAGCCTTTCATTATCAGTCACCTAAGGAAAACATTAAAGTTTGACGTTACTAGCATTCCTCGGTTACATCAGTTAAGTGAAACTCATATACCGTATAGTACCTATGTTTATAAACTGACATGGTCACTAACACTATCATTAACACTGAAATCAGGATATTATTTACCATGTTTACTATTTAACTATTTTTTATTTGCTATGGGTTTGATCTTGACTCTAGTCTAGGTCAGAGATGACAGTGAAAAAATCGACGATGGTACGAGCTTACCCAGAAGAAGCCGGTTCACTCTAACTTTGAAGAGCGTAGGGTTGTAAGCGTTCGGAAACACAGACGCAGGCAGAGAGTTCCACTCCTTTGCTGTGCGCATAATGAAAGACGTTTGAAAATTAGTGCGAATTGGCGGAATAGCAATAAGACCACGGATAAACAGCAGTTTTTGCGGGTGGGTGTTTAGAAAAAGTTTAGGTTTTGTAAAGAAACTCATGTTTCTCATTAACCCCGCTTCCTCTTATGACTTGACACCGAACCTACAATACCTTGGTGCGATATTGCGTCGTCGGAATGCGCGCGTTTTATTGCCGATACACTGTTTATTGTGTACTCTTTGTGTATTCAAGCTCAGTATTTGTGTTATGTACTTTTATTTTGGAATATGTGGGGGCGAACTATGTAGTGTATAAGATTGGTTATACAACTTGGTTTGTACTCATCTCAATGAAGGGACTCTTTTCACACAAAAAAAGAGTGAGCTTTGATCACCAGTACCGCAATGGCCTTCTACTTGTCATGGCGATTTGCACCATTATGTTAGTTGCGATTAACGCAGGAACTATAGATGACATTATACAAGATGTAAACAAACCATCCACGAAAGCGTCAACCAAGCTTTCTGTACATCAGTCAGACAACAACTGTCCAGACAAAAATGATTGCAGGGAAACGACGTTTTTTTCGGGTGAAAAATTACGGTTACCGATACGGCTCAAGGTAACGCTCTCAAAACATTGTGCTGATTGATGGATGCATTGACTAGGATCGTGGAGTAAAGTTATAACAATAAAAACTTGAATTTAAAACTTTTGAAAATTTTGGAACATTGGTCCCTAATTACTACTACTTTCCGTAACTGGAAGGTTTCCAACTATAATCTAGAACAAAACAAGCCGACCTACTGTCCGCACATATGACCTAGATGCAGAATTATTTCGATAAGTTCACTTAAAACTTCAACCAAATGACCGTATCAATTGGTTAAACACTGATTTAAATTTATACGGTTTATAAATAAACTTACACTGTCACTTAGGTACGGGATATCTTCAATTATTGTGAGCTCCCGATATTTCGACGGTGTTGCAAGCGCCACGATCCCGGGATGACCACAATAATTCATATTCACGGAAGACGGAGTAAGTGACAATGAAACCTAAATTGGTTATAATAGGTTTGTCAATGAATAAGTTTTTATTTGTTGAAACATGGTTGAGGTAGGTACATTACATGAAACATTGCATGCAAGATAATAATGGGATACAGAAAAGTTCTAACATGTTCAGCCGCATATCGTGGCGTACAAATTGGTAAGAAGAGATGGTGCATTAATCGGGATATTATTCATAAAAGTTACATATCATCACTATTCATAAAAAAAAATAGGTATAATTACAATAAATTCAATAAACATATTTTTTAGAAACAATTCAATGTCAAAGTAGTCATTAAATTAATTGGTGAAGGAAAACTGTACTCATTAAGAAATTCATTAGAAGTGATATGTGTTTGTTAATACGTCAGAAGTGATACGTATGTGCTTTTTTGCTGAATATGAGGTACTTCAGCGTCACGCAGCAATGTCCTATTTTCAAACTGTTTGACTCACATCACTTATCATTTTTACTCCAATCCCATCTCATTATCTAATTACTAATATATAAAGTTTGTAAATCAATTGACCTTCTCGCTAATGGTGGTATTGTTCGCAATGTTTGATCAAAAACTTAATCCAATCATTTGGCCAACATACGTCCATCATGCAATCTTAACAAATATTGGACCAGATCAGTATTTTATTTTAATTTTCATAATAATTTAGAAGCGTTTTCGAGTATTCTTTGTGTTTGTTCAAGTTGGAATAATATTA
This sequence comes from Cerastis rubricosa, assembly GCA_949152445.1. Taxonomy (NCBI): domain Eukaryota; kingdom Metazoa; phylum Arthropoda; class Insecta; order Lepidoptera; family Noctuidae; genus Cerastis; species Cerastis rubricosa. Next base: position 611,498 of record OX424546.1, read on the forward strand.
AGTTAATAAAGATTGATTAATGTTTGTGATTCTATAAGGAAAATTAGTATTTTGAGCGATTTGATACCTGCATAACTGTTGATACTCAGGCTTCTATTTCATTAATGATAAGATGTATGTTTTTGTCCTCTTTATTGTACAAAACTCTAACTAAGTTACAAACCAGTTGTAAAAAAAACTTCTGATCCTTTATGATTCGCATCGATAGTATAAAAAAGTCATAAAATTGTATTCACCATTTTTATCGCGGCGTCTATAGACTCGTTAAGACCTAGAGGTTTTGGACGCATTGCACGTTCCAGCTGTCTTGGTCGTCCGTCCTCTCGAACAATTTTTTATCATGGCGACCATTTTCAAAAGAGAGTAGTTGGCTGGTATCTCTTGTGCTTGGGTACACAAGAGATATTATAGTGGACTGACACTTTCCCCGATGATGTCGGAAAAAACTAAGAATTACAATAATAGGTAGACCATGCGTTTCATAAGAAGAATAGTTAGTTCTAAGTGCAGAAAGAAGAGCGTTGTGAAAGGCTCATTAAATCAAGCTGACAAATTCTTGAAATAATGGTCCCTTATATCGGAAATTGCAGCAAAAAAAACTATGAAAACATTACAAAAAAATTCCGGCTTGTACTATAAAATTAAGGAATAAAATCCGAACAAAAATGGACTGAAATAAACGAAGACTATATTGACCAAAAATATTACTTTTTTTCTGTGGGTAACTAAAGAAAACTTCAGTCATTTAGTGCCATGATAGTTTTGTATATCTAATTAATATAATGTGTGTAGACCGGAAACTTTTGGACCTTACCAAGTATTTCTATTTAAAATAATTGGTTCTAAGACGAGCTAAATCGTTAATAGGGAACTTTCTCCTCCAAAAGCTGAATATAATAGTAATCGTATTGAATGCAAACAAAAACCGCTCACGTTATAACATACAAAAGTGCTTTTCCACTCGATTAAACTAATCGATGTAATCGAATCAATGATACCGAGTTATCGGATACCATTCATTCGATATTGTTATGTTTTATTCTTCGTGTTACAAAGATGAAAATGTTAATTGTATCCTCGAGCTCGTAAAACAAAAAATACTTTTTATTTTATCTGTTTTCAATTTAAATGATTTTCAAAAACATATTCATAATAGGCTCTTCAACAGTGAATATATACTAAAGCAGTCTTAATTATTAGTGCCTTGTATACTTAAAGAAAAGCGCAATATGCACTGCGGAGCATAAAGTATTACTAACACATTTTATAAGTAAATAAAACCAAGACTATATTTTGAAAAGCAGACACTTTATCAATGTACCTTATTAATTGTCAGACAAACACAATAGCAATTTTGATGTTTTTTCTATAATAGTCTATATTATGTAGTTCCATTTGGATAAACGATTCAATAAAAACTAAACGGCTACGCATGGGTCTACGCCGCTACGCAATTGTGCTACGACGCTACGCGGTGCTACGAAGATGATCTAATGATCTATTTTGCGTTTTTTTTTCTGGAATGTAGTCTTGGACAGTCCCATTGTTATGTGCAACACTATTAAATCGTAGTCAAACATCAAAATCAGTGTTCGATAGGTATTTGTTTTAAATATAAATTTCGATTGTATTTTCGTAAAAGGTCGGGAAATACAAAGCATTTATTTTAATACTAGCTGCTGCCCGCGACATCGTTCGCGTCGAAATTTAGATGTTTCATTTAGGGATAAAAAAAATAGCCTATGACCTTCTCGAAGATATAATCTATCTCCTTGCCAAATTTCATAACGATCCAGTAAGCTGTTTAGCCGAGAAAAGGTAACGAACAAACAAACAAACAGAGTTACTTTCGCATTTATAATATTAGTATGGAAGTATGGATAGCCGATCCGAGTTTGTCATCGATTTCAATGAACAATAATTATCATGTCACAACAAATTATAAAAGGGTTGAATAAACATGAAGTACCTACCTATTGAGTGAGACCTTAATAGAGGCAGTTTCTATTATAAACGAATACAATAGTATATGCCATATATTATTGTATCGGTTTCTTCTAGGCAAGCGTACTCCCCTAGACCGCTTCACATCAGGCGAGTTGCAGCCAAACACAAGTCAATTTTGTATTAAGAAATGACATATAGCTACAGCGTGTTTATTAACTTAGCGTTTGGTGATCTTGTGATAGACAGGTTAAAATTCTAAAGGTCTCTAAGAGTTCTGCATCTTAGTTTGGATCTAGTTTTTGCGGACTGCAAATTAACATTTTAATCACTACATAGTATAAAACAAAGTCGCTTCCCGCTGTCTGTCTGACCTTAAGTATGCATAGATTTTTAAAACTAAACAACGGATGTTGATGCATTTTTTTAATAGTTATAGTGATTCAAGAGAAAAGTTGATATGTATAATAAGTGCAGAATATAGTAGAGAAACACTGATAATTTTAGAGGTTTTTAATGTGGTGTCTCTTACGTTGCAAACGCTGGCTGAACCCTACGAGATAGATCAAATAATGTACTACAGTATTTTAGATCCCCTAAGAGATAGACACATACCATCGCAATTTTTTTGTAGGTACACCTTAAAAAGGTGTAACCATTTTTTATCCTTGACTTTTTACGAGAAATAATGGCTTATTTACGAAGTGATTTTAAGCAATACAGCCTTAATCCTTATCCAATTAAGTACAAAAATACATTACATTAAATACATTGTGCATTTAATATATATCAATATGGCCTTACAGTAGTGCACCCGTGCGAAGCCGGGGCGGGTCGCTAGTAAATAAATAAATAATTTATTTCAGATTCATCCTATGATTACATTCATAATTGTAAGGATTCCTGCAGTGGTACGGCTGATTCCATAGCTTATTTCTAAGCTAAACAGTATATCTTTTGCGTCGGCACTTTTAAAACACACACAATCCATAGCCAAAATAATCACTACATTTTTTTCTAAAACTAAATTTTAAAATCCGACCAGTTAGTAACAATCCACGGATCGTCCAAATGTTTGCTCACATGTTGGGTTACATGACAAATGTTGGCGACGCGATGTCGTCATTATGACAATGGTGACGTAACATGATAGGCAGAGGGACACATGGACCACTGGTTATGGGTAATGTTTTTTAGGGATATTGTGTAATGGGAATGATACGGAGATGTAATTAGGGTGCTTTAAATAATTGGTTGACAGTTGTTTTGTGTTACGTCCAATTTTTTACACGACTAATTAGTATGGTTGTCTGTAACCTAAAACTGCCACTTTTCCATTTAGTTTGAAAAGCTTATTTTATTCCTCATTATACATCGCACGGTCAGAACGAAAATAAATGAACTCATTTGTAACAAAATATAAATTAAAAAAAAAACAAAATACATAAAAAATAAATTTCGTGTTTGGTTACTTTTGTTCGGGTATGATTTTATCAATAACCTAATAAATGCATTTTCAGTGACCTAATAAATAATATTTGTTCCCAAAATAGTAGATCTGTCACCTAAATTGAATCATCAAATAATATCAAAACGCTTACCTAAATATTAATTAAGAATTTCTTGGAAATAATATCAATTATCAAGTAATTTTATTAGGTTTCAAAATAATAGAAGTGTCACGAAAATTGAATCACCAAACAATGTAAAAATGTTTGTATAAAAACTCCAAACCACAGCTCCAAACTATAGTTGACGTAGCCCCGCTACGCGGGGCTCCTGTTTTTGTCTGCAGGGTTTAAAGTAACCTAACACGAAGGGAATGGCGGGGTCTTATTTCGCTCGCTCCGCTCGCTCACTAGACCTCGCCATTCCCTTCGAACCTAACCTGTCCGAGTCGGTGTGCCCAATGTGTCGTATTAGGCATCTCTTCATAGAAATAAGGAACTAATCTATTTATTTGGTGACAGATCTACCATTCTGAGCATAAAGCAAGTATTTAAGTAATAAAACTATTATTATAAGAACGAAGTTTATATTCATCTAATGCACTACAATTTTATTGGTAATCTATCTCTTATTTTACACATATATCAACATTAATTTGATAATTCATACCTGGGAACACTCTTTGTTTATCTGAGAACGAAAATATTTCGTGGCGATAGATCTATTTATTAGGTGATACAACTTGATGACAAATATAAATTTTGGTGACAAGAAATGTAGTTCTCCTTTTGTTCTCAGTGTGCGACATAATGTTTTGGTAATAATCTTTAAGAAGTATACTTGTTTTTATTTAATAACAGATAAAAAAAGAAATATGTAGAAAGTCTAGTAACTTAAAGTGAAACCCATATTCCTCGATATTATTTAGGAGATGAATCTGTGTTTTCGTCAAATGTAGAAAAGTACGATATTAATCCACATTAGGGCTGCCATACGCGCCGGACGTCCCGGTACACCGGGACATGAATGTGTCATTAAGTCATTTTGTCTCGTTTTAAAAGTAAGGACGCTTTTAGTAGACCACGAATTTATCAAAACGTGTATTTTAATTTAGATGACGGACGTATCTTCTTATTGTGAACTAGCTGGGCCCGCGACTTCGTCCGCGTGGAATTTAACAAAAACGTTATTTCTTTTTTTTGTAAAATAAAAGTAGCCTGAGTTACTCCTTATTACATTAGCTATCTGCCAGTGAAAGTCCCGTCAAAATCGGTCGAGCCGTTCCAGAGATTAGCCGGAACAAACAGACAGACAGACAAAAATTACAAAAAAATATATATTTTGGTATATTTAACGTATATAGATTCTCATGCATGTAGTAAAAAGCGGTTATTTTAATATTAGAAACAGACACTTCAATTTTATTTATTTGTATAGTGGTTACGCCAACATGGTGTTTGCGTGTAATTTACATAAAATAACTGTAACACTTGACGTTGGACATTTGAACCGACTAGGTACGTAAAAGGGTTGGCGCGCCTGGTAGAAAGTGTTCGGCAATCACTCCTTGGGCTGTGTTCCTGCCGAGGAACACGAAGCTCAACCAGTATGAAGTTGTACTGGCCGCATCGCATCTCGTGGCTATATTCATGTTACGAGAAGAAAAAAGCAAGATGGCGATTGCGTAAAGGAATCCCTGTGCCTCGTGCTGTCCGAAAAACTGTTCTTCGGAAACGATCGATCTCTGATCGTCGGTGTGCCGTGTTATAGCACCTCCAGCTAACTTATTGCTGAGACCGCATCATCGCTCTAAATAAACCCCGCGGGTCCACTGGCCCATCAGAGCTTTTTTTGGACTAACATTTTTGAACTATGAACTTCGGTGTGTGAAGTGGGAATTGAGTGCAGTTTGAAGCAGTCCCTCTGGAGCTGATCGCAGACGTGGCCAGCCAGGTAAGCCTCCCTAAGTAGCGAAAGGTTTCCTTACTGTTCACCGTCAAGCTGTTAACTTCTAGAACATTATTTGCAATCAGCGCCCCTCCATTTTGAGGTTCCGCAGCGTATCAGTTATCATCAAACGTTAAACTATACGCACCATTATGGTCCATACGAGCCTGGATAGAATTATCCAATATAGCTATAAAAATCTAGAAATTATTTACAAAAATTGCATATCGTTTTTAGGAAACTCGACCTTATTGCGTTACACGTAAGGTCTATTATCATCAGCTTTCTATAACGAAGTTCCCGTAACATTTCATATTTTTAGTTGTGTAATCACAGTATTAATACTAAATCATATCGAAAATCATATACATAAATACAATTACAGTGATTTGTGTCGTGAAATAGGGTGTTGTCTAAGAACTGCGCGTTATAAGCCAACATTATTGGTTCAGCGGGTAGATTCGTGGGTTGTTACATACCGCGTCCGTCATGATAAAACGATCATTGTAGGTACTTTTGTTATAGATTGACTTAGTTTAATAAACTGAAGTTTTGTAAGTAAATGTTATCCTATTAAGTCGCCTCGTATTGTACGAGTATTTAATCGCAATACAGTCCACTCCGCATTTGATTAAATTATTGCAATTTAGTTAAATTATTCGCAATATAAACTATTTTATTTATGTTAAGATTACAACAATTTTATTGTTCATCTACACCGCACTTACTTAGCGCTGGTGGAATCGGATAAGTTATTTCTGTATTACACCTACGTAAATGTAAGTTTTCGCATGGTTGGATATTATTTCCATACCTACTAAAACTAAAGTTGTTTTTTGAACTTTGGTTTATTAATTCCCTTCACCTATAAGTTTTAGGTACACACTCTTGTGCATTCCGGTTTGTTTGAGTTACTGCTAGGTAGGTACTTTAGATATGTCGGAGTAGTGATTGCGTACCTATTGTTTAATTGTGTTCATTTTGTGGGTCTATCACTTAAGCGTTCCATTAGGGTTCCGCGGGCTCAGACAAACGTTGGTTCCGTACACAATTATTTAAAACTGTTTATTATTTTTAAATTCAGTTGTTTATCGCACCTGGTTGCCATTTTTTGGTACTAGGTTTCCATAGGTCAGGAAAAGTGGTTCCTACCTATTTTATTGTTTTTACCCGATCAAACATTTGTTTCTCTTGTTTGATTCACAGTTTTCGTACTAGCTTGTTAGGGTTCCGTGTTCTGGGATTTATGTGGGTTCCGAATTGATATTTTTGTAAATTTGTACTTTGAGTTCTATTGTATATTAAAATGGAAGAATTGCAAAATAAACTAAAAATGTATGAGGGCAAACGCGCCGCATACTTTGCTCGCACACAAAGGTTATTTGATTCTATAATAAACCTTAAGACTGAAAAATCGCGGGCCACCTTTATTGCGCAAGCTAACATAATCGATCTAATTCGTACCGAATTCATAACTGCTATTGATAATATAAACATTATTTCATTGAAAATTAATCCAACATATGAGGTTAATTACAGCTCATTGTCTTCGTTTGACGATCTTGCATGCGAAATCAAAAATGTTTTGAGTTCCCTAACCACAACAAAAGAGTCTCCTAGCTCGAATCAGGCAGGAGCTTCGCATATCAAAATACCTCAAATCGAATTACCTACCTTTGATGGTGACATTCAGAACTTTCCGTTCTTTTATGAGACATTTAAACGGGTGATTCATACAAACCCCGATCTCTCGGATTCTGATCGCATTCATTATTTGTTGGGTCATCTCAAAGGCAAAGCCAAAGGCGTGGCAGCCGGTATTGTTCCTGCTGCAGAAAATTATCGTGTTATCTGGGACGCGCTTATCGCTAAATATCAGGACACGCGCGCTTTAGCCGTTAATTATTTAAATCAGCTGTTTTCTTTAAAGGCAGCTGGTTCGTCGCCCGCTAATGTAGAAAAGGTTTTTGATAGATACACCGCTATTGTGGCTGGACTCAAACAACTAAAAATCGACAACTTGTCTGATTTTATCTTTATGTACGCGGGTCTTAAGTTAGTAGACTCCGACATCGCAAAACATTACGAAATGTCGCTTCGCACGTTAAAGGATCCTCAAAGCGTCGACTACGATTATTTCGTGAAATTCGTACGAGAACAGGTAAAAATTCTTTATCGCACCGCGCCGCAGAAGCCTGAGCGCTCGACTGCTGGCGCCGGCGCTAATGCTCCCCCCGCACCTTCTAGCAGGGTATCGCAGGTGTATGTAGCTACGTCACCTAAATGTTCGCTTTGTCAGTCGGCGCACACAAATTTATATAAGTGTAGTGCTTTTTTAAAATTAAACACGAATGACAAATTTAAATATATAAAAGATAACCGTTTCTGTGGTAATTGCCTTAGTAGTCAACACACAGTATCTAAATGTCAATCAACATTCTCGTGCAAGAAATGCAACGGTAAACATCATTCTCTGTTACATTTTGATCAACCGCCGCCTCCACAATCGGTACCCGCCCCTGCTGTCGGCGCCGCGCCGTCTGCCAGTGCCGTAGACCAGACCCCGGATCAGGAACGCGTTTCATTGTGTACTCATTCGGCTTCGGCTCATAATAGTACTCGCACTACGGAGGTTTTAGCTACTGCGAAAGTGTTAGTGGTAGGTAGAAAGGGGAAGGATGTTGTTGTTCGCTGTCTATTGGACCCGGGTTCTCAGAAGAACTATATTACCACCCGATGTTGTCGTATGCTTGGACTACCAATACGTGACGATTCTATAATCACGGTTAAAGGTATCGGTGGTACTTCTCAGTCGGTCCGCGGTTCAGTCGACTTCACATTTAGCTCGCGCCTTCGCGCGCAACCCAAGTACTCGATCGAGGCACTGGTTCTCGACGAGATAACAGGACAGCTTCCATTGTGCCCGATAGATGTCGCTGATCTCAATCATATCGATTCGCATCTATTCGCTGACGATACTTGGGGAATGCCGGGGAATATTGACATCCTGCTTGGAGTAAAGTTGTTTGCTAAGTTATTGCAACCAAGTAAAGTTACCTCGACCGCTGGTTATCCAGATGCATTAGAGACTGTGTTAGGATATATATTTATGGGAGACGCGCCTATTTTAGTCGCTCCTACCGCTACGATGTCGTTTTGCGCGACGTCTTCTTTGGAACGCTGCGACTTGCGTAGATTCTGGGAGATCGAGGAAGTTAAGGCTTCTTCAATCACCAGTGTAGACGATAAACACTGCGAGCAGTTTTATTGTTCTACCATTACTCGCACCCCATCTGGCAAGTATGTCGCTGCTTTGCCATTGAGGACGGACGCTTCTGCGCTAGGAAATTCTTTCGAAATCGCTCGTCGTAGGTTCATTAGCCTCGAACGTAAATTTAAATTGCATCCTAACGTCAAACTTCTCTATGATGACGTCATTAAAGATTATCTCAAACATAACTATATTTCCGTAGTGGAAGGAGTTTTGCCAGGTGAAGTCTCGTTCTATATCCCACACCATGCTGTCATTCGCGAAGACAAGACAACCACTAAGTTACGCGTGGTTCTTGACGCAAGCGCGAAGTCAGACAATGGTACCTCGTTAAATGATATCCTTTACGCTGGTCCCGTTCTTCAAGCGGACTTGCTAAATATCTTATTGAATCTGAGACTCTTCGCTGTAGCCATAACTTCTGACGTTAAAGCTATGTATCTTAAAATAGGGATTCGTCCTGAAAATCGTCCACTTCAGCGAATACTCTACCGCTTTCACGTAGATGAAAATTTAAAGATTTTCCAGTTTTCAGTTCTACCTTTCGGACTGAAGTGCTCTCCCTTTGTCGCGATTCGCACCATTCAACAATTGTGTAAGGACGAAGGGCACCAATTTCCTCTGGCCAGTGAGATACTGAGCCGAGACATTTATATGGACGATATAGCAAGCTCTACCTTTAATGTAGAGCAAGCAATAGAGTCATCTCGCCAACTGATTAAAATATTTTCACTTGGTGATTTTGAATTAACCAAATGGTCAAGCAATAGCGCTGATGTCCTTCAGGCTATTCCCGAGTCATTGCGACTCTCGCACAGTGTCGATCTAAGTAAGGATCCGACCCTGAAAATTCTTGGGCTACGCTGGTTTCCCGACCATGACTATTTCGCATTCCAGGTCAACCCCGATGTTCGCCCTTGCACCAAAAGGAATATCTTGTCGTCTATCGCTCGTCTTTTTGATGTATTGGGATTGGTCGCGCCCATGATTTTGTACGCTAAGTTACTGATCAAGGATTTGTGGCTTGTCAAAATAGGATGGGATGAGGTCCCGCCGAGTCGCATTGTTCGCCTTTGGGAACAATTTCAAGCTGAGTTACCTGAAGTTTCTCAGCTTAAATTCGCACGTCATATTGGCGTTATTGAAAATTGTAAGTTTACCATAGTTGGGTTTGCGGATGCCAGTGAGAAGGCCTACGGTGGTGCTGTCTATGCCCACGTAGTCAAGCCAGACGGTGACATCGTCATCTCACTGGTATGTGCAAAGTCCAAAGTCGCACCTCTTAATGTTATTTCGCTAGCTCGCTTGGAGCTATGCGCCGCACTCCTTTTATCAATTTTGATCAAACGAGTTTTCGTTCTCTACTCCGCCCGATACGCCATTGAGGCTGTCGTAGCGTTCTCAGATTCAACTGTAACTTTGAGTTGGATTCATTCATCGCCACATCGCTGGCACACTTATGTGGCCAATCGCATCGCTAAAATCCAAGAAAACTTATCGTCTGAGCACTTCTTCCATGTCAAGGGATCTGAGAATCCAAGTGACTGTCTTTCTCGTGGCTTAACACCTGCCCAGCTAGTTCATCATCCACTGTGGATGAGTGGACCGCCATGGCTTAAAACACCCCGTCACGAATGGCCCGTGAAGCCATTTGTATCCGGGGAGGTACAAGAGCTGCCGGAGAGGAAGCCTGTGGCTCTACCCTCAGTTACGAAAGCAGACTCTGCTGATATAGATACCAGTTGTCTAACAGAAGACATCCTGTACCATCGTGCGAGTAGGTTTTCCTCTTGGATGAAATATCTAAAGACAATTTGTTTCGTCTATAAATGTCTCAAACGTCTCCCGAAGGGACCCGTTACCGCATCGGATTTGGAGTTCGCTGAATTCGTTGTGTGGCGCTCTGTTCAGCGCATCCATTTCAATTCAGATCTCGATCATATAAACCGCAAACAATTATGTTCAAAGCCAGTACAGAAACTTAGTCCTTTTCTGCATAATGGACTTATTCGCGTTGGTGGACGCTTAGCCAACTCTGAGTTAGACTTTGATTCGCGTCACCCAATTTTACTTCCTCGACAGGACCACGTAGTGAAACTATTAGTTTCCCACTATCATGTCAAAAACTTCCATACAGGTCCGAACTTGCTCCTGTCTCTTTTGAGACAGAGGTATTGGATTCTGTCCGCACGACGTATTGTTCGTCATATAACTTTTAACTGCAATATTTGCTTTCGCGCTAAGCCACGACCGGGTTTTCCAATCATGGCTGACCTGCCGCAGTCACGTGTTGAAGCCGCTCCTAAAGCATTTTCACACACTGGGTGTGATTACGCTGGACCTCTCATGATAACGTCTGTGCGCGGCAGAGGCCAAAGGAGTCGTAAAGCTTATATTTGTCTTTTTACGTGCTTGACAACGCGTGCTTTGCATCTGGAAGTCGCCTCAGATCTCAGCACCGCGAGTTTCTTGTCAGCACTAAAACGCTTTATTTCTCGCCGTGGTCCCATCGAGTGTCTGTATACAGATAACGGCACTAATTTCATTGGTGCTCGTTCTTATCTTCGCGATCTCTACCAATTCTTGTCGCAAGAATATCGCCCCTATTGGGAATTGGCACTGGCGGAACATAAAATAACTCTTAAAACAATCCCATGTAGAGCTCCGCACTTCGGTGGATGCTGGGAAAGTGAGGTAAAGAGCGTCAAAACGCATCTTCGGAAAGTCGTCGGTCAACAAATACTCACTTTTGATGAGCTTAGCACTATGTTAGCTCAAGTCGAAGCTTTGTTAAATTCTCGACCACTCTATGCACTTAGCTCAGATCCGTCAGAACCTACCGCTCTAACACCTGCACATTTCCTTAATACTAAACCGCTTGTGTTTTTACCCGCTCGCGAAGTTACTGAAACACGTTTACACCTTATCTCACGATACGAGTTAACTGATCAACTCGTCCAATCTTTTTGGAAGCGGTGGCGAAATGAATATCTGCACACCCTCCAAACCAGGCATAAATGGAACACTCCATCTAACCCAGCACGGGTTGGTATGGTCGTTGTTTCAATGCAAGATAATGTCATGCCCTTGCATTGGCCCTTAGGTTTAATTACTGAAATCTTTCCGGACAAGAAAGGGATATGTAGAGTCGCATCAGTGAAGGTACAAGGTGGAATGCTTCAGAGCAGACCGATTGTTAAGTTGTGCCCTCTCCCTACTCAGTAAGCATTAATTAGTTTTTTTGTATTTTTAAGTTAGGGTTAGGACAACTTTATGATATAACTAAATTTTCTATATTATGTAACTTAATGTTGTTAGGTTTTCTCGCTAGAGGTAGAGTTTTCGCGACGATATGCAATTATAATATAATTTTCCGTTCTTTGTGTTTGAAAGTAGGATCTTTCAAGCCGGGGAAAATGGTTACGCCAACATGGTGTTTGCGTGTAATTTACATAAAATAACTGTAACACTTGACGTTGGACATTTGAACCGACTAGGTACGTAAAAGGGTTGGCGCGCCTGGTAGAAAGTGTTCGGCAATCACTCCTTGGGCTGTGTTCCTGCCGAGGAACACGAAGCTCAACCAGTATGAAGTTGTACTGGCCGCATCGCATCTCGTGGCTATATTCATGTTACGAGAAGAAAAAACCAAGATGGCGATTGCGTAAAGGGATCCCTGTGCCTCGTGCTGTCCGAAAAACTGTTCTTCGGAAACGATCGATCTCTTATCGTCGGTGTGCCGCGTTATAGCACCTCCAGCTAACTTATTGCTGAGACCGCATCATCGCTCTAAATAAACCCCGCGGGTCCACTGGCCCAACAGAGCTTTTTTTGGACTAACATTTTTGAACTATGAACTTCGGTGTGTGAAGTGGGAATTGAGTGCAGTTTGAAGCAGTCCCTCTGGAGCTGATCGCAGACGTGGCCAGCCAGGTAAGCCTCCCTAAGTATCGAAAGGTTTCCTTACTGTTCACCGTCAAGCTGTTAACTTCTAGAATATTATTGGCAATCAGCGCCCCTCCATTTTGAGGTTCCGCAGCGTATCAGTTATCATCAACCGTTAAACTATACGCACCATATAGATTGAGTTTGCTATAAACCTTTGCAACCAAATCAAATGCATCCAGTATTTGATATTCTTGGTTTTTCTGTACTCTTCAATAACATGGGTGGGTTAACGAGACATCCTTCACTGAAGTTATTCCGTCGCGCCTATTACCTCTATAAGATAATTTCAAAGCATCAAACTCAACAGTATATTTATTTAATCCAATACATTTATTTACCGTTTAAACTAAGCAAACCTCCATCAAATTGGGATGCACGATAGCTACTTGTATTAGTATCGATACATTACATCGATACAAATCGATAGAAGCAGTGATCGCCTTGTGGTGTCACGAGTTCGAACGCAAGACTCTGATTTTTCGGATTCATGTGCGTATTGTATAATTATCACTTGCTTCGGTAACGGAACTCAACATGCCTGAGAGATATTTCTCGACGACATAAAAAGCCAATACAGGCACAGGGGTAGCATGAAAACTCTGTCACCAGGTTAGGAACCAACTACACGATAAATAAGAAGATCGATACAAATGTAAGTATTGTATCGTACTTATGAATGCCTCTAATAATTTAAGCACGTTTTTGTTTTGTTATTCTGTGACTTATTTTGTAAGTAATATGTTTTAAATTAACTGATAATGCAATTTATGACAATTGGGTACGATGCCAATCATGCGATCAATACTTTTGTACCGATCCAAGTAATATATTTGTTTGTATCGATACAAATATCGGAGCTTAAGTTGTATCGATACCGTAAAGTATCGGATCGTATCGTAGTACAACATCACTACCACCAAGTAACATCAACTAATATGAACCTCTTCAAAACATCTTTAGATACCAATACAAGTACTATCCACTCCAGCGCATTGCTCTATACTCCCCTCCCTTTCACACACACATGCAAACCCTATTCGCATCTCTTTCCTCGCCAATCCGATACCATTTATATTTCAAGTGGCACTTGAAACGTATACCTGTCTTTTTCGCTCTTGTGGGGAGTGTATATATCCATCTCTTGTCCACTTCGGTCAACGTGGGATGAAACCTGAGTTTTTATTGTAAAGTATAGGATAATGAGAGCGCAATTTGTATGGGGGTGAAAGGGTTGGCTTTTGATGCTTACAATTTGTGTTTTATTCGTTTAAAGGAAGAAAAATGTTTAGTTGGAGTTTATTTTTAAAAGGATTTTGTAAATACTGGAAAGAGGAGCATAAGAGGGTTAAGTAAAATGCGGGCGGGAAATTATGTTGCTAAGAAGTTGAAATTTAGATTTTACAATTAAATGTTTTTATTTACTGTGCTTTTTCCAACGGTATTGACCAAGTTTACTTATGGCACTTACTGGGGTCTATAAGAGTTAACCTGATATCAATATCATCATTTTCTGCCTAGCCTTTTCCCATCTTTGTTGGGGTCAGCTTCCAGTCTAACAGATATGCAGATGGATACCATTATTTTACATGGAGCGTCTGCCTATCTGACCTCTACATCCCAGTTAGCACTGGGTAATACGATACCCTTTGGTAAGACTGAGAATATGGACTGAACCTAGGTTTTTAAAGAAGTATCCTAAAAAAAAAGCCGGCCAAGTGCGAGTCGGACTCGCGCACGAAGGGTTCCGTACCATTATTTATAAAAACGAGAAAATTATTCACTTTTTTGTATGGGAGCCCCCCTTTAAATATTTACTTTATTCAGTTTTTAGTATTTGTTGTTATAGCAGCAACAGAAATACATAATCTGTAGAAATTTCAACTTTCTAACTATCACGGTTCATGAGATACAGCCTGGTGACAGACGGACGGACGGACGGACGGACAGCGAAGTCTCAGTAATAGGGTCCCATTTGACCCTTTGGGTACGGAACCCTAAAAAGATGTCGGACTTTGACCCTTAAATGGCATTTACTTAATCAAACTTCAAATCTGCATAATGTTAATTTTAACCCATAAAGTCAACACTACGATCAATGACCCATTTGTAAAGAATGTGTTTTCATACATTTAATAATCTACTCGAAAATACTCAATAATAAATACACATTCTCAGAAAACGGTCAAACTTCGTATTATTTACGAGAGCTCTCGAAAAGTATAGAATAACTCAATAATGAGATCTTTTTCAACAAACCTCTTGAACCACTGGCCGGTTATTGAAACCTTTTTATTTCGAGAAAAAAAAACTCAATTCGAATCGCCACTTGAAATCCTTACGTCTTCGGAGCATTTAGCAATGGAATTTCAACCTTATTCGACAGTTTCAGGACTTGAAATTGAATTGGCAATTCAATAATAAAAAGCTAAACATCTTCGCGACAGTTATCATTCCAAATTCAGTCGTATCTATCACCTACAGAATTCAAAATCGATTGAAATATCCCATGATCTGCCAACTATTTTGCAACAAAGAACAGTAAATTCTATAAGAACTAGATAGGGTATGTTTTGGGTTGTGTGCCTGTTTGTCTGTTTGATTCGAGTGGTGCTAGAGGGTTAATGGTTCAGTAATCGACAGCGCCTGGGGGTTGAGTCGCGAGTGTGTTTGATATGTTTACGGAAATAAAGTAACGGTGGAATCGGCATGACAAGATAGTGTTTCGAAAAACAGATTTTTTAATCGGATTTCTTAGTAGCAGCCACAGAGTCTGGATTTGTGACGGGTTGATGACAATAGGCTCGCCCCCTTTTACATGGGACTTAAACATAACTGGCGAAATGTGGGTGTACGATTAGCACCTCTGCCTATCCCTTTGGGGATTACAGGCGTAATGTTATGTTTTGTTTAGCGAATTTCAACGTTTTAATTGGTACAGACAGCGTCAGTATGTGCAAACCCCTCAACACTCCGGCCAAGTAGGCCGGGGGGGTAACCACTTAAAAGAGCTGTGTGTGTACTTCTTTTCTAACCCAATATCTTACCTGACCTTTCATTCTTTAGTATTCTTTGTAAGCGAGGTCACGTACTGCAAGGCAGGGACTGTCTCTATTAAGTATAAACTTCACACAGTCTTTATTTTGGAGCAAAATCCATGTTGTGAAACTTAGTACTATTTTGTGCGAAAATATTGCTATGGTTCTGTTAAAAACCAAGAACAACTTAATTAATTTGGTCATCATCAAAATAAGTAATTAATTTATGATTCATCGTCATCATCAGCTTATAATATTCCCACTACTGGGACACAGGCTTCCTCTTTATGAGGGAGTGGGCTGTAATTTATGATTACTACTAAAAAAATAAAAAAATAATATAAAATTATTTATGAAGTAACGTATCCATAAATTAATTTATCTTAAACTGTCATTACGGGATATTTTCCGTGATTATTAATTATTTTGAGCTCGTCAGTGATAGTGTAAGTTTAGTTATAAACCTAATAAAAAACAGTGAAAACTTAAAACAGTGAATAAATCCATTTTCCTTCAACCAAATTCCAACAAACAAATAAGATCGCTCAATATAACTCTGTGTTCTTGCACGGGAGGAGTTGTTCCCGTTTTTATTAGCGCATGTAACCGATACACGCTACACGATTGATTTATTAAATATTTGTTTTGTAAACGTGATGTGTAGGGGAAAGATGGGCGAGAACGGAGCGAGGTTTGCGAGCTAAAAGAGGTACGCACGACGACCAAGCAAGCTATAAGCACCCAGTTTATACGGATCTCTCTTTGTATGGGAAGTCTATAAAATGCCAGATCATGTTATACTGGAATTTGATGGCTTGATTTGTCACCGTGGGCACAGGCTTTTGATGTGGATGTTGTGTATCGAATGCTTTTGTTAAAGACTTTGAGCGGTTTAGTAGTACTAACGATAGATTGCGAAATAGCACTCATTCGTTTTTCAGAGAGTCTGTCTTGCATTTGGGAAAGTTATTTGAACTAGGAACTGATACCCAAAAGATTAAATTAGAGACCAGCTTGTATGTTTTTTTGACCAAACTGGTAGCGGGCAGCTGTTTGGATTTTTACAAAAATAGACGCTTGGAACTTAGGATTATCATATTTTTAGGGTTCCGTACCCAAAGGGTCAAACGGGACCCTATTACTGAGACTTCGCTGTCCGTCCGTCCGTCCGTCCGTCCGTCCGTCTGTCACCAGGCTGTATCTCATGAATCGTGATAGTTAGGGAGTTGAAATTTCTACAGATTGTGTATTTCTGTTGATGCTATAACAACAAATACTAAAAACAGAATAAAATAAATATTTAAGTGGGGTTCCCATACAAAGAAGTGATTTTTTTTGTTCGTTTTTATAAATAATGGTACGGAACCCTTCGTGCGCGAGTCCGACTCGCACTTGGCCGGTTTTTTTACAATTGATTTAGATTTTCCGTCTGTTCCACAGTGAACTAAAGACTCTGAATTCTCTATTTATTTAAAAATGCACCATAATGTTCACTACTTACTATAGCTAAACAGGGATTTATACTGACTGAAAATGAATTACCAATGAAACTTAGATAGGTAGGGTACCTACACATGATTGATAAATATCTTCGAAACTATGCATTTTTGAACCACCTATTCTAGGACCGTTTGTATTATATTAAATAATAGAATTTAACCCTAGAGTTATGGGATATCAAAAACAACACCTTGTATATATCTTCTCAGAGATGAGCGAGTCCCATCTACACGAGTCCTGACTCGCGCACCCACCTCGTGTAAGCCGACACCTCACCGGCGCGGCTTCCGAACATTTTTATTAAACGGCACTGAACACTGTGACTACGGGAGTTTTTACAATTGATTAAAGCGATCTTGTTACCGCTCGATATTGATGTAAGGGTCCTGTCACACCGCCAGCGAGAAGCGAGAAGCGAGTAAGGCTAGCAACTGTTTGAATAACTTGTTGACTGAGTTCTCGCCAATAGCATGGTGAGCAGTAAACGATCAACTATTAATGTACCCTGTAACCATAGGGTTTCTTGGTTTTTCTCTAAGAGATACGACCAATGCGAACCGTACACCTATCTTTTGACGTGTCATAATGTTCATGTAGGTCTAAGTGTCATGAAATATTTTTATTTTAAGCAGTTCGTGGCGAAGTAAAAGCACGATTGTTCCGAGGAGGGATGACCACACATACCGAATTTCCTCCATGCCTCGGAAAGCACGTCAATTGTAAATCTATGACAGTCGTAAAGTAATCAGCGGCGGTATCGTGTTATCCTTACCCAGTACTAACTGGGTTGTGGAGGTCCCTCCATGTTAAATCTTTGGGACCCCTACAGTCTTTTGTAGGTTCTTTGAGCAAGAAAATAGTCGACAGCAAGTCGCTTCCTCGTCGGCGGTGGATCAGGTGCCTTAGTATGTGTAGAACTATGTTAACGTGGAGTTTCATTATCGGGAGACGTGCGTCGAACTTCCCCGCTTGTAATGTGATCGTGTTGTTTTTTTAGGGGAAAAATCGCTTAGTTCCTACGTTAATAAAAAATATTGCAAGCACTAATAAGGCAGTGAGAAGCCTCTTTAAAAAAACACACCGCTAGATTTTGAGACTGCTATTTTTTAAGAGGGGTCTAAACGTTGACCTTCTCGGTACGGTTCGTCCAAGAATTCATGGTCGCTCAGCGAACTATCGAGCGGGCTATTCTTGGAGTCTCATCCGACATCGCATCCGCAACGAGGTGATCCGCTGCCGTAGAACTTACCGTTGGGAAAGAAACGTAAGGGTGGGACGCCCGCAGGCTCGGTGGAGCCACGCAGGGTAGCTGGTGGCAACTGGATGAGAGTTGCCGAGAATCGAGGTAAGTGGCGAGCGATTGGAGAGGCCTATATCCAGCAGTGGACTGCTGTAGGCTGATGTCAATATTTTGAGACAATTTTTTTTTTCTGATACTTGGATTTGTCATTCTTGCTCACTGGGTCCACAATAAGTTCAGTTTTCTTGTTTTCTCTCGAATTCCAAGTCATGATTTTTGTTGATTACTGGTTTGGATACTTAAGATAAGATAAATTAAAATAACAGTGCCCAAAAATTTAACTCTCCAATCACCAGTCGAGCACACAGGGACACAGATCTAAACACTACCACAGATAATCAATTACTAATTAACAATCGTTTGAAGTGACAGTGTCAATCCTTATCTGATGACGTTCCAGGGGTCGCGCTGTCACTAACAATGACGTTTGTGATGACATCAGTTACATGGAAACTATTGTTTGCGTGTTTAGGGTAGATAAGTACGGTCACAAGTAACTCTTGAAGTTATAGAACCTACCTAACTGCCGTGAAATAAAGGTGGTGTTTTCAAGCCAGTTACAGCTTGGCAAAAAAGAGTCTGACGTGGTGACAGTTGGAACTAAAATTTGTACTGGACATTGAAGCCTTCTACATGGTATTTGCGTAGCGTCCGAGGGACTGAACCACCCATTTGGAATTGGGATCATTTCCCTAAAAATAACAAGTATCAAAATCTGTTGAGTTGTAGTATTACGGGTTGCCACAGTTGCGATACTGGCGTCCTCATTTATTCTCTTTTTTGCCAAGCTGTACGTTGTTTCTCAGGGAGTTCGTCGAGCTTCATTATCTCGACGCTTTTCTGCTGTTAGCCACTGTTGATTCAGCCTTTCTAGACTTGCAGTGGTTTGGGAATAGCGTGGCGGGCTTGACCCAAAAAAGGGTACAATGCCAGCCGTAGTTATGTTTTCATAAACCTCTAATAGTCTATATAGATATTTTAAGCTTACAAATATCCATTGAGAGAGGAGCTCGTGGCTAAAATAATAACAGCCGCGCCGATCTTTGACAGTCTTTACGAGTAGTTAAGAGACCAAAAGTCTGACATCCGGTCTTACCAATGGGTATCGTATTACCCAGTTACTGGGTTGTGGAGGTCAGATAGGCAGTCGCTTCATGTAAAATACTGGTACTCAGCTGCATTCGGTTAGACTAAATGCCGACCCCAAGTTATTTTGGGAAAAGGCTAGACAGATGATGAAATATCCATTGAGAAAAAATCGCTGATGATTCAAAACTTTTTCGAATCATTTACAAGAACTAGATTCATACCAGCCCCCGTATTCACAAACGCTCGGTTTCGATTTCGATTCGGAAAGTTGTATGTCTATCTCGCTCGCTTTCGTTATGCCAAAACAAGATAGACATACGACTTATCGAATCGAAATTGAAACCGAGCGTTTGTGAATAGGGGGCCTGAAGAAACGTTAACAGTCTCACAATATTCCAACATATTGACAAACGTGTCTCTCCAACCAGCGCTCCTATTACAAACTTCAATATATATCACCCCTCAACAGACAACACGGTTGCTTCATACAAAATACAATCCACTTTAAAAGTATTAATACAATTACCGTCTCATATTAAACCCGTAATATATCCGTATACAGGGTGGTTCACCGGCAGATCATTCATACAGGGTGACTACTTTGTTGAAGGACACAATGACACTCGGGGCAATATTAAATACTGAACTGTAATTTGATTTGGATATTAGTAGGGTTGTTACTCTGTTGTTTTTTGTTAATATTTTCTGGTTGGTTTGTTTTGGCCCACGACATTATAAATTGAATATACAAAAAATTGGCGAAATAAAAACCTTAATTAATATGACGACACGGTGATTTTAAATGATGATGTGTGATGATTAAATACTAGCTTCTGCCTGCGACTTTGTCTTTATCAAACAAAAACTTATCGCGTGAAAATAAATTAGCTCACTCGGTAATAATGTAGCTTTCCAACGCCGAAAGATTTTTTGAAATCGAATGTGGGTAGTTTCGGAAATCACCTCCTAAATCTAAACTTACAAACTTTACCTCTTTTTAATATTAGCCAGGGTAAGAAAGAAGAGTTACCTGAATATTCTGAAATAGCCGTAGAACAATATAACTTATTTTTCTGATTTTGAACAAAAATCAGAAAACGACTTCAAATAAGAGAAAAGCTTGATAACATACTTTCATTGTTAATTCAAACAAATTCGTGACAGGCGTGGCTACTCCTAAACAAAAGAAATAAATTCAAATACTCTAACCCCCGCAGTGCCAACCCTGCCGAATAATTGCATCCCAATAGAACACTAATTCCTCAATCGAATGTATAACCACATCACTAACCATCACCCCAAAAACCAACCCTATATCTACACAACAAAACTCAATTTGCACCAGCAAACTTAATAATAGAGATCGCCAACAATTGGTTTTATTGTTACCGCCCGCCGATTCAAAGTTACTCCGTTCAGACTGCAATAAATTTCGAACAATTTTAAACTTTACTAAAATGGGTATAAAGTGTAATTTAGTTTGATTAATGGGGGGTAGTAAATTATAGGTGTCGGGTACAATCGTGGCGGGTAGTCAGAGTTCATTCTGTATTGCTAATCACTTGAGAATGGACTTAGTTCGGGGGTACAAATGAAGGGTCACGTCGTAACTCGTAGCGGGGGTGTTTTTATTAATTTTGCAGTCATTTGGATATTAATATTGGATAAAAGAGGGTTGGCTGTTTGTATGTGATTAGGAATCGACAAATGTTGAGTTATGGTCTGACATGATGAGGTCATGATTAATAGGCGGGCTTAGAACGAGGATTTTAATGTTAACAATGGATACGTATGTTCATACAGGAACATAATAGAGAGTAAAATTAAGCTAGGGCAACCTACCTAGTTGCCATGGGGGAAAAACCAGGATGAGGTTGACATAGGATCGTGGAGATGGGCTCCAGAAAAGAGAGGCATATACACAGTAGTGGGTGAATTCAGGGTCTGGATGATGATGATGATGATGAACCTACAAGGCTATTTAAAAAAAAGAAAATAAATCCCATTTAATAAGTCTATTTCCTCTAATGACCATCGAAATCAAGGAAATAACCACGAGAGGAGCGGTGGCTCGACTTACGAGCAGTAAGCGGTGGGTTCGAACCCAGGCAGTGTGCAATGTGTAATTTATTTCATCACCGCTGCCCACAAAAACGGTGAAGGAAAACATCGTGAGGAAACCGGCATGTCCTAGAACTAAAAAATCGAAGACATGTGACATCTACCAACCTGCACTTGGCCCGCGTGGTGGATTACAGCTCACTCCCTCTCATAGAGACGAGGCCTGTGTCCCAGCAGTGGGAACAACATAGGCTGATGATGATGATGATGAACCCCGTTTTAAGTAATCTTCATGATAGTAGTCAAGTTATTTTAATAAAAAAACTTCTATAGCTAAAAATGAGCAAACCCTTAAAACACTTACAAAATAAACAACCACAAAGTGAAACTCCACAAAAGGTTTAAAAACAAGAAATATTTAACAAAACTGTTCACTAATTACTTCATAATAACTCAAATGTAGGGGTCAGTAATTAGCAGCCACTTGAAGTTTATTTTTGTTAAATTGCATACAAATTGGACGGAGGACTGTTGAGAGCTTTTACGTATTTACTGTTTGGAGAAATTCTGGTATTCAGCTGCATCCGGTTAGACTGGAAGCCGACCCAGACATATTTGGGGAAAGGCTAGGCAGATGATGACTGTATGAGGATAGACTCTTTGATGATCGTGGACTTTTAGAAACATTTTTTGTTGTGGTTTTCGTTTTCAGTGGAAAAGTCGTTGAAAAGAGGAACATATTTGCAATAGAGTGATATTCGAAAATGTCGTGAGGAAACTTTTGAGTATAAATGTGGATCATCCACATTCATACTCAAAACTTTCCTGACGATTTCCTGTAACAGTAGAGGAAGATCAAAGAAACGATGGATCTACTGTGATATGGTAATAAAGGAGGTATCTCATGAGATGACAAGTAATAGAGAAGTATGGAAGAAGAAGACATGCTGCGCCGACCCCAAATAAATTGGGAGAAGGACAAGAGAATGATGATAATGATGAGAGTGATATTACAGTTAGTAGTGCAATCCATACAAATAATTTCGCCAAATATGTAGACCAAATATGTCAGCCTATTGAAGTGAAATTCGATGTTTACTGAAGCTCTAGCGGAGTTTATGTCTAGTTTTCACCAGATGCTAATTTTATTGAAATTATATCTTATTTTTGTGGTAGATACTCACACTGTCGCTCTAAAGTCAAATGATTAAATTATGCCCTAAAATACTATTGAAAATGCATCAGTTGTCGGAGGAAAGTTTTGATTATGATTGTTGATGGGTATAAGAGTAGAGGAAGACCAAATAAACGGTGGATAGACTGTGTGAAGGATGATATGGCAAGAAAGGAGGTGTCTGATGAGATGACAAGTAATAGAGAAGTATGGAACAAGATGAGCTGCGCCGACCCTAAAAAAAATGGGATAAGGGCAAGAGAATTATGAATAATGCAAACTGTTATGGTCCCATAGTATAAATAGTGCATGAGAGTGCCGTTTTGTTTATCTAGTTGATATGTTAATCTTTCATCATCTACTGCTTGCAAGCCTATTACTTTTATTTTCAAGTTTGTTGCAAGTACTTTTGAACCCAATTTTATAACAAGTGAAGCCTGCAGCCAAGCCATCCCTTTCCCGAAGTAACACAAATGAATAGTAATGGTAGTGGCGTACAGTCAGGGCCAGCGTTCACTAAATCTCCCGCACAATAGGCGCGGCCGGGCGACGCGCGACGACGCGGCGCGGTGGCATTGTGCCCAGTGAGTTATAGCGACGACTGTACACGCTATGTTTCGCTGACGGTGTAAACATTATGGCTGTTATTATGTATTTATATCATTGTGATGTAGTAGCATATTTAGTTGGTTCTTCTTCTCTTCCATTTGGCTCTATCCGGTTTACAGTGCGTTGTTTTATTTTCCACGAGCATACCAGAGATCACACTAATTCTACTAATATTATAAACGCGAACGTTTGTAAGAATGTATGTTTGTTACTCTTCCACGCCAAAACTACTGAATGGATTTGGATGAAATTTGATAAATAGATAGCTTATACCCTGGATTAGCATATAGGCTACTTTTTATGACGGTCTGCGTGGGTGAAACCGCGGGGCGCAGCTAGTATTATAAGTGCGAGAGTTTGCGATGAAGGACGGATGCATGTTTGTTACTGTTTCACGCAAAAACTACTGAACGGATTTGGCTAATATTTAGCACACGGGTAGTTGATAACCTGGATTAACACATACGATACTTTTTATCCCCGTTGTACGATTCTGTGGGACAATAACCGAGCTCCACGCGTGCGAAGCAGCGGGCGTTGGCTAGTCCTAGATAAGTGGAGTTTGTAATTTTACAATTACCTTCAACTTGACATTTGACATTTGTTTTCGGGAGCTTATGTCAATCTAATACGTTTTGACTTTTTCATCAGCGTTATTGCTCCAGAATTTGCCTTTGTCTAGGTCCCCAGTAGTTCCTTTATTCATTTTCTTATCTGTTTTGTGATTATTTTTTGTCTAATTTATGGGCAGCTCCGAAATGCTTACTATTTACATTCTGAGTGTAGTTTCCTTTTTTATCTTTAGTCATTTATCTATTGGTGTCTGCATTTTCTGGATTATAGCTGATCCAACCCTACATTGGTTTTATTGAAAATATCTAATATTCAACTAGAGTCTTCAAGAAAGCTGCTTATTGTGAAGATAATAGAAACTTGAGTTTTTAAATAAGGAAAGATGATAAGGAAGTTAAACGGATAGTTATTAGATCAGCCTTAAAACTGAATGTGGTCCGGGGGCCTAAAATGACCGCAGAAGCAAAATAGGAAAATAATATGAATTACGTAACAATTCGTTAAATAATCACAGAGTGACCATTCATAATTTAACTGCGTCTGCGACCATTTAAAGAATAAACAGAACTTGCAATTTAAAATGATAATAATTATGAGTGATCCATTTCTTCCTTAATGGATTGACTGTGTATTGGATGATATGGCTAGAAAGAAGGCAGAGAAGAGAAAGAGAAGTGTGGATGAAGAAGACATGGATCCCAAGTAAATTGGGATGAAGTAAATGATGATAATTCATCAATAGAGGCATCTTCTATGGACTTTACGTAGAAAGAAAAAAAATGAAAGACATATAACAATCACCCGTACTGGGCTCGTGTGGTTGATTTTATATTACTCCACATAAGGAGAAAGCCAGTTTCCCAGTAGTGGGAAAAGCTGATAATGCTTACGCTACAATGTTTCATAGACACGAAAATTTATTCGAATGTGTCCATAAACTAGATTCAATAATCGTGCAAATGGACTCCGACTATAAAGCACCGTATATCGGCCAGTACCACGCTCCAACAATAGTTGCCGCAACGCAGTGACATAATTATGCACACAATACAATGCAGCTTTTGTTCGGGCCACCGGCCAGTGTTATAAGCAGACGCATAAATCTACGCGAAACATTGGCGGAGTGTCGAAACATGCGCGGTTATTGTACGGAGGAGTTTGTTGTTTGAATGTGGAATGGTCGGAAACCTTGATGTTTGGTCATCGGTTGATGGAGAGAAAAGCGATTGAGTTTAAAAAAATATTATGAAGGTTTTCATGAGAAGAAGATAGTTACAGAGGAAGATAGATACAACTTAGCGTTTTAATTCACTACTCATCATCATCATCATCATCAGCCTATAATGTTCCCACTGCTGGAACACAGGCCTCCTCCCTATGAGAGGTAGTGGGCAGCAATCCACCACGCGGGCCCAGTGCGGGTTGGTAGATGTCGCATGTCTTCGAATTTTTAGTTCTAGGACATGCCGGTTTCCCCACGATTTTTGAGAGCAGCGGCGATGAAATAAATTACACATAGTAATGCGCCAGCCTGGGTTCGAACCTACGGCCTACTGCTCGTAAGTCGGGGTTGCCACCACTGGGCCACCGCTGCTTTCCTTCTACTAATGATCTTATCTAATTAGTAATCTAAACATTCCATAAAATGTTGCCTCAAAACAGTTTCGTCATTGACTAAATTTGCGTCTCAAAGTTTCCAATGACAAGAATATTGACTCAGGTTGAATTTCAATTAGCACGGGGACCTCCCGATTACGTGTCGGTCAAATGTTTGTAGAATTGATTACGTTAAAACTTTAAAGCCTTGTTTCTATAGAATTTACGTAACAAACACTTTAGTAGTTTTTGACCGGTTATGTGTTCAGGATTTTTGAAAAGTCATTGTTACATATTTTCTCTGAACGATCTTCAGGTGCGGTGGTGTTTCAGCGTGGCGATTATGGCAAAACACCCCAAAATGTGAATACGGCGACATTTGGGGGAGGCCTATGTCCAGCAGTGGACGTCTTTTGGGCTGAAATGATGATGATGATGATGATCTTCAGGTTGGACTACCCATTAAATACTGAGTTTCCTCCGTGCCTCTGGAAGCTCGTTAAGCCGTTGGTCCCGGTTGTCATTTATAGACCTTTGAGAGTCGTTATAAGTAGTCAGTAGCCTGAAAGTGAAAACGAGTCTTACCAAGGGGTATCGTATTACCCAGTACTAACTAAATTCAGTTATGGACATGAGATAGGCAGCGGTCCATGTAAAATACTGGTATTCAGCTGAATTCAGTAAGACTGGAAGCAGACATCAACTTAGTTGGGAAAAGGCTAGGGAGATGATAATGAGTACTTAACAGATTTTGTCAAAGAAACTTTGACAAGCCGTTTCACCACTATTGAGTTTATTTTTTGGAAAGATTTATTATCAGTGCACCTCTCTCTACTAATCCATACTTCCATACTAATATTATAAATGCGAAAGTCACTCTGTTTGTTTGTTTGTTTGTTTGTTTGTTTTTTACCTTTTCACGACTAAACGGCTGATCGGATCTTAATGAAATTTGGCAAGAACATAGATTTCAACCTGGGGAAGGACATAGGATATAAATCATCACGCTACGACCAATAGGAGCGGAGCAGCAATGAAAAATGTTGCGAAAACGGAGAAAATGTGACGCAGACGAAGTTGCGCGGGACAGCTATTATATTTCTATTGTACTACTATGTACAACTTTGTATACTGCGCATTGGTTGTCAGTCCGACTATCAATTGAAAAGACGGTCAGTTAAGCAATTGCTCTATTTTGTATTTTAATTGTATGGAACTCAGTACCTATATAATATTTACAATATGCAATTGTTTTATGATCTCCCCTTTTAAAATCCTGCATATGCCAAACATTGTTGATACACAATAAATAAAAAATAAAACCAAAACACCGAATAGCATCATTTACCAGCAGATGTCTATATTAATTCTACTTATATTTCAATAGCTCTATTCATCTCTTTCACACAAACACAAAACACTATTCCCATCTCGCTCACACACATAATGAGATTCAAAATGGCCAGTATTCGCTTTATTGTAATTCAATAAAAGTTGTTTGTATTGTATAAAACTGTTCGTATTATTTTAATGAAATTTTTTCGTGCGAGGGCGTACCTTTTATTAGAAAACACAAAAACGACTCACATTTTTCTTTTCATTCATTTTTTCTTTAAGAACGGTTTACATTGATGATTGTGTTCAGTGAATTGGTTCACTTATACTCAGTGTCTTTTCAATGTAATCGTTTTTTGCGGACGTTCGCGGGTTTCGATTACATTTTAATGGTCGCAGTCGATTTATTTGAATGAGTGTTCACTCGAGATGCTTTTGTGGTTTTCAAATTGACGGATAACGTTCCATTTTTTGAAAATTGAATATAATATTTTTTTTCAAAGTTGATGACAGCTACCTGTTATTTTTTGTTCTACTTACTTCTTTTTATTAATGATCAAAAAAGAGGTCACTCATAAAAAGGTTCGATTTGACTTAGAAATAAATTTATTTGGTAACTCAAGTTCCTATTTACCTCCATCAGTAACAAATCAGCTATTACGAAAAAAGTTTTCTTATTAGTAAGTGGTGTGCTATTGAAGTGAAACAAAATGAACCCACTCACTAAAACTTTTTCACAAAAAAAATAACCGACTCCCGCTCCACTTTCTCCACTTTCTTTCTTAATCTACTTTCCACTTTTTGGTGTTTTTTTGGAAGTTGGTTATTTTTTTTTGTGAACACGTTTTTGTTTCTGTTTCAGTCATGTATCAATTTTACATTGTAACTAGACACAAGCAGTCAGCACATCATTTATACGAAAAAATAAAATGTTCATAAAATGAAAACTACTGGACCAAACTATGTTAAATTTTTATGGGACCAAATGGCAACTATTTCGCATCAAACTAAAGAAGAATCACGTAAATCGGATCATTCGATTGGGATTTTTTTTATGTATGTACACCGATTACGCTGAGATTTGCTCAGCGTAATCGGTGTACATACATAAAAAAAATACCAATCGAATTGAGTACCTCCTCCTTTTTGAAGTCGGTTAAAAAGTCGTACATTCTTTCATTTGCTGACAGACTTTAACCACTGCATGGCAATACTGGCAACAAAGCGTCCAAGAGGCATTTTGCCCAAAAGTTTCTTATCTTGAATCCTTCTAAGTTTGCACTTTGAAAATGTGTTATCCAAACGCGTGTGTGTGAGGGATGAAAGTTTATACAGTAGTACGTTATTTTTGCCGATTTCACCAAAAGTCAAAGTCTTGCACGAAATTTTATCCCTACCCTGCAAGTCTACACAAAACAGCCTACAACCTCCCACCAATAAACCAAACCTATATGTATTAAAACCTTATTAAAAAGCCAGCCGAACCGACTCTCGATACCCCACGTCACCGTTTAAACGTTAAAAAAAAAACAATAACTTGGGCCATTAAATTGGTTCACGCCACTGCGCTGACTTGATTTAATTGCGGCAACACAATGACGGGTACGACTTGTGCACAACCTGTATAAGTGTAGCAGGGAATTTATACATGCTGTATATGGGATTAAGGTGTGATTTGAAGAATCTTTTGTTTTTTTGGGTTAGGAAGCTGATGACTTGGCTCTTATCAATCATCATTGTATTACCTGATGATAAGCCATACCGATGGACATACACACCGCTACCTTGCGAAGATCATCGCTCCATCTACCGAAGCTTATCGATTCGTGATCTTCACACTTGTATAAGTCCCCAACGGGGACCCATCAGCCATCGGGTCTACGGGTAATAACGGCCGGCCCATTGGCACTTTATTTTACTTCATCATCATTTCAGCCCAAAAGACGTCCACTGCTGGACATAGGCCTCCCCCAAGTGTTGCCACATTGACATTTTGGGGGGTTTTGCCATAATAGCCACGCTTGATTATTTTACTTGCTGCTTAGGAATTACCAATTGCAATGGTTTCGTGTCTTTTCTTAGACGTATCAGTTTATCTTATTTGCGGTATCATCATCAGTTCTAACAGCCACAGCTATGGCGCCTTTTTTTCTTTCATGAGTCCCAAAGAGTCCAACACCTTGTCCTCTTTTAGAAGAAGGAAGCGTTTGTTGGTCTTGGATGTAAAGTAAAATAAAGCATATTTAAGATTTATCGTCATAAGTAGTAACTACCAAAAAACCCGTCATATAAAATATTTAATTCCGGTGTCCACCCTATATAAACAGAGACCATTTAAAAACATTTCACCTTCATTTGTAAACCATTATTTCAAGTAAACCCACATTAAAAGTAAAACATCAGTCTGTGTACACCCCACCACTCAGTGTGCACGCTGGTTCGCCTTTTTTGTTCCCCGTTATTGTTTGAACTTTTGTTCTCGACTGTATTATTTTCTCGCAGCGCTGTGTACTTTGAATTACGAAACGAATATGTTTCAGAGAAACGTTCTTTGTTTGTTTTTGACATTCGTCTTTTAAAATTGATTCGTTATTTTTTGGTGGTTCTGGAATAATATTTGAATGTGTTTTGGTTTTAAAAAATGTGTTAACGTAAGCGTCAGTGCGCTAAAGCGTTGGTCAATAACTTCTTTAATATAATGGGTTTTTCAACAACCAACCTTGAATGTATCAGTTTAAGATGCTTTTTTCTTCTTCATCTGATGCCTCTTCGACTGCTGAACTGGTTGGCCATCAACTCAGAATATTACTCCTTGACCTTTGCTTGGAACAGCTCAGCAGCACTAGGTCCATTAGGGAATCTTTCTGTGCAACCAAGACTTTTTACCATAATACTGTTGAAATGCTACTAAATCGACAAGAAGATTAGTAATCGATACTATATCAATGAAAAAGCGAATACATTTTTTATTTTTATTTCTAACCTGTTCCTCTCTTTGTCAACAGTTCAAAAACGCGCACGCATCACAGAAGTCTGCTCCAGTCCATCACCACCCACAGAATCTCCACAAGAGTCGAAGACTCCCGCCCCCACCCCACCACTAGCCACCCCACCCCCTCGCTCGCCCTCAGACCACGAATTGAACGTGGAAGAAGAACTAGAAGAGACAGAACCTTCCCTCACACCTGAGAACCTGTCAATGAAAGAACAAAGGGACGAAGTTCCAGTTAAAAAGGAAGAAGACGACAAATGGGACAACCCTGACTTCAAATACAAAATGTTTAGACGAGAGAGAAAGGAGACCGTGGAAACTGTGACTGAAGATCCTTCTCCATATCAAAAATCACCAGTAGACGTACTAATAAAGGTATTTCCAAGACGCGGTCGGCAAGAAATCGAAGGGATCCTAGCAAGATGCAAAGGAGACGTGGTAGCTGCTATGGAGATGATGATCACCGGCGAAAACGCAAACCCGTACCAAGTGACTCAAGAGTCACCTCCTTATATGCAGTACCAGTCGAAATCTGCGTTCTCACCTTTGTCTAACCAGAGTTTCAAGTTCTCCCCGTCGAGACGATTCCTAACGCCTCCATACAGTGGTACGGGGTACCTACCGACGGTGATCCGACCTCCTCCCGAATACTTGTCTTCGTTCATGCCACCGTCAGAACTGATGTATGGGCGACAGCTACAAGTACCTTCACCTGGGACTTCCCCCACGTCTGATAACACGAATAATGATGGGTTTTCTGATTAGTATGACCTGAAATATTGGACTGTGCTCTAAGAGCTTGGTTTTCGTGCCATCGCATCGTGTGGATCTTCAAGAATTTTCTTAGCGTGATTGTGAAATGATTGTGTACTGGTGCAGTGGGTAAAACTGCATCGTATTTTACTCTGTTTGTTTCTAGTGATAGAGCAGTATATGTTTTACATAATACCCATGTATGTATATAACTTTGAGTTCTGAGATCAAAAATAGACAAATTTTACTGCGTAAGGGGTGCTATACAGATGTTTGAGTTGGCCTCATTCGGCACAAACCAGGACACAAAATATACAGTGGAAGCGACATCAACGCACAAACGGGTTAAAACAATCAGTACATCATACCGAATCGGTCGGCAGGACCAGAAGAACACGGTCACATAGACATTTTTCATCGGTAATTAAACAAAGCTTTATCAGCTTTTTCTTACAAAAGTGCAATAAATGCTGGAAATGTCTGGAACAACATGCGATACCTAAACTGTGGAAATGTCTGGAACAACAGTTTTAGTAAATTTAATTTTAGTTTATCCTAACCGTTTGTGCGTCAAACTCCCTTTCACCAGGATACAGTACAATATCCTTTATTTCAGGTATCTAAGGCCCTTTAAATCACAATAAATATATAAGTATAAAACAACAATTATAAATTAAAAAATACTTTATACAAAAATAACTTAATAACCACTGAACACAAAGTGACGGCGTTGCGAGGTGTCACGTAGCTGGCCGCGGAAACGCCAATTCAGCACAACTTTCAGACAAAACTCTTCCTTGTGGAAGAAACAAGCGACTTGAAATTGGGGTTATGGCGCATCTACAGCTTGCAGGTCCAATGAATGGGTCAAGGTATAATGTGTCTGGATGGGCCGAATCCGACCAACCCGAGCAAGTTTGTAAAGCTCCTTAGAATCTATATAATTATAGTCACGATTGAGCATAATTTTTGATGTGTGATGATTGTCACGGTTGAATAGAGACGAGAAAAAAATTGATTGAAAAATATACATTAATCTTTCCGAAATAAGAAATAAATGAATTCACAGATTTGTAATATTATAACTGTTCTATGTCATCAACAATTTGAAAATATTGTAAATATTTAAATGATTATGCTTGATTATAATAATAAATAGATTTATTTGTAGTATTATTAAATGTACTATTAACTTACTATTTAATAATAATTCAGAATAGTTAGTAGTAGTCTTTCTCAGTAGATTTGTAGGGAAATATAGATTGATTACATTTTAAAACTGTAGCGTGCAACGCTGTACAAAAATGTAAATATTGATAATAATACTATAAGTACTATTAATAATACCCACTCTCTAAATTTGGTTGTAGTTGAGTGTACCTAATAATTATTAAACTATCCCTTTTTGATTACAGTTTTATTTGTAAAAGTAAGATTCTAATGCTCTACTGATATGTTTATCGTTTTTTTAATTTTGATTCACAGTTTTAAGATTAATTCAATAATAAGAATGTAAATAAAATAGAATCGGAATATATATTCGTAGATCTGAGATAAATAACTTACTTTCTGAATATATATAAAACAGTGATTTAATTTTTAAATATTAGTACTATTAAGAGTGTTTAGGCAACTATTATTATTTTCACATACTTTATCGATATAATTATGTACTTAATAATACTAATTGTAATATTTCGATGAAATACTCTCTATTATTTAGTGTTCAATAGTTAGATAATAATAGATAGAGGTAAATGTAAATAATAGTAATAGTGAAATGTTTACCCGTAATATTTAGAGATGATAATAATTATATTGTAATGTAAAATAATAATAAATAAACGTGCTCAATAAATCAGTACATGAATGTGTATTATTTTAGGTAAATAATAACAGCCACTTCAATTATCAGGTTAATTTTCGCTTGCCTAGGTTGATCTGTGGATGGGTAACCACCCATTACATACTGTTGCTCCCGGCTGTCATTTGTAGATCTTTGACAGTCGTTACAGGTAGTCAGTGGCCCGAAAGTATGAAAACCTTTCTTATACCAAATGGTATCGTATTTCCCAGTACTAACTGGGTTGTGAAGGTCAGATAGGCAGCAGTGGCGAAGGGTGAAAATATTGAAAGGGGAAGCCGAAGATAATAATTTTGTTTTTCTTCATCGCATTTTTCAATTTTCGTTTTGATTATCAGCCAACCCGAAAACCCCGAAAATGACACCCATGACGAAAAAAACAGAAATGTACGTCGCGCGTCGGCGCTATTTTTAATTTTGGTGTCTTTATCAGCGACCTCGAAAACCACGAAAATGTCACCCATGCTAAAAGTACTTACCAAAATTTTTCGAAGGATCCAACTTGATCTTTTTTTCATAACTTATGTAATGGAACGATTAAATGCACAAGAACTACATAAAACACTGTATAAAAAATTTAAATATAATATAAAAAACCTTTTTGAAACAAGCTTTTATGAATATGAACTGAAAAGAAGAAAATAAATCTTTGAAAAAATTAAAACGATGTAGGATAATTTTCACAAAAGCTTGTCGCGTTTAGTTTTTATAGCATTTACCACTCACGCGACAAGCTTCAGGTATTATGTTTATTCATAAAAAGTGAACGCGTAAATTTACAAAGTTTCATATCCGTGCTATTAACCGCTGAGGAGACGATCCTGGCAGTAGGATGAGTTCATGATACAAATCGTGATTATCCATCAAATATGAACGTGCATACAAATTTTCTGGTCTGTGCTATTAACCGTTGATGAGTTCCCTTGTGAGAAGACAATCCTGGCTGCGGGATGAGTTAATGATACAAATCGTGATTATCCATCAAATATGAACTCGTATGCAAAGTTTCATGTCTGTGCTATTAAACGTTGAGGAGTTCCCACGTGAGGAGACGATCCTGGCGCTAGGATGAGTTCATGATACAAATTGTGATTATCCACCAAATATGAACTTGTATGCAAAGTTTTGTGTCTGTGCTATTAAACGTTGAGGAGTTCCCTCGTGAGGAGACGATCCTGACTTCAAGATTAAGTTATGTTTGTCATAAGAATGTATTGTTCTTAGAAACAAAGGTGTGTGGAAAATTTCAGCTCAATCGGACATCGGGAAGTGGTTCTAATTTAACTTTCTATACATACAAACATTGTCGTAACTCGATAAACTTCGGCTTACCTAGTCCCTATAAAACGCTGCTGATAGCCGCGAAGTCACGTGCCCGCATCCATACGAATTTAGTTCTGAATTCTGACACCCGAGCTCCGGCTTACTTTTGGCGCCACATGTTGCTTTCTTTGTTGACATGAAAAATGTTTTTTCAATCCGATGTATTTAATGCCTGTGTGTATGTGATAACCACAGGTGTGTACATAATTTACTAATTGACTACAGTAGACACTAGACAGTACGTATATTGCCTTGTTCCCAAAGGTAAGCCGGCAGGAATCGACTTCTTAGGTGCCTTCGGGCCTGATAGGCAGTCTTTCCATGTCAAATACTGGTAATCAGCTGCATTCGGTAGACTGGAAGTCAATCCCAACATAGTTGGGGAAAGGCTAAGCAGATGTTGATATACTCAAGAAATAAGAACCAGAATAATAATATAGTTAATTGTTTGCAAAAATGTCTTGCAACTACCTAATAATTTCTATCTCACGTAATGAAAGCTTACCTTGAAGAGTAAGTTTATTACCTACGAGAGTTCATATAAGCGTTTGACTGCCTCGTTGGTCGCTAGATCGCAGGCGTGACTGCTGAGCTAGGTCCTGTGTTCGATTCCCGGGTCTGGCAAAGTGATATTGGGTGCGTCCATGAGGAATTAGCAGCCGCGGAGTCTGGATTTGTACCCGGTTGATGGCAATAGGTTGGCTCACTATGACATGAGACTTAAACACAACTGGCGAAATCTGAGTGTTCTATTAGGTACACCTGTGCCTAACCCTTCGGGGATTGCAGGCGTGATGTTATTTTATAAGGGTGTGAAGCATTCGTGTACCCCCAACACTAAAGTAGGTATCGACTAAGTTACTAAAACTGTGGGGCGACATTGGCGAAGATACAAGAGGACATGACAACTAGCACTAACTAACTGCAAAAGTCACCACAGTTGTTATACAGGGTGACTGGTAATTAGTGACCGATACTTAAGCACGTGATACAATAGTTCATCATCTGCCTAGCCTTTTCCCAAACTATCTTGGGGTCGGCTTCCAGTCTAACCGGATGCAGCTGAGTACCAGTATTTTACCTGAAGCGACTGCCTATCTGACCTCCACAACCCAGTAACTGGGTAATACGATACCCCTTGGTAAGACTGGATGTCAGACTTTTAGCTTCTGACTACTCGTAACGACTGTCAAAGATCTACAAATGACAGCCGGGACCAACGGCTTACCGTGCTTTCCGAGGCACGGAGGAAACTCGATATGTAATTATGGTCACCCATCCACAGACCAACCTCGGCAAGCACGGCTAAACCTTAAAGATCGACCTGGGCGGCTGTTATTATTTAGCCACGAACTCCTCCACTGAGCACGTGATTGTACTCATGATAACCAACAACTTTCTCAAAGAAACATTTTTTTTTATACCTCTTCCACTTATTTACAATAACACAACAGCCGTATGAAATTCGCCGCGCGGTACTATGCCTAAATACTGTTGCACGGTACGATGGTAATGAGACAGAACGGCGTCACGCAGCTAACAGCTGATAGGTCACAGGCATGCCTGCGCGATTTTCATACGGCTGTTGTGTTATCGTGATAAGTGAATAGGTATAAAAAAATGTTTCTTTGGGAAAGTTGTTTGTTATCATGGGTACAATCACGTGTATAAGTATCGTTCACTAATTACCACTCACCCTATATAAGACATACGAGTACAAGTAGCTATCCTAGTCCTTACTAGCTACCTACATCCCAACTACACAAGCCGACACACTGCACCCCCATATGTCTGCACAATGCGTCTTCGTCCACAATGAGCACGTTATCGAGCGACGGACTAATTACTGGCTTCACTGGACACAGACTAGGGTACCTAGTACCGTGGGACGATACACGCTTAGTCCGTTGGTATGCGACCTAAAGGCGCTGCGCTATTTGCGTCTACAGCGATAGTACGCTTTTTTGTTGTAATGAAACATCATGCATAAGCAGGGTAAACAAGTTATTAAAAAAATTTTCGAAAAAAAGTGTTACAGCTAAATTAGACCGATTATATTATGATCTATAGAAATAGAAATTTCTAATTATCTTTTTTTTTTAAAAGACATTTCCGAAATGTTTTTTATTTAGTAACTTTTTAGACCTATGTATCCTGCTTATGCACATTAAGTTTGATTACGATCGTTTCAGTCATTTCGAAAAATAACGAAAATTTTGAGAAAAAAGATGTTGATGTTGTATGAAATGTAGAGGTTCAGAAAGATAACCAAAAGGTTGTCTGGAAGATATCGCTGTCAGCGATAAGACGGCCATGGTAAGCATACATCATCATCATCATTCCAGCCCCATACAAGGGTAAACATACAATAAGCAATATTATAAAGCAGTTGTGTTTCAATTTTGTTGTACAACAAATTATATTATATTGTCTTCTATTCCAACTTATAAGGTCATCATAAATTAACTAGCGAAATCCCGTAAATTGATGGATTTTCTTGTATTGTATTGGGCAGGTTTTATACACGAGTTGTAGTCTACGACCGCAGGTTAGTGCAGTTACTTGAAAAATCTGTTTTAATTTGGCTTAGTAGACACATACCAATCAATCAATAATCCTTGCTAGTGCTACTAACCATGTAAGTAATGGAAAGTCAAAATTCTTTTTAAATATTTTACTTCAACATTTGCCCCGCACTACGAATTATTCCTGCATCGCGGGTGTATCTACAACCATTACAACTCACATGCACAAACAGCCAGACTGGAACAACCTGCAGGCCATACTAATATTTGTGCGGGAATCGAACCCGCGATACGCAGCGCAGCAGCTTATCGCTTAGCCACGCAGTCATGCAGTCTCTTTTCCGAGGAAGATTATCCAATCCAAAGTAAACGGCACTTCCATTTTACCGCATCCAATTTCACAACCAACAACTGCCCACCTAAAACTCCACCAAATCCAAACAAAAATAAAAACAATGTCATACTGATAGCTAACAACTTGAACCAAACCATCTTGATACTTGTCACTCAACCCCCTATTCGCTTAGCAACTCGACGTCAACGGTCACTAAGCTAACGTCAACTCGACGTCGACGTCGCCACAATGGCGTCACTCGTGCGTCGAGAGGACGTATGGACGTCTGCGGGACGTATTGTCCGATGCAAATTGGATGATAGGAAGGCAAGGCTCAAAGATTGTCCGTTGTTTTGCGTGTGGTGGTCGCATGCATGCAGTTTGGGGATTGAATGATGATGATCTTGATCCACACAATGACGGTAAAGTTTTAAAACCACATCAGCTATGTTTTGTCGGTTTTGACATGTTGGTGCCGTTTGCTAGAGACTGGCCGTTCAAATCAAAAGTCATTTATTCAAATTAGGCTGATAATCAGCACTTATTGAATGTCAAAATTACAAGTCAGCCAGTCCCTTAAAACGCCCGTCTTTCGCCACTTCCTAGTGTTTTAGCTGGGAACAAGAAGTGGCGGAACAAACTCCCCCTTTCCAGCTAATCAGAAACAAGTAACGTCTCTATCTAATTTGATGTATGTAATTATCCGTTCTATTTAAAATTATGTAATTTATCATTCTGCTGTAAAGTTGTTATTTTTGATTTGCAAAACAAGCAAAAGCAAAGCAAGTTTTCAAAACAAGTGACAGTAATGTGCAACTCTCAAATGAGTACTGACAAATTGCGCGGATCCGCAGACACCTCCATATAAAATGTACATGTTTATGTAGTACGGTACTTAGTACTTCTGAAGTATCTGTCACTGTCAGTATCCAATGTCAGTTCCCGATGTCCATAAACGATTCATAATTTGTCCGTATCAGTTTGATTGATCCTAGTAAGTAAGATTTAGGCTCAATTTGAAAGATGACATATTTTTAGTTTACACACTTATCATTGGTGCGCAAAAATCATTTTGGTATACAATTAAAAATATCAGTGGTCTACAAAAATCTTTTAACGCATGAGTGTTAGGTGACAAGGCGCCACTGTTGGTAAAAAATGTGGAAAAAAATTGTGAAAATTGGAAAATTGGGTTAGTCAAACATCCCAGTACTTCTATTTCTAACTTTTTCTGTATCCATCACATCAAATAATTATCACTTGCTTCCGTGAAGGAAAACACCGTGAGGAAAGCAGCATGCCTGAAAGATATTTCTCTCTGGGCCATGGGTGGCATAAAAACTCTGCCACCAGTTTACGCACTAACCACACGAAAAAGAAAGAAAGAAAAAATCCATCTCTCACGCCCACAACTAACCATCCTTTCTTTAAAACTATAAAAAAGTTTGCAACTGACAGCTAGAACTCAGATTCAAAAACAGAATCAGAACGCATACGTCACAATACATTTCCATGAGCGCTCATTTGATCTGATTACGTCAAACCGTGCGGACGCCACGCGACCGGTACAACGCGAACTATTATTTCAATTTAACCGCTTTTTAATTCATTGTTTGTAGGATTTTAAATACCGGGGGTGCGTTTTAAATAATTATTGTAGGATTTTTAAAGTTCGTGGGAATGGGTTGAGGATTTATTTGTAGGTGATTAGTGGCTGGATTATGTATGGTAGATTGGTTGAACTTATGTTTGGTGTTGTTTGGTAAAGAAGGGGGGAGATGCTTTATTTGCATTTAATGTTTTATAAATATCAAGCTAGTCTACGCCAAATAAAATAGCGATTTCCAACGTATTTAAGGACCAGTATAGTAATAATATTTGTCGGTATCACGTTGACCGAATCTTATTCTATTTATCAATTTTGGTCCTAGGGGTCTATTTTTTTCAAAAGTTTTCTAAATGTCCATCAACACTCCGGTATAAAATCCCTCAATGCATTAATTGTATTATTAAAGTATCAATCACGACTAGGAATAATATCAGTATAAGATGTACGAAACAAAACATGTTTGCTCAAGAAAGATGCTACGGCGTAGCCGCGTAGCATTTTCGTAGCACTTTAAGATGGTTGATTGAAAAGACAATTTCCGTATTTGTTTTAGTTAAAGGTTTTTGACATACTTGTTTGAGTTATTAGAGAAAGAAAGAACGAAAAATTATTTATTAGTCTCGCACTGGACAAAACATGATTGCAGAACTAACAAAAAAGAAAAAAGAAATGATAAAAAGTTAACATAAGAAAAAAATAAATAAAGAAA
Organism: Cerastis rubricosa; assembly: GCA_949152445.1. Lineage (NCBI taxonomy): Eukaryota > Metazoa > Arthropoda > Insecta > Lepidoptera > Noctuidae > Cerastis > Cerastis rubricosa. The sequence goes on from OX424546.1 coordinate 650,438, forward strand.
CATAGAAAAGATAGAGAGAAATAAAGAATGATATTATGAACGATTACAATATTAAACAACATATTCTGATTCCATTCTCAAAATCTATGATACTCTAATGGTATTAAAAATTTCACACTTACACTTTAAATAAATAATTTTCTTTCTTTATTCCTCACTCTCACATTAACCCCTCGATTAAAATCTGCCATAATTCAATACTTTCTTCCAACTTCGCTATCACTATTACAATAAGTTCCACTAGACAGGGACGGACATACGACTTCGTAATACGAGTGAGAGAGACAGAAGATCCTTTTGTCAAAGTTTCAGCCCCTACAATAGAGTCAAGATGGAAAATTGTAAAATTTTAACGATTAACTGCAAACTGTGGTTACTGGATCAGAAGTACTTGGGTTAGAAGTTTCGACTCTTCACGCTTTGGATAAGGGGTAGGCAGGAGTGGGGAAGGGTTCCTTATGACGGTCCCAAAGATCATGTTAAGGTTATGAACGAAAGATGTTAATTCGAGCCCTATTTGTATCACTCAGTAATACAACGTCAATTATTTTTTCGTAAACTGTGTGAGTTGTTATAGCTCACGAGCTTGATCCGCATACTCTTCGGGAATAATTCCACGGCAACATCATCATCAGCCTATAATGTTCCCACTGCTGTGACACAGGCCTCCTCTCTATGAGAGGGAGTGGGCTGTAATCCACCACGCGGGCCAAGTGCGGGTTGGTAGGTGTCACATGTCTTAGAATTTTTAGTTTTAGATACGGAAAGACTTATACGCGGATAGACTATAGATAGGTCATGGTCAATCCGTATGCCTTCACTCAAATCCGTGTCAGAGACAAAAAGAGTTACTTTCTCCGCCATCTCGGACCTAGACTAGAGTCAAGAGCAAACACATCGCAAATAAAAAAAAAGTTTTAGGTTTCAATTACATATTATGGTTATTTATGTTAGTACTTAAACATTGGTAGCATCACCAACATAAGTACTATAACTTGTAGGTACACCCCACCCCACAAGTTAGCCAGCCAATCTAACCGAATACAAACATTTTAATTACTCAACTCTGCCCAGTGTCCACTGCAGACGTAATAAATACGAATTAAAAACAAAAACAAAATGTCCGCGGGGTTAGACCCCGGAGGGGGGTGTAAGGGGCGCGGGCTGTTGTGCGGGCGGCGGGAGGGGGGGGAGGTGTTTCAATAATAAAAATAATTACCGAGTGAGTGTTAGTGACAGCGGTGGACCAGTTGAGAAGTGTGGAGAGGGTTCTATTGAAAATACTATATTGTGACCATTTATTAAGGACGCGTTTGCAAAATTGACAGGCGTCGAATCGAACTACTACATTGACACGTGTCAAGTGAACTAATTTTGAAACTTTAAAAGTTTTCTAGTTCTCTTACTTCTATGTAATACGTACTTACCTCCGGACTTCATGGAGTGACCTGAAGGTGTACTTCGGCGACTGCTACTGGAACTTCTCGACGAGTTGAGCTAGGTGTGCCGAGTTTGGGGTCGTTTTGTTAGTTATGATGAGACCTTACCTCCGTAATTGATGGGGCTTCCTGAAGGTGTACTTCTGTGCCTGCTACAGAAACGCCTCGACGAGTTTGTGACACTTAGGTATATTTTTTTTTTTAGATTTAGAGTTGACTATGTTTGCCTACTTACTGTATTTTTAGAAATCTTAAAATATGTTGATAGTAGAACAAAAATTGTTCCTAAACTCAAGCCGATTTCGTAAACATGTCAACGGAAGATCGTTATTACAATATAAAAAAACAATAACTTAAAAAAAATGTTTAATGAATTTGAAGATGAAGAACCAATCTATCTGTATTAGTTATTAATTATATTTGATTTGGTTTAGTTTAGCCACAAAATGTACCGAAAATCAGTAAAATTTGGGCCGAATTGCAAACGCGCCCATGCAAATTGAACGTTCAACAATTCCTCAAGCAATAAGGGACGGCAAAAGGCAGTGCCCCTTAGCAGCAATGGTTGAAAACAGCAAATAGCTACTTACTACAATTTTCAATTTCATCATCATTATCTGCCTGCCTTAACTGAAGAAGAGACGTTGATTAATTTGGTTGCCCGTCATCATTCAGATTACGCTGATTGTAACATTGTGGTGAGATTAGTGTTCCACATTTTGTTTTTATTTGAATTTTGTTGAATTCAAATAACGAAAACACTCCATGTGTCTAAATTTCTTTTTCACTTTTCCTTTTGCCGGTTTGCTGGCATAAATTTCTTATGAAATAATGTGTTGTCTACTGTGTGTACATCCATACATATATATAGGATGATATATAAGCTGACTGGTAATTAGTGAGCGATACTTATACAGATCATACTCATGATAATAAACAACTTTCTCAAAGAAACATTTTGTACTCATTTACTTTTATCACAAGCTGATACGCCATAGGCGCGCGCACGCGAATTTCATACGGCTTTTGTATTATTGTGATAAAACTGAATGAGTATAAAAAATTGTTTCCGTGGGAAAGTGGTTTGGTCATGAGTATAATCATCTGTTTAAGTATCGGTCACAAATTACCAGGCACCATAATTTATGTGTCAAATCTTGTTAGAACCAATTAAAATCAGTTTAACAAAAGCCGTCTCCACACTTTCCCACCCCTTTCAAGAGCGGCGCGAATATAAAATGTGCGACCCGCGCGCCACAAGTATTGCGAATTAATCGAAACACCAATACAATCGAGTTAACCCCTTTTACCCCGGAACATCCCGATATTACCCCGGTGTTACCCCTTTATTACCCTTTAGGAAGGCGCCTGCCTTAGACATTGATATTTGGTGATCTTATCTTTATATGTGTATACGTCATGGAGAGATCGATTTGAGTAGACAAATCTATGTTGGATTCTGCTTCCATCTTAACCGGTTGCACGCGCCTGCCTATCTGACTTCCAATAAAACAGACGGTTGCAAAAAAGTCAATGACACAAACAAAAGTCACCGTCTTCCGGAAGTGGCTATTTTCCACCATTTTATGTTATTTTTCTTACATTACTTCCCTGCAAATGATTATCACTTACGAACTCTGAGAGTAGAACTATTTCCCAGAAAATTAACAAAATGTAACGAAATTACTTCGAAAAGTTTTAAAATACGAAACTCAATAGCTTTTTCATTGCGGTCATTAAATCCAACACAATTTCTCATCTTATTGTGTAACTGAACAAAAACTCAGGCAAACCCGCGCTACCGAGTAGTTAAAACGTCAGAAAACGTCATTCGAAACCATTCGAGTACTATCAATTACTATTGTGCAATCATTTTATGAATAACAACCTTTTTTTTAAAAAAAAATTTTTTTTTTACTCTATGGTTTTGTAACCAACTTTTATCGTGCATGTGATACAAGCCATATCTCAAAGGGATACGGTTCCTTTTCTTTTATTTGGGTGTATGGTTAAATAATTATATTTTTTTTGCATTTAATACACCCTCTATTTTAAATACATAAGGTTGATTTTTGTTTAATTTAAGTGTAATTTAAAATAGTTTTATTGTGGGTTTAGATAGAGTTGAATGTATTAATTGTTTGTTTTTTTTTATTGATATTGTTGACATGTGAATAGGGGTTCTAAAGGAGAATATGTTAAGAACCACACATTATTGGCTTTTCTATTGATTTGCTAATACTCTGGTAGCTAAACATGTCAATTTATAGACGAAGGATTATTTAAATCGATCTTTTGAATTGTAAACTAGTTTGTTTGTTGAACAGTTCACTAATAAAATGTTTGTCTGGGTAGGTAACCCCGACCAATTCGGCAATAGAAGTTTGCCGTCTGCCTCGTTTTTAGGGTTCCGTACCTCGAAAGGAAAAAACGGAATCCTTATAGGATCACTTTGTTGTCCGTCCGTCCGTCCGTCTGTCCGTCTGTCTGTCTGTCAAGACCCTTATTCTCAGGAATGCGTGGAGGTATCAAGCTGGAATTTATATCAAATACCCACGTCTACTGTCCCTTTGAGCTGTGAAAAAAAAAACAAACTTCTAAGCCAAGGTAATCAAAAGATACAGCCGTTTATGACGCAAATTTCCGCAAATTTTCGACGCTCGCAAGGGAATCAAAACCTCCAGGGTACTTCCCGTGAACTCAGAATCTCGAAATTTGGTACGAAACAACGTCTTATAGCACAGATAAAGGAAAAATTGCGAAAACCGTAAATTTTCAGTTACATTATAGAATAAAAATATTTTTAATAAATTTTGTACGGAACCCTTGGTGCGCGAGTCCGACTCGCACTTGGCCGGTTTTTTATATTAGCTAAAATTCTTTTTTCTCTATGGTGTGGTTAGTGCCTAACCTGGTGCCAGAATTTGTATGACGCCCGCGCCCATGGGTCTCTGACTTGGCTATACTGGTTTCCTCACGATGTTTTCCTTCCCCGTAGCAAGTGATAACTATACAATACGCACATGAATGTGAAAAAGAAATTAGCTAGTGAATCTAAAGTAGAAAATCTTTACTAAGTCGTTGAAAGTAAGCTAAGTAAAATACCTATTAAGTGCTGAGTTGAGCTACACGATCGCTCACAAAGCTTGCTCTGACTTGACAGGTCCTCCCAAATCTGTGTTGTTATTTCCTAAGAAGACCATCACGAACACTTATCAGCATGGTCCTTATGTGACTTGACCAAGATTATGTACAGTCAACTAATTCTGTATCGGACCCCCGTAAGGACTATCCTTGCTTCCAGCGTTAAAACAGTTAAAAACTTTCTATTTCTTTGTCCCTTTTTTTGTTTTATTCCTATTGGTCGAAAAACGGTGGTCAAACATCTGGGATCATTAACAGAGACTAAGATTTTTTTTTAAACAAAAGGTATTTAAAAAAAGGGTCGCGTTTATTGGTCCGCAAACTATTTGTGCGGAGTTGCGGACCAATAGCAGTAAGGGTGTTAAACAGATGTGGTCTTCGAGTGCACGGGATTTGGTTTGAAAAATGTACCTATTGGCACTTTGGCGATAGTATGTCTGGACTCTAAAAGAGAATGTGTCCTCTGAACCTCCTATGTAGTTTTAAGGTTTTATTTACTAACACAAATTGTATTTTAACACAAGTATATTAGACTTTAAGGTATCTATGGGCCAAAGTTGCCTGAAAATTAATGTATGTTGTTGTTGTCGAATTTGTTTCTAATGTTTCTTCTCAGAGTAATCGGCGGAAACCACCGACCCCGTCTTGTTTCAAAACATGTCACAATTTATTTGTGACAGGTAAGTGTCTTTTTCTAGGGTTCCGTACCCAAAGGGTCAAACGGGACCCTATTACTGAGAATTCGCTGTCCGTCCAACCATCCGTCCGTTTATCACCAGGCTGTTTCTTATGAACCGTGATAGTTAGCCAGTTGAAATTTATACAGATTATGTATTTCTGTTGATGCTATAACAACAAATACTAAAAACAGAATAAAATAAATATTTAAGGGGGGCTTCCATACAAAAAAGTGATTTTTATAAATAATGGTACGGAACCCTTCGTGCGTGAGTCCGACTCGCACTTGGCCGGTTTTTCAGTCTTACCATGGTGTATCGTATTACCTAGAACTCACTGGTTTTTGGTGATGAGATAGGCAGTCGCTCCATGTAAAATGCTGGTCTTCAGCTGTTTCGAAAAGGATAGGCAGATAATTATGAAAAGTCTTGAATTTTCAAAATTTAAAATATCCTTTCACTTAATGAAGTAAGTACTCAAAAGACTGGCTCGTCATTAATTTGAATAGTTTTCTAGAATGAACGATTTCTCGAATTAAATCCCTAAAGTGGTACTTTAGCTACTGTAGACCCAGTAACATTATGTGCGTAGCTTTGGTCAACACCATATTTAGTACAAAACAAAATGTATTGACGATTCCATAACAAAATAGGCAAGTACTTAAAGGGCTTCAAAAAACCTTACAATGCTGATTTATAAAAAAAACTGCCACGTAAATTAAAAATGTAACAAATCAGCTAACCATCTAACCATAAGGACACAAATTAGGGCGCAACCACACGTGCGTCCGTGCGACCGCGCGGATAATCGCAAATTGTGCAAACAGCCCGTCTGGATCCCTTCTGCGAAGATCAAGTGTCGACAGATTTAATTCTGTTAAAATCGTGCGATTTTTTTTTGTCCTGTGTTTGGACTTGAATTGAATTTTAGGAAGTGGATACAGTTTTTTTTTCGTCTGTACAATAGTGTAAGATTTGCTTTAATTTGTATGTGTGAATGGCCTGTACACTATTGCCCATGCTAGGCCACTATAAAGGCCTTTTTAGGGTTCCGTAGCCGAATGGCAAAAAATGGAACCCTTATAGATTCGTCATGTCTGTCTGTCTGTCTGTCTGTCTGTCTGTCCGTCCGTCCGTATGTCACAGCCACTTTTTTCCGAAACTATAAGAACTATACTGTTGAAACTTGGTAAGTAGATGTATTCTGTGAACCGCATTAAGATTTTCACACAAAAATAGAAAAAAAACCATAAATTTTGGGGTTCCCCATACTTAGAACTGAAAACCAAAAATTTTTTTTTAATCATACCCATACTTGTGGGGTATCTATGGATAGGTCTTCAAAAATGATGTTGAGGTTTCTAATATTTTTTTTTTCTAAACTGAATAGTTTGCGCTAGAGCCACTTCCAAAGTGGTAAAATGTGTGTGTCCCCCCCTCTAATTTCTAAAGTAAGAGGAGGAAAATTCTGAAAATATTTAGGATTGTAGAACGTATAAAAAACTATCAACGAAAATTGGTTTCAATACGATATGATGTTTAGTTTTTGAGATATGGGACTTTTTCATCAAACTGCAGCAGTAACTTTGTTTTTCATTAACATACTATGAAAAACCAATTTAGTTTTGCGGTTGAGTGGAAGTTTACTAACTAATACTACTAAATAATGAATGACAGTTCAAAATATTGTTTGGGGCTAAGGAAACCTGTGTTCGAGTAAGACTCGCACTTGGCCGGTTTTTTTAAGTGTTCGTACACACTACAATTAGCTTTATGACATGAGGTGTTAGGTATATCTGACTACGTGTAGCATGACCACTGTAGAAACGTTTGGTGTACGGAAGAATCGACATAATGACAGTATAGACAATGACAATGTGTCAGTTTGTCCATTCTTCCCTCGACATAGCCCGTTTCTACGGCGTGTGTGAAAATCTTAATGTGGTTCACAGAATACATCTACTTACCAATTTTCAACAGTTTAGTTTAAATAGTTTCGGAAAAAAATGGCTGTGACATACGGACGGACAGACAGAAAGACATGACGAATCCATAAGGGTTCTGTTTTTTGCCATTTGTGTACGGAACCCAAAAGAGTCCCGATAAATAAACCAAATCACCGTAAGCTGTTAGGTATATCAAAGTTTAAAAGACAAAACAGAAATAACGATGTTGATAGTTTGTTTTGACAGTTAATGAGTAAGTTACTAGTTATCCAGCTATTTTATGACAATCTCGTTTTTGACTGTATGTGTTGCTATTCGTCGTTACAGGGGCCTACTCTCTTTCTCCGAAACGTTCTTCGTAAACGAACGAAAATTTAACGTAGTTTCGTTTCGGACCCTACTCTATATCATACTGGATACACGTACTGGATAGATAATCGAAAATTGTCTCGATTGTATAGGATGTTATTGTCTAGGCTTTTTAATGTCTATTAGTTTAAAATACGGTTTTTTATTTTAACTTAAAATATATGGTCTTTTATCGCTTAAAAAAGAAAGTGATGAACGCAACTGAAGCAACCAAACTTGTATCTAAATGGATACAAACGCAAAAAGAAAAGAAGGCCTTCCGTTACCATACTAAGTATTTTTAGATCCAATGAGGATGTCCTGTTGGTTTTATTACCCGACTACGGGGAAACAAAAAGTGTTCAATTTATCAACCTTGCAAAAATACAATTTGTCTCTATTTTGCGACCCAAAACACAATCGTAACAAGTTGCAATATAAAAGCATTCGGTTTTTATATAGTATTAATAGTATCGATTCCCATGGTGATCAGTATCATGATCTAATCGCCAAAGGGATATGTTTCCAAAAAATAGAAAGAATCCGCCCTCAAAACCATTGTATCAAAACCGAGATCCACTTGTTGGTACAATGGTTCACCGACATTTGACAAAGCTAAGCCAACACTTGTACAAAGCATTACCAACATTTGGTTCAGGACAATTGCGCTAATATCTGATCTATGAGATCCGGAGATAGTACACAATGGTTACAAAAAGGATGAAATTGTTGTTTTTTGTGGGTGTGTTGGAAGCCTTTAACTTTTTAAGACTTTCGTTTCTACTGTTTGTTGGTTTTGTCATTTGTTTGTAATACGTAACCAAGTATGAGGGTTATTATGGGTAAGGAAAAAGAGGTACTGAATGCAATTTATAGAAAATTACACTAAAAAAATAATTCATAAAGCGTGGAGTGAAGTTGCGTTAACACTTGGACGGGCTGTTGTATATGGGTCAAGAGATTTAATACTCTCTGTGCGAGGGTTTGGGTAATGATTAATATTTATCAACATACAAACATCCAAAGATGTCCAATATTCGAAAAATTACTAGAAAACATTTTTGCTGGCTATTTGACGGCGAAGTCCATCTGCATCTTTCTAGAAATGATTAAATTCTCATTAGCAAAGCTTTCCTTTCCTGTCGAAAAAAACTGCGACTCAGTTAAGTTAAGGTATGTCAAATAATAAAGAACAAAAATAAAAGTAGACCATTCTTACCAAAAACTATTGTATAACGCAGTACTAATCGAGTTGTGGAGATCAGACAGGCAGTCGCTCCATGTATAATACTGGTATTCGGCTGCATCCGGTTAGACTGGAAGCCGAGCCCAACATAGTTGGGAAAAGGCTAGGCAGATGATGATGAATAACAGCAGACTCGTAAAACAAACAACAACATTAAGCTCACCAAAACCAACAAACACACATCAACCCTAACTTTAAAACTTACAAAACCCACCCTTTTGCGACAAACAGCCTGAAGCGACACACTTGTGGTGTATTCGTCTGTATCAAACCGATATCGGTTACAGCTCCCACGACTTGTGCCCAAAGGATTGCATTGTACGCAGGTGGGTGTCCCACGGCCTCTGGGAGAATGGAGGAGCCTTATTATCGAGAGATCTTGATAAGAAAGTTTGTTAGGTAGTTTTCTTCGTGTCTTCCCGTTTTTGGTTCTGTTGAAAGGTACTAAATCATCAGGATACGAGACAGTGTCCTCCTGATGGTTTGTATAAACGAGTGATAACAGCTGAAGTGACAGTGACTTAACCATGTCTACTGAAAGATGGCGCTTGATGGAGCACATAAATCCTGGAGAGGAGACGTCCCCAGTTGGTTTTCCAAATCGGAAGGGGTCCGAGAGGGCCGATGCCTGCCAGGGCTGCGGGCTGTTCGAAAGAGATACCGTGGCCCTGGAACACAAAGAGCTAAGAAGGAAAATGGATGGGTTTTAGTCAGTACAAGCCTGACACTTCCTTCCGCTCCGCCCAGAGCGGGAGGGGTAATTTGATGATTTCCCAACTGTAAATAAAACAAAGATGGTATCTGATTTTAATTCTGTTAATACGTATATGCGTATTACGATCGGGCTTCCATCTTAAAACAGACTAATGCGCCTGAAAGTGCTTATCCTGACGTGAATCCTAACTCTGTTTCATCCAAATATCACTGAAGGCACGTCGGTATTCCCCGAAGATGTTAGCCAGAAATGCATAGTACTCTCTGATTTCACTGGATATATGTTTAACTGCCTTCCTTGAACATATCTACGTATCTAGCGAAATCTGAGTGTGCAATAGTAGACGTAAGACGAGAATATCAATTAGAAGGAAAAGTCTTGGAGGTTACTGAGAAATTCCTTGAAATCGAAAATCACAATAACAATCCAAGGACCTCATACTGATTTGCCATTTTGTGACCAGTAGACCGCGACAGTCTTGACAGAAGCGTTCATGGCACAAAAATCCATATAAAATTATACTACAAAAACGCAGTATGTTCTTTCTTATAATCCACTCCCAACTGAGCTTTTTAGTAACTGATATCAAGCAATTATCTCAATTATTTCTGCTCGATCACCGCACAAAGGTATCACAATTAATCAATAACCTTCCAAACAATGCGAACTGCATTCGACCCCACAATACATGTCGCCACACGATACCTATTGACTGCATTCAACTCGAGCACCGTAACGAGTACACTACACATTGTTTTATTATTTCCTCTATTAATTCACTAAATAACAATGGTGCTCCAAATAATTGTTATTGAATTATATTTTTTTTGAAGTTTGATTTTGTTGGATTGTAGTTCTTATTTTGTTCAAGATAGAGTTTTTAACAGTGTTTTTAGGACAGCAATAAAAATTAAAGCACATACAATAATTGTTTATTGATTTCATTAGAAATGAGCTCTATTTTTAACGGAATACGGTTTTTATTAAGTTGTGAATAGTTATTAAAGTTATAATCTTTTAGTTAAATGTCGGTTATTGTTCGTTTATTGTTAAAGGCGTGGCTACTTTAACCGATAAGTAATAGTTTGATAAATAAGAGATTTATTACCGCTTGCGGTTTTGTAAACGTGCTTATAATACCTTTGTAACCGCCACGCTTTAGAGAAATGAGTTGAAAGGTTAAATTAATAAGTGGTTTAAATCATGATGATGCCTGTATTGAGTTACAACTAACAACAGACTGGGTCAAAACAATAATAAAATAATCATGGTCATCGTGGACATCCCACCTATACGCACTAAGCGTTTTGGGAATACTTTTATAATACGTACCGCTAAGGAGTGGAATTCTTTGCCGGAGTCTGTGTTTCCCGGTAGCTACAATCTAGGGGTCTTTAAGTCAAGAGTGAATAGGTTTCTTCTAGGCAAGCGTGCTTCACCGTCGACCACATCATTGCTTACCATCAGGTGAGATATTAGTCAAGCGCGAGCCTATAGATAATAAAAAAAACCCTAAACAATATGATAAAGTATTGAATTTGTATTCCGTTCCAGGGATATGAAATATTGCATCCATAAGTCTAATACTTAAAAAAGGTGTACTTACAAATGTTACTAAAAGTTTTTTTTATTAGGACAAGCCTGCCACACTATTCCCAAACCACTGCAACTCCTGTGCGCCAGAATCAACAGTGGCCACCACCAGAACAGCGCCGAGACAATGACGCTCTACGAAGTCCTAGATTATCAATTTAACTGTCTTGGATCCCGCAACGACACTAATCAGAAAAAAACCGGCCAAGTGCGAGTCGGACTCGCGCACGAAGGGTTCCGTACCATTATTTAAAAACGAAAAAAAAAAACTTTTTTTCATCCCTTAATTTTTTTTTTCTGTTTTTATTATTTGTTGTTATAGCGTCAACAGAAATACTTAATCTGTAGAAATTTCAACTGGCTAACTATCACGGCTCATGAGATACAGCCTGGTGACAGACGGACGGACGGACAGCGAAGTCTCAGTAATAGGGTCCCGTTTGACCTTTTGGTTACGGAACCCTAAAAATAGCGGAGGAGTAGGAAAAACATAATTTCCACTTCCATCCTTAGCAGCAGTTACTAAAATTCACGAGAAATTTAGAAGACGTAAAAAATTCCTACAACAAAATAGACACAAAGATGCTGATTTTGTCAATATTATTGTCGGGTCAATTCGGGTGCGTACCATTTGACATAATAAGAGAAGTTCTAACGATCACATGACCTAATTTCATTTAATATAATTTGTTTTTAGTATAACGATGAAATGATATAATGAATTATTGATATAATTTCAGTTTACCTAATTTTATATGGTTTAATAAACATTTTCTATAATGCACATTTGAACTAATATTCAGTTAGTATAATATTTAGTTAGTATAATATGTTCTGATATTTACTTATTCACTACAGAATTTGGGCTGAAAATGAGTAAATATGAAAATTAGGTCAACTGAACGTTATATAAAAAGAGCAATATACTAATTGAAAATTATATATGGTGGACGTTATACTAAATGTTATTAGAGCAAAAGAAGTTTATATGAAATGTAATATTAGATCACATTAAATTAAGTTATTTGTTTTTATAGCATATGAAAATTATATCATGTGAACGTTATTTCAAGTGATAATATATTATCTGTTATTATGGCTTATATTACACACCCGTTCAATTCTTCTAACAGACTATTGCAGTAACAAAGAAAAACCTCTTTACCGGAAACAAATCTCATATCTAAAATCGAAGCACACACTAATAATTGTTATACCACAATACCGAAGTAGTTTCAAACAATAATACCACCGTATTGATCGCTTTCTCTGCGGCAGGATAACCGATAACCGATCAAACTTTCGATTTGTACACATTTCCTGACCAAATTTACCTCGTTCACCCTCGTAGTTCATGTCAGTTAGGGTTCCACATATCGTAGCATACATCACATACAACAACAGAGGTGTACCTAATAGTAAACCCATCATTTCGCACGTTGTGTAAAAGGGGGTGTGCCTATTGCCATTAACGGGGTACAAATCCAGACCCAGTAGCTAGAAAAAGTCTACAACACTTTGCCCGACCCGGAATCAAACCCAGTACTTATTGCTCAGCAGTCGCGCTAACGACCACTTGAGCAACGTATAACAGTCTTAGGGTTCCACGTTTCAAAATAAATGACCAGACCGTAAATGATCTCTTTATAAAAATAAATAAAAAAATAATCTTTACTTCGGATAAGCAACATCCATATGGGTTAGTAAATAAAAAATAATAAAGATAACCTAAACCTATGTTAGTAAAACTTATGTATCTATTTAGCAACCAGGTTGTTGTTCAAAATGCATCTCTGAACAACATCACCTAACAATGGAGAATCGTATCTCCCCGCTATGGTGTTCAGTATGGAGTTGGAGCTATAGCTATAGTTGGAGCTTATAACAGCTTTTAAATATAAAACTATGTTTCTCAGTTAACATGTTTGTCCACATTTAATAAGGCCCATACAAAACTGAAAACATTGTAGATAAGATGTACTGCTTGCAAAGTAACTGGCGACATTTTATGATAAAATAGTTCTTGAAAAGTGCAGTAGTAAGTACAGAAAGAAGTTTTAGAACTAACATAATATATCTAACGTGTGGACATACTGTAGATCGGTTGCGGTGATGACTACTTGTATGGAAGTGTCCGTGTCCGCAATTTGTTTGACAGAACCTTACAGGGGTGGTTTTCTGGAATACGGCGTGCAAAAATGGGTTGTTTGAATTAAAACTTTACTTTAATCATTTCATGATCATCATCATCATTTCAGCCGAAAGACGTCCACTGCTGGACATAGGCCTCCCCCAAGTGTCGCCACATTGACCGGTCCCGTGCGACTCGCATCCAGCGGATCCCCGCAACCTTCACCAGGTCATCGGTCCAACTAGTGGGAGGCCTTCCAACGCATCGTCTTTCGGTTCGCGGTCGCCATTTCAGAACTTATCGGCCCCATCGGCCATCCGTTCTGCGAACAATACTCACTGCCACTTAAGTTTGGCTATTCTTCGAGCTACGTCGGTAACCTTGGTTCTCATAATGTTCTCATTTCTGATTTCAGAAGTACTACAGAAAGAAAATTTTAGAAATAACATATCTAACGTGTGGACAAATTGTAGACCGGTTGCGGACACTAGTACTTGTAAGGAAGTGTCCGTGTCCGCAATTTGTTTGACCGAACCTTACAGGAGTGGATTGGTGGAATACAGCATGCAAAGAAAGGTTGTTTGTATAAAAACTTTACTGTAATCATTTGACCTCAAGGTATTTATGCTTAGCACCATACGGAACCTCCAACTGCAAATATGTACTCACGATTTTAAACTAAAAAATCTCCAAAACCTGGCTACTGTCATTTAATACCACCATACCATCAGCTGTTCACCGCAGTTTTGATTGTATGAATAGACTTCTTGCAGGACAATAGCAGGTAGTACTTATGCTCGCGATCAATTGGAACCCTTGCCTTTTGTGTGGGAGGTTCATAGCCGTGGGTTTAGAGTCTATTAAAGTGTATTAAATGACATGGTATCTTAAGTTATTTTGGTTAAGTTATTTTTAAGCGATATTTCTTTGGTGTTTTTTTCATTGAAGTATCTGCAAGCTAGGTAAGTATACCGATTTCCGTGATAGTACGGTGGCTTTTCGGATTGGAAATCGTCAAATGACTTCTCCCGCTCTGGGCAGAGCGGAAGGGAGTGTCAGACTTGACTGAATAAACCCATCCATGTTCTTTCTTAGCCCTTTGTGTTCCAGGGCCACGGTATCTGTTTCGAACATCCCGCAGTCCTGGCAAGCATCGGTCCTCTCGGACCCCTTCTGATTTGCTGACATCTCCTTGAGGCGTGAACACGAACGCGCCGTCGACACGGTCTGTCGTCATAAGCCGGACGGACGGTGAGCTAGCCCGAGACTCACCGTCCACAGGTCCGCACGGCAGGGGCACGCAGTACGGTGGCTGACGGAACCTTTCAGTTTAAACTTTTAACAGGGGACATAAAAATTTATAACACTATAAGGGACATGGAGTCTCACAGACGTCGTGCGTTTAGCAAATTTTTAGAATACACTTCTTATACCCTCTGGTAACACTGGTTGTCAGACTTTCGGGCTGCTGACTACGTGTAACGACTGAAACTATGTTATTCTATTTTTTTTATTGTTGACATTCTGGAAATATTTCATTAATTTGTAACCTATTCTGACATTGTTAGTTTTTACTTGAAATTTAATTAATTCTCAGGAGAATATTATAATGATTTATCTAAAACTCTAGCTTTCCATAATTTTTATTTGTTATTGTGAAATGAATGATGTAATTGATGATACTAACATTTGTACGCCTAATGGCAAAACATAGAGAACTAACCAAAATGTAACATCTCACACACCTGTGTATCTGTAACCTATGTTTACAAATAAACATTCTGATTCTGATTCTAACAAGCGTAAATATAACTAATATCTTTTGGGAATCAGGCACACTTGATAACTTGCAATGCAAAAAGCACAGACTACAGCGGATTCACACCACATTCCGCTTCAAACAACATTGCAAAATAATCACATTAAACTATTAACAACAAATAGATTTCCACATCAATACCTTACTTGCAAAATATTATTATATCCAACAAATAAGATGGAGAACAATAATAAAACTATTATATAATAGTGGTCTATAATAATATCGGTTTACTTAGAGTATCGCGTTTCCCCACTGTTGGGCAATTGTTCGGCAAATGTTAGTTTTTGTGGTGGCCACATGAATGGGAGGGAAAAAATAGTTGTATGGGTGAATTAGTGAATGTATGGGAGCAGGTAGGTATGGGTTTGTTTAATTTTATTTTTTTTTGTGAAAGCTTTTTGTAGGGTAATTTTTAGAAATTAATCTTGTAAGGATTGACGATACTTAAGTAAAACGATTTATTTGGCAGGAATTTGCCTAGTGCTAAGCGTGGGTCTTGGTGTCGTTTCCCAGGTCGAGCAAAGTGTTATTTGGTTTTTCCATTATTAATATCTTAGTAACAGACACGGAGTCTGGATTTGTGAGCAGTTTTTTGGCAAAATCAGCTCGTCCCGCAGAACTGGCAAAATTTGTATTCACGGTAATATAGTTTGAAGTTTTGGGAAATAATTGTTTTTTTTTTTAATAAAACTATTAATAATGCTTTAAATGATTTAGGAGTAATTTAGTTGTACTCGACTTGTCTGTGTTTAAGACTAAGTGAGCGTCTACAGCTAAAAATTCTTTAAATAAAATAATTTGAGGAAAAATATTCAAAATTAAATATAAAATTCGAAACCGTAAAAATGTCATTAGTAAATCTGTGTTAAAACTTAACAAACAGTATTAAGAAACCTATTACAATGACAAATATATTTGCATTCCGTCTCAACCTTATTACTATGTAAATAAGATTTAAAATCATTGTGTTATTATTAACTATTTTGTTTGCACATACCATTAGAAAACCAACTAAGACGTACACATAAAGAAACCAAACTACAACTTTAACGCATTCCAATAAAGATTAAAATTGAGTTTCGAAACAGTAAAAGTAAGTTTGTAAAATACATTTCGGGGTACAGACGTGCACAGAAAATGGAAATTTCTAAAAATGTCCAAATAGTAGAGGCTTGGTATGGCGTGAGCGGTGTACAGTCAAACAGAGAAGTGCAAACAGTCGCCCAATATATCGGAGTGAGGCGATCAAGCGAGCAGCGATCATGTTACTGCTGACTGGACTGGCGGGAAGACAAGTGCTGAAGTAAGTCAGGTAAAAAAAATAAATTTGTTAGGAAATTATATTAAGAGGTTCCTTCGTCTTAAGAAGCGACGAAGTTACCTTCCTACTGTCAAAAATATTCTGAAGCTGAAAAAATTGCTAGATGGCAGAACTTTAGTCATTTTACTAAATAGTCAACAGCCTCTCAGTGTTTTGTTTTCAGAGCAGAAACTATCTTCCTAGGCTTTCTATAATAAAACTAAATAGGCACTACGAATTTGAATTCAGCTACCGTCGTCGTACCCAGAATATTATTTATTAGTGAAAGTAATTTAAATGTGAAAATGTCTACGATCCCATTAAGGTTCCCTATCCATTTGCATAAAATTTTAAGACCTAATATAACTGAGCATAATTTTGTTTGGCATAATTATATTTTCGCATAATATAATTACGCATAACAGCTTACGCATATTATTTTTAAGCATAATTTCTCTAACCATAATAATGATTAAGCATAATATTCTAAAGCATAAATTTATAAAGCATAAAGTTCTAAAGCATAACTTTTTTAAGCATAATATCCTAAAGCATAAATTTATTTACGCTTGCTTTTATGCTTGCTTGCATGCAGCAAACAAGCAAGCATGCAGCATGAAGCATTCAAGCGAGCATGCAACATGCAGCAGGCAGGGTTTCTGTCACGGCTCCGGCGCTGCGGGCCTCCGGCGGCCCCACGCCTGCTAATCGTCGCAGACGGCTTTCGCTCACCAACGCAGCTTCGGCTTGTTGGCCGGCTTCGCCGGCCAGCCTCAGCCGCGGCGGCTCGCTCGCAGCCGCCTGCTCCTCAGCCCGCGGGCCGCCTCGCCCCTCCGCGCCTACGCGATTTTAAATTACACTCTAAGGGTAGGACAAACAAGACTACGTGGAGTCGGTTTTGCAGAAATTCGGTTCTGTCACTAACTTTTGTTGCACAGCATATTAAATTTTTAACCAACAATATTATTTAATTGTTACAGAAACTATAGCAAATTGGTTTGATCAGAATTATGTATGGGGCACTACAAGTTCACCACCACCATTTCCACCCAAAGTCTCACAACATCTAATATATTCTTCAGATAAAAGTTATCTCGCGATTGAAAAATCATTTAAGTTACATAATGTTATGAATCATTTCCATGAAAATTGTTTTTGTTATTTATATTAATTGTATGCCTAAATATTATTATGCTAATAGTCATTAGGCCTACTAACGTTATGCGAATCAAATTAATGCCAAAACATATTAGTCTTTAAGATGATTATGCCAACATAAAATGTATGCCTATAAAAATTATGCCGAAGTATTATTATGCCAAAACAAATTGTGCCAAAATCGTTATGCCGAAGTATATTAGGACAAACAACATTAAGCGAAAAGAAGGGATCCCTCCCATTAAGAGTTAAATCCCAAATTCCTCTTCGAAAAAGCCACATCACTTTTATGCAAGTTATCCGTTACACTAGTCTCCACGACTGTACCGAATTGGTGTCTTTGAAGCGGGTTAATTGCGAACAAACAATGGAATTAAGTAAACCACAGATTATAGTTGCGTCACTTTACACTGTGCGTGTGTGAGCGACTGTACGTGTGTGTGGGGGAGGCACAATGATAGCAAAATAGTGTACGTGGGTTAAAGATCTGTGCGAGTGACTTTAGCTTTAGCTAAAATTTACGTTACGTGGTGTTACAACTTACACGACGAAAAGCTAAATAATCATGACAAATAAGTAACAAGTAATAGTAGTAGTAGTAGTGGTAAGTAGTAGTCAGTTGTAGTATCTTGCGGTGGACACCATTACAATTTATAAACTAACTAGCTGTCCGGCGCAACTTCGTTTGCGTCACATTTTCCCCGTTTTCGCAACATTTTTCATTGCTGCTCCACTCCTATTGGTTGTAGCGTGATGATATATAGCCTATAGCCTTCCTCAATAAATGGGCTATCTAACACTGAAAGAATTTTTCAAATCGGACCAGTATTTTCGGAGCCTATTCAATGCAAACAAACAATCAAATCTTTCCTCTTTATAATATTAGTTTATTATACGAGTATTTAGAAGTTATTAACTTATAACATTAACCCGAATATACTTTTTGCGCCACAAAATTCGGTATGAATGCACCTCAATACTTTCAGAAAAAGAAATTTCTCTCATTTACAGAATCTGTTATGACTGTTTAATTAATATTTTGAAGTAAAGAAGTCTATTATTAAACCGAAGCACACATGTATAAGAAATAACGAAACTCAATAAAGATGTGCCTGTGTGCATGTGTGCGTTATGTTAACAAGGTAAATGTATTTTCCAGTTTTTGGATTAATATTTTAACGTCTGCTGTGGATGCGGAGAGACAGCAAAAAAAGTTAAACGTTTTATTTTTCCATTTTTATTAACCGACTTCTTAAAAAGGTGTTGGTTATATGTATTCGACCAGCATCTTTTTAACCCCCGACCAAAAAAGAGGGGTGTTATAAGTTTGACGTGTGTATCTGTGTGTCTGTCTGTGGCATCGTAGCTCCTAAACGGATGAACCGATTTTGATAAAAGTGGTGTCGTTTGAAAGGTATTTGAATGGAACATGTTCTTAGCTATGTTTCGAGAAAATCTGCTCAGCCGTTTGAAGATGCTCTCCCTCCACCTCTTTTCAAGTTGATGAAGGGATATAAACAACTTTCACAGGTAGTCGATTTGAAATTTGAAATGTTGTCGCTTGTCACCATGGGCATTGCTGACACCCCCCCTATTTTTTTTTAAATGTGAATCGGGGAAGGCTTATGCCCAGTTATAAATTTAAAAAAGCCAAAAATAAATTAATTCAAGCGTCGTAGCGTCGGGGGACCGCTAAGAAGACCGCTTAGTATAAGCACAAAACAAAGCGGACCCCCGACGCGACGCTGCGACGCTTGGATTAATTTATTTCTGGCTTTTCAGAGGTTATTTGTGTCGGGGGTTTTTTAAATTTTTAATCTAATTTTTTTCATGTATGTTCACATATTTCTCCGTGATTACTGGACCGATTTAGAGGATTCTTTTTTCATTTGGTAGCGAAAGCTTGCGCGATGGTCCCATATGAATTTTATTATCTTTGCTTAGGTGTTTTTTGAGCTATCATCTTTGTTATGCATTTTGTCCTTTGTCGTATGATAGACGATGTGCTGTGTCTAGTTACAATCTAAACATGATACTTGACTAGGATTTATGTGAGATACCAGAACTAAAAAAAGAAAAATATGTTGTGGTATCTCATTTATTCTCTCTCTCTCTCAGTTATTAGTTTTTGTATGTTAGACACAGCTATGAAGAGGTAGCAGGAGACGCAAAAGTACTACAGCCATATATGAAAAATTAAAGCTTTTAAAAATGAAAAATTCAATTCTTTTTTTTATTTAACACTGTCCCTGCGGCTACGCTAGATTAATACTTACTTCCAGTGCTGTACAAGTCACATACTTCCCGTATCAAGAATGCCTGATATGCGCTACGACGTCTATTTTCCCGTACGTAATCTTGACTTTAAACCATCACAGAGACATGGAAAGTCTACAGATATTTTTTTTTGTTGTACTAATCAATAGGTTACATCCTTGTGTATATATAGCTGCAGTCGCACGGGGTTTTAAGCAATATCTTAAAAGTTACAGGTATTTTGGAAAAGGTTGATATTACGGGAAAATATTTGTCGTGGCGCATGCAACAGTCACATTGCTAGGGATGGGGTGTAACAAGTAACATATTTTTCTGTTTCAGATTTATTATTGTTTATTCAGATCGTACACAATCAACGAAAACTATTTTTTAACAAAAGTAATAATTAATTATGTTAACAAAAACAGTAACTTCTTATTTTATATTATTATTTATTTTACTAATGGTCATACACAATCAGCAAAAACCATTTTTAACAAAAATAATAAGTAATTAGCTATGTTAATGTTAACATTTTAACAAAAACAGTAAATCTTTATTTTATATTATTATTTATTTTAGGTGCTTACAAAAGCTAAATTTAAAAAAAAAATCGTGAACGTTTCATTGTTTACTTATGTACAATTTACTCACTTACGCGTGACGAATAAAATACCTATCGCGTTCTGTAAAAACGTGTTTACTGGGCACAACACTACGGCTAACTGAGGGCCGCGCGCGCGCACGTTCAGTGCGGTACGGGGTTTAGGATACGGCCAAATAGTTCCCGTATCGCACTATTGTAAAATAATTACCTTTCTGTGCGTTACGAAAAAATAATTCCCGTACATTTTTATTCGTAAATTTTAATATACTTCAAGGAAGGACACCGGCAATACAGGTGTCTCTTTTTTACTTGTACGAATACTTGAAGTAATCACCCCCGCACGGAGTGCAAAACAAGGACAACTAGCTGCCGCACAGAGCGAAGCTCAATTACAACCAAATACTTCCCGTAACGCACTGAATGTGTTAAGACACAAAGTTATGGTTATTTATGATATTTTGTTCATAAACACAGTTGCTGTAAAAAAAAACAATTACCGCCGTGGAAAAACATTTCAAAATAAAAACAATGAACAGATGTTTATTGTTATCTGTGGCCTAATGAGGAAAATAAAACCCTAAATGATATAAGTGAAAAAAATCCACGAGTGTGAAATATATTGCATGTTGAACCTAATCGTAGTGCGATAAGAGCTAGTTTTCGAGGAAGTATTTTTGAAAAGCATTTATTTTTCGAGAGTAAGTTGAATTTCCTTGCCATCTGTACCTATATGTAAGCACAGTACCAACTTATTATTATCTTTTGCTGCATCGCTTACCACACGGTTGTACGACCTTGCTGCGCGGTTCACGGACGACCCATGAGGAACTACTTGTGTACTACGTAGGTACCTACGTAGTACACACCTTACGTAGGGAGTCAAAGAGCAGCGATAGCTTAGTGGTGTGACCGTCAAGCGTCGGGTTGCCATGTCATAGGTCTCGAGTTCGAACCCTAAACAGGCACTTCTTATTTGTTCGGATTCATGTGCTTAT
The DNA here is from genome assembly GCA_949152445.1 of Cerastis rubricosa. Classification (NCBI taxonomy): domain Eukaryota; kingdom Metazoa; phylum Arthropoda; class Insecta; order Lepidoptera; family Noctuidae; genus Cerastis; species Cerastis rubricosa. Next base: position 671,815 of record OX424546.1, read on the forward strand.
TGAATAATTATCACTTGTTGCGGTGAAGGAAAATATCGTGGGGAAACCAGCATGCCTGAGTGATATTTTCCGCGTCAACATCATCTTGGTCTTAAGTCTTACTAGCTGTCCGGCGCAACTTCGTTTGCGTCACATTTTCCCCGTTTTCGCAACATTTTTCATTGCTGTTCCGCTCCTATTGGTCGTAGCGTTATGATATATAGCCTATAGCCTTCCTCGATAAATGGGCTATCTGACACTGAAAGAATTTTTCAAATCAGACCAGTAGTTTCGGAGCCTATTCAATGCAAACAAACAAACATACAAACAAACAATGAAATCTTTCTTCTTTATAATATGAGTTTAGATAGATAATTCAGTTGACATTTTCACAATGGAACACGAGTACCTTTATGCACAGAAATATAACAGCCCTCACAAACAACGTTACACGGGTTCTCGTATCCACGTGTAGGCTGCGAGTAGACCTTGTATTGTTGTCGGCCAAGTTTGGGTGGGCTTGAATATATCTCTCTGTCTCTTCTCCTATGGGGGCGTGGATGTGAATATGGTTGAAATAGACTTTTGAGTGATCAGTAATAAGGAGGAAGTACTAGTAATTGATTCTGTATGGTGTCGGACGTAAAGAATATCACCATCCCATATCTTCTCGTGGGTGTCGTAAGAAGCGACTAAGGGACTTGCCAGAGAATGGGCAGCAGCGTTCTCTGTGCTTTTGTGAGAACCGTACTGCGATCGCCAACCCGCCTGCCAAGCGTGGCGATTATGGCAAAACCCCCCTTTTCGGCAGGAGAGCCTATGTCCAGCAGTGGATGTCTTTCGGCTGAAATGATGATGATGACTAGTAATTGGCCTACCTAGGTAGGCTAGAGGTTGCAAACGCGATTGCTGAGTATGGTTCGGGTCAAAGTGAAGTAGCCACATTAGTCAGGACTCAGGCTTGCCCCCTATTATATAGGATTTAAACATATCTGGTGAAATCGGGTGTACTATTTAGTAGCACCTCTACCTAACCCTTCGGGAATTAAAGGAGTGAGCTAATTTTATTTGTAATTGACTTGTTTCTGCGGACTGAGCGAACCTTCAAGCAGACATACAGCAAGGAACTGATCACACTTCTAGGATCGAAACAGGCTTGTTCAAGTCGGAAAGAGCTTGTCCGAAAATAGAGTCTTTCTAACCGGCTTAAGCCGATTCCGCGAGAGTGATTGATGTTTAATGGATGGCTAATCTTGATAATATTACACGCTTATTTAACTTTACATTGTTGATTTACATTTCTGCATCCTATTTGCAAACCTATGACTTATTTTTTTACTAGTACTCATTATCTACCCAGCATTTTCCCAAATAATCTTGGTGTCGGCCTCCAGTCTAACAGGATGCAGCTGAGTACCAGTATTTTACATGAAGCAACTGCCTATCTGCCCTCCACAACCCAGTACCTGGGTAATACGATACCCCTTGGTAAGACTGAATGTCAGACTTTTGGCTTCTGACTACTCGTAACGTCTGACAAAGATCTACAAATGACAGCCGGGACCAACGGCTTAACGTGCTTTCCGAGGCACTGAGGAAACTTGGTATGTAATTATGGTCACTCATCCACGAACCAACCTCGGTAAGCACGGCTTTACCTTAGAAATCAGCCCGTGCGGCTGTTAATGTTTAGCCACGAGTTCCTCGATTTTTACTAGTACCATCTTTACGATATTAGTTCATGTCTCGGCGAAAAGATTAACCATGCAGTCACCAAGTCTTGACCCCGGTACTAACAGTCTAGGGTGATATTTAAAGAACACTGGGATAAAGGGAAGCGGTAGAAGCTAAAATATAAGAAAGAAAACAACGTGAACTTTAAAAACCCTTTAAAAATTCCAAACCAATACATTTTTTTCAACGAAAAAATAACCAAGAATAACGTTAAACAATCTAGTTTTTTGTGTGCGCATGCGACCGTTCCCAGTGTAGCCAATAAGTGACCAAATATTGTCACTCTGAGGCGATGGCAGTGTCCCGTGACCGGTGCTCTGTCTCCCTCTAATAGCCGAGGAGTGAGGGAGATGGGAGAACGATGGAAGAGCGAACCACTTCGCGACAAAGCTGCCGACTAACAAAATACTATCATGGTGGTAATACAGGTATGGACTTGGAGTGTCAAGCTTGTCTCTACTGAGAGCTGGTTGATATTTTAGAGTTTTTACTCGAATTAAATGGTAAATGATATATTTTCGTCGTCTTTTTTTACACTATATGAGACCAGTGTGTACCTGACTACTCTGAGAAGAAACAGCTGAAACAAACTCAGAGGTCACTGTCTCTTTTAAAGTTCAAACATTTATCAAGTCATATGAGGATCATACAGAATAGTGTCTGAGATGGTCTTTTGAAGAATGCACCACACAGATTTGAGTGGACCTGTCCAGTCAGTGCAAGCATTTGTCAGTTATTGTGTAGCTGGACTCATAACTCAAGGAGCTCAACGACACGACGAACAATACCAAAGAAAGAACATTTGGGTAATCTGTGCAATCCTCGTGGTGGATAGAATATTCATAAGAGAAATAGTAGTACTGCCTTCACAATCTTTCGACCCTTACATAAACTATTTCTTTTTCCTGTCGTGTGCCCGGATATGACTTGCGAGACCTATTGAATACCCGGTTACAACTGGAGCAGTTAAGTTGGCCTGCAGAGTTAAAGGTTTGGTCTTTCTTTACGTGTTTAGCGTTTTTCTTGTATATGGGGTGTAATGGACACAGACGCGAAAACGCTTACCACGTACTCAGTTCATCATTCTGAACCCATAGAATATACACATAGAAATTTCTCGTCGGTTATTAAAAATAAAATCTACTGGTATTCCACTTTTGTAGGAAACATCACAACAGATTTTTTTTTCGCTTGGCTGTCCCTTACACTCCTTTATACTGTAAAGTCGCTTCCCAAGTCCGTCCCTGTTTCACTTATAGCGCGCACTCAGCTAGTAGCCACGCAGAGAACACATCGACTTTGAGACACTTGCCGCTCTGCACCGTCATACGTACACACTACACACTCACAGTACACTCACGACTATTTTATGAGCTAAAGAGCCACGTTAAACGACCTTTTTAATAGCCACCTTCCAAACAGTTTTGGGATGGTAAAAGATCCAAATTAGCTCGTTTTCGCCGTGATACGTTTATTTTTGCTAGTCTTGATGACAGTGATCAGGACACAGGAAAAAGATCGTGGCTAAACAATAACAGCCGCTCGGGTCAATATTAAGGTTAAGCCGTGATTACCACCCATTACATACCGAGTTTCCTCCGTGCCTCAGAAAGCACATCATCTGCCTAACCTTTCCCATCTTTATTGGGGTCGGCTTCCAGTCTTACCGGATGCAGCTGAATATCAGTATTTTACATGGAGCGACTACCTACCTTACCTCCACAACCCAGTAACTGGGTAATACGTCCTCCTCATCAAGTATCCACACAAAGAGAGACGTCTTCTCGAATAAAACCTGCAAAGCAGTAAAAGCCTGGTCGTGTGACCGTCAGACTGCCAAGTTCAAACCCAAGACACGCATCACTGATTTTGCAGATTCATGTGTAATTATCACCAGCTTCGGTGATGAAAAATATCGTGCGGAAACCAGTATCAAAATCATCAGCCTATAATGTTCCCACTGCTGGGACACAGGCCTCCTCTCTATGAGAGGGAGTGGGCTGTAATCCACCACGCGGGCCCAGTGCGGTTTGGTACTCGTAGATATCACATGTCTTAATTTTTTTAGTTCTAGGACATGCCGGTTTCCTCACGATGTTTTTCTTCATCATTTTTGCGGGCAGCGGTGATGAAAAAATTACACAAAATAATGTGCCTGCATGGGTTCGAACTCACGGCTTACTGCTCGTAAGTCGGGGCTGCCACCACTGGGCCACCGCTGCTACCAGCATGCCTGAGAGATATTTCTCGACAACATGTAACGCCACGCCAGAGACGCATGTACGGCATAAAAACTCTGACACCTGGTTAGGCAGCTTAACCACACAATAAAGAAAGAAGAAGACCTGCAATAAACAAAAAAAAATATTATATTAAAATATTATTACAAAGAAAACGCGAAGACAGAAACTCATTCCCACATCTCATAATAAAAGACAAAATAAAAACTCAAAAAATGCTAATACTGGCAATATCCCTCAAGGAAACACTCCTCACTGGCGTAAACGATTCCGCGCAAAAATTAGGGTCCCTCACACCGTACGGAACCCTTCTATTATTGTGGTTTTTATTGTGCTCTTGCATTTTATTACTTTTTTATTTCTTTTTAACGGGAGCGGGGGTCAGTCACTGATATTCTGCTTAGGGTTGCCTCAGACGGAATATTATGTTTATTTTTGCTTTATTTTTTATTTTCGTGTAATTCGATCTCTGTGCTGTTTTCCTTGAAAGAGGGTTTGAAGAATAAAATTGATGAAAGGTATCCTCTGTTAGAACCACAGTTTTGTTTATTGTTGTATTGTAATTTAACTGTTCTATTCTCTTGAGATTTCAGATAGACAGACGAACGATGTAAAATACTGATTTTCAGCTGCATCTGGTTAGACTGGAAGCCGAACCCAACATGGTTGGGAAAAGGCTAGGCAGATGATGATTGTGTTGAGAGTTTCTGATAGGCACAATAGTAATTATTTAGCACACAGCAAATGAAGCTTAAATCTAACGCGTCTTACAAAACGCTCCGAGCACTGCTGAGCTTGAGGTCCTGGGTTCGATTCCCGGGTCGGGTAAAGTGTTATTATGTTTTTCCATTAGGAATTTCTTAGTTGTGACCCGGAGTTTGAATGTTGGCGGTATGATATCCCCTCGATACCGTGAACCAGTAAAACCTGTGAACCTGTGTGAAATGTACCTTCATACCGTGCCTCGGTACGCACGGCGCCTGATCTCTTGTCTGTCGTTTCGGCTCACTGTCCCATCGGACTATGCCAGTGAGAGAAGAGAGAGTGCACCAGTATCTCCACACAAACTTGTGCTCTGCTTAAACTGGCCGCCCGTCGTACTATTATTTAGCCAAATAAACATATTTTACTCAAAAATGCATGTAATGTGGTCATTATTTTGACAACTTCGTTTGAGCAAAGTCGACCTTGCCGGTCTGTTTCAATGAGCGGCCGGCAAAGTTTTGCTGGCCGCTCTAACAGGCCGGCAATGTTATGCCGGCCGCTATTTTGACGTTTCAACGTTTTAAAAAATTCAAATCCAAAAAGATTTTATTTAGAACATAGCTGTTTGTATCTATAGAGATAGGTACAAAAAGATTTTATTCCATATTAGGCTGTATAGTTCCAACTACCATTGCTAAAAAAAAAACAAAAAAGTAACAAAAGCGTGGTTCAGCGAAAATTTTAATAAATATATATTTTTTTTAAATTATTTGCTGGTTTTATTTAGATTAGGTATTTGCATTTTTGAGTAAAGCACTATACAAACCTTGGCCCACAATGACTGCTTCGCTGGTCACGATATGATTGCCTCGAGCTAGCCTAGCTACGCTCTAGGCCTTTCAGCTTGGCCATCATTGCAGCCCTTGCAGACCTCGCTGTAAAGGCCTCGACCTACGGTCTCGGCGTTTATCTCAGCTCGTCCATCAAGCGCTGCACGCTGACCGCGCTGTGTCGGCCTGGAGCTGCGCTACGCTGCGCTGTCGGCCATAATCAGCGCGACCAGCAAAGTAGTCATTATAGACCGCGGCAGAAATGTACTATTCTTTCTTTAACTAGCAAAACCTGTAAAACTATTCCTTCAACTAAAACCATATCGAGCAGAGTGTCACCCCTACGCTCAGTGAAAGTGTTGGGGTCATCTATCAGTTGCAACACATCACGCCGACACTGCCCTTCAGTAATATCTTCTGCATTCAAATAATTTCTTACTTTGAGAGTGCTTCAGATACCTCTTTCTTGACGACGGAATTTATTTCTTTTTGGTGCTAAGAGATATTTATGTTAACGGCAACGTGATTAACTGGGCATTATTAATAAGGACCTGCGATTATTAATAATGCCCAAGAGCGATGGGCAAAGTGATTAATTTATCAATTTGACCGGCCATTATTAATAATGCCCGACGACCCGTGGTCCATGTAATAAGTCAGTGTTAGAGATAGCGAGATAGATAGATAGAGATTCATTTAATAAACAAAATCACTACAGTTCACCTATTTTATTACTTTGCCCAAGATAGGGTGAGCATTATTCATAATGGCCGGGAAAAGTGATTAATCATGCTGTTTTAATCACATCGTCCAATTGAGTCGGGCATTATGAATACAGACCGGCCATTATTAATAGTGCCCGGACTTATCAAATTGCCCTCCTTCGTCCTATAAGTTACAGTTGAATAATATTGTATATCGGGCTGGTGTCCGCAACTTATCTTCTTCTATTATAACTTCACTTTAAACACCTCCACGACCCCCGTGCTATTCAATGCATTCTTCAGCAGTGTTTTGAGTGCGTCACATTGTGTCCGACTGTAATATCGACAGCACGGTTGGCGCAGTGGCTAAGCGATTGACTGCTGCGCTGCGTGTCGCGGGTTCGATCCCCGCACGGAACAAATATTTGTATGGCCTACAGATAGGTAGTTGTTCCGGGTCTGGCTGTTTGTGAATGTGAGTTTTAATGTTTGTTAACGCACAATCTTATCAAAATCCGTTTATCCTTTTATGGGCTACGATGCCACAGACAGACACACAGATATACACGTCAAACTTATTACACCCCTCTTTTTTGGTCGTGGGTTAAAAATAAAATAACAATCTCCATTCGGTTACCATGACGACTAAGTATAAACCATTTTTTTTCACAGTTGCACTGCTGTCTGACCTTTTCGAATTGAATTACGTCTTGACCCTCGATGTATTAGTAGTAGCAATCAAAAGTGTTGGTGTCCTTGACATTCTTACTGTTTAGGCGGTATTGTATATAGTGTTTAGTACAGATTGCATAAAATTTGGTCGATAAGTACGTCAAGTACGTCAAGTTTCCTTTATTTGTTTCCTTCTTTTTCGTGTGGTTAGAGCATAATCAGGTATCTGAGTTTTTATGCCGCTGACTTGGCTTTACTTGCTGTCAAGAAACATCTGTCAGGCATGCTGGTTTCCTCACGATGTTTTCCTTCAACGAACAGTTGATCATTATACAATACTCACATGAATCTGAAAATCAGAGGTGCGTGCGTTGGGTTCGAACTCGAGACCTGTGACTTGGCAGTCCGGTCACACCACTAGGCTAAAACCGCTTATTTACAGAGAAGATAATATCAAACTTACGTCTACAAAAACATCGATTTAAAGTAGAGCAATATCGTAAAGAAAAGACGCAACAAAACAAAACACAACACACTCCTTGTCCACAATCGGATAAAAACAACTCGACATTCAAAAAAAGAAATAATTAAAAAATAAAGAAAACCACAAAACAGATGCGAACGGAAATCTCAAATTGGATTTTCAAAGAGCGACGGAAAGAGATAGCAAGATACGTTAGTGTGAGTGTTGGAAAGAGACAAACATATAGTCGAGATCACAAAGCCAAGTAATTGTAGACAATGGGAAACTGAAAAAGACTTTTCCTTTATAAGATTTCTATCTCAAGAACATTTTGCCTTAGGACGAGAGTGCCAACTTACATTTCCAGCTCTTAAAACACACATTTGCATCTTAACAACCAGATTTAAAGTTCAATTTTGCTCGGCAAATATAGTTTCAAACGGTAAAAACTAACATGGTAAAGTCTAAGCGACTGTGAAACCACGTCTAGCGTAAAACAAGATTTTGTCAAAGTATAAAATTATACCAACATAAGTTGAGCTCTGAGGTTTAAGACAAAATTAGTATGGTTAGGTCTGTTTAATTTGGGTAACACATACGTTTGATATAATAGAAGTTTAAAGCGATAATTATAATGTAATTGTGAGTCTATATTGTTGTCTTGAAAGGAGATTGTACAATGAAGTTAAATGTCACTGTTTAATTAAATATCTTTTAGTTGAAGTATTTCAGGAACCTCCACAAGTTACGATAGATACGATCTTTTGCAGTCTGGGGTGGCTTTCTCTTCTCTTAGTCAGTGATACTTTTATCCACCTTCTAAAAAAAGAGGTTATGTATTCCACCAGCATCAGCTTTGCTTTTTTATTCACGTAGGTACGAGTTCTCCGATTTCTCCGTGATTACTGGTTCAACTTCAGCGATTCTTTTTTCATTTGGTAGAAGCTTGCGCGCGGTGTATGTAGTCCTTTTTGGATAGCAAGTAAAATATAGTAAAATGAGGGAACTGACATGGCAACACAGGACAACACTTCGGTCGCTTCTCAGGTCTGACGTCATAAACAAACAAGTGACGATCGAATTTACTAATGCCGAAGATGGTGTTCTCACGTTTTTAAAGTTTGTTTGTTTTAAAAAACTTTAAGGAAATTGGTAATTTTAGACACAAAATCGAGTTTTTAAAATTCAGTAACGTGTTCAGTAACCGACTTCCAAAAAGGAGGAGGTTCTCAATTCAACTGTTTTTAGGATTCCGTACCTCGAAAGGAAAAAACCGGAACCCTTATAGGATCTGTTTTTTGTCCGTCCGTCCGTCCGTCTGTCCGTCTGTCTGTCTGTCAAGACCCTTTTTTAAGGAACGCGTAGAGGTAGAGGTATCAAACTGGAATTTATATCAAATACTCAGGTCTACTGTCTCTTGGAGCTGTGAAAAATCAAACTTCTAAGCCAACGCAATCAAAAGATACAGCCGTTAATGCCGCAAATTTTAGACAATCGCAAGGGAATCAAAACCTACAGGGTACTTCCCGTGAATTCAGAATCTTGAAATTTGGTACGAAGCAACGTCTTATAGCACAGAAAAGTCGCCAAGTTTGTCTATCTACATTCGCGTAAGAAAAACCACCCAGCGTTCCATGGGCGTTGCTAGGGGGGGGAGCCCTAGAGAAACCGTTTTTTTTTTTTAAATTATAAACTTTCCTGCCCTAGGAAAAATTTGAAAACCGTAAATTTTTAGTTACACTAAATAATAAAAGTGAATTTGCGCGGCTCAGCTAGTCTTACACCGTTATCCATGAGCCAATCACTTGTCAACCTCACGCCACACATTTTAAAACGTCATGCGTCATATAAATTAGTTTCTTTGTAGTTCGTCGCGTGGCAAGGATTAGTCGCCATGCCAATTAGCCGAGAGGGGGTAGACAGAGAGGGTGCTATCGACTCGATTGAGTGTATGATGTTTAATTTGTTTTTAATTTCGGGCTGGGTGATCTTGGTGTGAAATGTTAATTAATATTATCACGCTTTAGTTGGGAAGGGGTAGGGTAGTGTTGGTGGCACGTTTTTGTTGAAGATTTGAACCTATTAAGAACCTACTGATTGGTAATTTTATATCATCGGTATTTTTAAATCAATATTTTTTTTTAAAACATATTCCACTTAATAAGTAAGAACTTAATAAGTATTTTGATTTTATTTAACTTTAAGTCATGGAAGACTGGAACGCTTATAGGAATACGCTTTAAAATAACAACTTGTGCTGCCATCTATTAGTGAATAGACGACCTAACTAAAGTATGTTTGCAGCGCCATCTATTGCCGAGTAGCTAAGATAAGAACAAAAGTACCGTGACTACTAACTAGTTAGTAATGGAATATGGCCGTAGATGTCGTTTAATTCATCAAACTAAATAGCAGGTTTACAAAAAATATTTTCGCGGTCATTTTCAATTACATTTTCAGCGAGCCCCAGTGAAGCATAATTATGAGCATTATAATAAAATGCACGTGTCTACGTGCTTACAGCATTTTGTTCAAGAGGGTTTCTATAAAATAATCATTGCAATAATCCTTTTAACTAGGTTAATAGGTGAGTAGGTACCTCTTAGATGATTAAAGCCTTCATTGCTTTGTTACAAGTAGGTAGGTACTACATACTTAATAGAAATTGAGTGTTTGTAAAAGCATTGACATTATATGTCCAATATAAATTTAATATTTATTTAAATCTATAACAGCAATCTTGTAACGAGCCTTGCCTCAAGAATAGCTCTGACTACGCTATGTAGGATTTGTTAAACAGTCATATTTTCAGAAATTCGGTACCACTTGAACTAGAGAAGCTTTCTCTTCTATAATTGGTGGGTTCGTTAAATGACTGGGACAAAGAAAGCCTTTACCGTGTATTGGACAAAGTAACACTCAAGACGGGATAATAATAAACTATGCGTACCAAGATCAACCACGGCATTGATGCGTAAAAGTATTTTTTGTATAGCACCAATCATTTATAATAAAATCCCAAAACTTATTAGGCAAATGCCGACGGCTCTGTTTAAAATAAATTTAAAAAAATACCTTAAAACCAAGTGCTATTATACCATATCAGAATTTTTAAATGGACGCAATTAATTAAATAGATTCCTATAATTACGACATTCTTCACAATTTGAGTCTCAAATCTGTAAAAATAATACTTTGTTTTATTTTTAATTAGCATTTGTAATATCTTTTTTTTTTTAAATTTCATAGTTTGCTGTGTAGACTCAAGTTTTTTTATTTTTTTTTTTATTTCTTATTTGTTTTATGGTTTATCGTGAACCAAAAAATATGTTATTTTGTACGCCATACATGGCAAAACATGCAGATCTACCTGTTTATTTGCACATATTATTTGATGTATACTCATGTTTTACTAATAATATTATTTTACTAATATTAATTTAAGTATTTTTAATTAATTAACTAACCCTTTAAGACATTTAGCCCTGACCGCCGCGCCGGTAGCTTGGACCCTGTTCCCGATACCGGTGGGCTACAAAAAGTGAAACAAATTTATATATTCAATGAATAAAGGATAATAATGTATTATTTATCTGTGTGTGTTTGTAGTTTAAGAGCGTTTATACCCTAGGGCATTTCATACAAACTTTCAAGTCGTTATTTTCCGAAATGACTGAACAGATTTTAATGAAACTTCCTACGCATAAGCAGTATACATAGGTCTAAAAAGTTAATAGAAAACATTTTCTGTTAAATCAACTCAGCCTTTTGTAGACCAGTGCTGGTCATAATAGAGAGAATAATACTAATAATTTCAGACCAAGTACATATTTAAAAACATAACAATTTTAGAAATTACACACTTACATTTTAAGAACTTATTTTAAATACCTATCTGAAAGACAAACAACAAAATAAGTGGTCATCCAGTGCCACATTATTGGACTGTCCATACAGAAGCCTCTTCCAAGCTGTTCAGCAACATCTTGTATTTCCGCCTTCTGCACCCAGATAGCTTCTATTTTCTTCTTCTTATTTTTTATTACACACAAAGTAAACAAAAATACATACAAATTGCAATAGTATAGCTCACGTAGAATGGCGAGTTTAACCAAAAATTGGGGTTACTTACAGCAAACCTAATTTAGAATAAATAATTTAATTTGTTTTCTTTTTTCTTTGTTTGAGTTCGCAATCTAAAAATAGTCTACAAATAAATCAATGTCGCTATGTCGTTCACCTCTATGAATTCCAAGATCACTGATAGATAACCATCATCTCCGCGACACTATAACGTATAATCATGACAGATCGGCAAAATTTTCCGATAATAAGGCTGACATCATAAACAAAAACAAATGAATAACAAAGGATATGATTCTGGAACCATTTTAACTATGAAACAAAGGGGTATACGCAGAACCGTGGAAATTAATGTGAATGGCTCCTAGAGAGGGTAAGATCAAACAAACGATGGATGGACTGTGTGAAGGATGATATAACTAGGAAACAGCTGTGCTGAGCTGCTAAGATGCCGAGTAAAAGAGAAGTATAGAAGAAGAAGACATGCTGAGCCGACTTCAAATAAATTGGGATAAGGGCAATATAATTATACAAGGTGTTGTTTTGCATCCTCGTCAAAATTCAGGAGGTTGTCACAAAAGACATAAATAATCAATTAAAATTACGTTACCCAGTTAATTATTAATTAACGCTGATTTTTTTGGTTGTTTAAGTTTGTCAGTATTTCAGAATAACCCCTTTAACGTGGTTTAGGGAATAAGAAATTAACGAATAAACGTTTGAGATTGTTGTATGTGTGGAAGCGCGGTTATAGGGCAAGATTCAGGCGGGCCGTGCTTAAAACACGGGAGTTTCACACTTACCGATTTCCGTAAATAAGAAAAAAAAAACAAAATTACCTACCCAGTTTATTATTGATTCGGAACGAGAATCATTAGCATAGTAACCTCCTTGAATTTGACGAGAATGCAAAACAACAGCCTGTATGATGCTGTACTTTTGGTAGTTAAGTGACACTTCTGCATCTGATCACAGAGATATTATGACCACAATTATAATGCCAAGAGAATCACACATGAGAGTTGTCATTACCTTACGCAGTATTTCATTAAATTTTCCAGACTTCTTAAACCCCAGAGTTTATTATTTAGCATTGATGGTAGTAAAATACAGCATGTATCTGAGAAAAGTGTGGTGAGTATAGATATACTTACCACGGTTCTGTATGTTGTCGGACGTAAAGAATAGCACCATCCCATATCTTCCCGTGGGTGTCGTAAGAGGCGACTAATGGATTTGCCAGAGAATGGGCAGCAGCGTTCTCTGTGCTTTTATAACAACTGTACTGCGATCGCCAACCCGCCTGCCAAGCGAGGCGATTATGGCAAAACCCCCCTTATGTACACTTGGTGGAGGCCCATGTCCACCAGTGGACGTCTTTCAACTGAAATGATGATGATGATGATAGATATACCATCAATCCGAACAACTTTCTCCATGGGACCAACATCACTAGAAACGTTGGAAAAAAATCAGTTGTCCCATACGTAGCTTCAATACCTAGGTACTCCACCGAAATGTATAGGGGAGGCCCCACCCTTACATACGACAACACCTTTCTGATACACACCATGAAGAAATAAGGAATAGGGTGGAAAGTTTCTCAGTCTCCATTGAAAAGGCACGAAGTCCGACCGGTCCGGTGTTGTGTGTGGCGGGCTTCTGTCCGACAGTTGTTGTCGCAATCAGGTTACTTGCTGGGGAGTTTGTTCCGCCACTTCTTCTTCCCAGCTAAAACACTAGGAAGTGGCGAAGGGCGGGCGTTTTGGGGGACTGTCTCTTGTAATTTTGACGTTAAAGAGCTGATTATCAGCCTCATTTGAATAATTAATGACTTTTGATTTTGATTTTTGATTTTGGTGGCCTACCATGACGTCTTCAAGAAGTATTGTTTTAATCTTATTACAGGGTGGGAAAGGGATGGCACTAGACGTACTCTATAGCTCCATCTCATTCCTACACTGGAATAAGATTAAAACAATACTGCTATGAGACGTTATGGTAAACCCCCTGGTCTTTCTTGTATCCTACCTATGTTAAATTCTGCTTACACTAATCAGGCTAGCTGACAAAACAATACCTCTAAAGTACACGAAGAAGTAAGAAGTTTCACTTTGAAATTGATCCAGCAACATCGTCTGCCGCTTCAATGTGTTAACAATCTGATTGTCACGATAAAACAACTCGCACCTCGCGTCGTGATCACATTAAATTGGTGTAAAAAGAAAACATCAAAACTTACCGTAATGGAATATTTAATATTGTTCACTTAAAAAATTTAGGTTTGTAGAAGATAAAAAAATCTAACAACGAAAGTTGGTTTTAACAAGATTATAATATTTCATTTTTGAGATATTATGGCATAGTTTCGTCAAACGGCAGCAGTAACTTAGTTTTTGATTAGCATACTATAAACAAACAAATTTAGTTTTGCTGTTGAGTGTAAATTAACATATGATTGAGCGTAAAAATATTATTTAGTCCTTACGGTACCCTGTGTGCACGAGTACGACTCGCACTTGCCCGCTTTTTGTCATTCTCCTCTCAAAAACGGTGAAGGAAAATGTTTGAGAAACCGTTGTGTCTATGTAGAACCAAACTTTTAAGGATATGTGACATCTCCCAACCCGCACTGGGCCCACGTGGTGGATTAGGTAAAGCCATCTCCCAGTGTCAACAGTATGAGCTGATTATGCTGTATTTAATCAAATTAGTCCAGGACTGGTGGGATATTGGTGACCAGAATTTGGACCTAAAACTGAATGAAGGAAAGAAAATTATCGCAGGGACATGACGTGCAAACAAAATAAACACTGAAAACAATAAATTCCAAAACATAACAAACATTTGAATAGTATCTCTTGTTCTGGTCTTCTTTATCGTGTGGTTAGTGCCTTACTGTCAAGAGCTTTTATGCCGCTCACGGGCCTCTGACCTGGCGGACCTCGCTTGTTTACCTAATAACTTCATCATCATCATCAGCCTTTCAAAATAAGGTACTTCGGAGCATAGTCAACGCTCCCTGGTACATTAGAAACGAGGACATCCACCGGGACTTAGGAGTGGACCTTGTCGCTAAAGTTATAAAAAATTGCGCCGAAGCTCATGAACAAAGACTTCATAAACATGTGAATGTCGAGGCTATTCAGCTCCTTGACACCACGGACATAGTAAGGAGACTGAAAAGGACTAAGCCTTTTGAATTAGTTTAGTGATTGTTACGGAGTGCAGTGAGTGCTACCTTTTAAGAACACAAGAACTAAGTGTCTTTCCGTCATAATAGAGACAATAAGAAAAGTGCCAATGGACACATTCTTTAGTATAAATTTACTTGGAAATTAAGTTAAATTTAAATTGCTTATTAGCCTCAAGGCTAGATTGTAATTGTTATGAGGTAACCATTCGGTTACAACATAATGAAAAAAAAAAATAAAAAAAAATCATCATCAGCCTATAATGTTCCCACTGCTGGGACACAGGCCTCCTGTCTATGAGAGGGAGTGGGCTGTAAATCTGTAATCCACCACGCGGGCGCAGTGCGGGTTGGTAGATGTCACATGTCTTCGAATTTTTAGTTCTAGGACATGCCGGTTTCCTCACGATGTTTTCCTTCACCGTTTTTGAGAGCAGCGGTGATGAAATAAATTACACAAAATTATGCGCCACCGCTGGGCCACCGCTGCTCTCCTACTTACTTAGGTACTTACGTATTAGAAAAAGATGCAGATTTGTTTGTGTAAACCAGAAAATGAAACATGAATAGAATACTACATACATTAAGCTCTGAACTACGCTAAGTTCTCTATCACAGTTCAAATCATACGCACAAGTTATCATGTGCGTATTTTAGATACTTACTATTGTGCGTAATTGGTATTTCGTGAGTTCAATCGCCTGCGCTAATCAGTCGGTCCCCTCGAAGTGGCGAGTGGTGAACCCAATCCTCTCAATTGGCCATCAGGACAATAATAGGTCCTTGGGTCCAATAATGTTGAGTTCTACGACTTATTTGTGCGGGCAAACAAGCATTTGATTGTACGCAAACTTTTGCATTTATAATAGTTGTAGCAGTAAGATAGATATTAGATAGGCTACTAAGCTGCTTTCCATATGATATTAGAAAAATCCAAACAAACTTTTATAAAACCATTAGAGGAATAAAATTTCAGGAATCTTTCCCTTATAATCCTGTATGTTTAAGGGATTGTTGTGTCAGATTTTAAGCTTAAGATATATCTAACATTTTAGGCTGTACATTATATATACTGTTGAAGATCTGCATGCTCTGTATGGTGTCGGAGTAAAGAATAGCACCATCCCATATCTTCCCGTGGGTGTCGTAAGAGGCGACTAAGGGACATGCCAGAGAATGGGCAGCAGTGTTCTCTGTGCTTTTGTAACAACCGTACTGGGATCGCCAACCCGCCTGCCAAGCGTGGCGATTATGGCAAAACCCCCCTTATGTCAATGTGACGTTGGGGGACGCCTATGTCCAGCAGTGGACGTCTTTCGGTTGAAATGATGACAAGCCTGTTTGGGTAGAAAAATATCAGAAATGTACCAACCTATCGCACTTAATATTCAGACAAACAACATATTCTTAAGTACCTCTGTATATACCTGAAATAACATGATATTGTTAGAGTAGCCGTAGAGTCTTGTAATCTGTCAAATGTAGAGTCACGAACACAGGCTGATAGCGACACAGACGGTGCCTATTACGTATGCCGATAGAGATTGTGTGCTATGATAGATTGAAAGTAGATACCAATTTAATAAAAAATCAGTCAATTATAATCAAAGCATTCATTCATTTTTTTTTACTGTTATCTTTTCTACCTTTTGTAGTAAGCAAAGACTTAGGAAAAACTAAGATAGGATAGACTAATAACTAATCCGCTGGATGCGAGGCGCACGGGACCGGTCAATGTGGCGTCACTTGGGGGAGGCCTATGTCCAGCAGTGGACGTCTTTCGGCTGAATGATGATGATGATGATGAAAGACTTATTGTCGGGCCTACGCTGTCAATACTTAAGTACTAACGCTGTAACATCCAAATATTGTAAAATCAAATGATTTTAAAAGAGTAACCATGGAGTTTCTTGCCGGTTCTTCTCCATAGGAAACGACCAACCCGAACCGAGCACCTTTTGTCGACGTTTTATAAGTGCCCATGTAGGTCTATGTAAAATAAAATATTTAGATTTTTTGATTACATCTCAAGTAGGCCATTTACAGGCATTTTCTAATTGAATTTTGGATGCAATGATAACAATGAAATGAAGCTACAGTCCCAGTCACAAGGTATAATTAATGTGAAAGTGCTATAGTTACCCATTCCAAAGGGGATTATAATTTCTTCAAATTTAATTCCATGATCTGATTCCATAACGAACAAATATTTCATCAGACGTGAGCTATTTGGTTGAAGTAATTTGTTAAAAGATTACATCAGCTTCCTTAGGAGCTGATTATAGTGTTTTTTATGTTTCGCCGCGCTTGCCATCTCAGTTTCTTTTGGTTTAACACATCATAAGGTCGTCGACCGAGGCACTTTGTCTGCTTGTGTGTTCATAACGCAAAACGTGTCCTGTGGGATAATTTTGGTACACGTTCACATTCTTCAAAACATGCGATTTTCGAGCAAACGATTTTTTCAATTATAATAATAATAGTTTTATTGTCACAAGAATAATACATTTGTGTACACTGGTTAAAAATATGCTAACTACACTGCAGAAGTATGTATACAGATATTGTGAGCCCTGGCTCTTAAACTAGGATAACCTGTATCTTAAGAGACAGTGTTCAGCTGTAAGGTTACTTAAAAATAGGGATTTTACAACTGCGGACTGTGCCAACTTATTTTTGCAAACAGATTATATTTTGAGTAAAAAGAAAGAAAGAAAAAATAATAATATTATGAAATAACAATTTAATACCTATGTAATATGGATTGGTGAATGTGTGTAGGGGGGTGTGTTTATGATGTATGTATGTGTCGTGGATTTTTATGTGAGAGTGGTGAGTGTGAAGTGTTATATGTGAAGCGAAGCAATAAAAGCAAAAAAATAATGCCGTGTTAGGCAATGTATTCTAGTAGTGATTCAGTTAGTGTATAGTCCTGTTGAAGTAGCCATTCCATCACCTTAGCTTTTAATTTAAACTTGTTATAATCGAGTATATTTAGTGTTTTATGAATTTTCTTATAAATTAGTCTACTTAATGTGAAGTATTGGTGTTTGGCAAAAGCAGTTTTATGTTGGGTCCCTGGGGGAATATTAGTTCGTTTGTTGGGATCAGACGGTGGAACACTGGAGTGTCTTCTTAAAACGGATTGCAACACGAAGAGCTGACGAACTGTCAGTACCTTACAATCTGAATAGAGTTGAGTTGTTGGGTAGCGATAAGGTTTTCGCAGCATCACTTTCAGTATTGCTCTCTGGGCCCTTTCCACTCGAAGGAAAGTAGTTTTCGCTGCACCGCCCCATACACTGATGCAGTACCCAAGTACGGATTGACACAGAGCATAGAATACCATTTTTAGGGTATCAAGGTTTGCAGAAACTCTAAGTGACTTGAAGATATGTATCAGTCTCAGCGTTCTCGAGGTTAGGGCATCAGTGTGTTTATTCCAGCGTAACCCGGCATCTATTTGAACCCCAAGGTATTTGACGTGATCGGTACGCGTGAGTGTTGGACATTGGCACGAAGAAGACAAGTGTGAGCAGGTGTGCGCTATAATCGAAAAGGTATCGTCCGGTGCGGTGTTCTGACGGATGGCGAATGGAATATATAATGTCTTGTTACAGTTGAGAGTCAGTAGGTTTAAGTTAAGCCATTTTATTATTTCACGGAGTGCCAATTCCGCGCTATTTTTAACACTATCCCATGTTGAACCGTCAACTATAACCACGGTGTCATCAGCATATACAAAAATCGTCGAGTTGGGGAGCGACATTCTGCATAGGTCATTAACATATATTTGAAACAAAATAGGACCCAAAATGCTACCTTGGGGCACTCCGTAAGACAAGGTTTCTTCATCACTGAAGTGATTATCAATTTTTGTTGTTTGGGTGCGGTTGTTCAAATAATCTTTGAAGATCTGCAGTGCTATACCCCTAACGCCAAGCAGCTCCAATTTGGTAATAAGTATGGGAACAGAAACTGTGTCGAATGCCTTTGAAAGATCTAGAAATATTCCCAGACATTTGGTTTTCCTATCGAGATTCCTAGCAACCAACTGTGTCAAATCAAGAACTGCATCCTCAGTCGACACACCTGAACGGAAACCATACTGATTATCTGCTATGATCTTATATCTATCCAAGAAGTTCTTTAGCCGGTTACTAAGGATTCTTTCCAGAACCTTGGAAAGAGCAGTCAAAACCGAAATGGGTCTGTAGTTGTTGACACAGCTTCTGCTCCCACCCTTGTGGATTGGGTGAACAATTGCTTTTTTAAGCGCATCCGGAAAAACACCCGCCCGGAGACAGCTGTTAAAGATGTACGTCAAGGGTTTTATTAGTGTGTGACGGCTCATTTTTAGCACTCTAGGCGATATGCCGTCCCAACCCAACGCACAGTCATCACGTAGCTGCGAAATGAGAGACTCCACTTCAGATTCGTCTGTATCTAGCAGCACGAGGGAGTTAGCGGGAGTTAGTGGGGTGTTAACAGCAATATTTAGAACTTGACTGTTCATATTTGCGGGATACTGACCCTGTGATAGAATTTTATCCGCTAAGTTTTTTCCTATATTACAAAAAAATTTACCTACTTCATTTATGGATGCTTTAGGACTGTCAGATATTTCCAGTAGTTCTACAGGACTGGTTTTTATTTTACCTGTATTTGTAACAGTTTTGATAGTATTCCAAAGGGCTTTGGGGTTATTTTTTGCTTTCTCAAATTCATTTCTTTCGTGGGCAATTTTTAGTTTTCTAAGCAGGTCATTGCAAAAATTGCGGTAGCGTGTATAAGTTTTTTTTTAAGAATTAAATTATCTGGTTCTTTATTTGATCGAATATGCATTTTGTCTCGATTTTGGATACACTTCAATAGACCTGGGGTTATCCAGGGTTTGATGGTCCTTTTTTTACTTGGTATCTTGAAATACTTGGTGTGGTAATTATTTATTATTTACCATTGTAATTGTGATAGAGGGGTATTTTACATAATTGGAGTGTTGATTGCCAAAATTAACTAGTCGAATCCCATGATCTCTAACCTCGAAGATCTTGCGCCCTTTTGCTTCGATTGTTGACTGAAATCACGGTCCTTTAATTAAATCTACCAATAAGAGTTTATTTGTAATCAGCTCGTAGCTAAATAATAACAGCCGTCGATCTTGGGTAGGTTGGTCCGTGTATGGGACAAGTGATAACCCATTACATACCGAGTTTCCTCCGCGCCTCGGATAGCAAGTCAAGCCGTTGGTCCCGACTGTCAAGTGTAGATCTTTGACAGTCGTTAAGTCGTCAGTGGCCCTAAAGTCTGACCACCAGTCTTACCAATGGGTATCGTTTCATAAAGTTCTTACTGGATTGTGGAGGTCAGATAGGAATTCGCTCCAGGTAAAAAAATAAACTGGTATTCAGGTGCATCCAGTTAGACTGGAAGCCGACTTCAACATAATTGGGAAAATTCTACACAGATGATGAATTACTATTTATTTATTGGATTACCTTTACAATCTTTTAGAACTGACATCCATGAGTTCCACTCAATAGCCTCACTCACTCAATAATTTTAATGACCAATCTCCATCACAATAGCAATAGCATCTGTCACACGGTGGTTATAGAGTATTTGGTGACACGTAATAGCGACTCATCTCTTGTTATCAATGTGTACGTAGAAGTACATTGTATGCTCATCTCCGCTCAGTTGTTGACTGTTAACAGCGGTGACCACTTGTGAACTTGTGAGGTGAGCTGAGCTGTTCGTGACTACTATCACTTTTATTTTCAACGACAGTTTTCTTGGAATATTTTTTTTGGGGTTTGGTATTTTTTTTGCATTGTTTTGTTTTCAATATTTAGGTATTTTTATTGGTCATTTTATTATTTAATACTAATAATATTTCATTTCTTTTGATTTCATAAAAAATTAAAGTATGGTAAGTAATAATATGGTATGGTATGGTAAGTTATGGTTGGTAAATTAATACTCATATAGTCCTGATAAGTAGTGGTTTGTTTTTTGTATATTATTAAGCTCTGAAAAAATTAAATAAGTTGGCGCAAGGCAAAGTTATTGAAAGATCAATTACCTGGTTATATAATTAAGTATCGGCTTATGACATCCTACTAGTATTCATTACCTATAATCCATAGTTAGTGAAACCAGAATTACTTTTACCAGCAAATAAGCAATACCCAATGACAGTTTTTTTTTTAAATTTAGTACATAGATTTTTTGAATAAATAGTTTGTCCTAATTTATTAATTTTAATAGTCAGCAGGAAGTTTTTTTTTTTATAAAAACGGCTTAATATCACTTTAGAAACCTACCCAAACATCTAAATCTGCAGGGAACCATCTAAAAGTCTCCAGTTCAAAGTTAATCTTGATATTCCAACTACCATTCATTTATATAACAAAACCGATCGCACATTCTTTCAAAAAACAAAGAAAATTTGTATTTTCTATCTACAAAAAATAATACTACATGATACTAAGCGCGAGACACCGGGTATCACATGACGTTAGTTTGTCCAAGCGGCCGCTAGAGGCGCCACCGTCGCGATGTATTTATAGCCAAGAGAGTACAGTCAATATATTAGTTAGGGCAATCGTATAAATGTGTTTGTTGACTCCATTTAATAACTAATCCTTTTATTGACTTGTTATGGATAATAGCTGCATTGTCGCGCTGATAATAAAAAGTTGACATGCAATGTTTTTTCCGTGCTCTTTTGTTTGTATAAAGAGAATTTGGGGTCGCGCAGATTCATTGGTTTGAAAAAAGTCTCTTGTTATGTCCTTTTCTAGGTTATGTTATAGGAACCTATGACTGAATTACATCAGTACTTGGTCAAATTAGTTGTGTGTAAGTAGTTTAGCTGTGAAAAACATATTCTGACAGCCGGCTCATAAAAATATATTCTGACAATAAAAGACTGTTAAAAAAAGCCGGTTTCTGAAAAGACGATTATGTTTCTGAAAAAGTTTTTTTAACCTATGTTCGCTAGTAGTCGTAACATGCGATCGGGTCTAACTTCAGATTAGGCCGGGCCTGCCTAGGTTGGTCCGTGGATGGGTGACCACCCATTACATACCGAATTTCTGCCGTGCCTCAGAAAGCACTTAAGCCTTTGGTCCCGGCTGTCATTTGTGGATCTTTGACAGTCATGTGACAGATAGTCAGTGGCCCGTAAGTCAGACAACCAGTCTTACCAAGGGATATCGTATTACCCAGTACTTACTCGTTTGTGGAGGTCAGATAGGCAGTCGGTCCAA
Source organism: Cerastis rubricosa (assembly GCA_949152445.1). Classification (NCBI taxonomy): domain Eukaryota; kingdom Metazoa; phylum Arthropoda; class Insecta; order Lepidoptera; family Noctuidae; genus Cerastis; species Cerastis rubricosa. The sequence goes on from OX424546.1 coordinate 693,692, forward strand.
GTAAAATACTGGTACAGCTGCAGCATTCGGTGAGACTGGAAGCCGACTCCAACATAATTGGGGAAAGGGTAGGCAGATGGTGATGATGTTCGCTGGTAGTGATTGGTTAGCAGGAAAAAAACAAGAGCTAATCAAATTATTTAATTTCAGATTCATCATCACATCATGTTAATTAAGTAACTCAAAGTTATTTAGAAAATACATAAAAAAATATTATTCACCCTTGTTATATTTAAAGTTTGTTGTTTGTTTTATTATAAGCTTGACTTAATTTTTGGCTTTAAAAAACGAATTCAGCCAAGCATTCATTCATTGTTAATTATTTTTCATCTCGGTTTTCTAAACCAACGAGTTAACACTCCCGAAATACAGCAGTCAGTGTTAGTAAACCGTCTAACAAACTTATGAAACCACACGTAACCATAGTCATGCTTACAATGTCCCTCTTATGGAAACAATTGAGAATAAACAATGTGCAGTTCTGTGCAACCTAGAAATGTGTTGTTAACCCCGGCTCATATTGACCGCGTGGCTTGCATCACGAATTTAGGACATGAAGATCAATTGTTGTTGGAGAGTTACAATGGTTGCTTAGCTCACTTAATCTATAAACGCATTTATTTCGATTAGACCGTTACAGGCACTTTTGAAGGTCAAAAACAATAAAGCTACAGTCCCAGTCACAAGGCATAGTAACTTGTGAAAGAACTGTCGTTGCCCATTCGTATTCGTATCAATACGTAGAAGAGTTGGAAAAGAACGGGCAAGAAACTCCATGCACACTCTTTTAATCAAAATATTTTTACATTCACTTTGGTCAACCATGCCCAAAAAAATAAGTTCTTAGTTGTAATATTGATATTAACAGGATAAAAATTAGAATATTTGAAAAACTCCAACTGCAGTCAAAAAGTATCTCTTCAGTAAAGGTTCCGGGTTCTGACCGGTACGAACAATTTGCAGATCGGCTTGGGACACTAAAAGATATTTCAGAAAAGTGTCAGTGTTCGGAGCCATGTTCGCATTTCGTCCAAACAGGTTTACCCGAAAATTAAACCAGATATCGAACTATCTAAATCTGTAAGCATTGTTAGGATACTAATTGTTACAATCAATCATTGGAATTCAATGTAAGCAGTGTGACCATCGGACTGCCAAGTCTTATGTCACCAGTTCGAACAAAAGACACGCACCTCTGACTTTTCGGATTCATGTGCGTATTGTATAATTATCACTAGCTTCGGTGCAGGAAAACATCGTTAGGAAACCAAACATACCTGAGAGATATTTCTCGACGGCATCTAAAGCCAAGTCAGAAGCCATGGGCGGAAAAAACTCTGACTTCAGGTTATACTAACCACACGATGAAGAAAAGATTGGGATTGATTCTTATTTATCTACTAAGCAGTTGTGTCTGAAGAGCACGTCATCTTTAATTATCCCGAAGCAAATAACTTCAGAGTTCGACATAAACCTAAGGATCCTACGTATCGGACATTCACCTCACCAATCGATCACGTCGCTTTGTCACAAACACAAACAAACATTCACCCTTCCCTTTCACCCCCAGAAATAATGGCAACGAAAACACTAGAACCCGGTGCAGTAATTCGCCCCACAATCGACCATGATGGGGTGAAACTCCTTGCTGAACGACTGTACGGGATCTCAGTACTAGAACTGTCAGAACTGAACGGTTATGATGACAAGAACTACAAGATCATTGAAGACCCCAATGTCAAGAACCCTCTGATTACCTCCCACAGTGAATATGGGTATGTGCTGAAGATCATGAACTCGATGGACTCACAGGATGTAGGGGTTGTTGAGGCGCAGAATGAGATTATGAATTTTTTGGGTGAGTGCATTTTTGTTTTGGATTTCTAAGCTTTCTCCTTTGTTGTGGGCAGAAGCATGTGTGAGTATGGGTTCGATACCAGGGACGGGAAAATTGAAATTGGTTTTTCCAGGAGGAAGTTATCAGCCTCGTTAGTCTAGTGGTCGCCAGCAAGACTGCTGAGTAAGAGGTCCTTGGCACGATTCTCGGGTTCGAGCAAAGTGTGATATGGTTTTTCCATCAGGAAAACCAATAACATTTTTTCTCAGAAGAAGCTACTGAGTATGGATTTGTACCCAGTTGACGACAATAGGCTCGCCCCCTTATTACATGGGACTTAAACGTAACTGGCGAAATTTGGTGTACTATTAGGTATCATCATCATCATTCATTATTTTAGCCCAAAAGGCGTCCACTGCTGGACATAGGCCTCCTGCAAGTGTCGCCACATTGACATTTTGGAGGGTTTTGCTATAATCGCCACACTTGGCAGGCGGGTTGGCGATCGCAGTACGGTTGTTACAAAAGCACAGAGAACGCTGCTGCCCATTCTCTGGAAAGTCCCTTAGGCCTCTTACGACACCCACGGGAAGATATGGGATGGTGCTATTCTTTACGTCCGACACCATACAGAGCGATCTATTAGGTATACCTCTGCCTAACATTTCGTGGATAACAGGCGTGATATCTTGTGTTATGTTTAGTGGTCAATTTTTACCTACCACAGTCCCCTGCTGGAGACAAAGGCCAAGCTGCACCACAATGCCTGGTCCTCCACTTTGAGCATCCTTTGTATTCCAGCAAGATTATCAAGGTCGTTGGACCACCTAGCTGTAGGTTGTCCCACACTTCAGTCTCCACTCTAAGACTCAGCTTCACCGGCCTTAGGTCCTTCGACAGAAATAGCCGGCTAACTTCTATTGGTAACCCTGTTATGTCGATGATCCTAAACATACTTAACATATTTTTTCTTTCAGCAACCCGTTCGATAACCTGCCCGAAACCAATCCGTAACGTGTACGGACACTTCCACTCCGTCGAGAAAATTGGAGGCAAGCAGCACGCGGTGCGACTCCTGGAGTATGTGCCCGGAGACTTGCTGCAAGCAGTACCCAAGTCCGAGGCGCTGTTCTATCAGCTCGGGGAGTTTGTTGCCAACTTGGACACCAAACTGCAGGTCAGTGCCTTAGCGTCATGTTATCCTGGTAGTTTTGTGATAATCCTCATTGTTTTACCTACTGCTGGGTACGATCCTCCCCTTTCTCCTACCACTTCGTAAAAATACTTTGTGTTTTTTCCAGCGTTGTAAATATCGTAATCACACAAAAATTAACAATGGGGAAGACCGTTAAAAGCTAATTGTAGATGGCACGACTATAGCGGGATCTCAATCTGACCAATGAGGTTGAGCTAATTTGAAATATAAAATGACATTACCGGATTTTCAACCAATGACGATGCATGGAACCAGCTATGCTAGCGCCATTAGTTCCGCAGTTTCCATCCCCATTGATTTCACGATCACTGAATAGTAGTTATCCGCCGTCTCTATACCTAACTATACTAGTTAATCGGACAAACCAAGGTTTCCATAACGTATTGTACTCTTGTTACTGGTAATTGTACGTACATGTAGTACCTATGTAATATGTATGCAAGGAATGATTTGATGCACGCTATCCGGCTATCGGTGACAGATAAATGACATTTGAAGCGTTAATCATGGCTGGAAACCCATGGGAATCAGTCGAAGGACGGGCGTTTTGGAGAATTACTACATGCTTCTAAAACAAGAAGATTAAGCTTTGCGTTCATCTGCCAGGCATTTTCCCAACTATGTTGGGTCGGCTTCCAGTCTTACCGGATTCAGCTGAATACCAGTATTTTACATGGAGCGCTGTCTATCTGATTTCCACAACCCAGTTAGTAGTGTGTTATACGATACCCCTTGGTAAGATTGGTGGTCAGACTTTCGGGCCACTGACTACCTGTAACGACTGTCAAATATCTACAAATGACAGCCGAGACCAGCGGCATAGGGTGCTTTCCGAGGCACGGAGGAAAGTCGTGATGTAATGGAAGCCACGCTTGCCTAGATCGCTCCGAGAATGGGAGTCCCCACAGACGTGGGCAAGCGCGGCTTAACCTTGAAGATTGACCCGTGCGGATGTAATTAATTAACCATGAACTCCTCCATATGCGATACGATTAAGCTTTGCTTTGTCTGTCAGTAAATTAATTAAAGATTAAGTAACATTGCGACGTTATTGACGTTCCAATAATATCTCAATAGTCAATGTACCATAGAGTTGGTAATCAATATTTTTGTTTGTTCTACAGAACTTCAACCACTCAGGTCTGGTGTCTCGAGAGCACATGTGGATGTTGACGAAGGTGCCAGACCTCGAGAAGTTCAAGTACGTCATCAAGGATACCGAGAAACTGGACCTGGCTGAAGAGGTAAGAAGTGTTACATTTACGGCCACTTATTAGAAACTAGCTGACCCACGCAACTTCGTCTGCGCGAAATTTTCCCCGTTATTACAACATTTATCATTGCTGCTCCGCTCTTATTGATCGAAACGTGGTGTTATATTATAATATAACCAGAAGACTATAGTCTTCTTCAATAAATGGGATATCCAACACTAGAAAACTTATTCAATTCAAACATATTCCAGATATTAGCGCGTTCAACGAAACAAACAAACTCTTCAGCTTTATATTATTAGTATAGATAAGTTAGACAAACATGACCTAATTTGTGATATCCTTCAATATGTCAGGTGCGTTGCACTCACAGTCGGTGTATGGTATGACCAGAATATGTAAGTATTAATCGAATGTAGTCTGGCTAGGAGGGATTTAAGCGTGAGTTCGTACAGGTGTAGACCTGACCAGGTATCTTGATCTCCTTGCCAGACTGAGCCAATCACCTAGTTTATGACCTTCTAGGCCACTATGATAAATGTTTAACAGATATTAATAACTTACCTAAGTACATACAATGACCTAAAAGTGATCATGTGTGTGTCAAGCTTAGATTTAATCGCATGTATCGAGCCCTAGGCAATGTCTAATCTATTAAAGGTAATTTATGTGAACCAGCTTTAATACTACTATAGCTTTTTCCCTCGGCTCCACCCACCTGCAGCCTGGTTATTGAAAATTATCCGAATGAAACAACTCCGAACATATTATTAGTTATGCTATATAATGTCTAAATATATTCATATTTATTTATTTGCGTAAAACATGGTATACAAAGGTGTTACATTAAGGATAAGATCATACATGTTTTGCCTAAGACTAAAGCATGCAAATTGGTTAACACAACTTATGTTCAAGGTATTCCTTAATGCTATAAAAATTATTATCATTTAGCCATTTAAACAAGTTAATTTTAAACAGTCTGCCATTTAGTAATTTAAATTTACATGGTAATTTGTTATACACACGTACAGCCATAGCTAAACAGTTTTTACTATATTTTGTTGATCGAGGGAATTCATCTAAAACAAGTTTAAATTTGTCCCGCCGATTCCTAGAACTTACATCTGCTGCTGTTCTGAATAGGTATTTGTGTTTGCGTACAAACATACAAGTTTCATATACGTATAGTGAGGGTAGTGGTAGCAGACCGAGTTTTTTAAATAATGGTCGACAAGATACGTCCGGTGGAATGCCCTGAATAGCTCGAACACATTTCTTTTGAGCGATAAATGCTCTATTATGGTCGGTACTATTTCCCCATGCAATTAATCCATATCGCAGCGAAGACTCCACATATGCACGATAGGACATTACAGCTGTTTTAATATTTGTAACATTTTTAATCCTTCTAAGAGCGTATACGAATTTATTGATTTTGTTGCATATGCTATCGATATGAGCTTTCCAGTCTAGATGTTCGTCTATGATCGTTCCCAAAAACTTAGTATGCGCTACTTTTTGAAGTTTTGATATATTCATTGTAAAATTAAATTTGTTATTATAAGATTTATTAAATTGTACATACACTGATTTATTAAGGTTAATACATAAATTATTGTTATTAAGCCAATTTATAAGATTTTCTATTGTATTATTAATATCTGTTTCATGATCATTTATTGTTTTACTTTTTTTATCGGTAGAAACTATTATCGAAATATCATCAGCATAAAGAAAGCATTTATGATTAGTCATGTCAACAATATCGTTCACATAAAGGAGAAACAAAATCGGGCCCAATATACTGCCCTGGGGAACGCCTCGTTTGGTGGTTTTAAATTCAGAGTGGTATGAAACCATATCTTTATTGGCATTCATATTAGTGATTGTAACACACTGCTGTCTGCCAGATATGTATGACATTAACCACTGTAGTGGCGGTCCTCTAATTCCCATAGACTCTAACTTCTGAAAAAGCATGTTATGCGAGACCAGGTCGAACGCCTTAGATAGATCAAGAAATAAGCCCGTCGTTAGTTGATTATTATTAATGCTAGTAAGTACTGCTTTCAAGAGTGAAAAGATAGCTAAAGTTGTTGATTTATCTTTTTGAAAACCAAATTGCTCTTTCTTTATAATATGAAATTTCTCGCAGTAGTTAATTAGCCTTTTATACATGCATTTTTCGTAGATTTTTGACAAAATTGGTATTAAAGTTATTGGGCGGTAGTTGTTAACATCATGTAATTCACCTTTTTTAAAAAGTGGTTTCACAATTGACATTTTTAATTTATCTGGAAACACTCCTTGAACAAAAGACAAGTTTATAAGATGCGTAAGAACCCCGCGTATTTCTTTCGCACATTTCTTAATAATTCTAGTGCTAAGTTCGTCGTAGCCTTCAGAGGTAGTATTATTTAATAACATAATTTGTTGCTCTACTTCGCTTTCTGACATTGGAACGAGGAACATTGAGTTAGGTATTAGGCTTTCCTTACCATGACTATTTGTACTTTGCTGTGTGGGGATATTATTTAAATAGAAATCATTGAACGTGGAGGCTATTTCTGTTGGTTCCGTAAGTATGGTATTATTGATTTTAATGGATTCTATGTTATTTTTAGGAGTAGGATTATGTATTTCATTTTTTATAACGGTCCACGTAGCCTTACATTTGTTCTGATGTGTATGCATAAATTTTATATTAGCATTTCTTTTGGAGTTATAGATACATTTTTGTAACAAATTTGAGTATTTAATGTATTTGGTTTTGTTGGGTTGAGTTTTCTTCTTATAATATTGATAACGCAAAAATCTCTTAGTTTTACAACTCTGCTTAAGACCTTTACTTATCCATTTTTGTTTTACTGTTTTGTTTAGATTTATCTTTATCTTTACTTTAGGAAAACACAGATAATAAAAAAGGCATATTAACTCGTGAAAACGGTTAAATGCTATATTTGCATCTTTTTCTATATTTACTTCTGACCAAGTCAAACTTTGTAGACATTTTATGAACTTGTGTACATTATGGACATTGTAATCTCTTTTGTAAACGTAATACATTGCATCTTTTATCGATTGGCGTTTTAAAGGGAAGGCTATCATTTGTGCCGTTTCGTGGTCCGAGAGATAGAGTGATAGTACTGTTGTAGTTGCATCTGGGATATTACTCAATATATGATCAATACAAGTGGATTTGCGAGTAGCTTCATTAATATGAATTTTTAAATTATAATTGTTTGCTAGATCTTGGAATTCCTTACTGATTTTACCTTTTTTGAGTGTGTTTATGTTAAAGTCTCCTGCTAGAACTATGCGTGTTGAAGGTTTATATTTTTTGAGAATATCATGTAAGAGACTATTTAGATTTGTTAAGAATTGGTTGGGGTCGGACTGGGGTGTTCTGTATATGCATATTATCAATAGTTTTTCGTTAGTTAACTCAATGCCACAAACTTCGAATGTATTTACTGATGCATACTTTTTAACCATTGATAATTCATTGAAAATAAGTTCCTTTTTAACTAGGATGCAGGTTCCACCTCGGCTTTTTTTTCTACAAAAGTTAGCTGCCACTATGTAATCTGGTATCTTAAGGTAGCTCTCATGGCCTTCCTTAATAAATGTTTCAGAAAGGCAGATTACATGTGGGTCATTATGTGAATCTCGCATCTCTAGTAAAGTTATTTCTAATAGTTCTTGTTTGGATAGAATGCTTGCGATGTTTTGATGTAATATCCTAAAGTGTTGAAATGAAGATGTTGTTGGTGATATATTTTTAGAATCGAAAAAAATTGTTGGATGTTTTTAATGGTAGAAAATAGTATGGTATGGTACCCTTTTTTATGTGTTCAATTTTCCCATCGGGAGCGCAAGTATCTTTAATTTCCAGTTCTTTGTTTGCGGAACTTTTGAAATAAAAGGGGATAGTACCCTTCTTGGGCTCCTTATTTTTTGTTAAAAAACTTGTTCTGCTACTCACCAGTCGTTTTTTTATTTCAGCAGGATTCAAAAATGTGGCGTTATAGTATTCACAATCTAGTTCATAATTTATTGATTTGCAAATATCAGATAAATTAGAATATTGGCAGTTCGTGAAATGACAATTTTTATAATAATGGCAAATATTTTTTAAGCGATGATTTAATTTCACGACGTCAAGGTAGTTACTTTTTTGTACATTTAGTAAAATAATAGTATTTTTATAAAATAGTTTCAACACGGATTTTAGTTGGAATAGGACATGTTTCATGTTATGGTCATTTTCACCCAAACATATTACAACTTTGTCGTCAGGTTGTAGGTTGAATTTCATACAACTCTTCATTATGACATCGCTTCCTGCATTTGGCATCGTTTGGGCGAAAACTCCATACTTCTCGTATTTTGTATTTATTCTCGACTGTATTAGAGCTGCCGCTAGACCTACGCATTGTTGGGTGCCGAAAATCACAATTCTTTTTCCATATTCATGCTGTTGTTGTTTTGTAGTGTTTGTTTGTGTTGTACAGTTTGAAGCTGCACAATTTCCATGTTTTGTTGCACTCAGGGCCTGTATTTCTTTAGTGAGCGTTGCTATTTCTTGTTCTGCAACTTTCAAGTCTTCTTGCAAAGCTGTGATTTTTTGTTGTAGACCCAGATATGTTATGTTGCTGCTGGAGTCAACGCTGGAAGTAGGTCCAGGCGAGGTTGATGTAGAGGACATATTTTGGAGTAAGAGCGAACGCTTTTTCTTTTTGGTTGTGGTTATTGGGCTATTTTCTAAAATTGCGGACGAAGAACACAGAGATTTTAATATTTTAATTTAAGCAGTTAGTTTCTTAACTTGTTCCTGTAAATTGTTATTATCCAAAATTACATTTTCCAGTTCGTTCTCTGTACTCTTCAGTTTTTCAGTTAGTTGATGTATCGTATCTTGTACTTCTGTGATTGAGGTGTTAATTATTGTGCCGTCTAAGCTTTTGGATAATTTATTCGGCGAGGTATCAGCTTCATAAGATGTTTCGTAATCTGTGAGAATGTGTGAGTCGTAAGTTTGTGGCGATTTTACCTTATTTTCGGTATATCGTTCCGGGGAAGACCGCCTGTCTGGGTGAATTATTTTGTTCCTCATGGTTACATTAGACACATCTGTATTTTTAGCAACTGTTTTCTTAATGCAACTCTTGCAGCGCCATTTCTTCTTAGATTCCTGACTCATTAAACGGTATGTTTGCTCAGGGTAGCCATCGCAATCGGGCTCAAATCTGTTGTTACAAATAGAGCACAAAGCTGTATTTTTTGCAGCAACCGTTTTTTTGCATTTGAAGCATAGTACTAGTGCTGACATCTTACGGATTTCACTTGAGGCGTTGGTGTGCAGCTTGGAAGTTGACATTTCAGTTCGGTAAAACGCGTCTAGATGGCGTTAATGATTGATCTATTGGAAGTGCTACAGCTGTTCAATAACAGATGTCGCTTTTAAAAAAAAACTTTTGTGTTGAAGAATGACTTTGAGATTTTCAAAATAACGACGAGAAAAAAGTTCAAGTTTTATATTCACTCTTTATTTTTAAGTTTGATTAGCACACTGCTGTTCACCACTAGTTCACCATCGGTTCACTATGTTGTTATGAACGTTTTAGTCACTTTACACACAATATTTACACTGTGTTTACTTCACATTAGGTTTAAGAATTGTTCACGTAATAACTTTTTTTTGCCTAACAGTTTCGTTTAGATAACACTTCCACTGTTTGTTCACACTTTATAAATCACGCGTGTTAGAATGTTATTAAAATTTAACTGTATTTTAGATTTTTATTGCCAATAATAACGGAGCTCAATGTTTTCGTGACGAACAGCGCCACCTACCTTTCAATTCTAAAAATTTTGATTGCTTTTTCTTCTTGGAGAAAAATATATCTATTGAATTATCTTCTGCGGACAATACGGAATCTCTTAGCAATACACGTTCAAAATTGTGATTGAGTGTCATGTTTGATAATTTGTTTATTATGTTTAAATCGCGTTTCTATCGATTTACTTAAAAAATGTATTAAAAAAAGCTCGTATTTCTTTAGATTTTCAGACGTTCAAAAATCTTAAACAGTACTGCAACCTGGCCTTAAACAAAAGTTTTTAACGTCATAACTTTAAACACCTCCATGGACCCCTTACATCCTCCATTTGCACAATCTTTTGAGTGCGTTAAAGAATAGAATGCATTTATTATCCAGAATATTGTAAATAGCTGATAAATAAATTAATAAAAATAAATAAATACATTTATTTTCAGTTAACTTAACAAACGTCTACATATTTAATCTTACATAGAGACCTCCTTTAAGAAATATCTGTGCTATGAGACCCCGCTCTTCTAAAACTAGAAACAATAATAATGTAGGAGTTTACATACAATACAAATTCATCTTAAATCTGTCGGGTAGGAGGGTATGTGTGTGTGTGTACGTGGGTGTATGTCGCTTATTCTTAACTTATCACATGGATACTATGTAAAAGAGTTTCAATGAATTATGTATTAAGTACGATCATAATATTCTGCCGTTAGCGGCGTACAAATATGGTTTGCAAAATTATGGGTACCGTTACCTGCATTAAAATTGAGTTATTAATCATTAGAATTTGAATTACAAATAATTTAGATAAATAAATTGAACAATTATAGTTGTATAAAAGATAGCGAAGGAGATTAAATATGATTTATAGGCAAAAAAGTCAGTAACTTTTCATTCATAAAATCTTCAGTCAAGTTATAACATTTGTTTAAAATTAAGTTAAATATTTTACATTTAAATGTTCAGAGGCAGAGAGTTTTGGAGCTATCAGGTAATTTGTTGTAGACGGTAAAGGACATGCTATACATTATTTGAAAATAATTTAATTCTGAGCCTGGAAACATTAAGCATATGCACTTTGTGGCTGGGCCTGGATACAACATCATTAAACAAGTCAATTCATGTCTGTTTAGGTGTATAAAAATACAAATTTTGAAAATTACAGTTTGGGTCGGATGTGGCAGTATTTTATGTGGCAGTTGTTTTTTTTCCAATTCTTTGAGTCCTGCAGTAAAACGTGATTTCTCACCTCAAAAAACAGTCATTTCCCAGCAATCGTTTTTGCGTAGAGTACAGAATGCTTGTTTGAGGAGACTTTATATGTACAGAAGCATCGAGAAGACAGACGGACATACAGACAATAGCTACTACTTATTTACGTATACCTATTATAATAGATTGGATATAGTAAGTAGGTACTATAGAGATAGATAGGTTTGAATATCACGCAACCGCTGCATTGTTAGTCAGACGGTGCATTCACTATAGCTCGTAATGACAGCCATTAAATATGATGTTTATCGCGCCTTATTTACATTCATTATAGCTCTACACTTTTAGTAGTGAGGTAGGGCCTGGTTATCTGTTGCTTGTTGGACTAAGCTGTCCTTAAAGTTGTTTATTCAATACTGGGTGTAACAGATAAAATGCAAGACCTCTCGTGTGGTGACTTAGTCCATAAATCTGTCGTTCCTCGACTTTGCAAATTGTTTAATAGCTGCAGCGATCTAGTCGACGTGCACTTTGACTCATACGCCAAGTTCCATTGTACAACTATGAGTAACATTTAATTATTATTATTTTCTATTGTTTTGCTATTTATATTGGTTTATACAAAGTACACATAATGTTAATTTAAAATTGTTAGTTTTAGTTAATTAGATATTAATTTTAATTCTTTAGTTCAGTGCGTGTGGCACACCTAAATTATGTTTATGGGGCATGCGGTGCTAACCTGTAAAAAATTGTTGCACTAACCTTAGATTATGGTAGATAGGTAGTTACTTTAAATTGTTAAAGTGTAAATAATAGTTGGTTGGCCAATAAAGGAAAATAAAAAAATAAAATAAAGTTCTGAGCCAATTTGGTACCGTGACAATTGCAGCTAATCGCGTCTATGCAGATATAAAGTTCATTTTTTTGTGCCAATTTCATGTACTTACCTACTTGTAGAACAATAGTTGTTCTGGATCATGGTCAGAGACACCACGCGAGAGGTCTTGAGTTTATTATTTTACATTTTGTATAATCATGATGATTGTGATGTTTCTCAAAGCTCCAGGGCCTCAAGTCTGCTATTACAATCGTGTCAGAATGGCCTATCACTGATTTCATAATTGTTGATTTTGACAAGTTTGGTAATCTACTAATATAATGGCGTCATTATGACTTTCCAATGGACAACCACTGACAATCCATTGAAAGACATGGCATAGAATGGTAATCTCGTACTTAATGACAAATGAATGACTGACTTTAGCGGTAATCTGCTAAAATTTTGACAGTTCCTTTGACCACTGAACTACCATTAGAACGCCATTGTGCAGTCATTGCTTCCCTCACATTTATCTCAGACTGTTCGGAGTGTCAATTTGAATTGTTTACTAACAAGCGGCTTCTAAATACTTTGGTTATAGTTATTATCGTTACGAGTATCGTGTTTCAAGTGTTTGTGGAATATTGAATGGAGACTACCTATGTATTCATTACGAGCAAATATTTTCGATTCTCGAGCTAGCCAACGCAGTGGATGTTAGAGAAAGAAGATTGGTTGGCACAATGCAGAACTGCAGAAGACGTCGTCAAGCCCGTCGCATGACGAGAACGAGAATGAATACCTTTATAATGGATATTCCCGAGGCGGAATTTGTAAAAACGTTTTGCCTTGGAAAGGACTCAGTAAGGGGGTTAATTGAAGAACAGTAAGTATATAAAAGTTAAGACGTTTAGTTAAATGGGGCTGTATAAAAGTAAATTGTTTTTTTGCAGGTGTTTGCTTGCAGCACGTGCTTTACATTATAGTCCAACAACTGCAGGCAAGATTGTAAATGAATGTTGCATATTGCAAACATGGCAAGAGCACCATTGCCACCTGACGAAGTTTATGCAGAATAAGAGCACCATTGCCACCTGACGAAGTTTATGCAGAATAACTTGGCTTGCAACAGATATGTGATTTATATTCCACTATTTTGGAATTTAATGGAGTTGGAATTTTAAATAATACTAGTATGTTAAAAAAACAACAGTTAAATTAGGTACTCTTTATTTCTCATAACTAAATATTTATTTAACAATGTTAAACTTGACTTAAAATCTGAAATGTAAATATAGTACGTAAAACTAAAAGACATTTTGTCATATATCTAGTAAAACAATTCCAAGTTACAATATCTAATATAATATTAATAACAAATCAAAATCAGTCTTCATACAAAATAAAAAGATCTTCAATATTTTAATTATCATTTGAATAACAAATCAAATTTTACCTTACATTTAACTAATCAGTCTTTTAATTTAGGAGGAAATTAATTATGCAGCACCTAATTATCAAGACCATCGAAGGGTGAATCGGTATCTTCTTGAAGGTTGGGCACTGCAGCAGGCTCTTGTTGACAAACTGTGGAGAAATGCATAAATTAAGTTAGTAGGTATGTAATTTAAACCCACCTCAATATTCTAGTGGAGTGCGAAAATGCTTTAATTATTATTAAAATGATTTAACTCTGTTACAGATCCACAGTATTGCACAAAATATGATTTAAAATAAATGAATACTCTTTTTAAAAAAACATTGTTTCATTTAATTATTTATCATTACAGCCATTTGGAATCCACTGCTGGACATAGACTCCTCCTAATATAGATTTCATTTATCTTTAAATAATCTGACAAAATTACCTCTTGCATACTTCAGAAAACTTTAGTCAGACATAAAGATGTCAAATTCTGGCCGATGTACTACTACTGATGTGAGCCTACACCTAACACAAGCTTTTAAGCTTAACTGGAGGGGTTATAATAAATATATTATAATTTATATTGTATTGCTTTCAATGCTCTTTAATACTTATTGTGGGTATGTTTGTTGAACACACAATGAGTAGAAGTTCCGCTTTTGGGTAAAACCATTTCGTATCAGTGAATAATCTGTAAATCCACAGTAATTACCTTTTTTGGCACACAGTGTCCCATAAGGTGCGCCATTTTTTCTGTGGTGGAGCTCAGTCGATCAATGGCTTCAGCCAGTGTTGATGGCCTGAGCTTGTTTTAAAGTTGCCTCGGCATTCCTGGCTTCAATAGTGTCCAGCCTTGATTGACCAGCTTCAAGAGCTGCATGGTCTCTACCTATAAAAAAAGTATATTTTACTTTAATATTCATTGTAGAACTAAAAAAGTGCAAAAATCACAATAATGATACATTTATCATTTTATAATGCGTAGAATATTATACTGATTTATGTACTTACTGTGCTGCCGGCATTTTATTGGGGCACTGGGAAGTCCACCGATACGAGTATAAAATTTGGGCGCACTCCATCCAATATCGTTTTAATAAACTTCGCCCTTCATTGGTGCGGCTGCAGTAACCAAGCAGGTCTTGGTGGTTTTCTAAAAAGTCAAATAAAGCCGAAATTTTCTCAATTAGCACCATTTTGTATTGCAATAAATCTTTTAGAGATCATTTAGAACACTTGAAACTAAACCAAAACACCGGCCGCTAGAAATAATAAAAACAAATAAACGTCAGTACAGTAAACAGTAATGTCATATTTGACTTTGACAGCTAAACAGATAAAATATTGAGTTTTCCAATTTCACATTTAATGTTTTCTGCTATTAACAAACTTCTTACTACTTCAGATTGCTCATAACACCAATAAATAATATGTAAAAATATATATAATTGAAATCTGGCATGAATAAATGTTCAAATTTAGTAGTAGTTTTTCGAAAATCATTTCTACTAACGGGTTTTATAATAATGGCAATACAACAATGTCATTATAACACCATTCTATTACGAGACCACTGACCAACCACTGACCGACCAATGATCGATCATTATGAATTAGCAGATTACGAACTTTTAGCAAAATGACAATGGGATCGTGTTGGAATGACGATATTTATAAAAATAGCAGACTTGAGGCCCAGGGTAGGCAGTTTATTGACTGGGTCTAGAACCTCCGTCTTTCGTCGGATAATGGCTTCGCTTGGCATTTTTATGCAGGTTTCCATCTAACTTGTCGGAATGTTTACAAGCCTGGTTTAAGAGCGCTTATACCTAACCGCATTTCATACAAACTTTCAAGTCCTTATTTTCCGAAATGACTGAATCGATTTTAATGAAACTTAAAAGTTAAATGTTTTTAGTAATTTTTTAGACCTATGTATCCTGCTTATGCGTATGAAGTTTAATTAAAATCGGTTCGGTCATTTCGGAAAATAAGGACTTGAAAGATTGTATGAAATGTCGTAAGGTGTAAACGCTCTTAAACACCGATTTCAATGAACGATTGTTTCCTTATTATACTGGAGTCGGCACTAGTCTATAAGCTGAGTCCTAATATTTTACGACACCCCTCACCCCCAAAACTGGTAGTTTGTAATCTACAAATTCAAGCCTTTCTTCCATGTGGGTAGGTAGACACTACAAAACTCCAACTGCTACGATCCTTACATAGACCTTCCTTTCGCCTCGTCTACGTTCATAAATAATCAAATCAATCAAGCTGGAATTCAATAGTGATATGGGACCTACGAAGACTTTTTTGGAATGTGGGACGAAGCTTTATGACGAACGAAGAATAAATCATCTGGGATTTTCATACACTCACTTTCCGAATAACATCACCAATAACCAATAACCAAGACTAGTGCATGTCCTGAAGTATTTGCCATTTGTCAGAAGTTATAATCCTCTAGCCATGATAAGAACTTCATCACAGCTTTTAAAGACTTTCTTAGTTCACCATCTGCTTAACCTTTTCCCACCTATGTTGGGGCGGCTTCCAGTCTCACCGGGTGCAACTGAGTACTAGTATTTTACATGCAGCGACTGCCTATCTGACAACAACCCAATTAGTGTTGGGTAATATGATACCACTTGGTGAGACTGGTTGTAAGAGTTTCGGGCCACGGACTACCTGTAACGACTGTCAAAGATCTACAAATGACAAACCCTCTTACTTATACTAAACTTACAAATGACCAGGTGATAGAAGAGTTCAAGTACGCGGTGGTCCCTCGCTTCGGGGAGCTGGAGAAGGGCGTGATCCACGGAGACGTGAACGAGATGAACGTCATCGTTGGACTCAAGCCGGGAGGCAGGTTCGTTAAACAACAACGTATTGCTCTTTCTAACATATATTCATCATCATTTTTCTTTATTTGGGGTTTGTGGGTCATGTCTTCTTCTTCCATACTTATTATTCGACATCTCAGCAGTCACTTCCTCTCTAGCCATATCATCCTTCACACAGACCATCCATCGTTTCTTTGGTCTTCCTCTACTCTTATAGCCATCTCTATATTCATACTCAATATTTACTTCACCACATGTTCAACATGAAACCTCCGCTTAACATGTCCATACCACGATAAGTTCTTTCAAACATAATCATCATCATCATAATTTCAGCCGAAAGACGTCCACTGCTGGACATAGGCCTCCCCCAAGTTTCGCCACATTGACCTAACATGGGAGGTTTTGCCATAATCGCCACGCTTGGCAGGCGGGTTGGCGATCGCAGTACGGTTGTCACAAAAGCACAGAGAATGCTGCTGCCCATACTCTGGCAAGTCCCTTTGTCGGCTCTTACGACACCCACGGGAAGATATGGGATGGTGCTATTCTTTGCGTCCGACACCATACAGAGCAAACATAATATCATCAAACATTTTAGCTTCCACCAACTTTTAAAGAAGGTTAGGTACAGGCATGCTTATTCTTGTTTTGTTTTGTCATTGTTATCAGTGGCCTGGCACAATATATAGTAAGTAGTGTAATTGCACTATTAAGAGAAGTACAAAAAAAAAAACAATATAGGGAATTTCTGACAAACTTGTAGGTAAACCTACTGGTGGTATTTAGGTAATTGCATAGCTAAACTCACTGACCATAATCTACCTAATTCATAAAAATGAAGAATTTTGAATCTGACAGTGACTTGGTTGTTAATGGGTGTATTGTCACTTTTGTTATTTTATGTACGTATCGCTCAAGTACCTAGAGTGAACATCATCTAGTGTCTTCGTGTACCTATTTACATCAGCCATTTTCATAGAAAAACTCTTTTATAATCATGCCTATCAGATGTTGGTCTGTTTATTTTCCACGTTATTGCAAAGATAATGGCATCCCGTAATATCTTATCACGAGATTAAAGTGATGAAACACCATTGAGATAACGGTTTGTATAAACACTGCACCTATTTGTACTTAATTTTATAATATAAAACAAGCGTCTTCTGAATTTCTTCATTCAGATGTTTTTTCGTATTGCATTTTTTTGTTTTGCTACTCGCCAACAGATGGCAGGATTAACCATTTTACTAAAAATCCTTACTATTTAATTTAGGCCCCGAAAAACATCAGTGATGAAGGTATGCAATCAGATTCTTAAAGGGATATTGTTGAGGTGAGCCAAGTATGTTTTGGAATCTGCATTGTTGGCTTCAAAAGTGGTAATAATTAGGTATTTTGTTGGCTTCGAACTCGGCGCTGATACGGTTCATGTGGTATGATGGGGCAAGGTGTGGGCAATACATGTTATAAAAATAAATGTGATTTGAAGGTACCTCCCTACCTACCTACAGGTAATTAACATAAATCTCATTT
Source organism: Cerastis rubricosa (assembly GCA_949152445.1). Lineage (NCBI taxonomy): Eukaryota > Metazoa > Arthropoda > Insecta > Lepidoptera > Noctuidae > Cerastis > Cerastis rubricosa. Next base: position 711,648 of record OX424546.1, read on the forward strand.
TTGGGATTTCAAATCCCAGAAGTCGAGGGTTGCATGAAATTGCATGAACAATAAATATGAAACCAATTATCGTTGCTAACTCCCCAATTAAGTAACCGGATTTCTTGAAAGTCTTTTATGTTGCTTTCTTTTCTTATCTAATATAAGAAAAGAAAGCTCTCTAGATTCTTCTAGAAGATCTTCTAGAAGCACAAATTATTTTAGCAAGTCAAACTATAAATACGCGATTAAATACACGATAGGCATCGTTATCTAAACATGCCAGAAAAAGTAAACGACTCCAGGTGTGACCTAGAGGGTTTTTTTGGGATCCCTTCTTTTCGCATAATGTTCTTTGTCCTAATATACTTCGGCATAACGATTTTGGCACAATTTGTTTTGGGATAATAATACTTCGGCTTAATTTTTTTAGGCATACATTTTATGTTGGCATAATCATCTTAAAGACTAATTTGTTTTGGCATAAATTTGATTCGCATAACGTTAGTAGGCCTAATGACTATTAGCATAATAATATTTAGGCATACAATTAATATAAATAACAAAAAAAAAATTCATGGAAATGATTTATTATACATAACATTATGTAACTTAAATTATTTTTCAATCGCGAGATAACTTTTATCTGAAGAATATATTAGATGTTGTGAGACTTTGGGTGGAAATGGTGGTGGTGAACTTGTAGTGCCCCATACATAATTTTGATCAAACCAATTTGCTATAGTTTCTGTAACAATTAAATAATATTGTTGGTTAAAAATTTAATATGCTGTGCAACAAAAGTTAGTGACAAAACCGAATTGCTGCAAAACCGACTCCACGTAGTCTTGTTTGTCCTACCCCTAGAGTGTAATTTAAAATCGCGTAGACGCGCAGGGACGAGGCGGCCCGCGGGCTGTGGAGCAGGTGGTTGCGAGCGAGCCGCCGCCGCTGAGGCTGGCCGGCGAAGCCGGCCAACAAGCCGAAGCTGCGTTGGTGAGCGAAAGCCGTCTGCGACGATTAGCACGCGTGGGGCCGCCGGAGGCCCGCAGCGCCGGAGCCGTGACAGAAACCCTGCCTGCTGCATGTTGCATGCTCGCTTGAATGCTGCATTCTGCATGCTTGCTTGTTTGCTGCATGCTTGCTTGCATGCAGCATGCAAGCAAGCATAAAAGCGAGCGTAAATAAATTTATGATTTAGGATATTATGCTTAAAAAAGTTATGCTTGAGACCTTTATGCTTAATAAATTTATGCTTTAGAATATTATGCTTAATCATTATTATGGTTACAGAAATTATGCTTAAAAAAAATATGCGTAAGCTGTTATGCGTAATCATATTATGCGAAAATATAATTATGCCAAACAAAATTATGCGGAGTTATATTAGGTCTTAAAATTTTATGCAAATGGATAGGAAACCGGTTTTTTTACATGGTGTTACAAATAGGTGTGTTCATATATCACTGTGTAATTGATACCTTAAAAAATCTGCTGTTTAGTACAAAACTTTAATACCTGCTCATCCCATATGTATGGAACAGCTGAATGGTATGTTCATCCAAAGGTAAACGCTGTAAAGGTACACGCTGTACCTTCACAGCGTATGTATGTATGTCAATACCTATCACCTCTGCAAAGTTCTGCTAACAAATTGCAAAACTGTATATCTAACGGAAATATTGACTGGAAAAGCATCTAATATTAAGCTGTTTTCTTAACACCGCGACTTTCTATACTTACAGCAAAACCGACTACCGTATCACAGGCATCATTGACTTCGGTGACATCCAGTATTCTTACTACGTGTTCGAGCTGGCCATCACCATGACTTACATGATGCTGATCACCGGAGACCCTCGCGTTGGAGGATACGTCCTCGCTGGGTACACCGTCAACAGGCGCCTGCCTGATGAGGAATATAGGCTGCTGAAGGTAACAAAACCCCTAAGAAAAAAAACTGTGTAGTTGTGTCTATTCGATAACAGGTGGCAGCACTGGTTCGTACTAGTTGTCTTAATAGTTTGGTTACTTGTCAATAGATGGCAGCATTAGGATGTATAGAGCAGCTTGTTTTGATAGTTTCACTACTCACTTACAGATGTCACTAAGCAGACGTTAATTTAGAAATCTATTATTCCTAATTTCTCTTTTCTCTTCACAGACGTTGGTCTCAGCCCGCCTAGTCCAGAGCTTAATCCTAGGTGCTTACACCTTGGAACAGGACCCTAAAAACGACTACGTGTCATCGACGGAGAAGGCCAACGGCTGGGAGCTGCTGAAGAAGATCCGTAAGTCGAAGGCAACGGAAGACCTCGACCCTACTGACTGGAAAGAGATCGCCAATGAGTACTTGACTAGGAGTTAATTAGCGTTAAACTGTGGAAAAGATCCTCATGAAATTTGTGGTGAATCTTAAAAATCGTCAAATATATTTTATGAAGAGAGAATATGCATGGTAACGAAGAAGACTTTAGAGAGCCTTACCTACTTGTTATTTTTACTAGGGATTTTGAAGATTTTACATGAATTGGAATGTTTTCTCTTGTATATTATTATTTTAGTTTTTAATGATAATGCTCTGTTGTAAGCTACTAAGAACAAAATGTCACTATAAGTATTAAACATGTAATCAAGATATTTAAGTATTGCTTTATAAAAAAAAATCAATAAATAGTCGAGTATAATAAATCAATAAATATTGCATAGATGTTTTAGTAGAGTTTGCTATATTTTTAAAGCTGTTAAATATTTTGTAATGTTAAGAAAAGTAGTAACCAATATAGACTACATAAGAAATAAAAAAATATTGTTTTATTTTATTCTATACTCCCGAATTCTAAATCACAGCCTTTCACATTTATTTTACTTCTAACAGCAGAACAAGACTTACCTACATCACCCTATTCAGTAGCAGTAACCTTCTAACAAAGAAAATAAAGATCATCAGAGTTAAAATAACTGCTGCGGCTAGTTCTCTACTCTTATTTAGTTCCTCCATTCCAATCGTATCATCGGACGAACCGAGATACGGCTTATTGTCACAGATTTAAGGTTGACGTTCCACGGGTTCAAACAAAGCGCAATGCTTTCACTTTTAATCTATAATCTGGATATTTTTAAGGTTCGAGTGAATTGGTTTCTTCTAGGCAAGCGTGTTCCACTCTAGGCTTCTAGGCTGTTTCACATCAAGGGAGTTGCAAAAATACGACTGTTTAAAAAAAATTCGTGTGGCACTCGGGGACTGCCGCGGTAAAGCTATTGCATATCATTTTTATCAACTTAGTCAAATATAATATTTATGCAATATATTTTTTTTTCTTTGATATTAATTCAAGTTACACTTTTTGAGCGTGGTGACCGACAAGAAAACAATTTTTTGTCATGAAATTTTTTTCACCATTTTTTTAGAATTCGGGGTTTTATGTTTTTTTTGTTACGGAATTTCTTGATTCGGTCGCCGCGGTCAAAGCTCGCGATAAAAGCTATGCAATAGCTTAAAAAAATATTTTCCCAAAAAAATAGCCCGCGACGAAACAGTCTTAGCCTTAAGTTCTACAACGTGCTTAACACAAAAAGTGTAACGACAGCTCATCAATAACACATGGCTATCAATGGTCTTCCATGGTGGGCCACACACATCACATTATACGGAACATTATGTTGCGTTTATTGCCTTTTAGATCGTAATGGTGGCTTTATTTAGAAGCATCCTGTTTGTATGATGTATGATAGACAATGTGTGATTAATTGTGGTTGCTATAAAAACTGATATTTATTATTGTCGTCTCACCTAGTATGGTTTTTAAACTTAATTTTTTTATTTACTAGTGTGTGTTAGAAAATGTTTTAGTTTTACATTCCATAAATCAGGAATTATTTAGTAGACATGTTGTTTTCGGCGCCAATTTAAAGCGAAAGAAAAAAGAAAAGAACCTAACGAACAGTTAAATCAACGCCATCTATCAGCAAGCAGCGGTACTAAAATCCACAAACACGTTAACTTCGCAATTCCAGATGTTATCAGTAATTCCCTTTTCCCAGGTTCTCAGCAATAAATCGGAATTTTATTTATGTTTTATACGAATCCGACATGATGTGGTTATAAGTGACTGATAAGAAAACCTGATAAGAGAACCAGTGCCTCTGTCGGCTAAATATTGAACTAAACCAGCGTTTTTATTGCGATTGGAATTTTAGATTTTAAAGTTATTTTATTACTTAGTTTATTTCATATAAGGCTACATTGTAATAAATAATATTGAAGCGAGCTGTTATTGCATTCACAATGATCATAAAATGGTACTTATTCATGAAAATATGCGATAAATCTCGACATCTGTACATTAAAATTGCTAAGCCAAAAATGACAAGCAGTTTTCCGAAGACATTAAAATTCTGTTCCTTCCCAGCACTTATAAAATCTGAAATTGTCAAAGAAATACAATTAAAAAAAAAAGATGCGACGTCGTCTGCTGATTACAATCAATTACGCTTATAAAGACAAAAATGTACACTTTTTACTGTTGCAATCCTGATTGGGTTTTTTATATGTCCTGTTTAATTATGCGAGCTGCGCGCCCTCGTTGATGCGTCTTCGTTTATATTAAGTTCGACGTAAAAACGTAATTTAATTAAGAGTAATTATCTTATAAGGGTTTTGCCGTATGTGGGTGCAGACGGTGATATGAGAGGCTATGGATTTGGAACTTACCTAAGAGAAGGTATACATGGTAATTTACCTAATTGCTTCTTAAAACTGTGAGTACTTAAGGAGTGATTAGCGGAGCTCCTGGCTAAATAATAACAGCCGCTCAGGTCGATCTTCAGGTTAAGCACTGCTTGCCTAGGTTGTTCCATAGATGGGTGACCACCCATTACATACCGAGTTTCCTCCGTGCCTCGGAAAGCACGTTAAGCCGCTGGTACCGGCTGTCATTTGTAGATCATTGACTGTCGTTACGGGTAGTCAGTGGCGCCAAAGTCTGACATCGATGTTAAAATAGTTCCATGTAAAATACTAATATTCAGCTGCATCCGGTTAGACTCGAAGTCGAACCCAACATAGTAGGGAAAAGGCTAGGCAGATGATATGATCAAACTTTAAAGATATCCCTAGGTACCAGGTCTAAGAGAGTCCCATCTCTCACCTAACGCAGTTTACACCATCGAATTATGAGACGTCTAGTTTATGACGTCACCGCCAGAGGTCACGATCCTCACTGTCAAAACTCAGCGGTTCTAACGGTCAGGTAATTAATCATTTATCTAACGTTGGTAATTATGCTGTAATTATAGAGATGAGCGATTAAGAATATTAACAGTAAATTAACATTAGATATGTAATGTGGATTTCACTTTCATATTCTCATTAAGTTGTGGCCACAATAAAGCTAAAAAAAAAAGTTCTTCGCTCGGAATACGATTGTTTTTATTATTCAACAGTTAAATAATAAATTAATTTAGTTTTGATACCTTCCTTTAAATTCTTGAATTGAGTACTAACAACATTAACAATATTTAATTGAATCCGGAAATACCGGAATTACTTTCCCGAAAAATGGCTTATCCATGCTATTCTTTCTGTGTGCATTTATGATACAAGTACCAAAAATCAATCTACTTACTCCGATCTATGGTAATCACTGGTAACACACACTGGTCAATGGTCATAGACTTTCGTCTTCAGACACTGCGGTAAGTTGGACGAGAAGATACCACGCAACTTCCCGAACGCTGCCCAGCCGAGTTGGATTCGACGATTGACCTCTTTCTCTCAGTTAGACCTACCAACTGGACCGTTTGTCCCAGGTAGACATAATCGTCTACAACTTCGAGTGTAGAGTCTCCGATCTTGATAGGAGTGGGTGTTACATGGGCATTCAACATGACTCACCTCAACTTTGTGGTTGGTACTGATAAATTCTTCATAGAAAAACCCAATTGTAATTGGGTTTTCTTGTGAAGAATTTGCTCAACCTGGGAATCGAACCCAATACGGGTTCAGTGGTCGCGCTTGCGACCACTAGTTAGTAAAATACCTTATATTCTTCAAAAGGGATCTATCATCATTATTTTCCACATAGCGATTCAATACCATCTCCTCGACAATCTAATTACGCAGTAATACCGATATCCTTGGTCCGGAAAAAGTATTTCTTTCCCTTCACTATAATGGATGTCATACAATTTATAACATCAATTATAGTGGTGTCACTGCGGTGTGTGTGTGTACACACAAACAAGTTTTGTATGTTTGTCACTCCATACAGCCTAAGCAGCCGAACGGATTAAGATAAAATTTGGCTTAAAGATAGTCCAAAACCAGGGTTAGTACATATGATACTTTTTTCCGGTAGTGGGATAATTTCTGACTGACAAGCGAGCGAAACCGCGGACTAAACTAACCTTCTGCAATATCAGTGTAGAGTGAAACAGAGCTTTTTTTGTGACTCGTGGCTAAATATTAACAGCCGCAGGAGTCCATCTTCAAGGGTAAACGTCGTATCCAGTCGTACCAAGGAGTTTGGTAGTACCCAGTAACTGGGTTGTGAAATTCAGGCAGGCGCTCCTTGTCAAATATTCTCAACATTATAGTTTATCAGTTTGGAAAAGGCTAAGCAGGCTAGGGTTGGAAGGCAAGTAAAAGAGAGCTTAAATCGCTCTCGTTCTGCCCTACTGTGATTTAAAGTTAATTGATTAGTAAGACTTGATTGGTATCTATCATTATTAGTAACCAGGGCCACGCAAAACCGCGGGCAAAACCATACGTAAGTAATATTTATGAACATAACCAACCACATTCAGAGCAGCGGGTATCGGCGCATCATTACAGCTCCCTAATGATTTATAATTAAAGAGTAACGGAGGACCCCCGCCGGGCTATGCGTTCCTGGTATCTTGTTATAGGTACTAAGTTTTAATAGGAATCTTATTTTTATGTGAAGGTAGGTAGTAAATGGCGTTAATGTTCTTATTAGTATTTATATTATGATTGGCCAGTATTTAACATGGAGTGACTGCCTATCTTACCTGCGCGACACAGTTATTGGGTAATAAGATACTCCTTGGTAAGACTGGTTGTCGAGACTTTCGGGCTATAAACTACCTGTAACGACTGTCAAAGATCATCAAATGAAAGCATAAACAATAGATTTAACATGCTTTCCGAGACAGAGAGGACACTCAGTATATAACGGATGGTCACTATGGTCAGTGCTCCACAGACCGATCTTGGCAAGAGCTGCTGAACGGGTCGCATGTCGGTCCATGTATGGGTCAAGGGACCATCCGTTACATACCGAGGTTCTTCGGTCATCATTTATCATCATTTGATGAGTCATTTTGATCACATTGATATTTTGGGGGGTTTTGCCAGAATCGCCACGCTTAGCAGGCGGGTTGGCGATCGCAGTACGGTTGTTACAAAAGCACAGAGAACGCTGCTGCCCATTCTCTGGCAAGTCCCTTAGTCGCCTCTTACGACACCCACGGGAAGATATGGGATCACCATACAGAGCTTCCTCGGTGTCTCGGTAGAATTGACTCATTTCATAAAGAACAAACAGTAGAGCGACTACATTCCTAGGGCTATTATATATAATTTAACAATACGAGGGCTATATTTACAACTTATGTATGGAATAACTATGTGGATATTTTTTAGGTGGGATTCTGCAATCTTTGTATACGAAAAATATTTTGTATGCATTTATAATAGATTTATAACATCTAATCAATTTAAAGGTTAAAAATATTTACTAAAAATCGAAGAAAAAGATACAAAAATATAAATTTTGTGCACTTTTGTTTGTTTTCCTTTGATTCAAAATGCCAAGGATGAATATACAACAAACCTTTTAGAAATCCTCTGCAGTTTTATTGAACTTCACAGTACTGGTTTTGGGGGAAACCAGAATATATTATTATTGTTTAATAACATGGCCATGGAAATAAGATAAAATAAGAGTGTTTTGGTTAGATAGTCTTGATATGAAGACCAAAGAAACGATGGATGGACTGTGTGAAGGATGATATGGCAAGAAAAGGGAAGCATAGAAAAAGAAGACATGCTGCGTCGACCCCAAATAAATTGGGATAAGAGCAGGAGACTGATGATGATGGATGTCTATACTTTGTCACCTACCCAAAATTCTTTCCACTTATAACTTCAGAGAATTTTGATTTCAAGATAAAATATCACTGATTTTCTTGAAGGGGACCTCTAGACCTGTCAGTAAAACATTTCATTGTCCGAAGCTTGTCACTAGTTTATGCAAGTCTCATACATTTTCATCATCTTCTTGCTTTTGTCCCCCACATTACTTGGGCTCGGCGCAACACATTTTTTTTCACCCCTGCCGTCACGTTATCTTTTATCCTATTTCACATCTGTAATCCCTGCATGGCAACAAGTCCCATGTAATAACGGTCGAGCCTATTGCTATCAAACGGTCACAAATCCAGACCATTCTACTGAAAGAACCCAATAAAACTGCCCGACCCAGGAATCGAACCCGGGACCTCATGCTCATTAGTGGCGTTTGCGACCACTCAACCATCTAGGCAGTTATCTTAAATTGTTACTTAAAAACATGATAATGGTGTCAATCATACCTTTTAACTTACTTCGAAGCTTATCTACATCTACTAAGAGCCCTTAACCGGCTGATATGCTATCAAGATAAGTATGTTGGTCGGAGCCTAGATTTTTCTTCCGCACACCTAATAGTCACCTATAATAAAAATACCTTACTTACGCTATTTGCACGACTAAGAAGTGTCCCGCTGTGCATTAAGATGGTGTAATCGTAAAAGGAATGGTCCGTAGATGGGTGACCATAATTACATACCCAGTTTCCTCCGTGCCTCGGAAAGCACGTTAAGCCGTTGGTCCCGGCTGTCATTTGTAGATCTTTGACAGTCGTTACGAGTAGTCAGAAGCCAAAAAGTCTGACCAGTCCAGTCTTACGACGGGGTATCGTATTACCCAGCTACTGGGCTGTGGAGGTCAGATATTCTGTCACTTCATGTAAAATACTGGAACTCAGCTGCATCTGGTTAGACTTGAAGCCGACTCCCAAGATTGTTTGGGAAAAGGCTAGGCAGATGATGAATCGTAAAAGTAATGGAGTAGACTATTAGGATAATCTAATCTTAGTAGTATGGGACACCAACTGCATCGACGATTTTTATGAAGGTCAGCTTGGATGCTTGATGCTGCATGCGGGATGGTGAGGACAGGCTGTTGTGAAGGAGCTTGGGAAAAGCACATGTCCAGCAGTGAACTGCAATATGCTGATTTGATGGATTTATAGGTTTATTGCAAAAATATGACATTTGGAAACATATAAAAAAAGAAACGAAATTTAAAAAACCCCCGACGGAAAGACCTCTAAAAACCAAAAATTAATTATTAAGATTAATTCAAGCGTCGCCGCGTCGTTGCGTCGGGGGTCCGCTTTGTTTTGTGCTTTTGGTAAGCGGTCTACTTAGCGGTCCTCCGACGCTACGACGCTTGAATTAATTTTTGGTTTTTTAGAGGTCTTTCCGTCGGGGGTTTTTTAAATTTCTAATTTTATTTTATTTTTTGCTTTTTAAAATTATATTATTTTTCTTAGCCTTGACTGTCCCACTCCTGGGCATAGGTCTCCTCCCATTCCTTCCACTTTTCTTGGTGTTGCGCCTCTTCTTGCTAATTAACGAAAAAAAGGAAAGTTATATGTTTTAAATCACAAGTTTTTAGGGGGATTGGGGGGGGGAAGGGTGCCCCCCCTTGGCGATGTGGTAACAAGCGACAGTGATTTCAAATTTCGAATCAACCGGACCCGTAAAAGTTTATATTCCTTCATCGACTAGAAAAGAGGTGATGACCTTCAAATGGCTGAGTAGATTTTCGCGAAACATAGCTAAGAACACTCTCGATTAAAACACCTTCCAAATGAAACCAATTTCATCAAAATCGGTTCAGCCGTTTAGGAGCTACGATGCCACAGACAGACACACAAACACACAGATACACACGTCAAACTTATAACACCCCTCTTTTTGGTCGAGGGTTAACAAAAAATTGTCAAAACTTAAAAAAAAAACTTTTTTGCACTGGTAAAAACTATGCATTCTCAGCAACAGCATTTGATTTATTTTCTGACCTTCTGATCATCAGCATCAGGAAAATTTATATTTAAATTAAAAATTCGTAATGATGCTAAACCATACCACCAGATACGAAAAGCGACATAATATCACGCTTGTGATCCCCGAAAGGCAAGACAGAGGTGTACGACATTTTATCAGTTATAAAGTCCCATGTAATAGGGAGCGAGCCCATTGCTATCAACCGGGTACAAATTTTCCGTGGCTACCAAGAGATTCCTGATGGAAAATAAAAGTCAGGCCAAGTGCGAGTCGGACTCGCGCACCGAGGGTTCCTTACAAAAAGTATTTATTATGTTTTTTTTTATATTTTTATTATGTGATGTAACTAAAAATTTACGTTTTTCGCAATTTTTCCTTTATCTGTGCTATAAGACGTTGCTTTGTACAGAATTTCAAGATTCTGAGTTCACGGGAAGTACCCTGTAGGTTTTGATACCCTTGCGAGTGTCGGAAATTTGCGGTATAAACGGCTGTATCTTTTGATTGCGTTGGTTTAGAAATTTGTTTTTTTCACAGCTCCAAGGGACAGTAGACCTAAGTATTTGATATAAATTCTAGCTTGATACCTCCACGCGTGCCTGACAAAAAGGGTCTTGACAGACAGACAGACGGACAGACGGACGGACAACAAAGTGATCCTACAAGGGTTCCGTTTTTTCCTTTCGAGGTACGGAACCCTAAAAATCGAATAACACTGCCTGATCTGGCCATCAAACACAGGACCTTAGGCTCAGTAGTTGCGCTTGTGACCACTGAACCGATAAGGCAGAGGACTTATGACGGATGTGGATATAGAAATAATAATTAGTAGTATTCATAGTACAAACCGCCCAAAGTTAAATAGGACACAGTGTGACACCTTGTGGGATCCAAGCAATAACATACCTGTTTAGTTTTATCATTAACACAAATTATGTCATTTTATAAACACACCACACATCGCATTATTTTTATAACTTATCGTTTTTGTGTCAAGTGGAATTCTCCACATGTTTTTGGCTTTACATTTACTCAATTAGTAACTGAATGTCTAGCCGGAGACTAAAGTTTTGGCAAGACAGAGCAGAAGGTGAAACGACCACACGTTGTCCAAGGCAACTTATCAGAAGACTTGGCCAATCTGGCCAAAATTAGACAGACTCTGGACCCAAGTTGGCCAAAGCAAGGAAACCTGCTCAGGTATTTATTGACAGCACATTTAAACAATTGTGGTACTTTTGATGGAGCACTGAATATCGTGTCCTGCTTGTCCTGTTTTTTTTTGTTCATGAAAGGAATTGATGCGATAAACTTGTAGCCTGGGGCTGGATCGACTCAATTTGCATTGCCATCGACACGCTAAGAAAATAATAATTAAAATAGCAAGGCCTCATACATCTGTCGATGCTTGGACTTGGCGGTTGAGAGCCTGATGCAGAAGGTAGTAAGTACTCCTCGATACAGCCCGTATTGTCCCTGTCTCTGGAGCCCAAACCACCGATAGCGTGGCCCCTTCTCCCGAAACCCCTCCGGTTTCGGGAGTAGGGTCCACGCTAACGGTTACCAGTTTTTATGTTTTTTTTTAATACGTTTTATTAAGTGTCTTTAAATAAAAATAAAAAAAATAGAGGGTCTATCGGGGTATATCTATTCGGTTACTCCATACCCCTTAGTGGAATCGGTACCAATGCCGTAAACCCTTGAAAATCATTAGAAACCGCTACGTTTACTATCCTCGCGTCAATTTCCATACAATGGTGGCATTTGACAGCGAACACAAATCAATACAATCAGATAAGCGCAATTATACTCCTTATAGGAACGTAAAATAGAGCAAACTATCGACTGTCACTAGATTGAATACGACCAGGTAGCAACGAGTTGGGATACAAGTGGGTTTTCTAACTTGTTTTGCTATAAGCTGCATTGGGGACTTAAAATTCGTTAATTGAATGAATTGAATCATATCATCTCTACCTATTGATCATAAAATAACTTCACGCGTGTAATCCCGCATTTCACCAATTACGTTAAAAGCCCATGTAATAGGGGGCGAGCCTATTGCCATCAACTGTGCACAAAACCTTTTGCAAACGCAATCAGTTATATTTTGTACGCCATTAAGGCAAAACATGACAGTGACAATTTAATTTTATTTAACATCTTGCATTTATGTGTCCTCAGCAACTCATGTTTTAGCAAAATAAATATTTTGTATCATACATGCATAATTGCATTTATTTCTGTATTCAAATTAAACGGAACGCAATTGCAAGTTGTCATCGTACCTGAAGATTAATCTGATTTTATTTAAATTACATCGTCGCAACGAGGATTAAGATTACCGATAGTGTCACATCACTACCGTATTAAGATCAAAGGCGCCGCGGTTGGGGCGGCGTGTGAAATTAGTGACGGGTTTGGGTATCACAGATTTTTGTATCGATAATGAAAAATTATTTAGACTGACTTAAGAGATGAAGAGTGATCGAGTAACATAAAAAAGAAAACATGCTGCGCTGTCACCAAATAAAATTGGATGAGGGCAAGGGAATGATGGTCTGACAACGTTTTAGAAGTTTAATTTCTGAAAAGTAGTTATTTCAGTTCCCGGTTTCAATCTTATCAAAAAACTAAGTATATTCCACATAACATCATCACAAGGAAAACATATTGTGTTCGGTCTAAATAACACAAAAAAAAAACTGGGATTTAGCTGCAATAAAAACGAATGCAATCTTTAAACTTTACAAGCTGATCACAAAACAGGTTCAAAACATGTGACCCGTACGAATTCTTTGAGTGCCTTTTCCTGGTCAAAAAGTCACATTGGTATACGAACTTCTTTATCACGTTATCAAATTAGCAAGACCGAATACACATTTTTTTTTTATCATTTTCGTCTTTTTTCCTAGAAAGAATTTTGGGATCAGCTTCCAGTCTAACTGGCTCCAGATGAATACCAGTCAAATCAAATCAAATCAAATATGTTTATTTGCAAGAATATGGTACAATAGGCGTTACAATAAGGGTTCCAGCATATCCTGCCATTATATGGCGTACAAATATTTACCTAATATCTAAAAATCGAGACTTATAATATTAATAACAATACATTATATTGGTAAGTGTGAATGAATTAATTAAACATCATTTTATTGGAATAAAAATTGCAATTTTTATGTAATTATAATAATGATGGCATATGGTAGGATATAGGCTACCTACAATAAATGAATATAGCCTACCTGCAGTATTTTATATGGAATAACAGCCTTTCAAAAATACACTGGCTTGATACATCACCTTAATTTTGTATGAACAATAAAAGTAGAGCTGCAACTAAAACTGATGATTGTTTGGTGGAAGAAAAGAGAGGCCTGTACCCAGCAGTCGGTGATTCCGGGCTTAAATGATGATGTGATGATGACTGCCAAACTGACCTCTACAACTTTAACACTATACCATCGGAAAGACTGGTGAACTTTCTTTTTTTAGGGTTCCGTACCCAAAGCGTCAAACGGGACCCTATTACTGAGACTTCGCTGTCCGTCCGTCCGTCCGTCTGTCACCAGGCTGTATCTCATGAACCGTGATAGTTAGCCAGTTGAAATTTTTACAGATTATGTATTTCTATTGATGCTATAACAACAAATACTAAAAACAGAATAAAATAAATATTTAGGGGGGGCTCCCATACAAAAAAGTGATTTTTTTGTTCGGATTTATTAATAATGGTACGGAACCTTTCGTGCGCGAGTCCGACTCGCACTTGGCCGGTTTTTTAATACAAAATAGGCTTAAGTTTGGCTGAAACTCGCCTGAAGTGAAGCGGTGATGCGGCCTAGCGTGGAGCACGCTTACCCAGAAGAAACCGATTCATTCGAACTTAGAAGAGATCCAGTTTATAATGATCAGGGAACAGAGAAGCCGGCAGTGAATTCCACAGACTGATTTCGATTTATCGATATATGCATGTCCCAACACTACGCGCACTAGTGATGTTGTCAGAGCTCAGTGATGTCAGCTTAACGAGTAATTTGTCAATCGTTGCGCCATCACAAGTGTCGAGGAATTAATTTAATCTATCTTCAATATGTGCTTATGCAAGAGGAAAATAACATCGTTTGAAAATGCATGAAGCAAATTCGTCTTCGGCTAATTATAATAGCCACACGGGTCGACTGGTCTCAAGCGCGACTGCTGAGATGAGGTCCTGGTTCGAGTCCAAGTTCGGGGAAAGTACAGTAAAGGAATGTTTCCATCAGGAATTTGTCAGTAGCAGCCACGGAGTCTGCATTATTTGCCTGGTGGTACTTACGTTTAAGTCAAAACAAACTTAGCGGCGTGGATCGGTATCAGTCTATTATATAGATACCCTGATACCCCTCCGTAAGTCGTAGGGCTATCTGTCATTAGAATAAAATCATCATCATCATCATTCCTCATTTCAGCAAAAAGACGTCCACTGCTGGACATAGGCCTCCCCCAAGTGTACATAACCGGGTTTTGCCATAATCGCCACGCTTTGCAGGCGGGTTGGCGATCGCAGTACGGTTGTTACAAAAGCACAGAGAACGCTGCTGCCCATTCTCTGGAAACGCCTGGAGTCGCCGACAGTCGTACGACACCCACGGGAAGATATGGGAAATAAAATATAATAAAATAGATTGCTTCATTTGCAAAGAATGTACATAGGAATTACAGTTTGATAGTATTTAATAGTGGTAAGAAGCCACAAAATCTATAAGTCTCAGCAAGGGGTAGCGGGTTACCCAGTTAATGGGTTGTGAAAGTCAAGATGGTAATCGCTCCATGTAAAATACAGGTCCCGACATGGTTGGGAAAAGTTAAGGTCGATCATAATGATGACCAAGGAGCTAATCTGCATTTTAGTACTATGAAATATACTAATGATGTGTTTGTCTAGGGGTTGTAGCAAGTAGCACGAATGCTGAGCTGTTTTTGAGTACGATTTCCCGGTCAGAAAAAGAGTTTTTATATAGTTTCTTTACAAAACTATCATAAATCGCCTACAGTCCCGATTAGTGTTCATATAAAAGGCCGGTTCCATACTAAATGACACTCTAAGAAACCTGGACAAAATGTGGTGAGTTAGGACGCGTTGAAGTCTTTTGTACTGACGCTAGCACAGCAAGCTAGAACAATCTGTCAAGTTCCTCTAATAGATTTTCAACTTTATCGTTGAATAATTAGGTTTGACAGTTTTTCAGATTCAGATTGATTTATTTGCCAACAATTTACAAGTTTCGGAAGATACAATAGCTGATAGTTTCCGCTACATTCTACCTTATCGGCATGCATATTTATAGGAACTAGTAGATTAGATACAATTATTATAAATTAACAACTAACATTTCATCCTAATTAATACTAACAAACATTAAAAACAGGTCCTTGGCGTCTGTACGTCGTGCAACTCGATAAACCACTGCTTATTAGTTCTAGAAATGAAATCGTTTGATGAATGAAATTCAAACAAGAAAAAATTTACAATCAATTAACATTTTTTGGTACTTTTATACAGGGTTATTGGTAAAACACCAACAACCTCTTAAGAGGTCGTTGTACTCATCATTATGAACAACGTTTACTACTTTATGTTCACATAACTCGTCAAAATGTAGGGAACAGCTGACTTTTTTTTCACGATTTCGGACTTGGTCTAATAGTTAATAGTAATAAAAGTTGTTCATAATGATGCCCTGAGCCACCTCCAAAGTTAACCTTAGTGATGTGCGTTTCAATAATTTCGGATCTTTCTAGGCCGGCCTCGGGCGGCACCGTCCATCCTAAGCACCTATCGAGTTTAGATCTGTGCCCAGCGTCATTCATGCGGCTCACGTGACCATTTACAATACTTGGGAATTTTATTTTAAGCAAATAATTATTGCAAAACTAGTTTCGAAAATATGCATAAACTGGGAAACAAGGAAAAAAAACATCAGTATTTAAATTCTATTCAAACCAAAAAAGTAGTCTGTTTACATTCACAACGGGTTTGTGTTAAATAAATAAATAAAAACTTTGAAAGTCAGAGACACCACAAGAATTAACATTGTACAAAATAATTACATAAGAGCAATGAAAGACTACAATTTATGTTTATATCGAGACTGACGGTAAATAATAAAGCAGATATGGTCAGAAATCAATTTGTTTCGTGAACTGGGCCGATGGAGCTGCAAATAACTGTTAATTACACTCTACTTTGATTGGTTTCTTACGAAATACACAGATGTGAAACAATTACTGTCTACTGCTATATTTAGCAGATTTTTGCCTCGTTTTTAACTTTGAATGGGAATCTCTTTACCCGATTGGGACAGGTTTTTTTTTTAAACATAACCCTTTCTTTGCAGTCACACAATAAGCTCGAACGGGTCGTCTCTTTCTCCGACTTTAAAAAAAGGAGGAGGTTATGTATTCACCAGCATCTTTTTTTTTATGTAAGTATTTTTTTTTTCATTTGGTGGATGAAGTTTTTCTCATACAATCATAATCGATCGATCACGAAGTTCGCCGATCACAATTTTAGAGATTATACACAGTAACATTTTCTGATGGATATGTACCAATACTTAGTGCAAATAAATGATTACGATTCTGATGATATGGCTCGAAAGGATGTGACAGCTGAGATGACGAGTAATAGAGAAGCATGGAAGGAGAAGATATCTTGCACAGAACCCAAATCAATTAAGATATTAAGGGTAGGAGAATCAAATCAAATCAAATCAAAATATTTTATTTTACATAGGCCTACATGGGGACTTATTAAAAGTCGACAGAAGAGGCACGGTTAGGTTTGGTCGTTTCCTATGGAGAAGAACCGGCAAGAAACTCCATGGTTACTCTTTTAAAATCATTTGGTTTTACAATATTTGGATGTTAGAGCGTTAGTACCTAAGTATGAGAGGACAGCGTAGGC
The DNA here is from genome assembly GCA_949152445.1 of Cerastis rubricosa. Classification (NCBI taxonomy): domain Eukaryota; kingdom Metazoa; phylum Arthropoda; class Insecta; order Lepidoptera; family Noctuidae; genus Cerastis; species Cerastis rubricosa. The sequence continues at coordinate 728,716 of OX424546.1, forward strand.
CCGACAATAAGTCATCGCTTACTACAAAAGGTAGAAAAAGATGATAGTGAAAAAAAAAAATAAGTAATAGGAAGGAAGAATAGTAATAGTAGTAGATAAGAATAGTAACATAGATATTTTTTGTCCATACATTTGCATGATTTATGGTCATCATCATCTGCCTAGTCTTTTCCCAGCTATCTTGGGGTTCGGCTAACCGGATGCAGCTGAGTACCAATATTTCACATGAAGCGACTGCCTCTCTGGGCTCCACAACCCAGTAACTGGGTAATACGATACCCCTTTGTAAGACTGGACGTCAGACTTTTCAAATCAAAAATCAAATCAAAATATTTTATTTTACATAGGCCTACAGGGGCACTTATAAAACGTCGACAAAAAGGCTGGCCGGCTGGTTTTGGTTCCTGACTACTCGTTACGACTGTCAAAGATTTACAAATGACAGCCGGGACCAACGGCTTAACTTTCCGTGGCACGGAGAAAACTCGGTATGTAATTATGGTCACCCATCCTGGGATCAACCGTGGCAAGCACGGCTTAACTTTAAAGATCGACCCGTGCGGCTGTTATTATTTAGCCACGAGCTCCTCATTTTTTTTTTCATGACTACAACTAAACTACTTTTCTTGCTACTAACTAAAAGCATACGCATACATACACTTGGAAGCGCGTGGCTTCCATGTTTATTCTGTCAGAAGCTTGTAGGCTTAAACTAAAGTGAAAGTGTACTCGGAGACTTGTTCCGACTTAATGAGTCAAGTATTCAAAAGAATTTATTCATCTTTGTCGTCACTCGGTATCTTTTCTATCGCTACTCTCGATGACGATATTACAGTATCAAGATATTCTGTTATAAACACCCGACCCGCGCAACTTCGTTTACGTCATTATTTCCCCGTTTTTGCAACGTTGGTCATTGATGCTCTACTCCTATTGGTAGTAGCGTGATGTTATATAGCATGTAGTTTTCCTCGATAAATGGACTATCCAACACTAAAGCATTTTTTTAAATTCGGGTTTTCCTGAGATTAGCGTGTTCAACCAACCAAGCAAACAAACTCTTCTGCTTTATAATATTATATATTATGTATAAAGTACAGATAGTATGTTAAACAATGCTTTTATGTCTGCGATAGTGACGTCAAAATGTATAGGTTGAGTGGTTGGGCAATTTTTTTTTAAATCTTTATTTAGAAAAGGCTTTAATCGCGAGTGATTATGCCAGCCTAGTGGTTGGGCTATGTGCTACGTGTTGTGGGTTTGATTTTCGCAATGGGATGTATATTTGTATGACCAGAGTGTTAGCGCATGAGAGCTCTAGGTTTATAATACGAATCCGTAATACTCTATCATCATCTGCCTAGCCTTTTCTTAACCATCTCGGAGGGGGCTTCCAGTCTAAAGGAAGCAGCTTAATATAAATATTTTACATGGAGCGACTGTCTATCTGACCTCCACAACCCAGTGAATCCGCACTGCTTTGTGCAGATCAACTATTTGGTTTTTCATACAAAACAGTGAAAGTCGTCTTTTTTACATATACCCTTCAAAAATGGCAATCCCGGTTTAAAAAAAAAACAATTTGGCACACCTTCTCTAAAATTAACTCTTTCGCTGCCTACAGAGTATTCGCCATAAATCTCTGTCCCGGGGCTGGTTTAATTTTTTTTAATTGATTCAGTCATGAGCCCACTTTATTATCTCAAAAATCTTACTCTAAATAATTGTTTGTAAGCTTTTTGTAAAGGATTTAAGAGTTTTCAAACTTTATGCTTGTTTAGTTACACGTGGTCAATATGAGTTTCAAATGAGTAGTTTTTTGTGAAAATCTTATATTCATACACATAATCACCATATCCATCACGATACGCACCAATCCAAAAATTGTTCTCTGATAGAACGATTTTTGGATTGGTAATTTTAAAAAGATCTTAATATAGTTTTTAAGCTGGAGCTTTGGTTAGATGCTTCAACTGCCTGCCTTTTCCCAAACTATCTTGGGGTCGACTTCCAGTCTAACCGGATGCAGCTGACTACCAGTATCTGACCTCCACAACCCAGTACCTGGGTAATACGATACTCCTTGGTAACACTGAATGTCAGAATTTTGGCTTCTGACTAGTCGTAACGACTGTCAAAGATCTGCAAATGACAGCTGGGACCAACGGCTTAACGTGCTTTCTGAGGCACGGAGGAAACTCGGCATGTAATTATGGTCACTCATCCACGGACCAACCTCGGCAAGCACGGCTAAACCTTAAAGATCGACACATGCGGCTGTTACAATGTTAAATAATGTATTAAAAAAAAATGAAAAGGTTTGAACTTTGACCTCCAATATCTCGGTAAAAAATAATACAGAGAGCAATGACGGGAAGAACACCCCTTTCGGAGTCGGTAAGTGTCTTTTTACAACCATTTTGTGTGAACATAATTATCTGCCTAGCTTTTTTCCAATGTAGAATCCTTTTGTTCCTTTTTGGAATAAAACACAATTCAAAATATTATTATGATAAGGATAATCCTGTCAATTGCTGGCACACTCGCGAATGAGTCGAAGTGTCGGTCCCAAAATCTTACTCTGAATTATAAAAACGTCGAAGCAAAAGAGAGCTTTCAAAGTCTCAAGTGCTGGAGCCTCGTTTAGATGCGCGGTCTAACCCCCTCAGTAGTGTGACACCACGCCAGTTGCGCGCGCGCACGATCTATCAACACTTAGATCACGCAAGTGTTAAAAAGTGATAGTGAACGGAAAAAAATATCGGGCCATTTAAAAAAAGAAGCGGGACATCTTCCGTAGTGATGGGAAATACATGAATAATTCAATAATCGATTGTGAATTTTTATCGGTAGTGTTTTGGTTTTTTATGGTATTTCGAGTTTTTTTTGTATGTTAATCTTTTGGTGAAATTGAAAGTGTGTTTGTTTTTGGCGTTTTATAAGGAAAATCAGTTATTGTGGCGTTGTTAAGGTATTTTGCGTGGAACTGTGTTTTTATATAGTAATCTGGTTTCGAAATTTCGTTTTTTTTCAATGACCGGCCTACTTAATAGATAAGTGATCGAGCAAATGTAATATATTAGCTGATGAGCCAATAAAATTGTTTCTTGAATAATCTATAAAACTCAGCTTACCCATATATTCGTAGTTTGAACTTTTGCGCTAAAGGAGTTAGGTGTTTATAGTACCTAGTTCAATTTCAAGATTATAACAGCTGTTTGTCGAACTTGATTATCATTCATCTGGTAGTCTGACCCTTTAGCCACTGGACTATTGTTACTTTGAAGTTGGGTTAGCATAAATCCTTTTAGGTACTTTTAAAATGTTTTTTTTTTTTTACCAAACAAACTTTTCAGATTTTAGTGATAAAAAAATCTAAAGTTTTCATTAGTTTAGTTAATTCTATCATGCATGACACACACACAAATATATAAAAAGCACAACCGAATTATGAATGTGTTTTAATCTTCAACAAGCTTTCCTAAGCGTTTTTTTTTATTGAAGAATTAATAACTTTATTTGATTAATAGTACAAAAGTTTGCCTTAGAAAAAATGGCTCAACTTCTGAGGAAAACAAAGGTAGCTACAATTCAATTTTTATGACATTTATGATAGGGATGTTCTTTCCTGTCTTCTTAATTCTATCGATAATTTATTTGACGATTAGAGATTAGCCTAATTTTTATTATTTACAATGAAAAAATAATTGATTCTAGAATCTACAAGTTGAAGAGTATTGTTTGGTTGAACATGCTAACCAGGAACTACAGGTTCGAATTGAAAATATTTTAGTGTTGGATAGTATATTTATTATAGACTATTGTCATCACACTACGACCAAAGCATCAAAGGGCAAAGCATCAATTAAAACATGTTGCAGAAACGGGGAAAATGTGATGCAGACGAAGTTGAGCGGGTCAGTTAGTTATTAAATAATTATACTGGCAACTTATTGCATTGGTCCCTTCAGGCATATTTTGACAAATGATGCGTGTATCCACTTCGTGCTCATGTCAAATGGATAATCGTATCCTGTCACGTTCTCATTACATGCCCTGTAGCACAGGTAATATTATAAGTATATAGGCAAGAATATTTGAATGATTTTATATTTTAAAATCAATAATTTAATTTATTTTGGAATGCAGGAACTTGCACTTATGTGTTATAATTTAATTTAAATATGAACTGAAGATTTAATCAAACTAAATCAACTCCTTCGGTGTCGAACGTAAAAAATAGCAGCATCCCATGTCTTCCCGTGGGTGTCGTAAGAGCTGACTAAGGGACTTGCCAGAGGATGGGCAGCAGCGTTCTCTGTGCTTTTGTAACAACCGTACTGCGATCGCCAACCCGCCTGCCAAGCGTGGCGATTATGGCAAAACCCCCCATGTTATGTCAATGTGGCGAAACTTGGGGGAGGCCTATGTCCTGCAGTGGAAGTCTTTTGGGCTGAAATGATGATAAATGATGATGAAATCAACTCCTACAACTATTGCATTACGATTTCAAAACATGAAAAATCCTTACAATAAGCTGGACTTTTGCAACAGAATCCGGAAACTTTCTAGTTCTTTTAATTGTTTTTTAGGGCAAATGTAGTTCTTTTAATTTTTTTTTAGGGCAAATGGTAAGACAGATAAACTGCAGACGGGTGAAAAAGTAATACCACTTTTTTTACAATAATGGTTACCGGTCAACAAGTTTTTTGTGTTCTTATTGCTATTAATAATAACTCAAATCATCATATCTGCTCGCAAATCATAGCAATGCTTGTCATAATAATTACAAAGAAACTTGATATGTAATAACATTAATTGCGTACGTATTGTCAGCGCATCAATCACTATAATTTCAAAATAAGCATAATAGCCATACTTAAGAAGAAACTGATTATGTAACGAATTGATCATGTCATTAATTTGAATGAAAACACATTTTTTTTTTAAATTTTTACTTTAACATTGACATAAGTATTAAAAAAAAGAGATAAAGTTTGTACGTCTAGTTAATACATAAATAAATACATCAATTAATAAAAGCTACATAGAGAATAATTAAAAAAAATATAATAAAAAAAGAGAGTTATTCGTTTGTAAGTTGGGATTTAGGAAGTAATCTCTAAAACTTCTCATACGTTTTCAAATATATTACTGATCATCATCTGTCTAGCCTTTTCCTAGACTATCTTGGGTTCGGCTTCCATTGTACCCGGATGCAGCTAAGTACCAGTATTTTACATGAAGCGACTGACCTCCACAACCCAGTAACTGGGTAATACGATACCCCTTGGTAAGACTGGATGTAAGACTTTTGGCTTCTGACTATTCGTAACGACGCAACTGTCAAAGATTTACAAATGACAGTCGGGACCAACGGCTTAACGTGCTTTCCGAGGCACGGAGGAAAACTCGGTATGCAATTATGGTCACCCATCCACGGACCAACCTTGGCAACCTTAAAGATCGATCCGTGCGGCTGTTATTATTTAGCCACAAGCTCCTCATAAATATATTACTTTTAGAAAGCCAAAATATGGCCGACTACCCAAGGATATGTTTTATGATAAAACAAGAAACTTCACACGTGCAAAGTCGAAGAAAAAGATTAACCTGACTAAAGATAACTCCACTTTGTCAACATTCAAATGAAATTAACATAACGAGATTCAATAAATCACACGGGGAACATCGCTAAGACTGGTTTACTATAATAATATTATGTTAAATGATTATCATTATACATGCCTCTTAGGTTCATCTTAATGTCGTTTTATTTTTATTTTATTTATTTTGTGATTGACTGGCTCGTATGTCTAGTGGTGCTGAGCATGACGGTTCCCGTGACGGGCAAATTGTTATTTGATGTGTCACCAGGAATTTCTCAGTAGCAGCCACGGAGTCTGGATTTGTGCCCGGTTGATGGCAAAAGGCTCGGCCCATATGACATTGGCTGTTAAACATAACTGGCGAAATGTAGGTGTATTATTAGGTACACCTCTGCCTAACCCATCGGGGATTAGAGGTGTGATGCTATGTTATGTTCATTTTAGATATGATTCAATCAAAAAATAACTTTAGCATAACAGTCCATAACGTTCACATTGCTGGGACATAGAACTTTTCTCCATTTGAAGGAGACGTCCTCGTTGCTTAGGTAGGATTAGATCCCTAAGTCCAGGAATTCCTCAGCAGCAGCCCGTAGTCGGGATTACTGGCTGGTTGATGTCATAGGGTCGTTACCAGGAAATTCTCGGCGCAGTGGTTCCGCGATTGGCTGCTGCGCTGCGTTTCTCTGGACCGGTTCCGACGCGGAACAAATATTTTGTATGGCCTACAGGTAGTTGTTTCGGGTCCGCCTATTTGTGTATGAGAGTTTAAATGCACCCAGGATACAAGAGAAATTTCTAGTAAGGGGCAAGGTTTAAAAAAATATGGATCTACGGCTACACCACTGTTAACCCTTCAGTAAACAGGCATGATGTTTTGTTATATACTTTACTGTCTAGTCCATTCTTTAGTGGATTTCATATAAGGCTTAATAATTAATATTTTAAAAGATAAGAAGTATTCTGTCTGTTTATATCAGCATAGTAACTATGATCAGTAATTGAACTGTACTAATACAACATAAGACATAAACTCTGCTGATTTACATAAATAAACAGACTCTTTTTTGATAGACCTCTTAACCTCTGAAGTGTTTTTTTCTGATAAGTCTTCCGACGCTGATTTTATAATGAGAAAGTTTTTTTTTTAGGATACCCATAGTGTTTAAATTCGTTGCCTATTACTATAAATAACACTTGTAACAGGATATTTACCATGTTTATCATTTGTTTTGAGTTCTCGATATGTTGCAAACGCCATGATTACGGATAAACTGATCATGGCGTTTGCAACAGTTTATCCTTGATCATGGCGTTTGCAACAGTGCCGAAATATCGGGAACTCAAAACAAATGATAAACATGGTAAATATCCCGTTACAAGTGTTATTGATAGTGATAGTGACAATGTCAGTTTAAAAACTTTTATCGTTGCCTATTAGTTTTTATTAAAGACTGTGAAATGTTCAAAATCAGAAAACAGTCCTTTCGAAGTTATTTATTTTGAATTGATCCAAGCAGCAACCGACCAGCAATTTTGTTGCAACTTCGACAAAGGTCACTTTGATTTTCACAGTCATACAAAAACAGGTAAATAAAATATCACTAAGTAAGGTGTTCCACAAACAATAATAGAACACAATCATGATATTGTGTCCTACGTTCCCTAATGCCAGCTTGCTACAGGAATAGACGGGCATTTCTGGTAGTGCCAAACTCGTAGCTCCAGACTTCAGACTTCTGGGCCGACTCAGTATCGAATACCATACATAAATGAAAACACTGACGTCTTCGTTAGCTAATTGACAATCCTTACAACCGTAACTAAAACAAGACCGGTTTATACAAGCCAAACCAAAGACTATCTCTCAAATCGAGCACAGGAAACAAAGCCCACGTCCTACCCACTTTCACTGCTCATCTCGTTAGTGTAAGCAAGCGAAAGGATTAAACAAACCAATTAATTAACTCTGTCGCCTCAACTGTCAGTGTGACAGTGACAGCTGGCTGACAAATTACGCGCCAAAGCTTATGTAAAGCGCGCAATGAGGTGAGTTTAGTGTCGCGAAATAGTGATGGGATGTGTTTATCGATAGAATGCTTAAACTAATATTATAATGCGAAAGTATCTGTGTCGGTCTGTTATCTTTTCACGCCTTAATCACTGAACTGATTATTATTCAATTTGAATGGATAGGTGGCTTGGGACCTGGAGAAGAAGTGAAGAAGACTAGGCTACTTTCTATTCATAATATTGCAGACAAAGTCTCGCGTATTAGCTAGTATCTTATGCGATAGAAATGTATTAGGTAAAAATGTTCTAATAATTTATTGTGTCCGTTATAAAATCCAAAGTTTCGTAACAATTTTCTAGTATATTTTTTTGGAACACAACTTCTGTAACTACGTATGTAATTATGTTAATACATATTTTGTTTTTTTCGTAGGTGTTTCGAAATTTGGTTTTTTGAGTAGTAAAATATTAAGACTTCCTTGTTGAAGTGAAAACTTCTATAGCCGCGTTGAGCGAGTTTCGGTAGGGGGGTAAATCTTTGGGTTCGTGTGACCAACATGCTCGTGACGTACTGTGCCAGACTAGCGACGAATTTAAAAATTAATTAAAAGGGCACAGGAATTACAGTGTTTTGCTTTTTCTCTTCTGCCGGCAGTCCTTATGATTCCCTGTTTTTTTTTTGTTTATTTGTATGTTTTACCTTAAATGTTCTTCTTTTAAAAATATTTTACTTTCTCTTTAATTTAGGACGGTTGCCAATTTTCAATACTTTACCTGAAACAAACCTTAGTTAGGTGAGATGCTGCAAAGATACTTTCGGGTTCGAATAAGTTAGAATCATTTCTAACTAGGGAGAAATGTATTGAAAACTAGGGAGAAATGCTTTGAAAAAAATCAAGATGGACGATGTAAGTTCCAATTTTTGATCCTTGTTGTACAGCTATGATCTTTTGACTATAGTCTTAATAAAAGTTTGCTTACCACGTTAATAATCATCACGACATCTGATCTTTCACACAATCCATCCAGTTTTCGTTGGCGTGCCACTCAGATAAAATGAACTTAAATAAACTGTGAAGAACAGGGTGTAAACTTCTTCATCCTGAATAAGTGATAAGTTAATAACATCACATCTGCATATCTGTACTTCCCCTATGATTTGGACAGAGATATAGATTGAGATTGAGCTTTGGAGATATATCCAAAATTTCGAGAATTATGTTTATGTCACATGTAAGAGGGGGCGAGCCTATTGCCAACCTAACACAAGTATAGACTCCGTTGTTGTTACTGAGAACAATTCCCGATGGAAAAACCCAATAACCCTGTCCGACACAGGGGTCGAACCTAGGACTGCTATTCGAAATCTTGATTGAAAAACCCAGTGAATCGACTCCAGGAGGTCACATTCACCAGTGATGCTTGTGACAACTGTAATATTAAAATAAAATAAAAATACCAACGGAATTAATAAAAAAAACTAGTACACACACACACTACATGATACAGAAATAACAAATAAAACGTAGGGAGTGGCTGCACTTTCACTAAATTCGCAAAGTTGATTAATTTAAATTTATTACACTTTGACGACTGCTCGTAAGATCGTACGATCAGGGTTCCGCCGCTAGTCGTTATTATTATTTAATTTCATTACTGTAAAAACAAAATATTATTTTTCATCACTCATACTCTGAAAGTAGGTCTGAAGTTGCCTGAGGAGCGGGATGAAAGTAATACTTTTCATCCCTAGGGAGAATCGCTTTCAACTGACAGATGTCAAATTATTAAAAAAAAACTAGTTCTATTTTGACATTTTTATTGAACCATGTTCCAACTTTCTATGCAGCCACGATGTAAAATTGAAATTAAAACTTAATTATTAATTAAAGAATATATATTTTTTAAATAACTTTTCATGTTTTTAATTTTACTTTCCTTATATTCGTAATAAAAAACACAGTGTTTACCTCGGGTTAAAGACTTATTTAGTCCCTCACTTCATTCGGGCGCCAAACCCCGTCTCGGGACTAAATAAGTTACTTTCACCCTTGGGGTAACAATGTACTATTATTTGTTTAATTTCAATAGTTTCAATTTACATTACACAACATTTTTGGAGAACGGAGTAATACGAGTATGGACCGTTTATTTTTACGGTTCCGTTGCCGAATGGAAAAAAAACAGATCCCTTATGTTCGTCTTGTCCTTCTGTCTGCCTGTCGGTCCGAATGTCTCACAATTTTTACACCGAGAACATTCTACAAACCGCTACACAAATATGATGCGAAATAATGAAAACAAAAAAATTGTACTTAGGTGTTGTTTTTTTTAACTAACGTGTATATCGATAGCTCTCGAAAAATAATATCGAGGATTTGACCACGGAACCCACTCAACAAACCCAACAAAAAATAACCAAATTCAATTAGTGCCCACTCACACGGTGTGGAATCAATCACAGATGTTATACGATACGATTGTGCGAATGAATCGGACAATCAGGTGGGCTGACAAACTTATTTATTTAGCGGGCCAAGATTAATCGATTTACTTGCAAATTACAATGTTACATACATACATACCTACATGGTCTTACTCGTGGCTACATAATAACAGCCGCACAGGCAGATCTTTAAGGTTAAGCAACGCTTGCTGAGGTTTGTCTGTGGATGGGTGACCATCCAGTACATTTTACGTTCTGTGTAGAGTCGCGTTGCAAGTCTTGACTTGCTTCAACATATCGAAAGTCGTGTCGCAAGTCGCGACGCAAGTAGTGTAGCAAGTCGTGTTGAAAGTCGCGTTGCAAGTAGTGTAGCAAGTCGTGTCGCAAATCGCATCACAGTCGCGTCGCAAGTCGCAAGTCGTGAACGAGGCGTAAGATTAATCGATTCAGTTGCGAATTATAATGTTACATACATACCCACATGGACAGGTGATCATGTAATAGAGCGCACTGTGTCAATTATTGATGAGAAATGAGTTTTGCTAGTTTGCGTTATGCCCTGAGGCTGCAAAAAGCCCAGCCCAGCTGGCACTTTTGCTAGGAGTTTTTAATATTGCTGCTCCGCTCCTATTAGTCGTAGTGTGATATATTATAGTGATATAATACTCGTATATTATAGCCTATAGCCTTCCTCAATAAATGGGCTATCTAACACTGAAATAATTTTTCAAATCGGACCAGTAGTTCTTGAGATTAGCGCGTTCAAGCAAACAAACAAACTCTTCAGCTTTATAATATTGGTATAGATAGCCAAGTACTTCCATGCTTGTGACAGTTTTAAACAGGGTGGGAAAGAAAAACGACACTTTAGCAAAATGTTTAGCATCATTCTGAACCCCTAAGTATAGAAATTTTTCGCCGGTAAAAAGAAACATTGCTGTTTCTCCAAAACTGCATCAAAATGTGTGAACAGCAGATTTTTTTAATTACCAATGAAAATATTCTGTGTGGGAGAAGTTTAGAATGATTTACCTATGTACAGACAGCGTTATTAAGTAGTTACCCCCCCCCCTAGCGTACTCGGCCGGACTGTAAAGGAGTTAGAACATACTGCTGTCTGTACTGAATACGTACGCAATCGTTTTAGCATCACCTTGCTTTAGGTCTGATCATCGCGAAGACCTCAGACCTTTTTAGTTAATGAAGTGAACGTCGATGTAGCTGGGTACAAAAACTTCACGATTCAACATATCATATTGACATTATTTTTTAAGTTTAATGAAGAATCGCCACTTTAATTTACTCATAGTTACACTGTGGTGACATCTGTGATAGCTACTTGAACTCCACGAACATTCGTGCAAAATTATTCCCTAACCATTCCAAAATATCAAAAATGCACAATGTTTATATTCAAGTTTTCACTTCTGCCGTTCTTTTTTCTATGAGTTTCGCTTCATACAGACTTTCTCTATATAAACAGTGCGAACAATGTACGTCTACATAGCTCTAATTGTTTTATTTTTGTAGCGTTCTGGACTTAGGTCTACTGGACACACTTTTTATTTTTCTTGTCTCTAATATTCATTAGGTAAATGTCATGCATACCTATTATTTGCACGGTTACTAAAATGCCAATTTTAGATGTTGGTTTATTTGAATTATAAGTGACTGTGCTGTTGGTATGCTTAATATAAATGAATAAATACCAGAAAACCTTCAGACTAATTGATAACCTTCTTCCTTTTGGATGTCGGTAAAAAATACATTGTAAGTGCACATAAAATTTCCGGGGATCCCATCATCAGATCCCGACTTATACGTTACTTCAGTAGCTCAGAAACATGAGATGGTGATTACCAGACATAATGCCTATGTGTGCCTTTAAAATTTTGAGAGATCCCTCGAGTTCTCCAGGATCGCATCATAAGATCCTGACCTAATGAGTGTATACTTGTTGATCCCATGGAAAGTGTACTGTTTCAAACACTGCCCATTTAAATTGAGAGTTGCCATTCCTCCTGTTTTCATTCATCCTCGGATCGTATCATCAGATCCTGACTTATACCTTCCATCATCAGCTCAGCAACATGAGATGATGATAACCAGGCACAAATATCTGAATTACGTTACACAGTATATGAAAAACATTGTATGTGCCTATAAATTTTGTGGATTACCCTTGACTTCCCTGGGGTCCCATCATCAGATTCTGACTTGGTGACAATGAGACCACCTAAGGAGTATAGGCTTTCGAATAACCAGAAAATAAATATAGAATAAATAAACAGAATTTTGAAAATCGGTCCGCTATTGGCGGAGAAATCGGTGAACTTACAAGATAAAAATACAAATATCCGAATTGATAACCTCCTCCTTTTGGTCTGTTAAAAAAGGAGGAGCTCGTGGTCAAATAATAACAGCCGCTCGGGTCACTTTTGGTTAAGTCGTGCTTCCCTAGGTTGGCCCGTAGTAGGTGACTACCCGTTACATACCGAGTTTCCTCCGTGCCTCTGGAAGCGCCAGGCTAGACGCCGAAATATTATTTTTCAATTTGAATGTCAGGGTGTATGTGGATTAAAATATGATTCCCGACCACCTGAAGCCGTTGGTTCCGGCTGTCATTTGTCACCTAAATCATTGTCATTATTATCATGTCATTTGTTTCACCTATGAGATCAAAGATCAATAAAACGAAGTCATTATAATTATTAAAAAACTAAACTTTATTTCAAAGGAAAAATTTACAGACAGTTACAATGTCGCAAATTAATACCCGTTTGGTATAAGTTCCACTCTTTGGTTAGTATCTCAGTAACTCATGAACATCACCGCTGTCAGTTCAGTTTTTGTATCGTATGATTGTCTAGTACCCTGTCCTGCTTCTTTATTCAGATCTAAGCTCGACCTCTCGACTATCCTACCGTTGTCAAATACCAATTCCGATTTGCCGTCTTTATAGTTGTTAGGGTGGTTGTCATGGCAACGCAATCGTGTCTGAATTCAATTTCAACCGGACTATTCTGTACTAGTGGTGCAGTATCTGGGTTAGCACACGGTGATGGTTCGCTGACGTTCTTGTTGATGCATTCCGAGTACGATGGTGGTAAGTCAGAGGTTGGAGGAACTGGTTCTGCGTAGATGACAATGTTTTAAAAATTAAAGCAATATGTAACAATTTTACGAAAAGGTATAATGTTGACAAATTATAACCACAATTTTATTTTAAGGAGGGTGTGAGGTATGATTAAAGAATGGATCTAATAAGAAATGAGTATGTTGTGTTCATAACATGATGCCTGTAATCCCCGAAGAAGGCAGATGTGTTCCTATTAGTACACCATTTTACCTGTTGTGTTTAAGTCCCGGTTGATGGCAATTGGCTCTACCTTATTACATGGAACTGGGTCAAAAATCTAGACCCGTTGGCAGCTACTGAGAAATTCTAGATAGTTAAAACAACAACATTTTGCCCGACCTAGGATTCGAACCCAGGACCGAATGCTCAGAAGTCGCGCTTGCGACCACCAGCCCAACGACAGTATCGAACTAAAATTAGCTGATTAGTAACCTGACGACTAACTGGTGGGGACTTGTGGTAAAGCCCCTTGCCCGGAAGTTGAAGGAGGAAGATTTGTCGCTATGCCGGGCCGCACTGTTGCCGCTCCAGCCACAACTGGGCCCGCTCCAGCCGCAGGAAGGCGAACTACAACTGAAACGTAACCGTTAGGTGAATCAGAAAACGAAAATAAACGTGTATTGTCGAGCTCGTATTTATCATATTTTGTTACAAATCACACATTATCGTTGTTAGATAAGATAAGATTTATTTATTTGTTTAAACATTGTATAAATACAAGAGCATGCAAGATATTACATCGTTTGAGTCCAATCATGTTTAGCCTAAGTATCGGCGTACAAATATTTCACATAGCATTGTAAAGAATTATCAATAAAAATAAATCAAAAAAATACTTAGAATAGGAGCTTAAAAAGTTTCAATTTAGGAACTCTGTATCTCTCTATTAAACATTGTTATTATGTTATAAAATAAAAAAAAAACATATTCATAATTTAGTATTAATGTCAGGGAAAAGATAAAATTATTCAATCACAATATCAATGTCAGGGAAAAGATAAAATTATTCAATCACAATATTAATGTCAGGGAAAAAAAATAAAATTATTAAATCACAATATTAATGTCAGGGAAAAGATACAATTATTCAAGCACACAAAAAAAAGTTAGTTAATTGATGTTTTAATGATGTTGATAAACCTACTCATTAAAATCGAAAATATACATAATACAGCGTGTTTCAGAAAGGCGGGACCGTTACACTGATTAGGTTTCTCTATGGGACCACCATCGAAATCACAAAAATACATTTACAATGGATTGACGTTTTGTATGAAACAGCAGATTTTTTTTCGCAATGGCGACAGTGGTCTCACGGAGAAAGTTGTTCAGTTTGGTGGTCTAAATCACACCCTGAGATGTGAACCATTCAGGCACTCGCGGTGTACCTATGGACACCTACAGAATCTAGTTTCATCCATTTCAGAGAATGCACACAATTACCACCGAACCTATACATTGTCAACTTCTATCTTTTGTGTCCCACGGTGTGATATACACGCTGTATACTACACTATCGACAGAGACACATCACATTGGGTCATCACACCCAATGTGACTGTGCACATCATGATGTGGGACATCGACGCCCAAGCGGTTGCTCCTAACCGCAACCGTGTTACTTATTAAGTTTTTGGGACTAAATATTCCTAAACTACCCCGGATTATATTTGTTGCGGGGCTTTATCATCATCATCATCATCATTTCAGCCGAAAGACGTCCACTGCTAGACATAGGCCTCCCCCAAGTGACGCCACATTGACCGGTCCCATGCGCCTCGCATTCAGCGGATCCCCGCAACCTTCACCAGGTCATCGGTCCACCTATTGGGAGGCCTTCCAACGCATCGTCTTCCGGTTTGCGGTCGCCATTCCAGAACTTTTCGGCCCCATCGGCCATCCGTTCTGCGAGCAATGTGCCCTGCCCATTGCCACTTAAGTTTGGCAATTCAATGCTTTATAAAAAAAAGTTAAACTCTTCCTTATCAACGCTGTTAACGTGACGTCAACAATATGGATAAAAATAATTTGGTTTTCCTTAAACAAATGAACCACGGCTTGTTGCGAATCGGGAACTGTAAAACTATTTAGGTATTTCACAACAAATTATTGGATTAGGTTTTCCTACTTTTGTAAAGTTCCAACTAACAAGCGATGATATTTTGGTACCACAAGAGCACATCGGCAAACTGAGAGTATTAGCACGCATTTTAGATGTGTTCAGTTTCGTTTGTGAAATAAAATTATAGCAAAATCAGGTAAAAAGGCAAGTTATTGCTTCCCTGTTGTCAAAACACATATGAACACATTTGACGTCACCGTCCTGCGCAATGCTGGAAAGAAACGGATGGACTCCCGCCTAGTACTGTCTGTGGGTGGTGCGCTGTGCGTGAACCGTGACGTGATTTATCCCCGATGCAAGCCGTAGACCTCCACGACACGACACCGCATCGGTACTCAACGACTCAATTCAAATTATAATAAACACATATAAACCCTTCTATTTGAGTCAGGTTACTGAAAAAAGAAAATTATAAAGAAAGTTTGAATTTTGGGGAATATTCATTCATTCCCGTACGGCCCGTACCCCATTGACGCCTACATCGCATAAGGTGCTGCCTAGCTAGCTAGCTGAGCAGGGTGACCGGCGACCACGCAACTTTTTTCTAATACTTACATTTTTAAACTCGTGATATTTTTCGAATGGAATGTCCGAATTAAATAATTCAAAAAGTTATATAAAGATTTTAGGATTAATACCACGATACAAATAAAGGGCCTTTTCTAGCGGCGGCATTTCAATATTTTTTTTTAAATAAAAGAACACTTATTGTGGCATAACTATAATAGTTAGACATATTATTATGCTGTCGCGACACTTTTTGTAAATAATGATGTGTTCTGCAAAGTCGTAGTATATTATTTTATTCTGTTATCAATAGTTTTCGCAGCGCACGCGATGTAAAGAATATTTTAGGTATTTTTTTACAACTTGGGTTACATTATTGGAGTTTAAGTAAAGATCCCAAATTTGTTTGAAAATATAGCCTATGTTACTCGAGGATAGTGTAGCTTCCCAACAGTGAAAGAATTTTTCCAATAGGTTCAGTAGTTTCGGAGCCTATTCAATGCAAACAAACAAACAATCAAATCCTTCCTCTTGATAATATTATATTTAGATAGATCAGTAACAGGAACATTAGAATTGTCAAAAACAAAAGGACGATGCTACAGTCCAGCCACAAAGCATAATTAAAGTATGTGTTTTGACAACAGGGAAGTAGTAGTAGTTGCCTATTCCACAGCGTAGGTCTTTAAGTTTCTAAGTCTCTCACCTCACCATCCGACGTCGTAACGTGTACGCACTTAGTAGAACAACGGCGTGAATTGCCTCCAACGTACCTCTGCGGGACCGCTTGCAAGAGCACATCCTTCGGCAAGTGGCTATGATGATCATCACCACGATCAACACAACTCCGAGAGCCGCTTTACCCAGGGGACGGCTCGAGTTGTAAATGTTTCTGTGCGGAGGTGTCGGCGGAATGAACGTCTGCAAATTGAGATCATTTTAGTACTCGTAAAAAAATAATAACATCACGTAATCCCCAGAGGTGCAAGCAGAGATGTACCAAACAGTACAACCACATCGTCAGTTATGGAGCCCAAATTTAAATCTAAATGTTTTGTCAAACCGTAAAAAAAAACTGTACGTAACAGATTTTTTTTACGATTTGAAGGAGTTCAGTAACCAAAAGGCATTTGCTTGATCTCAAACTAAATTAGAGTGCGCCATGGGTCTATATAGGCGGAAATAACGCTGTCATTTTGTCCAATGAAGTCCACACTCCACAGGCTATTTGACAAAATAATCGTCATCAGCCTATAATGTTCCCACTGCTGGGACACAGGCCTCCTCTCAACGAGAGGGAGTGGGCTTTAATCCACCACGCGGGCCCAGTGCGGGTTGGTAGATGTCACATGTCTTCGAATTTTTAGTTCTAGTATACAAAATAATTTTCTATTCTATTTTTAATTATGGCAAGTAGAGCCGATGTCGACTATTCTGCCAATGTCGAAAGTGGCTTGGAAAAGCAACTGTGTATGCAGAGACAAAATAATGTTTACCAGCAACGCCCTCTTGACATTCATGTCATTCAAACTTCAAATTTTGTGAAAGGGACATTCTGAGAAAGGGACATTTTGAGTCAGAACCATTCAAACGCCGAGAGAATTGAACTGATTAGCAGAGGCCCTAGCACGAGCGGTGTTAATGTAACGTAAATACCTCAAGTTTTGAATCGTTAATATAATTATTCTATAGCATTTTAGTTACATTGTTTGCACAAGCACAATCAATATCATCCATAAATATAAATAAACTAGCTTTCCCGCGCAACTTCGCATGCGTCACATTTTACCCGATTTTGAAAAATTATTAATTGCTGTACCGTTCCTATTTGTTGTAGCGTAATAATTTATAGTCTTCCTCGATAAATGGGCTATATAACACTGAAAGATTTTTTTAAATCGGATCAGAAGTTCCTAAGATTAGTGCGTGCAAGCAAACAAACAAACAAACAAACTCTTCAGCTTTATAATATTAGTATAGAAGTATAGATTATAAATAAAAATATTACTGTCTACAAGTATTTTTTTAATGAATAAGTCGACGTGTTTACGTTCCGTTTACACTGCGGGCTCGTGCTAGGGCCTTTGGCACAGACCTCTGGTCTTGTGTATAGTGGAACTTCACACATACCTCGGTGTTGAACCTCTCGAGCCCGTAGTCCCGTTTCATTCGGGGCAAGCCAACTGTCTCCACTCGCATGAATGACGCGCCCTCATTAATATTAACCACCCTAAAAAAATTAAAGTAAAAACAAGTACTTATAGCTGCTTTTTTACTTAGGATAGGAACTTCTTGCTAATGCTTCGACTTAACCTTTGGCACGACGTGGATCCACAAACGAAACTATAGTTATAACATCAAAATCAAATCAAAATCAAAATATTTTTATTTTACATAGGCACTTATAAAACGTCGACAAAAAGGTGCTCGGTTCGGGTTGGTCGTTCCCTATGGTGAAGAACCGGCAAGAAACTCCATGGTTACTCTTTTAAAATCATTTGGTTTTACTATATTTCTGTTACAGCGTTAGTACTAATGTATGGGAGGACATCGTAGGCCTGACAATAAGTCGTTGCTTACTACAAAACGTAGAACGAAATAAAAAGTTACCAAGGATCTAGGAATCTATAAGGCCTACAATGCCCACACATTTACAAACAATCGGTAAATAAGAAAAAGAGTCTATACAACAATCGCTCTTATTTTTGATCGGGGCTTAAAATTGCGTCATTTGGCGAGGATCGTTTCGACAGTAGGTCAAACGGGATTGCGCCGATTCACGCCCATACACCAAATGTTTATGCACCAAAAGGAAATATTAAATTTTCCTCTGAAACATTTTTGATTACAAAATCATTTATAAGGTTTGTAAACGTGCCCAACAATGGCAAACATTATTGCTAAGGTAGTTTCGTATGGCGAAAAATGGGCGAAAACCTTCATCACTACTCATTTAAAATTATTTACAATAATTTATAATTATGAATTATTTTAAAAGTGACGAAGAACTATTTGCTATCCTTTACTAAATACAAACTACTAACACTTAAAGTACCTAATTCAAATTGAGCCACAAAATTAATTAATTTACTACTATTAAATAAAATGTTGAATTTGCTTACCGATGTTCCCTTTTAGTTCTTCGTCCATTGCTGTTAGTGCGGAAAGCAAGGTCGGTGCTATCGTTAGGTATCCTCATTCTACGATCGCAGTATACACACGACTAATACAATACAATGAGCTACACACAACTAACTCACTTGTTTTCGAACTTGGTACATGATCCAGTTGTTCTATGATAGTTGTTATATTATGTTCATAGTTGTTCTATGATTTTCCTTCCTTAACTGCGAGAGGAGGCGCGGGGAGAGCACGGGAAATGCCAAAAATCGGGGAATTTAGGGAAATCCAGACCAGACTATTTCCAATACTGATTTGGATGTATTTTACAACATCAAACGAAGCAACCTAAATAACATCGAAACACAACACTGTGGGAGTCTCCACAATGTCACCATTGCTGTTTTAATACATAACAAACAAGGTATAGGTAAAGCAGTTCCCCAGTTCTTTTAAAATTCGCGCCTTATCGAAATATGATGTACTGCTAATGAAGCTGGAAAAAATTGGCTGTACTCCGCACCTACAACAGTTCTTCGCCAGCTACTTGAAAGATCGACAGCAGAACGTTGACTACAATGGGTTCGAACCCGTAGCCACACTACACCAGGTCAAGCGTGAGCCAGGGCAGCAATGTGGGTCCTCACAAATTTCACGAACCAGTAATCCCGTTGGAACTCTAGCGAATTACCCAAGAGCTAGAATGACCCGGCACTATACCGAAGACATCCTGTACGAGATTAGGATGGCTCTGAAACAGTTTAAAAACAAGGCACCGGGTGATGATGGAATCACAGCCGAATTTCTGAAGCCGGGTGGAAAACCGATACTTAAAGCCCTTACGACGCTGCTTGAACCGAAGAGTACAACCTGCCTCTCAGTTTAGCGTTTGTGGACTACGAGAAAGCTTTCGATTCGATCGAGACTTGGGCTGTATTGCAGTCTCTCCAACGGCAACGGTGCCAAATGGACTATCGGTACATCGAGGTGTTGAAGTGTTTGTACAAAAACGCCAGCCACCATATTGTCAGTCCGACTTCAGGACCAGACCTCGGAACCTATCCTCCTGCAGCTAGGTGTGAGACAAAGAGACTTCATATCTCCGAAACTGTTCACCGCTGCACTGGAAGATATCTTCAAGGTTCTGGACTGGAGAGGGCTAGGCATCAACATCAATGGCGAGTACATCTCTCACCTTCGATTTGCCGACGATATAGTGGTCATGGCTGACACCATGGAGGACCTCAGTACAATGCTTGATGACCTCAGTAGATCGGGTTTAAAAAAAATTAAATAAAAAATTTATCCAACCGTTGTAGCGTCAGGGGACCGCTAAGTAGACCGCTTAACAAAAGCACAAAACAAAGCGGGCCCCCGACGCTACGACGGATGGATTAATTTATTTTTGGTTTTTTAGAGGTTCTTTTCTGTCGGGGGTTTTTTAAATTTAGTTTTTTTTTTCACCCTTTGTAAATTTAGGTATATTATTTTTCTTAGCGTTGAGTGTCCCAGTGTTGGGCATAGGTCTCCTCCCATTTCTTCCACTTTTGTCAGTGTTGTGCATCTTCTCGCTAATTAACGAAAAACAGGAAAGTTATTTTTTTTTTTAATCCCAAGCTTTTAGGGGGATGGGGGGTGTGCGCCCAACCCCTTCTTGGAGATGCCCATGGTGACAAGTGACAAGATTTCAAATTTCGAATCGACCAGATCCGTAAAAGTTTATATTCCTTCATCAACTAGAAAAGAGGTGATGACCTTCAAACGGCTGAGCAGATTTTCTCGAAACAGCGCTAAGAACACTCACGATTAAAACACCTTTCAAATGCAACCAATTTTATCAAAATCGGTTCAGCCGTTTTAAGAGTTACGATGCCACAGACAGACACACAGAAACACAGATACACACGTCAAACTTTATAACACCCCTCTTTTTAGTCGGGGGTTAAAAAATAAAAAATAACATTGAGAATAGTTAGAGACATTCATACATTTATGCCGTTTATGAGCTACCAGGGAAGCTGCATGTGCGAAGGGGCTAAGGCCAAACTTTTTCTATCATCAATATAGTCGGGTGCATGTCCTAACAAGCATGTAGTATCGACGCATCTTAATAAGAATTGATAACATATTATTTAGTTACGAGTTTCCGCCAACCGCTATATTTTGTTAAATAGGCAAATACTTATGGTGTATTAATACACAGTTATTCAAATTCGATTTCCCATAAAACAATATGCAGGATATATGCCAACATTTCAGGATTTCATTCGTTAATTCCTCATTCCAACCGCTGAACACAGTTTATAAAGTGATTAATACCATAACTATGTCACATAACTATTTTTCTTTATAGAACAACGGTGGCAAACGAAACTACTATAAATAACTATAAATAAAAAGTGCAGTGCAAATAAAAAATAAAAACATCAAAAATGTAAATGCCACAGATTTAATAAAATACAGATATGGCATCGAACGGTAAAACGCCAGAAATTACAACCAATTTCGATACAATCGATTTGGATAAAAAAGACGAAACTGGAACGTCGCGTCTGGAGAAAAATGGGCAATTCAACGGGCAATTTGCCGTACATTTGTCGGCGATCAACGGGCAATATGATGGGAATTGCCTGGGTGTGCCTCGTACGGGGCATAGGCCGTCTATAATGGAGGTGGAATGTGCTAAGGAAAGGACGAGGTTGGCGCTATTGAAGCAATGCTCCGCCATATTGAAACAAGGAGAACAGAGATATACGAAGGAGAGCTTACATCGGACTTTTCAGGATGAGGTGAGTTTCATTTGTTTTTTATGATGTAATGAAATTCTTACTGTAGACCGCACGTCCGTGGTGACAGAACCAATGTAAGTTGGCCTCTAGTTCCATTGAATTCTTTACTACGGTCAAGTTCAGGTTAGAATGTTATCACTGATGTGTAGCCTACTGTAACATCGACCAAATTATTAGACCACTCTGAAATTTCATTTATTAGTTAGGTATTTACTGGCTAAACTTAGGAGACGAATGGAAATGAGAACTAGTAATAATATTTTTAACCGACATCAAAATACGATGAGGTTATTACTTAAACTTAGGTAGGTACTCTTGCGGTGTTTTTTATCCAACATAAGTGTATCCGTTTCTTCTCACAGCCGTTTACTTAACCAAAAAACAATAATCTTAGTAAAATCCTTGTTCTAAGAATAAACAACAATCATTCATAATGATCACCGAATTTATGATTCACCAGCTCCTAATACTACGAAATTCAAATATCTATCATTGCGCAAACTTCAATCAGTAAGTTCAAAGAAATCAATAGCTACCTAATGAAAAAAAAAACATAAAAAGAATACTTCGTACCTAATTGAATTAAAAGGCAGCCGTTGGGTAAGTTTAAGTGAACTAACACATTAAGTTTGCTCAACAGCAATAATACTCAACCTTCGTTTTGCTCATCGTATGTCGCGCAAGGTTACTGGTTAAGCGTTAAAAGCAGAAGGTTTACTGGCCACGAAAACAGTCGTTGTCCACGATGGGGTTACGATCTAGAGGCGTTTCATCATCATCATCATCATCATTTCAGCCGAAAGACGTCCACTGCTGGACACAGGCCTCCCCCATGTGTACATAAGGGGGGTTTTGCCATAATCGCCACGCTTGGCAGGCGGGTTGGCGATCGCAGTACGGTTGTTACAAAAGCACAGAGAACGCTGCTGCCCATTCTCTGGCAAGTCCCTTAGTCACCTCTTACGACACCCACGGGAAGATATGGGATGGTGCTGTTCTTTACGTCCGACACCATACAGAACGTTACAGAACTATAGGCGTTTATGGGAGAAAATCACATAGAAGAATGATTAGAAAGTCATTGGAGGATACTTTTGTCCAGCAATGGGTCAATACAGGCGTTTGACCGTTGCGTTCGTGTTGCCACTAGTAGAAAGTAGCTTTTTCATGTTATAGTTTTGTTCCTTACCAAATTTCACCTATAATCCGTCTTTTTTCCAAGCAGTAGTAAATAAGCATTTTTTGGACAAGTCAGCTCCACCGTAGACCTCATCGTTTTCCATCAAGCAACATCGAGGTTAAAAGACCCACCAGGCAATCAAACGACGTATCCATTAGCTATTTGTTGTTTTAAAGGCCTGCGCAGACGACGGACTTTTCTCCGCAGCGGAGAAAAAAATTACGCTCCGCGAATAAAAAGTCTGCCGCGGATTTACCGCAAACAACGCACACGGTGTGCAATCATCACCACAACTGTTTCTTTAAATTTCGGTCGTAATATTCTTTTTTTGAATTATATGATACGCGGACAAAAATCCGTCGTCTGCGCAGGCTATAAAGGAGTTGATCTTCTGTATAAATTTTCGCAATAATCTCGCTATACATTATTACACACGAATTAAAAGCTCGTTACAGTACGAAACGCGAACATTTCGCACACGCAGTCGTGACGCGTGGCCTCAGGGTTTTGGAGTTTGAAAGCTTCTCAACTGAGGATTGAGGATCTGTTGTGTGGCTGTGAAATTCGCGATTGTGATTTTACGCGGCTTCAAAATTCGTGTTGCAACATTGTGATGAAACCGGCATGTCCTAGAACCAAAAGAAGACACCTAACAGAGAGAAGGCCAGTGTACCAGCCTTTGGAATATTAGAGACTTGTGACATGTGCTAGAGTTTCTTGTTATTTAAATACCTACAAGTTTAGCTCTATTCTGTAAAGTTAAATCAAAACCTCTCCGAAGTCATCATTAATATTCTCCTGCCTTCATTCCAATTTGTCCAAAGGGACGGCTTAGCGTGTCGTCTTCTACCATATCACTCATCCTCATCCGTAATCCTTTCTTACAATAACTAACATCCTTCACATGTCTATCCATCGTTTCTTTGGTCTTCCTCTACTCTTATCATCATTTCAGCCCAAAAGACGTCCACTGCTGGACATAGGCCTCCCTCAAGTGTCGCCACATTGACATTTTGGAGGGTTTTGCCATAATCGCCACGCAGGCAGGTGGGTTGGCGATCGCAGTACAGTTGTTACAAAAGCACAGAGAACACTGCTGCCCGTTCTCTGGCAAGTCCCTTAGTCGCCTCTTACGATACCCATGGGAATATATGGGATGGTGCTTTTCTTTACGTCCGACACCATTCAGAACCCTTAGTCTTATACCCCTCCACATTCACACTCAAAACTTTCTTCATGACATTTTCCTCATTCCTCCGCATTACATGCCGCCACTACCACGACAACCGATTACCACACTATTTTTCAGTCTTCCTTCTATAATCATTCGCGTATCACCACACATCTCCCCTAGCATTCTCATCTCAGCCACATTCAGATGCCTTTCATTCATCCCTTTTGTCTCCGAAGTATAAGCACACAATTAAATCGAACTCATTGTTAATTAATTTAAACGATTCAACGATATAATTTCGCCGTCACGATTGGAATTTGAACGTTTTACTCGACCACGGCAATGTCAAAACGAAGAGTTATGTTTTTTGAGGCAATAGCTACTGACCTAGCGTAGTACAAACTTTCAATAGACTAAGAGACCACTACAATGGTTACTACTAACGAGAGGCCCTATTACCAGCAACGGCAACAGTTCTCCTAAAGGGCGTCTGAAGTCCACATAAACGTTTTAAAATTAGATAAGTACTTATGTCATTGTAATTAAATAAGGGCCTGTCAGTTTGTTTGTAAACGCCTCAATGTCAAGTACTGTTCGGTTTTTTAAGCAATCATTCCGACCGCAAGCGTCCTCAGTTTGTAAATAAAGCGCTTACTTACTTAATATTAATATCGTGTACGGTAAATATTATTAAAATTGGCTTCCGTGACATAGCTAATGCTGTTTGTTTATTTTATTTAGAGGTGCTTCCACCTTTGTTTCGAACTATGCTGTACTGATGACTGATGAACTTCATTCTCTTTATTTTAAGATTCAACATTTAAAAAAGAAACATGGGTGCAATCCACACGTGCCTACTTATTTCACAAATTATACGGGATCTAACGACTCAAAATTTTAACAGATTCTAGACCCGAAAGAACAATTTTTTTTCGTAGATTGTAAAACAAAAACTAAAACCATCATCTGCCTCGCCTTTTCCCAAACTATCTTAGGCCTGGCATCCAGTCTAACCGGATGCAGCTGAGTACAAGTATTTTACATGAAGCGACTGCCTATCTGACCTCCAAAACCCAGTAACTGGGTAATACGATACCCCTTAGTAAAACTGGATGTCAGACATTTTGGCTTCTGACTACTCGTAACGACTGTGATCTAACAAATGACAGCCGGGACCAACGGCTTAACGTACTTTCCGAGGCACGAAGGAAACTCGTTATGTAATTATGGTCACCCGTCCACGGACCAACCTCGGTAAGCACGGCTTAACCTTAAAAATCGACCCGTGTGGCTGTACAATACCAAAAAAACGGCTTATAAAAAAAAGAAACTGCTAAGACAGAAAGGATTTAAGAAAACTGTTCTCCAAAAACGCTTTTACTCTGGCCACAACACACACACACACACACACGGATTACACAAATGTGCTTGTTACATGTGTGTCATAAAATTTTATTTCAATAGCACTATTCTGGTTTTTTCGTAATTCTGTTCCTTTAATTATACAACTTTATCCATTGCTGTCTATGAAAAAAAAATCCAAGCGAATCTATTCTTTATTCAGGTGACATTAGTTCTATTTACAATTTTGACAAGTGTAAACTTGATTTGGGTAGTAATTAAATAGTTAATTTGCTGATTCGATACTGTTTTTTATTGGAATTGCGACTTTTTTTGGACACATTAAGAGTGTTCACTTAGTTTTTAAAAAGAAAAGTTTAATTTGTTTTTCTTCTTCTAAACTAGCGTATTGAGATTTTTAACGAAATATTCCGAAATTACTTGCAATACACGTGTGTGTTAATTTTTATGTAAATAAAAATGGCGACCGTTAAGAATTTATTAATTTATGATCTTGCTACAAGTACTTTATTATTTTAAGTGAGACTTTTAATTTTATTAAGACTAGTTTATTTCCCCAGATCCGCTTTCGTTTTTATTTCGTAATCACATCGTAATATAGCAATTTTCATTACAGAATACTTTAATAAATGTAAAGTCATAAAGTAGGCAACACATCTTTGGTAACAAAACCAGTATAAGCTGGTCTTGCATTCTATTGAAACGCCGTACTATATATTAGTACACATCAAGCTATAAATTTCCAGTATAACATGGCCTTGCTTTGTATAGATTTTTCGTACAATGAGAGATCCGCATAAACTGGTTTGTATAGCTTGATTGTTCGCCTTGCGTAATATTATCTAGTCTGTGGGACTACACTAAGCCCGTGCATATGGTCTCATCATCATCAGCGTATAATTTTCCCACTGCTGGGATACAGGCCTACTCTCTATGAGAGGGAGTGGGCTGTAATCCACCACGCGGGCCAAGTGCGGGTAGGTAGATAACACACGTCTTCGAATTTTTAGTTCTACGACATGCTGGTTTCCTCACGATGTTTTCCTTCACCGTTTTGAGAGCAGCGGTGATGAAATAAATTACACAAAGTAATGGGCCTGCCTGGGTTCGAACCCACGGCTTAGTGATCGTAAGTCGGGACCGTCACCACTGGGTCACCACTGCTCTTCATATGGCTGTGCATAATTATGGTCTACTTCTAAGGAAATGAAACCAAAACCAGTACCCGGATCCGTTGAAGCTCTCTGCCAAAATGAACCAAAAGGATTTCTTTTTTACCTACCCATAAACTTACGCATATTACCGAAAGACCTCTGTAATAAAATCATTGAAAACTAAACTACCCGACTGAAAAACTTTAAATTGCTATTATAGGATTTGTAATGCTAACATTATAAGTTGTGTTTGATACCCCACTCGATAGGTAACGAGGAACAAAAAAAAATTAAAAACCCCACAATACTTCGGCCAAGATTTTCCGTAATCGGTTATAGTTTTTGTTTTTGTTTGTGCCTCGGAAAGCACGTTAAGCCGTTGGTCCCGGCTGTCGTTTGTAGATCTTTGACAGTCGTTACGAGTAGTCAGAAGCTAAAAGTCTGACATCCAGTCTTACCAAGGGGTATCGTATTACCCATTTACAGGGTAATGGAGGTCAGATACGCAGTCGCTTCATATAAAATACTGGTACTCAGCTGCATCTGTTTAGACTGGAAGCCGACCCCAAAATGGTTTTCGAAAAGACTAAGCAGATGATGGTTTCAGTTTTTGTTATTAATTATTTTAAAAATCTACGAAAAAAAAATTGTTCTTTCGGGTCTAGAATCTGTAAAAAGTTTGAGTCGCTAAACCCCTTATAATTTATGAAATAAGTAGGCATATAAGCATATAACCGACCTCTCTCAATCCAACCTCTGCAACAATCTTGTTGAAAAGGAGCTATTCTACTTAGTAGCTTGCAACTCATGTTCCTACTAAGTTATGTTCTCGTTAGCATTCCCGTACAATGTTCCAAGTTAACAATTAGATATATTGCCTCCACTTAGCAACGAGTTACATGTTACTGCATAATTAATGACTTAATTTATGTAGCTGAGTGCTAACAAGGGAATTAAATGATCTTTTTGATTACCTATTGGTTCTTATTTTGCCATATCTTCTGTATGGTGACGGACTTAAAAATAGCACCATCCCGTATCTTCCCGTGGGTGTCGTAAGAGGCGACTAAGAGAATGGGCAGCAGCGTTCTATGCTTTTGCAACAACCGTACTGCGATCTCCAACCCGCCTGCCAAGCGTGGCGATTACGGCAAAACTCCCCCTTATGTCAATGTGGCGTCTCTTGGGGGAGGCCTATGTCCAGCAGTGGACGTCTTTCAGCTGAAATGATGATGATCTTGCCATATTATGCCTCTTTGGACGTGTGGTCGCAATCGCGACTGTTAAGTATGAGTTCTTACGTTCGATTCCCAATTCGGGCAAATTGCTCAGCATTCGCGTGAGACCACTAGACCAAGCAGTCAATCAGAAAATTATTTGCAACAGAACTAGCATCACCAACACACCTTGCAAATTCGAACCTTTAAAGCATTACAACACACAAAAGATTACAAACTAGATCAGTTGCACAAGATGATCAATCAGCACACGTCATTACCATATGAATGGGTATTTTGACAAATGGCCGCCGCGCCTGCGCAGTACGCCGCTCATATCACAAATGTAATTGCTTTGGAAAGTCGCCGATGGTATCAAGTGTAATATTTCACCAGTTAACATACGCTGCTGGCTAAACGGCTACTGAGCGATCGATCTCAGTTGGGCAATGGTTGGCTGGATGAATGATTGCTATTCACACCTTGGCGTTTGAAAAGTTGTTCGTATTTCTTGGGTGATCCTGATCAACTTAAGGCTGCGGTTCCAGAGCGGAGACGAGCTGTGCCGCGATTTCCCAATCACATGGCTTGAAATCCACATCTCTGCTCCACTCCGCCATGTGGTTGGAGAATCGCGGCACAACTCGTCTCTGGTCTGCTCCGCTCCGCCTCAGTGGAACCGCATATTTAACTGTGTAATTTGTGGGTGTTCTTCATCTGTCGAAGATTCTAACCATATCATCAATATTTTTGCCAATTTATTTGGAGTCGGCGCAGCATATGATCTTCTGGATGTCCTGTAGTTTGTTCATAACAGAAACAGAATGGACACTACTGAAGGCGCCAAACTAGTGGCTCCGTTTTTGGTCGACACAATTTAGATTGCCATCGACACGCTAAGAAGAAGATTGCAGTGATCTCCTATTTAACCATAGATTCTTTTGACCTTTCTCACAAGTTAGCCACGTAGTCTTTGGTCGTACCAAACTTTAATCGCCATCCAAATTCATACTCAAAACTTTTTGCACTATATTTGCCTCATACTTCCACATCGAGCCCATAACGTGACAAGAAAAACCATGTATTCTCTACCTGTATCTTCTGTTCGTTTATATGTGCTGATCACGATCAGAATTATCCGTTTTCTAGACTTCAGTTCACAGAAACATTTTATTTTATCGGTACTATACATAAATGTCATTCAACCTTCGTCAGATTGATGGCTAAGTCTCCCCCCGCCTGTGCTGGCCAATGGAATGACCGCTTGTAATTAATTGACCAATCACAGATCGACAGCTGACAGGTTAGGTCAACTGGCTGCATGATATGCTCATGCTGGTAATATAAATGGAATAAAGGTAATTGCACACTTTCCGTGTAATCTGAATCCAACTAATATTATATGTATATGCGAATGTTTGTGACTCTTTCACGCAAAAACCATTGAATGTAGCTGGATGAAATTCGGCACAGGGATAGAACATAGTCTGGAATAGCATATAGGATACTTTTTATCCGAATAATAAGTCAGTGGTCCAAAAAGTTAACTTCGTTTGTTTCTTTTTTTCCTGGTCTACTACTGTTATGTTTTCCGTTTTATTCTCAGATTGGATGAATTGTATGTTATTGTTTTTATTATCGTGTCTCTTTGTAGTAGTGTATAAATAATCTGGCGTGTTTTTGTCAATGTTGTGTTTGCCCGTAATTGGCATATATATTAGAATATTACCATAAGACTCAATGTATCTATGTCCATATATGTGCTGTGGGTGAACCTTAAATCTAAACTAATATTATAAAGAGGAAAGATTTGATTGTTTGTTTGCATTGAATAGGCTCTGAAACTACTGGTCCGATTTGAAAAATTATTTCAGTGGTAGATAGCCCATTTATCGAGGAAGGCTATAGGCTATATATCATCACGCTACGACCAATAGGAGTGGAGCAGCAATGAAAAATGTTGTGAAAACGGGGAAACTGTGACGCAAACGAAGTTGCGCCGGACTTCTAGTAAATAAATAAATCCCGTGGGCGAAGACGTGGGCATAAATGAGTGTTCCATAATTTTATTTTTAGAAAATGTTTGTTATTTTATTCTCAACTCACATGCTTCCTGTGGTCTCTCGTGTATTCAACGGACTTCTTTTGTTTATTTAATGCAGTTTTTATCTCATATATTTTATTAAGACCGTCCCTGATGTTCAGTTCTGTTCAATTTGATTTGTTTTTTTAATGGTATAGAAATTAGCTACTTTACGGTTATTATACCGTGCTCTGACCGGAAACCTAGCTGGGTATTTGATATCCGGTTATAAGTAGATCTTCAAAGTCATGCTTTTTTGGACTGTTGATAACTAGGAGACTTCATCTAGAGCTAAAATGAGGTTCAGGCAATATCAGAATTAATCGGAAAATTCTCTAACATTTATGAACAGATATTAATTGAAAAGTAAGACAAAAAAATCCAAACAATGAAATCGATTTAAATCATCGCACACAAGACCATATCATATGATCTTAAACACAGGCATTAAGCCAAGCCCGTTACTAATAATACTTGACTTATGACTTATAGACTAAGGCCTAGGACCAACCTAACCTTCCAGTCGTACCCACGATCTACATACATCGTGACATTGCCTTGAAGCCTAGAAGGTGGCTTGTGACGTCATTCGATATAAGCAACAATTACTAGAGACAATTACTATCCCTTCACATGTGAGACAACCTTGCGTTCACATTTATACTTCCATTGGTCAGGTAGTGTGTGGTGCACTAAGCTAAACAAGTAACGACCAATCAGAATGCCGGATTTTTTTTCTAAGAAATTTTGAAGAAAGAGTTGGGGGGAATTGATCTGTTAGATTTTAATGAGTTCTAAGTATTATTTCGTAAGACATTTCGTAAATGTTGAAAGGAGGATAACATTGATATTATTATGTAAATAGGAAGGTAATTAAGATAATCATCGATAAGTATATAAAAGTATGTCAAATAAGCAATAAAGAAAAAGCATAAAACATCGTTAAATAAAGTTAAGAAACAAAAATCACGTCAAACAATACTGTTAAATTAACAAAACATATTAACTTTTCTTTCTCTCCTGAAAGCTGATGACAGGGAATGTTAAAATCAGACTTCTAGAACACTGGGCTATTTGGCAATTTAGTTTAATTTTTTATTTGGATCGATCTTTATGATTAAAGCGCGGTTGGTCCGTGGAAGCACGTTTCCATTTGTAGATCTTTGACAGTCGTTACAGGTAGTCAATGGTCCGAAAGTCTGACAACCAGTCTTACCAAGGGGTATGGTATTACCCAATACTGGTTGGGTAGTAGAGGTCAGATTGGCAGTCGCTCCATGTAAAATACTGGTAATCAGCTGCATCCGGTTAGACTGGAAGCCGATCCCTACATATTTGGGAAAAGGTTAGGCAGATGAGAACAGACAAATATGACAAGAAGCAGATTAAAAAATGTTACTAATACGATTCGGCTCAAGGGACCAATCCACTTTGTATCAACAATACCTAGTTTGACAATAGTCACTGGAATTAACACTTTCGGTTCTAAGCACACAGCATATTATGGGTCAAATAATTCGTTTTTGTGCGCACAACCTGCCTCTGGAGTCGTCTTTATACGTAGCTTTAAATAACGCTCATACTAGTAAAAATGGATTATTTGAACCCAAACGTATTGTCCGCTGCGGACTGTGAGTATGTATGCCATAATCAACGCACTACGCAATAGCGTATAGTGGGTTCGGTGTGACCGAGAACTTAAATAGATATGGAAAAGCGCTATACTGCGTAACGCGCGCTCACAGTCAGCGGCCGATAATACGTTTGGTCTGAACAATGCCAATTAATAGTCATTGATTCCAATTCGATACCCAATTTTTTTATGCTATCGTGAAACATCTTATGGGACTGGTGGACCACTTAATAGAATAGAATAATAATTTATTTTAAAAACTAATACAAAAAGTGTACATGTAGGCGCAGTAGTATTTTTTCTCATACAGTGGGATAGTTAGTACTTATAAGTAAACTATAAATGAAGTATATTCATCTGTTGCAAGTAATGATAGTTCAATTTAGATGTTAGGTAGCGACCTGCCGGAACTAGGTTTATTTAAACCTGTGTTTCAGGCCATCACTTTACATAGCACAATTTAATTAGGACAGTAAAATTAAAAAATAAAATTAATATATTGACAACTATAAGTATCAAATTGGTACAAAAAAAAAACACTAAAACTAGCTTAATTAAATATGTACTCTATTTGTACATATTTACTTATGTAAGATTAACATAAGAGGGGATAACATAATCAAACTATAAACACATTGTAGCGTTGTGAGGTTCTCAACTGAAATTAGTCGAGTGATTCTAAAATGTCACTATTAGTAAGTAACTAGGGACCTCACTAAAAACGCGGTACAACTCTAGTTTTTGACAGGACGCTATGGCTCGGTCATTTTCTTTTCCGCTGGCTTAGCTGAAGGAAGCTATTCTCTGACCTCAAGATTCTGTGAGCCCCGGTTTAGGGGCTCTTCGCTCAGGCTGAGTGCTGTACCCTTGCCTACGCCACACGCGCTACCTAAGCGCGCTACCAAGCACGCTACCTACTGCTGTACCCTTGCCTGCTCCTGCACGCTGCCTACGCTCGCCACCTAAGCAAGCTACCCACTGCTGTGCCAGTGCGCTGCCCAGGTCTTGGCCTGCCCACCTGCGGCCTACTGCCACGCGAGCCGGTGCCTGCGCAGTCTACCCTGCGCAACCCTGGCCGCTACAGTTCCGGAGGTCTACTGCTGAGCCTGTACTGACAGGCCCCCCACGTCTGCACGTGCTGCCAAAGGACGGTACCCTTTTTAATTACAGTGATAGTGAACGGAACAGAACTCAGTGACAGCGTACCCGCGACCTAGCTTATTCTAAATATATGTATTAACTAGTCCGGCTGTTGTACTGAACAACAACCTACCTACCTACTTGTCAACGGCCTACGCATCCTACCATGCGTAGTCATAACCGTTACAACATAAAATCAATTCGCAAACGCATTTCTAGTTTGAGGTTTTGTGCAAACCAGGTCCTTCCTTCTCCTATCGGAAGAAACTGGGTCATAGGGAAGTGTAGAGTGCTGGTGTAGTATTATGTGAAGAATAAATAGTTGCTGTACTGTAGGTACATGGCCATGGTTTTTTTTATGGTGTTAATGGTCTGTATTGACACCTACGCAAATTAAACTTATCAGTAGCTGACTAGAAACAGTTAAAATTGGCGACATGTAAAGTAAATCAGCTCTGATAAATAGTCGACAGCGGGCAAAGTTATGATAAAACTCAGTGGTGTTTACACAGTGAAATCGTTGGGCAATCTTACTGTCGAGCTAGATCACTCTAAATTACCGAGGTGGGAGGTAGGGCTACTAAGGGTTCTCATTTAAAACTCGATAAGCGTGTGTTAAAATGGTGTGGATGGTCGAAAAGCATTAAGTTAAGTTATCGAATCATGCCTCACTTTGCGGAAATACATTATATTAACAAATGAAAGAAGACCCCAAGTAAAATGGGACATGGGCAGGAATTTTGCGGGTCATATTTTGAGGCTTCATACTGAACCAAATGATCTTTTCTTCGTCATAAATGGACATTCATCATCATTTCAGCTGAAAGACGTCCACTGCTGGACATAGGCCTCCCCCAACGCCACATTGACATAAGGGGGTTTTGCCATAATCGCCACGCTTGGCAGGCGGGTTGGCGATCGCAGTACGGTTGCTACAAAAGCACAGAGAACGCTACAAAAGCACAGAGAACGCTAAATATTTAAATGGACATTTATTATATTTAAATATCAATTCAAAACATGCATACGTATACATAAATGACATTTTGGTTACTGTAGTCATCTCAAACACTCATCACCAACTTTAATCGAGTAACCAACGACTTCCCATCGAGAACTCATGGTACCACACTATTAATTTACTACCCACTTACGGCGCGTCGGGTAGATAACCAAACCTATTAACTACATACACATGCAATAAATCTTATGTATTATTTCATGTAAATTCTGACCATTACGTACATAGCCGTTTATTAGGTTTTGCAATGACAGCTGGATTGGGTACATTTGAATTTGAATTTTAAGACGTTTATTAGTAAAGTGGATTTGATGAAAAAACCTGTTCTTTTGATCTAAAACTCTTTCCACCAATTTTTTTTTTCTATTTTATTTGAATCCAAAATGTACCTACATTATTTACAAACTATAAATAGAACTCAAATATTTACAAGTATGAAAAAGTGGGAAAAGAATTATAATAAACTTTGGCAAAAAAAAGTCTACCACTGGTCACGTGAAGAGTTGACAAAACGCATGGCGATATCCCGAAAATTTTGAATCATTATGTTCTTACCCCAACTGGACTAGATAAAGAGTTGTCATAGTTTTGTTTAGCTTATAGATTTATGTATTCGTTTGTGGCAAAAAGGTTAATCACTGAGAAGCCTGTAAAAATAACAATGATCTTTATTTTCGTTGGTGTAAGGTTGATATTGTCCATAACATTGTTCTTATCTTTTAGCGTTTTACAACACCTGTTTAACATTGTGGAACGCAATTAAATGAATATGAAACTGCCAGTGTTACAGTAACGAGCTCGCGGCAACTTTTATCTAAAACTCGATAAGACATTTTCATTATTTTTCAGTAGTTCATTCACATGGGGTGGGATGGGATTTGACTTCATGGTTTTTGAAAACGACTGTTTAAATATTGGTTGTACAATGTTGTGGTACTATACAAATTGTACTTCCTTTGTGTCAAGATGTTACGTTATTACGTATAAATGAAAGCGCCATTTCACGTCCAATGAAATAAACGGCTTCACTCAGCAGTTCAGCACACCTCTGCCTATCCCTTCGAGCGATAACCATAACATTTCTGCGGGCGGTGATGTTTTCTTTCTATTCAATAAAGGTTAAGCGTGATCGCAATGAGCGCATAACCTTGTCAAAAATTTAGTATTTTACATGATATTTTCCAATATTCTGACTCCGTTTGTCAAGAAAAATTGGATTAACTGCTCAAATATCTAGCGTAAAAATGTCTTCCGTGGGTATATGTACAGCGCGCGGTAACGAAACCATAGCGACTTCTAATTCGACGACAACGCCATCTATCGAAGCAGGGGATCAACTTTGACACGCGGTGTGAGGTGTTTTATTTTAACCGACGAAAAAAAAGGAGGTGGTTCACAATTCGACACGTATATTTTTATGTGACCACGCATAGCTTTTTACAAAGTGGTCCGATTTAAAATATTTCTTTTGTAAACGTGAATACCTCGAATTTGGTCCCATTTAAATTTCATAAAAAAATCACCCAGAAGTGTAGAATAATATCCCTCCCATGGATTGTTCGATGTTTAACCCACTAAATTGTCATTTGAGAACCGATTCTGTTGAAATTCGGCACACATTGTAGTTCGGAGCAGCGGTGGCCCAGTGGTGGCAGCCCGACTTACGAGCAGTAAGCCGTGGGTTCCAACCCAGGCAGGCGCATTATTTTGTTTTATTTATTTCATCACCGCTGCTCTCAAAACGGTGAAGGAAAACATCGTCCTAAAACTAAAAATTCGAAGACATGTTGCATCTACCAACCCGCACTGGGCCCGCGTGGTGGATTACAGCTCGCTCCCTCTCATAGAGAGGAGGCCTGCGTCCCAGCAGTGGGAACATTAGAGGCTGATGATGATGATTGTAGTTCTGATGACACTACAACTAAACTTAATTAAGTCCTGGAGGGAATAAAAGGAAACTGCAAAGCGAAAAAGAAAAAAAAAACATCAAAATAAGCTAAGAGGAGCTTATTTTGATGTTTTTTTTTTCTTTTTCGCTTTGCAGTTTCCTTTTATTCCCTCCAGGACTTAATTAAGTTTCTCTTTCTTTCTTTATCGTGTGGTTAGTGCCATAACTGGTGTCAGAGGTTTTATGCCACCCATGGGCCTCTGACTTGTCTTTACATGCCGTCGAGAAATATCTCTCAGGCATGCTGGTTTCCTCACGATGTTTTCCTTCACCGAAGCAATAATGATACAATACGCACATGAATCCGAAAAATCAGAGATGAGTGTCTTGAGTTCGTATTTGAGACTTGGCAACACAAGGAAGGAAGGAAGCTCTGTATGGTGTCGGAGCTCTGTATGGTGTCGGGGCTCTGTATGGTGTCGGAGCTCTGTATGGTGTCAGAGCTCTGTATGGTGTCGGAGCTCTGTATGGTGGCGGAGCTCTGTATGGTGTCGGAGCTCTGTATGGTGTCGGAGCTCTGTATGGTGTCGGAGCTCTGTATGGTGTCGGAGCTCTGTATGGTGTCGGAGCTCTGTATGGTGTCGGAGCTCTGTATGGTGTCGGAGCTCTGTATGGTGTCGGAGCTCTGTATGGTGTCGGAGCTCTGTATGGTGTCGGAGCTCTGTATGGTGTCAGAGCTCTGAATGGTGTCGGAGCTCTGTATGGTGTCGGAGCTCTGTATGGTGTCAGAGCTCTGAATGGTGTCGGAGCTCTGTATGGTGTCGGAGCTCTGTATGGTGTCAGAGCTCTGAATGGTGTCGGAGCTCTGTATGGTGTCGGAGCTCTGTATGGTGTCAGAGCTCTGAATGGTGTCGGAGCTCTGTATGGTGTCGGACGTAAAGAATAGCACCATCCCATATCTTCCCGTGGGTGTCGTAAGAGGCGACTAAGGGACTTGCCAGAGAATGGGCAGCAGCGTTCTCTGTGCTTTTGTAACAACCGTACTGCGATCGCCAACCCGCCTGCCAAGCGTGGCGATTATGGCAAAACCCCCTTTTTTCAATGTGGCGTTGGGGGAGGCCTATGTCCAGCAGTGGACGTCTTTCGGCTGAAATGATGATCACGCCTGTAATCCCCGAAGGGTTAGGCAAGGCAGAGCTGATAGTACACCTCTATTTAGTCAACTATGTTAAAATCTCATGTAATAGGGTGGCGCTTGCGTCCAGTATCCACTACCCAAGTTATCAAACCCAAGACCCTACGCTCGACAGTCTGTCAACCACTAGACCAACTGGTTTCACCTCAACTATAATGGCCAGCTATGTCCAGTGATTTATAGCTTAGCTTATTAGAAACACTGCTTATGGTAACTTGTTAGCCGAGTGTGCGCAGGCGCTTATCAGCCCTGATCTATACCGATCGTTAACTGTAGATCAGTGCTCTATATTCGAGTAATCAGCCAATTAAGTTGTTCTTTAAGTGCAGGGAGTGACAGGCAGAGCAGAAAGAGCTTTATTGTCTTTGCAGTAAAAGCGAAAAGGAAGTAACTCATCTCGTTTCGGTTTTGTCAGCGTGACTCGTCACGCGCGAAAAAAGAACCAGCCCTGAAATCACAAAATAAATGTATAGAACAGCTGTATTTTTTTTGGTCCCAAAAGTTGTTCAAAACGATAAGTATAATGATACAAGATGTCACGGCTTTAATCCTACTTATAGAATAACCAAAACTAAAATACTTACAACAAAAAGCCTAGTTTATATAAAGCAAACTAACTTACTAAATATAAACTTCTCTACCTTGCTGTGATCCGGAAACATGCCTCCTGCATATCGCTGTCATCCGGGAACGTGCCTCCTGCACATCGCTGTCATCAAGAAACGTGCCTTCTCCACATAGCTGTCATCTAGAAACGTGCCCAGAAAACTAGCTGCAGAGATTTCACTAATTTAAACCTTCTCCAATATTCCTCTAGAATATGGTTCTAAGGACATTCTAGCGAAATAGTTGAATTGAACCCCAACAAATTTAATTTTATAGCACGCTTGGCACGGTGACTGAGTGATTGGCTGCTACGCTGCATATTGCGGGTTCGATCCTTGCATGCCACAAATATTTGTATGGCCTACAGGCAGTTGTTCCGGGTCTGACTGTTTGCATATTTGAGTTTAAATGTTTATAAAAATGCACCAAAGAAAACACTTAAAAAAAAGCAAGTGCGTACAAAAAATTCTAATAAATGCAGTTTAACATCATTATCATCATCATCTGCCGAGCCTTTAACCAATACATTGAAGAGCACACACTCGTTAATCACGTGGTACATCACAACATCATCTGTCTAGTCTTTTCCCACTATCTTGGGGTCGGCTTCCAGTCTAACCAGATGCATCTGAGTACCAGTATTTTACATGAAGCGACTACCTTCACAACCCAGTTAGTAGTGGGTAATACGATACCCCAGATAAACATATCCCTAGTAATATTATAAATGTGAATGTAAGTTTGTTTGTTACGCTTTCACGCAAAAACTACTCAACCGATCATCATGATACACATATTCTTGGAGGTATTAGAAGTAACATACGCTATATATCATCACGCTACGACCAATAGGAGCGGAGCAGCAATGAAAAATGTTGCGAAAACGGGAAAAATGTGACGCAGACGAAGTCGCGCAGGACAGCCAGTTGTAAATAAATAAATTGAAGTGTCAGTGGAAAATGTTTTTATCACTATAAGTCTATATTTAAGTACTTACATATTTTCAGAGCTAATTAGTATCTCAATTAATCCATCACCGCGTCAATCGTGACTTCGCCGACATTATCCACAAATAAATCATTGCGAGCTCATTCGTAATCTTGTTGAATTACTCAACAACGTGTCGACCAACCTTCACTATTACTTAAATTAATAAATTTAATTTATATTGAAGTAATGAACATTAAAATAAATAAGCCTTGGTGTTGGTGCCGCCAAAATAATCCACACGACGTAAACATTGAGTTTGACGCAAGATGGAAGTGACATATTGTGCTCGGTGTCACTTTGCCAAAGGTTTTGTAGTTGCACAGACTAAACAAAGCTTTTTTTTTAATTTAATTTTTATTACTTCTTAGAATGCTTACATTTTCTTGTACCCTATGACCAAAGGAAATTGGACAGTAAATAAGCAATGTTTTCATGAAATCAGAGTGTATTATTAATTTTACGCAAACAGGAGTAAAAGAGAGTATATTATCGATATTTTACTTCATGGCTTAAAGTAAATTGATAGGTAAGGCTTAAATTGATAGCACTAATCATGAATGATTTTCAAGAGCACCTCTATTTGGTCAGAGGATCGTCTTATGGTATCTTTACAAAGTATAAAACAAACCAACAAACGAACCCGTCGTCTGTGCATGCGCTTAGATCTTTTAAACTCAACAGATTTTGACGAGGTTTTCATTAATAGACAGTATGATTCAAGAGGAAGGTTTATGTATATAATTTATCCCTGAAAAACACATCAACAGTTTGAAGTTGCAGGCAGCAGCTATTTCACAACAAAAGCGGCACCATCAAAAGAATTGTACGAGTACGAACAAATACAAATTCTCAACCACAAAAATGTTAAAAAACTACCACAACATTGGTTCGCAATGTCAAATATTGTTGGCGATATGCGCATTAGTGGTGTTCAAATTGGTGCTAACAAATAAACGCTTCATCGATACTCATATTATTCATATTCATTTTATTTGCGACCACAATGTTAAAAAGGTGTTACAAAAGGCTAAGAAAATTAAAAAAAAACTCAATAAATTAGATTTCTTTGAAGTAACAATATCTGAGTTGACGAAAGAGATAGGTGTTATAGACTTTACATGTCTTAGCGAAACCTACAATCCGGTCATGAATGTAATCTTAGACTTGCAAACTATAAGTTAGCTGCGAATCACTCAAGATCCAATAAAAAAACGAGGTGGCACGTGCATATTGGTAAAGGAAGAAGTTTATGGTCCTTTACAAATAACAAATAAAATGTCTAGCGATTATTGTTTCGAATGCTGCGGCATAGAAGTTCCAAGTCATAACCTAATACTAGTAAGTGTTTATAGAATCCCGGATTCCGAAGTAGGTATATTAAAAAAAAAAAACAAGTTTTGTTACAAAAATTAACTCATAAGCTCGTAGGAATCGTAAATGTTATGTAGTTAATGATAAATAATAATTTGCAATTATAAATTACAATTACCTATAGAGTTATTAGTAACACACTTAGTACAGTTACACGATAACAATAAAATTATAGACATAGTAGCAACAAACTCCTGTCACCGATACCCACATTCAAGTTGACATTGAAGTAACTTCTAGACCGCGTCGACTTTTACACAAAATAATTAT
This sequence comes from Cerastis rubricosa, assembly GCA_949152445.1. Taxonomy (NCBI): domain Eukaryota; kingdom Metazoa; phylum Arthropoda; class Insecta; order Lepidoptera; family Noctuidae; genus Cerastis; species Cerastis rubricosa. The sequence goes on from OX424546.1 coordinate 768,745, forward strand.
AAGTGTGCGGCCCCGAAATAATCGTAATGCAATCGAAAGTAGATCGATAAAACGAATCGATTCGAATCAAGAATCATTCGTTATGCGTGACTAATGTGACAGGTTGAAGTGTAGTTCTGATGTCGAGACAGTTTTAATTGAATGTCGATGGCTTGTTTATCTGGTGATCTATAATTATAAATTACTGTCTATTTATTAGCAGTTAGGTGTTTTCCTAGAAGAATAGGGTCCTCGTGTCATATAAACATCACTAGTTGTCCTGCGCAACTTCGTTTGCTTCACATTTTCCCCGTTTTCGCAACATTTCTCATTGCTGCTCCACTCCTATTGGCCGTAGAGTGATGATATATAGCCTATAGCCTTCCTCGATAAATGGGCTATCTAACACTGAAAGAATTTTTCAAATCGGAGCAGTAGTTTCGGAGCCTATTCAATGCAAACAAACAATCAAATCTTTCCTCTTTATAACATTGGTTTAGATTAGATAAACGCATGAAATATCATTATTTAGCGCAGCATGTGTTCTCTATCCCATATCTTCCAGTGGGTGTCGTAAAAGGCGACTAAGGACTTGCCAGAGAATGGGCAGCAGCGTTCTCTGTGCTTTTGTAACAACCGTACTGCGATCGCCAACCCGCCTGACAAGCGTGGCGATTAGGGCAAAACCCCCCAAAATGTGAATGTTGCGACACCTGGGGGAGGCCTATGTCCAGCAGTGGACGTCTTTTGGGCTGAAATGATGATGATGAATGATGTGTTCTCTATTACTCATCGTCCCAACAGTCTCCTCTTTTCCAGCCCAGTCATCGTTGATACAAGGGACTGTTTGAAGGATGTCATCCTTCTAGGTCGTTTTCATGGTCACCGATGTCGATGGCTACTCTTAGGCTCGGCGCAAACAAGGCCACCGGTGGCTGTCGCGCGCTACCGCCACTTTTGTAACAATGTCAGAAGCGAGCGATAGCCCCGGTGTTCCGCCACATTTATAACCAACTATAAGATCCGCTGTCTTACTAGGTTAAGTGCGCGGGGGAAGGAGCACCGCGACAGTGGCACATATCCGTCTTGTGTGGCCCGCAGCGACCACAAGTGGCGAGTCGCCGACACTGCTGTAAAGCGAGTGGCCACCACGAAGTAAAATATTTTGTAGCACGGATGTAACAACGAATAAACGCTTTTTCATTTTCATTTCATTAAAAAAAGCGCGTGGACTGCTTGTCGCTGGCTACCGGTGGCTGTGGTTGGTGGCCCGTTTGCGCCGAGCCTTTTAGTCGTCTGCATTCATTCTAAAAATTTTCCTGACGACAGTTTCGTCATTCCTCCGCGGCACATGTCATTTTGACTTACATAAACTATCAGTCTAATAGAGGATAAAATTAGAAGATCGTCTTGAAAACTTAACAGCCAGTAGTAACTTCATGAGTTACACAAAACAACACTGGAACGGCACCTTAACATGAGAGCAATCTAACAGATCTGCCGACCATTAATACTCGGATCGTTTTAATTAGAAAACATATCGATATGTAATTTTATAAGTAATGAGTTCTTCACTAAGCAATGACGGTCAGAAGTATCACTTGCGTTAACGTAAAAGAGCAATCGCGCGAGAAGCGAGTCAATAAAAAGAAAAAACCGGCCAAGTGCGAGTCGGACTCGCGCACGAAGGGTTCCGTACCATTTTTTATAAAATACGAGCAAAAATATCACTTTTTTGTATGGAAGCCCCCCCTAAATGTTTATTTTATTCTGTTTTTAGTATTTGTTGTTATACCGGCAACAGAATACATAATCTGTAGAAATTTCAACTGGCTAACTATCACGGTTCATGAGATACAGCCTGGTGACAGACGGACGGACGGACGGACAGCGAAGTCTCAGTAATAGGGTCCCGTTTGACCTTTGGGTACGGAACCCTAAAAAATCAAAATAAATAAATCAAAAAAAGTTCAGTTTATTAATAGAAAATTGTAACTTAATGTCTAATATACAGGGTGGAAGTAACACCGACGCTAAAACGTATTCACGTATTCAGTACAACATTATGAACCCCCCAAATAGAAAATGTTCGTCGGTTATTAAAAAACAGCTGATTTCAACAAAACTCAAATATGTACACGTTCAAAATGGATGGAAGAAAAATTTTCAGAATGATGTTTGACAGTCGTTATGAGTAGTCAGAAGCCAAAAGTCTGACATCCAATCTTACCAAGGGGTATCGTATTACCCTGTTACTGGGTTGTGGAGGTCAGATGAGCGGTCGCTTCATGTAAAATACTGGTACTCAGCTGCATCCGGTTAGACTGGAAGCCGACCCCAAGATGGTTTGGGAAAGGGCTAGGCAGATGATGATAATTATGTATTGAACACGTGATTACCGATTTACGTCCACCCTGTATTTTTTCCCCGCAAAACCATGATAAAATGGCGATGTATTTGGCAAAGTTGACTTCAGTGTGATCACGTAATAGCATTACGCATTATTCATATCATTAGAATACCAGAGTTTTTCCTTGGCAACCTTAAAAATGACAAAATACAATTAGTACTTGGGTAAAAGCTAAACTCTGTGTGAAAGAATTTTTCCGTGAAACATCTACCAGATTTGTGTGTGGCAACAATATCACGGTATTAACTGTAAGGTTTAAAAACATCAGCGAGCACCTCCATAGGTGGAAACTTAGCCCATCCAAGATTCATGTTATGTACTATCTTAACCACATAAGTAACATATATGTCTTTGACCACATTCCACTAGAAGAAATGACATTTAAAAGAAGAGTGTCCATGGAGTTTCTTGCCCATTCTTCTCCATAGAGATCTACGCTTTGGAATAGGCAACTACAGTACTTTCACAAGTTATTACGTCTTGTGACTGGGACTGTAGCTTCGCGTTTTCTTTTTGTTTTTAACTTTCAAAAGTGCCTGTAATGGTCTAATTGAAATAAATGCTTGAGTTTGAAAACTTGGTCCTTCTATACGTACCTGCCTACTGGTCCGTGGTGCTAGGATTACGACATTAAACTCGTCAGCTTATGTTAATGTAGCGTACATTAGATAGCTGTTTACACTTACCATGTGGGTAGTTCGATGTTGCATGTATGTATGTATGTGCTGCTTAATGTTCAACAAACCGGTTTCTGATTGAGATATTTTACTTGACGATGTACGATGCCAATCCCCAATACCGATCCTTATAAAAATATCGATCTTGAGGTCCTGCTTTCGATTCCCAGGTTGGGAAAGATGTTATTGGGTTTTTCGAACAGGAATATCTGAGTAGCAGCTGCGGAGCCTGGTATTGTAATTGGTAATGGAAATGTCCTGGGACAAACGGTCCAGTTGGGTAGGTCTAACTTCGAGAAAGAGGTCAATCGTCGAATCCGACTCGGCTAGGTAGCGTTCGGGAAGTTGCGTGGTAGCTTCTCGTCCAACTTATCGCAGTGTCTCAAGACGATAGTCTATGACCAGTGTGTGTTGCCAGTGATTACATACGGGACCGAAACGTGGTCGCTCACAATGGGCCTCATCAGAAGGCTCAAAGTCACCCAAAGGGCAATGGAGAGGGCTATGCTCGGAGTTTCCTTGTGTGATCAAATCAGAAATGAGGACATCCGCAAGACAGCCAAGGTTACCGACATAGCCCGAAGAATTGCCAAACTTAAGTGGCAGTGGGCAGGGCACATTGCTCGCAGAACGGATGGCCGATGTGGCGACACTTGGGGAGGCCTATGTCCAGCAGTGGACGTCTTTCGGCTGAAATGATGATGATGATGATGGAAATATGCTCGCCCACTATTACATGGGACTCAAACATAACTGGCGACATGTGGGTGTACTATTAGCTACACCTCTGCCTAACCCTTCGGGGATTACAGGAGTTATTTTATGTTATGTAAAACATCGATATCGTACATGGTCTAGAGAATTTAAGTTTACATAGTGATCCACAAAAAATTCTTCCGCGACCAGACAATCATTCTATTCAATCACTCAAAGCGTTTATTTTCAATTAGAACATTACAGGCACTTTTGAAAGTCAAAAAAGCAGAACAAAAAGCAAAGCTACAATCCCAGTCACAAGGCCTAATATCTTGTTAAAGTACTGTAGTTGCCCATTCCAAAGCGTAGATCTCAATGGAGAAGAATGGGCAAGAAACTCCATGGACACTCTTTTAATTAAATCAAAATATTGTTACAAAATCTTGGTTACTTCATTTATGTTGAGAATTACAAATATGTGATCACGATGTAGAAATACGTGCAAGATAAGAGCGTCCAGAGTAAAAAATTAAATCAAAACTCGTAATCCAAAAATAAAGTAATTTTTTAAAATGAAACTCATGTCGTCATTATAGAGTTAGCAGTTTGTTTGGGGTCAGCAGTATGTCTTCTTCTTCCATACATCTATTACTCCTCATCTCAGTCGTAACCTCCATCCATTGTTTCGTTGGTCTTCCTCTACTTTTATAACCATCCACATCCAAACTCAAAACTTTCCTCACGACATTTTTCTCATTCCGCATCACATGCCCATACCACGAAGACCGATTGGGTACCACACAATTTTGCCATAGAAAAAAATCCTGTGCGTAATTCGGCGACAACCACTGAACTGTCAAACATAACTAGGCTACCGGACTTGACAGTGTCTGAGTTGTCAGACAGCTGATTCATTATGCTCTGCTTAACGAGACGATGAAAAAATAGAAAGAAAAAATGTGTCTCCGATGTTAGCTCTCTATCTCATTAGTGGGTGAACGTGAGCTGGTATGTTGGTGCGCTGATTAAATAATAATCATTTTATTTCGTACAATTAGGAGATCCATAAATTGTTAGTAACAGGTTTGCACTTGAAACTATTGTTTGTAACTTAACTAAAGACAAATTAATACAAAACACGACATACTAGGGCATAAGTCTTCTCACCCATTGCCGTATTATGGTGGAGGAATTATCGGCCGCCACAGCTTTGATGCTTTGATTAAAGATATTCTTCTGCTTTTAAGAGCGTTAACGCCTCACGTCATTTCATACAAACTTTCAAGTCCATATTTTCCGAAATGACTGATCCGATTTTAAAGAAACTTCATACGCATAAGCAAGATACATACCTCTAAGAAGTTACTAAAAAACATTTTCGAAAAATAGAGTTACAGGTAAATTATACCGATTATGAATTATCTATAGAAATTTCAAATTATCTTTTTTTTGTAAAGACATTTCGAAAACGTTTTGTAGCAATTTTTTAGACCTACGTGTTCTGCTTATACGTATTAAGTTTAATTAAAATCGGTTCAGTCATTTCGAAAAATAAGGACTTGAAAGTTTGTATGAAATGCCGTATGGTGTAAACGCTCTTAAGCGTTTCTGAAGTCGGTTAGCCGGCTAGTATTAATAAGTTCTAATAACAGAAAATAGAAGAAATGGAGATGACGGCGTTAGCTACCAAAAAGAAGGGGAATCGTGCATATGGTTCAGAACCTTGTAACGAAGAATATTTTCCCCCTTTTCGATTGGGACCGCACAGTTGCCCAACTGTGCACAGTTGGGCTTCGGGAAGGAACTTTTCAGAGTTTTGAACATCTGTGCAAGTTCTTTTAAGCTGTGCTACAGAATATCTTAAAGGCAAAACGATGAAGGAGTGTGGAAATCAGCATAACATAGAACATATGACATCTACCAAACTATCTGTGCCCATGTGATGCTGATTACAGCCCACTCCCTCTCTCATAGAGGTGGCCTGTGTCCCAGCAGTGGGAACATTAACGAACACAAGAACAAATTATCTTTTCATCTTGTCATTTTATCCTGGGACCCTAGGACCAGTACTACCTTCTACTACTAAAACAGGAATTGATTACCAATTCTATGAAAGCTATTAGCTTTATCTAAGCCTAGCGCTATTAATGGCCATCTCTGTAGTTAATAGTACCACATCGGGATATGGTTATCATGGCGACCGCTTGTGTAAGCTGGCTTATTAAATTGTAAACGAGGGGATTTGACTGATAAAATGCAGCAAGGAATGTTTCAATTAAACAAAAAATGCCATTTAGGTTTTAGATTTTATTCTCCGACTGTTGATCAGTTGCAGTTTAGGTTGAAAATGATAGATTAACAACCGCCAACGAAGTCCTGGCTACCCAAGGCTAAGTCGTATTTGCGATGGTTACATTAGCCATTATTAGCCAAAATTATTCACGTAACTTATTACGTGAATAATTTTACGAATTTTGAGATAGGGCGTTGCTACCGAAAAGCTTAGATATATCAACTCAATACATTTTTTGAATTTTCCAATTATAGCAGACAAATTATTTAATGGGACGAATGGCACTAACCTAAGAACATATTTCCATTCGTCCCTTAAAATCCCGAATGGGACAATCGGGAACAACATTAATATTATTTTTGTAAATTCCCGTTCGTTCCACGATGGGGACGAAGTCGGTGGGATGAACGGGAATACACGACGATTCCTGACAAAGACAGTGGGGACAATGGGAAAACACTAGAATGTAGGATGTATTACCGTTATCCCCACTGCGATAATCTCACTTCGTCAGTCACTCTCTCACTGTCAAGTCACTGAAGTCTAATGTTGTAGGTCTCTTTCAACACTATCATTAACATTAAAAACGGGAAATTTGCCATGTATAAATAGCAAACATGGTAAATATCCCATTTCTAGTGTAATTGGTAGTGTTAGTGACCATGTCGGTTTAAAAACTTATTTAACACTGCTTGGCGTCAAAAATGGAGGCACCTTTCAAAACCAGCCCTTTTATTAATGTTTCTTTATCAGCTTATCATAACCATAGGTACTAGTACCACGTTCAAATGCAACTGTTTAGCAACAGATAAATAAATAAATAGTCAATTATTCGATAAGCATCGAATCGATTAGAGCTCAAAACATTAAAGTATCGAGCGGCAATCGATCATAACTTCGTGACTGGCTCAAGATAATTATATCACTCTGTCTCTGATATGATCGATTGGTAGGCGCGCGTGAGGTGATGGGTTCGAATGCTGAGTGAGGTTTTTTTGTGATGTTGGCTACTGTTTTATTTTTAAGTTATTTTGGTGAGCTGTGATGGATTAGACAAGGATTTTCATGTATTCAAGTTGTTGTTCGTAGAAGCAATTAATTGTTTAGAAAGCGGTTGTCGTGGTATGTGCTTGTCACGGAGTTACAACGGATATGTTGTGATGTCAAGACTTTAAAACTGGGCCTCAAGTCTGCTATTTATATAAACATCGTCATTCCAACACGATCCCATTGTCATTTTGCTAAAAGTTCGTAATCTGCTAAATTCATAATGATCTGTCATTTGTCTGTCAAATTCTACGCCATTTCTTTCAATGGAGTGTCAGTGGTTGACCATTGTGAAGTCATAATGACGCCATTATATTAGTAGATTAGCAGACTTGTCAAAATAAACAATTATGAAATCAATGATAGGCCATTCTGACACTATTGTAATAGCAGACTTGAGGCCCTGTTCGTTGGGGCGATGCGTGGGGGATGCTTTTCGAGGCATGGGGGAAGCTCGGTATGTAATGGGTAGTCACCCATCCACAGACCAACCTAGGCAAGCGCGGTTTAACTTGGAGATTGATCAAAGCGGCTCTTATTATTAGGGCCCAGAGCTCCTCGAACGTAAAATAAAAAAAGAAACCCGTCCGAAGCCTTAAATATTTATTTTATTCTGTTTTTAGTATTTGTTGTTAAAGCATCAACAGAAATACACAATCTGTAGAAATTTCAACTCACTATCACGGTTCATGAGATAAAGTCTAGTGACAGACGGACGGACGGACGGACAGCGAAGTCTCAGTAATAGGATCCCGATTGACCGTTTGGGTACGGAACCCTAAAAATATTAGTTTTAATTAATATGAAACATGAAATCTCCAAGGGGTAATTCTGAGATGTCAGATAATAAAAGAATCTCTTAGAACATGAAAACACTGCGCCGATAGAACAAAACAGGGATAGTAATATAGGCCCAGTACGATCAATCTTAAGCCTTTCACAGCTACAAGACAGATCATTTGTAGTAGTATGTTAATGTGTCAAAAGCTTTCACCTACAAAATCTAAGTGACAGGCCCAAACAATGCATCCCACCCACTAAGTGTCCCCCAGACATACCACGACTACCGACGACTTTTTCATCTAAAATGGATGCCAATTACGCGTCCATATACAAAACGCGGGCGACTTTTTGTCGTTCGTCTGAAAAGGCACTAATTATGGTTTCCGGTTAGACAGTGGGAATGTTGGGCGCGCGGCAAAAAAGTCGCAGAGGTGTGCGCGAATCGCGGTGCGACGCGCGACTGTAGCTGGACTAGGGTTGGCCCTGGTGATCTAGGATACTTATGTAATTTTGTTTTGGTTATCCTGAGACGGAAAATATTGAAGAGTATTTTGCCAATTTATAGGTAGGATTTGCCTATAAACTTTCTACTACAACTCCTTTCTATTCCTGGTTGAATACACTATAAAACATTATATATTAGCTTGTCAATTACTATTATTATTATTATTTACTTTAGAATCTATTCAAACAACTAACGGCTAAATAAATTAAAATCATGCTCTCATATCATGTCGGAGGCTAAGTACCTTTTATCATTCATTCATATCTATCAGTCAGTTTGTAGATGCGTAGCCTTTGACTGCAGGGCATGATTTTGTATAATTATGTTTAGCCTAAAGATGGATTGCAAACGGTAAAACATGTGAAGAAAAATTTGGCTAAAAATGAAGCATAAGAAGCTGCGCATTCTTACTGGACACTAGCTTGTTGCTTGCAACTTATTACAACCAACTTGATAATTTTCTAACAGTAGTAATTACAAACTGTAACCAGTTTGCAACATGGGGATGATGATCATGATCAAGATGATGATTAAGATGCTTATAATGGAAAAATCAATGATAGTTTGACCAAATTGAGAGTTGAACCTAAGATTGCATACACCAGATTTCAACACCAGCGGCAGGAGAATACGCACACACAATAGAGATTTTGTTCTCAGGTAGGTATATCCAAGACTTTAGCATTTGCAGTTTCTCAGACTGCAAAAATAGAAAAATAATCCCTTCATCTCAGTGCCAGCCCTGAGGTATACCTCTAAAGCGACTTCTATTACTAACCCCATCACGTTCAGCCAGCACAGAGTAACGTACCTACAAGCCCTAATGAATATCTTCATTGCGGAACACATGTACCGAATTACTGATACTCCATCGGCTGGCAGCTAACGGTAGCTTTTTGTAGACATATCAATTTTTATTGAAGGAAATATGAACGAGTGAGTGAGTGAATGAGAAATTGTTGTGGCGTTATGATATGAGAGACCGTTGAAGTGGTTATGGCTAATTCATCATGGTTGCATTGCATGTCGAATACTTGCTCGAACAAAATGAATGAAGGTTCTTCTTTTTGTTTTTTACCTGTAAAGGAAGGAAGGGATAATTGCTCCATACATTTTCACCGTGCACTTTTGTAGGAAACAGCCGGTTCTTTTTTTAAATCGACAAAAAAGATTCTATGTCGGATTTAGAATGATGTCCTGAAGATATGGTACTGCAAACGTCGGTGTCCCTGCTAACCTGTATGTATGTGTGTGTGTGTGTTATGAATTTTTTATAAAATCATCATCATCATCAGCCTATAATGTTCCCACTGCTGGGACACAGGCCTCCTCTCAATGAGAGGGAGTGGGCTGTAATCCACCACGCGGGCCCAGTGCCAGTTGGCAGATGTCACATGTCCTCGAATTTTTACATCTAGGAGATGACGGTTTCCTCACGATGTTTTCCTGACTGTTTTTGAGGGCAGCGGTGATGAAATAAATTATACAAAGTAATGCGCCTGCCTGGGTTTGAACCCACGGGGCGGGGTTGAATATTGTGGGGGTGGATGTGAAGAATTTCATAAACATTATCAATACATAATATAATATTATACTATAATAACATAATGTAGTATCAAGTGAGGGTTAGGCAGAGATATACTTTAGCGCACCCACACTATGCCAGCTAAGTCCCATATAATGGGGCCGAGTTTATTGCTATCAACCGAGCACAAATCGCGATACTGGGCTAAAACTGCTTATTTTAAAAGCTCTAAAATCACCAAACATCCAAAATGACACTATTTCATTGTTGCATAAAACTAATTAATTTTCCACTACTTCTTAATTGACATCATGTCAATCAAATTGGTTTCAAGAACTTGATTGATGTGACAGACGTCAACTTGTATTAATTCATCAAGCTCTTACTTAATAAATATGCAAAAATTCTTTGCAAAAAAGTGTATGAATAATAAATTAAATTCTCTGTGGACACATTGCTCTGTGCCCTCAGATGATGTCGAACAAAAAGAGAACAGTTTCGATCAAAACAAGTGACAATCAGTCAGTTGGAAAATAAATTAACGTAAAACCTCAAAATGACTCTTGAGGCATAGAGTTGAAATCACATTAATGTTTGGAAGCTTTCAGTTATTGTTATATTATATTAAGACAATGTACTCATTTACACTGTCACTTTTCCACACTGTGCATCAAAATGGGTTTCTAGAGTGTCAGAAATGAACAGAAATTCATAAATGAACTGTACATATAAGCTGGCAAACACAATACCCTTCCCAGCCGGGTAAAAAGGTATACTATTCTCACTTTTTCAACATGATCTAACCCGATACTAAAGTTGACAGAACCAACATAAACATCCTCTTTGGCCAATTCTAAGTTATGTTAATGTTCCACAATTTTCTTGTCCGCACATCACATTACCTACAACGATTTCATCTCCTTACCTCCTTATAAGTACTGATTACAGGCAAGAAGCTTCCACACACTGCGCCAGCGCACTATCCCTGCGACGTGCATATTGTGATTGAGTTTTTTCACAGGAATAAGTGTGTATTTAAAGTTTTTGTGGACATAGTTTTGTTGTCTTATGTGAGTAATAGATGTGAGCTGTCGGGATGTTGTTTGACGAGATGCAAGAACTTACCTACTATGACTTATGGAAAATCATATCTTTACTTACTAATATTATAAAGCTGTTGAGTTTGTTTGTTTGCTTGCGAACGCGCTAATCCTAGGAACTACTGATCCGATTAGAAAAATCTAATCTTTCAGTGTTAGATAGCCCATTTATCGAGGAAGGCTATAGGCTATATATCATTATGCTACGACAAATAAGAGCCGAACAGCAAAGAATAATGTTTCAAAATCGGGGAAAATGTGACGCAGACAAAGTTGCGCGGGACAGCTAGTAGAACATTTTTTTTTTTTTATTTTTTATTTTCCTTTATTGGCCAACCAACAATTATTTACACTATAACAATTTAAAGTAACTATCTACCATAATCAAAGGTTAGTGTAATAATTTATTACAGGTTAGCACCGCATGCCCCATAAACATAATTTAGGTGTGCCACAAGCACTGAACTAAAGAATTAAAATAATATCTAATTAAGTAAAACTAACAATTTTAAATAAACATTATGTGTACTTTATATTAACTAACACTAAAAGCAAAACAATAGAAAAAACTTTATAATAATTAAATGTTACTCGTAATTGTACTATGGAACTTGGCGTATGAGTCAAAGTGCACGTCAACTAGATCGCTGCAGCTATTTAGCAATTTGCAAAGTCGAGGAACGACAGAGTTTGCACCAAGTATAGTTCTACGTAGTGGAGGGTGTAAGGGGGTAATAGGAGCACGTGGAATTCTAGCAGGAGCCCGAAACTGAAACTTGGATAGCAATAAGGGACAATCAATCTTGCAACGGAGTAGCTTATATACGAAACTGCAATCGATGCTTATTCTGCGTTTCTCCAGTGTGACCATTTTAAAATAGGATAGTCGGCCTTCATACGATCGTATCCTTTTTGCAATTCCGTTGGCATAGGCTAGATGCCAGAGGAATCTCTTCTGGATTCGCTCCAGTCGAAGGATATGCGTGGAGTAATGAGGTCTCCAAATTGTACTACAGTATTCTAAGATACTACGAACGACGCAGTTGTACAACAGAATTTTTGTCCGATTGCGCTTAAATCCAGCAACATTCCTAATTACAAATCCCAGCATTCGAGAAGCCTTTTTGATGACGTTTTCAACATGCGGTACAAATGTTAAGGCGCTGTCAAAGACAACTCCTAAGTCCCTTACTTGATTTACCTCTTGGATAACGTCAGAGCCAACATGATATACACTAGGAGTCAATTTCTTTTTCCGGGTGTATTTAACATGGTAGCACTTTTTTATATTTAAGCTCATGTTATTATCGTTACACCATTGAACTAGTGAGTCTACGTCCCTCTGAAGCAATATTACATCTTTTTCTGATTCGATTATCCTAGAGAATTTAAGGTCGTCTGCATACATATAACATTCTGAGAATCTTAGGCAGTGCGGGATATCGTTAACGAAAGCAATAAATAGAACCGGCCCAACATGTGAGCCCTGGGGAACCCCTGAGGAGGTCTTGTAGGTTCCAGATTGGAAACCATTAACCGCAACAAAGAACAAACGATTTTCGAGGTAAGACTTTAGCCAATTGAAGAGTGTACCAGTGATTCCATACGCAGATAACTTTGACAGAAGTATATGGTGAGGAACGCGGTCAAAAGCTTTGCTAAAGTCTGTGTAAATCACGTCAATCTGCTTGCCGCTATCTATGGCGTCCGATAGCCTTTCCGTAAATGTTGCTAGATTAGTGCAAGTAGACCTAGAGCTCACGAAACCATGTTGAGAAAAGCTCAAATGCAGTTTTAAGTGTGCCTGAATGTATGGACAAACGAGAGATTCAAAAACCTTGGCAAAAGTTGACAGTATAGAGATAGGTCTATAATTTTTGACGTTGTCCTTTTCATCACTCTTATAAATTGGAATAACTTTTACTTTTTTCCATAAGTCGGGGAAGATACCTGAGCTAAGTGATTTGTTAAAGATCAGTGTTAAAGGGGATACCAAGGCGCGGGCACACTTATAAATAAATATTGGCGGAATACCATCTGGGCCTGCGCCTTTACGTAGATCCAATGATTTTAGCTTGTTCAATATTCTTTCGCGTCCAATCACAGGCGCCGTTAGTGGTAGACTGTTATTCCTCATATTTTGAATAAAATCGGACTCCGGCTCACTATGGGTCGCTTTCGCATCGCTAAACGCGGAGGAAAAATTTGATGCAAACATTTCACATATTTGTGGACCATCGGATGTAAATACGGTACCGTTAGTCATTGTCGCTGGAAAAGAGCTAGAGCCACCTTTTTTATCCTTAATGTATGCCCAGAACCGGTTGGGATTTTTGGAGATGTCATTTTCTATGTCTTTAATGTAATCATTATAACACGCCGTAGCTAATTTGGAACACCGTTTGCCTAATAATTTGAGTTCAATTTCATCCCTAGGGTTCTTATAGATTTTGTAACGAGATCTTATTTTTTCTTTTTCTTTTAAAGCTCTTATTAAGCTTTTATTAAACCAAGGAGGATATTTTTTAGATTTAAAAGTAGGTTTAGTAGGCTCGTGCATGCGTATAATATTTTGAAGCTTGTCATAAAACATACGAAGCATTACATTGACATCAGCCATATCTTCAAATAATTTATCCCAGTTTAAATCATTTAATTTCTCACCAATTTTTATGTAATCAAGTTTATAATAATTCGTTCTTATTGTCTGAGGGTTGTACGGAAGTCGGGTTTCGTCACTCGTTTTAAGCAGGATTTCGATTGGGGGGTGGTGGACATCAATAGTGCTAAGGGAGTTTAGGGCCGCAGTAACGCTACCAGAAGACAAATTAGTTAACACAAGATCTAATATTCGTCCAGATACATTCATAATACCATTAAGTTGTGTCAATTTATGCATGTGAATAAAATCTATTAGCATATTACTAATTCCAGGAGGAGTATAATTATTCACTGAGTCATAAACCAAGTTCCATTGTATATTACCTAAGTTAAAATCACCGATAATACAGGAGTGCAAGTCTGTCTGTTCAAGTATAACATTACAACAGTCCAAAAAGTTGTGCAACGTACTACGCAACACAGGGGGTGGCAAATAGACTGCGCACAGAGCTATACGACGAATAGATTTCATAAAAGGTACCTCAATAGTTATCCAAAGATCCTCGCATTGGCTTTCCCAGTGAGCCATACGTTTCGAATTAATTTTCTTTAATACAGCGATTAACACACCACCTCCGTCCTTTTTCCTACCATCTCTGTCTCTTCTGTATACTATATATCTATCGTCAAAAAGCTCTGTGCTTAGAACACTACTATTCAGCCATGTTTCAGTCAATACAACAATGTCATAGCTCTCTAAAGATAATTGACGACAAAAATGATGAGTCTTCGTGCGTAGACCTCTTGTGTTTTGATAATAAATATTAATATTAACAGCCGAGAATTTTAAATTTGATTAATACTAATGCTGCTATAACAATTAATTATGACGAAATTAACTTAACTTATTTAATGTGTCCATGTTTCTAACCATGATGTGCTCAGATTCTTGTACTTTACGCATAAAGATTCTACCACCTCGAATCCACACAAACTTATAACCAAGTTCTCTGGCTTTGATCCTCGCGGCAGCATGCAGAGCCCTATATGTTGGGGACAGATGTTCAGTCACAAAAATTGCTGTTTTTGGCCCAGAGTAGCCGAGATGCACGCTGTTCAATTTATTGTCCTTATTATTTTTATTAAAATTAATAATAGACGCTACGAATTGATCACGAAGTCGAGGGGAAGCCAGCTGTACCACTATTGAACGTGGTCTGGTATTTTTAGGATTGAGTTTGGCAATTCTAGTGCAATGCAAAATATCCCTGTCATCAATGACACATCCTGCCACTTTAGAGATTTCTGACACAATATTAAACAGGTTTTCGTTTTTCTTCTCAGGTAAGCATTGAATCTCGATATTGTTCGATCGAGTTTGCTGCTCCAGCTGATCTACACGCGCATTCAGTGAATTAATGTTATTGCTCATTTCAAGATTCTCCTTTTGCAGTTCTATAATAGTCTCCTTAGATGAAGCATGCACCTTAAGCAGGTCCTCATACTGACTGTTCATAAACGTCATAGAGTCATCCATGGCTGCGATTTTCGCTTTGATGGGTTGCAACTCTCTGTTCAGTATTGCATTCATGGTTTCATTAAGTTTAGACAACATTATTGATAATTCAGTCTTCATTACTTCTTGGATAATTTCGCGAACATCGTCTCTTGATAATGGATTTTCAGTAGTCGCCTGAGGTGGAGATCCTAGAGGTGGAGATCCAAGAGCTTGCCTTTTGTTCCCTCTGGTGGTCGATACATTACGCAGAGGAGCTTTTTCGTGCTTATTTGTGGGAGATGTGTCATCAGCCATGTTTAAATATTGTTGAAATAAAGCAAAATACGCGTATTATGGCAGAAAGCAAAGCAATTGTTTCAAAAGAAAGAAACTCATTAACAAAAGGCAAGCAACAACAAAAAAAAATGCAAAAAGAAAAGTTGCTCCTCGGATTCGAACCCACAGTCACGTCAATGAGGTGTTGCTTCAAACTCCAACTAGCTATTTCGACATATGAAATGTACTTGAAATTAGCAATCAGTAATTCGTACCTGTGTCTTATTGTACGAGGCAATAGTGGATTCGTGACCATATATGGTAGCGCACCAAGCCGTATCGTATGTTCTGACTCACCGACAACCGGCGAATAGGAGCAGCTCGCGCAGGTGTGACTCACTGTTGTTTGGTGTTATGTTGGTTCTTTTAAATTTTAAACTGCTGATTTCTTCGCACTTGATGTCGATCTCAATGATGTTATTTCGCCAAATCGTGTACTAACTTATGCACTATTTTATAAGTCAATTACTGTATTCACATAGCATGTAAATAAACAGAAAACATTTATTTTTAACGGAGTGACTTGCAACACGTCTTACTGCTAGCGCGCGGTGACAACATAAATAATATAGACGAGAAAAAACTTGTTCCCTTGACAAAAGTGGAAAAGAGATTTGTACAGCAAAAGATTTAAAATAATAATTAAGATTTAAAAGAGGAGCTCGTGGCCAAATAGTAACAGCCGCTTGGCGCGATCTTCATGTTAAGCCGCGCTTGCCTACTTAGGTTGTTCCGTGGATGAGTGATCACCCATTACATGCCGAGTTCTCCGTGCCTCGGAAATCACGTTAAGCCGTTGGTCCCGGCTGTCATTTGTAGATCTTTGACAGTCGTTACAGGTAGTCAGTGGCCCGAAAGACGAACAACCGGTCTTGCAAAGGGTCAGATAGGCAGTCGCTCCATATAAAATACTGGTATTCAGCTGAATCTGGGTAGACTGGAAGCCAACAAGGGAGATGAGATTTTTCAAGAAACTTATGGGTAAAGATACGGTTTACAAACAAGGTTTTTCGAAAAAGTTACGTATATTTTTTATTAAACGTGCTGGAATCCATTTAAGACCTAGACCTACAAACACCTGTTCGACTCGATCGCATCACACAGCATTGACGAAGAGTCATTTGCAAAATATTTGATGAACGTGTTTTTACAGCTAGCTGCCCACTTTACTGAGCAATTTTTTAAGTAATTTCGCATATAGTTAATTAGTAGTGTCAGTAATTGTGGTGATTGGCACTTTTTTGTAGTTTTTAGAACCCATTTAGACAGATTAGATTGGATTTTTAGCCTTTTTGATGCCATACCGTACATTCTAGTAGTTAAGATTAAATTTAGACATTTCATAAATTATTTTAAGGTTCATTAAATCAAATCAAATATTTACGATACACAGGACAAGACGAAGAAAATTGAAATCCAATATTTCTTACTACTTAGTAACAAGTAGATCTGCTTGTCAGTTAGCATTCGTGTGTCAAAATCGAAAATATTAGAGATCAATATTTTTGTATAAAATATTCCCAATATCCGCTCTAGATATCTTTTAAATCTGTTTGTGAATAATCAATTACTTAAAGGTGCGTATTCTGATTCTTTATTGCACATTAAATTAAAAGATATACACACAAATAATATTTAGCTTATGTACAACGGCGAGCTTAACCCAGAGTTGGGTTTTCTTACAGCAAACCTTCCAATGCAAAGGCCTGCAAAGGTTCATTCTAATTTAAAGCCAAATCACGACTGCATTCTTGCAAAATCTTGAATCAACAGAAATCAGTAACGATTGAAGAAAGTGTCCCTACTGCCAATCTATCCATGTAAAATATCGTCACCATTACTTACGTTTGGCAAACTCTAACTTACGGTCCCAATCAGCCCGATAGGATTAACTTCTAAGTCCACATACGTAGCGGAGACATGTTGGCTCACATAATTAACGTCACCAACACACCACTGTGCTGTCGCTCCAACACACGTGTGCCGAAGTGAGCTGGTTGGCAGCTAACATGCTCTGGTTACCTTATACAGGCAAGTAGATTAAGTATAAGCCTCTAGGATTTAATAAAGGGAAATAATAAACTTGTTTCGAAAAGTGTGTTGGGGAGAAATAAATTATGGGCGATTTCCTCATCCATCACGACAGCTACTTTCTGTTTTATGTCAAACAGAGGCTTTTCTATGCGGGGTTGTTGACTCAAATGTGTCAAATATATCATTAATGTCAGTAAAGTTGATACTAGAGCTATGTTGCGCAGCTTCTAATCCAAAAGCTAGGTTACTAAACACCGGCTTTTCTCGGATTTAGGTCTGTAAAATAATATCACAAGGTAAAGTACTGCCGGGAGAAATTCCTGTTGGGATAACAGCTTGCGTCCACTGGACCAGCGAAGCAGAGTTAGTTTCACATTGATAATTTTCTTTATCGTGTGATTAGGTTAACCTGACCTGGTGTCAGAGTTTTTATGTCGCCCATGGCTTCTGAGTTGGCTTTACATGCCATCGACAAATATCTCTAAGCCATGCTGGTCCCCTCACAATGTTTTCGTTCACCGAAGCAAGTGATAATTTTACAATACACACGTGAATCCGATAAATCAAAGGTGATGACCAGAGGTCGGAATTAGGTAGAGTTATTTTTGTACTTGCATCGACATGTTGATATTAACATGGATATTCCCTTGCGTGGAAGTGAATTGGAATTTTGTAACTTCGGACATCCGATGACGGATGGTTTAAATTGTGTAAAAGTAAAAACCTTTTTTAGTTAATAAAACACGGGATTTGTCTGCTCTTTAAAATTTATCTCGAGATTTGACTTGTTGACTTTATTCTTTCGCTGTATGAAATCAGTGTAAGTACAAAAATAACTACCTAATTCCGATCTCTGCATGCAGCTCTGCATTTAGAAACGAGCCTGTTAGGTTTTGTGTAGGAGAAAAACAGGGTAAATATTGTAAATATTACAAACAAAATAAATAAAGTAATACAGAAGCAAATTAATCAAATCCTAGGTACGATAGTGCATGACTGAAAGAATCTAGGTCATTGAGACGCCCGTCTATTGGCTAACATCGTGCGACTGACGACCAATCGTGTCGCGGGGTTGACGCTGATCTGTCACTCGTTAGATCACAACTAGGCTTCAAGGCATTTCTAGGTCTTTAGGCACTAGGTGCCAATGTCTATAACACTAGTAACGGGATATTAACATGTTTATTATCTGTTTTGAGTTCCCGATATTTCCGCGCTGTTGCAAACGCCATGATCAGGGATAAACTGAAGTTATTGCGGGTGTATGTTTATGAGCAGACAAAACGGTCTACCGTCTTTCTCGTTCGTTTCAAGTAATAAACATGGTAAATATCCCGTTACTAGTGTTATTGATAGTGTTAGTGACCATGTCAGTTTAAAAACTTATACTAGGTGCCAATGTTTGTGATAATTATCTCGGTAATGAATTGGTAAATAGTTTTATTTTTAAACTGACATGATCCATAACACTATCAATAACACTTGTTACGGGATATGTACCATGTTTATTATTTGTTTTGAGTTCCCGATACTTTGAGAGTTACAGTGGTAGGTAGTGGTAGAGGGAAGACCGATTTGTCAGCTCATAAACACCCACCACTTCAGTTTATCCGTGATCATGGCGTTTGCAATAGCTCCGAAATATCGTGAACTCAAAACAAATAATAAACATGGTAAATATAACTGCAATTTCTTGATATGCGAAGCGCATGTCTTCCTTTTTGGGGGAGATCTTTTAGACGTGAGGAGCTCGTGGCAAAATAATAACAGCCGCCTGAGTACCGTTTCCTAGTAAGTTTCCTCCGTGCCTTGGTAAGCCGTAGGTGCCGTCTATCATTTTTAGATCTTTGACAGACGTAACAGGTACTCAGTGGCCTGAAATTCCGACAACCAGTCTTACCAATGATATCGTATTGCTTATTACCCAGTACTAACTAGGTTGTAGCTTGCTCTGTATGTTGTCGGACGTAAAGAATAGCACCATCCCATATCTTCCCGTGGGTGTCGTAAGAGGCGACTAAGGGATTTGCCAGAGAATGGGCAGCAGCGTTCTTTGTGCTTTTGTAACAACCGTACTGCGATCGCCAACCCGCCTGCCAAGCGTGGCGATTATGGCAAAGCCCCCAAAAATGTCAATATGGCGTCACTTGGGGGAGGCCTATGTCCATCAGTGGACGTCTTTTGGGCTGAAATGATGATGATGATGAACTAGGTTGTAGAGATCATATAGGCACTCGCCCCATTTAATACTGATATTCAGCAGCATCCGCCAGGAAGCCGACCCCAACTTAGTTGGGAAAACGCAAGGGAGATGATGAAGGGCAAAGACCAAACTTTTAATACAAATCGGTAACCACCAATGGTCCTCCCATCTTCAAACCAACGACCGACGTGTAGAAAAAAAATCCAACCTCAACATCATCTGCCTAGCCTTTTCCCAAACTATCTTGGGGTCGAACTCCAGTCTAACCGGATGCAGCTGAGTACCAGTATTTTACATGAAGCGACTGCCTATCTGACCTTCACAACCCCACAAAAAAAACCAACCCCATCACCAACTAACGAACAATTTTAATGACGAACCTCACATTGTTTCTTCGTCCATTTCTTCTGGACAGCCGTCATTCCATCAACGTTGTACTACTCAATTGAATTATTTCTTGTCTCTGTCTAACGCGTAGGAGTCGTGGCAGTCATGAATTATTTCTTGTCTCTCTCTGACGCGTAGGAGTTCTGGCAATCATGAATTATGGATGTGCGTGAGCCGCGCGCGCCGGGTATCGATCACGCCGCCCTAATGATCTAGTATCGATCTATGATCTATAGTGTGATGTTGTGGGGTGACTATGAGTTTTGAGCAATGGTGGGTTAGCAGTTATGGCTCCGACTTCAGATTTGTAGATCGCGTTTTAAAACCCAGCCAGTCTCGCACGGGTTTAGTTAAATAAGTTTTATCCTGTCGTTATTTGAATACGGTAAAAGAAAATCGTGAACCAAACACTCGGGAATAATGTAGCTTCCCGTTGGAACAATTTGGAATCGAATCAGTAGTTACGACGCTTGGATTAATTTATTTTTTGTTTTTTAGAGGATTCTATGTCGGGGTTTTTTTTTTAATTTTTAACCGACTTCTAAAAAAGGAGGAGGTTCTCAATTCGGATGTTTGTATTTTTTTTTTATGTTTGTTCGCGCATAACTCCGTCGTTTGCCAACCGATTTGAAAAATTCTTTTTTTGTTTGAAAGCGTATACTTCCCAAATGGTCCCATGAAAATTTTATCGAAATCAGATAAGCCGTTTCTGAAAAAATCAACAATAATTAAATATTTCTAACTTTTAGTTTACTCTGCATTGTGTTTTTTGTTCGCGCATAACTCAGTCATTTACGAACCGATTTGGAAAATTATTGTTTTATTCCAAAGCCTATGCTTTCCATTTGGTCCCATAGTCACCAAATCGGGATCTGATGATGGAATCTTGGCGAAATCGAGGGAACTCTTCAAGTTTTATAGGAAACGTACAGCGATTTTGGTATTTTCTGCAACAAGTGAAGCATTTGCGTTCAATAAGAACCATTCTACCATCAGGTCTGATGATGAAGCCAAGAGACAGGCACTGGAACTCCATAATATGACAATGTATCTTAGCTGTGTTTGGGCTTGTTGGAATTGTAACGGTATGCACTTTCCACGTGTACCACAGACTAACTTTTTGACTTTCCTTATTCAACCTAAGTAACATGTGGGTGCTTTGATAGTCTGTTTTCGCGATGATCAGGGTTCTTATTCAAAATGCGTTGATCATTTCTTTCCCTTATTTCTTTTAATCGTTTTCCTTTTTCTCAGTTTCAGTTCGACGCCTTTTCTCACACGAGAATCATCTTTACTAGGCCTACCCATATTTTATTATTAGATTAAAAATATGTCACTAAAAATTAACAAATAAAAATATTTTTTACAAAAAAAGAAACCGACTTCAAAAAACACTTAACGCACTAAAAAGTTAAAAATAATACTATAACCTACCTATATTAATAAACCTAACCTAACATACGATTAACCTATAAGTAATAAAATTTAATAATTCTTTGGAGTCGGTGCCAAGCAATATACGATACCTAAATGACTATTTACAGACTAAGGCCAGAAAAAAGCAAAACATAAATCTTACAGCTTCTAAATATTAATTAATTCATTAATTCTAATTATATTGCTTGGCACCGACTCCAAAGAATTATTAAATTTTATTATAGGTTAATCGTAGGTTAGGTTTATTAATATAGGTAGGTTATAGTATTATTTTTAACTTTTTAGTGCGTTAAGTGTTTTTGAAGTCGGTTTCTTTTTTTGTAAAAAATATTTTTATTTATTTATTTTTTTTAGTTATGAGCTCGAAATCGGTTAACATCGCTTGCTTGCTTGCTTAACCGCATGGTCACCCATCCATTATAATGCAACATTCTAACACACATATGGCAGCGCTCGCGTCGCGCGCCTTCTGTTTAGGTCGTGATTTAAGTGCTAAACTCGCATTCCTATCACCACGCTACTTGCCTTGAGAGGTGGGTAGGAATAAGGAATGGTTGCTTCTTGCTGGGGCAGACTGAGTTATTGGCTCATATGTGTGTAGTTCATATTACCAGTTCATAAAGTGCCTTTGAAGGTAAGGCCTATCCAGAATGGTGAAACTGGAAACTGACGTTATAATCTTTTTAGTGATTAATGAAGTCAATTCGGACTGGTACTATACTCTGTGATACTCTGTATGGTGTCGGACGTAAGGAACAGCACCATCCCATATCTTCCCGTGGGTATCGTAAGAGGCGACTAAGGGACTTACCAGAGAATGGGCTACTACTGCGATCGTCAACTCGCCTGCCAAGCGTGGCGATTATGGCAAAACCCCCCCTTCTTGGGAGAGGCCTATGTTCAGCAGTGGACGTCTTTCGGGCTGAAATGATGAATGATGATGATTCTGACTGGTCTTGGATTCAACTCTTTGAACAAGGTTTTTCAGATAGGAATATTTCTGGATTTGTAACCGATAGACTGTTTCGTTGGTCTAGTAGTCGCAAGCTCTGCTGCTGAGCCGTAGGTAGGGCATGGATTCGATTCCCGGGTCGGGCAAAGTGTTATTGGGTTCCTCCATCCGTAGGAATTTCTCATTAGTAGCCACAGAGTTTGGATTTATGCCGGGTTGAAGGCAATACGCTCGGCCTTTTATTACAGTGGGACTTTAAACTTAACTGGCAAAATATGTGTGTACTATTAGGTGCACCTCTGCCTAACCCTTCGGGGATTACAGGCGTGATGTTATATTTGAACCCGCAATTATAAATGGTATTTACACATTCCTGTTGAAATGTGGTGTGATTTTGGTACTTCTCTGCTTACCCTTAGCGCGTTAGAGGAGTATTAAAATAGGCATGGATTCATAACGCCGTCATCATTCTCTTGCCCTTATCCCAATTTATTTGGGGTCGGCGCAGCTTGTCTTCTTCTTCCATACTTCTCTATTACTTGTCATCTCATGAGATACCTCCTTTCTTGCCATTTCATCCTTCACACAGTCCATCCATCGTTTCTTTGGTCTTCCTCTACCCTTATACCCATCCACATTCATACTCAAAACTTTCCTCACGACATTTATAACGCCGTACCAACGGTTATAAATTCATTTCGATTTCAAGAACACATCCAGTACCAATCAAATCACCTTTCACGGATCACAAACCAGTTACAATCGCTCATATATTACAGCCATCTTATTCTGAATGATTGAATAATTTGATACATTGTCTCACTCTGCCAGGCCACGAGTTACGCGCTCAAAAGACGCGCGTTTGTTGTGACAGCAATTATGGAGAAGAGAAATGAGAGAAGCTGCTTAAAGCATGTCGTTACGAGCCCCTTTCAGGAGATTTGTGACTCAGTAAAAATAGTAGCCAGACATCTTTAAATTTAAGTAAGGCATGTCGAAGTTGATTATGGGTGGGTGACACTTTCGTGCCTCGAAAAGTACGATAAGCTATGAGCCCCGGCTGTCTTTTGTAGATCTCTGACAGTCATAACAGGTAGTCAGAAGCCTGAAAGTCTGACAACCAATCCTACCAAGGTTACCGTTGCACAATAACGGGTTTGTGGAAGTCAGATTGGTTATCTGACCGCTCCACGTAAAATCCTTGTATTCAGCTGCATCCAACCAAACATAACATATTCACGAAAAAAGCTTGGGAGATGGCAATGATGAGTCACAGACACCACGATGTAACGGTACTCACGCGACGTAAACAAGTGACGCTTGCGCGTGACAGTCGCCGCAAGCCGTACCGCCCGAGGTCGTGTACGCGGCGTATGAATTTAAACTTTAATACATTGTCTAAGAGGTTATAGTTTGATGTATTGTCTATGGTCTCTGTGAGCGATTGGGCGTTGTTTATTACGCGCAGATTATGATATGATTGAATTTGCTGTCGGGTGTATGTTGGTCAATGTGATTTATTATGGGTGGAGATAATTGATAATTGTGAGTTAATTTATTTGATCTTTTGAACTTAATTTTCGTGGTGGTCTATCGTTGAGTTGATGTCTTTTAAAGCTACATAGGTGGTGGTTGGTGTTCATGTAAAATACTGGTGTTCAGCTGCATCCGGTTAGATTGAAAGCCGACTCCAGTACAGTTGGAAAAATGATAGGCTGATGATGATTTCACGTGGGATAGGATCCTGATTTTGTTTCAGTTATTTGAAGTTGTAAATCTGGCTATATCTAGGTACTTAAATTTTAACCTTTGCCGAGCGCCAGTACGGTTAATATTTTTGTCGTTTTCGGCTGGATTTTCGAAATTTAATTCATCATTTACAAAGATCTAAGAAGAAGAACTTCTAGCATCAGAATTATACCAAAATGTCCATTATATCCAGGACACTATCCTACATTTTACCGACTTGACGGCTACATCTTATACCTGTTTCACACACAATATACTTACTTTTATAATGATTATCATATAGCACGATATAATATATGCCCTAGTGCGCTATGCGCAAATATTGACCCTAGTGCTGTTAAGGCACTTTCACTATTTCTAACCGTAGCCCGATTGTTGAGCAATTTTATACCAATCACAATAGAGATTTTTGTCAGAGCAGAGTGAAACTATGTAATACTAAAGCACTTTCGAATTTTAAACATTAAAAGGAAATCGAATTGATTCTAGTTACCCATTCACAAAGGTGCTTCCATACAGAAGGTTCACTTTTGACCCCATGACCATCATCGTGGGGTCGAAACTGAATACAAATCCTTTGTGTTCGGGCTGTGTTTAATTAACCCCTGGCCTTTGGTTGAACAAAGCATTCAGATTGAATCGACGTGACGTGGAACAAGACAATACTCATAACTGAATAGGATATACATACATATACAGGCTGTAACGGAAAGGGTATGTACACACTTAAGTGTAAAAAAAATAAGCTCCCCATACAAGTTTCAATACCTATTCGACCCAAATGTATGGGGAGCTGAATTATTATTCGCTATTACGATGTTTGTCCGATGGAGAAACATGTTCAGTTTGATGGTCTGTAGCACACCTTTAAGTATGTATAGGATACTCTTTCCGTTACACCCTGTTTATAGAATACATAGAGGCCGAAAGTGAACCAATATATTGAAGAGCATACAAGCGTAAATCACGTCGTACATCACAACATATGATATGATGCAGCTGAATACCTGTATTATACATGGAGCCACTGCCTATCTGACCTCCACAACCCACGACACCCCTTGGTAATACTGGTTATCAGAATTTCGGGGCACTGTCAAATATCTACATATGACAGCCGGGATCAACGGCTTAACATGCTTTCCGAGGCACGGAGGAAATTCGGTATGTAATGGTTGGTCACCCATCCACAAAGCAACTTAGGCAAGTGCGGCTTAACCTGAAGATCGGCTGTTATTATTTAGCCAAGAGTTCTTTGTGTCTTTATATCTTACACAATTAAACCCAAAAGCGCATCCCAAGTTGTATCAAAACAAGCAAACAACATTAGGTCTTCAGTGGTAACAACGTTAGACGTAAGTGCGTGTACAACATTATAACCAGAGATCGGAATTAGGTAGAATTATTTAAGTACTTACACCGATTTCATACAGCGAAAGAATAAAGTGGATATGCCTCAAATCCCGAGATTAATTTTAAAAAAGCAGAAAAATCCCGTGATTTATTAAATAAAAAGTTATATTAGTACTTTTACACAATTTAAACTATCCGACATCGGATGTCCGAAGTTGCAAAATTCCAAATTCAAATTCATTTATTAAATTAATTTTGTCCAATGCGCACACGCTAGGGAAGATCCACATAAACATCAACATTTTGATGCAAGTATAAAAATAAGTCTACCTAATTCCGACCTCTGATTATAACATTATAATCGTTGGCTCACGATTGTCACATTATGACGCTTATCAAAGTCGCATGACGCGTGTCACAATGCTCTAGTTGTGAGGTCGACGCGTGGTATAGTGTAGGGTAGGCAGGGATTAAGGTGTGCAGATGAGGTTGATGGAGGCACTTTAGTGTGAGTGTTGCCATCTCTATAAATCAGAAGGCCGGACTTACGCTTAAAAAAAAGCCGGATTTTGGGTCCCAAGGCCGGACGCTAAAAATATTTTATTTTCATGTTCCTCTGTCCTAAAATATTTAGTTTCAGGAACTTCAATCTATTTGGGATTTTTTTTTATGGTCGACCATTCAAAATGTTTCTAGAAGTTTTCGGTCCAAAGTCGCAAATAGTTCACTGCTATAACTTGAATGTTTTCTGTTTTCTTTCTTTGAAAGTCACTCGATCCTTTCCCTACAGTTTCATCCAGTCCATACTTTCAGTACTTCTGAAAGCAAAAAAAAAGCTTAACAAAAGCCGGACGGGCCAGATGAAGTCAAATTTGGAAAGACCAGAGATCAAAAAACCTAACACTGTCCGGCTTTATCAGGACGGATGGCAACGCTTGTGTGGCAAATTAAAGATACTCTTTTCGACATTGGATGCCCAAAAAGTTGATGTTCAGTGTCTAATTAATCTGCCCAGCAATTAAAATAGCTGTTCGCACTATGAACATATTAACGACTTCTGTTGAGGGGTAATAGAGATACCGATTGGTCTCACTTAGGTTTCCGTCATTTCCTTTAAATATATAACCCAAACTAGTCGGGATTCTTTCTTTATGGATTTATTTCAGGAAATTTTGCAACTCAGTGTCAAAGAATCAGCATTGCCATCCAACGTGGTAATGCGGCCAGCCTTCTGGGCACTTTTCCTGTCGACAGCGATTTCGACGAATTTTTTGACGCCCTGTAATTTTGATTTTTGTACATTTTTTTATTATTTTATATTTATATGTAGTTTGTAAATAATGTACATATGTAATATACAAAACAAAAATTAAAAGTTATAGTACTCAGTGTCGGTATAGCTGCCCATTTAAATGCTCCTTCGTCCTTTAGCAAGTCGAGCCAGGTGCGGGCAACCACTATGATGTCTTCTAGACCCTTCGGAAAACGCAGACCTGATGTGTCTAATTTTGGTAAATCATTCATTGATTACCTAGTCTACAAATACGACCATAATTTGTATTCATTACCTCATCATCTTGCTGCCATTGTCCCATGTGGGTCCCATGGGGTCGGCGCAACACGATTTTTTCTTCCATTCTCTTTTGTCATACGTCAAGCTTTCACTGAATCATATTTCTTTCATATAATTTCTCACACCATCCGTCCATCGTTTCCTTGGTCTTCCTCTCCCTCTCTATCCATCAACCTTTATATTCGACATAGTTGCTTGTAGAAATCATTAACTCCTTTTTAGGGTTCCGTAGCCGAATGGCAAAAAACGGAACCGTTATAGATTCGTCATGTCTGTCTGTCTGTCTGTCCGTCCGTATGTCACAGCCACTTTTTCCGAAACTATAAGAACTATACTGTTGAAACTTGGTAAGTAGATGTATTCTGTGAACCGCATTAAGATTTTCACACAAAAATAGAAAAACAATAATAAATTTTGGGGTTTCCCATACTTGGAACTGAAAACCAAAAATTTTTTTTTCTTCAAACCCATACGTGTGGGGTATCTATGGATAGGTCTTCAAAAATTATATTGAGGTTTCTAATATCATTTTTTTCTAAACTGAATAGTTTGCGCTAGAGCCACTTCCAAAGTGGTAAAATGTGTGTCCACCCCCCTCTAATTTCTAAAGTTAGAGGAGGAAAATTCTGAAAATATTTAGGATTCTAGAACTTAAAAAAACTGTCAACGAAAATTAGTTTCAATAAGATATGATTTTTAGTTTTTGAGATCTGGGACTTTTTCATCAAACTGCAGCAGTAACTTTGTTTTTCATAAACATACTATGAAAAACAAATTTAGTTTTGCGGTTGAGTGGAAGTTTACTAACTAATACTACTAACAAATGAATGACAGTTCAAAATATTGTTATTAAATTGTTTGGGGCTATGGAACCCTGTGTGCGAGTAAGACTCGCACTTGGCCGGTTTTTTTTCATATCATTCCTGACACAATCCACCCATCAGTTTTTAAACAGACATGGTCACTAACACTATCAATAATACTAGTAACGGGATATTTACCATGTTTGTTATTTGTTATGAGTTCCCGATATTTCCGCGCTGTTGCAAACGCCATGATCACGGATAAACTGAAGTTATTGCGGGTGGATGTTTATGAGCAGACAAAACGGTCTACCCTCTTTTTTGTTCGTTTTTTGCGCGCCGTACCACTACCACTGTCCCTCACAACTTAATTCTGTTCCCGACACACGAAACTCACTGTGTCTCGCGAACTTCGTGAACTCATAACAAATAATAAACATGGTAAATATCCCGTTACTATTGTTATTGATAATCCACCCATCGTTTACTTGGTCTTCCTCTCCCTCTCCAACCATAAAAATATTCATCACTCTTATAGTCACAATATGCGATTGATCGTCTCTCCTCATCTTAAGCTCGTGTTAGTCAATTCCCTTTCATTTTTTCTATAACTGGCGCAACTTTCTAACTTTTCTGTAACTAGATTTTTGTAACCAAATTACTTTGTATCATAATCAAGTTATCATCATCATCATTTCAACCCAAAGACGTCCACTGCTGGACATACGCCTCCCACAAGAGTCACCATATTGACCGATCCCGTGCGACTCGCATCCAGCGGATCTCCGCAACCTTCACCAGGTCATCGGTCCACCTAGTGGGAGGCCTTCCAACGCATAATCAAGTTAACTACTATTTAAATCGACATTTATTACAACAAAAATATCAAGTTTAACAACGGATATTACACTTTCTATTTACGTCTTAAAGAACGGAAACTAAATGTCAGATTACATACATTTATTATTTACATCCGTTTTACGTGGGTAATAAGTCAGTATTAATAGTGTGTGGAGAATAATTAATAATCATTTAATAATGTTTCTAGAGCAGCCGTGGCTCAATGGTAACAGGTCCGGGTTTCAAGTTACGGGGCGTGGGTTCGAAGATTCGAACATAAATATACAATTGAGTTTTGAAAAATATAAAGGAAGTAATAAATAAAAATTTCAGTAATCCCGGCCCGTATTACCTACATGGGACTGAGAGAGAGGGACTGGTGAAACGTGGGTGTAGCATAGATAGGTGGTGTAGATTACAGATGAAACGGATATCCGGTAACTAACCTATCCAGTGGCTTAAATAATATCCGGCCGAATACCGGATAACTAGCGTCTATCCGGACGAATATCGGAAACGAATCCTTGTTTTAGTTAGTATCACTTACGAAATACAATCAATAATCAAAATATAATTCTACAACTTAGAAAATGAATTAGTGCAGTACTCATACTTCACTATCCGGCTACGTGATAGGCCGAATATCCGGTATCCGGTATCCGGCTATACTGCTATCCGTTTCATACCTAGTGTAGATACACTTCAGTCTAACTATAGCATATAGTCTAATCATAGCAGCCGCAATGATAAGATGATTTATGTCATTAGGTGGTTCCCTATTTCATTCCCTAGTTTGACATTCAAAGTGTATGTTAATGGCCAAACTGAATGAAATGGTTTGACTTTGATGGACCTCATACTTATACTATCGTACCCTACTTCCTAAACTTATCCTACTAATATTATAAACGCGAAACTTTGTAAGAATGAATGTTTCCTATTCTTTTCAAGTAAAAACTACTGAATGGATTTTGATGAAATTTGGTATGTAGATAGCTTATACCCTGGATTAACACATAGGCTTTTTATCCCGGTCTGCGCGGGTGAAATCGAGGGGCGCAGCTAGTAGGTATGTCATAATTAGGACAGGCCTAGGCTAACCTCCGAAGTAACAACACAGGGATACAGGCATAAAACTTTATGTTATGACAGTAAATTATAGATAACAACAGATAAATTATAATGTTCTCAACCTTGCCCTGTATGGAGTGAGTTATAACGTATTATCTGCCTAACCCTTTACGTCTAGCTGTCGTGATGTTATGATGTCATGATTCGATGATGTACTGGTTCTGTTCTCACGCCCTAAACGTATGTTGTGCAATTACAATATGTGTACTTGTGTTCGTGGGACATACGGATTTGTAAATTGTCAAGCATGTCATCTTAAGTTGAAGAATGTAAAACTGAAAACTTTACTGCAAAATTTCTCAGAAATTTATCCACGTGTTTTTTTAATTTTTTTTTATATGTTCATACACACTACGAATTTCTCCTGTATTGTGGATGCGTTTACAAACATTTAAACGAACATACACAAACAGCTAGACCCGGAACATACTATCTGTAGGCCCTATAAATATTTGTTTCGTGCGGTGATCGAACCCACGACACGCAGCGCAGCAGTCGATCACTCAACCACAGCGCCACCCATGTCGTCACTTAACACCAACTTAACATCACGCCTGTAATCCCGGAAGGGTTTGGCTGAGGTGCATCTAATAGTACACCCACATTTTGCCAGTTTTTTTTAAGTCCCATGTAATAGGAGGCGAGCCTATTGTCAGCAACCCGGCACAAATCCAAACTCCTTGGCTGCTACTGAGAAATTCCTGATGGTGAAACCCAATAACACTTTGCCCGACCTGGGAGCCGACCCTAGGACATGCTCAGCAGTCGCGTTTGCGACCACTCGACCAACGAGGCAGTCAAACTGAAAATAAAATGGTAAATGCGATGAACAGTTGGATACTACCTACACTAACGAACATAACATCTCAACTATAATCCCTAAAAGATTAGACAGAGATAATCGCCCTAATTAGTTCAAATTAAACAAAATCTCTGTAAAAGCTCTATAGATATGGTGTCGGACGTAAAGAATAGCACCATCCCATATCTCCCCGTGGGTGTCGTAAGAGGCGACTAAGGGACTTGCCAGAGAATGGGCAGCAGCGTTCTCTGTGCTTTTGTAACAACAGTACTGCGATAGCTAACCCGCCAAAAAACCCCCCAAAATGTCAATGTGACTTGGGGGAGGCCTATGTCCAGCAGTGGACGTCTTTTCGGCTGAAATGATGATAATGAAACAAAATCTCACAGAATAAGCAAGCTGATGAAGAAATGGGCCTGGCATAAGTAGCCGTAGAACTGGTGTCCGTTGGAGAATACATCTTCTAGAGTGAAGATCGCCAATCGGAAACCTTAATCTGTCTACTGACACACTGGCAGTAGCATAAGCTCAGGTAGAACGACGATGTTTGCTGGTGGCAGCTGGAGAGTATTGAATGGATTGCATATGCAGAGGCCTAAGTCCAGCAGTGGTCTGCACCAGGCTAATATGATGAAGGACCGGTAAATAAATAGAGCTCCTGGCTAAATAATAACAGCTGCACGGGTCGATCTTTAAGGTTAAACCGTGCTTGCCGAGGTTGGTTCATGGATGTGTGACTATAATTACATAACGAGTTTCCTCCGTGCCTCGGAAAGCACGTTAATCCGTTTGGTCTCGGCAGTAATTTGTAGATCTTTGACAGTCATTACGAGTAGTCAGAAGCCAAAACTCTGACATCCAGTCTTACTACGGGTATCGAATTACCCAGTCACTGGGTTGTGGCGGTCGGATAGGCAGTCGCTTCGTGTAAAATAGCTGGGAGCTGCATCCAGTTAGACTGGAAGCTAACCCCAAGATAGTTTGGGAAAAGGCTAGGCAGATGATGAAGACCAGTAAATAAATTTAAAGGACGCAACAATCTTGTTAGTAAACGCAAAACGCACCCACGATACAGGAGAAATTTCTAGTGTGGGAAGTTAAAAATATCAAACAGGAGTATTCCAAATTCAAATTCGTCGTTCATGATTACGGATCTATTAGAAAAGTTTAATTGGAATTTTATCGTCAAGCTTATTATTACGTTGTCTGTTCTACACACCCGTGTGTCCCAGAGCCCGAGGCAGCTTTCATAAGTGTTACAGTTAAAACCGATTATGTTAATAGCCTCTATTTCTATATGATTAGCATTTATTTATATAAAGTTTATATGAACTACACGTCGCGTCGTGTAATTGGGACATGATAGTGTAAATAGATATTAGTTATAAACGTTGCGCTGTTAGAGGTTTAAGGGTAAACAGTTTAAAACGAGCTATAGTGGACTAACAAGGTCCTAATGTTACTATCGTAAACCTGAGGTCAGGGTAGCTCCCATCTACATTTTGATGTAGATGGGAGCTACCCTGTCAACATTTTGACTGGCACGTCATAAAAGCAAAAACGTGTCCTCGGCGCCAATGTAGTCATGACCGTGGCGAGCTGGACACATTTTGGTCTGTCATCTATACATGACTGTGGCGGTGGAGTTAGTCACAGGACGATGACTTAATTTAATACGGAATGCTGGATCAACCACTTCTCATACACAATTATTATGACAGATAAAACAAGTACGCATCCACATCGACCTAGATTTTAACACCGTTTTTCAGTCGAGTGACGCATGACGCCATCCAGTGGGCCCGGGCAAGCGGTTATCATTTTCAAAGCCTGAACACTTTTGGAGACGTCAGTACAAGGAATGGTCAGGTGTAAACTTTACAAATAAATTATATTTTGGGGACATTGGGAATGAATGTATGAAACATCGCTTTGGGGAACTTGGAACTTGGGGACATAGGGCATCACCCATTGCTACGATCTTTCAACAAAATTGGGATTAGTATTTCGGTAGCATAAGTCAATACATATTTTTTTCTTTTCTATCATCGTTAAGCTGTAAAACACCGGATCTAGGATCTAACTTGAACGATACAGAATCGCAAATCGTTTGTGAAATCGGTTTAAATCGTTCTCTTTTAACGCTACTTTATCGCCATCTAACATTTATATCACGTTTTACGATAAAAACGTCACTTTGCCATCAAAAACACATCATTAAGTTTAACCTACCCAATACTTCGTGACTACAAAGCGGTCACATAAGGGATCAGTCGGCAACTTATAAAGATTTATGTGCTGACTGAACTGATAAGGATGTATGTGTTCATAACACCTTGATACATCACGACCACACGTGTCATAATGTAGGTAAGGTATGGGTTAGCAGGTGTAGATCACGATAAAGGTAGGTGGCAGGTCCCTGAAAGATTTTTCGGCACGGTTGGCGCAATGGTTCGATCCCCGCACGGAACAAATATTTGTATGGCCTACAGATAGTTGTTTCGGGTCTGGCTGTTAGACTATGTGAGTTTAAATGTTTGTAAACGCACCCACGATACACGAGAAATTCCTAGTGTGGGGAAAAGTTTAAATTAAAAAAAAATGTTCCTCTCATCCTTGCGACGGCTTCTGGACCTTGCTTGGTAATCTAGTTACGCTGATATTGAAGGGATCAACGTTTTCAAACTTGTTGTTGTTTGCCCTGTATGTAATGCTCCCATAAGCAAAATACAAAGTGAGTTAGATTGAGCGCTACCGACATCGTGATATTTCACACTAAAAAAAAATTACCCAGCAATATCTTCTTAATCCTCCGTAAATTTACTTAGTTTGACGGACAGAATACGAGTCCTTATACACCTTGCATATTCCTCACGCACAAAGGGAACCTTTTTCAAATATGATTTTTGTCAATCAATTCCTATAATCCTAAGCTGTTGATTGAAAAAATGTGCTTTAGGGTTACACAGTTATGATTTGCAACACACAGGGTTCTTGTGTCGTATGTGTGTGACAGTTGTTTTTTTCTTAGCAGAGTTCAGCACCATGCTGAGATACGGGTCTTTTGGCCTCACACGGGACCAGTTAAATATTTCTTATATTTTTTTCTCATGTTACTTTTTATAAAATTTGTTTTTTGATAATTTTTGTGTTCTTTTGCGAAGTTCTTATTCTTTTTTCGCAACCAAGTTGTGGTTAGGGAAAAGCATCTTGATTCGCAACTGGTTGCGAACAAAGAATATAAAATTCTTTACTCGCAACTGGTTGCGAATCCCAGTTGCGAAAACGGCCGGAGGGATTTTAACAAATTTTTGTTAGTTTTGAGTCCAATAAATACCAGGCCCCTCAGAAAGTATTGCGAAAAAAAGTTTTTATATATGGGAGACTGGCCAGTTATTATGTTTTTCGAAAATATGATTATTTATAAGTAAAAATAAGTAAGTTCCAATTTCAAAATTTCCCTCCACATTTTTTGCGAGTTAATTCAAAGTATTGTGTCTCACTGAAATATGGATCTGCGCCGGGAACATTTTAGAGCTATGATTTTATACGATTTCAAGTGTCGCCTGAAACCGGATGAATCGTACGATAGACTTCAAATGGCATTCATGGATGAAGGCCCTTCCAAGGCAACCGTGTATCGTTGGTATAACGAATTCAAGCGCGGTCGACCAACTTTGGGGGATGACGAAAGAAGCGGTCGCCCTTTGACGGCTGTTACCGAAGAAAACGTGCTAGCAGTGAAAAATTTAATCCAAGACAATAGGCGAATTACATATCAGGAGATTCAACACATATTGAAGATTGGATCGGGAAGCGTTCACGAGATTCTACACAGCCATCTTCGCGTGAGGAGGATAGTATCACGCTGGGTGCCGCACAACCTCACCGATGCTCAGAAGCAGGCCCGGGTGGAATGGTGCCGTGATATGCTTAACAAATTTGAAGCAGGCTCGTCTCGGCGTGTTTACGACATCGTTACAGGTGATGAGTCCTGGATTTATCAATACGACCCAGAAACCAAGCGCCAGTCGACTGTTTGGGTGTTTCAAAATGAGCCAACGCCTACCAAAGTGAAGCGATCTAGAAGCGGGGGTAAGATTTTGATCGCTAGCTTTTTTAATTTGACTGGCCACTTGGTATCAATTCCCTTACGGGATCAAAGAAGCATTAATGCCGAATGGTATACTTCCAAATGTTTGCCAGAAGTTTTCTCTGTTATAAGCAACAAGCGACCAAACACAGGGCTCCGCGGGCTACTGCTCCACCACGACAATGCACCTGCGCACACCGCACTCAAAACGAGGGACTTCCTGGACAGCACGCCAGTCAAACTCCTGGGTCACCCTCCTTACAGCCCTGATCTAGCACCGTGTGACTTCTTTTTATTCCCAAAAATAAAAAATCAGCTCAAAGGGATACAATTTTCGTCGCCGGAAGATGCGCTGGCTGGGTTCGAGCAGGCTGTAAACGAGGTGTCTGCGGCGGACTGGAAAAAGTGTTTTGAAAACTGGTTTAGGCGCATGAATCTTTGTATAGAGGCTGGTGGAAAGTACTTTGAAAAGATTTAATAAAAATATATGTACGTATAGAACAATTTTTTTTAGTTTCGCAAAACTTTCTGAGTGTCCCACGTACTTCTTCCTTCTGTTGGTGAACCATTATATCTCAGTATTCATATTTACACCATATAGTTGAGCTAAGGTGATAAATAAACTGCAGCATGTGTCAAACACTCCCAGTTAGTACTGCGAGCAGTGGGAACTCACGACATTACATTATCGTGCTGTGTTTGACAGTACCAACAAGAACATACATACAAGGAGTAGCGACACTAATTGTAACGGATTTTGAGACATAAAATAACTTTAAATAATACCTATTTTCCCGCACCATAGTTTACCAATTTACCTGTAACAGAGCGAGCAAGTTGACAAAGGTCAAATTCAGTCTTCGAAGTCCTACTTAGGAGCGTTTATACCCTACGGCATTTCATACAAACTTTCAAGTCGTTATTTTCCGAAATGACTGAACAGATTTTAATGAAACTTCCTACGCATAAGCAGTATAAATAGGTCTAAAATGTTACTAAAAAAACATTTTCGAAATGTCTTTTAAAAATGAAGATAATTGGAAATTTCTGTTTCTATAGATAATTAAAAATCGGTCTAATTTAGCTGTAACATTATTTTTTGAAAATGTTTTTTAGTAACCTTTTAGACCTATGTATACTTCTTATGCGTAGGAATTTTCGTTAAAATCAGTTCGGTCATTTCGGAAAATAACGTCTTGAAAGTTTGTATGAAATGCCGTAGGGACGCTCTAAAAAAACACTACTGTCGCAAAAAAAAAATGGATTGTCATCATGATTTTGTCCTATGTAATATTTACCTACACCAATGACATAACTTTGCTCAAAGAGAAAGAAATCTACGAGAATTTCACATCACAAAAATCCTGTCTACCACGAACAAAAATTTATCAATACTACTAAAACCGGCTATTAGCTGATTTTAAAACACAGTAATTAGCATATCACCCATTGTTTTTAACAGACAACATAATCAACAACTGCACCGCGTTAATTGGCGCGTCACTGTCAACTCTAACCGCTGTCAAATGTCAAACTGTCACTGACTGACAGCCGATAGCAACGCCCCCTCGCGGCGTGACTCGAGATTAGCTTATCTTGATGTGAAATGACGGGGGACGCCTTAATAGTGTTATTAAGTCTTGTAATAGGATAAAATGTGACAAAACGCCCACGTTGGTAAGAAATGGCTGGGCTGTGCGCACTTTCTTGTGAAGAATTTAGTAGAGTTAATCAGTATTTCATAAAAAAAAATATGTTTAAGCAATGGAGAAAAGAAGCTAAACTAATAGCACTATCTGGTTCCAGCATCATCATTTGTTGAAAATCTGGTAATATCCATTTATATTTCAAAATAGTTTGATCTCATTGGTCCGATTGAGACCTAGCTATGGTGGCGCCATCTACAATTGGCTTTTAAACAGTCTTCTCCATTGACTGCTGCTACAAGGTCCGGGAAATTGTTACTGTAAAAAAACAGCGCTGCTGCAGCTTCGCGTTTTAATTTGTTTTTTTTTTTACTTTCAAAAGTTCCTGTAATGATTTAATTGAAATAAATGCTTTCGATGCTTTGAGTTTAACTCTACGCCGCACCCGTGACAAAGACTACGCGGTTAATCGCCTACAGATGTATGAATCACCTATCAGGGTAGACCATTTTGATTGTCTGTAGGTCTGCTAGTAAGTTCATCCATTAGACAGTAGCATTATGCAGTAGCTTAGTCCACAGATCCTGGACAGGATCTTTGGCTACTAATAACTTGTAAAATGCGACTAAGTACATCTACAACAGGTAATCCTTTCCTGAATCAGACGGTTTTAACGCGATCCGAACTATTCCCCATCATCTTCATCATCATCATCAGCCTATAATGTTCCCACTGCTAGGACACAGGCCTCCTCTCAATGAAAGGCAGTGGGCTGTAATCCACCACGCGGGCCCAGTGCGGGTTGGTAGATGTCACATGTCTTCGAATTTTCAGTTCTAGGACATGCCGATTTCCTCACGATGTTTTCCTTCACCATTTTTGAGGGCAGCGGTGATGAAATAAATTATAAAAAGTAATGCGCCTGCTTGGGTTCGAACCCACGGCTTACTGCTCGTAAGTCGGGGCTGCCACCATTTGGGCCAATGCTACTCTCACTAACTATTCCCCTGAAGCTACTAATGCCTGCAAAAAAAAAAAACGATTACTATAACATTGCCCAAACGCATTCAAAACATTTCATGTTCAGACTAGAACCCAACCCGCGATCGGCTAGACCCGCACTGACTGACACTAATCATAATCTAACCACACAACTCGATTCATAATATATAATTTGATCGAATTAACTTATCGAGTAGACACGAACACGTCACATCGTATCGAGTCAAATCGATTGCAATCATCATAATTGGTAACTACTCCAATAAGCTGTTGACTAGATGAAGGAAAACTAGATATTATTATACAAGGTGTTGTTTTGCATCCTCGTCAAAATTCAGGATGTTGTCACAAAAGACATAAATATTCAATATAAATTACGGTACCTAGTAAATTATTAAAAAACACTGCATGTTTTTGTTGTTTAAATTTGTCAATATTTCAGAATAACCCCCATAGCATGGTTTAGGGATTATAAAATTATCGAAAAAACGTTTGAGGTTTTTTGTTTGTGTGTAAGCGACGTTATAAGGCAGGGATCAGACGGCCCGTGTTTAAAACACGGGTGGTTCACAGTTACCGATTTCATTAAATAAATAAAAAAAAGAAAATTACCTACTCATTTTATTATTGATTCGGGTCGAGAATCATTAGCATAGTTACCTCCTAGAATTTGACGAGGTTGCAAAACAACACCTTGTATACTAGCCTGTGTCAGTGGCTTCGCCTGTGTTTTGTGCGGTAATTGTCCCACGGGGTTGTAGTACCGGGACGAAAAGAGTATCCTATGTGCTATTGTTTTCTTTTTTTTTAAAAACGTTGCCCCACAAAACACTAGGAATTTCTCCTGTATCGTGGGTGCGTTTACAAACATTTAAAGTCACATACACAAACAGCCAGACCCGGAACAAAACCGGGCCAGTCACCGGTCTGTAGGCCATACAAATATTTACTCCGTGCGGGAATCGAACCCGCGACACGCAGCGCAGCAGTCGATCGCTCAACCACTGCGCCAACCGTGTCGTCATTCTGGACTATTATCTATCCTTGTGACAAATTTTATCCTGATCCGTTCAGTAGTTTTGCGTGAAAGATTAACAAACACCCATACATCCCCACAAAAAATTGTATTTCCCTACAATATTTTAGATTTTAAGTAGGATGTGTATTTGTGTAGGTACCGTTTTTTTTAATATAAAAAAATCATAGTCAATAAGCAATTAGTAAAAGAGCTATAGTAAATATGAAAGTGTTTTGTCTGTCTGTCATGCTTTGGATCTTAAACCGCTGCACTGATTTTGATTAATATTAAGTTCGACAATTGCTTGAAGTCTGAGTAATGAGCTTATGCAGAATCTTTCTTTAAACCAGCATAAGGGCACGTTCCCTATGTCGTGACGGTTAATTTATCGTTGGACGACTGTCGTCTCTAGCTGTGCCCATTAGATAGACTCAGTTGACAATCTGTCGTCACTGCAAAAAAAGTCGTGGACGACAGTCAAGCGTGTCGTCCTATACGTGAACACCTTCATTTAAATCTGTCGTCAAGACATAGTGGGCACATTTAACCTAACGCGAGTACGGCTCATCACTAGTGACAAAAATGCGAAATCCACACAGAAGACGCCGCGAGCCAAACGCTTGTGTTTGGTTTTTTGTCCTTTGACCTTTAGATTAAAAAAAACTGTTCAAATAAGAAGTAATCGTTCAAATATTGGATTTTAAATGTCATGACGGCTACCGACGAGACGATGGCAGTATTTGAGTATTGGTAGCCAGAATACAACGCTATTTAATATTCGTACAAGATTTTCACAGCTATTTTCTTATGAAAATTATGTCATTTCATGGTGTTTTATTTTCATCGAACGTGAAAAGTGTGAAATAGCTATCTAATACCATTTTTAAATTGTAGTCGTATGTGCAACCATTCTTTTGTTTGATTCTGATGATCAGTTGTTTTTTTTATTTTATTTATAAAATGGTTTTAATTGTTTCAGGACTTGTTAGAACGAATATTTCACCTGTTCGACGCAGATTCGATTGATCATTTGGATCAAAATGATTGGCTTGAATACTTGAAGGAACGGCTCACGTAAGTTGCTGGTTATTTTTTTCCTTGACTTCCTGTTATGTAAGATCCTGTTAATTTAATCTTGCAGACATTTTATTGTAAACTTTGTAAATTACTTTTTGCTCTTCAAATGTGGTGGATAGTTTTTACCTTAATACTGTGGAACTGATCCATAGTTTATGAAATTAAAATCACTTGAACTAAGTTCCAATAACACAAAAGATCGAGAGTGCAGCGCCATCTATCGACGAGTAGGAGAAGTAGTTTGTTAACTAACACTTAATTTTGTTTACAGGGAAGACAAACAGATAGACTTCATTGAACAATTAGAAAGTGTAGCTTATGTCTTATGCGGGAATGGTGTGATAACATTAGACACATTTCAACTCATCCTGAAAAACAAAGTTGTAAGTATAGTTTCTTAACAGCGCCATCTCGTATCGATTAACATCACCAATTTTACCTTGTAGTATTTGGTTACCAAGAGAGCGCTGTTTTAAATACTTGGGTACAAATTGATTGTAAAAGTAATGCTGATAAAATGCGGGTAGACTATAAAAAACAATTTCCTTTTACACCGATCACTGTCACTATTTTAGTATATTCCATTAACTTCACTATTATAGACGCTTTCTTCAAATATCTGGTTTCTTTCAGGTGACCAACAAATTGCTCAGAGTAGTGGATACTGATGGTGACGGATATGCGACTGCTGACGAAATCATGGAGTTCCTATCTACAGTTACCAGTAGCAGGTATTGTTTATCATCTTTTAATAATACTGTGTATACCCACTACCCGCACTGGGCCCGTGTGGTGGATTAAAGCCCACTCTCTCTCATTGAGAGGAGGCCTGTGTCCCAGCAGTGGGAACATTATAGGCTGATAATGATGATACCCACTACTATAGTTGTCGTAGGCGCCGTAAAAGGCGTCAAAAACTTCACGAGAAGCATCAGTAGCATCAACTTCGTATTTGGCTTTACCTACACATTGCCAAGTGTGTTTGTAACTAACTAGCTGATCCACGCAATTTTGTCAGCGTCACATTTTCCTCGTTTTTGCAACATTTATCATTGATGCTCAGCGTTCCTCAGTAAATGGCTATCTAACACTAAATGATTTTTTTGAAATTATCTGCGAAAGTGTTAACAGTTTATTAAAGAATTACAATCTCATGGGGTAATGGAACCGGGCCTGTCATCTGAACATTACCGTAACAGACGAACGTTTCTTTCAGACCGCGAGTCGGCTTCGACAAGCACAGTGTGGACCGACTGGAGAAGCTGTTCCGAGCCACCGTCGGTGATGAGAAGGAGATTACCAGGGAACAGTTCCAGAAGATTGTCGTGTCTAAGAATGTAAGTTATACAGTATTGTTGTTTATCTCTCTCCGGTCATGTCGGACTGTCGCTGAGATAGGATGCCGAAACGGAAAACGGCCAGGAGGTCTATGCTGTTATACTCCACTCTGCAGGGCAAAGCCCTCTTCTCATAGAGAGAAAGTATGAGTGCAAGTACATGAAAGGAGTGCAATTACACTGAATTCCAATAAGTTCATCCATTTATGTTCCATAGATTTTTATGCTTATTTCTTTGCACGAGAAAAATAGTGTTATCGTCGTGATAAACCACATCATCAAAAGGTTTATTGATGACATACACATTCAAATATTACGAGTGATGAGATGCTGTAGAAAAAGATAGGAATTTAAAATAATAGATGTCAAAGTTATATCGACGACAGTCAAACCAAAACCCATAATTCTACCCATGTTTACCTTAGAAAATACAACTAACCAAGGTTTCTCTGTTTCCAGCCCTTCTTCACGGAGCGCGTGTTCCAGATCTTCGATGAGGACGACTCGGGCGCCATCTCCTTGCAGGAGTTCATCGCGGCGGTGCACCGGTTCGCCGGACAGACGCCTGAGGACAAGATCCGGTTTCTCTTTAAGGTTTATGATTTAGATGGTAAGAAGGTGTTGTTTGTTCTACCTCAATTAAACTCAACTGAATGTTTTATGTTTGATGAAATTTTTGGAGTAGAGTATTTCTTGAAGTGGGTAGTAGGTATTTGAATAATTATAGTGAGTTAGAAAATACATTATGATGTAATTTTCTTTCGTTTTAGGCCCATGGATGATGCGTTATTTACACTAACTTTGACTCTTTCTGAGTCAGCTAGTCTAGGTACTTCATTTCAAGTATTTTAATGATGAAACTAAAGATGTTGTGCATTGTATCCATTTATTTATAATCCCTACAACTTAACTACACATTACAACTGCAATTGTTAAATAATTTGTGGGTCCCATCAACCAAGCTAAGATCTACGCCTGGAGATATGGTTACAGAATAGCGATATGTACAGTCTCCAAAGGAGATAAGTAACCAGTTTCCATACTAGTAGTATGAGAATCTGGTTACTTATCTCCTTTGGAGACTGTACTACGAAGAGGAGCGGTAGCCCAGTGGTGGAAGCCCCGACTTACGAGCAGTAAGTCGTGGGTTCGAACGCAGGCAAGCACATTACTTAGTGTAATATTTCATCACCGCTGCCCTCAAAATCGGTGAAGGAAAACATCGTGAGGAAACCGGCATGTCCTAGAACTAAAAATTCGAAGACATGTGACATCTACTTACCCGCACTAGGCCCGCGTGGTGATATACAGCCCGCTCCCTCTCATAGAGGGGAGGCCTGTGTCCCAGCAGGTCATCATCACCCTATAATGTTCCCAACATTATAGGCTGATGATGACCACGGCGAACTGTTAATTCATTCATACACCCACGTATAGCCTACCGCAACAAAGTTTTTTTAGATCCCAAATCAGTACAGATCCCAGTCTAAAATTATCTCCACTCTTCAGGCGACGGCCTCATCCAACACCGGGAGCTAGCCCACGTCATGCGCGCCTGCATGGAGGAGAACGGCATGCAGTTCAGCGACGAACAGCTGCATCACCTGACAAGCGCCATGTTTGAAGATGCGGACACTGAGCAGCGTGGAGCCATCACGTATGAGGCGCTCAAGAAGCAGCTGGGGAACCATGACGGGTTGTTG
This sequence comes from Cerastis rubricosa, assembly GCA_949152445.1. Lineage (NCBI taxonomy): Eukaryota > Metazoa > Arthropoda > Insecta > Lepidoptera > Noctuidae > Cerastis > Cerastis rubricosa. The sequence goes on from OX424546.1 coordinate 811,338, forward strand.
GAAAACCTGTCTATCAGGTAAGATTATTGTTAAGTCAATATGGTGCTGTATCAATCAAGGGTGTCGTATTACTCGGTAACTAGGTCGTGGAGGTCAGATGGTCAGATTACATGGAACCACTGCCTTCGCTCCATGCAAATACTGGTATTCAGCTGCATCCGGTTAGACTGGAATTCGATTCCAACATAGTTGAGAAAAGGGTAGGCAAATGGTGCTTTATGTGATAAACGCCATGTTTGAGGATTTCGACGCTGAGCGCAGAGGAGCCTTCACGTATCAGGCACTCAAAAAACAGCGGGGGAACCATGATGGATTGTTGGAGAATCTTTCCATAGGTTAAGGCTATTCTCAAGTCTAATCTCTCATTGTTGCGGTAGAAGTGTTCTTGAGTAAAGACCACGATTCAATTTAAACTTCGTACGACGCTAAGCCAGCTGAAGGCTTACATCCATAATAATAATAATTATACTCATGGGGCCCAATAAGAGGCCACGTTTATTGCAGCGTCGGAGACATTCTTGAGATCATTAAGTGTTAAACTGGTAAACGGACACCTAGATTATACAAGGTGGAAACGGAGCCAAACGACCTGTCAACAAAGAATTCTGTAAATCAAACTATGTAACTCTACGTAATAAATATCATCATCAATACATGGTATAAAACAAAGTCGCTTCCCGCTGTACCTATGTATGCTTAGATCTTTAAAACTACGCAACGGATTTTAATGCGTTTTTTTTAATAGATAGAGTGATTCAAGAGGAAGGTTTATAGGTATAATACATGCATAATATAATAGAGAAACACTGATAATATTAGAGGTTTCCAATGTGATATCGACAGACATTCTGTAGTATATTTAGTATCAGCATTGCACCCGTGCGAAGCCGGGGCGAGTCGCTAGTTGCTAATAAACGCCTGTTTTTGGGATGAAAACTTATGTATTACGGTATGACTCAATGAAACGCACTCAAAACATTGGCTGAAGGATGCATTGAATGGTACAGAGGTCATGGGAGTATAAAAAGTAAAGTAGTACAATAAAAAAGCTCTATTAAAAAAAAATCTTGTGTTAAAGTTGTAACTTGGACCCGCCTAATATCTCCGTAACTAGGACTAGGTGTGGTCCAGAACAAAAATATGATCGCAATGACAGGGAGAACAAGTGCTTTTTGGCTTTTTTCAGGGTATTTTTTGTTACCTTGTGATTGTTTCTTTTTGTCTGTGTTCTTGTCTGTATCATTTTGTATACGAGTTTTGATACTTGAATAACCTAAACAAATTTTAATTTATTTTATTACGTAAAGCAAAGGTTGCTGTAAACTCCTTTTCTATTCGCAGCATAGACCGCTGGCTAGTCCCTCCGAAGCAGGACCCGAAGCCCGTCTCCTTCCGCCAGCGCCTCTGGAACCTCAAACCGTACCAGCTGTCCCTGCCATACTTCAGGAACAACTACGTGTTCCTCACGTATTTGGGGCTGTTCTTCCTCGTCAATGCTTGCCTCTTCATAGCGAGGATCGTGGAGTATCGGAGGATGGGAGCTAATGGATTTGTTATTTTTGCTAGGGCTTGTGGTAAGTCTTGCTTTATTTATCGTGTGTTTAGTGCTTAACCTACCTCCCTATTCACAAACGCTCGGATTCGATTTCGATTCGATAAGTCGTGGGTCTATCTTGTTTTGGCATTACGAATGCGAGCGAGATAGACATACGACTTTCCGAATCGAAATCGAATCCGAGCGTTTGTGTATACGGGGGCTGGTGTCAGAGTTTTTATGCTGGGTTCGATTCCCAGGTTGGGCAAAGTGTCATTGAGTTTTCTCGTAAGGCATTTCTCAGTAGCAGCCACTAAGTTTGGATGTGTGCAGGGTTGACGGCAATAGGTTCGCCCCCATTACGGGGACTTATACATAACTGGTGAAATGTGGGTGTACTATTAAACTACGATGTCAAGAAAATCATGAATTCACTGTCCTCTTTCCCTCCAGGTCTTGCTTTCAACTACTGAATTCTAAGCTTCTTTCTTTCCAGGTCAATGCCTAAACTTCACCTGCTCTTGGGTGCTAGTCCTAATGCTGCGCCACTGCCTCACTGAGCTGCGAGTGAGAGGTTTCAGCTCCTACTTGCCGCTAGACCATCACATCTACCTTCACAAGCTGACCGGAGTCCTCATTGTCATCTACAGTGCCGTACATACTGTCATGCATTTGTGTAATTTTAGTAAGTATCTAACTACGTATAATCATGTTTCATCTCAGCAGCCATTCGGGTCAATCTTAAGGTTGGTCCGTGGATTGGTGACTACCCATTACATACCGAGTTTCTTCTGTGCCTCGGAAAGCACGCAAAGCCGTTGGTCCCGGCTGTCATTTATAGATCTTTCGCAGTCGTTACAGAAAGCCAGTGACCTGAAAGTCCGACAACCAGTCTTACCAAGAAGTATCGCATTACCGACTACTAACTGGGTTGTGTCATATAAAATACTGGTATTCAGCTGCATCCGGTTAGACTGGAAGCCGACCCAAACAGAGTTAGGAAAAGGCTAGGCAGATTATCTCAACAGCAGATCAACTCACACTGTCTCAGTCCTTCGCTGGACCTAAACCTTCCCCAAGCTACGCCAAATCGTTTTCCATCTTTCGCATCATGCCTAAACCACACCTTACCTTTTTAAGACTCATCTGCTCACAGGCCATCGGTCCTTTAACAGATATGGCTAAACTAGCTCGTTAGATTCTTCTTGTTTCTCAAATTTTGGTCACTCAATGCTGTGTGTGATAGTATTCATAAGGCATTTTAACTGGGCCATATTTAATCTAGTACTAATCTGAAGTGACATGACACAAAACACACACAGTTAAAAGGCCTTATAAATACTATCAATAACACTTGTAACGGGATATAGTTTATCCGTGATCATGGCGTTTGCAACAGCGCCGAAATATCGGGAACTCAAAACAAATAATAAACATGGTAAATATCCCGTTACTAGTGTTATTGATAGTGTTACTGACCATGTCAGTTTAAAAACTGACGCCTTATGAATACCGTAAAACGGGGTTAATAGAAACAATCTAGACTTTCAAACCGACTTTAATAATATAAATTGTAAGTTTCGGGAAATAAAGCTGCTTTCATTGTGGGAGTCTTATGTTATTTTACAAGCTAATTACAATTTTAATGCCAAATTATTATCTACTTAAGAGTAAAAGACAAAAACCTGGTCAATTTCTATTTTCCCGGAATACGGGGTCAATAGATACGACGTATGGGGTTAATAGAGAAAAGTGATAGGGTTGTCAAAATATTTTATATTAGGTAGTATGACGTCACAGAGATAATGAAATAAAAGAGTGTACATAATTTATTAGAATCACTAATAAATGATATCAGCCATCGATCACTAATAAATGATATGAATACCATTATTTCGTCATTTATCATGACAGCTCAAATCTCGAGTTTTGTTATGTCAGAGACTTCAAAATTTACGATGTCTGTATAAGTCATAATTATAGAGTCTCTTTTAAAACCTGTGTTCGCTATCCAGCAGATAACAGAATTTAATCTTTTAATTTATCTGTACTCAGCTTCTTATCTGAAGGTTAAAATTGCCTTTAAAAGGTTAGTTTGAAGAATTAACTGTTGGTAAAAATGCAAAAAGAGTTCTTTGCCGAAACCAGGGATTGAACCAGGGACCTTTAGATCTTCAGTCTAACGCTCTCCCAACTGAGCTATTTCGGCGATATACATATTGGTGAAATTATGAGCTGGTATCTGTTAACCTGTTTGGTAACTTTCTGTGGCTTATCGCAATAATGTGATGTATAGGGTATTTGTGCCGGGTTCGATTATTCAGAGAGCACAATGGAATTTTCAATATGATATGGTAGAATATTGTGCATTTGGAACATGGAATTCAATAATCACGGAAGATATCCCGTAAGTGATAGTGTCAACATCATCATCAGCCTATAATGTTCCCACTGCTGGAACGCAGGCCTCCTCTCTATGAGAGGGAGTGGGCTGTAATCCACCACGCAGACCCAGTAATTACTGCTCGAAAGTCGGGGCTGCCACCACTGGGCCACTGCTGCTGATAGTGTTAGTTAATGGAATTATTAGAATAAAAAAAACATAGTGTTAGAAGGTATTACCAATAGTGGCGGTACGTTCATACAAGCCTACAAGCTTGGCTTGGCCTTAAAACCTACTACTCTTCGAATCATTAACGTCTGAGAAAATCAACTGTTTCTGTGACGAAATTAATTGATGCTTCCCAATTAAGTGCACGTCCAGTAATAAGATTGGCTGTTGATTATAAACAACAGTCAATCAATCACAGCACTTAACTTTGCCTAGCCTTATAAGGTCAAATCAATTCAAATCAAAATATTTCATTTTACATAGGCCCACACGGGCACTTATAAAACGTCGACATAAGAGGCACGGTTCGGGTTGGTCGTTTCCTATGATCGGGTCCGCGTCCAGTCCAATCGTGTGCAGCTGAATACAAGTATTTTACACGGAGTGACTGCTTATCTGATCTCCACAACCCAGTTAGTACTGGGTAATACGATACCCCTTGGTAAGACTGGCTTAACTTGCTTTTCGAGGCACAGACGAAACTCAGTATGTAATGGATCACCCATCCAAAAAGGCAAAAAAATAAAATAAATAAATAGTTCGATCCAAGGGGCTGTTATTATTTAGCCACCAGCTCCTCCACGAGAGCACTCACAATAAAATATTCACAAAATACCCCCTTAATTTTTCCAGGTCTCGTCGTGGTCCACGACCCAGTCCTCAATAAGGCTAACTACACGCTGTCAGAGTGGCTGCTGACGGAGAAGCCAGGCTTGTTCGGGATGGTGGGCGGCTGTGCCAACCCCACTGGCATCGCTCTGGCGGTCATACTGCTCGTTATGTTTGTTTGTAGCCAGCCTTTTATAAGGAGGGGAGGCAGTTTCGAGGTAAGATGTTTGACCTCGTTATTAAGTATATTAATTTCACAACACTGCACACGGGATATTTACTTTGTTTACTATTTGTTTTGAGTTCCTTATAGATATTTCGGCAATAATCGTATTACAAGTACCGTGGCACACTAGTTTAAAAAAGAAGTAAACAAAATGCAATTGACTGTCTATAATTCATATTCCATAATATTCTATAAATGCTTGCTTAGGTACAATTAAGGACTAACTGAACAATATGTTTTGTGGCAAAAAAAAAAATGAAATAATATAATACGCGCTTCAAACGAGATTTGAACGCAACGTTGTAACCTAAGCACACGGGGCGATCGTGAAACGCGCGTCTGCTGCGCGTATACGCGCAGATACAGCGATGCGAGCGGGGCGGTAGAGTGAGCGCGCGCTCCTCCTCTACCCCTCGTCCAACCACTTGTACACGCTTCAAACGAGTTTCGAACGCACTTCACACGCACGTTTGTATCGCGTTTTACACGCGTTTGATTCTATAAAAACGCAAAAATCGGCATCTACGGCGCAGAAAACGCGTGTTCCTGAAACGCGCGTCGTCTGCGCGTTTAAAATACGCCGTGTGTTAGGGGCCTAAGATTGTAGACGCTGAAATTAATTCTTGTCGATGTATGATGATGCCTGTACACAGTAGAGAGCGAACTATACGAATACATACGAGTATAGTTCGTGAGTTCGAACCCAGCTAGGTGCAATATTTTGTGTAATTTATTTCATCACCTCTCAAAACGGTGAAGGAAAATATCGTGAGGTGGCATGTCCTAGGCGCAAAATTTTTGAAGACACGTGACATCTACCAACCTCCACTGGGCCCGAGTGTGTCGTTTACATACGACCCACTCCTCTTAGAGGAGAGGACTGTGGACAAGCAGTGGAAATTGTTTGAACACAGTCAACCGTGCATCAATGGCGGCAATGGCGAAGTTTCGTGATGTTGATCACTATAATGGAATTAAAATATACCCAAGGCAATCTGGGGTACAATTTTGGTTATTCTTAAGGTAGTCGAAGGAAAAACCTTTGACTGTCAGGTTTTCAACTCACTTAAAAAATATCACTATATTTTATACAACGGGCTGTAGCATTGTCTGAACTGAGTTGCAACTAAGATATAGGAATTATCTTCATGACGAAGACAAGGAAAATGAGTTGTAATAATTTACTGAAATAAAAGTCCAATTGATAAAAACGGAAATCAATAATTGCACTTTGTAGATGATCAAACGCGATATATAATTTTAATATTATTCTTTCTTTTTGTTAATTAGCTATTAAACTCCACTCAGGTGAGTCCGTTAGATTCTCAACTCTAAGAATCTATTAATATTTGTAGGGTTCCGTAGCCATATGGCAAATATGGGACCCGTAAAATGTCCAATGCACTTTCGTTATATCCATGTTTTCACTATGTTTTGCTCTGTTCTGCCCAATGTGATGTTATGTTCATGTTTTGTATGAACTGTTCACGTCGCAAAAGAATTGAAACAATAGATAAGGGCATATTATTAATAAATCCAGTGTTTTGTAAAATTTAATCATCAAACCATCAAAATGAACCGAACAACTTTCCCCATGGGACCAACGGCTGTCCCAAACAACAAAATCTACTCGACTCAAATGTATGAGATAGCTGGTAATTTTTTGGCAATTTAGACGTTGGTCTCAATAACAAAGTGGTTTCTGGTTATCACACGGTGTAGTCATAATATAATAAGGGTGTGTATAACATAACCACACTTTTCTGATACATGCTGTATACACGTGGTTAATCTTAAACCCTATATCAAATGGTCCTGTATCCTTCCAGATATTCTACTGGACCCACTTGCTGTACGTTCCCTTCTGGCTGCTTCTTCTGCTGCACGCACCAAACTTCTGGAAGTGGTTTGTGGTACCGGGGACCGTGTACCTGTCTGAGAGGATCATGAGACTGGCGTGGATGAGGTGGGTATCCTGTAGTAGGCTACAGATATTCTTCTTGACCAACATGGCTTGAGACGCGGTAGGATTTCGAACTGAGTTTGAAATGTATTGAATTTGACAGATGGTTGAGTTGTCTTAGCTAGCAGTGTCACCATGATGTCTCAAGTTAATTTGGTCTAGTAATAGGTTCCTTTGTGGCTAGCCTGGACCATATTGTGTTACAAAATAAACGTCATGGCCTAGAGAAAAAGACATTCATTAGCGATAAAAACGATTAAAATGCAAAAAAAAACATTGGACTGAATATTGAATCAATTATTGCCACTGCGGGAATTTCCTGGATGAGGCTCGCATAAGAACGTGGAGCTCGGTACAAGCAAAGAGAGACCTGTACCCAGCAGTGGGAGAAGTCTGAAGTGTTGATGATGATGTTGATGATGGAATCAATGAAAGTCTTTGCAGAAAAACGAAATGTTTTGAAATCAACTCACCTTCACTCCAGATCCGAGCGCGGCAAGACGTACATCTCGTCAGGCATCCTGCTGCCGTCGCGCGTCACGCACCTGGTGGTGAAGCGCCCGCCTCTGTTCCACTTCCACGCGGGAGACTACGTGTTCGTGAACATTCCTGCCATAGCCACGTATGAGTGGCATCCTTTTACTATTAGCAGTGCGCCGGAACAGGAAGGTTAGTGCATCTCATTATCAATACTTCTACACTAATATTATAAAGAGGAAAGATTTGTATTTTTGTATTTTTGTATGTAACGAATAAACTCAAAAACTACTTGACCGATTTTGAAAATTCTTTCACCATTAGAAAGCTACATCTTTACTGAGTAACATAGGCTATATATTATCGCGCTAATAACTTAGGGGGATGAGCAATATTGCATTAAGTCCACATTTCTCTACTGTTTGACAACTGACAACTGTCATGACAAGCATTAGAATAAACCGGCTATTTTAAACCATTTGTCATCAAAGTAAGTAGCCTGGCGGTTCTATGACCGCCCTGCCAAGCAAAAGGTTTCAAGTTCGTATCCGCAGTCAGTATGCACTTTTTGTGGTAATTTTTTAATGCTTTAAGTTTTCCAAAACAACGCGAGTTCGATCCCCAACCGGTGTTCACTTTTTGTAACTAGGTATTTTATTTTAATGTTTTATGATTTTCAAATAATTACAAAATAGTTTTCGTTTTTTTTAACCATTCAAAACAAATAGTGATTAAGGAACGAGTGGGTCATAAACAAAACGAAATTTAAGACATGATCGTCGGCGGTTTTAAAGTATACACATCCATAGACACTGTGATGGCTAATGATATATGATGATAGTCCTGCACACCCCGCTGAATTTTTCAACTCCCTGGAGCTAACGGGCGTGCCGTTCCCATAAGATGGAATGGCTGGAATGCTGGAATGGATGGCTTAAAGTTGGCGTTTTAGTTTTGCTGATGCGAAACTTTTATGTACCCAGACTGTACAACGGCACCAGGCTTCGTATCACAAAGCTTGGCAGTAATATTATAAAAGCCACTGTAGCGACCTACAAAAAGCAATTTACTACAAAAAGGACTACAGCGCCATCTATGACGCGACGGAAGAACTAACATCAATTGATTACATTTCGCAAGCAAAGTTTAAATCGACTTGAGACTATATAGAGAAACCCGACAACAACAGCTGTCGGGCAGTGGCCCACCAGACACAACACCTGTCTGGTCGGAGGATCCTCCTTTTTCAATGGAGTGTTGAGGAACTTTTCAACCTGGTCCTCATACCCCTAAACAGGTGACCCCGAAATGGACGTCAGCGCAGCCTTCGAGCAACGTGACGTCATCATCATCACTTCCCTCAAGCTTTCGAGCAGCGAGTCTCACAGCCAGCTAGCTTCAAATGGGTATTCCAGACCACCAGCATGCAGCCGAAGCGCATTCCTTGTCAGCACCCTCAGCCTCTCATCAAGCGACCTTGGCACAGCACACTGCATTTTCGGCCGGTCGAGAGCTTCTACCCCCCGGTTGACACCTCTCCGCTGTCTGCCACATCGCGGCGCTGCACTAAGTACGGACTGGAGCAAACGCAGCGCCAGCTCAGACTCACTGGGGTTCACCTCACCACCGCAGTCTGTTCCGACTCACCGTGAACAATGCGGCAACAAAATTCCAACTGGCACGGCATAATACTACAAGCTGACTCATTCGACTATCGACCTCCGGTCACCGGAGGAGAGTGATGTAGCGACCTACAAAAAGCAACTTACAACAAATAGTAATACAGCGCCATCTATGACACGACGGAATAACTAACACCAATTGCCTACATCTCGCAAGCAAAGTTTACATCGACTTAAGAATATATGGAGAAACCCGACAACAACTTTCGGGCAGTTGCCCACCAGACACAACACCTGTCTGGTCAGAGGATCCTTCCTTTTCAATGGAGTATTGAGGAACTTAACACACTGTTCCTCATACCCCTAAACCACCATTATTACAGGAGTTGCTAATGGAGAGTGCGTTTTAAGTCGACGCATGCCAAATATTCCAAATAACTTGCGATTCCAATTTTAATTAACAGGTAGTAATTTCCCTTACAATAAGCTTTTGCAATGACGATCAACAAATGTCAGGGCCATACCTAAAAAGTGGCAGGCATTCTTTTGGGTACCTACTCCATGCTTCTCTCCCAGACGGTCAATTATTTGTTGATTGTTTACGTGTTTCATGAAGCCCAAACTTGCACGTGGTGACGGTCATTGTTATGACATATTTTATTATACACAAAACTGTATTGGAAAAAATAAAATAAATAGTGCCCAACAATGCGCCGCGTTGTTCACTTTGATAAAAATATGTTCCGGCTTTTAAGCCATATTATTGTGTGGCTTCAACGCCTTTTAATTTTGTTTCGGACCTCTGCCGCCCAGAATTACACCACCAGCACGCCCTTTGTAGTCATCACCCACACAATCACATTACGATCAGACCGTCAGTTCTCACACATAACAACAAAACATCACGCCTGTAATTCCCGAAGGTGCACTTAATCGTACATCCACATTTCGTCAGTTATGTTGAAGCTCTATGTAATAGGGGGCGAGCCCCATCAACCGGACCCGACATTAAATCTAGACTTCATATCTGCTACTGGGAAATTCCTGATGGAATAACCCAATAACACTTTCCCCGATCCGAGAATCGAACCCGGGACCTCAAGCTCAGCAGTCGTGATTGCGACCACTCGACCAACGAGGCAGTCTCACACATACACCTAAAAATTTCCGCGCGAACGAAGTCGCGGGTATCAGCTAGTATATTATAAAGCTGAAGAGTTTATTTGTTTGGTTGAACGCACTTATCTCGGGAACTACTGGTTGGAATTTAAAAAAAAACTTTTAGTCTTGGATAGCCTATTTATTGAGGAATGCTATACGCCACGGTTATATAATATCATGTTACAAACAATAGGAGCGGAGCATCAATGAAAAATGTTGCAAAAACGTGAAAAATGAGGTGCAGACAAAGTTACGCGGGTCAGCTAGTTTTCTCATAATGTCAAGTACGGAGTCAACGGTCAAAGGTCATAACGAGAACTTTTTTGAAACTGTTATTTAGTGGTTAATTGATTGAAAGGAGTGAACGCTATGAATGTGGCTCGACGGCATGGTTGGCGCAGTGGTCGAGCTATTGACTGCTGCTCTGCGTGATGCGGGTTCGATCCCCGCACGGTACAAATATTTGTAAGGCCTACAGATAGTTGTTCCGGGTCTGGCTGTTCGTGTATGTGAGTCTATATGTTCGTAAACGCACCCACGATACTGGAGAAATTACTAGTGTGGGAAACGTTTAAAACAAAAAATTGCCTAGTAAATATTTCACTCGTTACCGGCACTTGCAGTGTCAAAAACTAAAAAATTAAAAAACTAATGAAGCTACAGTCCCAGTCACAAAGCATAATAACTCTGAAAGTACTGTCGTTGCCCATTTATACTAAAATTTGTACTTGCTGATTCTTGAGTCTTTAAACGAGATTATGAGGCATTAGCTTCTCCTATACCTTCGTCTTCGATCGTGAATACCACAATACTGCCAGAGGACTGGAAAAAGCAAACCAAACCATTTAGTAATTCTTCTATCCTCCTTTATCTGGCCCAAAATCAAACAAGCTTTGTTCCTATTTCAGACTACATCTGGCTCCACATCCGTGGCGTGGGACAGTGGACCAACCGCTTGTACTCGTACTTTGAGAGAGAACAGGCGAGACTGCACGGAGAAGAGCTGCCTGCTATTGAGAGTGGACATGAGTAAGTTACGTCCCTATTTTTGATGTAAAGTATCCATATGAGGAATCTAGGCAGCAAAACCGACTCGTGAGTATGCCGTGAGGGGAAAATTAAATAATGTGATACTCTTATAATAAAAATAAACGGAGAGCAGCGGTGGCCCAGTGGTGGCAGCCCAGACTTACGAGCAGTAACCCCTGGGTTCGAACCCAGGCAGGTGCATTACTTTGTGTAATTTATTACATCACCGCTGCTCTCATAACGGTGAAGGAAAATTTCGTGAGGAAACCGGCATGTCCTAGAACTAAAAATTTGAAGACATGTGACATCTACCAACCCGCACTGCCCGCGTGTTGGATTAAAGCCCACTCCCTCTCCTTGAGTGGAGGCCTGTGTCCCAGCAGTGGGAACATTATAGGCTGATGATGATGATGATGATGGAAGAATAATGACAAATTTTCGTTTAACAACCAACGATTGGCAAAAACATGATAGGTAATTTCAACATCACTTTGTAAATTTGTCCCTCTTCCCAATGCTGGTGGGCTACTATTTTTTATAAAACTTTGTAAAAATATTTAAAAATATAAAGGTAATGTATGATAAAAATGAATAAACTTAATAACTCGAATAGGGTTAGTACCAATATTTATTTAGGACTATTTTAGTATTTAATTACATCAATTAAAAACAAGTTATGAAAAATTGCTACAGAACTAGCCGAAATTCTGGAGCAACGAAAAAAAATTCACAACACAACAGCCTAGGACGCTATTGGAGCTGGCCCGCACCCTGCGCACCAAAGATGCACTTTTTTCCGCATTATTTATTTATTATATATTTATTTATTTAGTTTTAAAAAGCGAACTATAACAATCATAAATATCATTGACTAGCTGATACCCGCGACTTCGTTCGCGCGGAAATTTTTAGGTGTATGTGTGAGACTGCCTCGTTGGTCGAGTGGTCGCAATCACGACTGCTGAGCTTGAGGTCCCGGGTTCGATTCTCGGATCGGGGAAAGTGTTATTGGGTTATTCCATCAGGAATTTCCCAGTAGCAGATATGAAGTCTAGATTTAATGTCGGGTCCGGTTGATGGGGCTCGCCCCCTATTACATAGAGCTTCAACATAACTGACGAAATGTGGATGTACGATTAAGTGCACCTTCGGGAATTACAGGCGTGATGTTTTGTTGTTATGTGTGAGAACTGACGGTCTGATCGTAATGTGATTGTGTGGGTGATGACTACAAAGGGCGTGCTGGTGGTGTAATTCTGGGCGGCAGAGGTCCGAAACAAAATTAAAAGGCGTTGAAGCCACACAATAATATGGCTTAAAAGCCGGAACATATTTTTATCAAAGTGAACAACGCGGCGCATTGTTGGGCACTATTTATTTTATTTTTTCCAATACAGTTTTGTGTATAATAAAATATGTCATAACAATGACCGTCACCACGTGCAAGTTTGGGCTTCATGAAACACGTAAACAATCAACAAATAATTGACCGTCTGGGAGAGAAGCATGGAGTAGGTACCCAAAAGAATGCCTGCCACTTTTTAGGTATGGCCCTGACATTTGTTGATCGTCATTGCAAAAGCTTATTGTAAGGGAAATTACTACCTGTTAATTAAAATTGGAATCGCAAGTTATTTGGAATATTTGGCATGCGTCGACTTAAAACGCACTCTCCATTAGCAACTCCTGTAATAATGGTGGTTTAGGGGTATGAGGAACAGTGTGTTAAGTTCCTCAATACTCCATTGAAAAGGAAGGATCCTCTGACCAGACAGGTGTTGTGTCTGGTGGGCAACTGCCCGAAAGTTGTTGTCGGGTTTCTCCATATATTCTTAAGTCGATGTAAACTTTGCTTGCGAGATGTAGGCAATTGGTGTTAGTTATTCCGTCGTGTCATAGATGGCGCTGTATTACTATTTGTTGTAAGTTGCTTTTTGTAGGTCGCTACATCACTCTCCTCCGGTGACCGGAGGTCGATAGTCGAATGAGTCAGCTTGTAGTATTATGCCGTGCCAGTTGGAATTTTGTTGCCGCATTGTTCACGGTGAGTCGGAACAGACTGCGGTGGTGAGGTGAACCCCAGTGAGTCTGAGCTGGCGCTGCGTTTGCTCCAGTCCGTACTTAGTGCAGCGCCGCGATGTGGCAGACAGCGGAGAGGTGTCAACCGGGGGGTAGAAGCTCTCGACCGGCCGAAAATGCAGTGTGCTGTGCCAAGGTCGCTTGATGAGAGGCTGAGGGTGCTGACAAGGAATGCGCTTCGGCTGCATGCTGGTGGTCTGGAATACCCATTTGAAGCTAGCTGGCTGTGAGACTCGCTGCTCGAAAGCTTGAGGGAAGTGATGATGATGACGTCACGTTGCTCGAAGGCTGCGCTGACGTCCATTTCGGGGTCACCTGTTTAGGGGTATGAGGACCAGGTTGAAAAGTTCCTCAACACTCCATTGAAAAAGGAGGATCCTCCGACCAGACAGGTGTTGTGTCTGGTGGGCCACTGCCCGACAGCTGTTGTTGTCGGGTTTCTCTATATAGTCTCAAGTCGATTTAAACTTTGCTTGCGAAATGTAATCAATTGATGTTAGTTCTTCCGTCGCGTCATAGATGGCGCTGTAGTCCTTTTTGTAGTAAATTGCTTTTTGTAGGTCGCTACAGTGGCTTTTATAATATTACTGCCAAGCTTTGTGATACGAAGCCTGGTGCCGTTGTACAGTCTGGGTACATAAAAGTTTCGCATCAGCAAAACTAAAACGCCAACTTTAAGCCATCCATTCCAGCATTCCAGCCATTCCATCTTATGGGAACGGCACGCCCGTTAGCTCCAGGGAGTTGAAAAATTCAGCGGGGTGTGCAGGACTATCATCATATATCATTAGCCATCACAGTGTCTATGGATGTGTATACTTTAAAACCGCCGACGATCATGTCTTAAATTTCGTTTTGTTTATGACCCACTCGTTCCTTAATCACTATTTGTTTTGAATGGTTAAAAAAAACGAAAACTATTTTGTAATTATTTGAAAATCATAAAACATTAAAATAAAATACCTAGTTACAAAAAGTGAACACCGGTTGGGGATCGAACTCGCGTTGTTTTGGAAAACTTAAAGCATTAAAAAATTACCACAAAAAGTGCATACTGACTGCGGATACGAACTTGAAACCTTTTGCTTGGCAGGGCGGTCATAGAACCGCCAGGCTACTTACTTTGATGACAAATGGTTTAAAATAGCCGGTTTATTCTAATGCTTGTCATGACAGTTGTCAGTTGTCAAACAGTAGAGAAATGTGGACTTAATGCAATATTGCTCATCCCCCTAAGTTATTAGCGCGATAATATATAGCCTATGTTACTCAGTAAAGATGTAGCTTTCTAATGGTGAAAGAATTTTCAAAATCGGTCCAGTAGTTTTTGAGTTTATTCGTTACATACAAAAATACAAAAAAACCAAATCTTTCCTCTTTATAATATTAGTGTAGATAAATAATGTAATTTGCTAATTACAAGCTTCCACATTCATATAATCTACTTAGTTACTTATTATTTGCGTTGACCAGCTGTTGATTATAGCATAAAAGCTAGCTTCTCGCACTTCTGGGAACATCCCTGATGCGCTACAGAAGCGAGGCAGCCCCACCAGAACCCGAAAAGCATTATAAACCACGCCATGCCACGTAAAATCAACCTTTAGCTATTACAAAAAAGTTCGTTTTAGATCGATTGTCGATCTTTTTTTGTTTTTGAAAGTTCCACGTTCAAAGTTCTATTAAATTAGTGATGTGGTTAGATCGGATATAGATTTGATCTATAGATATCGATAAAAGAAAATAATTAATGTAGTATTTATTGTGTAACATTACAAGACAAAGATCCTAACATTCATACATCAAATTTTTATTAAATTATGAAATCTAATGTTAACAAAAACGTTTCGTATTTACGACGCTGGGGCCTCCCGAAACGGTCAACTTTTTTCAATACAATTTTTAAATGTTATACTTGACCATGACACTCGCAATAATAATATTCAATGCATCTGATCTATCAGCATAACATAATTATAATGACTGTATACCCGATTCCAACAAAACTTGGTGGCACTTAAATGAATGCCTCAAGCACTATTGAATTTTGCATGAAGCCTCTTCAACGCTCGGATAGAGCTGAAACCCATGAAACTGGAATTTCAACTCTCGACGTTAACTTTGAGAGTTGAAATTCCAATTTCATCTGTTACTGTCTATGAATATAGTAGCTGTATGACTGTTTGTAATGGACCTACGTATAGCTACGTTGTCTGGCTGCAGTCCCGGTTCAGTCGGCGCGTTCTGCGTCAGTGTGGTTTTGGGAGTAGCGGGAAACAGACGCCCGCTACTCCAAAACCATGCTCCAAAATACATTGGGTCGGCTTCCAGTCTAGCTGGATGCAGATTTTTTTTAAACTGAGACATTGGGGGTGATTTAAAACAGGTACTGAATGATATTACTGAATAAAACAATTCATACCCAATTTTTTATCATACGCAATATTTTACACAAATGTGAGTTGTAAATAAAAATTAGTGAAATCGTTTTTAAGTGAAAACTTCTTTAGCTGCGTTGAGCGATTTTTGGTCGGAGAAAAATCTTTGGGTTCGATGACCTCGACATGCTCGTGACGTATTGCACCAGACTAGCGATAGTTAGTATAGCGGCCTGATATTTGATGTTCAGCTTGTGCAGCCCCTCATCTTTGATTAATTAATAAACTGTATAAATATTATAAAATTATGGCTCGGAGTGCCAATAGATGTGAAAACCAGACTCATCATCATCAGCCTAACCTTTTCCCAAACTATCTTGGGGTCGGCTTCCATTTTAACCGGATTCAGCTGAGTACCAGTATTTTACATGAAGCGACTGCCTATCTGACCTCCACAACCCAGTAACTGGGTAATACGATACCCCTTGGTAAGACTGGATGTCAGACTTTTGGCTTCTGACTCCTCGTAACGACTGTCAAAGATGTACAAAAGACAGCCAGCACCAACGGCTTAACCTGCTTTCCGAGGCACGGAATTCGGTAAGTAATTATGGTCACCAATCCACGGACCAACCTCGGCAAGCACGGCTTTACCTTAAATCGGCTTGTGGAGCTGTTATTATTTCGCCACGAGCTCCTCAATTTACAAATTATGAAACTTAAATAATTCTGACTATAATTGATTTAAAAAATCAAAAAAGAACACAGTAATTCCATTGGCTTGAGTTTTCACTTCTATATGCAGTGCTTCAGTAAGCCTTTGTTTTAAAAAATAGAAAATACAGGGTGTAAACAAACCCTTCACGTAGCTGCCAACCAAGCATTCTATTCATTAGACTAAGTAATCCAACGTAAAAATTATTGCTGGGAAACGACTTTTTTTTTGGGGAAAAAATCACGTTTTTCAGTAAAACTCAATATTACGCACTCAAAACATTGTGCTAATGGATGCATTGAATAGTAAACCGGTTATGAAGGTATTTATGGTAAAGTTTTTTACCTTAAAAACATAATTTAAAAAAAAAACTTGTATAAAAGTGAAACTTTGACCTCAAATATCTCAGTAACTAGAAGGTTCTCAGGTATGGTTCAGAACATAAAAAATATCGTAATGGTGGGAAAAACACGTGCCCTTCGGCTTCGTTAAAGGTCTATTTACACCCTATAAAGGGTGTAAAATACCTTTTAACGAAGCCGAAAGGCACTGGTTCTCCCTGTCATTGCGATCATTTTTTTTGTTCTACACCATACCTGGGAACCTTCTAGTTATGGAGATATTAGGGGTCAAAGTTCCAACTTTTTGACAAGTTTTTTTTAAATACAAGTTTTTAACGGAAGATTTTTACTTTAAACACCTCCACGACCCCCGTACTATTCAATCCGTCCATCAGCACAATGTTTTGAGTGCGTTACATTAAGTTCTACCACAAAACATGATTTTACACCCCCCAAAAAGTCGTTTCCCAGCAATAATTTTTGCGTAAAGTTACTTAGTTTCATGTACAGAATGCTTGGTTGACGGCTTCGTGATGAGGTGATGTACACCCCCTATACCGACGAGGGAGATAGTTGGACGACTTGGATGTCATCCCTGTTATCCAATAAGTAAGCCGAACAGTGATCGAGTCAAAAGAATGGAGGGTAGGGGTGATGGCAATAGGACAGTACCGGGCAACTAAAATAAAACAGTTGTTCATGAAAATTTGAGGCCTCACGGGTCCTCTGTTCTTGGACAACTGAAGGCAGAATTAGAAATACCTCAATAAGTTTAAGTCCCATGTAATGGGGGCTAGCCTGTTGCCATCAACTGAGCACAAATCCAGACGCCGTGGCTGCTACTGAGAAATTCCTGATGGAAAAATCCAATGGCACTACCTGAGCCGGGAAGCGAATCCAGGAGGTCATGCTCAGGAGTCGCGCTTGCGACCACTTGACCCACCAAATATTGGGGTTAAAAATTCTCTCACACCTTGTTCACTCTTTACCCCACCATCCATCGCCCCACCATCTATTATTATTTATTTATTTAGACACTAGGTATGAAAAATTATAAACTAAGCCCCGCAAAACCGTAGTAATGGTTTGACTGTGGGGTCGGTGAGTCTCTATACACTCATTGTAAAATATCGTACATAAGACTAAGAATAATAAAGCTATATAATTTAATAATACGCTGAAGGCACTACTAACTTATTTACTAGCTTCACTCATTATGTTTGCCGGCAGACTGTTCAAAAGACATGGTATTCGTTTTGATAAGGTTCTGTCACCAAAGTAATTAGTGACTCTGGGTACATTGAATCTGCCAGCAGCCATAGATTGTGTATTATGCTTGTTGATTACAAGAGTAAAGTTATGCTCTTGAGTACCATGATGGTTGATTACCTACTAAAAGATACTTATGTTTATAACTGATCGGTAGAATTTTACATATTTTAAATAGTTTCCTATAATCTCCTTTACAACTAAATAATAAGAAATTTACATTCCTCTTTTTTTTCAGGAAACTAGCGCGCTCTATATCCAGTCAAAGTAAGAAGAGTCGCAAGAGTTCCATCGTGAGCACCAAGAAGCGCTCAGTAGACTTCTCTCCTAGGAGTTACTCCAACGAGGCGTATGTAGGGGATGATGGGAATGGAGACATAAAACAGAGTGAAGGTATGTAGACTGTAGAGGGAATGGGAAGCCGTCGCCTCCGTCTGCGAAGCAGTCATGCTAGCGAAGGAGGTGGCGGAACGTGAGTAGGAGAGAACCTCACGTTACCAGCCGCCACGGGAGACGCCCCTGGCGTCGGTGCCAGCCACCGTAGGCGCGGGCCTGTGGACGGTGAGTAATGGGCTAGCTCACCGTCCGTCCGTCTTATGACGACAGGCCGTACCGACGGCGCGTTCGTGTTCCACATGCGCCTAAAGGAGATGTCAGCAAATCGGAAGGGGTCCGAGAGGGCCGATGCCTGCCAGGGCTGCGGGTTGTTCGAAAGAGATACCGTGGCCCTGGAACACAAAGGGCTAAGAAGGAACATGGATGGGTTTTAGTCAGTACAAGTCTGACACTCCCTTCCGGTCCGCCCAGAGCGGGATTCATTTGATGATTTCCCATCTGTAAAAAAAAGGTGGTTTTATAAGGATGACAGTGATAACAATGATCACAGTGGATCCTGTCGGGCACAGCGAATTGGGAGTGATGCCAAGCTTTGCCAAGCAATACTGATGCGAACTGTTTTCAGGTTCATGGCCCAGATAGAACAATGTGTGTTTATGGGACGATGGGACTGACATACGCACTGCGATTATAAATGTTCATAAATAAATAAATTATACATTTGGGTCGAATAGGTATTGAAATTTTGTATGGGGCAGCTGATATTTTTTTCTCTATTACGATGTTTGTCCGATGGAGAAACATGTTTAGTTTGATAGTCTGTAGCACATCCTTAAGTATGTACTTATATACCCTTTCCGTTAAAACCTGTATACACGACAATTAAGTTTTTTTCTGTTTTTGTATTTTGTTTATACGTGTAATTGTTTGCTTTAATCTGGATCAAAAACGTTTATTTTCTTTCTTTCTTCCTTTCCATGGCCGACTTAGTTTGGCAGAACTATCCTCCAAAACTAAGGGTGTGGTGGTGGTTGCATTGACCTATGGTCTAGTAATATGGATAGACCAAGGTCACCATAATTGTTTTTTTTAGATAAACGTTGCCCCAAACTAAAACTTTCTTCTGTATTGTGGGTGCGTTTACAAATATTTAAACTCACATACAAATACAGCTTATTAATTTTTACACCGCTTGTTACTTTATTTTTGAAGTTTTGTGCATAAGACTAGATGACCTACCTTTGGTACCTATGGTAAATCTAATTATAAAATCAGGACGATTTTATATTCATAAAAGCGGCAAAATATCAATCTTAACCTTTACTATTTTTTCAGCACCAAAATCCCCCACAAAGACATCGTTCCACCCTTCGCTACTGCTCGCTCCGGCGCGAACGCTGGAGAAGTCGCGTTCTATGCCTGATGTGCAGAAGAACGTCAAGAAACGACAGCGGTTGATGGCGTGAGTAGTATAATTATGTCGGAGGCTTTGAGAACTTTGCTTAAAACACTATCGTAGACGTTAGTATGGTTGTAAATTAATGATAAAGAGAATAAAAATTGTGTTTGTAGAATGTGGTTTTATAAATAAAAAAAATGGAAAAGGTAGAAACTAGCCGTAGTAAAAACTTACAATGCATGTAGAAGGTTTGATTAAAATCACACTGTCAGTTTTTAACACAACAAATTCTAAAAAATGTAATGTTTGAGAATTGTATTTTAAATATTTTGTCTGCGTTCTGCCTGCCATTTTCTTTTATTCTTGTTTACCGGCTACTACTTGGCCACGAGAAATGCGCTAAAGCACCAGCTGAGTCTGGTGCCAGCAACTGCGGAAAAAACCAATTAAGGATTTTACTGAGAGTGCCACAAGTTACTGCGACGTAACAGCACTCAACCTACTGTCGCTTGCTGCAAATTGTATTGTACCCGCTAGTCACATCGGCAGAGGTCGTAAACGGGGCATTACACTGCATGTTTACGCGTCTGTACCATTCTCATGTAACTCTTTCTTCAATCTCTCCAGCCTCCGCGACTTCATGCGCTCTGAATCAGAGAGACATCTAGACGAGAGCTCGATGCTGACCGCGCGCAAGACGTTCGGCCTCGCCTGTAAGATCCCGCAGAACAAGTCCCTAGCCCACAGCTTCCGATACATGCGCACTAAGCCCACCATCATCGCCTTCAAGACGCCCAGTTTCGAGGATAGGAGGAGAAGCAATGATAGTATACTGACTCTTGGTAAGTTATCAACTGCTTGTATTTGTTCTAATTACATGGACCGACTGCCTATCTGACCGCTACTATTCAGTTGCTACTCAGTAACTGAATAGTGGTCAGATGGGGAGTCGTCAACACGATAACACGCGGTACAAGTGATGGTCAGATGTTGGGTTCGTAAACGATTGTCAATTTTGAATATTGAGCATGCTAGATTGTCTTACTACATTCTTAGATTCAATTAATTTGAAGATGTAAAGAATATCCAGATTGGTTAACGAGAGTTTTATCCATGTTGTGAATTGTGATTTATATGGGGCAAATAATCAAAGTCCAACTACTACAAAACTCTACAAAACTTCTTACTTTAATATGAGTCAAGTATGTTCAACAAAAAGTGGAGCATCTGCCAAATCCTGCCAAGACTACCCTTCTTCAAAAAATTCTTACAATCATTCATTTTTTCCAGCACGTCGCCGTTTATCAAAGAGTCTGTCACCAGACAGAGACGTGGAGTCTGTACCTGAGAAGATTATGGAGGTTGAGAACGACGGCTCAGAGGCTTGTGATGACTTCGAGAGCAACTACCCTATCGGGAAGCCCTTGGAGGTATGTAATATCCTCTTCTGAAATTCGTTCTAGTGTCCTATAAATTTTAACAGTTAGAAGTCGTCATGTTTTTAGACCTTCAAATTGACCACTGGATATGGAATATAAATAAATCATAAAAAGAAATGATTAACGTTAAGCATGTTGTTACACTTGGCAGGTATTCCTCGTTCTTTTTAACTGTCTTTACTGTTTATGCATCCACAAAAAAATTTTTTTTCGCCTAATTTCTTCTTATCGCGTCGATGGTATTTTTTTTTTAATATTTTGGCCTAAAATTCAACTACATATGTAAACTCCACTCGCTGATGCAGTCATAAAGTCAACTTAAAGGTACCTACCACCTGGGTCAGTCATAAGGTCAACTTGAAAGTACCTTTGACTCTCCGATTTGGTGCGATCTATAATAGCGGTCCCAGTTCCTGTCGGATTGAGTAGTAGTAGACAAGGGTGTAAAGTCCCTCAATCATCATTATCATCATCATTCATCATTTCAGCCCAAAAGACCTCCACTGCTGGACATAGGCATCCCCTAAATGTCGCCAAATTGACATTTTGGGGGGTTTTGCCATAATTCTAAATAATTAATTTTAAATTTCACCACGCTTGGCAGGTGCTCTGTATGGTGTCGGACGTAAAGAATAGCACCATCCCATATCTTCCCGTGGGTGTCGTAAGAGGCGACTAAGGGACTTGCCAGCGAATGGGCAGCAGCGTTCTCTGTGCTTTTGTGACCACGGTACTGCGATCGCCAACCCGTCTGCCAAGCGTGGCGATTATGGCAAAACCCCCCATGTTATGTCAATGTGGCGAAACTTGGGGGAGGCCTATGTCCAGCAGTGGACGTCTTTCGGCTGAAATGATGATGAATGATTGGCAGGTGGGTTGGCGATTGCAGTACGGTTGTTGGAAAAAAACAGAGAACGCTGCTGCCCATTTTCTGGCAAATCCCTTAATCGCCTTTTAAGACACCCACAGGAAGATATGGGATGGTGCTATTCTTTACATCCGACACCATACAGAGCCCTCAATACTCCATAGAAAAGGGAGGATCCTCCAACCAGACTGAAGTTATGTCTGGTGGGCAACTGCCGGGCAGTTGCCCACCAGACAGTTGCTGAAGAGTTTTCCTATAGTCTTAAGTTGCAAGTCGCAGTAAAGTAAAGGCTCAAGTCGTTAGCTTTCGGACATTGTTGTTTATGTTGCTCAGTCTCGTATCTAATGACCGTACCCTCCAGGTGAACTAAAAGAAATTCGACCATAGTTGTTTCTCACGTTTTGCACACGTCTGACTATAATTATGTCGGTGCCATACAATAAAATAAAGCCCTTTCAAATGGCAAATAGCACAACTTGATACAGCTCTGGGGACAAAACGCTCATTCTCCTTTACTTGCGCGATATAGGAAATTGAAGTTAGTTCTTCCTGTATGTCATACATGGCGCTGTATTATTTTTTGTAGTGCTGCTACAATGCTAAGGTTGGAGCATGCTAAGTGTTTGTGATTCCAGATCTATCTGGACGGTCCGTACGGCGCGGCGTCGTCCCACATCTTCCTGGCGCAGCACGCGGCGCTGGTGGCCGCCGGCATAGGGGTGACCCCCTTCGCGTCCATCCTGCAGGCGATCATGTACCGCTACTGGAGCGCGCGCCAGGACTGCCCCAAGTGCGGACACACCTATGCCTCGGATATGCCCAGGCATAATATGAATTTGAAGAAGGTGGGTCTTTATATGAGTTTAGGTATTTTGGCTTCTCTGTTAGGGTAGTGACCCTAAGTTTAGTCACACCTGAGGTTCCAACATGCCTAGGCATAATATGAACTTGATGAAGGTGGGTCTTTATAGGAGTTTAGGTATTTTCGTTTCTCAATAATGGTAGCAACACAAGCAAGAACCCAACATAGTTTTATTCGTAACATTCTGATGAATAACCAAACATGTGTACCAAACATGTGTTTATCGGATTACTTCGTTGATTTACTAGCTATCTCCGCGGTTGATGTCACTTTCCGCTTGGGTATATTGCTTGTGAGCAGGTAAAAATCCAAACATACAACCTATGAACTTTCCTACTCTCATTCCCAGGTTGACTTCTTCTGGATCAACCGCGAGCAGCGTTCGTTCGAATGGTTCGTCTCTCTCCTGTCACAACTGGAGATCGAACAGGCTGAGTTGGGAGGATCTTTTGACCGGTTCTTAGACATGCACATGTACATCACTAGTGCGTTGCAGAAGTCTGATATGAAGGCCGTTGGGCTGCAACTAGCATTAGATTTGTTGCATGAAAAGGTTGGTGTCTTGTTTTTGATTAGCTCAAAAACTTATCGGCAAAGGATAAACTTTGCTAGAAGTTGTCCTGTCTAATGGTTCTTCATCATTAGGATTGGACCAGAATATAGCAATTTGTCGTGACCGTGGTATGACGGCGGCCCCTCTGTCATCAGAAGACAGTCGTCATGCAAACATTGATGCGACGCTCTGCTAGACTGGCAGTTTTCAGACAGTTATTTTACAGTTACAATTTATCGCAGTCCCTTGAAAGACATGTCTATCTCGATCCCAAATTCCCTTAATCAGTTGCCAGGTTTCCGCATCATGCGTTCTCTACTTAGGCATGATTTACACACTGAAGTAGCATTTAAGCAAAATTTAACCTATTTTGTTTTACAAAAATCTCAACCTATTTTCAGGAAAAACGCGACCTTATAACCGGTCTAAAGACCAGAACGAACGCAGGTCGTCCGAACTGGGACAAAGTGTTCAAGCAGCTACAAGAACAGAACAAAGGCAAGGTGACCGTCTTCTACTGCGGACCACCACAGCTCGCCAAGATCCTGAGGGTCAAATGCGACCAGTTCGGTTTCGGGTTTAGGAAGGAGGTCTTTTAGTGGATGAACAAACTTGTTGAAGAATGCTGAATTTTCAGCTTTCGGTGCTGAGCCGAAGTTTGGAAATTCAACTGCACGCTCAATGATATTTACGACATTATTAATATTTCCAACCGTCGTACATTGTCATTCAGTTGAAAGACTTTCGCTGCTAAACATAGGGTCCCCAAACATCACTGTCGTTTCATCCAATGGGTTCCTGTCACATTTATTCATTTGTAACTTCCCGACTTTTCGACCCCAGCGACCGAACCGTGGGAAAACGGGTGAGGTTAAAGAGCTGTATTGTAAGAATTACCCGACCCATCGTCTTTTTTGTTTCTCGGGACTCTTAGTGCTAGTTATATTAAGAAGGAAACATAAAAAAACTTCTTTTATCCTTGGTTGGATCACTGCCATGACAAATATTACTAAAGTAGAACAGAACAAAGGTACCGGTGACCGATTTTGATTTTAATTTTGATTATTTTGAAAGTTTTTTTTAACTATACTTAATAATGTAATTATTCAATGTAATAATGTGATTTTAGAACTTCATGGTGCACTACCGTAAAACTATGTAGATATTTTAAATGATATTATTGGATAGTGATTAATTTATTTTACCAGGCCATAAAAGATTACGTTTTTTATCTAACTGGCAAATGGTTTCAATTGTTTTATATTATTCTCGTATGTTAAGTTTCATGCAATACAAATTATCAAAATACTAACACATCCGTTGGACAAAGTAATTAACATTATTCCAAAACTACTTTCAAAATAATTTTGTTAAAAAAGAACCAATAGCGAAAAATATACTATCATCTAAAAATCTGGCTCTTTTTTGATAAAATAATTTTGTTAGCTCAACTTGGCCGGGCTACACTACCATTCCCCCAAATAACAATAATTATTAAGGACAATAAGTACTTATAAGTTACCTACTTGAGTGATGTTACCTATAAATAAAATAAGAAGACAATAATTATAATTTAAGTTTTAGTAATTAAGAATCAACTACAATAATTACAGTTAGTTACCACATTTGTTAGTCATCTTATTGAAAATATTTCGACATTTTTGTTACATAATTAAAATAAAATTTATGAGAAATTTTCTTTTTTTACTAATAAAAAAAACAAATCAAACGTCTTGGTACCTTCCCTACTCACATTTTATTTGCGTTAGCCTGCCTGTTGCGTAACACTTTAACATTCACAAAAACGAAGTCTCTTATTACATTGCATTATTAACGTTGTATAACACACAGTTTTGCAACCTATGAAGCAATCGACTAGAAACTTCCATCGGTCACAAGTTGACAAAAAAATACAATAGCGCCATCTATATCGCAAATAAAGAACTAACATCACATAGAATAGAATAGAAATAATTTATTTGCATTGAATGTGGGTACATGTATGAGTTGTTACAGTAGTCATTATTTGTTCCTGGTACATTCTACCATTTGGCATGCAAAAATTTAAACTTGTAAACAGTTATATAATTCAATTTATAAACACTCAACAAATTATCTTCAAAAACTAAAAGAAAAAATAAATAAATAAGGTAACATAATAATACAGCTATATTTTATCTATTAGGAAATCTGATACAGAATAATAACTTTTTTGTATTAATAAAGATGATAGCTGTTTTTTTAAAAATTCTCAAAGGTTGCTCGTTGATGCTGTTTGGGATCTTATTATAAATTACAGGCGCCATGCTTAAAACACTTTTTTTCAATAAAGATGTTTTGTAAGCACCGGTACATAACTTATATTTATACGGTAACCTGATTGTTGTACTTCGGTTTGTTGTATCCTTTAAAGTAGGGAATAAGTGACTATTGGTTTTAACAAAAATGGAAAGCTCTAATATGTAAAGACAGGGAAAAGTAAGTAGTATATTTTCAATAAAAAAAGTTTTGCAGCTGTCTGTAACTTTTAATTTAAACATACCGATTTAAACATTCATCAAAATCCCGAGGAAAAACCTACAAACAGTGTGTGTAGTCCATCAGACACAAAACTCGTATGGTCGGAGAGTCTTCTCTTTTCTATGGAGTATTCAGGTACCGTACACCCTTTTTCTGACACTTCTATAACGTAATTAGAGTTCTGCGTGGTGATAAATCCATGTTTTCCAAGTTAGCCTGTTATGTCCCACTACTGAGCAAATGCCTCACCCATCAGCCCGTTCCAACTTAACTTTGGTCCCATACAATTCTAACCCCTCTTAGACTGACTAAAACAAAATATAAAAAAGAAAAAATACAATCGTATTTAATGGCCTATATTTCACAAAATTGACCGCAGTTGTGGGCGACTCCCCATGACCACGACCACTCTGGCAAGAGTGAACGACCATGATAACGAAGAAGATTTCACAAAATGGCGAACTGCAGTAACACAACAGTATAGTTAGCTAGCAGGCACAAGAGACTGAGCTGCAGCGCCGCGCCCACGTGGAACAAACCACACACGCGCAACTTGCTGAATGATGCGCGCTGTAACCGCAGCACGTTCTTGTAGAGTTTTCTCTCGTGATCTGCAAGTAATGAGTAGAGAGAGAGAGAGAGAGTGAGAGAGAGAGTAATAAGTGGTGTGCTGTGCGCGGCGTGCACTGTGAGCGCTGGGGTCTATTCTCTAAGCACTAAATCCGCAGTTTCGGCCGAAGCTACGATCGTTTCCTACTCTGTATCACTTACGAAAACAAGATTCGTTAGGAGCCTGAACTTGAAATGAATGACAACACAATTGGACAGTTGTCCTTACTCCAGATGAGTTTTTAAAACTCATGAATCCGAAAATATTATTATTATACAATTTAAAATATTAGTAGGGTTAATTTCGAAGTATAAAGCTAGTTACGGACTAACCCGTAGTTTCGTTGACAGACTTAGAGAGTAGACCCTTTGGTGAGCGGTATGCTGTGAGCGACTTGAGTAGGTGGTGTGTTGTGTCCGGCGGTGAGCTTCGGTCACAACTTCAGTGGATACACGACGGAGGTTAGCTACTAAGCGTGTTTAGCGACAAAATATATTCCTGAGCAATTTGTCATCAAGATTAGTGCGCAAGAATCTCGAACTTTTTCCACAGCTACGTAAAATGTCTCACACCCCTGCATAAACATTGCTTGCCACGTCAAGTTCTTGCTCAACCAAACTAACATTGCCAGCATTCCTAAATCTGGCACAGGCTGTAACAGAATCAGTATTAAAAAGTAGTTAATCATCATCGTCATGACCAGTTCGCGCCTCGCAAAGTCCGTTGAGCCGTAAGCGGTCCTGACTACGATTAGTAGATCTTTGGCAGTCGTGACAGGTAGGCAGTGGCCTGAAAGTCTGACAACCAGCTTTGCCAAGGGGTATCGTATTCCCCAGAACGTAGTATCTAGGGCGTAGAGGTCTGATAAGCAGTTGCTTCATGTCAAATACTGGTATTAGTTGATACAGTATTTTACTACGTTGGGTTGGAGAAGGCTAGGTGGATGATAATGATCAGCATGACCTAAAAGAGTTATGAATATAAATATTAATGGATAGAGTTCAATTTTGAATTTTTGACTGAGTTGAAGTAATTGATGGGAAATATGTGCGGCTGTCAAGGGAAAATGAAAAATGAAAGCGTTATTATGTCTTTATCAAGAAGAAGATCAGAATAACGATACTGCATAAACGAATACTCACCATGTTATTGTTCCTGACACCCACCTTCAACGTTTCAATGGTCATTTCAATGGTCATTTCAATGGTCACTTCAATGTTAATTAAAGAATGCAAGAACACTTCTACAATATAATATAGAATCTGAAAAGTGATATCAGAAGATCAAGTCAGGAGTTTGTAAGTTTGGAGGAAGAGACTGATCAAATTTCAAAAACTCGTTCACTAATGGAAAACTGATTTATCCCCATAGTCCACAGTCACGGATAATATCAGCTGGTGTAAAAGTATCCTTAACGAAGCGAAAAGGCACTTTTTTCCACGTCAATGCTATATTTTTTATTCTGGACCATACCAAAGTCTCTAGTTACGCAGATATTTGATCGCAGTTACAACTTATTATTTTGAATTATTTTTTTATCTATTTATAAACTTGTAACTTTACTTTAAATACCTCCGTGACCCATTTGCCCCAATGCAATCATCAGCGCAATATTTTGAGTGGGTTATGTTGAGTTTTACTGTTAAACGTGATTTTTCAGCCCCAAAAAAAGCCAGCTTCCCAGCAATATTTTTTGCATAGATTTACTTAGTTTGATGCTTGATTGACGGCTTCGTGAAGGGTGTGTTTACACCTTGTATAGGTATCTACAATGGATCGGTAGTTACTTACATATGACTGAAAGCAAGCTTTATGCATCTCATAACACTCCAATATATCTGCATAGGCTTGAAACATTCTCTTGCTGAAACCTTCACCACGCTTCCCTTCAATTTCCAAAGAATTCATAGCTAGATCATTCCATAGTTCAAGTTTATGTTCTAACAATTTCATTACTCGATTGGCGTAAAGAACATTGAGATCGAAAATGAGCAGAAGGTAATGGATAAAAAAGAAAATCCAAGGAAGCTGCAAGTTAACATAAGTAAAAAAAAGAAATTTGGACCAATAGCCAGTACCACCGCAACCCAGTTCCAAATGATGAATTGGTTAAATCTGGTTTCATTGTTCAAGAGTCTGTGCACTCTTTGGAACACTAATATAAACTTTACATTATTGTTGGATTGAATGACGCCGATGGCAAAATTCATAGCAAATCCGAAGGAGTAGTAGACACAATCAACAAAAGGAGTGACACTCACGAATTTAGTGAACCTGAAATATCCTTTGTAAAGGAACAGCATATAGGTACGGAATATGTATAAAGAAATTAATATTATAACACCGATCATTGAAAATAAGTTGACGATGAGACTGTTTGTGGTTATGTAATTGTTTCTGATGCGATATTTCGGAGTAAAAGAGATTAATTGAAACAGATTAAAAGGCCTCAGCACTAATTGTATATCTTTGTCCACCACATTGTTACAAGCACTGCACACGGGAATATTTTGTTCGATATTTCGGAATGTTTTCATTTTAAATAGACAACAACAGTAGTTTAGCAGTACTTGACGATTGATACAATGTTCACTATTAAATGTATTGACATCGTACATCAAATTAATTGTGACATTAACATCCGTATCTACAAACGAGTAGTTACTTGTTGCTAAGTAATAACTTAAACAAGCACTTACTTAAGAAAACTTTTCATTAGTAAAATATTATATTTTATCATGAAGTAATTATCATCGCTTACTTGAGAAAAGTAACGAGTAATACTTATTGCCAGTGATCGGAAAAAGGTGAACTAATGTACCTATAATTCAAAGAACAGAGACAAAAAAGTGGATAAATGAATAAATAAGCCTTTTATTATTTCTCATTTACATGCAGTTTTACAATTATACATAATTTATAAAAAAGGTAAGCAAATTTTTTTTTTTTTTTTTTTACATGAATCTCAACCTATTTTCAGGAAAAAAACGCGACCTCATAACCGGTCTAAAGACCAGAACAAACGCAGCTCGTCCGAACTGGGACAAAGTTTTCAAGCAGCTACAAGAACAGAACAAAGGCAAGGTGACCGTCTTCTACTGCGGACCACCACAGCTCGCCAAGATCCTGAGGGTCAAATGCGACCAGTTCGGTTTCGGATTTAGGAAGGAGGTCTTTTAGTGGATGAACCAACTTGTAGATGAATGCTGAATTTTTAACATTCACTACTGAGCCGAAGTTTGGAAATCCAACTGCACGCTCATTGATTTTTACGACATTATTAATATAACCGTCGTACATTGTCATTCAGTTAAAAGACTTTCGCTGTGAAACATAGGGTTCCCCAAACATCACTGCCGTTTCATCCAATAGGTTCCTGTGACTTTTAATCTTCTGGTGAGCTTACTGATGCTGAACCTTCTGGTTAGCGGTCACTTCCCGACTTTTCGACCCTAGCGGCCGAATCGTGGCAAAACTGGTGGGGTTAAAGTGCTGGAAAACTAGAAGTATCCGACCTATGCCTTTTCTGTTTATCGGGACTCTTATTGCTAGTTATATGAAACAAAATAAAAAAAGCTTCTTTCATCCTTGCTTGGATCACTGCCATGACACATATTACCAAAGTAGAATTAAAGGTACCGGTGACGGATTTTGATTATTTTTGAAGATCTGAATTTTAATAATAATAATGTAATTATTCAATGTAATTTTAGAACTTCATGGTGCACTACCGTAAAACTATGTAGATATTTTATATGATATTATTGGATACCGATTAATTTATTTTACCAGGCCACAAAAGATTAAGTTTTTTATCTAACTGGCAAATGGTTTTAATTGTTTTATATTATTTTCGTATTTTAAGTTTCATGCCATTCAAATGATCAAAATACTAACACATCCGTTGGACAGAGTACTTAACATTACTCCGAAACTACTGTCAAAATAATTTTCTTAAAAAAGAACCAACAGCGAAAAATATTACTATCATTAAAAAAATCTGGGTCTTTTTTTATAAAATAATTTTGTTAGCTCAACTTGGCGGGGCTACACTACCATTCCCCCAAATAACAATAATTATTAAGGACAATAAGTTTTTATAAGTTACGTAGGTAACTTATAAAAACTTATTGAGTGATGTTAGCTGTATATAAATAAAATAAGAAGACAATTATTATAATTTAAGTTTCATTAAGAATAAACTACAATAAAAACGGTTAGTTACCACATTCTTAGTCATCGCATTGAAAATATTTCGACATTTTTGTACCTAATTAAAATAAAATTTATGAGAAATCTTCTTTAAAAAAAAAAAAAAACAATACATGTCATACGTCTTGGTACCTTACCTACTCATATGTTATTTTTATTTGCAATAGCGTACCTGTTGCATAACACTATAACATTCACAAAAACTACGTCTCTTATACTGCTTGAACGTCCATACATACATATTTAGTATAAGGACGTTCAAGCGTGTATATTGCATTATTATTTCGTTTATTCATTTTTATATCTTATTTTTTACATTTTTAAATATTCCTATATAAAAACAATACAAAAAAAAAAACATTTAAAAATATAAAAAATAGTAGCCCACCGGTATCGGGAATAGGGTCCAAGCAAGGTCAGGGCTCCAGAGAAAGGAACCTCCTAACAATACGAGCCGTGTCCAGGAGTACCGCTTTCTGAATTAAGGCCTTGATCCAGCTGCCTAACGAGAGCCTCATCAGATGTTGGTCGAGGCTCTTGGCAATTAGGCCATTGGCTGATACGACTATCGGCACAATGATCGCTGAGTCAACAGGCCACATGTCGACAACCTCGCGAGCCAAGTCAATTTACTTGATTTGTTTATCTTTCTCGGCCTTCACGAGGTTCTCATCATGTGGAACCGTTATGTCAACAATCATTGCGCGCCGCTCTTATCGATCCACCACCACTATATCAGGCTGATTGGCTACAATAGTCCTGTCAGTGATGATGGATTGATCCCAATACAGTGTGATATTGCCATTTTCGAGAACTGGGTCGGGCACATACCTATAGTACGGCACTTCCGATTCCACAAGGCTGTATTTCAGAGCAAGTTGCTGATGGATAATCCTGGCTACAAGGTTGTGTCTATGCAAGTATTCTCCGTTAGCTAGACGAGAACACGCAGAGATAATGTGACGGATCGATTCGCCCGGACGGTGGCAACATTGCATTATTATTATTAACGTTGTATAGCAGACAGTTTTGGCCAAACCTATGAAGCAATGAACTAGGAAATTCCATCTGTCATGAATAAGTTGACAAAAAATACGATAGTGCCATCTGTGATGCAAATGAAAAACTAAAATCAAAATCCCGAGGAAAAATCCGACAAACAGTGTAGTCCATCAGACACAAAACCGTATGGTCGGAGAGTCTTCTCTTTTCTATGGAGTATTCAGGTACTTTACATCCTTTTCCTCACACTTCTAACGCAAGTAGAGTGCTGCGTGTTGATAAATCCATGTTTTCCAAGTTAGCCTGTTATGTCCCACTGCTGAGCAAATGCCTCACCCAAACATTTCTTACTTAAGTTTGGTCCTATACAATTCTAACTCCTATTAGACTGGTGGATAACAGCCGTGTATGGTTAGACATGTCTGTATCCACCACAAGAAACAATCTTTTTTTTTAAATTAACAAAATTGTATTAACCTCTTTATCCTTTCGCGCGTAACAGTAAGACCCCGCGTGAAACCATTCGGGGGCCCCTTGATTACGCCATTGCGTGAGTCATCCGATATCGTAAAGATAAACACTTATAACTCGAGTTTTATTAGCTCTAATCTTAAACGGTAAACAGTGTCGGGTTCGTGATGAACGGGGCCATTGATTAATAATAAACAACTCTTTTAGAACTACTTGAGAATTATACAAATTCCATAGATATGAGAGAGGTCGCAGCAAATACGTCTGTTTTCGTTGCTTATTTTTGTTTGGTAAAACTACTCATTCAATTTACACGAAAATTTATATCTAACATCACAAATATACAAGTAATCTAATGACAGTGTTTTTTAGGAGTCCTACATACATTATTCTTATAAGATCCTAACTCAAACTTCTTGTTAGAATCGGCCATTTTAGAATTCCGCTGTTCAAAGCATGAAAATACTTGAAATATCAATAAATATGAATAGATATGCCTCGAATACATGAAATAATGAATTATTTTTATTTTGTCTTTGCTACTATTGTTTCCAAGACCATTTTACTGGGTAAAGAGTCGAATTATTTTTTTTAATTTCGAATAACAAACTTCACAACAAAGGATTTTTTGTTGGCTCAAATCATATTTTTTTTGTTATTTTTTCAAGCAAATGACTATTTAAAAAGTTGCATTATACACTTATAACATACTATACATTTACTTACCAAAGTTTTACAACGTATATCTCACAAAAACAACACTTTTCCGAACATAATAACACGGGTTGCCATTGACGTTTGACATTCGACATAGACGAGTTTCTATATTTTTTTTAACAATGTTGTGCCGTTTAGTATTACTGACGATGACGATTGGTTTTGTTTGAATCGACTACTAGTTGACCATAGAGGTAAATTTTGACAGAACGATTTAGAACGCCGCGTATTGGTATTGCTGTGTAACTAATATGCGTCAATAACCTAAATAAATAAATTTAATTTTATTTATTTATTAATGCAACCTTAGGTATTAAATGCCCTATATTTCACAAAATCTACCGCAGTTGTGGGCGGCTCCCCATGACTACGACCACTCTGGCAAGAGTGAACGACCATGATAACGAAGAAGATTTCACAAAATGGCGAACTGCAGTAACACAACAGTATAGTTAGCTAGCAGGCACAAAAGACTGAGCTGCAGCGCCGCGCCCACGTGGAACAAACCACACACGCGCAACTTGCTGAATGATGCGCGCTGTAACCGCAGCACGTTCTTGTAGAGTTTTCTCTCGTGATCTGCAAGTAATGAGTAGAGAGAGAGAGAGAACTATGTAAGTGGTGTGCTGTGCGCTGCGTGCACTGTGAGCGCCGGGGTCTACTCTCTAAGCACGAAATCCGTAGTTTCCGAAGCTACGGTCGTTTCCTACTCCGTATCACTTACGGACATTAGATTCGTTAAGGGCCCGATCTAAAATGAATGACAACACAATTGGACAGTTATCCTTACTCCTGATGAGTTTTTAAAACTCATAAATCCGAGAATATTATGGAGTAGGGTTAAATTCGAAGTATAAAGCTAGTCACGGACTAACCCGTATTTTTGTTGACGGACCTAGAGAATAGACCCTCTGGTGAGCGGTATGCTGTGAGTGGCTTGCGTGGGTAGTGTGTTATGTCCGGCGGTGAGCTTCGGGCACAGCTTCAGTACAGATACACGACAGACGTTAGCTACTCGTGTTTAGCGTAAAAATTATTACCTGAGCAATTTGTCATCAAGATTAGTGCACAAGAATCTCGTACTTTTTCCACAGCTACGTAAAATGTCTCACATCCCTGCATAAATATTGCTTGCCACGTCAAGTTCTTGCTCAACCAAACTAAAATCGCCAGCGTTCCTACAACTGGCCCACACTGTAACAGAAACAATATAAGAAAATAAAAAAAAAAAACACGCTTTTTAAACTTATATTATTTTTTCTTAGCCTTGATTGTCCCACTCCTTTTTTCCATTTTTTATAGGTCTCCTCCCATTCCCTCCACTTTTGTCGGTGTTGCGCATCTTCTCGCTAATGAAGACGCTGTACCTCGTCAAAACAGGCAACTTTGAACAGTTTTTTAGCCAAATGTATACATTTTGGAGCAACAAAAAAAATATATGTTACTCTTGACCATATTTATGAGGGAACCTTCGGGCCCAAAACACGTTTTTGGAAAAAAATCCCGATAAAAAAAAATCGAGAAGTTCTGATTTTCAAGCAAGTGTAACTGTATTACTGCTCAACTAATCTTGACTAAATTAATAACAGTGATGTAATATAAAATAATAAAGGGAACTGTCGGTTTTCTTTTTCGTTTTATTTACTATATTTGTAAGGATTCGTGTTTTTAATGATAATTATTCGAACAAGTCGAACGAAACATCACGCCATTCGCGGCGTCTTGTCGCATCTCTTTTATTTCTACGCAGAGTGACAGTGACTGCTGAGGCGCGCTGCTAGATGGACGTATGTCACTTTTTTCCGCTCGCCGCTCAAATTTGTTCAATTAAATTTCGATCTGTTTGTTGTTGAAAGCTGTTTATTATATTTTATTTTATGATTAGTTTTTCGTTCGTGTAAATTTTTGTTCGATTTTAGTTTAGTTTTCGAAAAACAGGAAAGTTATATTTTTGTTATATCCCAAGCTTTTAGGGGTGACAAGTGACAAGATTTTGAATTTTCGAATCGACCAGACTCGTAAAAGTTTATATTGCTTCATCAACTAGAAAAGAGGTTATGACCTTCAAACGGCTGAGCAGATTTTCTCAAAACAGAATACTCTCGATTAAAACACCTTTAAAATAAAATCAATTTTATCAAAATCGGTTCAGTCGTTTAGGAGCTACGATGCCACAGACAGACAAACAGATACACACGTCTAACTTATAACACTCCTCTTTTTTGGTCGGGCGTTAAAAAGTAGTTAGTCATCATTATCATGACCAGTTATTGCCTTGCAAAGTCCGTTGAGCCGTAAGCGGTCCTGACTATGATTTGTAGATCTTTGGCAGTTGTGACAGGTAGTCAGTGGACTGAAAGTCTGACAACCAGTTTTGCCAAGGGGTATCGTATTCCCCAGAACATAGTAACTGGGATTTAGAGGTCCGATAGGCAGCAGTTTAATACCAGTATTTTACTACGTTGGGTTGGAAAAGGCTAGGTAAATGATAATGATCAGCATGACCCAAAAGAGTGATGAATATAAATATTCATGGATGGAGTTCAATTTTGACTGAG
The DNA here is from genome assembly GCA_949152445.1 of Cerastis rubricosa. Classification (NCBI taxonomy): domain Eukaryota; kingdom Metazoa; phylum Arthropoda; class Insecta; order Lepidoptera; family Noctuidae; genus Cerastis; species Cerastis rubricosa. The sequence goes on from OX424546.1 coordinate 846,899, forward strand.
TTGAAGTAATTGATAGGAAATATGTGCGGCTGTCAAGGGAAAGTGAAAAATGAAAGCGTTATTATGTCTTCAACTAATATTATAAAGAGGAAAGATTTGATTGTTTGTTTGTTTGCATTGAATAGACTCCGAAAACACTAGTCCGATTTGAAAAAATATTTCAGTGTTAGATAGCCCATTTATCAAACTCAAACTCAAACTCAAAGCATTTATTTCAATTAGACCATTACAGGCACTTTTGAAAGTCAAAGAACAAAAAAAAAAAAGAACGCTAAGCTACAGTCCCAGGAAGGAAGGCTATAGGTTATATGTAATAACGCTCCGACCAATAGGAGTGGAGCAGCAATGAAAAATGTTGCGAAGACGGGGAAAATGTGACGCAAATGAAGTTGCGCCGGACAGCTAGTTATCAAGAAGAAGAACAGGATTACGATACTCCATAAACAAATACTCACCATGTTATTGTTCCTGACACCCACCTTCACCGTTTCAATGGTCATTTCAATCGTCACTTCAATGTTAATTAAAGAATGCAAAAACACTTCTACAATATAATATAGAATCTGAAAAGTGATATCAGAACATCAAGTTAGGAGTTTGTAAGTTTGGAGGAAGAGACAATCTTTGCAATTACTGATCAGATTTCAAAAACTCGTTCACTAATGGAAAGCTGATTTATGCCCGAGTGTCACAAGCCATACCATTACGGCTTGTGACACAAGGAGATAATATCAGCTGGTGTAAAAGTATCCATAACGAAGCGGAAAGGCACTTTTTTCCCCGTCAATGCTATATTTTTTATTCTAGACCATACTAAAGTCTCTAATTACGCAGATATTGGAGGTCCCAGTTCATTTTTTTTAATTTGAAGTATTTTTTTTAATCTATTCATAAACTTGTAACTTTACTTTAAATACCTCCGTGACCCATTTGCCCCAATGCAATCATCAGCGCAATATTTTGAGTGGGTTATGTTGAGTTTTACTGTTAAACGTGATTTTTCAGCCCCAAAAAAAGCCAGCTTCCCAGCAATATTTTTTGCATAGATTTACTTAGTTTGATGATTGATTGACGGCTTCGTGAAGGGTCTGCTTACACCTTGTATAGGTATCTTCAATGGATCGGTAGTTACTTACATATGACTGAAAGCAAGCTTTATGCATCTCATAACACTCCAACATATCTACATAGGCTTGAAACATTCCCTTGCTGAAATCTTCACCACGCTTCCCTTCTATTTTCAAAGAATTTATAGCTAGATCATTCCATAGTTCAAGTTTATGTTCTAACAATTTCATTAGAGTCCATGGAGCAAAAATTCACAGTCGAGGCACTCTTGTTTGTTTTCGATTATTACACCTAGCGACTAATGTCATTATGAGCAGACAGCAAAAATTGATGAGTAGGTCAGCACAGTAGTCTGTTGTTGTTGTGTCATCGACAGGCGTATCAACGCGGAAGTCTGACCTAGAGTATGACGCTTTACGCGCCTCCATAGTCGATCGAGTTGATATACCTGTATTCTGCTATTTTCCTAGCAGGGCACTCAGTGTCTCCCGTTTTGTGGTTATTGGGCTTTTTAAAGCGCGAGCAAGTTGCACATGTAGGTGAGAGCGCTTTTTTCTCGCACTCGGACGGCTCCAGAGAAAGGAACCTCTTAGCAATACGAGCCGTGTCCAGGAGTACCGCTTTCTGAATTAAGGCCTTGATCCAGCTGCCTAACGAGAGCCTCATCAGATGTTGGTCGAGGCTCTTGGCAATTAGGCCATTGGCTGATACGACTATCGGCACAATGATCGCTGAGTCAACAGGCCACATGTCGACGACCTTGCGAGCCAAGTCAATTTACTTGATTTGTTTATCTTTCTCGGCCTTCACGAGGTTCTCATCATGTGGAACCGTTATGTCAACAATCATTGCGCGCCGCTCTGATCGATCTACCACCACTATATCAGGCTTATTGGCTACAATAGTCCTGTCAGTGATGATGGATTGATCCCAATACAGTGTGATATTGCCATTTTCGAGAACTGGGTCGGGCACATACCTATAGTACGGCACTTCCGATTCCACAAGGCTGTATTTCAGAGCAAGCTGCTGATGGATAATTCTGGCTACAAGGTTGTGTCTATGCAAGTATTCTCCGTTAGCTAGACGTAAACACCCAGAGATAATGTGCCGGATCGGTTCGCCCGGACGATGGCAACATTGTATTATTATTATTAACGTTGTATAGCAGACAGTTTTGGCCAAACCTATGAAGCAATGAACTAGGAAATTCCATCTGTCATGAATAAGTTGACAAAAATACGATAGTGCCATCTGTGATGCAAATGAAAAACTAAAATCAAAATCCCGAGGAAAAATCCGACAAACAGTGTAGTCCATCAGACACAAAACCGTATGGTCGGAGAGTCTTCTCTTTTCTATGGAGTATTCAGGTACTTTACACCCTTTTCCTCACACTTCTAACGCAAGTAGAGTGCTGCGTGTTGATAAATCCATGTTTTCCAAGTTAGCCTGTTATGTCCCACTGCTGAGCAAATGCCTCACCCAAACATTTCTTACTTAAGTTTGGTCCCATACAATTCTAACTCCTATTAGACTGGTGGATAACAGCCGTGTATGGTTAGACATGTCTGTATCCACCACAAGAAACAATCTTTTTTTTTAATTGACAAAATTGTATTAATATTGCTGTGTAACTAATATGGGTCAATAACCTAAATAAATTAATTTTATTTTATTTATTTATTAATGCAATCATAGGTATTAAATGCCCTATATTTCAAAAAATCTACCGCAGTTGAGGGCGGCTCCCCATGACTACGACCACTCAGGCAAGAGTGAACGACCATGATAACGAAGAAGATTTCACAAAATGGCAAACTGCAGTAACACAACAGTATAGTTAGCTAGCAGGTACAAGAGACTGAGCTGCAGCGCCGCGCCCACGTGGAACAAACCACACACGCGCAACTTGCTGAATGATGCGCGCTGTAACCGCAGCACGTTTTTGTAGAGTTTTCTCTCGTGATCTGCAAGTAATGAGTAGATGGAGAGAGAGTACTAAGTAAGTGGTGTGCTGTGCGCTGCGTGCACTGTGAGCGCCGGGGTCTACTCTTTAAGCACGAAATCCATAGTTTCCGAAGCTACGGTCGTTTCCTACTCCGTATCACTTACGGACATTAGATTCGTTAAGGGCCCGATATAAAATGAATGACAACACAATTGGACAGTTATCCTTACTCCTGATGAGTTTTTAAAACTCATAAATCCAGGAATATTATGGAGTAGGGTTAAATTCGAAGTATAAAGCTAGTCACGGACTAACCCGTATTTTTGTTGACGGACCTAGAGAATAGACCCTCTGGTGAGCGGTATGCTGTGAGTGGCTTGCGTGGGTAGTGTGTTGTGTCCGGCGGTGAGCTTCGGGCACAGCTTCAGTACAGATACACGACAGACGTTAGCTACTCGTGTTTAGCGTAAAAATTATTACCTGAGCAATTTGTCATCAAGATTAGTGCACAAGAATCTTTTACTTTTTCCACAGCTACGTAAAATGTCTCACACCCCTGCATAAACATTGCTTGCCACGTCAAGTTCTTGCTCAACCAAACTAAAATCGCCAGCATTCCTACAACTGGCCCACACTGTAACAGAAACAATATAAGAAAATAAAAAAAAAACACGCTTTTTAAACTTATATTATTTTTTCTTAGCCTTGATTGTCCCACTCCTTTTTTCCATTTTTTTATAGGTCTCCTCCCATTCCCTCCACTTTTGTCGGTGTTGCGCATCTTCTCGCTAATTAACGAAAAACAGGAAAGTTATATTTTTGTTATATCCCAAGCTTTTAGGGGATGGGGGGTGTGCGCCCCCCGCCCTTGGCAATGGCCATGGTGACAAGTGACAAGATTTTGAATTTTCGAATCGACCAGACTCGTAAAAGTTTATATTGCTTCATCAAGCTCAACAAACTCAAGCAAACTCAAGCTTTCCATAATTTTTATTTGTTATTGTGAAATGAATGATGTAATTGATGATACTAACATTTGTACGCCTAATGGCAAAGCATAGAGAACTAACCAAAATGTAACATCTCACACACCTGTGTATCTGTAACCTATGTTTACAAATAAACATTCTGATTCTGATTCTGATTCTGATCAACTAGAAAAGAGGTTATGACCTTCAAACGGCTGAGCAGATTTTCTCAAAACAGAATACTCTCGATTAAAACACCTTTAAAATAAAATCAATTTTATCAAAATCGGTTCAGTCGTTTAGGAGCTACGATGCCACAGACAGACAAACAGATACACACGTCTAACTTATAACACTCCTCTTTTTTGGTCGGGCGTTAAGAAGTAGTTAGTCATCATTATCATGACCAGTTATTGCCTTGCAAAGTCCGTTGAGCCGTAAGGTCCTGACTACGATTTGTAGATCTTTGGCAGTCGTGACAGGTAGTCAGTGGACTGAAAGTCTGACAACCAGTTTTGCCAAGGGGTATCGTATTCCCCAGAACATCATCATCATCATCATTTCAGCCCAAAAAACGTTGTAGCGTAAATAAAAAATAAAAGTCGTCACTGCTACATGTTAATACGTATAATTTTGCGGATATAAAAAAAAACCTAATACATTTTTTTTATATAAAAATTTAAAAGGATCAAAGAAAGAATTAAATAATTGGCGACATATAATATGATTTTAAGTAAAGCAGCGAAATGGGTTGTTCAGAATCGTATAAAATCTGTGATTTTGAAAATTAAAACCAGAAGGTGAGAAGGGGTTGCAACACCTATTCAGCCCTAGGCGCGATCAAATTGTAACCGAGCTTAATTACTACACCGGAAAAAATACATTGCGCGACCTTTTGACACGAAGGGCTTAAATATATTAAATGATGGTACAAAAAACTATACTATTGCTAAAGATTATAAAAAAAGAAGGATTAGAACAAAATTTGTTGTTGGAATTTGACACCGTGAAATAATTTCTCCCTGAAGGTCTGGATCTTCGCTCGATGGCTATTGCTCCGGGTCTTAGGTGGCAACGGCTAGTACGCGTATCCCGACCCCTGGTCGGTAAATTGACGCGGCGCCGAAAGTATACGGGTCACTAGTTCTCAGCTAGGTCAAAAGTCCTAGAACCGATTCTGAGCGAATCTATGGTGAGAAAAATACAGAAAAATTAACACCATGCTCCAAAAGAATCTTTCAAGCAGTAAAGATTTAAAATGTTTCAAATACATACCGGTTCTTGGTAAAATCACTTATAACAACCGACTATTCAGTACGGCGCTACAAAATACAAATTATGTTATCTTCCTTAGGTAGAAGACTTATTACAAATAATTTAACAATTTAATTACGAAACGGAATAACATGTAGGATATTTCCAAAGATTCGTCGCCCATCTGAGAAAAAATTTCCTACGTGACATCCCATGGAATCGACATATTTTTAAATTTGAACCGAAGTAAGAAAAAGTAAATTGATTAGAAATGAGGTCGACTTACACGAACAGAATAGTTTTTATTCAGCCGAAAACAGCGTGATAATGCTGCAACGTCCACTGCTGGACATAGGCCTCCCCCAAGTTTCGCCACATTTACATTTTGGGGGGTTTTGCCATAATCGCCACGCTTGGCAGGCGGGTTGGCGATCGCAGTACGGTTGTTACCTAAGCACAGAGAACGCTGCTGCCCATTCTCTGGCAAATCTCTTAGTCGCCTCTTACGACACCCACGGGAAGATATGGGATGGTGCTATTCTTTACGTCCGACACCATACAGAGCCCCCAGAACATAGTAACTGGGATTTAGAGGTCCGATAGGCAGTTGCTTCATGTAAAATACTGAATTTTGTTTAATACCAGTATTTTACTACGTTGGGTTGGAAAAGGCTAGGTAGATGATAATGATCAGCATGACCCAAAACAGTGATGAATATAAATATTAAAGGATGGAGTTCAATTTTAACTGAGTTGAAGTAATTGATAGGAAATATGTGCGGCTGTCAAGGGAAAATGAAAAATGAAAGCGTTATTATGTCTTCAACTAATATTATAAAGAGGAAAGATTTGATTGTTTGTTTGTTTGCATTGAATAGGCTCCGAAAACACTGGTCCGATTCGAAAAAATATTTCATTGTTAGATAGCCCATTTATCAAGGAAGGCTATAGGCTATATGTAATAACGCTACGACCAAAAGGAGTGGAGCAGCAATGAAAAATGTTGCGAAGATGGTGAAAATATGACGCAAACGAAGTTCCGCCGGACAGCTAGTTATCAAGAAGAAGAACAGGATTACGATACTGCATAAACAAATACTCACCATGTTATTGTACTTGAAACCCACCTTCACCGTTTCAATGGTCATTTCAATCGTCACTTCAATGTTAATTAAAGAATGCAAGAACACTTCTACAATATAATATAGAATCTGAAAAGTGATATCAGAAGATCAAGTTAGGAGTTTGTAAGTTTGGAGGAAGAGACAATCTTTGCAATTACTGATCAGATTTCAAAAACTCGTTCACTAATGGAAAGCTGATTTATGCCCGAGTGTCACAAGCCATACCATTATGGCTTGTGTAACTCGGGGATAATATCAGCTGGTGTAAAAGTATCCATAACGAAGCGGAAAGGCACTTTTTTCCCCGTCAATGCTATATTTTTTATTCTAGACGATACTAAAGTCTCTAGTTACGCAGATATTGGAGGTCGCAGTTCATTTTTTTTATTTGAAGTATTTCTTTAATCTATTTATAAACTTGTAACTTTACTTTAAATACCTTCATGACCCATTTGCCCCAATGCAATCATCAGCGCAATATTTTGAGTGGGTTATGTTGAGTTTTACTGTTAAACGTGATTTTTCAGCCCCAATAAAAGCCAGCTTCCCAGCAATATTTTTTGCATAGATTTACTTAGTTTGATGATTGATTGACGGCTTCGTGAAGGGTCTGCTTACACCTTGTATAGGTATCTTCAATGGATCGGTAGTTACTTACATATGACTGAAAGCAAGCTTTATGCATCTCATAACACTCCAATATATCTACATAGGCTTGAAACATTCTCTTGCTGAAATCTTCACCACGCTTCTCTTCTATTTCCAAAGAATTCATAGCTAGATCATTCCATAGTTCAAGTTTATGTTTTAACAATTTCATTACTCGATTGGCGTAAAGAACATTGAGATCGAAAACGAGCAGGAGGTATTGGATAAAAAAAAAACACCAAGTTAATGGAAGCTGCAAGTTAACAAAAGTCAAACAAAGGAAATATGGACCAAGAGCCAGTACAACCACAATCCAGTTCCAAATGATGAATTGGTTAAATCTGCTTTCATTGTTCAAGAGTCTGTGCACTCTTTGGAACACTAATACAAACTTTACATTATTGTTGGATTGAATGACGCCGATGGCAAAATTCATAGCAAATCCGAAGGAGTAGTAGACACAATCAATAAAAGGAGTGACACTCACGAATTTCGTGAACCCAAAATGTTCTCTGTAAAGGAACAGCAAATAGGTACGGAATATGTATAAAGAAATGAATATTATAACACCCATCATTGAAAATAAGTTGACGATGAGACTGTTTGTGGTTATGTAATTGTTTTGGATGCGATACTTCGGAGTAAAAAAGATGAATTGAAATAGATTTAAAGGCCTCAGCACTAATTGTATATCCTTGTCCACCACATTGTTACAAGAACTGCACAGGGGAATATTTCTTTCGGTATTTCGGAATGTTTTCATTTTAAATAGACCAATAACAGTAGCTTAGCAGTACTTGACGATTGATACAATGTTCACTATTAAATGTATTGACATCGTACATCAAATTAATTGTGACATTAACATCCGTATCTACAAACGAGTAGTTACTTGTTGCTAAGTAATAACTTAAACAAACACTTAAGAAAAGTTTTCTTTAGTAAAATATTATATTTTATCGTGAAGTAATTATCATTGCTTACTTGAGGAAAGTAACGAGTAATACTTATTACCAGTGATCGGAAAAAGGTGAGCTAATGTACCTATAATTCAAAGACCAGGGACAAAAAAAGTGGATAAATGAATAAATAAGCCTTTTATTATTTCTCATTTACATGCAGTTTTACAATTATACATAATTTATAAAAAAGGAACATTTAAGCAAAATTTTAATTAATTTTTTTTTCAACCTATTTTCAGGAAAAAACGCGACCTCATAACCGGTATAACACCAGAACAAACGCAGGTCGTCCGAACTAAGACAAAGTGTTCAAGCAGCTACAAGAACAGAACAAAGGCAAGGTGACCGTCTTCTACTGCGGACCACCACAGCTCGCCAAGATCCTGAGGGTCAAATGCGACCAGTTCGGTTTCGGATTTAGGAAGGAGGTCTTTTAGTTGATGAAAAAACTTGTTGAAGAATGCTGAATTTTCAACTTTCGGTGCTGAGCCGAAGTTTGGAAATCCAACTACACGCTCAATGATTTTACGACATTATTAATATTTCCAACCGTCGTACATTGTCATTCAGTTGAAAGACTTTCGCTGCTAAACATAGGGTCCCCAAACACCACTGTCGTTTCATCCAATGGGTTCCTGTGGTTTTTAATCTTTTGGGGAGCTAACTGATTCTGAACCTTCTGGTTAGCGGTCACTTCCCGACTTTTCAACTCCAGCGGCCGAATCGTGGGAAAACTGGTGGGGTTACAGAGCTGGAAAACTAGAATTACCCGACCCATCGCCTTATTTGTTTATCGGGACTCTTAGTGCTAGTTATATTAAGAAACAAAATAAAAAAAGCTTCTTTTATCCTTGCTTGGATCACTGCCATGACAAATATTACTAAAGTAGAACAGAACTAAGGTACCGGTGACCGATTTTGATTTTAATTTTGATTATTTTATAAGTTTTTTTTAACTATACTTAATAATGTAATTATTCAATGTAATAATGTGATTTTAGAACTTCATGGTGCACTACCGTAAAACTATGTAGATATTTTAAATGATATTATTGGATAGTGATTAATTTATTTTACCAGGCCATAAAAGATTACGTTTTTTATCTAACTGGCAAATGGTTTTAATTGTTTTATATTATTTTCGTATTTTAAGTTTCATGCACTTCACACATTTCATCTAACATATCCGTTGGACAGAGTACTTAACATTACTCCGAAACTACTGTCAAAATAATTTTCTTAAAAAAGAACCAACAGCGAAAAATATTACTATCATTAAAAAAATCTGGGTCTTTTTTTATAAAATAATTTTGTTAGCTCAACTTGGCGGGGCTACACTACCATTCCCCCAAATAACAATAATTATTAAGGACAATAAGTTTTTATAAGTTACCTACTTGAGTGATGTTAGCTGTATATAAATAAAATAGAAGACAATTATTATAATTTAAGTTTTATTAAGAATAAACTACAATAAAAACGGTTAGTTACCACATTCTTAGTCATCGCATTGAAAATATTTCGACATTTTTGTACCTAATTAAAATAAAATTTATGAGAAATCTTCCTTTTTTAAAAAAAAAAAAACAATACAAGTCATACGTCTTGGTACCATACCTACTGATATATTATTTTTATTTGCAATTGCCTACCTGTTGCATAACATTCACAAAAACTAAGTCTCTTATACTGCTTGAACGTCCATACATACATATTTAGTATAAGGACGTTCAAGCGTTTACATTGCATTATCATTTCGTTTATTCATTTTTATATCTTATTTTTTACATTTTTAAATAATCCTATATAAAACAATAAAAAAAAAACATTTAAAAATATAAAAAATAGTAACCCACCGGTATCGGGAATAGGGTCCAAGCTACCGGCGGTCAGGGCTCCAGAGAAAGGAACCTCCTAACAATACGAGCCGTGTCCAGGAGTACCGCTTTCTGAATTAAGGCCTTGATCCAGCTGCCTAACGAGAGCCTCATCAGATGTTGGTCGAGGCTCTTGGCAATTAGGCCATTGGCTGATACGACTATCGGCACAATGATCGCTGAGTCAACAGGCCACACGAGGTTCTCATCATGTGGAACCGTTATGTCAACAATCATTGCGCGCTGCTCTTATCGATCCACCACCACTATATCAGGCTGATTGGCTACAATAGTCCTGTCAGTGATGATGGATGGATCCCAATACAGTGTGATATTGCCATTTTCGAGAACTGGGTCGGGCACATACCTATAGTACGGCACTTCCGATTCCACAAGGCTGTATTTCAGAGCAAGTTGCTGATGGATAATCCTGGCTACAAGGTTGTGTCTATGCAAGTATTCTCCGTTAGCTAGACGAGAACACCCGGAGATAATGTGACGGATCGATTCGCCCGGACGGTGGCAACATTGCATTATTATTATTAACGTTGTATAGCAGACAGTTTTGGCCAAACCTATGAAGCAATGAACTAGGAAATTCCATCTGTCATGAATAAGTTGACAAAAAATACGATAGTGCCATCTGTGATGCAAATGAAAAACTAAAATCAAAATCCCGAGGAAAAATCCCACAAACAGTAGTCCATCAGACACAAAACCGTATGGTCGGAGAGTCTTCTCTTTTCTATGGAGTATTCAGGTACTTTACACCCTTTTCCTCACACTTCTAACGCAAGTAGAGTGCTGCGTGTTGATAAATCCATGTTTTCCAAGTTAGCCTGTTATGTCCCAATGCTGAGCAAATGCCTCACCCAAACATTTCTTACTTAAGTTTGGTCCCATACAATTCTAACTCCTATTAGACTAGTGGATAACAGCCGTGTATGGTTAGACATGTCTGTATCCACCACAAGAAACAATCTTTTTTTTTAAATTGACAAAATTGTATTAACCTCTTTATCCTTTCGCGCGTAACAGTAAAACCCCGCGTGAAACCCTTCGGGGGCCCCTTGATTACGCCATCGCGTGAGTCATCCGATATCGTAAAGATAAACACTTATAACTCGAGTTATAAGTGCTCTAATCTTAAACGGTAAACAGTGTCGGGTTCGTGATGAACGGGGCCATTTATTAATAATAAACAACTCTTTTAGAACTACTTGAGAATTTATTTATTTAGAATTATACATATCCCATAGATATGAGAGAGGTCGCAGCAAATACGTCTGTTTTCGTTGCTTATTTTTGTTTGGTAAAACTACTCATTCAATTTACACGAAAATTTATATCTAACATCACAAATATACAAGTAATCTAATGACAGTGTTTTTTAGGAGTCCTACATACATTATTCTTATAAGATCCTAACTCAAACTTCTTGTTAGAATCGGCCATTTTAGAATTCCGCTGTTCAAAGCATGAAAATACTTGAAATATCAATAAATATGAATAGATATGCCTCGAATACATGAAATAATGAATTATCACTATTTTTTCTTTGCTACTTTTGTTTCCAAGACCATTTTACATGGTTAAAGAGTCAAATATTTTTTTTTAATTTCGAATAACAAACTTCACAACAAAGGATTTTTTGTTGGCTCAAATCATAATTTTTTTGTTATTTTTTCAAGCAAGTAACTATCTAAAAAGTTGCATTATACACTTATAACATACTATACATTTACTTACCAAAGTTTTACAACGTATATCTCACAAAAACAACACTTTTCCGAACATAATAACACGGGTTGCCATTGACGTTTGACATTCGACATAGACGAGTTTCTATATTTTTTTTAATAATGTTGTGCCGTTTAGTATTACTGACGATTGGTTTTGTTTGAATCGACTACTAGTTGACCATAGAGGTAAATTTTGACAGAACGATTTAAAACGCGTGGGACGTAAAGGTATTGCTGTGTAACTGTGTAAATGTACTAATTTTTTGTGCACAGTTGTGGGCGGCTCCCCATGACTACGACCACTCTGGCAAGAGTGAACGACCATGATAACGAAGATGATTTCACAAAATGGCGAACTGCAGTAATACAACAGTATAGTTAGCTAGCAGGCACAAGAGACTGAGCTGCAGCGCCGCGCCCACGTTGAACAAACCACACACGCGCAACTTGCTGAATGATGCGCGCTGTAACCGCAGCACGTTCTTGTAGAGTTTTCTCTCGTGATCTGCAAGTAATGAGTAGAGAGAGAGAGAGTACTAAGTAAGTGGTGTGCTGTGCGCTGCGTGCACTGTGAGCGCCGGGGTCTACTCTCTAAGCACGAAATCCATAGTTTCCGAAGCTACGGTCGTTTCCTACTCCGTATCACTTACGGACATTAGATTCGTTAAGGGCCCGATCTAAAATGAATGACAACACAATTGGACAGTTATCCTTACTCCTGATGAGTTTTTAAAACTCATAAATCCGAGAATATTATGGAGTAGGGTTAAATTCGAAGTATAAAGCTAGTCACGGACTGACCCGTATTTTTGTTGACGGACCTAGAGAATAGATCCTCTGGTGAGCGGTATGCTGTGAGCGGCTTGCGTGGGTAGTGTGTTGTGTCCGGCGGTGAGCTTCGGGCACAGCTTCAGTACAGATACACGACAGACGTTAGCTACTCGTGTTTAGCGTAAACATTATTACCTGAGCAATTTGTCATCAAGATTAGTGCACAAGAATCTCGTACTTTTTCCACAGCTACGTAAAATATCTCACACCCCTGCATAAACATTGCTTGCCACGTCAAGTTCTTGATCAACCAAACTAAAATCGCCAGCATTCCTACAACTGGCCCACACTGTAACAGAAACAATATAAGAAAATAAAAAAAAAAACGCTTTTCAAACTTAAATTATTTTTTCTTAGCCTTGATTGTCCCACTCCTTTTTCCATTTTTTTATAGGTATCCTCCCATTCCCTCCACTTTTGTCGGTGTTGCGCATCTTCTCGCTAATTAACGAAAAACAGGAAAGTTATATTTTTTTTATATCCCAAGCTTTTAGGGGATGGGGGGTGTGCGCCCCCCGCCCTTGGCGATGGCCATGGTGACAAGTGACAAAATTTTGAATTTTCGAATCGACCAGACTCGTAAAAGTTTATATTGCTTCATCAACTAGAAAAGAGGTATGTATGACCTTCAAACGGCTGAGCAGATTTTCTCAAAACAGAATACTCTCGATTAAAACACCTTTAAAATAAAATCAATTTTATCAAAATCGGTTCAGTCGTTTAGGAGCTACGATGCCACAGACAGACCAACAGATACACACGTCTAACTTATAACACTCCTCTTTTTTGGTCGGGCGTTAAAAAGTAGTTCATAGTCATCATTATCATGACCAGTTATTGCCTTGCAAAGTCCGTTTAGCCGTAAGGTCCTGAATACGATTTGTAGATCTTTGGCAGTCGTGACAGGTAGTCAGTGGACTGAAAGTCTGACAACCAGTTTTGCCAAGGGGTATCGTATTCCCCAGAACATAGTAACTGGGATTTAGAGGTCCGATAGGCAGTTGATTCATGTAAAATACTGAATTTTGTTTAATACCAGTATTTTACTTCGTTGGGTTGGAAAAGGCTAGGTAGATGATAATGATCAGCAGACCCAAAAGAGTGATGAATATAAATATTAATGGATGGAGTTCAATTTTGACTGAGTTGAAGTAATTGATAGGAAATATGTGCGGCTGTCAAGGGAAAAATGAAAAATGAAAGCGTTATTATGTCAACTAATATTATAAAGAGGAAAGATTTGATTGTTTGTTTGTTTGCATTGAATAGGCTCCGAAAACACTGGTCCGATTGGTAAAAATATTTCATTGTTAGATAGCCCATTTATCAAGGAAGGCTATAGGCTATATGTAATAACGCTACGACCAATAGGAGTGGAGCAGCAATGAAAATGTTGCGAAGATGGTGAAAATGTGACGCAAACGAAGTTCCGCCGGACAGCTAGTTATCAAGAAGAATAACAAGATTACGATACTGCATAAACAAATACTCACCATGTTATTGTACTTGAAACCCACCTTCACCGTTTCAATGGTCATTTCAATCGTCACTTCAATGTTAATTAAAGAATGCAAGAACACTTCTACAATATAATATAGAATCTGAAAAGTGATATCAGAAGATCAAGTTAGGAGTTTGTAAGTTTGGAGGAAGAGACAATCTTTGCAATTACTGATCAGATTTCAAAAACTCGTTCACTAATGGAAAGCTGATTTATGCCCGAGTGTCACAAGCCTGTTGTCTAACTCGGGGATAATATCAGCTGGTGTAAAAGTATCCATAACGAAGCGGAAAGGAACTTTTTTCCCCGTCAATGCTATATTTTTTATTCTAGACGATACTAAAGTCTCTAGTTACGCAGATACTGGAGGTCGCAGTTCATTTTTTTTATTTGAAGTATTTTTTTAAATCTATTTATAAACTTGTAACTTTACTTTAAATACCTTCATGACCCATTTGCCCCAATGCAACCATCAGCGCAATGTTTTGAGTGGGTTATGTTGAGTTTTACCGTAATACATGATTTTTCACCACAAAAAAAAGTCGTTTCCCAGCAATATTTTTTGCATAGATTTACTTACTTTGATGCTTGATTGACGGCTTCGTGAAGGGTGTGTTTACACCTTGTATAGATATCTACAATGGATCGGTAGTTACTTACATATGACTGAAAGCAAGCTTTATGCATCTCATAACACTCCATTATATCTGCATAGGCTTGAAACATTCTCTTGCTGAAATCTTCACCACGCTTCACTTCTATTTCCAAAGAATTTATAGCGAGATCATTCCATAGTTCAAGTTTATGTTCTAACAATTTCATTACTCGATTGGCGTAAAGAACATTGCTATCGAAAACGAGCAGGAGGTATTGGATAAAAAAAAAACACCAAGTTAATGGAAGCTGCAAGTTAACAAAAGTCAAACAAAGGAAATATGGACCAAGAGCCAGTACAACCACAATCCAGTTCCAAATGATGAATTGGTTAAATCTGGTTTCATTGTTCAAGAGTCTGTGCACTCTTTGGAACACTAAAACAAACTTTACGTTATTGTTGGATTGAATGACGCCGATGGCAAAATTCATAGCAAATCCGAAGGAGTAGTAGACACAATCAATAAAAGGAGTGACACTCACGAATTTCGTGAACCCAAAATGTTCTTTGTAAAGGAACAGCAAATAGGTACGGAATATGTATAAAGAAATGAATATTATAACACCGATCATTGAAAATAAGTTGGCGATGAGACTGTTTGGGGTAATGTAATTGTTTTTGATGCGATATTTCGGAGTAAAAGAGATTAATTGAATCAGATTTAAAGGCCTCAGCACTAATTGTATATCTTTGTCCACCATATTGTTACAAGCACTGTACACGGCATTATTTTGTTCGATATTTCGGAATGTTTCCATTTCAATAACAGTAGCTTAGCAGTTAAAGATAGATACAATGTCCTCTATTAGGTGTATTGACGTCATACATCAAATTCATTCTGACATTAACACTCTTATCTATAAACGAATAGTAACGCATTGCTAAGTAATGACTTAACCAAGCAATTACTTAGGAAAACTTTTCTTATATTTTATCGTGAAGTAATTATCATTGAATGATCTAGCTATGAATTCTTTGGAAATAGAAGGGAAGCGTGGTGAAGATTTCAGCAAGAGAATGTTGCAAGCCTATTTATATATATTGGAGTGATATGAGATGCATACAGCTTGCTTTCAGTCATATGTAAGTAACTACCGATCCATTGTAGATACCTATACAAGGTGTAAGCAGACCCTTCACGTCACCATCAATCAAGCATTCTGTACATCAAACTAAGTAACTCTATGCAAAAATTATAGCCGGGAAACGACTTTATTTTAAAACTCAACATAACCCACTCAAAACATTGTGCTGATGGTTGCATTGAATAGTCATAGAGTTATAAGTAAAGTTACAAGCTTAAAAAGTACATAGATTAAAAATTATACTTCTAAAAAGTTGGAACTTCGACCTTCAACATATATCAGGTAAGGTCCAGAATAAAAAATATCGCATTAACGGGGAAAACTTTTAAACCCATTATGGCTTGTGACACTCTGGGATCATCAAATGGATCAGCTTTCCAACGATCTTTTAGAATCGGATCAGTAATCACAAAGATTGTCCCTTCCTCCTAATCCTAAATCTAAATTACTTCTTCCAATGTCACTTTCAGATTCTATATTATATTGTAGAAGTGTTTTTGAATTCTTTGATGAACATTGAAGTGACCATTGAAACGTTGAAGGTGGTCGTGAGGAACAGTAACATGGTGAGTATTCGTTTATGTAGTATCGTAATTCTGTTCTTCTTCTTGATAAATACATAATAACGCTTTCTTTTTTCATTTTCCCTCGACAGCCGCACATATTTCCTATCAATTACTACACTTCAGACAAAATTGAAAATCAAATCAAAATATTTTTAATTCACATAGACCTACATGGGCACTTATGAAACGTCGATCAAAAGGTGGTCGGTTCGGGTTGGAAGTCATTTAGTTTTACAATATTTCTATGTGAACTCCATCCATTAATATTTATATTCATTACTCTTTTAGTAACTGGTCATGATGATCATTATCATCGTCTACCAAGCATTTTCCACCCTTTTTTTTTTTAGGATGGGATATCATCAAATGACTTCTTCCGCTCTGGGCGGAGCGGAAGGGAGTGTCAGACTTGACTGACTAAAACCCATCCATGTTCCTTCTTAGCCCTTTGCGTTCTAGGGCCACGGTATCTCTTTCGAACAACCCGCAGCCCTGGCAGGCATCGGCCCTCTCGGACCCCTTCCGATTTGCTGACATCTCCTTGAGGCGCGCGTGGAACACAAACGCGCCGTCGGCACGGCCTGTCGTCATTAGACGGACGGACGGTGAGCTAGCCCATTACTCACCGTCCACAGGCCCGCGCCTACGTTGGCCGGGGGCCACTGGTTGCCCCCCGACGCCCGGGGCGTCTCCCGCGGCGGCTAGGACGTGAGGTTCTCTCCCTAGCATTTTCCACCCTAACGTAGCAAAATACTAGTATTTAACTAATACCAGTATTTTACATGAAGCAACTGCTTATCGGACCTCTAAATCCTAGTTAGTACCAACTGGGGAATACAATATCCCTTAGCAAAACTGGTTGTCAGACTTTAAGACTGCCTGTCACGACTGCCAAAGATCTACAAATCATAGTCAGGACCGCTTACGGCTTAACAAAGCAAGGCACGAACTGGTCATTATGATGATGAATATCTACTATTCAATATTGATTCTGTTACAGCCAGCTGTAGGATTGCTGTCGATGTTAGTTTGGTTGAGCAAGAACTTGACGTGGCAAGTAATGTTTATGCAGGGGTGTGAGACATTTTAAGTAACTGTGGAAAACGTTCGAGATTCTTGTGCAAGAATCTTGATGAAAAATTGCTCAGGTAATATCTTTTAACGCTAAACACGAGTAGCTAACCTCCATCGTGAATCCACTGAAGCTGTGGCCGAAGCTCACCGCCGGACACAACACACCACCTATGCAAGCCGCTCACAGCACCCGTATTTTTGTTGACGGAACTTCGAATGGTCCGTTCCAAGGAAAATACGGGTTAGTCCGTAACTAGTTTTAAACTTCGAATTGAACCCTACTCCTAAATATTTTTATATTTGCGAGTTTTAAAAAGTCATCGGCAGTAAGGACAACTGTCTAATTATGTTGTTATTCATTTTTAGTTCGGGCCCCTAACGAATTCTATGTCTGTAATTAATACGGAGTAGGAAACGACCGTGGCTTCGGCCAAAACTACAGATTTCGTGCTTACAGAGTAGACCCCGGCGCTCACAGAGCACGCCGCGCACAGCACACCACTCACTTATTTCTCTCTATCTACTCATTACTTGTAGATCACGAGAGAAAACTCTACAAAAACGTGCTGCGGTTACAGCACGCATCATTCAGCAAGTTGCGCGTGTGTGGTTTGTTCCACGTGGGCGCGGCGCTGCAACTCAGTCTCTTGTGCCTGCTAGCTAACTATACTGTTGTGTTACTGCAGTTCGCCCTTTTGTGAAATCTTCTCCTTTATTATAGTCTACACTCTTGCCGGAGTGGTCGTGGTCATGGGGAGTCGACCACCACTGCGGTCAATTTTGTGAAATATTGGCCATACCTAAGACTGTATTAATAAATAAATAAAATATTTTTATGTCAGGTCATTGACCCATATTAGTTATATCACAATATAAATACACTTTTATCAATACACATACAATAAAAAAATAAAAAATAAACTTGTGGTGGATACAGACATGTGTCACACGGCTTAGGATTGTATGGGATCAAACGTAAGCAAAAATGTTTGGGTGAGGCATTTGCTTAGCAGTGGAACATAATATGCTAACTTGGAAATCATGGATTTATCACCACGCAGCACTCTACTTGCGTTAGAAGTGTGAGGAAAAGGGTGTACAGTACCTGAATACTCCATACAAAAGAGAAGACACTCCGGGTATACCGCCGTTTGCCCGAATTTTATTTACCCTAATATCATTTGCCATAATAGTCAACAGCCATAATATTATACGTCGTAATATTCATTTGCCCTACTTTTATTTGCTATATTAGTCACGTGCTCGAAGCTTTGTTTCCCATAAAGTCACTTAAAATCATAATCATTGTAAGCCCTAATTATCACATGCCCTAATTATCATATGCTATAACATCATTTGCCATCGACATTGGGTATGTAACGGTTGTTATATCAGGAGAAACTTGATGCAATCTGGACTTTAGGGCACTCCGACTCGGATATGTTAGGTTAGAATGGGAAGGCCATCCCCTTCGTGGTTATTTTTTATAAACGACACAGAAGTAGGAGCCCCGCGAAGCGGGGCTCCGTCGACCAAGCCCACCATCAAACCATGCATAGAATATTTTAAGGTTTGGCTAGGCGCTTAAATATCATGTGTAATGATTATTACGGCGTTTAAATATTTGTCTAATAATTATTATGGCATTTAAATGTTAAGTCTAATAATCATTATAGCGTTTAAATATTATGTTTGATAATTATTATGGTACTTAAAAATATGAAAAACAATACGTATGGCACTCGTATCTTATGGTATCTAAGTTTCGGGCAATTAACAGTATGTCATATGTCTTTTAGGGCAAACAAAACATTAGGGCAAATGAAATTCGGTTAAATGAAATTCTGGAATATGATGATTATGGTATATAATCTTCGGGTAAACAATAGACAACCGACTCTCCGACCATACTGGTATTTTGTGTCTGATGGCCTACTGTTGGTTGGGTTTTTCCTTGAGAATTTGGTGTCACAGATGGCGCTATTGTATTATTTGTCAACTTATTCATGACCGATGGAAATTCCTATTGCATGCATGTAGTGGTTCATACGTTTGGGCAAAATGTCTAAATAAAAATGTGAATAGGGAAGGTACCAAGACGTTCGTTTTGTTTTTTTTTTTAGTAAAAAAAAAAAGAAGTTTTGTCATAAATTTTGACAAAAATGTCGAAATATTTTCAATACGATGACTGACATTGTGGAAACTATCCGTAATTTTGTAGTTTTTCTTAATTACTCAAACTTAAATTATAATTATTGTCTTCTTATTTTACACCTTTTTTTATTTTATTTTTTACCTACAGCTATCATCACTCAAGTAGGTAACTTTTAAGAACTTATTGTCCTAAATAATTATTGTTACTTGGGGGAATGGTAGTGTAGCCCCGCCAAGTTGAGCTAACAAAATTATTTTATCAAAAAAGACCCAGATTTTTAGATGATATTAATATTTTTTGCTATTGGTTCTTTTAAGGGTTCCGTACCCAAAGGGTCAAACGTGACCCTATTACTGAGACTTCGCTGTCCATCCGTCCGTCCGTCCGTCCGTCCGTCCGTCCGTCCGTCTGTCACCAGGCTGTTTCTCATGAACCGTGATAGTTAGCCCGTTGAAATTTCTACAGATTTGTTTCTATAAATATATAAGGGGGCTCCCATACAAAAAAGTGATTTTTATGTCAGTTTTTTAAATATTGGTACGGAACCCTTCGTGCGCGATTCCGACTCGCACCTGCCCGGTTTTTTAACGAAATTATATTAAAAGTAGTTTTGGAATAATGTTAATGTGTGTGTGTTGTGTTTGTTGTTAATTACCTTGTCCAACCGATGTGTTAATACTTTGATCATTTGTATTGCATGAAACATAAAATACGATAATAATATAAAATAAATAAAACCATTTGCCAGTTATATAAAAAAACGTAAGTAGTCTTTTGTGCATCCGAAAACCGAACCCAACTATCACACTTAAAACGCTGTAGCTCCGTTATCTTATTAAGATATTTTTCAGTTGCCCTAGTAGTCCAGTCATTTCGTCCGAAAAAAAGGCAAATAAAAGAAAATGAATTTGCGCTTCTAATTTTTAGGGTTTCGTAGCCGAATAGCAAAAAACGGAACCCTTATAGATTCGTCATGTCTGTCTGTCCGTCCGTATGTCACAGCCACTTTTTTCCGAAACTATAAGAACTATACTGTTGAAACTTGGTAAATAGATGTATTCTGTGAACCGCATTAAGATTTTTACACAAAAATAGAAAAAAAAACAATTAATTTTGGGGTTCCCCATACATAGAACTGAAAACCAACAATTTTTTTTTCATCAAAGCCCTACGTGTGGGGTATCTATGGATAGGTCTTCAAAAATGATATTGAGGCTTCTAATATCATTTTTTTCTAAACTAAATAGTTTGCGCTAGAGCCACTTCCAAAGTGGTAAAATGTGTGTCCCCCCCCCTCTAATTTCTAAAATAAGAGGAGGAAAATTCTGAAAATATTTAAGTTTGTAGAACGTAAAAAAAACTATCAACGAAAATTGGTTTCAATAAGATATGATGTTTAGTTTTTGAGATATGGGACTTTTTGATCAAACTGCAGCAGTAACTTTGTTTTTCATTAACATACTATGAAAAACCAATTTAGTTCTGCGGTTGAGTGGAAGTTTAAAACTAATACTACTAACTAATGAATGACAGTTCAAGATATTGTTTGGGGCTATGGAACCCTGTGTGCGAGTAAGACTCGCACTTGGCCGGTTTTTTAATATGTTGTACCATACCTAGAAAAGCTTAACTTGAGATTGTCGACCAAGCTTTCCTAGGAGCTTTCGCCGCCATCTTGGAAAACGCATAAAATTTGTTTTTCGGCAATAACTCGGCTATCCGATGAGATTCGAAAATTTTTGTAAGACACTTTTTGTAGCTTTCTTTGTGCTCTACAATAACGCCTGAATCATTTTTAGCGTATCATGCATTGTTATCGAGATATCGATCGATAAAGTCAAAAATTTAGGACACAATTTTTATTTTCCTTTTTTTTTCTTTGGGTCTTAATAAATATGAAAAATTGTGGAATTGAAAAAAAAATGATTCAGGCGTTATTGTAGAGCACAAAGAAAGCTACAAAAAGTGTCCTACAAAAATTTTCGAAATCTCATCGGATAGCCGTGTTATTGCCGAGAAACAAATTTTACCCCTTTTTTCAACATGGCGGCGAAAGCTCTTAGGAAAGCTTGCTCGACAATCTCAAGTTAAGCTTTTCTAGGTATCCCCTACAACATATTAAAAAATTAGAAGCGCAAATTCATTTTCTTTTTTGAATGTACGTAATGACTGGACTATAGGGTCAATCAGGGCTTTTACTATAGTACGAACTTCCCACAAAATCTGAAGTTTGTTACTGGAAACTTTTTCAGGTCGTCGTAGACTTAACTCACGGTACGGGGACGGTATTAATAATATTAATACCGTCCCCGTAACCACAGACGAGTACAGCACTTGTAGCTATATTATTTTACGGATTTTTTAAGGCCACTTGTTGTGATAAAAATCGAAGTGTGTATAACTTCCGGTTCGGGAGTCCCTCCTTACTTAACGTTTCTCAGGGCTGCCCGGCTGGGTCCACTGCTTGTAGAAGAACTGCTATCACTATCTCTTGCACTTTCCGTCGGAGAACGAACACGTTTACGTGATAGTGAACCGTCAGTAACATATTCTGGCTCTAAATTTACGATTTCCATAATAACAACGAAGAGGTATACTATCACGAATTGAAATTATCTAAACTAATATTATAAAGAGGAAAGATTTGATTGTTTGTATGTTTGTTTGTTTGTATGTTTGTTTGCAATGAATAGGCTCCGAAACTACTGGTCCGATTTTAAAAATTCTTTCAGTGGTATATAGCCCATTTATCGAGGAAGGCTATAGGCTATATATCATCACGCTACGACCAAAAGTAGTGGAGCAGCAATGAAAAATGTTGCGAAAACGGGGAAAATGTGACGCAAACGAAGTTGCGCCAGACAGCTAGTAATAGTATAAACCAAGCTTAAGAGCGTTTACGCCTTACGACATTTCATACATAATTTCAAGTCCTTATTTTTCGAAATGTCTAAACCTGATAATGTTTTTAGTAACTTTTTAGACCTATGTATTCTGTTTATGCGTATTAACTTTCATTTAAATCGCTTAAGTTATTCGGAAAATAAGGACTTGAAAGTTTGTATGAAATGCCGTAAGGTGTAAACGCTCTTAGAAGACGGTATAGTTACTTTTTTGCACTAGCAAACGAACGGCGCGAAAAACGACGCTATAATGACGACTAGCGGAGAGACAAAAAAACCGGCCAAGTGCGAGTTTTACTCGCACACAGGGTTCCGTAGCCCCAAACAATGTAATAACAATATTTTGAACGGTCATTCACAAGTAAATACACTCAACAGCAAAACTAAATTTGTGTTTCATAGTATGTTAATGAAAAACAAAGTTACGGCTGCAGTTTTCGTTGAAAGTTTTTTTTACGTTCTACAAGCTCAATTTTTTTCAAAATTTTCCTTCTCTTACTTTAGAAATTACACGACGAGGGGACACACATTTTACCACTTTGGAAGTGTCTCTCGCGCAAACTATTTAGTTTAGAAAAAAATGATATTAGAAACCTCATTAAGTATCATTTTTGAAGACCTATCCGATACTCCACGTATGGGTTTGGTGATTTTTGTTTTTTTTTGTTTCAGTTGTATGGGGAACCCCCAAAATGTATTGTGTCTTCTATTTTTGTGGGAAAATCTTAAAGCAGTTCAAAGAATACATCTACTTACTTACCAAGTTTCAACTGTATAGTTATTATAGTTTCGGAAAAAAGTGGGTGTGACATACGGACGGACAGACAGACAGACATGACGAATCCATAAGGGTTCCGTTTTTTGCCACTGGCTACGGAACCCTTAAAAATGCTGACACCAGGCTGAAAGACAGGGGCTTGACTCAAGATGTATTCCGGATATTGATAAGTACAAAACAAATAATTCTACTAATATTATAACCGCGAAAGTTTGTAAAAATATATGTTTGTTACTCTTTCACGCAAAAACTACTGAATGGATTTCGATGAAATTGTAAATGTAGATAGCCTAGACCTTGGATTAACACATAGGCTACTTTTTGTCCCAGTCTGCGCGAGTGAAACCGCGGGGCGCAGCTAGTATAATATAAAATGTTATTCAAACAGCGACAGATCCAACATCACATCGTAATTAAAAACCAACCCTATTAACGATACAGATAGAATTCATTATATGTCGATACATACCTACATACCTTCTACGTCATAACCATCGTCATCGGAAACACAATGTTATCAATACGTATGAATGTGCTAAAACTGTTCGCAGAAGCGTCACTGACCTTCGCACCAAGGTTTTCAACGCAAGTTCAATGCCGATATCCTCCCAAGTCCGACCTTCTAAGCAAGGCCAAGCGACCTTCGAGCAAGGACGCGGCCTTCACCAAGGTCGTTTTTGTAAAGCTATTTTTAAGATGCCTAAGCATTTTTTTTGGGTAAATTTTGGCTGAAATATTATGTTTTGTAGCGTGTCATCTAGCCGGCAGAAAAAAATTGCAATAGTTTTGACCTTGAGTCAAGGTTGGTTGACGTCAAAACAAGGTCAGGTGGCTATACATAGGAAACCTTGAAACCCGCTTTAACTTTTTTTCGAACATGCCATAAACAGCATTAATATTACAAAGAACTTATCAATTGTATCCTCTTTAATTATAAATTTAATTTTAGAAAATAGTGCACAACAATTTTTTTAATTTTTGTTCAAAACGTTTTAAAAGTGACATCTTTTCATTTGTACCATAACTACTCAAAAAGTCAACAACACCACTAATACAGCTATTGCGCCATAGATGGCGCTATACTCAATTTAAGCTTGTTTACTTCCCGCTAAGACTTTGTTTTTCAAACGTCATTCTGACAACTGACGTAATGTATTTTTCGGAAAAATAGGCCTTTAATAAATTTACTCCTAATGAAGACTTAAAGGCTATTGGAACATTAAGAAACGTTTTCACGAAACGTATCGTTATGTGTTGTGATGTAAAGAAACATCATGCATAGGTCTCATTGGTAAATACACAGGTCAAGTAAATAGATAATTGTTTACCTATCTATTTAATTGACCTGTGTATTAACGAATTACGACCTATTGTATAGACGCCAACATACCAAGCTATCCATAACTGTTAAATGTTCCCAACAAACCTTGAACCCAGTTCTTTAACGATGAAGTTGAAAATCTATTGTAGAAATTTGACAGCTTGGGTTGGTGCAAGAAAATAGAAAGGCAAGCTTTTACCTTCATTTGTCTTATTTTATAGCACTTGAAACAATATGACGTAGCTGTCACATGATACGACTACAGACTCCAGGCACAAGATTTTTTTTATAAGGTGCCTCGTAGTTGTACTGCTGTCTGCTGAGCATTATATCCCGGGTTCAATTGACAGATCGGGCAAAGTGTTATTCGGTTTTTCGATCAGGAATTTCTCAGTAGCAGCCACACGTTCGCTCCTTATCACATGGGACTTTTTGTTATATTAAATGAGCCTATCTCTTAACTTCGTTTTTGTCCTGAGGACAGAGTTGAGGTCGACGATGAAACGAGCTAACCCAAAAGGAGCCTGATAACTTCCAACTTCTACAGATTTGGGTCTTATGAACTCGGGAACACCGAGGCAAGCAGGGAATTGAATTCCACTCCTTGACTGTGCGCATCGTTTCGTGCGAATGTGTGGAACATCGACCAGGTAATGGGTGATAGATAATCTGCAGTACGTCGTACTTATAGTGCTTCCACCGTAGGATGTGTGGGTGACATTAGATGAAACGTTCCTTTTCAATCTTGAACGTTATACTTTTTTTTTCTTATGGGAAATCATCAGATTAATTCCCGCTCTGGGTGGAGCGGAAGGGAGTGTCAGACTTGTACTGACTAAACTCATCCATGTTCCTTCTTAGCTCTTTGTTTTCCAGAGCCCCGGTTTCTCTTCCGAACAGTCCCGCAGCCCTGGCAGGCATCGGCCCTCTCAGACCACTTCCGATTTGCTGACATCTCCTTGAGGCGCGCGTGGAACACGAACGCGTCGTCGGCACGGCCAGTCGTCATAAGATGGCCGGACGGTGAGCTAGCCCATTACTCATCGTCGACTGGCCCGCGTTGACTTGCTCCCTTAGGTGGTTTTTTTTATAACGTTACCCTGAGTTACAATCAGGACTGAATATTTTAGCTGCACCCTGAATACCATAGTCGTAAAATACGGGATCAGTATTATCTGTAGTATATTTATTGAAAAGGAACGGTTCTTCTAATGTTACCCGCAGGATCCTACGGCGAAAGAACTATTAACATAATGGACGAAATGTGGGTTGTAGGTTCTACATATTACGTCTGCCTAACCCTTCGCAGATTACGGGCGTGATGCTGTGATAGCATATATGTTATGCTAAAATGTAGGTACCTTCTCAATGACGCAATTTTGCCAAAAATCATCATCTGCCTTTTTTTTAACTAGATAAATGTTGATGTTTGCTTCCAGTCTTACCTGATGCAGCGGAATACCAGTAGGCACCACCTATTGCATCTTTGGAATTATCGAAATTAAATTAGTCATCATGAGGTTTTTCAACGAACAAACAGATAATGTTGAAAAAAAGTGCTATTTCCTGCGTTCACGAAAGACGAAAAACTCAAACTACCGTCCAGAATAACCTGAACTGTCATTGTACGAAAAACCAATACAATGCAATTTCAGCATAAGCTTGCATCGTTTTCCTTGTCTGTTATCTTGTAACATCTAATGTGTACCCTGTATAGCCTGACCTTTCATTATTCAGCAACTGAATATAATGCCAGGTCAGCTTATACTGGTTTATTTTTACTTGATAAAGCTAGCTAACCCGCGCAACTTCGACTGCATCCCATTTTCCCGTTATTGCAAATTTTATCATTGGTAGTTCCCGAGATTAGCGCGTTCAACCACACATTTAAAAGATAAAACTATGTTTATTTTTGCAATTTATAGATTTTTATTAACACTTTAACACGTCGTTTTTTTTAAACTAGATGTGGCAGGTGTTTCGTACCTGACTAATCTGAGAAGAAACAGCCGAAACAAACTCAGAGGTCACAGTCTCTTTTAAGGTCCAGACATAATCTTGGCCAACTCACATGAGGACTATGCAGATAAGTGTCTGAAATGGTCTTTTGAAGAAAGAACCACACAGATTTGAGTGGACCTGTGCAGTCAATGCAAGCTTGTCAGTTATCATGTAGCTCGACTCATAACTCAAGGAGCTCCACGACACGCTGAACAATACCATAGAAAGGATATTGTGTAGGTCGCTTACCCCTCGTTTTCACCAAGGTATAATACATGTATTTTACTAATTTTATGCAATGTTTTCGTTTCTCATATACATGTACAAAACATGTTGTATACAAAACTTGTTGAAACTATAGATACATGTAATAATAATAATACTTACATGTAATAATTGTGTTTTGACAAGTATTCTACAAGTTTTGTATCAAACTAGTATTTAACTTGTTTATTGGTGAAAACGAGGGGTTATGGTACTCAAACTGTATAGGTATACATATACCATTGGCGTAGGAAACATATTGAAGACCTACATATAATGTTAAACCCGTCCGTCTGTATATCATAGGACATATCGATACAGATAAGCTAACATTCAACGATAACAAACTGATATGCAGCGATAGAAAGGTCGTTGTACACTGATGTGTAACAAGATTTAAAAAAAAAACAGGTCCCAAAAAGTTTGCGTTGGCTAGAAACATTCTCATCTCTGCTGCATGCAATCTTTTTTCATCCGTCTTTTTCACTGGACTTCATTCGATCTATACAGTACGACAATCAATACAAACGTGTGTTTATTTAATCGCATTGAATGACTTTTTCATTAAATAGTCAATAAGCGGTTGTATTGATGATTTTAATTACTGAGGAGCTCGTGGCTAAATAAAAACAGCCGCATGGGTCGGTCTTTCAGGTTAAGCCGTGCTTGCCGATGTTGGTCCGTGGATAGGTAACCATAAGGCAGTGCAAGGTTGCTAAAGCCTTGCACATTAGCAATAAGATCAAAAACGCAGAAAATAAGATAAAGACAGTTTGGAAAGTTATAAATAATGAGACTAATAGGAAAAAAATCGTTAACACTAGCTATACATTAGACACAAAATGTGGTCCTAAAAGCTCTGATCAGGAAGTAGCTCAAGAATTTGTAAATTTCTTTACCGATATTCCGCTTAAAACTACGGAGGCTCTAAATTCCTCACCGGAAGTCTCACTTGCTTTATTAAAGGCGAACGTGTCTGGCTGCCCCGCTGAATTTAAACTTAAACACATAAACCCTATGACAGTTATTAAAGCTTTCCGGCAAATAAAAATCAAACTGACCGAAGATCTATGGGGAATGTCTATCAAAGTTTGTACATCCATCGTTGAGACTATAGCACCATACTTAGCTTTAATTTGTGTGTGGACCAAGGAGTTTTCCCTGATTTAATGAAATACAGTAAAGTCATCCCTCTTTTCAAATCCGGAGACAGTAAAGATACTAATAATTATAGACCTGTATCCGTGTTGCCAGTTTTTAGCAAGGTGTTTGAAAAGGTAAAAATGCTTAATCAAATGCTCAATCATTTTAACACCAACAAAATTTTGCACGATCAACAGTATGGTTTCACCAAGGGTCGTTGTACAACTGACGCCGGTGTAAACTTATTAAAGCACATATTTACAGCGTGGGAAGAGTCCCAAGACGCCATTGGAATATTTTGTGACCTCTCCAAAGCATTTGACTGCGTAAATCACGACACATTACTTTTGAAACTTGAGCATTACGGACTTGGTAAACTTGCACTTAGTTTAGTAAAATTATATTTGAGTGATAGACAACAGCAAGTTCAAATAAATGGTGTTAATTCACAGGGTTTAAAAGTAAAAATGGGGGTTCCGCAGGGGTTAATATTGGGTCCTTTCCTCTTTCTAGTATATATTAACGATCTACCCTCTTTATTGAAAAGCCAACCAAAAAATATGGTGTTTTTTGCTGACGACACTTCCTTAATTTTTAAGATAAATAGACGGGCCCAAAATCTAGATAACGTCAATAATGCACTACTTCAGGTACATAATTGGTTCACAGCAAACAATTTAGTATTAAATGAAAATAAGACTAAATGCATAAGATTTTCATTACCGAATGTTAAATGTAGTGATTGTGATATAATATTGAATAAAGAGAAACTAGAATTTGTCGATAAAACGGTTTTCTTGGGGGTTACGCTTGATTCAAGGCTTCAATGGGGTCCTCATTTAACATCTCTTGCGGGGCGGTTAAGTTCAGCAGCATATGCTGTTAGAAAAATCCGTCAATATACCGATGTTGATACCGCGAGATTGGTCTATTTTAGTTACTTTCATAGTATAATGTCTTACAGCATTTTGTTATGGGGACGGGCTGCAGACATTGAGTCTATTTTTATTTTGCAAAAAAGAGCCATCAGGGCCATATATAATCTCCGTAGGCGCGATTCTCTAAGGGAACTGTTTAAGGACATAAACATCATGACGGTACATTGCCAATACATTTACGAAAACATAATGTACGTAAGAAAAAATCTGCATCTTTTTAGTAAAAGAGGTGACAGACACAATTACAATACTAGAAATAGAGACCAATTAGTTCAGCCAGGCTTCAGACTCGCTAAAGTAGACTCATCTTTCATGGGGTACTGTTTAAGATGCTATAATAAAATTCCACAGAGTATT
Organism: Cerastis rubricosa; assembly: GCA_949152445.1. Classification (NCBI taxonomy): domain Eukaryota; kingdom Metazoa; phylum Arthropoda; class Insecta; order Lepidoptera; family Noctuidae; genus Cerastis; species Cerastis rubricosa. The sequence continues at coordinate 876,065 of OX424546.1, forward strand.
CTTGAACTGAGTGAGACGAAATTTAAAACATGCATTAAACGCACACTTTGTAAGCAGGCTTATTACAAATTGGACGATTATATCGCTGATAATAATCCTTGGCTCCATGCCGGTCCTGCTCCACAAGGACAGGTTCGCATAAATTGATAGCATTAAATAGTATTGTTGGAGCTGCTGAAGATTGTACAACTATCTTTGAATTGTATAAATTCAATTAATTTAGTATTATATAATCACATAGCCCATATTGTGTGAGTCCTATGTACTAGATAGCTATCATTTACTGGAAACCTACGTCTTTTATTGACTTGAATGTGCCCTGGCGGTTGAGAGTATGTCATGCTCACTCAAATGTCACGCTGATGGCGGCGTGTGTGTCGGGTCATTTAGTTCCCTTCAAAATGGCTTCAAAAAAGTTTGGTCGCAAAATCAGACGTCCGAGCAGTTTTTAAAAATAGCTGCAGGCAAGTCTTGTTCGTGGCCGCATAGTGAGCCAGAGCTCTGCATCATTCTGAAACGACGTAATGCATGTCAAACATGTTTGCTCTTCCGAAAATGCATTGGGCGTTGGCAATCGCAAGTACGCGTTTTCTTTGCTTGTGTGGAAACCCAATTACCCATGCGTCAGGCATTATTTGCGATGAACCGCCTCATTCAAGTTTTTCCCCTGAAGGTAGCTAAGTCTTCTGCCCGTCTCGCCACTGGACTACCCACATTTCTTTTACTCGTTCGTGGACGCTTGAATCCATACCTACATTAAAGACACACCTACAAGTCCACAGAATCACTTAACATGAGGTGAGTTGCGGCTAAACGCAATTTTATTCATTATTAAAAAATTAAAATGAAAAAGTTTGGTTGCAAAATCAGAAGTCCGAGCAGTTTTGTTCAAAATAGCTGCAGACAAGTCTTGTTCGTGGCCGCATAGTGAGCCAGAGCTCTCGCACGTACGCGTTTTCTTTGTCTGTGTGCAAACCCAATTACCCATGCGTCAGACATTATTTTTTTTTAGGATGGGTAATCATCAAATGACTTCTTCCGCTCTGGGCGGAGCGGAAGGGAGTGTCAGACTTGTGCTGACTAAAACCCATCCATGTTCCTTCTTAGCCCTTTGTGTTCCAGGGGCACGGTATCTCTTTCGAACAACCCGCAGCCCTGGCAGGCATCGGCCCTCTCGGACCCCTTCCGATTTGCTGACATCTCCTTGAGGCGCGCGAGGAACACGAACGCGCCGTCGGCACGGTCTGTCGTCATAAGACGGACGGACGGTGAGCTAGCCCATTACTCACCGTCCACAGGCCCGCGCCTACGGTGGCCGGGGGCCACTGGTTGCCCCCCGGCGCCCGGGGCGTCTCCTGCGGCGGCTGGGACGTGAGGTTCTCTCCCTCTCACGTTCCGCCACCTCCTTCGCTAGCATGACTGCTTCGCAGAAGGAGGCGACGGCTTCCCATTCCCTCTCGCTCCGGACCATGGATTGAACCAGGGCCGGACGCGAGAGGTCGCCGCCGCCAATCGCCGCTACGAGGACACGGCGGTGCTCAGCCCAAGCAGGGCACAGCTCCACAGTGTGCTCCACCGTGTCCTCCGGCCGATCCTCGCAGTGGTAACACCCGGGCGTTTCCTCCCGCCCGATTCGGTGCAGGAACCTCCCGAAACAACCGTGTCCGGTGAGGACCTGCGTCAGGCGGAAGGTGAGGGCGCCGTGGCGCCTCTCCAGCCACTCCTCAAAGAGGGGACTTATCGCCACTATTGTGGCGTGCCCTGCACGGGGTTGCGACAGTCGCTCCCTCCATGTCGCCATGAGATCGCGCCGGAGATCTGTCCGCTGAGCGACAATTTGCCGCGGCAGCGGAGTTTCCCCCCGGCGTAGTGCCTCCGCGCGCCATTCGTGCAGGCACGCGAGGACTATCGCCTCCAGATCCCATGGCGGCAATCCGGCCAAGAGGCTCGCCGCCTCGCCGGAGATCGTGCGGTACCCCCGGATCAGCCTTATGGCTACCACCTTCTGGGGCGCGTTCAGGTAGTGGGCGGCTCGTCGCCTCAAAGAACGCGCCCACACCGGGGCCCCGTAAAGGGCCATGGACCGCACGACCCCCGCGTAGAGCCTCCGGCAGGAGGCGTTTGGACCCCCCAGGTTGGGCAAGAGCCGCTTCAACGCAGCCCCTGCCCGTTCCAGTTTGGGGGCCAAACGTCGGAAATGCTCCACGAAGTTCCACCGGCTGTCGAGGGCAAGCCCTAGGTACTTCAGCGTCGACTCGACGCCGATGGAAACCCCTCCTACCGTCAGTATGGATCCCGACGGTGGCGCATTCCGAGGCCCATGAAAGCACATGGCCTCGGACTTGTGCAATGCCACCTCGAGACCCAGTTGCCGGATTCTCTCCACGACTATCGCAACCCCGCGTGTCATAAGTTCGGCCGCCGCCTCGTGCGACCTCCCTTGTGCCAGCACCAGCGTGTCGTCAGCGTAGCAAACTACGCTGACACCGCTAGGGAGGTCGGCGCGCAGCACCCAGTCGTAGCCGATGTTCCTCAAGGGCGGCCCCAGAACCGATCCCTGTGGAACACCGCACGACACCTCTCGCCGGTTCCATTCTCCGGTGCGACCGGGGTAGATGACGGCCCTATCCGTCAGGTAGTCCCCGACCACACGACGAAGGTAGGTCGGCACCCGGTGATACCGGAGTGCCTCCCTAATGCAGCTCCAGGGCATGGTGTTGAAGGCGTTGGCGATGTCAAGAGACACCGCCAATACAACCCCACCCCTGGACACCGCATCCCCCGTCGTGAGAGCCCTCACGCGCATTATGGCGTCCACCGTCGAGCGCCCTCTGCGGATGACCACATACCTGTGGTAGCAATTTTTCTGGATATGAGTAAAGCCTTTGACTTCGTTGATCATGAGCTATTACTAAGCAAACTGGATAGATATGGCATAAGGGGAAAAGCGAATGACTGGATTAAATCATACCTAAGTAATAGGCGTCAATGTGTGCAAATATCAAAAGTCATTGATGGAAACAAATTAGAATATAAATCTAGCTATACAACTAACGCAGTGGGAGTACCCCAGGGTGGCGTGATTGGATCTTTTTTATTTCTACTATACATAAATGACCTTCCCAATGCAACACGACATGAAACAATATTATTTGCTGACGATACGACACTAATAATAAAAGGTAATAACAAAATTAAATTGGAGCAGGAAATTAACGAAGCCATCAAAGACATAATAATTTGGCTTAATAATAACAATTTAAAAATCAATATAAATAAAACAAAAATAATTCAATATCAAACTTATAAATCAAACCTTCAGAAACTGAGTATAAAATATGAAGACAGTATCCTAGAACAAGTAGTAAACACAAAGTTCCTGGGCATAATAGTGGATAAAAACTGCAATTGGAAATCACACATCAATTACGTATGCGATAAGCTAGAAAAATTCGTATACGCAATAAAACGTCTCCGATCAACAGTGTCCGTAGCCGCAGCAGTCATTGCATATCACGGATACGTATCGTCTGTGTTATCTTATGGTCTAATACTATGGGGCAATTCAGTTGAAGTTTTAATGGCATTTCGGGTACAAAAAAAGTGTGTTAGGGCAATATCTGGCGCCTGGTTCTTGGACAGCTGTAAACCCCTATTTAAAAACCTTCACATATTACCTTTACCCTGCATGTACATCAAAGAACTATGTATGCTAGTAAAGCAAAACCCGCACTATTTTCGCTTGCAATCTGAAGTGAGCCACAAAAAGGCTTCTGCTAGAAATAAATATAGACATGAACTAAATGTACCACAATGTAGACTGCAAATATTTAGGAGAAATGTATATGTCAATGCCATTCAGGTATATAATAAGTTACCTAACTCATTTAAGGAACTTCCCATCCCCATGTTCAAGAAAAAGCTGACAAGTTGGTTGTTGGACAATTGTTTTTATGACATTGCAGAATACATGGAATATTGTTACAATCCAAGATGACATACGTATCTAATTAATTTTGAAATTGGTCCTATTTAATTACCTATTTAATTTTTAAGTCTAATTATAATCATATTATTCATTCACAATGGACCTATTGTATCACAAGTTTTAAATATATTGTACTGTGTAGCTATAAGATTGACATGTGAATATTTGTACACCACATCGTGAGGTAGAATGTATTGAACTAAACAGAATATTAACACCATACTATGTAAAACTACATTCTTACAAATAAATAAATTCTAATTCTAATTCTAAAGACGACACACCTACAAGGCCACAGAATAACTTCATATTAGGCGAGTTGCACCTAAACGCAAGTGTCATTATTAAAAAATACAAATGAAAAACTTTGGTCCTAAAATCAGACGTCTGACCAGTTTTGTCCAAAATAGCAGCAGACAAGTCTTGTTCGTAGCCGTATAGTGGGCCAGAGCTCTGCGTCACTCTGAAACGACGTAATGCATGTCAAACATGTTTGCTATTCCGAAAATGCATTGGGCGTTGGCAATCGTACGTACGCATTTTCTTTGCCTGTGTGGAAATCCAACTCATGCGTCAGTGCCTGCTAACTGAAGATTATTTGCGTTGAACCGTCAGTTCTACTGTATTTGGAAAATAAATATCTATACTTATTACTTATCTTTATATGTATTATAAATGTACTTTATACTTGTATCTATGGATGGTAACTAAGTTGTCTGCCCATCTCGCCGCTTAACGACCTACATTTCTTTTGCCCGTTCTTGGATACTTGAATCTATACATTAAAGTCTTTTGAATCTATACATTAAAGTCTTTTGAAAAGGTTATGAATCTCTGAAGGTTTAGAATCTCGCTGAGAATCTGAAAATTCTTTAAATACCAGGAAGCTACTTTTTTTAATATTAATTAGGCTTGCGTCTGGCCGCAGTTCGCCGGATCTGAAGCGATGACGCAGCTTAGGGTGGAGCACGCTAGCCTAGATGAAATCGATTCACTCGAACTTTGTAGAGATCTAGATTATAATGATCAGAGAATAGAGTAGCTGCCTGATTATTAAAACCTTGACAGTTACGTAAAACAAAACTTAAGCGACTGAAAGATTCATAGTCAGTTTGCTATCAAATAGTACACCGAGGTCTAGTACTGCCGACACTCTGGCTATAGACTCGTTGTTCACAGTGTAGTCGTACTGTTTAGGATTCCGGCCAGAGCTCATAATTTGGCATTTAGAGATGTAAAATTCAATTTTGTTGGTGGCAGTCCGTTCACTCAAGGCATCGATATCACGCTAAAGAGCTATACAGTCCATACTTCTCTACTACTCGTCATCTCAGCTGTCACCTCCTTTCCTATCATATCATTATTCATATAGTCCATCCCTAGATCCTCAATCTGCATTCTCGGTACAAATAGCAGTTCAGCTGTCATCATCATTGTGGTCCCCGGCCACCGTAGGCGCGGGCCTGTGGACGGTGAGTAATGGGCTAGCTCACCGTCCGTCCGTCTAATGACGACAGGCCGTGCCGACGGCGCGTTTGTGCTCAACGCGCGCCTCAAGGAGATGTCAGCAAATCGGAAGGCGTCCGAGAGGGCCGATGCCTGCCAGGGCTGCGGGTTGTTCGAAAGAGATACCGTGGCCCTGGAACACAAAGGGCAAAGAAGGAACATGGATGGGTTTTAGTCAGTCAAGTCTGACACTCCCTTCCACTCCGCCCAGAGCGGGAGAAGTCATTTGATGATTTCCCATCCTAAAAAAAAAGCTGTCACCATCATCATCATTTCAGCCCAAAAGACGTCCACTGCTGGACATAGGCCTCCCCCAAGTGTCGCCACATTGACATTTTGGGGGGTTTTGCCATAATCGCCACGCTTGGCACGCGGGTTGGCGATTGCAGTACGGTTCTTACAATAGCACAGAGAACGCTGCTGCCGATTCTCTGGCAAATCCCTTAGTCGCATCTTACGACACCCACGGGAAGATAAGGAATGGTGCTATTATTTACGTCCGACACCATACAGAGCAGTTCAGCTGTGTTCAGTAGAAAATATTTATTTTCTACTAGAATGCACATCATCATGGAAGCGTTCTATCGCTCACATGTTATATTAATAGGAACAGCTATTTATACTTTTTTATATGAACTCGTCGCTTGCCAACACACGTGGACGATTGATCGTAAAGAAATCGTTCTTTTACTCAAGAGAGAGAGATCACTAGGGTATGGTATGGTAGCCAGTCGCCCGAAAGGCTGACAACCACTCTTAAGAATGAAACGATAGTATAACCCAGTATCAACTGGGTTTTGGAGGTCAGATAGACAGTCGCTCCACGTAAAATAATGATACCCAGCTGCTGCATTGAAAAAAGGCTGGCGAAAAAAGAAAAGGCAGATGGTAATGGTGAGAATGGTCAAATTAAATGCACACCAAAAAATTACTACTACAAAGAGAAGAGTGCAAGTCTTTTGTCATACTGCCTATCTGACCTCCACAACCCAATAACTGGGTAATACGATACACCTTGGTAAGACTGGATGTCAGACTTTTAGCTTCTGACTACTCGTAATGACTGTCAAAGATCTACAAATGACAGCCGGGACCAACGGCTTAACGTGCTTTCCGAGGCACGGAGGAAACTCGATATGTAATTATGGGCACCCATCCACAGACCAACCTCGGCAAGCACGGCTTAACCTTAAAGATCGACCTGGGTGGCTGTTATTATTTAGCCACGAGCTCCAAATAAAATTGCACAACATCTGGAAATCATCGTTCATCAATACTATTAACATTCTCCTGACCTTATCCGGTATTCCCATATATTTGGGGCACAGCATATCTTCTTCTTTTATACTTCAATAGTCATCAGGGGGGTTCCTATGACGTCTTAAACAAGTTAGTGGGAAAGAGACGGAGCTATACAGGACGTCTAGCTCCATCTCTTTCCCACTCTGGAACAAGAATAAAGACGTCATGGACTCATGGTAGGCCATCTGAGCAATCACATCGTTTCTAGCCATACGATTTTTCACACACACATTTATTTTAAAGTATTTGGGTAAATGAACTGGCTTGTTGGTCAGTGGTCGCAAGGGCGACTGCTGAGAATGAGCTCCTGCTGGGCAATGAGTTGTTGGGTTTTTCCTTCAGAAATTTCTCAGTAGCAGCCACGGAGTTTGGATTTTAGCCCATCATCATCATCATTTCAGCCGAAAGACGTCGTCTGCTGGACATAGGTCTCCCCCAAGTGCCACCACGTTGACATAACATGGGGGGTTTCGCCATAATTGCCACGCTTGGCAGGCGGGTTGGCGATCGCAGTACGGTTGTCACAAAAGCATAGAGAACGCTGCTGCCCATTCTCTGGCAAGTCCCTTATTCGCCTCTTACGACACCCACGGGAAGATATTGGATGGTGCTATTCTTTACGTCCGACACCATACAGTACAATTACGATCTCAGCCCGGTTGATGGTAATAAGCTCGCCCCGTATTACATGGGACTTGAGCTTAACTGGCGAAATGTGGGTGTGCTAATAAGTCAAACCTTTGCCTAACCCTTCCGGTAAACAGGCGTGATGTTAGGTAAAACTCATTCATAACCCAATGGATCTCGCATGATGCCAAGCAAGCAAGCCTAGACGGATATCGTGAGATTAGCTGACAACTTTTAACAAAGAGATGTAGAAACAAGGTGATGGAAACAGGAGTTTGTAAAGTAGAAAAAAAAGCTTAGGGGATCGAACGACACTATCATCTAAACTAATATTATAAAGAGGAAAGATTTGATTGTTTGTTTGTTTGCATTGAATAGGCTCCGAAACTACTAGGCCGATTTGAAAAATTCTTTGAGTGTTAGATAGCCCATTTATCGAGGAAGGCTATATATCATCACGCTACGACCAATAGGAGCGGAACAGCAATGAAAAATGTTGTGAAAACGGGCAAAGTTTGACGCAAACGAAGTTGCACCGGACAGCTGGTATAATATATCCAATAATCAAGTCATGGATGCAGCATGCGGCATGTCCTAGAACTAAAAATTCGAAGACATGTGACATCTAAAAACCCGCACTGGGCCCGCGTGGTGGATTACAGCCCACTCCCTCTCATATAGAGGAGGCCTGAGTCCCAGCAGTGGGAACATTATAGGCTGATGATTATGATGATGATGATGATGATGATGATGAATCAATTCATAATATAAACACACCATAAAACAGGCGTTTCGTAAAATCGCCTCAGCGTATTTTCCTTGCTACACGTTACCGTACGATCTGAGATGACTCAAGGTGCTCAGGCGTTCGTCTTGTAAGCCGTCCCGTCCCAGTGCGCGGCTGCCCTAACACGACACGTTATCAGTACACTATATATTCGTAACAACTTCATTCAGTGTTGAACTAGACTTGAAAGCGAACGGACGTTGCGTCTGCCGGTCAGTGCAATAAATAAATAAATAAATAATTTATGTACTTAAAGTTATGTTAAAGTGACAAAAATAAACATGAAAGTGGTAATTTATGTCGCGTTGTTGACATTTGGCGCTGTTGTTAAAGGTAATATAAATTATTTATTAACGAGTTAATTAGTTTAGTCATTAAGGTTTGATTTTGTGTGTTAATAGTCGATGGATTTATTATAATAGTTTTGTTTTCTTGTGTGTTTATAAAACGTGTTGAGAAGTAAATAGTAGTACCTACGACCGTTGTATTAATAAATAGCTGCAGACAGGATGACGCCAATACAGTTGGAAATAGACGGTTATTTGTACGTCCACGTTGTGTGTTCGTACACAAACAGAATATCGTATGGAAACTTTCTTAGTGCGCTGTTTACACAATGCAATTTTAAGAAAAATATACATAAACTTAGGCCTTTTCTCCTGGGGGCTAAAACTTTGCAACTTGCGTTAGTTTTACGCTTATTCTTACACTAGCTGACCTGTGCAATTTCGTTTCCGTCACATTTTTCCCGTTTTTGCAACATTTCCCATTGGTGCTCTGCTCCTATTGTCCGTAGCGTGATGTTGTATAGCTTATAGCCTTCCTCGATAAATGGGTTATCCAAAACTAGATCCCGTAGTTCCCGATATTAGCTGGTTCAACCAACAAACTTTTTAATATTAGTATAGAAATAGGACCTATAGTTATAAATCTAGTCATCTAGGAGTACGCACGCCGGTTGCGAGCACTACGCATTATTACTTTCTGAAGAACAAGGAAAATATATTTCCAAATTACAATTTTGTTTTCAGTGATTCAAATTCAGAGTTGTTTTTTTTTTAAAGATTGTTATAGATCCTGTATAACCCTTCGGAAATTACAGTCGTAATGTTGTGTAATACTGGCATGTTTAAGTAGATTTCATCCAAGAAATTGTACAAAATTACGTCTGAAATGTTGCCCAATATTTTCGGTGTTTAGAATTGAAAATTAGTCATAGATACCATTTTTTTTTATGTTTTGAAGAAGGATTTGTGTAGTGAATGATAAGCATCTGCGTACTGATAGTGTTATCACAATATGATTGGGTAAATACCTTGTAATTGGCCGAACAAAGGCACCTTCTCATACAGAGAAAGAAGGAGCAATGATCACCAAGCTTGCTTGATTTAAACCTGTTCCAGTTCAGTTTTATTCATGATATTAACTACAGAAGTTGTCTACTTCTTCCGGTAAGACTAGAAGCCGACTACCACATAGTTGGAAAAAAGGATAGGCAGATAATAATGTTTACTAAAGAAGTCAGTAGTAGTGTCAGCTGGTTAGATTTCTAGACCGCGCAGTGTTTTTGGTGTTACTAGCATGACTGCTTCGCAGAAGGAGGCGACGGCTTCCCATTCCCTCTCGCTCCGGACCATGGATTGAACCAGGGCCGGACGCGAGAGGTCGCCGCCGCCAATCGCCGCTACGAGGACACGGCGGTGCTCAGCCCAAGCGGGGCATAGCTCCACAGTGTGCTCCACCGTGTCCTCCGGCCGATCCTCGCAGTGGTGACACCCGGGCGTTTCCTCCCGCCCGATTCGGTGCAGGAACCTCCCGAAACAACCGTGTCCGGTGAGGACCTGCGTCAGGCGGAAGGTGAGGGCGCCGTGGCGCCTCTCTAGCCACTCCTCAAAGAGGGGACTTATCGCCACTATTGTGGCGTGCCCTGCACGGGGTTGCGACAGTCGCTCTCTCCATGTCGCCATGAGATCGCGCCGGAGGTCTGTCCGCTGAGCGACAATTTGCCGCGGCAGCGGAGTTTCCCCCCGGCGTAGTGCCTCCGCGCGCCATTCGTGCAGGCACGCGAGGACTATCGCCTCCAGATCCCATGGCGGCAATCCGGCCAAGAGGCTCGCCGCCTCGCCGGAGATCGTGCGGTACCCCCGGATCAGCCTTACGGCTACCACCTTCTGGGGCGCGTTCAGGTAATGGGCGGCTCGCCGCCTCAAAGAACGCGCCCACACCGGGGCCCCGTAAAGGGCCATGGACCGCACGACCCCCGCGTAGAGCCTCCGGCAGGAGGCGTTTGGACCCCCCAGGTTGGGCAAGAGCCGCTTGAACGCAGCCCCTGCCCGTTCCAGTTTGGGGGCCAAACGTCGGAAGTGCTCCACGAAGTTCCACCGGCTGTCGAGGACAAGCCCTAGGTACTTCAGCGTCGACTCGACGCCGATGGGAACCCCTCCTACCGTCAGTATGGATCCCGACGGTGGCGCATTCCGAGGCCCATGAAAGCACATGGCCTCGGACTTGTGCAATGCCACCTCGAGACCCAGTTGCCGGATTCTCTCCACGACTATCGCAACCCCGCGTGTCATAAGTTCGGCCGCCGCCTCGTGCGACCTCCCTTGTGCCAGCACCAGCGTGTCGTCAGCGTAGCAGACTACACTGACACCGCTAGGGAGGTCGGCGCGCAGCACCCAGTCGTAGCCGATGTTCCACAAGGGCGGCCCCAGAACCGATCCCTGCGGGACACCGCACGACACCTCTCGCCGATTCCATTCTCCGGTGCGACCGGGGTAGATGACGGCCCTGTCCGTCAGGTAGTCCCCGACCACACGACGAAGGTAGGTCGGCACCCGGTGATACCGGAGTGCCTCCCTAATGCAGCTCCAGGGCATGGTGTTGAAGGCGTTGGCGATGTCAAGAGACACCGCCAAGACAACCCCACCCCTGGACACCGCATCCCCCGTCGTGAGAGCCCTCACGCGCATGATGGCGTCCACCGTCGAGCGCCCTCTGCGGAAACCAAACTGGTGTTCCGCCAGATCCGGCCCCATCCCCACAAGGTGCCCGGCGAGGCGGTTAGCAATGACTCTTTCGAAGAGCTTGCCCACCTCGTCGAGCAACACAATGGGCCGGTATGCGGACGGAGAGTCCGCAGGGCGCCCCGGCTTCCGGATGAGGACCAGCTTCCCCGTCTTCCAACGAAGCGGGAACTGGCCTCTCTCCAAGCATGCGCTTAAGAGCCCTTCCAGTCGGGGCCCGAGAGCCTCCGAGGCCAGGACCCAGGCTTTGCCAGGCAAGCCATCGGGTCCCGGGGCGGTATTTTTGGCTTTAAGCCTGCCTACCGCCGCTCTCAGGTCTACCCCGGTCACTTCCGGAATGTCGTCATCGTCCTCGATGTGGTCCGCTTCCGGCACCGCAAGCGGCGGAGCCATAGGCGGGGGAGGATGTTCCCCTCGCAGAGGGAACAGAGCGCTCACCACGTCCTCCACGAGCTGAGGGCGGAGACTCTGCGTCAGCGGGGGGGCCCAGGTGCGGAGTTTGTCCCGCACCATCTTGTAAGGGCGCCCCCACGGATCTCTGTCGAGAGTCTCCAGCATCTCCTCGCGGCCCAGGTCTCTGGCCCGCTGGACAGCCTCCTGGAGGGCGGTCTTCGCTGCTCTGTATCCCTCGTACAGCTCCGCCTCAATGGCTGCCGCATCCGGAGGGCGGATGCGGAGCCTGCGATGCCTGGCGTACGGGTGCCGCGCAGCTACGCACGCCTTGCGCAGAGACGTCAGCTCTCGCGACCACCAGTACACCTGACGCCGGGCGCTTCTTGGCCGAACTCGGGGCATTGCCACGTCGCAAATGTCGGACATGGCCTCCTGGAACCACCCTGCCTCATTGTTGATGTCGGCAGGCCTGTTCGGTGATGTCACCCAGGCCTGCACTATCGAGGCTTCCAGGAGGAGCTCCCGGTCCAGCTGCTTCAGCGCCCAACGCGGACCACTCGGGGCCTGTAGGACCGGCGCGCTTGAGTCCTGGGCGGAGACATCAAACCGGATGTACCGGTGGTCGGAATAGGTCTCCACCCCCTCCATGACGCGCCAGTCAACGACACGCGGTGACAGAGCGGGGCTAGCGAACGAGATGTCCACCACCGACTCGCCCCGCATCCGCACACACGTGGGGACAGAACCCCGATTTAGGACGACCAGGCCCGCCTCCAGAGCCCAGTCCTCCACCATCCTACCCCGCACATCTGTGCAACGAGAACCCCAGGCCAAGTTTTTGGCATTGAAGTCCCCGAGCACAAGCACGGGGAGGGAATAGTTTCGGATGACGACACTCAACTCCATGAGGGAGTTGTGGAACTCGGCGAGAGTTCGGCTCGGGGAGAAGTAGACTCCGGCCACGACGATCTCCCCGAACCGTGCTGCTACGCAGCCCTGACCCTTCCTGACACTCTCAAGGGTCGGGGTACCGGCGGCGGCCGACGAAATTATGACCACTGAGCCGCTCAGGTCCTCCACCCAGTCTTCCCTGGGCGGGACAAAGTACGGCTCAGCGACCACGGCGACGTTAATCAACCACTCCGCCATACTCTGGAGCAACAGATCCTGAGCACAGCGGCAGTGGTTGATGTTCGCCTGGAGAAGGCGTAATGGGGCCATTATTGGCACTCCATTTCAGCCCCCTCCTGGGCCCCCTGTGAGGGCCCCGCAACAGATGTTGCGGCGGCAGTAGTGGCGGCAGCGACAGCGACAGTGGCGGCGGCTGCGGCGGTGGCGACGGTGGAGCTGGTGGCTGGAGGCCTTCCCTTGCCCCTGCCCCTGGTCGTGTTGGGTGGTGCGCAGGCCTTGCCCCCTGCCCGGTGATCGGCCGGTTTGCCCGCCGCCGCACATGCAGTGCAGTGCGGCGTGGCGGAGCAAGCCGCGGCCATATGACCGGGCTGACCGCATCGGAAGCAGACTCCGCTGCGGTCCACCTCCGAGGTGCACCGACAACTCACATGGTGCCCCACCAGGCACCGGTAACACCTCAGAGGTCGGGGCTCCAGCAGCTTCACCTGCGCTGACACCCAACCCACCAGGAGCCTTCCAGCCTCCACGATTGTTCGCGCCGCCGTCACAGGGCAGCTTACCATAACGGTTCGCATGCCCGAGTGGTCCGGCCTTAGGGTGCCTGCCCTGACCTGCTCGGCAGGGCACCCACCGGTCCTGGCGACGGCGGCGACCACCTCCTCCTGGGTCACAGAGTCGTCCAGACCCAGGATGCGCAGGTCTGCGCATCTGACGGGCCTGGACACTCGGGCCTCGTCCGCACCTAGGGACGCTCTTAGCTTTTCAGCCAGAGCGTCAGCGGACGGGCCACTATTTACACCGGGGATCTCCAGCGCTCTAGCCCCTGTCGCGGTGACTTTAAGCCGGAGGCCCCCGATGATCCCGAGCTCTGCGAGATCCACCGTCGCTTTCGCCTTCGCGAGCACGTCGCGGTAGGACACGCCCCTCTTTTCCGCTTCCGGCTGTAGCGTGATAACTACAGCTGCGGTCTTCGGGGCGCGGAGTCTAGCCGCGACGCTTCGCGCCTTGTGCTGACGTCTGCGCTCATCTTTTCTGGCCTTTTTGGCCGCCTTTCGCCCCTTCTTCTTTTCCCCGACTACCTGCCACTCGGCTTCGGCCGCGGTGGGGTTAGCGGGTGGTGGGGGCGGCGGTGGCTGTAGCCGACTTGCTGCTGGCGCCGGCACATTCGCCGCCTGAGGAGCTGCCTTGCCTTTCTTCTGGGCCGCTGCCGACTTCCCGGGGCCCGGCCTAGTCCTGGTGGAGGGCTGGCCAGACTGCCCTGCACCGGGAGTGGCAGCCGTAGCAGCTGCATATGATGCCACTTTCGGGCCCGGGACCACCCTCGGGCCCGGGGCTGCATTCGGGCCCGCGGCCGCCTTGTTTGCCGTCAGAGGGGGGCGCAGGACAATGCCCTCCAAGACGGAAAACCGCGCCTGGAAGGCAGCCAGCTCCTGCCGAACCAGGTTCAGGACCTGGTTCTCCACCGGCACGGGGTGGATCTGCCGCTGCTGGGGCACCTCTCGAGAGCCGGACTCACGCAGACCGGCCAGGTCTGCCCGGAGCTTCAGATTCTCCTCGTGGAGAAGCTCCGTGGCGGCCGTCAGGCGGGCTACCTCCGCCCGCAGTTTGGCCACCTCCCCTGGTGGAGGATAGCTAGCCTCCACTGCCGCCATGATGGAGGCAGAAGCCGCAGGTATGGCCCCGAGTTTAGTTGAAGTCAACTTTTTCAAGGCCACGACCCTAATGGCGGCTTCCACCTCCTTCACAAACCTGGCCTTACGCTCCGCATCGGAGCTGCCAGTTTCATCCACCTCCTTTCCGGAGTCTGATCGGGCCTGCTCGCGACCGGCCACCCCCGATCTCTCAGAGGCCGAGAGCCCCCTCCCCTTGCCCCTGAGTCCACCACGCCTGCTGGTGGAAATCTTAGGAGCCGGGACCAGCTCCCCTTCGGAAGACGACTCGTAGTCGCCTTTCGGTCTGGACCGCTTGCGGTCTTCCGCAGCAGCCCCAATCCTCACGCAGCGGGAGCTCTCCGAGCTTCCCGCGCTCACCTCAATGGACGCGGCATCGGAATCCGACGCCGCATCTCTCCTCTCCCTCTCTTTACCGTCACCGGCTTGATTTTGGTTTTTAGGTTTTCCCATATTGTTCCCACGAGTATGGGGGAAGTAAGAGGTCCATCCGGGCAGTGCCCCCTGTACCCGGATAAGCCTTTGACATTTATAACCCGCCAGAGGGTCGGCTGGTACTCTGGCGGGGGTCGCACTAAAGACTGATTGTTCCATGGAACACCCGTCAGCCATACATCCCCTCACGGTGCGCCGCCGCTTGAGATTCGGGGTAACTTTTTATAGAGGTTTTCTACCTCGCGGTCCAGGCGGTTAAGCCAAGACCCTCGGTCCCGATCGAAGCCGCGAGACGTGATCCACGACACTCCGATGATGGGATTACGAGAACGACGGGGACAGAGAAGGACTGCGTCCCTCGCTGTCTGCTCGGAGGCAGGGTGAGTGCACTCCGAGCCCGCCCTTGCTCCTCCGCTGTGCCCTCTGCTTTTCAGAGGGTCACGCGGAGAAACGCCGCGTTGGTCCGGGTTGGACCCCACCACGTCAGAATATTCGCCACCGGCAGTGACATTCCCCGGGGAATAGGAATCTCTTCCCACTCCTCGGGGAAGGACACTGCCGGCGCCCAGGGTGCACCGTCCCGACAGCAACTGTTCCCTCCAGACGTATCGAGAGGGACCAGCGCCATCGGGCTCACGAGGAGGTTTTCTGACCCAGCACCCCAAATGCGGCCAGCCTTCTGGGCACTTTTCCTGTTGACAGCGATGGCGACGAATTTTTTGACGCCCTGTAGTTTTGATACTTGTACATATTTAATTTTTATTTTATATGTACTTGCAGTGTAAATAATGAGAAGGCAAAAGGAAGTTAAGATACGGTGTCGGGTCATTTAGTTCCCTTCAATATGGTTGAGTTGAATGATGGCTGATACATGCGTGATGTTCGTGAACGGGCGCTGTCAGTTGTGACTGGTCATCTCTTAGCTGCCACGGTTTATTTAAATTATTTTATTTTAAAACTTTATTTTAGAACTATTGATTTCGTCTTTTACTCTGGACGCTCTTAACTTGCCCGTATTTCTACATCGTTCTCACATATTAGTAATTCTCAACAAATGATGTAACCTAGATTTTGTAACATATTTTGGTTTAAAAGAGTGACCATGGAGTATCTTGCCCATTCTTCTCCATAGAGATCTACGCTTTGGAATGGGCAACTACAGTACTTTCACAAGTTATTATGTCTTGTGACTAGGGCTGTAGCTTAGCATTTTTTTTTTGTTTTTTTACTTTCAAAAGTGCCTGTAATGGTCTAATTGAAATAAATGCTTTGAGTTTGAGTTATGGTTTTCGAATCTGAGAATCGAACCTAAAGCTGATATACTAACCTCTAACGCAGCAGCTACAGTTATTATCTTAGCTAGTCCAAGGCAGTTTGATTTCCTGTCGCAGAAGAATACACATTATTTGTTTGTGTAAATCAGGATTAGTTCTCTCAACACACCTGTGTACCATCATCATCATCAGCCTATAATGTTCCCACTGCTGGGACATAGGCCTCCTCTCTATGAAAGGGAGTGGGCTGTAGTCCACCACGCGGGCCAAGTGCGGGTTGAGCGCAGTGCGGGTTGTACCTGTGTGTATATTACTAAAGGATATCGTTTTACACAGTAACTGGGTTGTGGGGATCAGATAGGAAGTCGCTCCATGTCATTTGCCCAACCTTTTCCAACAATGTTTGGATCAGCTTCCAGCCTAACAGGATGCAGCTGAATACCAGTATTTTACATAGAGCGACTACCCATCTGACCTCCACAACCCAGTTAGTACTGGGTAATGCGATACCCTTGGTAAGACCGGTTGTCTGACCTTCGAGCCACTGACTACCTGTAACGACTGATAAAGATCTACAAATGACAACCGAGGCACGGAGGAAACTCGGCATGTTACGGGTGGTCATCCATCCACGGACCGGTCTAGGCAACCGCGGCTTAACCTATACATAGAGAGCGGTGAGCGCGACCAGCTGTTATTATTCACCCACGAGCTCCTTAGGCAGTCAGTCCATGTAAATGACTGATGATCAGCTGCATCTGGTTAGACTG
This sequence comes from Cerastis rubricosa, assembly GCA_949152445.1. Taxonomy (NCBI): domain Eukaryota; kingdom Metazoa; phylum Arthropoda; class Insecta; order Lepidoptera; family Noctuidae; genus Cerastis; species Cerastis rubricosa. The sequence continues at coordinate 892,974 of OX424546.1, forward strand.
GAAGCCGATCTCAACATAGTTGGAAAAAACCTAGGCAGGTGTTGATGGATTCTGAGATTTTTCGGCAGTTGTTTGCCTTCGGTTAATAGCGCCCCCATGCTAAGTTATTTTAATGATGTTTTTCATCAATTCGGAAGTAACACTATTTGTTTAACAGAGCCACTTACTTAATTAGTTTGATAACAAATATTTCCTGCTAAAGCGACAAGACATTTTTGACTAATGTTTTGGCAAACAAACAACTCCAAATGGTATTGAAATTAAGGTTACTTCAGTGAACTAATTTTATTCCTGTCGTACAATTGATGAAATCACCATTTTTGTATTCCCATCAGCGCAGGCGCCGAAATGCAGGCGTCGCCAAGTTCTTTTGCAGTGGCTACATCCATTTATTAGAAACTAATACTGCCGAAGTCTTTTCTGTAAAATATTGCTAAGTTTTTAGGGAAATAAATTTATTATAATGAGATAAAACTTAAAGAAAGAAAGAAAGAAATGTATTTTTGACGTCAGTCACGCACACACACAATAATAATATAAAAAAAGTTACAGAGAAAAGGAGAATATACATAGTGTGCTGTGTGCCTCACGGCTGCGCCAAAAAGGTCCATTTCAGCATTCATGCCAGACAGGTGTACTTATATGTGTAGTAACAAAACAACGAGTAATAGAGAACGAGGAAATTGCCATCAACCGGGCACAAATGCAGACTCCATGTACAGAAAAAAACCTGTTGGAAAAACCCAATAACACTTTGCCTGACACGGGAATCGAACCTAGGACTTCGTGCTCAGCAGTCTCGCTTTTGACTACTGGAGCAACGAGGCAGACAATTATTCAAAAACTAGTTTTAATCCGAGTCTTCACTTGCGTAAGATTTCAATATTAATTCCTATGACACTCCGGGCGTAGTATTTCCGAAGATTACTTCTTGCTTCCAAACTTATAAAATTCTACTATTGTTCATGAGCTATCAAAAAAGTAATAATTTTATATCCTGAACATTGTAGATGTCTCACAATCAGCAGTTTTTGGTGGAGAGGTAGACAATTTTCAAAAAAACCTTAAAAGTTCGCTAACTCCAAAACGAGACAGTTTGGACCCCAAGTTATCGGTTCAAAACTGTTGCAAATTAGGTCTAGTACTCGTATAACGCATTTCAAGGAATGCACATGCACATGCATCATCATCAGCCTATAATGTTCCCACTGCTGGGACACAGGCCTCCTCTCTATGAGAGGGAGCGGGCTGTAATCCACCGCGCGGGCCCAGTGCGGTTTGGTAGATGTCACATGTCTTCGAATTTCTAGTTCTAGGAAATGACAGCTTCCTCACGATGTTTTCCTTCACCGTTTTTGAGGGCAGCGGTGATGAAATAATTTGCACAAAGTAATGCGCCTGCCTGGGTTCGAACCCACGGCTTACTGCTCGTAAGTCGGGGCTGCCACCACTGGGCCACCGCTGCTCTCTTACGGCATGTTTAAGTAAAATTCAAATTCGTTTTCCTGATGCGTTACAGATTTTTTTGCTCTGTATGGTGTCGGACTTAAAGAATAGCACCATCCCATATCTTCCCGTGAGTGTCGTAAAAGGCGACTAAGGGATTTGCCAGGGAATGGGCAGCAGCGTTCTCTGTGCTTTTCTAACAACCATACTGCGATCGCCAACCCCCAAAATGTCAATGTGGCGAACCTTGGGGGAGGCCTATTTCCAGCAGTGGACGATGTTACAGATTTCTTGCTAGGTAGCCGGGCCCACGCCCACTTCACAGTGGGTGTGAGCTTGGCGGTTACACTTAACTGTAATACCTTGAAGGTCACACGCCGGGGCTACGTGGCAAAGTGGGCATTGGCTCACGGTGTAGTGTGAACTATCAGGTGTCTGTGATATCATTCACAAAGACTGACGATTAAAAAAGGTGTTTCGCAACTTGTTTATTTTTGCTTTTACGTTTCTGGTTTTGTCGGGTTGCTTTGACGGGGTAAGACTATTACTAGTGAGCTTAGTCCTCCTCCTTGAGTCGTATTCTTCAATGCTGAGGGTCGTGACCTCCCTTCAGTATCACCTTCTCTCGGATGATCTTTCTCCAACTGTTTCTGTCCCTAGCAGTGTGAAGGGCGCTGTGGACTGTGGAGTCTAGGACGGTGCGGATCTGGTCAGACCAACGTAATGGGCTGCGGCTACGGGCCTTTTTAACTTGGAACTTTTTAAGGTTGCCATCGTCTTTCCTCGCAATGTGACCGAAGTATTCCAAGACTCTGCGCAGGCACTCGGATGACAGCCGTGTAGAGATTTTGAGCTCTCGCAGTATGGAGACATTTGTCCGATATGCTGTCCAGGGGATACGCAGCATCTTTCTCCAGCACCATATCTCAAAAGCGTCAACGCGTTTTCGGTCAGCGGCTTTCAGCGTCCAAGTCTCAGCGCCGTACGAAAAGATCGAGAAGACCAGGGTCCGTACCAGTTTGGTTTTGGTTTTTACGGAAATGTTGCGATCTCTCCAAATTTTTCCAAGCTGAGACATGGCGGTTTTAGCCATGCCTATTCTCCTGCTCACTTCCTTCTCGCAAGAGCCATAGTTGCTGATGTTGGAACCCAGCTAAATAAAGTTGTCCACTGTTTCCAGGTCCAAAGCGCCAGTGAGTTCCCCAGATCTATCCACCACCATGAACTTGGTCTCCGATCTGTTCATAGAGAGACCCATCTCCTAGCTAAACCGCTCCATCCGGTCTCTATCTATATATCTCTCTCTCTCTCTATCTCATCTACCTGGGGCCCAGTTCGGGTTGATAGGATACTGCTACGTACTGGTTTTATTAAGATTTGACACAAAAACCAGGCGTCAGTCTGACAATGAATTTCTTACGAAAAATAACTTAATCATCATCTGCCTGCCTTTTCTTACCGGTGTTGAGGTCGGCTTCCAGTCTAACCAGATGCAACTGAATACCATTATTTTACATGGAGCGACTGCTCATCTAGGGGGTAACCATGACGTCTTAAAACAGTATGGTTTTAATGTCACTTCGGTGTGGGAAAGACATAGACCTATTATGGATGTCTACAGCCATCTCTTTCCCACTCTGAAATAAGATTAAAACAGTACTGCTGTAATACGTCATGGTAGGCGACCTGATTGATCTGGTTATCAGACTTTCGGGCCACTGACTACCTGTAAATAAGGTTATAACCTGTGATCGGAGTAGGTAGATTGATTTTTGGTACTTGTAAAGTACTTGGAAAGTAATTCCGGTATTTCCGCATTCAATTAAATATTGTTAATGTTGGTATATAGTGATATTATTACTACTCAATTCAAAATTTATTATTTATCTGTTGAATAATAAAGTCAATCGAATTCCGATCGAAACATTATTTTTTTTTGCGTTTTTATGGCCACATTTTTTTATAAATTGTTGCACTTAAATTTCAATGATATGAACCAATTCCGGCGGAATATCCATATTAATAAATACGTTTCAGATGAATGATCCCTATTCAATCTATCTATGGTAATAACATGTGGTAATCAGGGAACTAGCGTTGGCCCGAGGATCTTTTGTAACTCATTCACTCTTTCGAGTCTAGAAAAGAAAGTAGTTTCAATGTGTGCATCTATCTCAGGACATGCAACATATAATAAAGATACTGAAGTCATCGTTCCTCGTGATAGGATTAAGCAGTACTTTGTATCAAGTCAGTAGGTGACAGGTCATAAGGTTCAAATTACTTCAATGTTGTGACACCAGACTGATAAGTCTAGAAGGAAAGTTTTGTAGTAAGTAAATTGTATTTATTTGTTTGAAATTAGGCTTAAAGAGTTAGGCTTTGAATGGAATTGCCCACATAACTGTAATTATACCTAGACACGATATCGTGTATAATATCGTATGTGTTATACGTATATGTATACGTATAATACACATCTTTAAAATATAATTCTACTGTACGTGTGAATGTCACTGAGATGCTCCTAACCAGCTGGACCGATTTGAATGTTTTTTTTTATATACTGTTGGGTGGCGCCCTGGATGGTTTAGATCTATATATCATCACGCTACGACCAATCGGAGCGGATCAGCAATGAAAAATGTTGCGAAAACGGGGAAAATGTGACGCAGACGAAGTTGCGCGGGACAACTGGTTTAATATAGATCATCATCTGCCTGCGTTTTCTAACTATTTTTTGTTCGGCCTCCAGTATAACCAGATGCAGCTGAATACCAGAATTTTACACGCCGTCTAGGTATTTGAATTCCACAACCATTACTTAAATAGTCAACTATCTATTAAATTATATGTAGATTGAGAAATGATCATAATTAACATTGCTCTCAAATCTGTAGCGACAAAGATTTTAGACTCTAAAATCTTTGTGCGCAACCATCTAAGCATACGAACTCTCTAAATTTTAGAGAGTTCGTATGCTTAGATGGTTGCGCTTGCGCCATGTTGATAGGATGAATGAAAGGAATCTCCATTTATAATTCAAAATCAAAAAATCTAAATATATATATTTTACATAGGCCTTTTTTTTTTTAGGATGGGAAATCATCAAATGACTTCTCCCGCTCTGGGCGGAGCGGAAGGGAGTGTCAGACTTGACTGACTAAAACCCATCCATGTTCCTTCTTAGCCCTTTGCGTTCCAGGGGCACGGTATCTCTTTCGAACAACCCGCAGCCCTGGCAGGCATCGGCCCTCTCGGACCCCTTCCGATTTGCTGACATCTCCTTGAGGCGCGCGTGGAACACGAACGCGCCGTCGGCACGGTCTGTCGTCATAAGACAGACGGACGGTGAGCTAGCCCATTACTCACCGTCCACAGGCCCGCGCCTACGGTGGCCGGGGGCCACTGGTTGCCCCCCGACGCCCGGGGCGTCTCCCGCGGCGGCTGGGACGTACATAGGCCTACAGGGGCACTTATGAAACGTCGACAAAAAGGTGCACGGTTCGGGTTGGTCGAACTTAGTTACTAATTAACTATATACATTATTAAACGATTAAATAAATAAACTAACAACAAACTACATGAGGTCATCAACGCTGTCAGCTGGTGTGCCCAAGAGACTGTCAGCGTTGCCCCGTTGTATGGCAACACTTAGCCTCAGGCCAAGGTAAAACCCAGCCCTTGGCGCACGGGAAGAGGAATTAACAAAAGGATTTTATAAGAGGGATGTAGGTAAGTGGCAACGATGGAAGAGGACGCTTTTTAGAAAACATATAAAATATCAATATCTTATTGGCTATGCTTTTCAAAGCGGTGCACGCATGAAGACATATAAAATGGAAGAATAGTGTGATGTGGCGTTATGTAGTTTCTAGTTTCTACCAACCCCAATATGGGTTAAAGGCGTGGTTTTTTTTTAAATGCCTTGTTTCTCTAGTGGTCGTAAGCGCGACTGTTGAGCATCACTTTATGGTTCGAACTTAAATAATGGCGGCAAAATGCAATAGGGTTATACCGGCATTATGAATAAAATTTGTCAGAACGGATGTCTCTTTATTAGAAAAATATGTGGTAATTGACTGTCGTGGTATGGAGCATATGGTGCGGAATGAGGAAAATGTCGTGGACAAAGTTTTGAGTATGAATGTGGATGGGTATAAGAGTAGGGGGAGACCAAAGAAACGATGGATGGACTGTGCGAAGGATGATATGGCAAGAACGGAGGTGTCTGATGAGATGACGAGTAATAGAGAAGTATGGAAGAAGAAGACATCATCTTGAACTTGTGCTAACATGGAAATATAATAACATAAATGGGGCAATGTGGATACTAATACTCTTTATGAAGGCCTTAACATCACTCCACAGTTGGAATTTCAACTCAGTAGCATTGATTAGAGAGTTTAGTATTCCAATATTACTTGTGCTTTTATTTAGTTTTAACTTACTATACTTCAAAACGGGCACATACATGTACTTATATCCTATACCTCCGCCCACCTCTTCGGGCGAAGAAGCGTAATGTTATGTTGTTTATAAGAAACGAATAATTTCAATGTCAAGCTTCAATAAGATGTTCTCTTAATCATAGTTCGTTTCGATTTGACAATTGAAACGCGATGGGCAGATGTTTATTTATATCACTGTGACACTGAAGTTATACTTATAGACTGGTTCTTTCTGGATATATCTGAGCAAGTTCCAATGAGGGTTTATATTATTCCACGTTAGAGTAGATAAAGTCTTATAACCAAGAGGTATCGTATTTCCCTTACTACCTACCTACTTACTAACTGGGTTGTGGACGGTAGATAGACAGTAGCACCATGTAAAATGGCTCTGTAAGGTTTCGGACGTAAAGAATAGCACCATCCCATATCTTCCCGTGGGTGTCGTAAGAGGCGACTAAAGGATTTGCCAGAGAATGGGCAGCAGCGTTCTCTGTGCTTTTGTAACAACCGTACTGCGATCGCCAACCCGCCTGCCAAGTGTGGCGATTATGACAAAACCCCCCAAAATGTCAATGTGGCGACACTTGGGGGAGGCCTATGTCCAGCAGTGTCAACATCTTTTGGGCTGAAATGACGATGAATGATGATAAGTCCGGGGCTTTTAGATTTGAACCCTGCATTAAATATAAACAGCGATTTTTTTCTTGAATCGTGTACTTGACCTTAGCTCTTAAAATAATAAAAAAAAAAAAAACATTTTCCGAGACCGGATCAAGCTGAAAAAGACGAAAACGCGTTTTTGTGAATAAAAACATGGGAAAAAATGTTAACAGAACAAATTTAGTTACTTTAGGTAAAGAATTGGTGACAGTAATATATTTTTTCAGAATTAAACATTTTCGTCTACGGAAATTACGGTAAAAAAACATTTACGAAATTTTTGGATTGTACTTAAGGCAAAAATATAAACAGCGGTTTTTTTACATAAAATAACTTAAATTAATATATTACACCGCCAATAAACAAAATTAAACAAATTGTACTACCGGAAGTTATTATTACCAGTTTTTTTACAATAGCGGTTGAGGCAAAATGGTAACAGGGTTTAATTTAGTTTAACTTTCATCTAAAGGCTATTTCTAACCTATTTACACGAAAATTAAACACTTTAGGGCAAATCGTGAAAAAAAAATCAATTAATGTTTACGTAAAATACGTCTGCAAGCTTCATTCTTGTATTTGGCGCAGCACGTTCATAGGAATTTGATCTTTCCGTAATTGAAATAAGGTATACAATCGCGTAACTCAATAAAACACCGACTCAAACAACAACACAGTCATTTGCACACTATGAACGCAGCGCTTATCTTGTTTACGCACACTAGCACATGCCGTACGCCGCAAGCTGCTTAGCGCTGACACCGTGCATCGTAATTTAATTTTTATTTTGACAATATTAATTATCGCTCTAATTTGTTTAATTTTGGGGGATTAAGGTTTGGATTTATATATTTCTCATTATTAAATGAATTTAAATCCTGTTACATTTTTGCCGTAAGTAGTATTTAAGATTTTTTGATTTTCTTGATTTTCTGTGAAGTCCGGAGCAGAATTTGTTTAATTTTGATAATAACAGTTAGACATGGTGATATAAATCATTTTTGCACTATTTTTGTCCTGTTAATATTTTTGCCTTAAGTACGAAGTCAAATTATAAGATTTTTTTAAAAAAAACGCATGTTCCGTGGACGAAAATGTTTAATTTTCTGACCTACTTGTAGTACTCAATCTGTTCTACAAATACTCCAAATAAACATACCTGTTTATATTTTTTTCCACCAAGTTTTCTAAAAAAAAACATATACGCGGAGGTGAACTTTTCGCGGGATACAGCTTAATATACTCTCCTGTCCATACCCTACACATTCAATGAAAAAAATCGCTGTTTTTAATTAATGCAAAGTTAGCCTAATATTCGGCGTAAATTCCCCGGACTAGATGACCATGTAAAATACTGACACTCATTTGCAACCGGTTAGTCTGGAAGCCGACCCCAGGAATAGGCGGATCAGGTCGACCTTCAAGCTTAAGCAACGCTTGCTTCAGGTCAGTGGTTGGGAAACTATGCATTACATACTGAGTTCCCTCCGTGCTTCGGAAAGCATGTTAAGCCGATGGTCCCGGCTGTCATTTGTAAATCTTTGACAGTCGTTACGTGTAGTTAGTCTCTGAATGTCTGACAACCAGTCTTACCAAGGGGTATCGTATGACTCAATACTAACTGGGTTGTGTAGGTCAGTCAGATAGGCAGTTGCTAAAGGTGAAATACTGGTATTCAGCTGCATACAGCTAGACTGGAAGCCACCCCCCTCCCCTGATGATGATGTCTAAATCAATAGACTTAGTGTTACAGAAATATGTGATATATTCAATAATATTACAGCTATCATGTACTAATATTAATACGATGAACGAATAAAACGCAAGTGACCAAAAAAGTGATGATTAAGAATGGTGATGGATAGAGAGAGAGCCGAAGATCCAGGAAACCATGGATGGTTTGTGTGAGGGATGAAATGAAAGAGAAAGGAGTAAATGATGCCGTGACGTCCGACAGGGGAGAAAGGAGGAAGAAAACGTGTTGCGCCGACCCTAAGAAGAATGGGACAAGGGCACGAAGATGATCATACAATACCTATTAACGGTGATAGGCTTGCTTCTACATAATTATGAAACATTATCATCATCATCATCGTTTCAGCCCAAAAGACGTCCACTGCTGGACATAGGCCTCCCCAAAGTGACGCCAAATTGACGTTTTGGGGAGTTTTGCCATAATCGCCACGCTTGGCAGGCGGCTTGGCGATCGCAGTATGGTTGTTACAAATGCACAAAGAACGCTGCTGCCCATTCTCTGGCAAGTCCCTTAGTCGCCTTTTACGACACCCACGGGAAGATATGGGATGGTGCTATTCTTTACGTCCGACACGATACAGAGCAAACACAAAACCACGATATACTAAGTTATGTCAAGTCGGGAAAATATTACAATTTAAATATTTCAGACTATATTTTCTACATCGCTTTTCCTTAAGCCATGAGTCAACGTAGCCGTTAGATATTGAAAAAATTTAACATTAGTGGTTGCATATACTTAGCAAACCATTAAATAAAAATCGTCATCATCATCATCATCAGCCTATAACTTTCCCACTGCTGGGACAGAGGCCTTCTCTTTATGAGAGGAAGGGGGCTGTAAGCCACCACGCGGGCCTCGTGCAGGTTAGTAGATGTCACATGTCTTCGAAATTTTAGTTCTAGGACATGCCGGTTTCTTCACGATGTTATCCTCCACCGTTTTTGAGGGCAGCGGTGATGAAATAAATTACACAAAGTAATGGGTCTGCCTGGGTTCGAACCCACGGCTAGCGGCTTACTGCTACAATGTTAAAATATGTGTTATGTGTCTGAACTTTGCGTGGAAGTCAAATAAGAAGTCGTTCCATGTAAATGATAAATGATTTATTAAGCAAACAGCTTTTTAACAAACAATATTAACGTCGTCTTTTTAGGGTTCCGTACCCAAAGGGTCAAACGGGACCCTATTACTGAGACTTCGCTGTCCGTCCGTCCGTCCGTCCGTCTGTCACCAGGCTGTATCTCATGAACCGTGATACTCGTAGTTAGCGAGTTGAAATTTCTACAGATTATGTATTTTTGTTGATGCTATAACAACAAATAAAAATCAGAATAAAATAAATATTTAAGGGGGGCTCCCATACAAAAAAGTGTTTTTTTTGTTCGTTTTTATAAATACTGGTACGGAACCCTTCGTGCGCGAGTCCGACTCGCACTTGGCCGGTTTTTTAAACTAGTACTAAACTAAACTGTAAAGTATTCAGCTGCGTCCGGTTAGACTGGAGGCAGACCCCGATAGAGTTGGGAAAAGGCTAGGCAGATGATGAGTGTTTGGGGAAAAACTCTCTGCCCATAAGACGACCCACTGACCGGAAAGACTATTTGATGTGACCATATCGTTAGGTGGCTGAAATGTATGGTGCTTAGTAGTTTATCTTCAAGATGCGATCTGCCTATCTTGGGGTCGCCTTCTAGTCTAACCGAATGCAGCTGAGTACCAGTATTTTACATGAAGCGACTGCGTCTGCCTGGAGAGCAGCGGTGCGGAGTAGTGGCAGCCCCGACTTACGAGCAGTAAGCCGTGGGTTCGAACCCAGGCAGGCGCATTACTTTGTGTAATTTGTTTCATCACCGCTGCTCTCAAAAACGGTGAAAGAAAACATCGTAAGGAAACCGGCATGTCCTAGAACTAAAAATTCGAAGACATGTGAGATCTACCAACCCGCACTGGGCTCGCGTTGTGGTTTACAGCCCACTCCCTCTCATAGAGAGGAGTCCTGTGTCCTAGCAGTGGGAATATTATAGGCTGATGATGACGATGATAACTGCCTATCTGACCTCCACAACCCAGTAACTGGGTAATACGATAACCCGCGGTAAGACTGGATGTCAGATTTTTAGCTTCTGACGACTCAAAGATCTACAAACGACAGCCGGGACCAACGGTTTAACGTGCTTTCCGAGGCTCGGAGGAAACTCGGTATTTCATTATGGTCACCCATCCACGGACCAACCTCGGCAAGCACGGCTTAACCTTAAAGATCGACCCGTGCGGCTGTTATTATTTAGCCACGAGCTCCTCAAGATGCGACATGTCTAATTTAAATGTTAATAACGAGGGAGATGGTTTTACCCAGTCTGTTAATGTAAATATTCAGGTAAGATAACTACCGCAACTTGATAAGAGATCTAATGCATAACGACTTCTCAGAGAAGGTAAATAAACACAATTTGAAGGTGATTAATTTACATTGTATGTTATACAGGCTGGGTAAAAAATCGTGGGTAAAACGAAACAGGGCGATAGTTGGGTTTTTTTTTTGCATTTTGTTTTATTCTAAGTTTTCGTTTGTTTGTTTTTTATTTTGACATAGAAAATGTAAAATTTATTAGGGGAGATCACTGACTCAGGGAATCTTACCTACCGTGTACAATGTTTTTATACTAATAAATATTTTTTGATTTTTGACTTTGATTTGCAGTAAAAATATCTCTGTGGCAGAGCCATAACTTGATTTTCTTAAAAACACTCATTTGAGAAAATACCAGAATTTATAATTAATAAGTAATTAGAGTACAATAGTTACCCCCTATTTTAAAACAATAAAAAACAGCCGTTTCCTACAAAAGTGCAATACCTACACGTTCAAAAATATATGGAACACCAGATTTGTTTTAAATTAACGATGAAAAAAAATGAAATTGAAATTTCTATACAGGGGGTACACAATGTTGTACTGAGTACGTGGTTAGCGTTTTCGCATCGGTGGCCCATACACCCTGTATAATATTACTTATGTTTGTTCCTTTGTGTGGTGCTCTAGACACCAAATGCGTGAGCCGATTTTGATGATCTTCCGTCAATCGATTTATGTTAATCTTACGAGCGATCACTGAAGACATGACAGTAATTAAAATTCAATATGGCGACAACCAGACGCCATTTTGTTTTGCATTCGGGTTTTTGTGTTTATATTTACTATTTTTGAATCTGTATGATAGTTAGGTAGGTAGTTTAAATTCAAATTCAAACTTTTTATTTCAGACCATGGATCCATATAGTGTAAGTATGAACTTATCTTATATGAGTAAATAACAAATCACATGAAACTTGTAAATATACTAATTGGCTACATGAACAGGTGCAAGCACATGTCTGCCAGCCCAGAGTCTAATAAAAGGTCCGTCAACCTTGTCCGCCAGTGTAGCTAAAATACTGTTAGGGCTACCCCTGAATCGCCGCAACATCGATGCACACCGTTTGCGTATGATGGCATGAAAATCATCTATTCGCGCTTCCGCGAACATGCCCGATGCACTGCAAAACCGAGGCAGCCCCAACAATATCCTCAGTGCATTATTATACTGCACGCGCAGAGCGTTGTAAGCCTTATGCGTATACCTAACCCACAAGCTGCCCGCGTAAAACGACAGGCAGTAGGCTCTGAAGAGCGTCAGTTTTACCTCAACAGTGCACCGCGCAAACCTGTGGGCAAGCATATTGCATCGGACTACCAACGCTCTGCGCTCCCTATCTATATCCTGGTCACCCATGAGAGAATCCGTGACCACATGACCAAGGTATTTAAATTGAGTGACGACCTTTAATGGTGTTCCTTGTAACGTCACCGGTGGTATATTCGTGGGTGTATTATTACGAACTTTAAACACCACCACCTCACTTTTAGTGGCATTATACCTCAAGCCATGAGCCTCCGCATACCTCTCACAAATGGCCACCAACTTCCTTAGTCCACAGATTGATGGGCTGAGCAGCACCATGTCATCAGCATAGCTAATGTTGTTAATCATTCTTCCATCTACAGAACAACCAACCATAGTGCTACAGTACTGATGACTACATTTGTGTCAATTGTTTATTTAATTGTTCTTAGTTTTATTTTTACTTTTGTATAGATTCTTTTTCATTCATATTTTATGTGAATGTGTGGATATTGTAGGCTTTGTCATTTTTTTTTTCACTATCATCTTTTTCTACCTTTTGTAGTAAGCGATGACTTATTGTCGGGCCTACTCTGTCCTCTCATACTTAGGTACTAACGCTGTAACATCCAAATATTGTAGAACCAAATGATTTTAAAAGAGTAACCATGGAGTTTCTTGCCGGTTCTTCTCCATAGGAAACGACCAACCCGAACCGTGCCTCTTCTGTCGACGTTTTATAAGTGCCCATATAGGCCTATGTAAAATAAAATATTTTGATTTTGCTTTTGATTTTGACTCAGCTCACCAACCAGCCGGTCTATGTACAAATTAAAACTACGTCAAAAACAGATTAATACATTGTTGCAAATGTTACATAAAGGTACATACCGATAAGATGTTTGGAATGGGGTCACTACAAAGGTGATGTCATTTCTAAATTGAACTCAAAAAAGTTATTCGTTAAGGGGGAATACCGAAGTGCTATTGCTTTCGTTGGTCGCCGAAGCTGTCGTCCGATTTGAAGGTCATTCGTAGTATGTTTTACGAACGGGGCAATCGTTGGCATTATTGAATACGAATATTGTGTTTACTTAGGTGCATAAAACTGACATGGCGATCAAATTTAAATAAGAATAAGTTGACAACGATGCGGATGAATTCAATTATTCTCTGGTTTTAAAGTACACGCAGCTACAAATTTTGAACCTAATTTTAAAAACGGTCATCTTTTTATACAGGTCGTTTAAAAATAATTCGGTGATTCTGTGTTCTTTTTTTTTGTTTGTTTATTATTTTAGCTCTAGGTTTTAGGAGCTTTAATTTTCAAAATCCTTTCCTATTCTTCTAGGTGCCTATGTCATAATAGCTATCTGTAGGTATGTCATGTATAATTTTAGCGCGATAGGTACATCTAGTGCTTTCAAAAGGTTTTGGTGAAATCAATTATTTACTTACTATGTTTTATAGTTTTACTTTCAATGCATAATTATTGAATAATTGTTGTAGACAATAAAATGGTTCCTTGTCCGTGTTTACATCTTTTTGGAGCAGACTGTACTCACTCGAAGCAAACAAATGAAAGACACGCGTGTCTTTTGCTTGACGCAAGCATTGCCAGTCAAGTTTGACGTCATACAAATGGCCGGAACAAAAAAACACGAAACAGTTAAATCGCGTTAAAAGATTCCAAGGCCATGTTTCATGACTTGTCAGAACTCTGAAACTATCTGTGCTTTGTAACCAAAATTCAAATGGCGGCCAATCATCATCTGCCTAGCCTTTTCCCAAACTATCTTGGGGTCGGCTTCCAGTCTAATCGGATGCAGCTGAGTACCAGTATTTTAAATAAAGCCACTGCCTATCTGACCTCCACAACCCAGTAACTGGGTAATACGATACCCCATAGTAAGACTGGATGTTAGACTTTTGGCTTCTGACTACTCGTAACGACTGTTAAAGATCTACAAATGACAGCCGGGACCAACGGCTTAACGTGCTTTCCGAGGCACGGAGGAAACTCGGTATGTAATTATGGTTACCTATCCACGGACCAATCTTGGCAAGCACTTAACCTTAAAGATCGACCCGTGAAGAGAGTCCACGAAACGTCATAATTTGCTTTTCGATACGAATTTTTCTTTAGTTCTACAACGATTTTGAGGAGCTCGTGACTTAGTAATAACAGCCGCACGGGTCAATCTATAGGTCAACCTAGGTTAGTTAGGAAAGCACGTTAAGCCGTTTTGTCCCGGCTGCCATTTGTAGATCTTTGACAGTAGTTATAGGTAGTCAGTGACCCGAAAGTCTGACAACCAGTCATATCAAGGGGTACCTATCATACTAACTGGGTTGTGAAACTATCAACAACACTTGTAACGGGATATTTACCATGTTTATTATTTGTTATGAGTTCCCGATATTTCGGCGCTGTTGCAAACGCCATGATCACGGATAAACTGAAGTTATTGCGGGTGGATGTTTATGAGCAGACAAAACGGTCTACCCTCTTTCTTGTTCGTTTTTTGCGCGCCGTACCACTACCACTGTCACTCACAACTCGATTCTGTTCCCGACACGAAACTCACTGTGTCCACTCGCGAACTCTTTACGGCACTCTTTCGGTTTTTACACAGTTTAACCACTGGATTCCAGGCTTTTGACAGTAACTAACAACAACACATAACTAACAGACACCACCGATAACATCAGTTTATCCGTGATCATGGCGTTTGCAACAGCGCCGAAATATCGGGAACTCATAACAATAAACATGGTAAATATCCCGTTACAAGTGTTGTTGATAGTGTGGGTTGTGAAAGTTAGATAAGCAGTCGTTCCATGTTAAAAATACTGAAATTCAGATGCATCCAGTTAGACTGGAACATGGTTGGGAAAAGACTAGGCAGATGACGTTCTATAATGATTTTCTTTTGTTATTAAATTTTTTATCACAACTCTTATCTGTTTCTATTTTTTTCCTGCGGCGGTGATCTTTGCTTTGGAAGACAAAACATTGCTACTTTAAATATTGACGGAAAAAATATCTATATATATAAATCAATGCAATGGCTGGGTCGATTTGGCTGATTTTGATTTTGAAATGTTTGTCGTAGTCCAGGAAAAGTTTAAAAGGTGAGAAAGGTAGGGTAGGTAGAGTAGGGTAGAGTAGGGTAGGTAGGTAGGATAAAGCAGGTTAGGTAGGTAGGGTAGACGTAGGGTAGGTAGGAAAAGTGCATTGCATTAACTTTTGACAGAACGAAGTATGTCCGGGCAGCTAGTTCTGTATACAACTTTGTTTGAGAAGAAGATGTGAAATGTAACTTGACTCAGTTACCATCATTTAGCTGAACGACATCATCTGCTGGAATTTTGAGCGCCCTTCTATGTAGGCATACTTCATGTAGGTCTATGATACCCCGGACCGCACATCACCCCCTTAACGTGGTTTAGGGAATAAGAAATTATCGAATAATCGTTTGAGATTGTTTGTACGTATGAAAGCACGGTAATAGGGCGACATCCAGTCGGGCCGCGTTTAAAACACGGGTGGTTCACACTTAGTACCGATTTTCGTAAATAAGAAAAAAACAAAAAAAAATCCTACCCATTTTATTATTGATTCGGGACCAAAATCATTAGCATAGTTACCTCCTTGAATTTGTCGAGTATGCAAAACAACAGATTGTATATTATTATGACAAACTGTAACTACATTGTTATCAATTTACAATCTGACAACACGGGTGTAGCACGTAGGTTCTAGTTATCATTGATAAAGCAAATAAATAGATATCTATACGACAATAAATCCACTGAAATATTATCAATACTTAGTTAGAAGATGGGTTTCTTTGTTCGTTGAGTATAAGTATGTTTTAACTGTAAAATACTACTTCAAAACACTACCTTCAAAAACGACAAAACTTTTAATTCCTGAAAATAGTCTACAAGCACTATAGAAACAGTGAAAGAACCAAAATACAAGCAGTTTTGACAGTTCATGAATCTGTCTGAGGCTTCTTGTCGATTCTGCGAAGTGTGGGAACGGAGCGGAGTGAGAGAGTAATGCGGCGCACTGTTGCGAACCGTGTTTGTCCATTGCAGAGGAGCAAAGCTAGGCCACAATAAAAAATTGCTAAGAATGACTTGCTTTAGCAAGTCATTCTTAGCAATTTTTTATTGTCAACTCCGTTTCTCTGTACCGCCTCACCGCTTGATATCCTCTGTAGCTGAGCGGAGCGGAGTTAGGATTTCATGCAATTCCATTGGTTAAAATTTGCATAGCTCCTCTCATATCTTCCCCGCTCCAGTGGACAGGCAGCCTGAGTCTAGTGTCTGCACTTCTGCAGCCAGTCTGACTTGTCTTGACCAATCCTTAAGACGAAGTCAGAATAGTAGTTGCATGGTATTTTACTACTATTTTTACTTCTTTAAAACTACTTACTCTTAAGCTTTCAGATATAATTTAGCACTAAGGAAAATGTATTAGAAAAACAACGACACAATGGTAGTCCTAACTTATAAAACTAAAGTATCCATTGAATGCATTAATTAGTTTCTCAGAAAACAAAAGGAAACGGCTAATGAATCATTAGTCAAATGGTTGGTGATCGAGTGATCGAGGTAGAAATATTAATAAACACAAATATACTTATTTATTTGGGTGACTAACGTAACCGTGAACACCGCTCGTAGCGTATACACAGTTGCACAAGCGCTGAAACGTATGCTCGGTCGGTGGTAACACGCAGAACCGCAAAACGTATCTTGTAATCTCTACGAGTCTCTGCATAATTGCTATCGCACATTAAGTCAAAATCAAAATATTTTTATTTTACATAGGCCTAATAAAACGTCGACAAAAAGGTGCTCGGTTCGGGTTAGTCGTTTCCTATGGAGAAGAACCGGAAAGAAACTCCATGGTTACTCTTTTAAAATCATCTGGTTTTACAATATTTCTGTTACAGCGTTAGTACTAAAGTATGGGAGTACATCGTAGGCCTGACAATAAGTCGTTGATTACTACAAAACGTAGAACGAAATAAAAAGTTACCAAGGATCTAGGAATCTATAAGGCATACAATATCCACAAATTTACAAACAATCGATAAATAAGAAAAAGAGACACAACAAAAAATAAATAGAAAATATCACAAAAAGACTAGATCAAATAAATGACACAAATGTTGTCATCCGTGCTGTAACTATTCTAAACAAAAGGTGTAATGATTTAAAAACTATTGCTAATAATATTACTATTACTTGAACGTAGTCCTTAATTTTGTAATATGCTTTTTTAATTAGGACACGTTTATTATAATTTTTTAACTTTCCATCGGTCAGTTCTGTAACTGACTTCGGAAACTTATAGTAGTTCACAACATAATGTTGCCTCTTCTATCAGTAGTTTTGTTGGCATGCAATGTTTAACATGTTACAATTACTCTGGATTTGTAAAAGACATTTCAATCATCACAACAGCGAACCAAAAAATCTGAAGCAATATTTATGCAAAACTGACATCATTTTAAAATGACAAATGCTGACACTTTTTAACTCGTGTTTTTTCTTTTTTTATATGACGCTGTTGTTTTATGATAAGTTTTTATTGATTTTTATTACGATTTTTTTTACTAATTCAATGGTGGAGTGCTCTTGTTTTAAAAATTTGCTTGATTTCGGGGAAATGCTGCTATTTTGGGCAAGAAAATTGTAATTTTAAAATTTATTATCAGGTTAACTTTGATGAATACTGTATTTTCTTTATTTTATTTAGATAGGTGATTGGGTTACCTATATGTCTCTTTCAGATCGGACGGGGTTTTTGTAACATATTGTATAACGTGTAAGTTGTTTATTAAATAGACGATAAACATTGAATAGTTTGTCGGTACATAACAATTTCAGGCGAGAATATTTTCCTGTTTCGTACTTTTTAGAACGTGATTTCTCAGTAGTCGGGTTTTAATTTTTAGTTCCGTACCCAAAGGGTCAAACGGGACCCTATTACTGAGACTTCGCTGTCCGTCCGTCTGTCACCAGGCTGTATCTCAGGAACCGTGATAGTTAGCCAGATGAAATTCCTACAGATTATGTATTTCTGTTGCCGCTATAACAACAAATACTAAAAACAGAATATAATAAATATTTAAGGGGGCTCCCATAAAAAAATGTGATTTCTTCGCTCGTTTTTTTTTTTATAAATAATGGTACGGAACCCTTCGTGCGCGAGTCCGACTCGCACTTGGGCGGTTTTTTATTTTATACATTCTAACTGAATTCAATGCAGCTTTTATCTACGTCTTACTCCTGCGTGGAGGTGGTAAATTATCCCACGGAAACGCAATACTGGGATAAAAAGTACCACATGTCCTAACCGAGGACATCGTCATGAAAGCCATATTTCATCAAAATCAATTAGTCCATTACATCTATGAACGTCAGAATGACAGACAGACAGTAGAGTTTCTTATTTATAATTTTCTTTGCTGTGGAGGTCAGATAGGCGGCAGTTCCATGTAAAATATTAGTATTCAGCTGCATCTAGTCAGACAGTAAAGGCAGACAGATGATGATGAATAATTATTAGCTTGACCTAATATATTAAGGAAATAACAATGCTATGAAGAATAGAATTACGAATACTAGCGCTTGAATGTATGATTCAAGCGCATGTTTAATATAACAAGAAAACATAATAGTAATAAATATTAATTTCAAATAAATAACCTATTCTATATTAGTCAGTTTTTCCTACCAATGCAACCGCAAAGCTATTCTATTTATTCAATGAAGATAAAACAATAAATGAAGTAATAACGAACGATTAATGAATCATAGTGTTTAAGTGCCTACGGAAATATCATCGAGTATTTCATTAGTAACAAGCTTTTAGCAGTAGTTTCACCTGTGTACTGAGTTTGTTCCAAATCTGTTAAGCCGTTCAGCGCGAACGAGTAACAAACACAATTATGTACCTACGTACACATACAAACTTTCGCATGTATAATATGTATAACCCATTATGCCCTTTTTTTATATGATGAGAAATCATCAAATGACTTCTCCCGCTCTGGGCGGAGCGGAAGAGAGTGTCAGACTTGACTGACTAGAACCCATCCATGTTCCTTCTTAGCTCTTTGTGTTCCAGGGCCCATTATGCCCTTGATTCGTATGAGATTTACTTTTGTGACTTCACAAGATGCAAGTATGAACAAACCTTTCGTAGGTAATAAATTATTATCTACTAGCTGTCCGGCGCAACTTCGTTTGCGTCACATTTTCCCCGTTTTCGCATTATTTTTCATTGCTGCTCTTCTCCTATTGGTCGTGGCGTGATGATATATAGCCTATAGCCTTCCCCGATAAATGGGCTATCTAACACTGAAAGAATTTTTCAAATCGGACCAGTAGTTTCGGAGCCTATTCAATGCAAACAAACAAACAATCAAATCTTTCCTCTTTATAATATTAGTTTAGATATGGCAATTTAAGGAAGTTTACACAAGTTTCTCCATATTCTGATCACTGGTCATTAAGTTATGTAAATGGGCAGGAGTCTGAAGTTGCATCCGATTGGATAAAAGAGTTCACCGGCAAATCGCGTTTGTTATTTAAAAATAATGGAGTCGGAATACAAGAGTAAATTAGTAGGTGACATTGCTATTTAATCGATTTATGTCAACTTGGAAGGACGGCAACATCGCACTTAACTGTTTTAATGACTAAGTGATTATTAATTATGTTAGCATAATTATTAAAATACCATAGTCATTAATTAAGTGAGTTCATATCCAGTGGTGTTTTTCACTATTGATAACACCGGTCAAGGAAAACATCGTGAGGAATGTCGTAGAACCAAAAATTCAAATACATGTGACATCTACCAACCTGCACTGGGCTCTCGAAGTGGATTACAGCCCACTCCCTCTTATAGAGAGGAGGCCTGTGTTTCAGCAGTGGGAACATTGCATGCCTACCTACTGAAAATATTTTTTAAATTAATATTTGTTGACTAAAATTACAAGTGATGTGATGCGGAGGAATAAAAAAAATGTCGTTAGGAAAGTTTTGAGTATGAATGTGGATGGGTATAAGAGTAGAGGAAGACCAAGGAAACGATGGATGGACTGTGTGAAGGATGATATGGCAAGAACGGAGTAAGTAATAGAGAGGTATGGAAGAAGAAGACATGCTGCGCCGACCCCAAATGAATTGGGATTAGGGCAAGAGAATGATGATAAAATAACGAGAGACAAATATTGTATTTAAGTTGGATGAGTTGAATGACTCAAAACCTATTCAAAGCTGTCATTGATGACAGCTTTGAATAGGTTTTGAGAAACCAGGAGTTCAATGAACTAAAAATAAAATACGGTTCATAATTTAAAATTAAATCCGTTTATGTTCTTCCATATTACATTGACAAGTTACGCAACACGAGATAAATACAAATTACAATATAAAAATAAATACAATGTCATGAAATCAGAAATACAATGTCAAAAATCAAATCAATGACAAATAAAAATAATTGGAAATTAATATGATTTAAATAATTATGTTATGCTTAAAACACTCGCCCTCTCTGTGGGCAGTTGTGGTTTAAATCCAAACTGTTTATAATGCAGCAATAATAAGTGACCCTTTTTTGGTTGAAACCGCAAATGTTACAGGATAAACTGAAACTATTTAATTTTGTATATTCCATGAAGTGTGAAAACAGTCATTATTCCGGTAAAAAACACTTATAGCACAATAGTGGCCCTTATCTGTATGTATTTGTGGTCGGCGCCGCAAGACTTGTCTAAACAAATAAAAAAAATAAAGTGTGTGTTTGTAATTTCAAACCTTTTTGCTGGATGCCTAAGAAAGTATATACGATTTAAAAAAAAAGCTGTTTTTTTTTTTAATTTTGTCTGTCTGTCTGTTTGTTCCGACTAATCTCCGAAACGGCTTAATTGATTTTAACAGGTCTTTTACTGGCAGATACCTGATGTTCTAAGAAATAACTTGGCTTTTATTTTAGAAAAAAGATGAGGGTTCCGTGCATATGTAAAAACTAGCTGAAGCTGTGCCCTCGACTTCGTCCGCGTGGAATTTAACAAAAAGTTATTTAGTTCTTTTTTTTATAATAATTTTAGGTTTTTTCTAAAATAGAAGTAGCCTTAGTTACTCCTTATTACATCAGCTATCTACCTGTGAAAGTCCCGTCAAAATCGGTCTAGCCGTTCCAGAGATTAGACGGAACAAACAGACAGACACACAGAAAAAAAGAATTTGGTTAATGTACCGTACATACATTCTTATGCATGTATAGTAAAAGCGGTTATTTTCATATTACAAACAGACACTTCAATTTTATTTATTTGTATAGATGTATAGAGTATAGATTATAACCATTGAAATTGTTAACAAAATCTGATTCAAATAGGTGAAGTAATATTTTTATAATAATTTCACGCGTACGAAGGTTGCGGAGTACAGCCAGCTAGTTCTTTTCAGCTAGTTCGTTCATATTTTTCTATTCCTCATGTCATGAGTCCCACTCACCACTTCTAGTCATACCAGTCCATCCTTCACACAGCCCATACATCGTTTCTTTGGCCTTCCTCTACTCGAAGTTTCAAAATAGTCTTAGCATAAATAAATAAATCATAACAGCTTTTGTCCTTCATAAGGTTAGGCAGACTACTCCACGCTTAGAACAACACTAGAACAACAAGTGAATCGCAAATCTGCGAAGTCCTTCCCAACTATATTGGGGTCGGCTTCCAGTCTAACCAGATGTAGCTGAATACCAGCATATTACATGGACTTCCACAACTCAGTTACTGGGTACAACGATACCACTTGGTTCCATCCGTCCCTTGGTTGGTGTCTTTCGAGCTTCTGTCTACTCGTAACGGTTCAATAACTTGGATAAATTGAAGTAATTTATACTAATATTATAAAGAAGACAGATTTGGTTGTTTGTTTGCATTGAATAGGCTCCGAAACTACTGGTCCGATTTGAAAAATTATTTCAGTGTTATATAGCCTATTTATCGAGGAAGGCTATAGGCTATATATTATCCCGCTACGACCAATAGGAGTGGAGCAGCAATGAAAAATGTTGCGAAAACGGGGAAAATGTGACGCAAACGAAGTTGCGCCGGACAGCTAGTTTTTTAATAAATGAATTATAAAATGATATCTCATTATAAATACCGATAAACGTTTGATTTAATTAATAGTTTCAAAACAATTAAGGAAATCAGACGGAGTTACAAAACAACGATCTAGGCGACAGTTTTATGTAATGGGAAAATGAACTCTAATGTTATACAGTTAGCGTTCAAAACCACTGTAAGGTTTTGTCACTTGATTTGTTATTCCCTAACGTCCAATTATAGGTTATTTAGTTGATAGATAACACAATCGCAATGCATAGAATTAATTTAAAATCATTGGATCTTTTACAAACAAAATAAACCAAATGAATAATCATAACCCCACGGTAAGTAGATAAAACAGGTACTTCACCGATCAATTTATTCTTTAAGATTAGGTAATAAAACAACCTGTTCTAACAAAACTAAATAAATTAGAACATCTATGTACGACTCGGACTACTGAGCACAGGGTTCTGAGTTCGGCTTTTAGGTCAGGCAAAGTTTTATTGGGTTTTTTCAAGAAGTTTTCAGTAGCAGCCACGGAGTCTGAATTTGTGTGACAGCAGATTACGATGTCACATGGAGAAAGTGACCGTCCTTCTACTACATCCTTAAATATCTCCTCGCCTTACACATAAATGCTGTATACTCTTAATCTAAAATTGTTGTTATTTTGTTACAGCGCAACAAGATTACCAAGATTACTGGTCAAATGACTACGGTAACTACGATGATTACAACCTTGCCGTCGATGACAGCAACGAGGACACAGAAATAAAACAAGCAGAGACTACCATCGACGCGGGTGGGCAACCAACTGAAGCTCCAACAGAAAGTGATAAATTCGACGATTATCAGATAGAAGATAACAGGTCGGATGGTGCCGAAAAAGAAGCTGTTGAGGGAAATAAGGAGGAGACGGCTGAAGTGACGGTAGCTGAAGTACCGGCCAGTGAACCAGCCGTACAACATAAAGTCTTACCTCTAGAAATCTTGCCTTTAGAAGAGCCTGAACAGAATAATGAAGACTTGGTTTCGAAAGAACTTGGACTGGATGAAGACGCTTCGGATGAGACCGCTAATGAAGACCTGGTTCCTTTACCTGTACCAGAGCCAGAAGATAATAACAACGATAATATCTTTGAGGAGACCAAAGATATATTGAACAAAGATCAAGATTATTTGGATGAAATACCTCAAGCGCCAGTAGAAAATGATAGTGATCTAGATAAAATAATCGAAGAAACTAACAAACTTTTGGCAGAGAGTGATGACGCTCTTGATGCGATCGATTACTCTGATGAACAGGCAAAGAGCGATGAAGACGTCTTCAGTGAAAATAATGAAGAAGATACACCTGCCAAAGTATATGCTGATCTAAATGCTGACTTGGACAAACTGTTTGAAACTCTTGACAAATTGTCTGATGATACCACCAATGAACAAGCAAGTACTGACGGGCAGGTAACAGACGACGTTAAAGATTACGAAGAAAAATACAGCAAACCTTATAATGAAGACGTTGCCCTTTCCTGGCGGAACGCAGAAGGCAATGATGCATTAGAGCCAAAAGCAAATGACGAAACTGCTGATGGAAATGACAATGAAAATGCAAATGATCTTGTGTCAGATGAAGAAGGAGCCGATGATGACTATGAAAACATTTATGACAGCAATCTTTCCCAGATTTTTAACTCCAATGCGTCAATTGAGAATGCTGGCAATCCTGAACAAGAACTAGTCGAATTAGACGCAAACAATGAAGAAAGTTCAAAAGAGACTACTGAAGCTCCACTTGAGAAAAACGACGAGGACAAAGAACTTGTAGATTATGCTGACAACTACGATGATTCTAAGGACAGCGAACCTAACGCTGTCGATGATATCGATAGCGTTATCAAACAAATATTCGCTGACGATGTCAAAGAGCCACAAGCGTATGGAGATGATGCTTTGGTCGACGACAAATATAAAGAAGAAGATGCCATGGATTTGGATGAAACGAAAACTACCATCTTTGATGAAGAAACTACACAAAAAACAGCAATGATCGATGACTTGAACAGCGCTGAGCTCGACCAGCTTGTGTCCCAATTTGTGGCTGCTCACAAAGAAGAGTTTGATGTTAACTCTGAGAGCTTCGCAAAGCATGTAGCACCTGTTCATATAACTCTCTCTGTGGATGAACCTCAAGAGATTACTTCACCAGGATTTCCTGAACGGTACCCTACTACTGGCAATATTATTGACTGGATCTTTGATGGACCTGGACAGGGTATTGAAATGAACATCACCGACTTTGACGTTCACGGCGCCGTCGGTGACTACCTGCTTGTGATACCAGGTAAGACTTTAATTTTTCACTTCAGTCGCCTTATGGTCAGAAATTATTCCGCGATATATATAGTCTATGACACTACTGTCACCAGGGGATAATGTAGCTTCCCATTCGTGAAAGAGTTTTCGGAATCGGATCAATATTTCTAAAGATTAGCTCCCATAATCAACCTTAGAAATTGCTTCCATCAATTATTTGTATAGATTTCACTACTTCAATGAAACGACCAGTCACGTCGGTAATTTTAAAAATATGAATTAGTTTACTAGTTCTGATACATCCTTAGACTATTATTTTCAATGTTTTGAATTATATGAACTTAAATATTATATAATAATCGTAGGTTACATAGTACATCAATTATGAATCATTTTGTTTTCAACATAAATCACATTGGTGTCTCATCACAAGTTTCAAATCATGCAACTTAGCACTTTCAATATTTACGGGATTTCAAATGTCAACTGGAAGTTTTATTTATCATCATTCTCTTTCCCTTATCCCAATTTATTTGGATTCTTTTACACACGTATTTATAAACATATCAAAGTGATTACATGAGGAAAAACTAAAGATACGACTTACATGACTTTGTATTCAGTAGTTCAGTAATTGATTTAAGTTAGAATTGTCAAAAGTTAGAATTCTTTCTTTGCCAGTTCTTAGAATCAGAATCATTTATTTGTTACTTACTTCGTTCAAAATGTTGTCTATTCCGTAAAAGTGGTTGCATCTTAAACTTAATTAATTATTTTAACTTGACTATAAATACGATAGTTAGTTTTCACCTCAAAAGTCACTATCGATATTTGCGAATCTATATTCTTGATCTATTCACAGGTGGACTTGATAACTCTGGCAAAGATGGCCTGGTCTTCACCCATCACCTGAACTCAGTCAAGAAATACAGATTTACAGATGTTAACCGAATGTTCGTGCGATTCGTCATCAACCAAACCCCATGGCAGATGAAACAGGGCTTCAGGTTTACCGTTAAATTGATTGGTAAGTCTATCTCAAGGTCAACATACATTTATACGAAAAGGTAAATACTACAGAACGAAGACCGATCCTCCTTTTGCTTCTTCATACGTCGGCTGACCTTTCTGAAGAACATCACCTTCTTCTTCTGGAATCGTCAATTCAGAATTTGTACGCAGCAACTTGGATTGCTCTGTCGTTTGCGTCATTCAAGAGTATCATCGAACCACCTCGGACACAATGCGAGTGTGAAGCCTCATCACAGGATATGCCACAACTTGTCTCCTTTCCAAACAACTAATTTTTTGCTCTAGGACTTGAATGTGGCAAACGACAGACCTGCCCAGAACATCACTAACAAGGTTCACTATTCAAAAATCGTCCCTCAATTAAGTTAGGTTAGGTGGTATTTTCAGCAAAAGGGGACATGTCACAATTGGTCTAAAATCGTTACGTATTTTAACAGTGCACTTTAAAGGGTCGATATAAGATTTTATATGCCTTACTAATCCCTGATATTTCACGGCTTGTCTCATCTGAGATTACCCATCACGCCAAAAAGCCAGAAGGACTATAAGGGGTCATCCATAAAGTACGTCACACTAATTTCGTGTTTTTTTGGCCCCTCCCCGTCCTTGTCACAGTTGGTCACATTTATGAGACCCTCCCTCCCCAGTGTGACGTCACATATCTAGTAATTTTGTATCTAGAAATTATTAAATTAACACTGCACTTCCGAAATTAGTTTTATTAGTTTTTTTTCCATTTAATGTAACTAGTAGAGCGAGCGTGAACCTGCCAACAAAACAATTTAAATCTTACAGATGCAGATAGTTTATATTTTAAGTTTTTCGTTAATAGTTCAAATTAATGTTTATGGCATCTTAGCACTTGGATGTATAAGATTTGTTGAACGAAGAAATGTGACGTCACGAAACTAAGGACCCTCCCACCCCTTGTCACACAATGCTACACTTTGTCGACCCCCTCCCATCCCATAAAGTGTGACGTATGGATGATCCCTAACCAGAAGGTTCCAAAATCCAAAGTATGGTCCAGTAATAAAAAAAACAAATGACTTTCATCTTTGTTATGGTGGTTGGGAAAGGACATCACACATATTCAGTACATCATTACGGCCTCCACATAGAAAATCTGCTGTTTCCAACAAAAGTGCAACCTACACGGTCAAAACATATGAAACAGCTCATTTCCGCTGAAAAATTCTACGTGTGATACTGTACTGAATACGCTTAACAAAACCGTATTTAAACTGCCAACTTCTTTCAGAGCCCCTACCAACATTCGCTGACGATGAACCGGTAGCCGAGCCAGTGGCGAACGCTCCCGAAGAGACGCTGACCCTCAATCTGGCTGGTCTGACCCTGCCTAAGTTCCAGGAAATCAGGGAGCAGTTCCGGGAGCTGCTGGCTGATATAGCCAAGGAGTACATCAGGGATAACAACATCACACTGGGATTGAATACTACGTGAGTTTTTGACGCTTCTATTTGTTTTTACAGTGCACAGTTGTTGTAAGAAAAGACAGAAATGAATAGAGAGAGAGAGAGAAGAAAAATTTAGCTTAGGAGGGAGGTGTCTCTATCCTACAAACTAAAATACTCTATCTCGACGAGATAGACAATTTATTTTCAAAATTGGACGCATTGAGAATTCTCACTACGCCGACTTTTGGGCAAAACTGCTTCCGCGATGTAAAGAAAGAAAAGAAAGAAAGAAAGAAAACATATTTATTTGACACATGCCACAAGTGCACACAATAATAAAATAAAAAAAAAAAAAAAGACGGGTTGCACTCCGGGAGTGCCGGCAGAAGTGAAAACTTGATTATTAACGTTGAGCATGTTTGATATTTTGGAATGGTTAGGGAATAATTTTGCACCAATTGCTTTATCAGTATAAAAGTACTACACTGCGGTTCGGGGGACGAAGACAATATAGCGGTTGTGATTGGCCGATGCAACAATGTCAGGACGAATGTTCCACACATAGTGATGCACATGTCAGTTTTGCTACAATACCTAATATCGATAAAATTGAACATTACGATGTCTATTAATTCTACTTTTTTTTAAACTATACTGATAGGGCGTTAACTGGGTGCAAATAAAACACTTACGTAACACTGTAAATTTCACTTTATTCAAATCAATGCTAAAATAAAATCAAGGTTAACCTCTCCGTCCTGCATTTCTTAACGCGTAACTTCCCTAACGGCCGCGCGCATTACGTCATCGCTGACGTCGTTCGGCCGGCCGACATAAAAACTCTTATCGCCAGAGTTCTAATAAAGCTTATCTTAAACGGTAAACAGTGTCGTGTTCTTAGATAACAAGACCGTGTATTATAATATATACAACTTTTCTATGACTACTTGATAATTATAAACATCCCATAGAAATGCGATTGCTTGCTGCAAATAGACTGTCACCGTATTTTATTTTTGTTTAGTAAAACTACGCAATAAATTTATACGAAACTTTATAACTAACATCACAAATATACAAGTAATCTAATGACAGTGTTTTTTAGGAGTCCTACATACATTATTCACATAAGATTCCAACTCAAACTTCCTATAAGATCGGCCGTTTTCCAACTGCGGAGTTCAATGCATGAAAATACTTGAAATATCAAAAAATATGATTAGATATGCCTCGAATGCATAAAATAATGAATTATCACTATTTTTTACGTTGCTATTAAATTAATCGTAAAAAAAATCGAAAAAAATCCAAAGAAAATTTTAATTTTGTGCCTAGGTTGGACGATCCTCCTCAACTTTCCCTGTTAACAGCATTAATCCACTTTTCTTCCACTTCTGGAATATTTGGAAATCTAAAATGTAAACATTAAGTAATGTTACTTTTTTACAGTAAGGGAACACCGTAATTTTTATCTTCAATATTATTTATACTTTGTTTCGAAGTTGACACAACACTACAGCATTACGTCTGTCCCTTTCTATCTACACCTACATATGGAAAGGGACAGACTTATTGACAATACCTAATGAGAGAAAGGGACTTTTCAAAAAGACATCAACGCGGTGTACGTTTTTTGTGCCTTAAACGTAAACAACTAGTTTAGCTAGAGCCCTGCAATTATTCATAATTTTATTAAATTATAAATATATTTTACTTACCGATGAAAAGTTATGCCATCTTTTTTATAGCTGGATGTTCTAGACGATTTCTCACACCATTTAATTGAACAAGAACTCATAATTAATTTGATATAAGCAGAAATGTTTGAAAAAGTTATCTAAATAATCGCGTGTGGAGAGATCCAATAACTGGTCAAAAACTCTCCATCCGTCTTACGCTTTTTCGATCAGGTCACGTGTCCTGACGCGAGTTTAAGATTTTATACCCATTACAGAAAAGTGCTCAACGCCGCTAAAGAAGTTTTCACTTCAAAAACTTAAATCAAACAGAAAATAAAAAGATAACATTGTGTGTTGTTGTATTTAGGATTTTTGAGTAGCATCAGACCTATGATGCATACTTGCGTAGTTCGTACATAATAAGTAGCTTTTCAGATGTGGCCAAAAGATCGTCTCTGTAACGAGTTTTGTTTGTTTCATTGACTTTATTGCGACCGACTTCCGAAAGCAAAAAGTCTTGTAACGTTTTTTTGGAAGTCTAAAAAAATATTATAAAGAGGAAAGATTTTGATTGTTTGTTTGCATTGAATAGGCTCCGAAACTACAGGTCCAATTTGAAAAAATCTTTCAGTGTTGGATAGCCCATTTATCGAGGAAAGCTATAGGCTATATATCATCACGCTACGACCAATAGGAGTGGAGCAGCAATGAAAAATGTTGCGAAAACGGGGAAAATGTGACGCAAACGAAGTTGCGCCGGACTAGCTGTCCGGCGCAACTTCGTTTGCGTCACATTTTCCGGTCGGTTATAATTTTTAACAAAAATGTTTTTTCGCGCTATTCCGTTTCCATCGCATAATTTCTCGCAACCAACTGTAAAAGTGTACATTGATGAATATCACCTAGTTACACATGCTAAGTAAATAAATACATTTTAATATGTTTTTGACGTCATATAAAATGTAAGTAATACTTCTTACACTTTGCATGGAGAAATCGTTTCTTCAGCCGACCTTTCCATACTTTCAAGAGCAAGTAAATAATGATTGCCTCGTTGGTCCAGTGGCCGCAAGCGCGACTGCTGACCCTCATGGTCAGCAGTCGCGCTTCGATTCCCAGGTCGAGCCAAGTGCCACTGGGTGTTTCCATTAGGAATTTCTCAGTAGTAGCCTTGGAGGACTTGTGCCCGGTGGATGGCAATAGGCTCGACCCTTATTACATGGGACTTAAACATAACTGGTGAAATGTGAGTGTACTATTAGGTACACCTCTGCTTTACCCTTCGGGAATAACAGGCGTGATGTTGTGTTAAATAAATACTATACTGTGTTTTTCAACATTTTTGACGTAAAATACAAACTTATTTTCATAATTTTCATGCATTTTTAGATAAACGTGTATTTGTTAGAACCGTGATAAGTTTTTCGACTGCCCTAATGGTTTGCTGATAAGGATGAGATGTTTACCAGGTGGTATTAGGTTATTCTAAACTGGCGAAATGTAGGAGTACTAAATAGAAAGAAAGAAAGAAAGAATAGAAATAAACACAGGCCTAGAGCGAGTCGGACTCGCGCATCTTCATTTTTTTTTTTTTTTTTTTTTTTTTTTTTTTTTTTTTTTTTTTTTTTTTTAAAAACGTTGCCCCACACTAGGAATTTCTCCTGTATCGTGGGTGCGTTTACAAACATTTAAACTAACATACACAAACAGCCAGACCCGGAACAACTATCTGTAGGCCATACAAATATTTGTTCCGTGCGAGGATCGAACCCGCGACACGCAGCGCAGCAGTCGATCGCTCAACCACTGCGCCAATCGTGCCGTCGATTCATGCGCGAGTCCGACTCGCTCTAGGCCTGTGTTTCCGTTGTGGTTGTGTACCATTATATAAAAAAACGAGCAATAAAATACACTGTTTTTGGATGGGAGCCCACTTAAATATTTATTTTGTTCTGTTTTTGGTATTTATTGTGATAGCGGCAACAGGAATACATAATCTATAGAAATTTCAACTGGCCAACTATCACGGTTCATGAGATATTGACTGGTGACAAACGGACGGACAGCGAAGTCTCAGTAATAGGGTTCCGTTAGACTTTTTGGGTACGGAAACCTTAAAAGGAAGGAAAGAATATTTATTTAGGCAAAATGTTAAATAATAATAATAATTCTTTATTTCTCAGACAACCATCGATCCAATGACATAGTAGACAATTTAACTTAAACATTATTATTAGTACATACTTATATTCTACTACAGACAGGGTGGTTTTTTTAGATGCCTCATTATGGGTCTTTGATCGTGCCTGTCAGCAATGACTTTCAAGAGGCATTTGCTACTGCTCTGCAATCTGCCGAGCAAAGACGCATTCTTTTTGCGCACGACAGCTGAGGAACTGTCTACTCTGGCGTGCGCAAATATTGCAGAAGCACTGCAATATCGTGGCGGTCGCAACAGCGCCCTGAGAGCGTTGTTGTACGAGTATTGCACACGCAACGCATTGGCGGCACGTTTAGTACAGCTGATCCATTATGTACACCTTGCCGAACGCTTCGGGGTTTACAAATTAACAATAGTGATGTTTTGTTATTAATGCTTGTCGTGGTGTAAATACAACTATTTAATTTATTGTCTGGTGCAAAACGGCCGGAGGGCATCATTATCTCATCACGTTCCTGCCCTTGTCCCATTTTTATTTGGGATCGGCGCAACACGTTTTCTGACGTCATTTTTTGGTGCAAAAAAAATGTCTTATCATCATACAAAATAGCGAAAAGTATTTCAAGTTTGTCGATGACTCAGTGCAGATAAGTTATCGTCGGATTATCGGACGGAAGACGAAACAAAGAAACGATAAAACTGTAATAAATGTATTTATTTTTGTTGATAGCAAATATTTAGTTTATCTAGCTTACGTTGACCTGTAGTTACGTATAATATATTTGAAACCAGGGTTCAATTGATAGTGGAGATTTAATTTTACACAAAAAAGTTTATATTTGTGTGTGTATGTATATAAAGTAACACTCTTAATTGATTTTTGATTAACAGGTGTATATGCTTCTACGTCATCTTCCATACGCATACAATTATGTAGGGTACGCACGATGAGCAATCAAGCTATACAAACCAGTTAACGCGGATCTCTCATTGTACTGGTAATCTATAGAAAGCAAAGCCATGTTATACTAGAAATGTATTGCTTTGTGTGTCGCCGTGTGTACCTGCAAACAGTTCCTAAAATTATTTCAACAAAATCAAATAACTAAGTTAGGTAGTTAGTTATTTGATTTTGTTGCAATTATTGTCAAATATAATCTGAAAAAGCCGGACAATTACGAGTCGGACTCGCCCACCGAAGGTTCCGTACAAATTCACTTTTATTATGCGCGTTAATTTTTTTTTTATGTTTTGGTTACAAATTTATAGTTTTCAGATTGTTCCCTGTACTTGTAGTATAAGACAATATTACTTGCCAAATTTCATAGTTCTAGGTCAACGAGACATTTTAATTCCCTTGAGAGTGTCGAATTATACGTTTTTAGCGGCATAAACAGCCGTATCTTTTTTTTACGTTAACAGCTTAAAGGGACTGCAGATCTATTGTATATGGTTTTAATTTCAACTCGATATCTCCACACGTTCCAAAGATAAAGGGTCTTGACAGACAGACAGACTGACCACAAAGTGATCCTATAAGAGTTCCGTTTTTTCTTTTGAGGTACGGTACCCTATAAAGAGATTATAGGCTCAGTCACATGAGCTCGTGGCTAAATAATAACAGCCGCTTTGGTCGATCTTTAGGTTAAGCCTGGGTTGCCTAGGTTGGTTCGTGGATGGTCTACCCATTACATACTGAGTTTCCTCCGTGCCTAGCAAAGCATGTTAAGCCGTTGTTCCCGGCTGTCATTTTTTGACAGTCGTTACAAGTAGTCAGTGGCCTGAAAGCCTTACCAAGAGACATCGTATAATCCCGTAATAGGTAACTGGGTTGTGGAGGTCAGATAGGCAGTCGCTCCATGTAAAATACAAATATCAAATTATATATTTTTATTTTACATAGGCCTACACGGGCACTTATAAAACGTAGACAAAAAGGTGCTCGGTTCGGGTTGGTCGTTTCCTATAGAGAAGAACCGGCAAGAAACTCCATGGTTACTCTTTTAAAATCATTTGGTTTTGCAATATTTCTGTTACAGCGTTAGTACTTAAGTATGAGAGGACATCGTTAGCCCGACAATAAATCGTTGCTTACTACAAAACGTAGAACGAGATAAAAAGTTACCAAGGGTCTAGGAATCTATAAGGCCTACTATGTCCATACATTTACAAACAATCTTTAAATACATGCAAGGCTAGCCAGATAATGATGTACCACCAACTGGCTTACATGTTGGACCAGATCTATGAACGTGGATGACGCGAATGGAGTATAGAAGGAAGTGGCATAGCAGGGGTCGTTCTGTAGTTTTTGAAAGTTATCTGATAAGTTATCTACAAATACATTAAACATTAGTTAGTTCATAGATATTTATGTGAGTTAGTTCTTAGGAATTTGATTCATAGATTTGCAGTGCCGATATCTACAACTATGCTTTAATATCGGTAAGATTTGGATCTTATAAAAACTCGGTTTTAATTAATTACAGATTAATATTTTGATTGCTATAATTTTAAAGAAAGAATGTGTATGATCTTATATAATGATAATTTAATAGAAAATGACGTTACTGAATACCAATCAAATGCGTACTGAAATGTTCAGAGATAAAAACCTCGACCCGAGAGGCTGTTTTTATTTAGCCACGAGCTCCTCAGCTCCAAAACTCCTTCACGACAGGATCTTCTCCTAAAGTTCTGCCAATTAACTAGTGCGGATGATATGTCTTTTATGAACTCGTTGTAAGGTTCAATTTGCAATGATTGACACGCATACCTAAGCAACTTACACAAAAACATGCATGCGTACACTTAGTTCGCAATGAATGTTTTGACTTTGAGTTGGACTTCATATTTTGGCTCAGGCGCAAAATGTCGCTTTCGCAAAATGTCTCTTTCGCAAAATGTCTACTTTTAGTAAAATATCTCTTTCTCATAATGTCGCTTTCGCAGAATGACTCTTTCGCAAAATGTCGCTTTCTCAAAATTTGTTGGTGTTAGTACTTCCTCAGTAAATTCCTTTACAAAAAGATTTACAATTGACGGATGCGGATGATGTGGTTTTTTTGTTATAGTCGTAAGGTTTAATTTGCAATGATCGACGCGCATTCGTGTGTGGTAGTAGGTACTTCCTCGGACAAACTCATCCACAAAAAGATCTACTACTATAATCCTTGCAATTTAATCACGGATCGTGTGACTTAACCAATTGTCATACGGTTTAATTTGCAATGAATTATGTGTGAAATGTATCACCTATTACTAAACTGGGTTGCTCACTGTTCCTCATTCATTTGTTTTTCCTGTGATATATTGGGACAATGACAAATCCTCAGTACTACACAGTTAACGACTGACAGCAGCAACCGAACAACCACCTTATCACAATGAAAATAAAGATCACTCTCATTAGACAGACTTGCCAGTGGCAGCAAACGAAAAGCAACCTTATGCACATATATGTATAAAGACCAATGTCAAATGACACTGATGCTCAATCAGAAGTTAACTATGATAGAAAAGTAGTCACCTGTCCCATAGCCGGCGATTAGCGAGAAGCGTAAGCGTTTAAGCTAGCGAATATAAAACGACTTGCTTGTTAGACAGAGTTCTCGCTTTCAACTTCGGTGAGACTAGTCACCGATCAAAGAACATTAGAAGACTTATAGAGCAGATGCGGAGTGATATTTTCATACAAAAATTTTAATCCCGAATATTTTTGATTTTGATTCACAAATGATACCTGACAAGCGAGCATATGATACTAGACAGACTGATTTGTTACCATAAATAACTAGCTGTCTGGCGCAACTTCGTTTGCGTCATATTTTCCCCGTTTTGGCAACGTTTTTCATTGCTGCTCCACTCCTATTGGTCGTAGCGTGATGATATATAGCCTATAGCCTTTCTCGATAAATGGTCTATATACTACTAAAATAATTTTTCAAATCGGACCAGTAGTTTCGGAGACTATTCAATGCAAACAAACAAACAATCAAATCTTTCCTCTTTATATTATTGGATTACGATTTTCTTCGTCTTGTCCCGTCTATCGCTCGAAAATATTTGAATGTCTTTGTTAGCGATCAACCATTGATATAATTATGTATCTCCGTTACCTTCACGGCACTACCGCGTTAGTTTTCTCCCTTCACAGTGAAAAGTGGCCGATCGTCAGTGACCTCGTAGGTAGGTACCTATTATTATCATCTGCCCTTGTCCCATATTACTTGGGGTCACGCAACACGTTTTAGCGTTCCGTACCCAAAGGATCAAACGGGACCCTATTACTGAGACTTCGCTGTCCGTCCGTCCGTCTATCACCAGGCTTTATCTCAGGATACGTGACAGTTAGCCAGTTGAAAATTCTACAAGTTATGTATTTCTGTTGCCCCTATAACAACAAATACTAAAAGCTGAATAAAATAAATATTTAAGGGGGCTCCCATACAAAATCCGATTTTTTTGCTCGTTTTTATAAATAATGGTACGGAACCCATGGTTTTCTTCCATTCTACCCTGTCTACCATCACGCTGTTATTGACTTCTTTTTCTTTCATAACCTACCTCACCGAATCCATCCATTGTGTCTTTGGTCTTCTTCTTCTACTTCTATAAATATTTAAATTCACTACTCTTTTAGTCACGATTCATCGTGTCACGTCTGTTGTAGTTCACGTCTTCATCACATGTCTATGCTAAGATAGAATACGCCTTTTAAACTTTTCATTAACTGCTTACTTTGAAACATCCGCTAATATAACAATAACAATATATATTTATTTTATAAACCTTTGGGTCGAGTAGGAAATTTTTTATGGGGCAGCAGAAAATTTTTCGCTTTTACGATGTTTTTCCGAGTGAGAAACATGTTCAGTTTGATTTTCTGTAGCACACCCTTATTTATGTATATGTTACCATCTAAATGGGCTAGGTTAGGTTAGAACTGTGACCATAAACGCGCGAGCTGAGCGAGCGTAGCGAGGGATGCTACATCCAAGTAGGGCGCGCATTGTAAATGTTTTGTTTGGGTTAGTATATCCTAACACAATAAACCAGTAAACCGGTTTGGTCTAGGACAAAACACCCTGTATACCTTACAGTCTAACATACATTCGATAAAATACAATTTGTGTCAATACTAGTCACGAAGTCGTTTTTACGTTTATGTTTTGTACATATCAAACTATACCTACCTTTCTAGTATATTTTGGCCTCTCTTTGTAAAGATTTCCTGTACAATGGCAGATCCGTAGGTACAAGCAAGTGGTGTGTTTTTGTGCTCACATCATAAATTATTTAAAAACTACATACTACAGTCTAAATCTTTGGTTTCGGACTGTACAAACTTTATCGGGAAGTAGTTTGCTCTACTTTATCAATAATATTATTCTACATGTGGGGTCGGAACCCAACTCCTCCTGAATGTGTTTTTGTGTTTCTTTTAGCATTTATTTCAATATGATGCAGAATTTATTGCTATTATTTGAGTGATTTAACCCATTGCTAATACGTTTCAGTTGTTCAGGCATATTTTACGACGTATGGGCTTTGCATTCCTTAGTTACAGTACTTTTAGTATGCACGCTTCATAAAAGTCTATCAAAACACAAAAATGGCTACCATTCAGGGTTGGGTTCCGACCCTACATGTAGAATAATTTTATTGATATAATAGAGCAAACTACCTGTCCCTAAAGTTTGACAGTCCGAAACCAAACATATTGTATATGTGAGGATTTGTAATTGGCTTTCTGGTGACTATGGTTCCCTTTTTGGTTTGTTTTTACTAGCTGTAAATCATCCAGGTACTCAAATATATAAATATACTGGTTTTGCACATCTTGATTGGTGGCCGTGCGTGCTTTTCTTGGCCAAGAAAAAAGGAGAAAGCATGTTGCTCTTCGTCGGCGGTGGGACCGATGCCCTAGCTCCACGTGTTCCCTGACATTTGTCCCCCTATGTACGCCTGCAGTGTGCTCTAACCCTACATATAACCTATAAAGTCAGCCGATCGTTAAAAGTTAAAAATAAAAAGTCTAGTAGCTTCACACGTTTGATTGACTAATTAACTTGAAATAACCTGGATAGGCTTGTTTCAAATTGATAATTTTGAGCTGAAATGCTCAATGAAAATGAAAGCTGAATGAATTACATTACAATTATCACTCACTTTCAAGTGAAACCATGAGTAATCACTCATGGTTTCACTTGAAAGTGGCAATGACATTCCCGCTTTCCATTAAGTGTAGGTATATAATCTTTAATAACTTTTTTATTAGTAACAAACTGACCTCATGTTCTAAGAAATGTTTTTAGAACTAAATTCCCATAATTGAATAACGGACCGCTTGACTCACTGTATGTACTTAGTAGTTTCAAAGTACATAAAGTTCATCATCTGTCTAACCTTTTCCCAACTATGTTGGGGTCGGCTTTCAGTCTGATCGAGTGCAGTTGATTCACCAGTATTTTACATGGAGCGAGTGCCTATCTGACCTCCATAACCCAGTTGCTGAATAATAAAAAATCAACATTAACACATTTTTCTGTAAGTCTTACATTCAAAGAACTATTTCTATAGTGGTTGGTCCAAGTATGTCTTATTTTTTAATGAACATTTTATTGTTTAAATATGCTCACAGTTCCACGAAAAAACGATGTTAAGATAGAATGAACCAATTATACTAAATGCGGAACTCTCAACATTGTCGCATACAAAGTTGAACTATGCGCTGTACATATACACAAGTAATATGTACACACAGCAGTGTTTCTATTCTCGTCTTTCTACGTCACTCTGCCCCAGTTACGTATCAATTTGAATAACAAAACCTATTCACTGCACAAACTTTGTTAAAGAAAATCTTAAATGACACAAAATCTTTATAGAAAACAGAAAAAAATGAAATGAAAGTAAAAATAAATAAAGAATTATTCATTCTTGTTAGAGAGGGGGCAAAGTACGCATGCGCGAGGGAGCTTCACGCACGCGCGGTTGAAACGTCAAATCTATTTCAGTAAAGCTCAAGAGACGAGCTTATGAAACCGCTTTTAAACGAAATAATATACAAAAACTAATGGTAAATACATCAGGAACATAACAGTGTGTGATCGAAGTGTCAAAAGTGAATAATGTGTACAGAGAAGACTTTAAGATGCTGAAAATAAGAGTGTTATTCCAAAATGCAGCATTGCGACGAATCGATTCGAACGTTCCCTGATGCCAGAATTTAGTGTCAAATATACAGAATGGAGCCTTTGATAGATAGGAACAACTTCGCCATCAGCGCGATGGTGACCGTGGCTATGCAGATATTGTTCTTTACCATAGCCTCCCTGTTCCAGAATGATAAAGTGACTGACTTCACTGGCGGGGCTAACTTTATTATTATAGCCTTGCTTACCTTCTTTCTCGGGCAAGGTGGGTCCCACCTGAAAAGCTATGACAGCAGACAGCTGATGGTCACTGCCTTCGTCTGCCTTTGGGGCGTCAGATTATCTGGCTACCTCATCTATAGAATCTATCATATCGGTAGAGATAAACAGTTTGAGGATCGCAAGAGCAATACTTTAAGATTTGCAGTGTTCTACACATTTCAAGCAGTATGGGTTTACATTGTAAGTTTGCCAGTGATTATCATGAACTCGCCTCATCATTCGTTTCCAAAATCGCCAAAGACGATGACGACTTTAGACTCTGCTGGTGCGGGGATCTTTATCATAGGACTGTTGATTGAAACTTATGCTGACCTACAAAAGTTTGCCTTCAGACAAGAGCCAGCGAACCAAGGTAAATGGTGCAATGATGGACTTTGGGGACTGTCACGACACCCTAACTACTTCGGTGAGGTTGTACTCTGGTGGGGAATATTCATAATATCTTTAAATGTGATAAATGGCGTCGAATGGATCGCGATACTATCGCCTTTATTTACGACAGCGATCATACTGTTCTTATCTGGCATACCGCTGCTCGAACGATCGGCGGACGAAAAATACAGAGATAATCCTGATTATTTGTATTATAAGGCGTCGACTTCACCCTTGATACCGATCCCACCTGCAATCTACGTGGAAGTTCCCAGATTCTTGAAGTTTGTCATGTGCTGCGAGTTCCCAATCTATGATTCCACTACTGATGAGTTCCCAGCAGCAACTATTGTCACTGAGACAACCAGCATATCTATGGTCCAGTCTCAAACATAGCTAACAAACGCCGCGCGCGAACTCGCCGCGGCCAACGACCAAATAATCAAGAACCCTAATCAGAAACAATTGTGATACACAGCCGAGGACAGACAACACCGGCTGCCAAACTCGTTGCCATTAAAACAAAATAACACTGTAGATATGAACCTTCACAATAGTTATATGGAGAATATTAAGAAGAGTAAACACATAGCCTTAGGTCTTATTGAAGAGACGAGAGATTACAGCGCTGCTAATACTCCTGATAATGATATTGACAACAGCATAGACTTAGCTGTGCCTAGTACTAGTTATGCAAAACGACCTACAGAGATAGTTAAGTACGGTAAAATTACTTTTAACACGACTGCGATACTGCACCATTATCCTCAAGTAGCCAATAATGAACTGAAGTCAAACTGCACAAAAGGTGCCAAGAAGAAAACTGACCTGAATCTCCAAGAGCCTAAACTAGTTACGAGTAATAACAATGAATCGACTCCTGAAGAAGTAGTTGTAGATATTATAAAGAAAGATAACTTCAATAATAATGAAACTAAGGTTGATATTACAACTGACAATGCAATCGAAGTAGTGAACCAGCCTGTGAAATTTACAGAAGAAAAACTTGTATGAGATTGGGAGATAACTTTTTACTCTGTACATTTTCGATTGTGTAGATTTTGGCATCGATACTTGAAGCCTACGTGGACATATCGCGATGGATGTTAAGACTGGACACAGAGTAACAAAAGTATCAGAGAGACAATTTAGATGTGATAAGTGTAAAGTCCTCATACTATAGATGAAATCCGTCTCATTTAGTATAAATGTTTAGATTTACAGATATAAGAATATAAGCTATAAAATATTTATTAAGGGTCTCGAAGAGTATGTTAACGGTGAGTCTTTGAAACCTTTTCGCATGACTTTAGAAATTTACACTTTGGAATGGGCACGTACAGACCTTTCACAGTTATTATGCCTTGTGAATGGGACTGTAACCTCGTCTTTTTGTTGGTCAATTCTTCCTAACAGTTTTTCTCATAGAGAGGAGGCCTTTGTTCCAGCAGTGGGGACGTTACAGATGATTATGCTGATTCTTTTGCAATAATCAGAAATTGAGTATTCTAATCATTCATATGTTTTATTCTGTATCGAACGGCTTTTATTTTCATGTTCCATTGCCTTATCTTACCGATTTGTAGTGCAATTAGCAAACATGCGACGTATTTCTTATCTGTCACATGAAATAGCGCATTTATAATTATTAACGGTATTGTTTACTTCGGTTTGGTAACCTAATATATTAATATTTACTGTAATGAAAGCAATTTCTTCTGTTTCTCTTTTGGTGTTAGCCTATACTAAGAGTTTCAATGTAGGAGCTAATCTCCGAAACCATAACATTCGATTTGGAAAATTCTTTCACTGACGAAAAGATACGCTATCACCGCGTGCCAGAGCATATTTTTATTCGACGCTGCCGAAATCACGCGTAGTAGGTCGTCTATCTGACAATAGTACCTTATAAAACTCAGTCCTTTACAGTCCTCTGCTGCAAATAGGCCGCAAAACCCTTTTTCTAATAAACCCTAAGTTCTACCTACTATAAGTTTAATACCTTGTAGCTCACGTCCGCATAACATGACGAGGTCTACGTGATATCGCATTGCGTCCATCATAAGAGACAAATCAGAAATGTCTTAAGTGCCTATACTTTTACTGGCAGTTGTGCTCTTTTAAACTTAGAGTCAGCCATGCTGCTTTGCGCCAGCGATGCGTATGGTGTTGGCATCAGAGCTGTGTGTTCTAAAGTAGCAGTTATTTATGTATGTCTGTTTATAAGTGCATTTGTAACTCGAGAAGTAATTGTCCAATATTAGTGGATCTTACTTCCATTTGTAGGTATTTTCTCTGGCTAGGTTTTTGTTTTTTTTTTTATATGGATTTGTGAGCACGACTAGTTTGACATAAGTGACTTGTCAAGATTTTGGTAGTAACATAAGACCTGTAAATTCCGATGGGTTAGGCAGAGGTGTAGATTAGTTGGTTTATTGATGTTGATTTGTGCCCGGTTGATAGATTAACCCACTTTATTACATGGAACTTATGTACATATCTGTCGACACTTAGGTGTGAGTGAATTAAGGTAGTAAGTTTTCATATTTCCATAATCCTTTTTAGGAAAATGTCTAGATATACAACCTCACACAAAACAGTGGAAAATAATGTTGTAAAGTAATTGTATATTCATGTCATTGAATTGATAAGCCGCAGTCGAATGATAAGGACTTATTGATAAACTTGTCTGCGATAAACAATAGAAATTGTGAACTGTATTAAGTGAAAGACATTTT
Source organism: Cerastis rubricosa (assembly GCA_949152445.1). Lineage (NCBI taxonomy): Eukaryota > Metazoa > Arthropoda > Insecta > Lepidoptera > Noctuidae > Cerastis > Cerastis rubricosa. Next base: position 934,267 of record OX424546.1, read on the forward strand.
GAGTGACTTTTCGTTGATAAATATATTGTTATTGCATGTCTGCAAATAATTCGGAGTCTATGTTTTTCGTCAGCGGATGAAGCTACAAGAATTTGTCAAAGGAGATGTTCCAGAAATGTATGGAGCCTGGGCTAGCACTATGTACACTATATGTAAATATTGCTAAATAATACAGTAACCGTTTTTTATTATCAATTTTCTTTAATTTCACTTCGTTTTAATGTATATTCAAATTAACTTGGTCAAAGAGAGCAACACAACATGGTGGATCAGATCAGCACGTGATCAGCAGGCGAAAAATGTCATTTTGACAATGACATTTGATTGACGTGTATTACGATACACGACAATTAAATGTAATTGTCATAACTGCTATAGTAAACAAAACAACTGGAATTTCGATAATCTCGGGTTTTGGTTTGGTTAAAACAACAAGTTCAATTCAAACTCAATGCAAATAAAGACTCAAAGACGGCATTACTTAAAATTGTCACAAGTCGTCAAACGTCAAACAACTGTCATGGCTGCTCTAAAAATAGGGTTATCTTAGTAAAAAACTTTTCAAATGATAATTATTATACGACTATACCCTTCTTAAAATTATTTTTTTAGTATTTTTATGATATTCCTCTATTTTTTTCCTATTTATCTATGTAGTGTACATAGTGGTAGCCCAAAATCAAACATCTCCTTTCTTTAATAGATTTTCAATTTTATTGTTAAAGAATTAGGTTCAAGGTTCATTAGGTTATTATTTGTCAGTTTCGGGTAGCTTGGGGTCTGTACACACTTACCAAAACTACTTAAAGGGCAACTGCCCATGGACGCCTTTTGTTTATTTGGTAATTAAAGTGCCAAGGTGCAAAGCAGTTTGAGACGTGTAGTGCCTCTATTAATGACGTAATTGAACTTCAGTTACGTCATTAATGCACCACACGACTTTAATTACCATATAAACATAAGGCGTGTTGTTCATGACGCTACTCAAAAGTTAACCAGTTAAAAACTCGGATCACCAATAGCTAGAATGTCACATAAATCATATTTATTTGCGGTAGTTAGGGAAGCCACGCTTCATCAAAAAATTCCTCAACCCTTTATCGGGATATTATTTGGTTCTAATATTATTTATGTGTCTTTTAGTTTTGTCTGGTTCTTTGTCAGTTGTCATCACTTAGCTGCCATGTTTTATTTTAATTACTTGATTTTTGTATTACTGATTCAATCTTTTACTCTGGATGCTCTTAAATTGAACGTATTACTACATCGTTCTAACATATTTGTAATTCTCAACATGAATGGTGTAACCAAGATTTTGTAAAATATTTTGATTTAAAAGAGTGTCCATGGAGTTTCTTGCCTATTCTTCTTCATGAAGATCGACGCTTTGGAATGGGCAACTACAGTACTTTCACAAGTTATTATGCCTTGTGACTGGGACTGTAACTTCGCGTTTCTTTTTTGTTTTTTTTTTTTACTTTCAAAAGTGCCTTCAATGGTCTAATTGAAATAGCTATACAATGCTTTGAGTTTGAGTTTCTCAAATCAGAGATCAGATCGCAAAGATCGTACAGTGCTCTCCGCGTTCGATATAATAACGCGTTTAGGATGCTGGTGAGGCTACCCCGCTACTGTAGTGCTTCGGGGATGTCATGTGGATTGTTTTTACGCAACAATGCATAAAAGGTGCGCTTCCCTGGTGCGCAGGGTGTGGGGCAGCACCAATAGTATCCTAAGCATGATTGCAAGTCGCCTAGACTGTGTTTATGTGGGTCGCTGTTGTGCGATTTCTCACGGGTTTTCGTAGCAGTGATTCATTGTGTTGTTTGTTTTATCAGTGCTTACTAACATAGTCTTAATTTTTACTAACAGTTTTTGAGACATGCATAATCGAATAAAGAAAATTCTATTCTATGACATCTCTGCTAACCCTTCTAGGGAATATAAAAGTAATGTTTTGTATATATCGTCTAAAAGATAGTAAATCATATCTAATCTGTCAGTAAGAGACTTGTAAACACGGGCCTCTCAATTTCAATAAAAGGTATTAGTGATAATCATGGCAGATGTCGCTGACTATTTGGTGATAGTAGTAGTCAAGTAAATCTAAACTATTACATAATATTCCAATGCGAACTCATTTGTTTTACCAATCGTCGTCGACACTTTAACATTTTGAATTTCGAAATTATGGTCACAGTATGACCATTTTAGGTATGCAGTTCCATGTGGTGCTGCTTGTCAAGAAAATATGCATCGTTATGTCAAACTTGGTACATTTATTTCAGTTCTGTGTTTTCCAACCTGCACAGATAAGTTGGTTGAAGTGTACAGAATAAATACCTCGGTTTTTTGTTTCTTTTCGTCTACTATTCCTCTACAGTTTGAACACAGATATTTTACCTCTGATTTCACATCACCTGTCAAAATCGAAATGGTATTTATAACCGTTACTATAAGGACCCCGTTACATTATTGCAGAAGGGAAAGTAATTGTGAACTGGCTGCAACACTTGTATAGGAGAGTTTCATACAGTTTAGCCATGCCAAGTGCCAAGAATAGTAAAATATGCCAGTAAACACATGCGAGAAGTTGGTTATCATTACTTCCTCATGTGATCATCAAAGAAGTAATTATTGCACAATTACATGCAAACGAATTGCATACTATTGCGCGAGTGACGGCCATGATGCAAGATAATCTATAACATCACGCTTGTTACTAAGGGCTAGGCAAAAATGTACCCACATTTCGCCCGATGAGTTAAGTCCCATGTTATAGAAAGGAGGTGAGCCCATTGCCGTGAACCGGGCATAAATACAGGGCTGCTGCTAATAAATTCTAGGTGGAAAATCCTAAACATGCACTTTACTCGACCTGCAAATCGAACCAAAGACCCCATAATCAACTGGTAGTGCTTGTAAACAATTTACCAACGAGGCATGATGTGTATCAGACTCAGTTACTTGCAAATAATGTTGTTGCATTTCTGTTGGCTTACCAAAATGTCATGGAGCAGTACATCAGTATCATCATCATCAGCCAATAATATTCCCACTGCTGGGACACAGGCGTCCTCTCAATGATAGGGAGTAGGCTGTAATCCACCACGCGGGCCCAGTGCGGGTTGGTAGATGTCACATGTCTTCCAATTTTTAGTTCTAGTACATGCCGGTTTCCTCACGATGTTCTCCTTCATCGTTTTTTGAGGGCAGCAGTCACGAAATAATTTACACAAAGTAATGCGCTTGTCTGGGTTCGAACCCACGGCTTACTGCTCGTAAGTCGGGGCTGCCACCACTGGGCCACCGCTGCAGTACCTATTGTTTTAATCTTATTCTAGAGTGGGAAAGAGATGGTGTATAGCTCCGTCGCTTTCCCACACTGGAGGGATATTAACACACAGCTTTAAGATGTCATGGTAACGCGGTAAAGTCTTTACCATTTTACCATAGACTTTCAGGGGACACATTTACGGTTTACCATAGACTTTCAGGGGACACATAGACTTTACCGATATTTTGAAGCTAGTTTACATTTCCAAAGACGTAATTCTCGAAGATGTATTAGAAATATTAATCATAGAGCCATGACCTTCGAACGAGCGATAAACACTGATCTATTACGAGATCGCATGAACACGTTTATCGATGATTTTGTTTATGTTCAGCACCGTACATTTATATTACCTACGCATTTCATATTTTCTCTTGCGTTTATTTGTGACTTTGGTTGCGTTTATTATAAATAATAGTTTTTTTTTTTTAATTATAAATAACGTGTTGAGGTCGGAAATTTATTTTTCCGAGAACGTCACCTACCGATATACCAAATATTATTGAAATCCGTTCAATTGTTAAGGCGTGACAAGGCAGTAACTTTCAAATTTATAATAACATCTCGCCTGTAATCCCAGAAGGTTCAGGCAGAAGCGTACCTAGTAGTACACACACATTTCGCCAGTTATGTTTAAGTCCCATGTAATAGGAGTCAGCCTATTGCCATCAACCGGGCACAAATCTAGACTCCGTGGCTGCTACTGAGAAATTTCTGATAGAAAAACACTTCGCCTGATCTAGTAATCGAACCGAGGACCTCAACCTGATGATATTATCTATAGGTACTCGTTGTTCTAGTGGACTGCTTTCCAATCGACGGCGATCGCAGTACGGTTGTTACAAAAGCACAGAGAACGCTGCTGCCCATTCTCTGGCAAGTCCCTTAGTCGCCTCTTACGACACCCACGGGAAGATATGGGATGGTGCTATTCTTTACGTCCGACACCATACAGAGTAACGTAAAACTTAGCATCTACAATCCTACTACTGGATTTAGGCGTCCTCTTCTTATGCTATTAAACTATGTACTACATACCTACATACGACTGATATTTGACTGCAAAACATAATTCTTTTCTAGATTAGTCTAGTCTAGAAAAGAATTATGTTTTGCTCTTCCATTGTCTTTTAAAACAACAAAGAAATTCGACCTCAGCCGTATTAAGCACAAGGCTAGAGTATTTATGGAAATCTTTCCAAGATAAAGAGATTTCCTTGCATTTTTCATGAAAAAGACTACTTTTTCGATTCGATTTAATTTATTACTAGCACTTCACCCGCGACTTCGTTCGCGAAAGTTGTAATATATTTTAGCTTATGTTACTGCGTAAAGATGTATAGCTTTCTAATGGAGCAGGATTTTAAAAATCGGTCGAATAGTTTTTTAGTTAAATCGAAACAAAAAATCAAACCGTACCTCTTTATTATAATATTAGTTTAGACTAGCTAATCACCCCCGAACGCATTGCAATGCACTTGTTTCCAATACTTACCTAAAAACCTTCTATAACGTACTAGAAAACACTTAAAAAAAGATGAATTAAATCTAATAAATAAGTTAAGTCGCTCTCAAGTTATGGCCTAGGGAGAAAGGGATTTATCATCACTACATCACTACATAGTATAAAACAAAGTCTAGCTGTCTGTCCCTATGTATGCGTAGATCTTTAAAACTACGCAACGGATTTTGATGCGGAGTGATTCAAGAGGAAGGTTTATAGGTATAATACGTGCATAATATAGTAGAAAAACACTGATAATTTTAGAGGTTTCCAATGTGACATCACATTGGAAAACTCTAAAATTATCAGTGTTTTTACCGACAGACATTCTGTAGTATATTTAGTATCAGCATTGCACCCGTGCGAAGCCGGGGCGGGTCGCTAGTTTTTATATAGATACAAATTATTCAGTATCTCACCCTAAAATATAATAAAATCAAACCTTTTCAATACATGCTGCATTATATGCATGCTGTGTATATAATAGTAACATAATTCTCTTGCCCTTATCCCAATTCATTTGGCGTCGGCGCAGCATGTTTTCTTCTTCCATACTTCTGTATTTTTTTCTAATACAGCATGTATACATGGAATAAATCTGTCAAAGTCAAGGCAGGCAAAAAGGTGTCTTAAATCATATCCATATTTTTCAAAAAATGTATTCCATCTTTTCCAGGTACGAAGTGACACAGATCACCAGAACAGCTGTCTGCAACATCCAGTGGCCGGAGTATGAGAACTGCGTTGAGCTGACGTTCGGGGTTCCCCTCCACTATGAAGAGGACCCTGAAGAGCCCAGACTTAACGCTGAGGAGTTGGAGGATATGTGGACTTCTTATATTACCAAGGAGGAGTTCTCTGAGAGGCTGCGTTCGTTGGGAATCACGGTGAGTCCTGCTTTACTATGGTCATAGCATTAGTATACCCAGCCTATAATCGCTTGGCCACGACTTAAACGTTCAAGCGAAACGCATGTTATGACCGCGACTTCGACAGTACTCACGCCAAAGCAAAACAAGTCACATCGCCTGAAGTCGAGAAGGAGGCGTTACGTTCATACTGCTGGTAGACATGCCGCCTTTCCGTGAGGATATAGAGAGCTTAAGTCTCTCCCAAGCTGAGAGATCAGCCCTCCCTCCGACTTCCACAACCAGTCTTTCTTAGACCCCTTAATAAGGTGGTAGCGCTAAGGGGCAACGCTGACATTTTTTTTTCTATGAGTATTTCATAAAAAAGTTATTCAGTGGGATTTATCAATTTAGAGGGTTATGCTCTGTATGGTGTCGGACGTAAGGAATAGCACCATCCCATATCTTCCCATGGGTGTCGTAAGAGCCGACTAAGGGATTAGCCAGAGAATGGGCAGCAGGGTTCTCTGTGCTTTTGTAACAACCGTACTGCGATCGCCAACCCGCCTGCCAAGCGTGGCGATTATGGCAAAATCCCCCAAAATGTCAATGTGGAGATTTGGGGGAGGCCTATATCCAGAAGTGGACGTCTTTTGGGCTGAAATGATGAATGATGATGATTGGTGCTTTTAATTATTATAATTCTACTAGCTGTCCGTCGCAACTTCGTTTGCGTAACATTTTCCCCGTTTTTGCAACATTTTTCATTGCTGCTCCACTACTATTGGTTGTAGCGTGACGATATATAACCTCTAGCCTTCCTCAATAAATGCGCTATCTAACACTGAAAGAATTTTACAAATCGGACCAGCAGTTTCAGAGCCTTCAATGCAAACAAAACAAACAAACAATCAAATCTTTCCTCTTTATAATATTAGTTTCGAAGTTTCGATAACTTTATACGTGTTACGATCGCAAATCATATTTTTAATCAACATAAAACCTGACAGTCACCTAAAAATTTAATTTCCCGCGCTACCCTGACTGGCTCTCCCCTTAAGGTCGTCGACCCAACAATAATGATATAAAGGAGTTATCATTATCTGAAGTGACACCAGACTAAGAGAGGTCTAGAAATACAGTCACGTTACTGTCATGCACTTCACACGGTACTATTTATTATGGTATTCATCATACTTATCTCGTATCTTTAAATCTTCTGCCAAGATCATGTGCTGACTATCTAATAGTACCTGTTTTTGCAATTTCTTATTTTTCTTGACTTTTCCAATATGACTGTTCTTTTGATTTGCTGCTTTTCTAATCTTGGTATGGATGAGCCCAGTATGTGTTCAGTAGGTACTCGAAAAGCAATAGAATAGTTTTTTTTTGTTTTATTCCCGATTGAGCACCAAGTTAAAATATTGGGTTCATTCCCACTGTTCCTACTAAACAGTTCTACGTTAGAACTAGTGGGAATATTTTTTCCCACTAGTCCTACGATTTTCTACCACCTCAAATCGTAGGAGTAGTGCTATGCAGTTCCTAGGACAGTCCAGAAGTGAAAGGTGCACGCTGGCAGATTATTTTCAGTGGGTACTTGCAAGTCCAACTCTGGTTCAACGTTCACCTGTTCGCAGAGTGGTCGATTCCTACAATAGGACTTTTGAACGTTTAGACATTTTAGCATGTGCTCTCTATAGGTTCAATACCACATTTCTTGAATTTTATTTTATACTTTTCTTTTTTGTGCCATTTCTTGAGTATTATACAGGGTGTACTGGAAAGGGTATATACATACTTAAGGGTGTGTAACAGACCATCAAACTGAACATGTTTCTCTTTTCGACCCAAATGTATGGGGCAGCAGATATTTTTTTCGCTATTACGATGATTGTCCGATGGAGTAACATGTTCCGTTTGATGGTCTGTAGCACACCCTTAAGTATGTATATACCCTTTCCGTTACAACCTGTATACGTATTATTATTATTATATACATCTTAAAAACAAAAAATAAATTAAAAAAACAATAAAAAATTAATTAGCCCTAGTGATTATTTTCTCTGTATTTTATCTTTAATCTGCGTACAGGGTTGTGGGTTGCAATATTGTCTATAAATAAAAATAAAATTAAAATAAAACATCTTCTCCCACATTTTGCAGGAGTACGTGATCCCCAACGACCGCACAGTGATGATGGTGTGGCTGGTGATTGCTGGAGGAGTGCTCATCTCCATGGCTATGCTTGCTTTCGCACTTTGGAGATTTAGCTGCTTCGAGGATTATACCAGGTAAGCTGGAGTGGAACTTTACTCTCCAAATTACAACCAATCCTCAAAATCAAATTTCTCCTTGAAATTTCATTTTGAGGATTGGTTTACTAAGATCTGGGAACAATACTGCTTTAAGACGTCATGATAAAATCGTAAAAAAAACTATTTTTAATAATCCAACCAATTTAGCAAATCTCACCAAGTGGTATCGTATTATCCAGTACAAACTGGGCTGTGGAGGTCAGATAGGCAGTCGCTCCATGTTAAATATTGGTATTCAGCTGCATCCGGTTAGATTGGAAGCCGACCCCAACATAGTTGGGAAAAGGCTAGGCAGATGATGATGATGTTGTACTTACTAAAGCACCCGTCTCCCCTTCCAGGATGCCAACATACGGCGACACGGACAGCTTACAGAACGAGAAACGCCACCTAGACCTCTACCCTACTCCTCACCAGACGCTCCCCCCACTCTATTCCGAGAATGACTACAAGTGGGCTGATGACAAGTACGACGACTCGACCAGAGGTGAGTTAACAAGAGGATGAGAAAGACAACGTAAAGTACCATATTATAGTTGTAATATTCCCATATCTTCCCGTGGGTGTCGTAAGAGGCGACTAAGGGACTTGCCAGAGAATGGGCAGCAGCATTCTCTGTGCTTTTTGTAACAACCGTACTGCGATCGCCAACCCGCCTGCCAAGCGTGGCGATTATGGCAAAACCCCCCAAAATGTCAATGTGACTTGGGGGAGGCCTATGTCCAGCAGTGGACGTCTTTTGGGCTGAAAAGATGAAAGATGAAGATGATAGTTGTAAGAATGATTATCACTTACTTCGGTGAAGGCAAACATCGGCGGCACAAAAACTCCGCTGACACCAGATAAGTGCTATGGTGGTAAACTGACTGAGCGGGGGAGAACATCAACCTATCATACTCAGATTTGCCGTAAGCGCGACTGTTGCCATCCAAACTCAGTAACAATGTTCGACGTGGTAATCACCTTGTAGTGTATAAGCATGTACCTATTATAGTTAAGTCGAACAATGTTACTGTGCTTTTACGTTAAAAACTTAGAACCAGGCCAGAGTTTAGAAATTGACGTTGAGGAACCGGGCCTTGAAAAGCACGTTATGCTGTTGGTTCTGGTCCTGACCTCTCTCCGCTCGTGTCGTATTGCCGACTCACCTCCCATCGGACTGTGAGAGAAGAGAGAGTGCATCTGATCTGTGCCTGCGCATACACCGTACTAAAATATGGCTTAGGTCGATGGTTAGTCTCCGATGTGATTGGTAGCTATGGCTGAAAACCCGCCAGGTGAAGGAATTTCATCAATATAGAAGCAGAATATTACTCCTCATGATAATATCAATATAAAATCCACCTAACATTTTTCTCTTCTCTGTTTACAGTGGACATGGGAGGCTTCGCCAACAGGAATTACATCCGGGACGAGCTCTACGATCTCGACTCGGACGAGGATGTCATCGCTCCACGTGACAGGTACTTATTGTCATGACATACGTTTTAAATTTGGGTGGTATTGCTTGTCACTTGGCTCTTTTATTCGTTGTCTCGAAATTTGGATTTTAGTAAAGCCTTTGAGAAGGTTGATCACAACGTTCATCACCATTTTGAAAACAAACGATTTCACTAAATTGTGTGCTTTTAAAATTGATGATGTCTTAGTTCGTGCTCTGAATTTCTCATCTTACTTAGAGACTGATTTGAAGCACTCCTGTGTTTTCATATTCATTGCGGAAGATATTCAAATCAGTTGCTAGATCCTTAAGTTGTCAGAAGTAGTTAATTTTATTGCCTATTTAAGTAGTGCCTACGTCTTTCAAACCAATTTTTCACGACAAGCAACCCACCTCTTTTTAGTACCTACGTAACCTTTCAGTTTCCGTAACTAACCTATCTTTGTTATAACCATCAAACAGAACAGCATGTATCAGAATATGATATTATTTAAGAGTGTGCTACAGACCTCACCAACTTTGTCTATGGGACAAAATCATAATCGCGAAAAATTATCATCTGTCCCATACAATTCTGATACACGCTGTACTCCTATTTCTACCTCTATTATGCCAGTAACTAACCATAACTAACTATTTCTGTTATACCCACTAACCTTACAGGTACACAACAAACGTGTAGCCGGCTTGCACCGCACTAGCGCTTGTGCACTATGGTACGGAATATACTAACACTACATTTATTTTAACATTCATCACCATCATTCCTCTACTCTTTCTTTATTAGTCTTTCTAGTGTCCCTCTGCTGGGCAAGTGCGGTCCTTTTTTCCTTTCAAACCTTTCTATTTAGTCCAATTTATCTTTACGCCGAATGATTAGATCGTCGCACCACATTCTTCCGGTAGTACATCTATTTTAGTGGTCTTAGTTGTCACGCTCTTTTTAGCCATATGATGTTTCACAGAGTCCTTCCATAGTTTATTTTGTCTACCCGTACCGTTAACTACGATTATCTCATTCGTCACTTCATTCATCACATCACTATTATCTTTGCTACTAATTTACTACCCTATTAATTCCTCATTTTACAAACTATGTCACTTCTCCTAGTCGTAAATTATCACACAATGACGATTCCATCATTTCAAATAGTTATTATTACTAATACTATGGTATAAATACTTTCTAACTTTTAAATCATAAAACTAAGTATGGTTTTTGATATTTTACAACTACATGTTATTAACACTATTTTAGATTCAACTTTATCTACTAAGTATTGTAATTACCATCTAATTTATATCATCATCAGTTCTATGATTAATATTTTAATACCAGCCTATTACTGTCCCGCTGCTGGGCAAAAGCCTGTCCTCAAACAAAGATGGCATTAACACTGATCAGTTTTTCGATTCGCTTTCAGACTTATATTAATTGAAAGTCCAGGTTCCCTCATGATGTTTTCCTTCAACAATGTCTGTGATGTCCAAGATAAACTTAGAAAGTACATTTGCATTGATAAATCAAATCGGTACCTGCCCGGATTTAAATCTACAACCTCGTACATGAGAGGCGAGAACTTAACCTCTGGGCCATTCGTAATATTCTTGTATTCTTCTTATTTGCGTTTCGATGACAATTTAAGTTGAGTCAGCCCAAAATTTGGCGATATGCGGTAATTGATTTTTATTTAAAAAGATAAATTTCTTTTCCTCACATCACTGAAAAAGCACTTGTGTGTGATTTAGTCGTTTCATTGTATTCATTCTTGTAATAAATAATCATCATCCTCTAGTATACTACATTTGTGTTTGGAGTTATCAACAAGTTTTCTTATCTTTTCCTTATTTTTGCTAATTTCAGGAAAGGCGCTTTTACTCCGAGGGACTTCTCTAACGCGTAAGAAGTGGACGTAAGGATATTCCAAAATTTATCACTATCGATAAATCAATTGAATGTATCGATAATTTTGTAAATTCGACAACATATCGCTTTTTTTATTGATTGATTTACCGATATTGGTAATGAATTAGTTTGAATTTAATAACGTAGTTAGTTTACTGTAAGTTTTAACTGTTGATTTTATGTGATTTTTAAATAATGTTAGTTTTTTGTGGATACTGTCGTTAACCTCACCGGCCCGTCAGTAATAATAGAGTGGTGAGTTGTGTATAGTTCACGTGTACAAAGAAATAAAAAATATCTGTTACATAAAATAATATGTTAGTATTTCATAATCCAAAGTCAATAAATTTGTAAATAAAAAATAAATGCATTTAAGCTTTTATTTCAGTAATATAATGCAAACTATTCGATTAATTTGTGTTTTATTTTTTATTTTGTACTTTCAGATTTTTTTGTTGATATAATATTTTTCTATGTACCTAAGTAAAATTTTTAGCGAAAGTATCCTCAATAAAAAGTGTAATAAATAGATATTATACCGTTGTATACTTAATAGATATATAAATATACATTTATGTAGATATTGTAAAGTACAATATTATGATAAAACGTTGTGGTTTTATAATTTTTTATGAAACAAACATCTTTAACTTCTGTTGTAAATTATTTTTATTTTATATTTTCTTTTGTTTTCAATTTTATCCATAAATAAATGGTTATTTTTTATTTTGCGTTTTTATTCTATTCTTATTTATTTTATTATTTTAAATAAATCTAAAAAAACGAGATTTAATGAAAATAAAGTGTAATCGGATAGTGTAGATAAATATAAAATAGTTTATATAAGAAATGTATCATTAGTTCATAGTTAATGATATAAACCATGTTTTTAGTTGCAAAGAGTTGTGTTTTCAGAGTTTATGAGAGGGTTGTGACACATTATCATGTTTAAGGTATAGAATTTCTCATAATTATATTCACTCTGCTAATGAATTTGAAGCAATTTATTCAAATTTATAAAAGTAATATAGTAAACCAGCTGTTGTTTTGCATCCTCGTCTAATTCAAGGAGGTAACTATGCAAATGTTTTATTTTGTCTTATTTTCGGAAATTGGTTAATGTGAACCACCTGTGTTTTAAACGCGACCCGTCTGATCCTCGCCCTATAACCGCGCTTCCCTAAACAACGTTATTCTGAAACACTGACAAATTTAAACAACAAACAAGCAGAGTTTTTTTTTTAATTAAAAAGGTACCGTAATGTAAATAAATTATTTGTCTTTTGTGACAATCTCCTGAATTTTGACGTGGATGCAAAATAACACCTTGTAGATGTTGGGGTAATTAAAAGGGACATTCGCAAACAACACAAACATTATTACAAATACATTAAAACAACATAGAGGGCCGAAAGTCTTTAGGAAGAAAATAAATACAAGGACACAACAAATTGCTACTGATTGTAATTAATTAATTAAAGTTATATATTAAAGTTAAAGAGATTCTACGAAGAACTTTATGCTTCTGCAGAACCATTATCACCAGGTAACGAACTTAGAGCTCCGCTCAAAGATCACCGAGACTGAAAGTCAGCCGAATATCATAGCTTGCGAGGTTGAAAAGGCACTTTCTCAAATGCAGAGTGATAAAACACGTGATGAGGGCGGTTTCGCGGTTGAATTACTGCGTGCTGGTGCTCAACCCGTGTTACAAGTTCTCATTAAACTCTTCAATGGCGTCCTCTTCAGTGCCTCGACACCAGATGCCTGGAAAAAGGCGACAGTCGCTATACTCCACAAGAAAGGAGACCATTTAAACCTTTGCAATTAAGGTCCTATATCTCTCCTTTCTCAAATTTATAAACTATTTGCCAAAACTGTTTGTAATCGTCTCACCCGCCAACTAAACGACTGCCAGCCCGTTGAACAAGCCGATTTCCGAAGTGGTTCCTCCACAATTGACCACATTCACACCGTGAGAGAAAAGTGCAGAATACAATCAACCCCTGTCAACACAAGCTTTCGTCGATTATGAGAAGGCATTCGACATAGTCGAGCACTGGGCCGTGTTTAACTCTCTTCATCGCTGCCAGATCTACGCTCGGTATGTAGACGTACTCAAAGAGCTGTACAATTCGGCAACAATGCAGTATAGATTACATGATCTCACCGCACCAATAGCGATCAAAAGGGGAGTGCGACAAGGAGATACCTTTTGGTCTAAACTTTTTACTGCTGCCCTGAAACAGGTGATTAAAACATTGAAATGGGACCAAAGTGGTGTTAACATCAATATTATTTACTTGTCACACCTTCGGTTTGCGGATAACCTCGTGTCGCCAAATCCCTGGAAGACTTTCAATGCATGCTGAAACAACTTTTTGATGCTTCCCTAAAACTTGGCTTAAGAATGAATGATGTCCAAGACGAAGGTGATATCAGGTATCCCGGATGACTCTGTCTCAGCAGTTATGTTCGGAAACGAGCGTCTGGAGATGTTTGATCATTATGTTTATCTGTGACATGTTCTATGTGTTGACAAGGAGCATTCCAACAAGGAGATCTCTAGGAGAGTACAGCTCGGATTGGCGGCCTTTAGTAAACTGGAACATAATTTTCGGTCCAAAAGATCCCTCAGTGCCTAAAAACCCGCCTTTTCAACCAATGTGTTCTGCTAACAATAACCTACGGTGCATCCACGGTGCGGTCCATGTCTCAGCACCGTCTACCGAGTACGAGTGGCACATCAAAGCTCCATGGAGCGAGCCATGCTCGGCATAACCCTGTTAGCTCGAGGGCGTAACACTGAAATCCGCCGTCGGAGGAAAATCTACGACGTCGGGGACCGGGCGGTGCGCCTCAAATGGACCTGGGCAGGACATCTGGCTAGATGTGCAGATGGCCGATGGAGCAAAGCTTTGACCGAGTGGTGACCAAGGTTAGGCCAAAGAAACCAGGGCCGTCCTGCTCGATGGGTAGACGATATCGTCAAAGCCGCGGGAACAACTGGAAAAGGGACGCACAACCGGGAAGTGTGGCAGCAAAAAGCCTTCCCTTTTTGCTATACTCAGCAGTGGGTGATTCCGGTCTGAAATGATGATGATGAGATGATGGGACGCCTTGACGGTGAAATGGATTTCGATGAAATTTTACAAAAAGAAAGAGCTCGACCTGGATTAGGATGAAGGATTTTTTTCCCAGTATGACGTTACCGTGGGATAATTTCAAACCTCCACGCAACGGAAGCCGGGCAAAAACTAGCCAATACATGGCAAAAATTTTATATAATTATTTAAATATTAATTATAGTGGCAAATTAAAAGATAATTATAGTAAATATTACTATAGGAAAAGTGAGATTTAAACAATTGCTGCCTGTTAAGATATATTTGCTAGCATTGAGTGTACAAATAAAATATTGTAAGAAAATTTTTTCAGTCATAAAATTTAATGCCGCTGAAAACAGAAAGTATAACCTAAAGGTAATCTGTGCCTATACCTAGGTATTATCATAACTTTTAAAATATTGTACCTACTTATAATAAAAAGAAAACAACGAGTTCGGTAAGAAAGAGAGGGATGCCAATATTTATCAACTTCAATGTTAAAAAGAGACAAAACATCAGTGAGATAAATGCGAGTGTTTCTCTGGTTGATTTGTGGGATAATATTCTGAAGCATATACAGGCTGATTTTTTCAAGTGGCCGTGGATGGCCAAATCCGAAACTATGAGGAATAGCGAAAAACACTCCAGGAGCTCGATTTAAAAAAAAAACTAAAATTGCATCATTGAATTTTTGAAAAATCAACATTCCTAGCTAGGAATCGAACCCAAAAATGTCTCATTTTCCTTGAGTTTACCGTATGTATTTACTTCCTAGAATTTAATCCTTTGCAACGACTATTGAATGGTCTAATAAAAAGGTGTACATGTTTTTTTTTTCAAAATCAATGGTTTCGATTCCTGACTAGGAATAAAGATTTTTGAAAAATCCAATTATGCGCTTTAGATTTCATCAAAATCGGGCTATTTATCATAGTTTCGAATTTGGCCATCCACGCCCGCTGGGAAAATTCACCCTGTATAACTACTTGTATATAACACGTATGTAAATAATGCTTGCAGAAAATGCCAATAGAAAGAAATCCATATGAACATAAAGATTGTGGTCACCTTGATACCTGAAGTAAATATAGTTCCTTAGATATTATACCGTAGTTAGTGATATTTTTCATTTGAACATTTTATTCGTTATACATGAGATGTCCATTTAAACCACTAAATAAATTGTATAATATAAAAATATTATTTAGAATAAAAATATTTAAACACCATGGCTCGACACATCGACTGCTTACCAGGCCGTATTCACAAACGCTCGGATTCGATTTCGATTCGAAAAGTCGTATGTCTATCTTGTTTTGGCATTACGAAAGCGAGCGAAGTAGACGTACGACTTTCCGAATCGAAATCGAATCCGAGCGTTTCGTTTCGTTCCGAGGGGCAGGTCCTGGGTTCGATTAATCAGGCTGAGCCAAGTGTTATTAGGTTTGTCCATCAGGAATTTCTCAGTAGCAACCATGGAGTCTGGACTTGTGCCCGGTTGGTGGCAATAAGCTCGCCCCCTATTACATGGGACTTAAACTTAACTGGCGAGAGGTTGGTGTACTATTGGGTATACCACTGCATTATATCCTTCGGGGATTACAAGCGTGATGTCATGTATGTATTTCACAATAAAACCGAAATATTAAAGGTTTTTCCAAAGGAAAAAATGAAGTATGTAGTGTTCAGTAATACTAACAATATTTCATAAAATGATTATTATAATACTTAAAATTATTGAATTGTATAATCGAATGCAAAAACTGCTGCTATTTTGATCCAGAAGATTGGACCGCAATCAGTGTGTAGAAGAACTTTTTTAATCATTGCCAAATAAAATACGTTGTCAATTTTTATGCCAAATTCGATATAATATACCTCCAACGGTTTATTGTTTTAAACGGTGGCTTGATATAAATAAGAATATCATATTTACATACCAAAATTGCGCAATATATTTATATTTAACGACAAAAATCCTATTAAGGTGTATCACTATACAACGTATTTTTTATTACACATAACTCTAGGGGTATATTCTATAAGCTGTTGTTTTACATCCTCGTCAAATTCAAGGAGGTAACTGTTATTGATTCTCAACCCGAATCAATTATCAAATAGGTAGGTCATTTTTTTTCTTATTTATGGTAATCGGTAAGTGACAACCACCCTTGTTGTAAACGCGGTCCGTCTGATCCTCGTCTTGTAACCTAGCTCCCACACATACAAAAAATCTCAAACGTTTATTCGATAATTTCTTATTCCCAAAACCAAGTTATGTGGGTTATTCATAAATACCTACTGACAAATTTAAACAACAACAAAAAGCAGTATTTTTAATAATTAACTAGGTACCGTAATTTATATTGATTGTTTATGACTTTTGTGACAACATCCTGAATTTGGACGAGTATGCAAAACAACACCTTGTTTTAAGTAAAAATAATAGAAAATGTGCGAGGATAGGTCAGCCTAAAATGCATAGTTTCGAAGATATCACCAATACACACTAGACACTCGAAGTCTGGTATCAGTTTCATTGAACAATAAAATATTATTCATACCCTATAGTTATGGGATACAAAAAAACACGTTGTATACTTTTCCCGGATTCGGAGGGAAAAATGTAAAAAAGTAAGTTTATTAGAGACTATTCAGGGGTCAAGTAATTTTTTACTGTCTACCAAGAAACTGGGAAGTATAAATAAATGAATAATTATTTCTCATTTCCATCGCTATTAATATTTAAGCTCTTTTAAAATATATACAACATTATTTGTCATTTTTCCTTCTCTAGCGAATAAATTAGAATAATGTAATGTCATTTCAAATATTTGTGTTTTTAATTAAAAATAAATTAATGTTTTTATAAAAATGTTTTGTTTAGCTGTTAAATTAGTAAAACTATTTAAGTCTTCTATTTATGCTATTTCTTATTTAAGGATAAGTAATTTACTGATAATTTCTCTGGCATATTAATTTCTGTTTTGGCCAGAATATCGGGTATAATACTTTCACAAAATACTCAAGTATAAGTTACTGTGCCGAATAAAAAGAATTGGAGTATTAAAAAACTGAAAAGCGTCATGCTTCGCAATTATTTTTAAAATAAGGTTGCAAAAAGATTTTATTTAGTTAAATATTTTACAAATTATTAAATAGAATATTTGAAGGGGTAAATATATACGAGTATTAAAAAATTTGTTAAATGAGTGTCACGCAAGTGTGTGAGTGAGTTTGAAAATGAACACCAAACACTATTAATAATTGTATGTGAAAAGTAATAAACGGGCAATAATAAAGTCATGCCTATTCAACGTTTATTTTATTTATTTCCTTATATTTCTAGTGGTTATAAATAGCCTTCTAATGGCCCGTTGAAAATAAATCCAAATTTACAATGGTACTTGCTTATGAAAACATGGACACATGAAACGAGTCTGTATGGACACTCATAGTGAAGCCCGTTGGGTATAGTTGGCAGATACTTCAGAATGCTAAGTGCGCCGATGCCCCGTAACCTAACCAAAACGATTGCCAGATAAGTACGCGACTGTCACGTTCATTTTTTTAAGCGATTCCGAACATGGGTGTCCAACAGTGGGCTCTTTTGTGTCAATTAAAGGTAGGTATTGTAATTTAATGGTGTCAAGATTTACGAAGACGGGTTATTTTTAAAATTAAAGGAAACAAAAAATCAACAAGAGTCTTCTATACAAGCTAATAGTGATAATTAAGATGTTATTTCAGTCTTTTATTATTTATCAAATAAAACTAATACATTGTAATCTCCAAAAAGTAGCAACAGTCTATAATACTTTGACAAATTATTACAAACATACATCACAGTTATGTCTAACAACAATGACAAATAACGTTTCAACGTCGCCATACTGAATTTAGACGGTTTTCGTATTGTTGCCGTATTGGGCTATTCTGTAACAGACTTGAGAAATAAAGATTTTGCAAGGGTAAAATTATTTCAACTAAGTTAATGCACAGCTAGCATTAAGTTGTAGCCAGCACATTAAGCTACCCGAAACTGTCAAATTTTCCTAATCAACATTGAAACTAATGCTTTAATAATAACGTTGAAAATCTATTAAAGAAATTTGTCAAATTATTGTAGCTTGATGTGCTGGCGTCTGTGCAGTACTTGTAGTACTCGTAGATACGACATAGTTTGGTTTTTTGTCAGAGAGTGTAAAGATATCGTAATGGTTAGTTGACAATACCAAATCCAAGGGCTAGGTTTAATTTACGGCAGAGGAATAAACAAAAAAATGCATTACATGCATTGCCATACAACATGTCAATGCAGTCAGTTTCTTGGGCACAAACAATCAATCAATCAATAGTCCATAATTTGTAAACACTGGTTAACACGGTGTGCAAGATGTTGTAAAATGTTTTGCCATTTGGCGTACAAACATACAATTAGGAGAGGCTTTTGCCAATTGAGTAAATAATTTTATAATAATTTATTGGCATCAATATGAAATTTAAAAAAAATGTGACATATTAAAAAGCAATAGGTAGGTGTCAGGAAATGTCAATATTTAACGAAATGCTATAATGTCAACAATAAATAATACACATTACCAGTCGAAAGCCGTGTAGTCGAATTTTTGACGCCATGTTATAGTTTGTTGTTAGGTTTAATTTAATATACAGCATGATTTTTTAGTCACCGTCCAAATTTAGACATTTTAATCTTTGGCGAAAACCATTGAATACGTGTTTTTTCTTTTAGTATCACTCAATACAAAAATATTGAGATATTATAGACACCGCCGCGCCGTGCGTAGGTACACGCTGGGCGGCCAGCCCGCGTAGTTAACGCGGGCTGGCCGCTCCCTTTCCATTGAATGTTTGCGCGGCAAGTGTAGTATTTTTAACCAGTGCGGATATTTTTTTCGAGAAAATGATTTCGTATGAAAATATGAAAATTTCACATATCGATTTTTTTTCAAAAATGGAGTTAGTGATACATAATGCCTAGAAAAAATTTGGACGGTGACTAAAAAATCTTGCTGTATATGCTTTGTTTATTAAGTAGTGTTTTACTAAATAAGTTTTTATTTTATTAGATAACTAGCTGTCCGGCGCAACTTCGTTCGCGTCACATTTTCCCCGTTTTCGCAACATTTTTCATTGCTGCTCCACTCCTATTGGTCGTAACGTGATGATATATAGCCTAGTTTTAGGTCATCAGGTACTTTTTCATCCCACTCAGCCTTGTCTAGCCATAACTTTTGAATTAGGCACTTAGCGACAACTAGAACTGGGCCTATAAGACCAAGTGGGTCAAAAACACTTGATATTTGAGATAAAATGTTACGTTTTGTTACTTTGTATTGGTTTGACTGGGTTTTAATTGAAAACATTAAATTATCGGTGTGACTAGACCATTCTAGTCCTAATATTTTGTGTGAGTCATCACCTAATTGTGTCATACGACCTTTTTTTTCGAAGTCTCTTAGGAAATCTGAATTTAATTGTTTGTACTGTGCATCATTACAGAACCTTTTTTCGAGTTGCTTGAACCTACGCAGCGCTATGCCTTCCCCGATAAATGGGCTATATAACACTGAAATATTTTTTCAAGTCGGACCAGTAGTTTCGAAACCTATTCAATGCAAACAAACAATCAAATCTTTCCTCTTTATAATATTAGTTTAGACTTTACCTTTTTTATTAACATTACTTTTTACCAATCATAATCAATTTTTTGAAAACAGTTTAAAAATGAAATTACTAATTAAATAGCACAGGAATTTTAAGTTCAAGTTAATTATCATCCGCGTTACAATCTAGTTTGGATAAAAATAATTCTATTCATCAGTCATTTTAAGATTAATATTATGTAAGTTAGTCATAAAAACATAATCTTTACATAAAGCGCAATCGCAAGTTATTTCACAACAAAAAGAAAGGGAATACCGAATTTATTTCTCTCAGGGACACACAGACTGACAGACAATATCTTTAAATATTCACTTCACATACACAACTCTGCTACAGAATCACCCACAGACTCTCCTCGCAAGGTCACTTCAGATCTCGGGCTTAGAGCGCGCGCATCACAATTAGCACGAGATAACGCGATAACAGCGAGATAACGTCAGGGCATCAAACGTTACGACACTGCGGAGAGTTTCCCCACCAAAAATACGTGAAAGTGCCTTTTTTAATTTAAAAATGAGTTTGTTTCTATTTTGAGTGAGCGTGATTTTATTTGTGTGAGTGTGATTTGATTGTAAAATGTGGGATAGTTGTTTTTTTGTGCCCGTGTTTGGTTTTTTGTGACAAGAAGATAAGTAGAAAAATCTGTTTTTTTTTTTAACAAAATTTCAAGTAGGTATTAAATTATGGAAATCGAAACTAAAGACGTAGAATACGAACAACTAAACCAACTATACAATGAATGTCTCAACTATTTACAAGACAGCCAAACTTACATTGAAGACAACCCAAGTTTTATTGAAGATCCCGACTATGACACTATAAAAGAAAAAGTTGAAGACGAAAACGAAAGCGAAAAAATGGAAGCAAGAACAGTATATAAACTAGAAAATGAGAAATCCACGGAAAGTTTGGATTCAATTAAATCAGAACCCAGATCAGACAGGCTAAGAAAACTTTCAAAGCAATTACCAAAAATAATTATAACCCAAAGTACAACGAGCTTAGATTTAAAAAAAGAAAACAATATGAAGATGGTTCCTTTACGTAGTGATAAGTCAAAAAGCGATCGTGTATTACCAAGAATCGATCGTCATTTGCCCAGAGCTGACCTCAGTATGCCTTTAATGAATCATCATCATCAAATATCGAAAGTTGATCGAAAGTTGTCGACGAATGATGGCAGGTTGGTGCACGTTGATCGTGCTTTGACGAAGAACGAAATCAGTATGTCGACCATGGATCGCAGGACACCGACATCAATAAAACCTCTCAATTCGAAACCTTCTGAGAAGAAGAAGGTTATGCCTAATAAGTAAGTTTTAAATCTTCTTGTTCTTTATCGTGTCGGACGTAAAGAATAGCACCATCCCATATCTTCCCGTGGGTGTCGTAAGAGGTGACTAAGGGATTAGCCAGAGAATGTGCAGCAGCGTTCTCTGTACTTTTTTTTGTACCGTACTGCGATCGCCAACCCGCCTGCCAACCGTGCCGATTATGGCAAAGCCTCCCAAAATGTTAATGTGGCAACTTGGGGGAGGCCTATGTCCAGCAGTGGACGTATTCTGGTCTGAAATTATGATGATGTTCTTTATCATGTGGTTAGTGCCTACCGTGGTTTCAGAGTTTTATGCCGCCCATGGGCCACTGACTTGGCTTTACATGCCGTCGAGAAATATCTCTGAGGCATGCTGGTTTCCTCACGATGTTTTCCTTCATCGAAGCAAGTGATAATTATACAATGCGCACATGAATCCAAAAAATCTGAAGCGTGTCTTGGGTTCGAACTCAAGACCGATAACTAATAATAATTAGCAATGTGTGAATGTCCGAAACGCAATGTAGTTGTATCTATGTTAACATTCACCAAGCTCGTGAATGACCATTTTGTACTTCTCATGACAATTTGTTATTTATTTATTTATTTAATGCAAAATGTACACAATCGTAGTTACAAGCTGGGCTTAAAACTAGACAGTACATCACCCTGTTAGGGCGCAGTAAAATAAATTAAAACTAACTTAAAAATAACTTAATAATATTGCAGCGAGTATTTTATCACTTAATTTAGGAACTATCATAATAAAAAAATCAAACTTATATCTAGCACTTTTTTATACATAAAATAAAATATATTATAATTAACACAAACATATATAAAGGCTCTTACCCGCTGCATCGGAATTACTTATGATATGTGGCACCAGATTTAATAAGATTAAGCAAACAGACGTCGGCGATCCGTCAACGTCCTGTTACGCGCCACCTTCCTTGACAACTCCCCACGTCAATATGGCATTATGGCTACCCGCAACGACTTGACGTTTTGCCAGAGAGAATAGTAGATCGCTTCTCTCTCGTCTGTGGTCACAGTTTAGTTTGCAACGTGAATCTTAGGAAGCATTTCTGCAAAGGCGCCGTTACGGCCAGACTGACATACGACCGTCCTCGGGCGTTATTGTATTCCTGGAACAAACAATGTCTAATCACCAAGACATCCGCTCTTCCATCCTGACAAACTATGACAAACATTACTCTCGTCGTAACTGTAACTGTTTCAGAACAAAAGAAAGCGTGTATTCTTTCGATCACTCACGGACTAGACGGCATTTTTCTCCTACCAAGAAAGCGTGTGTCCTTTCGACTACTCATGGACCGGACGGCACCTTTCCCCTACAACGAAAGCGTGTGTCCTTTCGACCACTCATGGACCGGACGACACCTTTCTCCTACAACGAAAGCGTGTGTCCTTTCGACCACTCATGGACCGGACGGCACCTTTCCCCTACAACGAAAGCGTGTGTCCTTTCGACCACTCATGGACCGGACGACACCTTTCTCCTACAACGAAAGCGTGTGTCCTTTCGACCACTCATGGACCGGACGACACCTTTCTCTAAACAGTTAACACCTGGACCGGACGGGTGTGTCCTTTCAATCAGCCGCTATCAGCTGCATGGCCCGGACGACACTGTCCTTTCGACAAGTGAACACTTAAGGTTGGACCGGATGAATGTGTCCCCTCAACCAGCTGCTATCAGCTGCATGGCCCGGACGACATTATGCCTTCGACCATACCAACGTTTGGACCGGACAACAGCATCCCTTCGACCAACGTCATCACAAAAACATCATAAACCGGGCACCTGCGTTCCTTCGATCATCGTAAAGCATGAACCGGACAACAGTGATATTTCGACTAAACACACCTTCTTTTCGACTGAAACATGTGGACCACACAAGCGCTTACTCCAAACGTCAAAGAACTTTTACAAATTACGCCAGCATCTAATAATTCCTGAACTTATTGGCCGACAACCTATTTTATCAAAATATCGCCTATTTTAATGGTACGATCTCCATCGTGCATTTTAAATCATAACCTCCGATGCCAGTAAGGTTTACTGATTATGATGTCACCCATAAACCAATTAAACAAGCCATGTTTAAGCAATGAGTCAGATGACCTACTTATCGAAAAAGAAAAGAAACGGTCTCACCCGATGATGTTGTGAGGGTACCCTCTTCATGATTTGTGCTCGCAGGTTTGGACGCTTTCCTTGTTGCTTGAAAAATTAATTGGTTATGTTCCTCACTTTGCTTTACTTTCGTGGAGGGCGCGATTCTTTATCCCACTTCTGATAAAGGCTCTTACCCGCTGCATCGGAATTACTTATGATATGTGGCACCAGATTTAATTAGATTAAGCAAACAGACGTCGGCGATCCGTCAACGTCCTGTTACGCGCCACCTTCCTTGACAACTCCCCACGTCAATATGGCATTATGGCTACCCGCAACGACTTGACGTTTCGCCAGAGAGAATTGTAGACCGCTTCTCTCTCGTCTGTGGTCACAGTTTAGTTTGCAACGTGAATCTTAGGAAGCATTTCTGCAAAGGCGCCGTCATATATATTTGAGCTCTATTTTAAATTCTTGTCGTCCATATATTCTTTTATACTATAATAACATTTTTCTATGAGCAATGTTTTTAATCTTGCTTTTTAACACTGTCGAAATTGGTAACTATAACACACTCCGATGCATCTTAACATTCGCAGTAGGCAAAATGTTGATATTTTCGAAAATCTAAATAAAAACAGCCGCTCCGGTCGATGGCTAGGTTATGCCGCGCTTGCCTAGGTTGGTTCGTGGATGGGTAACCATCCATTACATTCCGAGTTTCCTGCGTGCCTCGGAAAGTAACATAAGCTGTGGTCCCGGCTGTCATTTGTAGATCTCTGACAGTCGTTACAGGTATAGTCAGTGGCGTAAAAGACTGACAACCAAACTTACCAAGGGGTATCGTATTTCTCAGTAGTAACTGAATTGTGGAGGTCAGATAGAGAGCAGTCGATCAATGTAAACTACTGCTTTTCAGCTGCATCCGATAAGACTGGAAGACGACCTCAGTTAGCGCTTTTCAAGTACAAATTAGGACTATTTCTAATATTAGTGACTTTAATTAATAGTAGTTAATATATGATTATGTTGCCGAGCGATGGACAAGCCATTCTATTTATTAAATAAATTACATTATATTAGATCCTTACTGGATTAGATTTGAATTCAAATATTGGAAGCCCATCTTGCGTGATCAATCACGCAGTAATCATGCCGGAGGAAACAGTTAGGTTGCAAAATGAGAAAGATGGTTTTTTCCTGTCTCACTTAAGATGTTAACGTAAAAGATAAAGAATTGATCTTGAAATCTCATTAGCTTAACCTCTCTATCCTTTCGCGCGAACAGTAAAACCCCGCGTGTAGCCCTTCGGGGGCCACTTGATTACGCCATCGCGTGAGTCATCCGATATCGTAAAGATAAACACTTATAACTCGAGTTATATTAGCTCTAATCTTAAACGGTAAACAGTGTCGGGTTCGTGATGAACGGGGCCATTTATTAATAATAAACAACTCTTTTAGAACTACTTGAGAATTATACATATCCCATAGATATGAGAGAGATCGCAGCAAATACGTCTGTTTTCGTTGCTTATTTTTGTTTGGTAAAACTACTCATTCAATTTACACGAAAATTTATATCTAACAACACAAATATACAAGTAATCTAATGACAGTGTTTTTTAGGAGTCCTACATATATTATTCTTATAAGATCCTAACTCAAACTTCTTGTTAGAATCGGCCATTTTAGAATTCCGCTGTTCAAAGCATGAAAATACTTGAAATATCAATAAATATGAATAGATATGCCTCGAATACATGAAATAATGAATTATCACTATTTTTTCTTTGCTACTATTGTTTCCAAGACCATTTTACATGGTTAAAGAGTCAAATTATATTTTTTAATTTCGAATAACAAACTTCACAACAAAGGATTTTTTGTTGGCTCAAATCATAATTTTTTTGTTATTTTTTCAAGCAAATGACTATCTAAAAAGTTGCATTATACACTTATAACATACTATACATTTACTTACCAAAGTTTTACAACGTATATCTCACAAAAACAACACTTTTCCGAACATAATAACACGGGTTGCCATTGACGTTTGACATTCGACATAGACGAGTTTTTTTTTTAAATTTAATAATGTTGTGCCGTTTAGTATTACTAACGATTGGTTTTGTTTGAATCGACTACTAGTTGACCATAGAGGTAAATTTTGACAGAACGATTTAGAAATTTACTTTTTTTAATATTAGCGTTTAAGTTTGCCGGTGCGCCGTTGATCCCGCGCGTACCGAATTCGGTACGCGCGGGACGGAAAGGTTAAGTTATTAAATAAGCATTATGTATATATACGTATGTATGTATGTAGTAATATTTGTTATCTTAGTTTGTGTAGTGACAGTCGACTCTGACGGAAACGTTTGGTTTGCATTAATTATGATACTCACGAATAAGGCACTAATGGAATTTGCAGAATGACAGGAGAAGCAGATATTTGTAGATTAAATAAAAAGCATTTTTGATCATGCAAGGAAACTGGGCCTCAAGTCTGCTATTTTTATAAACATCGTCATTCCATCACGATCCCATTGTCATTTTGCTAAAAGTTCGTAATCTGCTAAATTCATAATGGTCGATCATTGGTATGTCAATGGTCTCGTAATATAATTGTGTTATAATGACATTTGTGTATTAGCATTATTATAAAACCCGTTAGTAGAAATGATTTTCGAAAAACGACTATAAATTTGAACATTGATTCATGTCAGATTTCATTTATATATATGTTTACATATTATTTATTAGTTTTATAAGCAATCTGAAGTAGTAAAAAGTTTGTAAATAGCAGAAAACATAAATGTGAAATTAGAAAA
Source organism: Cerastis rubricosa (assembly GCA_949152445.1). Classification (NCBI taxonomy): domain Eukaryota; kingdom Metazoa; phylum Arthropoda; class Insecta; order Lepidoptera; family Noctuidae; genus Cerastis; species Cerastis rubricosa. The sequence continues at coordinate 960,705 of OX424546.1, forward strand.
CTCAATATTTTATCTGTTTAGCTGTCAAAATCAAATTGTCTGTCAAGTCAGTCATTAATTTGTCATTGTGTACGAGATTACCATTCTAAGCCATTTCTTTCAATGGAGTGTCAGTGGTTGACCATTGGGAAGTCATAATGACGCCATTATATTAGTAGATTACCAAACTTGTCAAAATCAACAATTATGAAATCTATGATAGGCCATTCTGACACTATTGTAATAGCAGACTTGAGGCCCTGGTCATTTCATCATTATCATCATCATCAGCCTATAATTTTCCCACTGCTGGGACACAGGCCTCCTCTCTATGAGAAGGAGTGGGCTGTAATCCACCACGCGGGCCCAGCGCGGGTTGGTAGATGTCACATGTCTTCGAATTTTTAGTTCTAGGACATGCGGGTTTCCTCACGATATTTTCCTTCACCGTTTTTGAGGGCAGCGGTGATGAAATAAATTACACAAAGTAATGCGCCTGCCTGGGTTCTAACGCACGGCTTACTGCTCGTAAGTCGGGGCTGCCACCACTGGGCCACCGCTGCTCTCTACTGATCATGTGCACATGCTTGAAGCAAATAACGATCAATTTTAAGGACTTGAGGAGCTCGTGGCTAAGCAATAACAGGCACTCGGGTCGATGTTCAGGTTAAGCCGTGCTTGCCTAAGTTGGTTCGTGGATGGGTGACTGCCCATAACATACCGAGTTTCCTCCACGCCTGAGAAAGCACGTTAAGTCGTTGGTCCCGGCTGTGATAAAAATTTTGGCTCTTTGACAGTCTTTACAGTTATTGGCCAGAAAATACTGGCATTCAGCGGCATCTGGTTAGACTGGAAGCCGACCCCAATAGTTTGAAAAAGGTTAGGCAGATGATAATGTAGATTCCATGAATAGTTCTTTGTTTTTACCAAATATAAAAAAAAAAAACCGGGCCAAGTGCGAGTCGGACTCGCGCACTAAGAGTTCCGTACCATTATTTATAAAAACGAGCAAAAAAATCACTTTTTTGTACGTGAGCCCCCCTTAAATATTTATTTTATTCTGTTTTTAGTCTTTATTATTATAGCGGCAACAGAAATACATAATCTGTAGAAATTTCAACTGGCTAAGTATCACGTTTCATGAGATACAGCCTAGTGACGGACGGACAGCGAAGTCTCAGTAATAGGGTCCCGTTTGACCCTTTGGGTCCCTTTAACCCTAAAAACAATTAAATTCTACAAAAATGTTGATGCTGGGGCAGTCTTATTGTAGACTGGATAACTGGGTCGGTAAGACTGGGTGTCAGACTTTTTTAGCTTCTGACTACTAGTAACGACTGTCAAAGATCTACAAATGACAGCCGGGACCAACGGCGAGGCACGGCGACATATCAAGCAATTAATTTCCAGTACTTTTATAGATTTCCCCTGAAATCAGATCTACATAAACTGGTTTTATACAGCTTGATTGGTCTCCGTGCGTGCACATTCTCAGCAAGACCTCTAAAAATAGCTGGCAGTTTTGACCGCAACAAGGTTTTGTCAATGGCCTGAACGTTACAGTTTTGTCCGCGGTTCTGTTTGCACAGTTTATCTTATTAGAGGCGTACTCGGATTATGGTAGATTTGTGTTAAGGTCGGTGTCACTTGGTTATCAACATGGAACGGTATCCGTATTAAACACTAGCTAATGCCCGTGACCTTCGTCCAGTAAAAATATTATTAACTAGCTGTCCGGCGCAACTTCGTTTGCGTCACATTTTCCCCGTTTTCGCAACATTTTTCATTGCTGCTCCGCTCCTATTGGTCGTAGCGTTATGATATATAGCCTTTAACCTTCCTCGATAAATAGGCTATCTAGCATTGAAAGACTTTTTTAAATCGGACCAGTAGTTTCGGAGCCTATTCAATGCAAACAAACAATCAAATCTTTCCTCTTTATAATATTAGTTAAGATTAAGATTTATTATTATTTATGCACACACAAAACACTTAACAGGACAATACATTAAGATACATGACCACAAAGGTACTGCTTATCTCAAAAGGAATTTCTTCCAGCAGACCTGCCGATGGAAAGTTTGATTAGAAATGCATACACAGTGTTTAGAAAAGATAAAACTGGAAAAAGCTACTACTATTAATTTCCTATTTCAATATAAGTTTGTTAACAATAAAAGTAGCTTGACTTACTCCTATAATATCAACTATCTGCCAGTAAAAGTCTTGTCAAAATCGATCTCGCGTTTCTGAGACTGGCCCGAACAACAGTCGGACCGACGAAATTTCATATGCATTCAGTAAAAGTTGTTATTTTTAGGATTGCGTACTCAAAGGGTCAAACGGGTCCCTATTACTGAGACTCGCTGTCCGTCCGTCCGTCCGTCCGTCTGTCAACAGGCTGTATTTCATGAACCGTTATAGTTAGCCAGTTGAAATTTCTACAGATTATGTATTTCTGTTGCTTCTATAACAATAACTACTAAAAACAGAATAAAATACATATTTAACGGGGCTCCATACAAAAAAGTGTTTTTTTTTTGCTCGTTTTTCGTGTAAAAGAAGTGAGAGACTAAAACTACTCACACATTTCTTTCCAAGTGGTTTCAGACACCCACATCGCACTCGGCCAGGCTACGGTGATCATCCGAAGCGCCTGGTGTCGAAGACTGGTATGGAAAATGTGGCGCTGATCTCCAACGTGCCATTTGAGAGGATACGGCTGCTGAATGATACCTTTCATACGCTGGTAAGTGATGAAATAAATAATATTTAACTCAATCACATAGCGAGATACATTTGTAAGGAATCCTTAATTAGTTGTCAAGGCTACGGGTTGTTTGAAAGAGATACCGTGGCCCTAGAACACAAAGGGCTAAGAAGGAACATGGATGGGTTTTAGTCAGTCAAGTCTGACACTCCCTTCCGGTCCGCCCAGAGCGGGAGAAGTCATTTGATGATTTCCGATCCTAAAAAAAAAAAAGAAGCCTTATTTACATCTATAATTTACGCCCTATAAAACTTTGTTAAAAATAAAAACTAACTAAAATACAGCTGGAATTTCCAAATTGTGTGCTCTATGTAATAGGTATAGCATTAAAACTAACCCCCATCGCGACAGCTCCTATAATTCCCTAAAATGCCTGTCAACTACACTATGCTTAGGGTGTGTCCAAGTTATCGGAAAAGTTGACAGTGCATTTATTAGCAGTAGTGTAATTACGAAATTGGTACCTTGATCTACAATGTGGCTAATTTGTACCTTTGGGTAATGGTCCTAGGGTGTTGCCATGGTAACGCGATACAATGTTGCATTGGAAGGGTTGCTAATGATATAGGGTTTATAATTTTGTTTGAAGTGCTCATGACACATTTTAATGACAAACATACGCACGACAGCCAATATAGCTATAAAAGAAAAATCATTTTTTGCGGATCTATCATTGTGGGAGAAGTTCATTCAAAGCGAGATCAGGTTATACTGTCTGGATATGTATTGCTTATTATGTAAAATCAAATCAAATCAAAATATTTTTATTTTACATAGGCCTACAGGGACACTTATAAAACGTCGACAAAATGGTGCTCCGTCACAAAGGTGCCACCGTGTGTACTTCTTATTTCAAGTTTCTTTTATACCGGGGATATTCATTTTACTTGTCTATGGGAAAGCCAAAAGTTATAATTTCAGACAAACGCTCTACTAACGATAGAGCACTTAATATCGTGTGCTGCGTGTCCTATTGCTTGTTCATTACAGGAACAGAATGGACGTACTGAAGGTGCCAAACTAGTGGCCCAGTCCCGGGCCGACACAACTAAGATTGCCATCGACATTCAGGAGAACACCCAGATTCGAATCATTTATTTACGTCGGCCAACACAAATAAACTGATTATTTAAATAGAGCATAACATAAGGTGTGATAATAAACCTGCCAGGGCTGCGGGACTGTTCGAAAGAGATACCGTGGCCCTGGAACAAAAAGGGCTAAGAAGGAACATGGATGGATTTTAGTCTAGTAGTCTTACTTAGAGGTCGAATCCGAATGAATCGGCTGCTGCTCCCATGTAATGTGCACTGTGTGGGACATGGGCATGGGCGACGGCAGCGGGGTTCCCCCCCTGTCGGAAAACAAAATACATAGAAAAAGATTAAGATTTTTCGTGCATAGCTTTTCTTTAAAAAATTACCGGAAACCGCCGTATTTCTTTAATCAATGAATAATGATAAAAGAAAACCTATCCTAATTCGAGGTGGTTAAGTTTATTAACTGTTTTTGTCATATCATATCATGGTCATATTTTCTAAATTTCTGTTTACATCGACAAAGTTACTCCTTGAATCTAACATAATATTGCCAAAAAATAGAGCTGTTTTCATGGAACTGACGGTGCACCTCGTTGGTAAAAATCCTGCCGGCGCCCATGGGCATGGGTACACAAGTCATTTGCCTGTTGTAGACATTGGTACGGAAAGTTTAGAGGATTTTGTGAAATTAAGAAAATAACAATCACAGTGTATTATTAGTACTGTAATAATTAGATTAACTATTTACAAAAAACCGGCCAAGTGCGAGTCTTACTCGCACACAGGGTTCCATAGCCCCAAACAATATTTTGAACTGTCATTCATTAGTTAGTAGTATTAGTTAGTAAACTTCCACTCAACCGCAAAACTAAATTGGTTTTTCATTGTATTTTAATGAACAACAAAGTTACTGCTGCAGTTTGATGAAAAAGTCCCATATCTAAACAACTAAACATCATATCTTATTGAAACCAATTTTCGTTGATAGTTTTTTTTACCTTCTACAATCCTAAATATTTTCAGAATTTTCCTCCTCTTACTTTAGAAATTAGAGGACACACATTTTACCACTTTGGAAGTGGCTCTAGCGCAAACTATTCAGTTTAGAAAAAAATGTTATTAGTAACCTCAATATCATTTTTGAAGACCTATCCATAGATACCCACACGTATGGGTGTGATGAAAAAAAAAAAATTGGTTTTCAGTTCTATGTATGGGGAACCCCAAAATTTATGTTTTTTTTCTATTTTTGTGTGAAAATCTTAATGCGGTTCACAGAATGCATCTACTTACCAAGTTTCAACAGTATAGTTCTCATAGTTTCGGAAAAAAGTGGCTGTGACATACGGACGGACGGACAGACAGACAGACAGACAGACAGACAGACAGACATGACGAATCTATAAGGGTTCCGTTTTTTGCCATTCGGCTACGGAACCCTAAAAATGATATGAAAGAAAAAACACTTTTTGAAAAAAGCTCAAACATGTATGGAGACTGGGTCGGGTGATCTCCTTTGGGAAAATAGGCAAATGATCATGATTTTAGCAGATTTAATCAGTTTGTAGACATTCAACTGTTTCAGTTCAAAACAATTCCATTATGTGACACCAAGTCACTACGTCATTCTTTTGTTATTTTCTTCATAAACTTACCACCAAAACCAAGACGCTCACACCTCTAACCACTCCTTCCCTCCGCAGATCAACTTACGCTGGCGCTGGATCGTCATCGGCACTATAGTGGTACACTTCGCGATCTGGCTTGTATTTGCGGTGTTCTGGTACATCACAGCGCTGGCCCACTACGACTTCGAACCTGACCCTCCAAAGAGGACCTGTGTCACTGGAGGGACGGACTTTGTCACTATATTCTTGGCTTCTGTTGAGGCACAGGTCAGTAAGGCAGATTATATAACTATGAAACTTAAAGGCTGTAAAAGTGTCCTTAACGACACCCAAGACACAAGTGTCTTGGGTGTCGTTAAGGTTAAGGTTCTCCCAGTCATTCCTATCGTTTTAGGGTTCCGTACCCAAAGGGTCAAACGGGACCCTATTACAGAGACTTCGCTGTCCGTCCGTCCGTCTGTCACCAGGCTGTATCTCATGAACTGTGATAGTTAGTCAGTTGTTTTTACAGATTATGTATTTCTGTTGTTGCTATAACAACAAATACTAAAAACAGAATAAAATAAATATTTAAGGGGGCTCCCATATAAAAAAGTGATTTATTTGCTCGTTTTTATAAATAATGGTACGGAACCCTTCGTGCGCGAGTCCGACTCGCACTTGGCTGGTTTTTTTGTTTCTATGTCATACCTGGGAACCTTCTAGTTACGGAGATATTGTAGGGGTCAAAGTCCCAACTTTTTTACTCGTTACTTTTTTAAAATTCTATTTTTTAATGTTGTAACTTTATATAGTTCTATGACCTCTGTACTATTCAAATTCAATACATCCATCAACATAATATCATTATGTGTAAAACCCAATGTCACCAAAACTTGGTGAAACCTAAATGAATGCCCAAATACAAGCACTTAGTTGGATTTTCATCACTCGGCTCTGCGAGAGTTGAAAATTCCAATTTCATCTGTTACTGTCTATGGATATAGTAGCTGTGCTTATGTTTGTAATGGACCTACGTATAGGTACGTTGTCTGGCTGCAGTCCCGGTTCAGTCGCCGCGTTCTGCGTCAGTGTGGTTTTGGGAGTAGCGGGAAACAGAAGCCCGCTACTCCAAAACCATGCTCCAAAATATGTTGGCTCGGCTTCTAATCTAACTGGATGCAGCTGAAATTTGAGATAAAATTAATTAATTACCATCCCAACATACAGAGTTTTTGTGGAAACAGAGGCAATGTGGCTAATTTATTAGAGATACCATTACACAGGATGAATAGGGATGCGAGGGAGATTAAGGACAAAACTTTGAATGGGATTTCATGGTTTAATACAAATAATTCGTTACTAAAAACCTATTGGGATCATTTCTGTTTTAATTTAATAAACAATAGAGTATTTTTAGGCTACCAATAATATTTGGATAACGTGAAAATGCCTTTCAAAGTTTTGTCCCTGTTCTCCCTCGCATCCCTATTCACCTCGTTTGACAGTACTGAAAACGTTGCATGGCGATCTCAGTTACTTTTTAATGAATGAAAAATTGCCACACCCAATATTTTATCAATTAATGTGAGTTGTAAATAAAAAATAGTCACACTGTCTATTTTTTAACCGACTATAAAAGAAGGTTATCTGTTCGACTGTTTGTATTTTTTTTGTATGTTCACCGGTTTCTCCGCCAATCACATTTTCAAAATTCTTTTTTTATTCGAGAGCCTCCAGAGGTAGTCCCATTGTCACCAAGTCAGAATCTGATGATAAGATCCCAGGGAAATGGATGGCAATCCTCAAACTTTATAGCCACATATACTGCATATGTATTTCTTATACTTTTTAACGCAGTTTAGATATTTGTGCCTGGTAATCATCATCTCATATTGCTGAGCTGATGATGGAAGGTACAAGTAAAAATATTTTTTACATAATTATGCCCCATTGCGCTTTGCGTTATTGAAAATCTCGTTATGGTAAAACGTGTGGACTTGTATTTGGTTTATTTTCTTTATTTACCCATTAAAGACGGGACAAGACGAAGTAAATCGTAATCAAATGTTATATCAAAGTTGTTACTTGTACTTAGTAACAAATCGGCCGGTCTAGTGTCATACGCCGTAGCATTCGTGTATCAAAATCGAAAATATTCGGGATCAAATTTTTTGTATGAAAATATTTTGAAAGTCCGCTCTATACATCTTTTAAATCTCTTTGGTTCTAAGCTAAGAAACAATATAATAATATATTAGGGTCAACCGCAATTGCCCTCGTTCTCAAACAAGACAGACAGACAGACGATCAGATTAGTGGAGTTTGCCAGTTATTGCATTAGCGAGGATTTACTTTACTCGCCCACTGCACATGCTTTGTGTAAATCACATTATAAGGGCCGGGGCGGACAAGTTACAAGAAGAAAGGAAAAAGTTCTTCATCATAATGTTTTTGAGCGAACCGTCGTGAAAGGGTAATAGTAAAGTTAGAAATTAAGGAATAGGAGACTTTTCCATACAATGGCGCGTTACAAAGAATGAACAATGATGGATGGACTGTGTGAAGGATAATATGGCAAGAAAGGAAGTTCCCGAAGAGATGACGACTAATAGAGAAGTATGGAAGAAGAAGAAATGCTGCCTAAACCCCAAATAAATTGAGATTAGGGCAGAAGAATTATGAAGTGTGGCCTACAAATTTACCAAGTTTCCAAAAACTATTCAACATTTTGACATTGATCTTAAACGACTTTTATCTTTATAGGACTTGTGAATAGACTTCAAGATTCTTCTATTCCACATGCAGTTTAAATTAGTTCTTTTGTAGTAGTGAGTGGTGTAATTTGTGCAGATTAGTTGACAAACGAATCGGTCCAAGCGTGCTGTAGTCTATACAATGAGATTGTGCACTGAATTTGTACTTGAAATGGAAATATCTGCGTGATAACATTTTTAGGATCTTTGGTATCAAAGGTGTGCATTGCCTCAGTCAGTCCTGCTATCAAAATAACCTTCAAAGACGGAGTCTTCATCATTCTCCAGCCTTTATCCCAATTTATTTGGGGTCGGTGCAGCATGGCTTCTTCTTCCATACTTCTCTATATATCTCAGCAGTTACCAACTGTCTAGCCATATAATCCTTCACACAGTCCATCCATCGTTTCTTTGGTCTTTCCTCGACTAACTCACAAAATCACCATCATAAGTCATTTGTGAAATCCAAAAACGGATACTTATAAATAAAAAATTGAAAAAAGTAAAGCTTTAAATCGTTAAAACGCTTAACTTAGCTACAGCAGCTTAAAGTTATAATCATTTCAGCTAATTCCGCATTTTTTCGAAAAACTGACTCAGTGCACGCACTGACAAGTTAAAAGATTTTACGATCCAAACCAGTTATTACCTGGAGATCATTTCTTGTTCTAACTCAAGTCGAAATCTATACTCACTCATAATCTATGTCACAAATAGTGGTGTTCTGACTGATTGAGAATAGAATACGAAAGGTCATAAAATTACGAGAATAGCCTCTGAGATTTCAAGATTTCCTGTGAGGGTAGAGGAAGACCAAAGAAAGGATGGGATGGAATGCACGAAGAATAATATTGCAAGAAAGCAGGAGTCTAATGAGATGACGAGTAATAGAGAATTATGGAAGAAGAAGACAAGCTGCGCCGACCCCAAAGAAATAGGAATAAGGGCAAGAGATGATGAAGCCTCTGAAATGAACAGGTTCTTCACAACAGTCACAAATGTATCGATTGTGTGATTTTATTGACAAACATAAACGGTGCTTCTTACACTACTTCTCAACTCACCATAGTTGCTTCCCGTTCTTCCATTGTACCACTCGAACGTGGGCGCTAACAAGTCTAACGGCAGAGCAATCACGCACAAATAGATTCGTCATTAACTCTGGTAATGGCGTCAAACAAGGAAGCCCATACAATTGTCTCAAGGTGTGTGTCAGTTCGGAATAGACCATGATTACTGAGGTCCTAGGAGGCGGATTCCCAAAGTGGTGGAGTAGGTGGACAAGTGATTCTGTTACTAAAATATGATACGCAATAAACATACAATGACTGTGACAACCAGATGTCTTAGACAAAGTAAAATTCTAACGTCAATGACGATTATTTCAAACAAAACATAATAAAATATGTACAGGTATCAAAATGGGAAAAAAATTACCGGTCGTCAAAAAATTCGACCACACCGATGTCAATAGGAAAAGTGCCCAGCAGGATGGCAGCATTGCCACGTTGGATGACAATGAAAATAATGTTAATCATTTATCTTAATTACACTAGGAACCTGCATGAGTTGTCCTCATCTTTAACAAGGGATGATAGGTACTAATGATAGCTAGGTACTAAAATCACTTAATATTATATGCAATTCTTATCTTATTTTCTAATCTAGCACTTTTATTGATATCTCTCTGTCTATCACTTTCATGAAATATACCAGGCCCCTCAGAAAGTATTGCGAAAAAAAGTTTTTATATATGGGAGACTGGCCAGTTATTATGTTTTTCGAAAATATGATTATTTATAAGTAAAAATAAGTAAGTTCCAATTTCAAAATTTCCCTCCACATTTTTTGCGAGTTAATTCAAAGTATTGTGTCTCACTGAAATATGGATCTGCGCCGGGAACATTTTAGAGCTATGATTTTATACGATTTCAAGTGTCGCCTGAAACCGGATGAATCGTACGATAGACTTCAAATGGCATTCATGGATGAAGGCCCTTCCAAGGCAACCGTGTATCGTTGGTATAACGAATTCAAGCGCGGTCGACCAACTTTGGGGGATGACGAAAGAAGCGGTCGCCCTTTGACGGCTGTTACCGAAGAAAACGTGCTAGCAGTGAAAAATTTAATCCAAGACAATAGGCGAATTACATATCAGGAGATTCAACACATATTGAAGATTGGATCGGGAAGCGTTCACGAGATTCTACACAGCCATCTTCGCGTGAGGAGGATAGTATCACGCTGGGTGCCGCACAACCTCACCGATGCTCAGAAGCAGGCCCGGGTGGAATGGTGCCGTGATATGCTTAACAAATTTGAAGCAGGCTCGTCTCGGCGTGTTTACGACATCGTTACAGGTGATGAGTCCTGGATTTATCAATACGACCCAGAAACCAAGCGCCAGTCGACTGTTTGGGTGTTTCAAAATGAGCCAACGCCTACCAAAGTGAAGCGATCTAGAAGCGGGGGTAAGATTTTGATCGCTAGCTTTTTTAATTTGACTGGCCACTTGGTATCAATTCCCTTACGGGATCAAAGAAGCATTAATGCCGAATGGTATACTTCCAAATGTTTGCCAGAAGTTTTCTCTGTTATAAGCAACAAGCGACCAAACACAGGGCTCCGCGGGCTACTGCTCCACCACGACAATGCACCTGCGCACACCGCACTCAAAACGAGGGACTTCCTGGACAGCACGCCAGTCAAACTCCTGGGTCACCCTCCTTACAGCCCTGATCTAGCACCGTGTGACTTCTTTTTATTCCCAAAAATAAAAAATCAGCTCAAAGGGATACAATTTTCGTCGCCGGAAGATGCGCTGGCTGGGTTCGAGCAGGCTGTAAACGAGGTGTCTGCGGCGGACTGGAAAAAGTGTTTTGAAAACTGGTTTAGGCGCATGAATCTTTGTATAGAGGCTGGTGGAAAGTACTTTGAAAAGATTTAATAAAAATATATGTACGTATAGAACAATTTTTTTTAGTTTCGCAAAACTTTCTGAGTGTCCCACGTAAATATGTGTGAAGTAGAAAGACCGTCTCGACTGCCTCGTGGTCGCAGTCAATCAAGACTGCTGATCATGAGGTCCCGGGTTCGATTCCCGTGTCGGGAAAATTGTTATTGGGTTTGTTCAAGAATTTCTCAGTAGCAGCCACGCCGTCTGGATTTGTGCCTGTTGGATGCCAATAGGTTCATCCCCTGTTTCATGGGACTTAATCATAACTAGCCTATCCAGCAAAACGTTGACTTCCCAATCGAACGCCAACACTTTACGTCCATCAAGTTCATCAGAATAATTTGCCTCACCACAGCCAAGATCTGATTAGTCCAATCTTTTGCCGCCAAAGAGTAAACTATGGCAATCAACGACTATTTAGTGTCGCATCCTCTTTACTGGAATTACCTGCAGAGAGCGTTGATCGGGAAAATGGGATGTCTTTGTGTGCAAGCGGTAAGTAGATTGATTTGAAGTGGTTCCTGTATGTCCTGTTCAACGGATAGTTGATGTAAAAAATCACGAGTGGATTTCTGTCCTGACAAATCATTTCATCCTTTCTTTCCAATCAGATTTTAGGAACTTAATGGTTCTTGATCATGATATGCAAAAGAAAAACAGAGTTTTGTCGTTGCTTCGGAAAGCACGTTATGCCGTTGGTATCAGCTATCATGTGTAGATCTTTGACAGTCGTTACAGGTAGTCAGTGGCCCGAAAGTCTGACTATAAGTTTTACCAAACGGTATCGTATAACCCAGCAGTAACTGGGTTGTGGAGGTTAAATAGGCAGTTGCTCCATGTTAAATACTGGTATTCAGCTGCATCCGGTTAGACTGAAAGCGAACCCCAACATGCAACGTCAGGTAGCTCATGCAGGAGGCACGCCCCAGTTCCCTATCCGTGTAGGAGAACCGGTGCTCGCACGCGATTACACCTCGAATCCAAATAAATGGTCCACGGGAACAGTTTCGAAAAGTACGGGACCGCTGTCATACCGCATTGACATGGGAAACGGGGGTCGAGTGGCGTAGATATCGCGACCAAATAGTCCCCGTGGGAAACAAGTCGCGGTTATCACTGTCGCGAGCAAGCATCGGTACTCACAAGGGGGAGGATTGTGGTCATGACTATGATGCTTTCGAGGATGCATCAGAGGCAACCAGTGAGTTGGAGACGGAGGTGGGTAGCACGGGCCCGGCAAGCCCGGCCGCACCAGCCGCACCTCGCTCCCCGCCACCGCCGCCCCCGGGGGCTTCAGCCGGAACAATACGTGCGCACGTGCGTGCAGTCAATAAAGACAAATGTGTCTAAGTAGTTAGTAGTTGGTAGTTAGTAGGATTAATGAGATGTATTTATTTTTTTGTTATTTTTTATTAGTTCTGATTATTATTAGTTTACATTTAATCTTAAGGGGGAAAAGTGTAAGGTATTTCAGTCTACTTTTGTTATTTAGTATTGTGGGTATGCGCCAATGTGAATAAACCAGTCAGCTATCCATCTCCGTGTTTAATTGACGTCCCAGAGGTGAAATAGGCAGTTGCTCCATGTAAAATACTGGTATTCAGCTGCATCCGGTTAAACTGGAAGCGATCCCCAACATAGTTGGGAAAAGGCTAGGCAGATACACATTCACATACACTGGGTTGTGGAGGTTAAATAGGCAGTCGTTCTATGTTAAAAACTGGTACTCAGCTGCATCCGATTGGGAAAAGACTAGGCAGATGAGGTTCTAGTCTACTTATTCATATATAAATACTTTTAATGAATAGTTAAATAAAAGATTGTTTTTGTTTATTTTCAGACAACGATTGGATTTGGAGATCGTGCAATAGATGAAGAATGTCCGGAGTCCATATTCCTATTCATAATGCAGGTAAAGTTGGTTGTTCTTAACAAATAAGAACACGCTAGTGCCCATTCTTTTGACTGTCAAAAAAGCTAAAAAGTAGCATAGATTACATGTAATCTAGGCTGCCTTTTGGTTTTTTTAGGGTTCCATACCCAAAGGGTCAAACGGGACCTTATTACTGAGACTTCGCTGTCCGTCCGTCCGTTCGTCCGTCTGTCACCAGGCTGTATCTCATGAACCGTGATAGTTAGCCAGTTGAAATTTCTACAGATTATGTATTACTGTTGCTGCTATAACAACAAATACTAAAAACAGAATACAATAAATATAGGGGGGCTCCCATACAATGAAGTGATTTTTTTGCTCGTTTTTATAAATAATGGTACGGAACCCTTCGTGCGCGAGTCCGACTCGCACTTGGCCGGTTTTTTTTTGTTACTGGTGGAACGTCAGAAACATACATTGCGAAAAGCGGGTGGACAATCATTATGGATAAGAAAGGACACCTCTGCCTAGGCCTTTAGGGATTACCTACAGGCGTCAAGTTATGCAAGGATGGCCAAAGAAAGCCATGCTCTGGAATTGAAAGAAAAGAAGGGGTACACAGTTAACAATAGCCTGTCATGTCTGATTAATCAAAAACAATGACCAGTCAGTCTGCCAGCGGTTGTATTTTTCAGTATAAAACAAACACTGTCGTACATCACATAAATATTTACCTACTGTATTGAAGGTCATTCATTGTCAACTGAAATAATAGGAATCGTGTAATTATGTCACTATTTTAACAGCTGATGGTGTTAGTTAATAAATTATTGAAATAGTTATTACGAACAGCGCCATCTAGTTTAATTTGGTGGAACTATTGGAGAATTTAAGTACGTGTGTTGTCACTAGAGGGCGTTAGTGACCTCAAATATTGGTTGATGAAGATTACCTCATGAAGTAACAAAATATTTCGGTTATTGATAGGTTTTAGAAACTCTAACTGATTATTCTGGGATTTCCTCGGTATAAAGAATTTTTTTTTGCTGTAAGTTTATGTTTGTAAGTAAACAGCTGATATAGTCACTACAAGCAGCGGCATCTAGTGGTCGCAAGCGCGACTGCTGAGCATGAGATTCTGGGATATTGGGTTTTTTTAATCAGGAACTTCTCAGTAGCAACCACGGAGTCTGGACTTGTGGCCGACTAATTGCAATATGGCTCTGTATGGTGTCGGACGTAAAGAATAGCACCATCCCATATCCTCCCGTGGGTGTCGTAAGAGACGACTAAAGGATTTGCCAGAGAATGGGCAGCAGCGTTCTCTGTGCTTTTGTAACAACCGTACTGCGATCACCAACCCGCCTGCCAAGCGTGGCGATTATGACAAAAAACCCCCAAAATGTCAATGTGGCGACACTTGGCGGGAGGCCTATGTCGAGCCGTGGACGTCTTTTGGGCTGAAATGATGATGATGATGATGATGGCAATAGGCTCGACCCTATTATATGGGACTTAAACATAACTGACGAAATGTAGGTGTGTAATCTATATTGAATTTGGCTACATTAAGAAACATACATACAAATCTAGGACCTACCAAACCTCTTTTCTAGACTTATGAAGATTATTATTATGACCGATATCTTATAACTCCATTTTAGTTAATCCTGGGAACCGGTCTCTCTGGCGTGCTGACTTGTGTGGTCTACGCTAAGCTGACCAGACCAGAGAAACTCTCCAGAGATGGTGTCGGCTTCAGTAAGAAGGCTGTGGTAGGATATAACAATAATAATATAAATAAATCAATTTATTTCGAATAACTAAGAGATCCATAAATTGTTAATAACAGGTTTGCACAACACTATTGTTAGTAACTTAACTAAAGACAAATTACCTAATACTAGGGTATACGAGTAAGTCTTCTCACCCATTGCCGTACTATGGTGGAGGAATTATGTGCCGCCACAGCTTTGAGGATGCTATTGTGACTGCCTCTTATTTTACTCAGGAGCGAGGCTGTTTTCTTGCGGATAATGGCATGAAATCCATCAGTATTGGCTACCGCAAACATTTCTGAACAGCATAATATAACTTAACCTATGCCATTCTTATCTGATTTTCTCATCTAGCACTTTTATTGATATGCCTCTCTTTGTCTATAACTTTCATGAAAATAAATATGTGTGAAGTAGAGACTGCTGAGACCGTCTCGACTGGCTGGTTGGTCTACTGGTCACAATCGAGACTGATGAGCATGAGGTCCCGGGTTCGATTCCCGTGTCGGGCAAATTGGGTTTTTCATACGGAATTTCTCAGTAGCAGCCACGGAGTCTGGATTCGCGCCTGGTTGATGGGCAATAGGCTCGCCCCCTATTACATGGGTCTTAAAAATAAGTGGGGAAATGTGGGTGTACTATTAGGTTCAGCTCTACCTAACCCTTCGGGAATTACAGGCGTGATGTTATGTTTATCAATGGTGGAGATCGCTATGGGTGAACCATAGTTTAATATCAATAAAAGCGTCGACTAAAAGCATTTAGTCGGTGAATAAGGGTACAACAATGTTCACACTTCAGAAAATTCTTAAATTTTAAAATCCTGTTGTAATTTTAATCCTCAGCGCTGAACTGAGTGTTGAAAATTCAACATCCTTTATTTCTATATTCATTTAGGTGTCGCTTAGTGTTAATGAAAATAGGCATTAGTTGTCAAGTTGTATTTTCCTTGACCGGACGGACATCATCATTTGTCTAGCCTTTTCCCAAACTTTGTTGGGGTCGGCTTCCAGTCTAACCGGATGCAGCTGAGTATCAGTATTTTACATGAAGCGAGTGCCTATATGACCTCCACAACCCAGTAACTGGGTAATACGATACCCCTTGGTAAGACTGGTTGTCAGACTTTCGGCTTCTGACTACTCATAACAACTGCCAAAGATCTACAAATGACAGCCGGGACCAACGGATTAACGTGCTTTCCGAGGCACGGAGGAAACTCGGTATGTAATTGTGGTCACCCATCCATGGATCAACCTTGGCAAGCACGGCTTAACCTTGAAGATCGGACTGTGCGGCTGTTATCACTTAGCCACGATCTCCTCTTTGACCGGACAGACAATTAGCCAAAAAAAAAACTGGCAAAAAAGTTTGTCATTACAATTGGGTTATATTGCCGCTTGTAGTACCTCCAGAAGAGCTCCTTTACTTAACACTACCGCCTCTTTGCAACTCTAATAATTCTTTTACGCCATGTCTTACAGATCAGCATGCGTGACGGTCGCCTGTGCCTCATGATGAGGGCCTGGGACCTCAACTACGACCACATCATCAGCTCCGAGTTCACTGCACACTTCGTTAATACTTACAGGTGATGTACAATCGTGTCTTACTTCTTTAGAAAGATTTAGAAGGTGGTCGCTTCAAATGTAGGTACTTACCAACATCTATATTATTCTGGACCATTGTGACGAAGAAGGCGGTTATTTGAGAAGTATTACAGTCAAACAACAAACAACAATTGTATTGTTCAATCCACTTGTAGCACATGATTGTGTTTCTGTCAATCGTTTAAATATCATCATCATCAGCTTATAATGTTCCCGCTGCTGGGACACAGGCCTCTTTCCTATGAGAGGGAGTCGGCTGTACTGTAATCCACCACACGGGCCCAGTGCGGGTTGGTAGATTCGAATTTTTAGTTCTAGGACATGCCGGTTTCCTCACGATGTTTTCCTTCACTGTTTAAATATGATTTTCATTCGCACACACAGATAAACCCTAAAATGTTTGCATTGTGTGTAAATAATCAACCTGTAATATTTATACAAGGTGTTGTTTTGCAACCTCGTCAAATTCTAGGAGGTAACTATGCTAATGATTCTCGACCCGAATCAATAATAAAATGAGTAGGTAATTTTATTTTTTTTATTTATTTACTGAAATCGGTAACTGTGAACCACCTGTGTTTTGAACACGGGCCGTCTGATTCCCGCCTTATAACGTCGCTTACACACAAACAAAAAACCTCAAACGTTTTTTCGATAATTTTATAATCCCTAAACCACGTTAAGGGGGTTATTCTGAAATATTGACAAACTTAAACAACAAAAAAACGCAGTGTTTTTTAATAATTTACTAGGTACCGTAATTTATATTGATTATTTATGTCTTTTGTGACAACATCCTGAATTTTGACGAGGATGCAAAACAACACCTTGTATATATATATATATATATATATATATATATATATATATATATATGTGCTTATATGTAAGCACTAGCTGTCCTGCACAACTTCGTCTGCGTCTTTTCCCTGTTTTCGCAATATTTTTCATTGCTGCTCCGCTCCTATACAGCCATCTATTGAATACTTACTCAATCCAGTCAACAGATATCGCCATCTGGTAGAATCGTTTGGAGCTAACAGATAATTGTGACATAAATTGCAATAAAATAATATTGCGACTATAAATTGAGATGTAAGCTATCCTATTTTACAAGTTGGATCAAACTGCCCACGGTGTGCAAATTTGATTAAAATCGGTGAAGTAGTTTGGTAGTCTATCCCCGACAAACAGCGTGACACGTAATTTTTATATATATATAGATTCTGGAAATAAATAAAACATTAAACGCATTAAGTGAGTTTTGGAGCCAGCGGGCCAACCAAGCTTAAACTAATCTTTATTTCTTATGTAATGTAGGAAATATTTTGTCCAAGTCGTAGGGAAGTATAGACGGCACTACTCTATGAGTAACTTAATAAGAAATATCAATTTCGCAACCGGGATGCGTATGTGACCAGAAGTATGAACGTGGGCGAGGCAAAAGGAGTATTAAAGGCTCGTAGCAGGTGTGGTTCTGTGGTTCCAGCCTGTATTTATGTAAATCAAATCAAATTCAATTGTATATTATTACTTTGGTCCCGTACTTTAAGATCCATTTCCTCTTCAGAACCAAGGAAGGCGAGGTAATCCGCTACTACGCGCGCAGTCTGACTCTTCAACAGCGGCAGTTTCTCCTGTGGCCCGTGACGTTGGTACACGTCATCGATGCCACCAGCCCGCTGTTTGGGTATACACCGGATTTGATTGCACATAACAGGTGAGCATGTGGCAGAAACTTTTATCATCATCATCATTCATACCCCGACTTCACCCAATGATAGGTCTGTCTTTGCTTGTGCCAAGCTCCACGTTCTAGTGCCAGCCTCATCCAAGAAATTCTCACGATAGCAAAAATTTCAAAATCAAAAGAAATTTATTCAAATTAGGCTGATAATCAGCACTTTTGGAACGTCAAAATTACAACAGACAGTCCCCCAAAACGCCCGCCTTTCGCCACTTCCTAGTATTTAGCTGGAAAGAAGTGGCGGAACAAACTCCCCAGCAACACATCTGTCTGTTAGAAGAACCAGATTCTATACAAAAGTGTTCAAGTTTATATTCACAAAGAATCCATTACATCAAATTAATGTCACATGTCACAGTTAGCACACACCAATAACAAAATATTTAAAAAAATATACTCAAGAATTAATAAAGCCTCCAGGCATAAAGGGCGTGCCCGCTTACACGTGCATAAAGACGAGAAAAAGCAAGAAGTTATATCAAATATCAGTAAGCTAATTTGGAGACTAATGAGTTAATTTGTCGACTGCCCATCTCGGCGCTAGAAGACCAACACTTCTCTTTCCTAGTCTTTGGACGCTACTCGGTCACAGTTTTATTCCTGTAAAGAGACAATACAGTACCTTGCACTTTTACTATTTGTAAGAGAATACGTTTTTGCCTAGTGACAATAGGTTCACTCATAAGGAATTGAACTAATAAATTACTGGTGTAATATTGTTATGCTATTCACATATTCTTTCGGAAAATATCTATAGACGAGGTGCCGTATTTACGACTGTCTCTCATAATGGTAAAGCCTCTTATACCATAAAAGTAAGGACCATTACCTGAATCCTGAATTTAGAAAAGTTTAGAGTCATCAACCATTACAGTATAATACTACCATTTTTGGCAAAGCTTCACCAAAAATAGAAGAATTAATCTCAAATGTTCAGTATTAAAGTAGACGGCTTCTTTAAATGTATGTGTCAACCCCAGTTATAAAAACTGCTACGGATAAGCATAACCTTAACTCGAACCATTCAAAAATCGATATATAATATTTCACATAGGCCTACATGGATGGATGAGAAGCTCGTGGCCAAACATGTAACCCACTCCGATTAATCTTGAGGTTAAGCCACTCGAGGTTAACCTCAAGATTAATCGGAGTGGCTGTTACATGTTTCCACACGTGGGTTGGTCTGTGTGTGTCTCCCAGTTCCAAATTTCATCCTGATCCATTCAGTAGAATTTGCGTAAAAGAATAACAAACATCCATACACTGTAGTGTATAAGCATGTACCTATTATTAAAAGACGGCAAACCCGATACTGTTCACAAAAACCGTACAAAACTGTATATTCCAAAATCCTAAAGATGTATGTTGTAAACAAAAATAAAAATGAAAACGTATCATGTAATTGTAATCAATTTAGTATTAAGTTTAAAAATAAAATAAACCTCTATATGTTTTATTTTATTTTTCCATACGGAGGGAGATGTAGTGTATAAGCATGTACCTATTATAGTTAAGTCATGTGACCAATGGAACCAATATATAATCGATGTTTATCCGTAATAAAAGTTAGAATCATTTCGTACAAGCTTGTGTTTTGAATCCTAACATTATAACATTTATTCATCCAGACATCCATGCTCACAAAGTTTTGCATTTAGAACATGCTGAGAGATACAGAGAGAGAGAGATAAATTAAATTGGACCATCTAATTATGTTTAAAATGCACATTATCCAACTTTAAGCCGGCCTTAAGATAGTTTTCAAAAGGCTAAGCAGATGACGACGACATTTGTATGTCTAAAGCAAACCTTTTCCTTCACAGTTACGAGATCACAGTCAGCCTGAAAGGTGCCTCAGCATCCATGGGCACGTTCACTCAGAGCCAAACGTCTTACTTACCCAAGGAGATCGCATGGGGCTACCGATTTCCGCCAGTCGTGAAGTGAGTTTGGTTTCGATCTGAATAGAGGTTTAGTTTGAAAGGCCTGAGTGGGGAACTGTACTGGAGTAAGATTACTAAAAGTAAGACTTCAATTTAAAAGAGTCTCAGACTTACGAGCAGTAAGCCGTGACTGATGATGTGACATCCACCAACCCACACTCGGCCCGCGTGGTGGATTACAGTCCACTTCCTCCCATAGAGAGGAGGCCTGTGTCCAGCAGTGGGAACATTATAGACTGATGATGATGATGATATAATAAAAACCACGTGGGTCGGTCATTAAGTTAAGCCGCGCTTGCCTAGGTTGGTTCCTGGATGGGTGACTGCACATTACATACCGAGTTTTTTCGTGCCTCGGAAACCAAGTTAAGCCATTGGAAGCCGACCACAACTTAGTTGGGAAAAGGCTAGGCAGATGATGATGATCAGAGATCGGAATAGGCAGAGTACATTTATATAAACTTCAAGGAAGTAATTAACTTGTGGATAATACTTCTATCGTCCCCCTGATTTTCAGCTTTATTACGGCACTTAAAAAACACTCTGCGATTTTATGCGGAGGTATTATCCACACGTTGCTTACTTTGTTATTTGTAGTTTAGGTTATTTTTGTTGTTATTTGAAGTTTATGCAAATGTACTCTACCTTTTCCGATCTCTGATGAAGATTCAAATATCAGTCTCACCACGTACCCCGTCCACAGAATTCGTGAACAGTATACGTAAAGAGTTTTCAGGTACGATTCGCACAAGCAGAAGTACGTGATAGACCACAAGAAGCTGGACCAGCTGGAGCCTGTGGATACTCCCTACTGCTGTGCCAGGGAGGTTTATAGAACGTGAGTAGATACTAGTTAATGCTCTTAAGCGGTGGGGTCATTTTAGGATGATAATGTCATTCATCTGCCTGAAAGCGGATGATTGGTGCGTAACAATCATTAACTTGCACCGTGGCAAGAGTAAAGATGGTATGAAAGGAGTTTGAACTTCAAGCTTTTACAAACTGAAATCGGGAATTCTAGCCAAATTTCTGAATTTGGCTAGAATTCCCGATTTCAGTCAAATCTGATGGACAGAACATTACGACTTACTATCGTTGTGATGAACTGCCATAGAAACAGCACTGATTTCTCCTTTTACGTCAGAACATCTATGATACTATTTGGGTCTCATCATCATCATCATTTCAGCCGCAAGATGCCTCCCCTAAAAGGGGGGTTTTGCCATAATCGCCACGCTTGGCAGGCGGGTTGGCGATCGCAGTACGGCTGTTGCAAAAACACAGAGAACGCTGCTGCCCAATCAAGGCCATTAAGGGACTTGCCCCTGGCAAGTCCCTTAGTCGCCTCTTACGACACCCACGGAAAGATATGGGATGGTGGTATTCTTTACGTCCGACACCATATAAGACATACTATTTGGGTCCCATTAATTAATTCAGGTGGCCATATTTATTGCAACGTCATAGTTGGTTTTTAGATCGTTAAGGGCGTAGATGTATGCATATATATTTGATACACTAGATGTCGCAAGGTTTGATCAGGAGCACCAATCACCACCAGACACTGGGTGTTGGATAAATCAACGGGTTGAACGACATTGGTCAAGTCTGATATTCCTTAAATTTGAATTTGGTCAAAGCTGTAGTTCGCGGCTCTGTATGGTGTCGGACGTAAAGAATAGCACCATCCCATATCTTCCCGTCGTGGGTGTCGTAAAAGGCGACTAAGGGACTTGCCAGAGAATAGGAAGCAGCGTTCTCTGTGCTTTTGTAACAACCGTCGATCGCCAACCCGCCAAGCGTGGCGATTATGGCAAAACCCTCCAAAATGTCAATGTGGCGACACTTGGGGGAAGCCTATGTCCAGCAGTGGACGTCTTTTGGGCTGAAATGATGATGATGATGATGTAGTTCGCAATACTCCATTTCTCGAAATTATGCGTCTAAGCTTTATCTTCTCCATTTACCTATCCTTATTAATTGAATACCACTAAAACATTGTTGCCTCGTTGGTCGCAATCGTGACTGCTGAGCATGAGGTCCGGGGTTTGATTCCCAGGTCGGGCAAATTATTGTTGGGTTTTTCCTTCTGGAATTTCTCATGACCAGCCGCGGTGTCTAGATTTGTGACCGGTTGATGGCAATTCGCTCGCCCTCTATTACATAGGACTTAACTGGCAAACTGTGGATGTACTAATAGAGACACCTCTACCTAACATCTCTGATTAAAAGCATGATGTTATGTTATTTATTTATTTATCTACTTACATCTACCATTACAGGCTAACCCAATGCGATAAATGCACCTGAATTAATCAAATCAAATCAAATCATAATTTATTTGTTAACATAGGTAAAAAGTAGTACAGATTTTATGTTTGATAACAGAACGCTATGTTATGCCCGGAGGCGTACAAATATTGTTTGCAAATCTAGCTGAGCATTATCAAATTAATCATGCATAATTATGGTATTACATTTGAAATTAATTGACTAATTACATATTATTTAATGCTCCAATTATGTCAGACCTAAATGAAAAATTATTAAAATGTCAAAGTAATCTATGTCAAAATAATCTATGTCAAAGTAATTAAAATGTAAAAGTTATTTAATGTCAATAGTTGCAACAAATTATCTGAAAACTCAATATTTGTAATTCTAAAACAACTTAATTTCTACTTATTACTAATATAATATTTATAACCAATGACAAATAATGCATTCGTTGTGAATTCACTCAGAGAACAATAAAATAAGTCCGTCTCACTCGCTATGAGGTTGAGTGTGCGGAATACACGCGTCAGTGGCGCATGTTATGTAAAACATTGTTACTTCTCTCTTATTCCAGTTCTACCCCAGTGGAGATGGAGCCGCCGCCCACACCCAGCACTCCGAGCAACTTCAGTGAGGCAGTCTCCGGCTTCCATCTCCAAAGATCTTCGTCTTTTAGGAAGAAAACTAATAGCAATAGTAATAAGGCATGAAAGAAGTATTGATTAGCTTATAAGAAAGTGTTTTGTATATCAGAAGAAGTAAATAAATGAGATTATTAAGTTAAGGAATGAAATACGAGGTGGAAGCGACATCGACACGAAAACGGGGACCACGTATGCAGTACATAATAATAATAATAAAAACTTTAATGCATAAAAGGTGTTGCAGTAAATACAGTAAAAATAGTTGCACTACAGTACATCAGCAGTACAGAACAGTGCAGTGCAGTACCTACTTATATCATTCCAAACTCTCACATATCCATACTTTCCATTAATAATTTTTTAAAAAATCTGATGTTTCAGAGGAGCTCGTGGCTAAGTAATAACAGCCGCACGGTTCAATCTTTAAGGTTAAGCCGAGATTGCCGAGGTTGGTCCGTGAATAGGTGACCATATTTAATAACACACCGAGTTTCCTCCGTGCCTCGGAAAGCACATTAAGCCGTTGGTACCGGCTGTCATCTGTAGATCTTTGACAGTCGTTACGAGTAGTCAAAAGCCAAAAGACTGACTTCCAGTCTTACCAGGGGGTATCGTATTGCCCAGTTACTGGGTTGTGGAGGTCAGATAGGCAGTCGCTTCATGTTAAATACTGGTACTCAGCTGCATCCGGTTAGACTGGAAGCCGACCACCATAGAATAGTTTCATATATTTTGACCATGTGGGTATTGCACTTTGTAGTAAACGGCTGTTTTTTTTAGGGTCCAAAATGATGCACTGAGTTCGTGGTAACCGTTTACGCGTCGGTGTCCCTTCCACCCTTTAAACACTTTGAATTTTAATGTACCTCTGAAAGTAACAATTCAACACCATTGTAACGAGAATTAAAAAATCATTGCCGTTTTGACAGACTTGCAGCAGCAACGACATAGCATCCTTACCGTCACGAAAATAGAGATCAATTTGATTTTAACCGTACACACCGAAGTAAACTTGGAGGTAAAATAATTTCGAAAGGTTTGATGGTAAATGCGGATTCCGATCCGCAAGTGCGAATTAGTGCGGAAGATGCTAGTAGTGTTCGGAGTCGAATTAATCAATATAGTGTGACTGGTAATCAGTGACCGAAACTTAACCACGTGATTATACTCATGATAACAAACAACTTTCCCAAAGAAACATTTTTTATACTCATTCACTAACTGAATACACAGGCCAAAAGCGCGCGCGCGCAAATTTGAGTCGAATTAATCAATATAGTGTGACTGGTAATCAGTGACCGAAACTTAACCACGTGATTATACTCATGATAACAAACAACTTTCCCAAAGAAACATTTTTTATACTCATTCACTAACTGAATACACAGGCCAAAAGCGCGCGCGCGCAAATTTGAGTCGAATTAATCAATATAGTGTGACTGGTAATCAGTGACCGAAACTTAACCACGTGATTATACTCATGATAACAAACAACTTTCCCAAAGAAACATTTTTTATACTCATTCACTAACTGAATACACAGGCCAAAAGCGAAAAAATTTAATACGGCTGTTGTATTATTGTGGTAAAAGTGAATGAGTATAAACAAATGTTTCTTTGGGAAAGTTATTTGTTATCATGAGTATAATCACCTGTTGAAGTATCGGTCACTAATTACCAGTCACCCTATATGTATATGGAAATATTAACTATATCGAAATATAACTTGTCAGTATTATTTGTAAATCATAGTATTATGTTATATCGGAATCATGGAAATATATTTTTTGTAAGTAATGTGAGTTTTTCACTTATGCCTTTTGATAATACACAGCTCTTATACTTCAAAACACAGTAATGTTACTTGGTAGGTTAATCAAACTTAGTATTAGGGGGTACTGGCTCATCATCTTCCTGCCCCTGTCTCATGTGTCAGCGCAACACGTTTTTTTCTTCCATTCTTCTGTGTCCGACCGTCACACTCCTTTTTCTTTAATGTGATTCCTCACACAATTCATCCATCGTTTCCTTGGTCTTCATCACCCTCTCTATCCAACAACCTTTATATTCACCACAGTTGCTTGTAGGTATCATTTACTCCTTTGTGTTTAATTAAAATGCAAGTGTATTAAATTCACTTTTATTGAAAGTTACTAAGAAGTACATCTACACCGTGGGGAGACAATATGGAAGAGAGAGTTGCCATAGCAAACTTACAATATATTAACAAACCTTCAATATTGCTAGGGTAAAAATAAATAAATTATAGAAAAAAATACATTTTAAGCTAATGTTCATATTTGATTGAACACTTTGTCTTTCATATCATTCCTCACACAATCCGTCCATCGTTTCCTTGGTCTTCATCTCCCTCCCATCCATAAACCTTTATATTCACCACAGTTGCTTGTAGATATCATTTACTCCTTTTTATTTCATAATATTTCTCACACAATCCATCCATTCTTTCCTTCCTTTCCTCCTTTCCTTAATAAAATCAATTTTCTTTCTTTCTTTCTTTCTTTCTTTCTTTCCTTGGTCTTCAACTCCCTCTCCATCCATAAGCCTTTATATTCATCACAGTGGCTCGTAAATAAATAATAACAACCGCACAAATCGATCTTTAAGGCTAAGCAACGTTTACGCTTACAGAAGGGTGACCATCCCATAACACATTGTAATACCTCCGTGCTTCGCAAAGCACTTTAAGTCGTTGGTCGTGCCAGCATTTCAAAATGTTACAGGTCAGAATCCCGAAAGTTTAACAACCTCTTCTTGATCCAAACCAAAGAATATTAGCAATTATAAAAATCTCACAAACCAAATATCTGTATCATCATTTACTTTTATGAGTATTTACTCAACTTTACAACCTAAATCTCAATTCATAAATTCCAGTCAACGCCCCATAAAGATTTCTAGGCCATAATTAGATCAAAACAACTATAGCACAAATATATTTGTTTCTTATCTGGGCTAAGGTGTGCTTCTTATCTTTGAAGATAACCATTGTACCGAACAGTCTTATATCTTTAGCTTTGTACACCACAAGTGTGAAAGATTTAAAATCAAGTCAATATTTTGGTGTAATAAAAGTATTAATTTTAACCTGTGTGAGTTTGGACCACAGTGTGGTGAAATTAATTCTATGTGAGAAAAAAAACAAGCAAGAAGATGTCAAGAGAAGTAGGAGTAAAGGATTCACAAGAAAAATAATAATGAAATTGAAATAGAAATACAACGTGATAACTGCAAATGTTACCTACTTATTTTTTTTATCTGACAGGAAAATCTTGAGTGATTTTGTAAGAATAGAAAAATGCTCATAAAGCAACGGTAAATTTTTCGTTGTGGCTAATGTAAATTTTGATTTAGATATAATTCAAATACACCCAATCAATGCTTGCGTGATGCTTGTGTTAACAAAATAAGTACTAAAAGACTGCAAATTTACAAAAACAAAACATCGCATTATCTTTTAATTGGAGAGGGACCAAAAGATACACAGATTATTCTTTTAATACTCAAGCACCTATAAAACAATAGAAATGCAGCAACTCGAAGTGACCAAAATGAATTTCGATGAATGTGACTCCAGGCGAAGTAGTCGAGGCAGAGTCTTAGAAAGCGAATCAAGACGAGGCAGCCGCAACAGAGCCTTAGAAAGATCTCTCAGCTACTCCGAAGCCATAGGAAACGGCTCAGGGCGATCCTCAATCGAGATCCCTAATATTGTCCATACAGACGTTTACGCAAACGAAGAGTTAAAAAAACACTACAGAATATCCCAGACTTACGTCGAAGGAAAAGAAATTGCTTTCCCATCAGGAGGCACTAATATAGACACAAAGAATTATCTTAGAATTCCTATAGATGAGGCTTCACAGGACTCTTCAATTTACTCCAGTGAGGATGAGCACGCTGATCGAGGTCTAGTCATGACCATAGATGTTGGAGACATAAGCACAAGTCCTAAAGATTCTGATGTGACGAAGCCTCTGTCAGAGCGTTCAACTTTGCCGATAGCAAGTTCGAGTGTTGAGACTAATACGAATCATATTTATGATACGATTGAAACTGCAGAGAGTCTAGACATGCCTGATAGTATTTTTGATGGGAGGGATACTAACTTTGGACCATCTGCAGCAGGGTATTCTACTCCTTATAGTAGGAGGAAGAGAAAGATTACTCATAGGTAAGATTGAAATGTTGTTTTTTAACCGCACTGCTCGATCTTCAAGGTTTAGTAGTACTTGCGTAAGTTGGTTTGTAGATACCCGGGTCCATTACACACCAAATTCCCTCCGTGTCTCGGATTTCAAGCTAAGCCGGTGGTCCCGGCTGTCATTTGTTGATTATTGACGGTCATTACGGGTAGTCAGAAGCGGTAAAGTCAGACAGCCAGTCTTACCAAGGGGTATCGTATTCCCCAGATGTTAGATAAGCAATTGCTCTAAGTAAAATACTGGTATTTGGGCGCATCTAGTTTGAGTACCTACTCGTAGTTGCAAAATGGCAGATGATGATAATTGAGCTAAATATGCGTCTTGTGATATTTCCTGCCTCGATGGTTAGTCTCCACTGAGATTGGCCGCCACAGCATAAAATAGTTAGGGAAATTATGATGTGTGTCTTCATACAATTTCATGTCCAGATCTATAAGACGCACTAAAGGTCGCGCACGAAACATCGGAATATGTATCTTTTTACCACCAGCTACGTATGAAATAACATTGGGTAAAGATAAAATACCCTGCCATGCTGTCCCTGGTGTGTGCAGGCCCTATTGGTCAGTAGCACAAGGTGCAAGCAAGACAATCACAGAAGAAGAGCGCCTACAGGAATCACTTGCACAATTTGTTTAAAAACTTTATCAGTCTGGTTTGCCTAAGCTTACTAAGTCAATGGATAATCATAAGCCTGCAAATCTTAAAATTTTTCTACGCATTACAGAATACATCAAACATAATCTTTATCGGGTTTTTTAAGAATCTTTATTACCTTTTAGCGTTTTATTTTCTATTTGCATTTATTCGTATTAGTTTCATTTGTTCTGTGCTATTAGAAATTAACACAATTATTGTCAAAATACTTAAAATGCGTCGATACTGGCCAAATTATTGATCAGCCAGCCCTGAATCATCGACGTTAAGGTGAACCATGAATATAAAGATAAGATAGTACTAAGTAATATTTCTAAGATAAACGAAAAGTATTGGAAAAAAAGAATTGGTAATAATTGAATCACTTGTTTACGTTAGTCTTATCAACGGATAACCGTACAACCGTACCGTATATTGTACAAGGGCCTCCCAATGACGACTTTAGTTACTGATCGAAAGAGTTTCATTAATAATTTTAATACTTCCAAAAACAACCACGATGTGGAACCCTGACACAGCCAGAAAGCGACGAGAGACCTCAAAGATGGCGGGACGAGCTGGACAGAACCAAAGACCAGTGGTCCACATTGGCTCTGGCTCGAAGGATTTCGAAGACGTTGGGAGAGGCCTTTGCCCAACAGTGGGATGATAAAGGCTAACAGTTACTAATATTTATTATAAAGAGGTAAAGATTATAAGTTTGGATGTAGACGTAATCTCCCGAACTACTGATCGGATTTCAAAAATACTGTCACGCGATTGTCATAGGCTATATTTCAAACATTCCCGTGGTATAATTTCCGACCATAAAACGAGCGAAGTCGCGGGCAAAAGCTTGTTTGTACATAATGAGATAATTATTAATATACGTACGACCTATCATTATCATCTGCCTAGCCTTTCCCCAAACTACGAGTATGTTGGGGTCGGCTTCCAGTCTAACCGGATGCAGCTGAGTATATGAGATACCAGTATTTTACTGACCTCCACAACCAAGTAACTGCATTATACGATACCCCTTGGTAAGACTGAATGTCAGACTTTGGCTTCTGACTACTCGTAACGACTGTCAAAGATCTACAAATGACAGCCGGGACCAACTGCTTTACGCGCTTTCCGAGGTACAGAAGAAACTCGGTATGTAATTATGGTCATACATCCATGGACCAACCTCGGCAAGCACAGGTTAACCTAAAGATCAATCCGAGCGCCTGCTATTTAGCCTCGAGCTCCACTTACTCCACATCAACTCAACTTATGATACGTAAATGTACGTCTGGCAGATCCAGGACAAACAGTTGTTGATTCCATTTACCATTTTGATGACTGAACAATCTAATGGGTATAAAAAGTATCCTTAACGTTGCCGAAAGGCACTACTCCCAGCACTTGCGATATTTTTTTGTTACGGAGATAGTGGGTTTCGAAGTTCCAACTTTTACAGTTATAACTTGGCTTTAAATACCGCCACCTCATCATTATCAGCCTATAATGTTCCCACTGCTGGGACACATGCTTCCTCTCAATGAGAGGGAGTGGGCTGTAATCCACTACGCGGGCCCAGTGCGGGTTGGTAGATGTCACATGTCTTCGAATTTTTAGTTCTAGGACATGCCGGTTTCCTAACGATGTTTTCCTTTACCGTTTTTGAGGGCAGTGGTTATGAAATAATTTACACAAAGTAATGCTCCTGCCTGGGTTCGAACCAAGGGCGTAACTGCTCGTAAGTCGGGGCTGCCACCACTGGGCCACCGCTGCGCTCCGCCTACCGCCACAATCCCAATTTTTTGCGTATAATTACTAGTTTGATTTACATAATGCTTGGTTCACGGTTTCGTAAAGGGTCCGTTTACACCTTATAATTAGTAAGTACCATGGCAATTGGCATAACAGCTGATAAATAATATTAGGACCCAATCATTTATTTCAGACAAAGACACGGACGACCCAACCGTTCTAGACGAGTAGTACTCAAGAGTGGCGAAGAGAACGTCCCAGTCAGAAGTAATATATCAGCTAAGTCTATCAAGTACATGAGAGATATTGTTACTACTGTTGTAAGTATTAGTATAACCTTTCATTATTTAAATGATATTCAGTCTAAGAAATGTTCAGATATCGCAGAGCATTATAAATTATGTGATCAACATACACTTCTATAAAGTCTTGTCTGTTATGCCTCTTAAAATTTGTATTTACCACTACACAGCTCGCGTATTTATTTCTATACTCAAAACCATCAGCGTAGTTTTTTGTTTCATCCTTCTTCCTCTCCACTACTTTGCTGTGATCGACAGGATACACTCTGATTATATCTTTCATCACAACAAAATCTTCTATGTCCTTTCTATCATCATCCGCCTGCTCTTGTCAGCGCAACATGCTTTATTTTTTCATTCTGCCCTGACAATCATCATGCTGTCGTTTACTCTTTCATACATCTTTCATTCATTTTTTCTTTGGTCTTCATTTCCTTCTACGTCTATCAACATTAATATTCTTTCGTCTTCATCACATGGCTAATAATCAAAACAAGATTCTGCCCACGATATCGTGTCCTGCCTGTCTTGTTTCATGCACATCTCAGGAGCTGATGGACGCTACAGAAAGTGCCAAATTCGTCGCTAAATTTTGGGCTGACACAATTTAAATTGTCATCGACACGCTAAGATGGAGAAGAATCAAGACAGACGATTGTCTTCTTGCAACTTTTTTGTAAGAATCACCACGTTCAAAGTCCCTCCTACATGCTTCAATGTTCTATAATGTGCAATAAATACTATTCCCTCTACCTCCTCAGATCAACAGCAAATGGCGTTTCATCCTCCTGATGATGGTGGCTGCCCACTTCATCTTCTGGTTCGTCTTCGCTGCCATCTGGTACGCGGTCTCCTCCTCCTACCAGGAGGACATAGGTGATGGGAAGGAGCACTGTGTTACCGGTACCACGTCCTTCGCTGGGCTGCTCATGATGTCTGTGGAAACTCAGGTGCGTGCAATGTTTTTTATTGTTTTGAATAGAGATTGAATTATGACCTCCTACCAACGGGGAAATTTTGCTCATCATTTTAAGACTTTTACAAATCTGCCCACACATTTGTGTTGGCATAAAAATTGTCAAAATATAGGAAGCAAACTGCACATTGTTTTTCCACGCAATGTGGATTCTATGATGATGAATGAAAATGTTGAGTTTAGTGTTAACAAACACCATGCTTGTACAGAACCCATAAATATCTGCACCGATAGTCAGACGTGTGCAGGGAAAAAACTACGCTTGATTTTGTGGTTTATTTAGATGTTACTGCATGGTTCTTTTAGACACTAGATCAGGGCCTCAAGTCTGCTATTACAATAGTGTCAGAATGGCCTATCATTGTTTTCATAATTGTTGATTTTGACAAGTTTGGTAATCTACTAATTATAATGGCGTCATTATGACTTCACAATGGTCAACCACTGAAACTCCATTGAAAGAAATGACATAGAATTTGACAGACAAATGACAGATCATTATGAATTTAGCAGATTACGAACTTTTAACAAAATGACAGTGGGTTCGTGTTGGAATGACGATGTTAATAAAAATATCAGACTTGAGGCACTGGTTGTAAACAGAACGAAGGGTTTCACTAAGAGGAACGTCTATACGAAAAATCTTATTACTAGGTTTATAAAGTTATTTCTGTAAAACCATCTTATTACGATTGCAAAATATACTATAAATAAATAAATAAATATAATATATATATTATTAGAATAATTTCGGACCCTCTTAATGTGAAAGAGTCAGGGTAGATCCCTGACGCTTAAGAAGGTCTAATTCCTGTTATTTCCAGTCTAACCTGCCATGCAACGTTCAGCTGTTCAAGCATGGTGGATGTTCATCTAAAATTAAATTAAAGTAACTTGTGGTTTCTTTTACAGATGACCATTGGTTACGGCACCAGATTTCCGAACGAAGAATGTCCTGAAGCTATCATTATTATGGTTTTAGAGGTGAGCTATTCTGAGTTCTATCCTTTCACGACCTCTGATTTTGCAGTACACTGACCTTAATTATGTTAAATTTCAGATTGTTGCCGGTACCGCTCTCTCGGGTGGACTCTCAAGTTTGCTGTTCACAAAACTAATCAGACCTAACAGACATGTCAACTCCGTGGGATTCAGTAGGAAGGCTGCAGTGAGTAAAGATGCCGTTTTTTATTATACCGCCCTGGTTTTACAACACTCGGTATTGAGCTAAGCATTGAGGAGCTCGTGGCTTAATAAGAACAGCCCCACGGGTCGATCTTTAAGGTTAAGCCGTGCTTGCCAAGGTTGTTCCGTGGATGGGTGACCATAATTACATAGCGAGTTTCCTCCGTGCCTCGGAAAGCACGTTAAGCCGTTGGTCCCGGCTGTAATTTATAGATCTTTGACAGTCGTTATGAGTATTCAGAAGCCAAATGTCTGACATCCAGTCTTACCAAGGTGTATCGTATTACCCAGTTACTGGGTTGTGGAGGTCAGATAGCCAGTTACTACATGTAAAATACTGGTACTCAGTTGCATCCGGTTTGACTGGAAGCTGACCCCAAGATAGTTTGGGAAAAGGCTAGGCAGATGATGATGGTATTGAGCCAAGCATAGAGAATCCAGCAGAGCACAACCTGCCGTGTCAAAGAGCGCTGAGACTCCTGTGCACGTTACAAATCCCCGTGCGAACGAGGTGGAATACGGAGTACGTTGCAATTGTTATTGTGGACGGTATTCAAGGTGCCAGGGACGCTAAAACGTTTACCACGTGTTCAGTACTGCATTTTTCTGAACTCCCGCACATAGAAATTATTCGTCGGTTATCCTAATCCTACCTTCCTTACCAATATTATAAATGCGAATGTGAGCTCGTTTGTTTGTTACCTGTTCACACGTAAACCACGTTGTCAGGTGTACAGAAACGGACATAGAGGACAGACTTTAAGATACTTTTCATCCGGAAAAAAAATACTGTTCCCGAGGAAAACAATAATAACGTTCTTATGATAATAGATGGCGCCACGTGTCCGAGACGGTTATTTTCAAATTCTAAATTTACTTATTAAAAACAAAACAGCTCTTTCTTCCAAAACTGCAATACATACACGGTCATAATGTATGGAATAAATGATAAAAAAAACCGGCCAGGTGCGAGTCGGACTTGCGCACGAAGGGTTCCGTACTATTATTTATAAAAACGAGAAAAAAATACTTTTTTGTATGGGAGCCCCCTTAAATATGTTTTTTTTTCTGTTTTTAGTATTTGTTGTTATAGCGTCAACAGAAATACATAATCTGTAGAAATTTCAACTGGCTAACAATCGCGGTTCATGAGATACAGCCTGGTGACAGACGGACGGACGGACAGCGAAGTCTCTGTAATAGGGTCTCGTTTGACCCATTGGGTACGGAACCTTAAAAATTATGTTCTGAAAACGCGATACCCGTGTTTGCGTTGGTGTCCCTTGCACCCTGTACCTATAAAAACCGCTCTATATTATTTGCACTATCACGTATCTTTTCGTTTTCAGGTCTGTCGTCGTGATGGAGAGCTTTGTCTGCAGTTCCGAGTATGGGATTTGATGAACGTGCATCTTATTGGAAGCACCATTACTGCTTACATGCTCAAACCTATCAGGTATGATAATTTTTTTGCTTTTCGGGTTTCGTATTTTATGTGTACTATGACCAGGTGGCTTACCATGACGTCTTAAAACATTATTGTTTTACTCGTTTTCCAGTGTGGGAAAGAGATACCACTAGACATCCTATAAAGCTCCGTCTCTTTCCCATACTGGAATAAAAGTTAAACAATGACGTCATGGTAGACCACCTGGCCCAATGAAATGAAATGAAATTTTGTAAGTTAGCTGTCCCATATATTTGGGTCGAATAGGTATTGAAATTTTGGCAGATAATTTTTTCGCTATTACGATGTTTGTCCGATGGAGAAACAAGTTCAGTTTGATGGTCTGTAGCACACCCTTAAGTATGTATATACCCTTTCCGTTACACCCTGTATTATATAGGACCACCGTGCGCGCGAGCTTCAACTACCAAATTAAAAAATTATCACTTAAATTGGACCACTAATCATGGAGAACTCGGTGAACTTACATAAAAAAATAAACCGGCCAAGTGCCAGTTGGACTCTCGCACGAAGGGTTCCGTACCATTGTTTATAAAAAACGAGCAAACAAATCACTTTTTTGTATGGGAGCCCCCTTAAATGTTTATTTTATTCTGTTTTTAGTATTTGTTGTTATAACATCAACAGAAATACTTAATCTGTAGAAATTTCAACTGGATAACTATTACGGTTCATGAGATACAGCCTGGTGACAGACGGACAGACGGACAGCGAAGTCTAAGTAATAGGGTCCCGTTTGACCCTTTGGGTACGGAACCCTAAAAATTATCACTAAAATCATAACAAAACCTCCAACATAACACTCAACATAACCTCCCGCTGTTTAAAGTTTAAAAATATGACAACTTGTGGTATCAAAACCCTGTAGAACATCTCTCATAGAAAGGAGTCCCTTCTCCAGCAGTAGACACATTACAGGCTGATTAAATACTCCTTACCTTCCACTACAGGACCCTGGAAGGCGAGCTAGTCCACAACCACATGCATCAGCTGGAGCTGAAGGAGTCTCGTGCGTTCCTCCTGTGGCCCATCACAGTGGTCCATGTCATCAACGCTCAGAGCCCGCTCTATGACTTCTCCGCCCAGGATATGATGGATTATAGGTATTTTTGGTGATCTTTTCTTTTGTATTACCATTTAATTACTGTGTGTACTGATACCGACACAAAAATCTACTAAGTTTTATCAATTCAAGCGTATGGCAATAAAAATAATTGACTAGGTTATTGTTGATAATAAAAAAAACCGCCCCAAAGCGAGTTGGACTCGCTAACGAAGGGTTCCGTACCATTATTGATAAAAACGAGCAAAAAAATCACTTTTTTGCAAGGGAGCGGTTCATGAGATACAGCCTAGTGACAGATGGACAGACAGCGAAGTCTCAGTAATACAAAGGGTCCCGTCTGACCCTTTGTATACGGAACCCTAAAAAGACTTCATGGCTTTGGGGAAAGCCAATAACACTGTGCCCGACCTGGGAATCGAACCCATGGACCTTATACTCAGCAGTCGCGCTTGCAACCACTAGACAATCTTGTTTATTTATTGTTTGTAAAACAATCATCTAGATTTCAATTTTATTTATTTCAATTTTAAATGAAATATTACAGATTCGAGATCATAATCTGCCTGACAGGAGCGTCCAAGAACATGGGCACCACCACACAAAGCCGGACCTCGTATTTGTCCAAGGAGATCATTTGGGGATACCGGTTTAAGAATGTCGTGCAGTAAGTTTTTGTTCCTATTCCCTATTATAGTCCTGTGGCGTCCGACAAAAAGCAACTTAGAACAAAAAGTCCTACCATCCGCCATCTATGAGTATACAGAAGAACTAATATGGTCTGAATCGCGCAAGCAAAGTTTACATCGACTTAAGACTATGTACATATACAAAAACCCGACAACAACTGTCGGTTAGTTGCCCACCAGACATAGCACCTGTCAGGTCGGAGGATACTCCATTTTTTACGGGGGATGAGGAACTTTACACCCTGTAGTCACGGCGAAAGGACTTTGGGGGTATAACGAATACCCCCAAAGTCCTTTCGCCGTAGGATGATGCTGGTGACATTAGATGAACCATTCCTTTTTAATCTTGAACGTCACCCTGATTAACAATCGTGACTGAATACTTTAGCTGCACTATGAATACCATAGTCGTAAAATACGGAATCAGAAAAAACTGTAGTAAATTCTAAATCTACAGTTACCCGTCTTACGGCAAAAGGAATATAATGACATAAAAGGCAAGACTTATCTGCATAATTTATTTTTCTTTATAATTATAAATAGTATCATCATCTGCTCAGCCTTTTCTCAAACTATCTTGGGGTCGGCTTCCAGTTTAACCGGATGCTGCTGAGTAACAGTATTTTACATATAGCGACTGACTATCTGATCTCCACAACCCAGTAACTAGGTAATACCGATACCCCTTGGTAAGACTGGATGTCAGACTTTTATGTTCTGACTACTCGTAACGACTGTCAAAGATCTACAAATGACAGCCGGGACCAACGGCTTAACATGCTTTCCGAGGCACGGAGAAAACTTGGTATGTAATTGTTGTCACCCATCCACGGACCAACCTCGGCAAGCACGGCTTAAACTTAAAGATCGATCCGTGCGACTGTTATTATTTAGCCACGAGCTCCTCAATGAGCTCATGATCTCCTAATTATAAATAGTATCAAATGATCTTTAAATAAATGGAAATCTAGGTACTAATTTATTTTCTGGTTACTGTTAGCCTGTAGTATCCCACTGCTGGGCAAAGGCCTCTTCCCATGACTTCACAATCCTTCGATCCAGAGCCAATGTGGATCACTGGTTATTGGGTCTGTCCAACGCGTCCCGCCATCTCCTGCGAGGTCTACCCCGTCACCTTCTGGCTGTGTCAGGGCTCCACATCGTGGTCATTTTGGCCTACAGCTCGTCGTGCATGCGGCAGACATGGCCAGCCCAGTCCCAATCTTCTGGTTATGAAACTATTACATGTGGCAAACAGGACATTCTAGTTACAGTAATAAATTCGTTGTCACCTTGAGCTTTTTGTCATATCATGAGTTACATTAATGACTAATTCATTTTAATGTAACACAACTTTTTTGCTGCGAAGCAATTAATCATTCCATCATTGGTACGAGTAAAACTATTGAAAAAACTTTGTATTGAAACAATTGTGTATTTCAAGCACGAAGACTTTAATTCGGTTTAATTTTTTATGTTGATTGTGTAATACTTTAGTGCCCAAGTAACTAAGTATTATGGAGTTTTTTTGTTGTCTTGTTCTACGTTTTATAGTAAGCAACGACTTATTGTCGGGCCTACGCTGTCCTCGCATACTTAAGTACAAACGCTGTCACATTCAAATATTGTAAAACCAAAAGATTTTAGAAGAGTAACCATGGTGTTTCTTGCCGGTTCTTCTCCATAGGAAACGACCAACCCAAACCGTGATTTTTGATTTCGATGAGCAATATTCATTAATTTTATAAATTTTAAAAATTTGCCAGTAAAAACGTAGATATACAGTAGTATAGTTTTAACTGGGTCATACTCAGAAAAAGTGTACATTTTAAATTTGTTACTAAACTGATAAGTAACGATACTGAGAATCTCCGTCACGTCAAATTACTTTTGTTATTATTATCGTATACTAAACGATTAAAAAATAAATGCCCATAGTTGCTCGCCGTTTCTTCCCGGCTGTCATTTCTAGATCTTTGACAGTCGTTACAGCTCAATCAGTAGCTTGAAATTCTGACATCCAGTTTTACCACGGGGTATCGTTTTATGCAGTACTACCTGGGTTGTCGAGGTCAGATAGGCAGTCGCTCCATTTAAAATACTGGTATTCAACTGCTTCCGGTTAGACTGGAAGCCGACCCCGACAATGTTGAGAAAGGTCTAGGCAGATGATGATGCTCATAGTTGCCAGGCTGACTAATTGGCATGACATCACGATTTCGATATTGTGACGATGCATAAATGTGCGAGTCTGCAAAATTTGTTATGCACTCCTTGTTCATTCACATAAATTATTGTAATTACCTATAACATGCATGACGTACATGCTGATAAATGACTAATTCGTTTCAATGTAAAAACTGCAAACTTGATTCTTTTCCCCTTGAAAGGAATTTCTCATTCAACAAAATGTGGAAACTTATTGATTGATATCATTTGCATGTTTCAAGTTCGTTTGCCATTAATGAGGTATTATTTGTTTCTGCAGTTAATTTTTTTCCGTTTGTTCCCATTTAATCATACTATGTTGTGTTACACTGTTACCCATTGGGAGAAAATATCCTGACAAGTAACACTGTAACTCAATGCCACGTTTTTTTTCCGGTAAATAACCCAGTTTACTGTATGTGTATAGTAGGCAATGTTACTTTTGCTACCAGGAGAATTTGGATGCAAGAGCGAGAAGATGCATACGTGTTACTTGTCGGGATATTTTCTCCCAATGGGTAACAGTGTAACACGACATGGTGTAACTGAACGGGAACAAACTATTTTTTCTACATAGTTTATCAATAGTTGTACACAATCTCTCTAAATACTAGTTCTTCCACGGGATATCATGGCACCTAGTTACTGCTTTGTAGAGGTTAGATAGACAGTAAGTGTAGTCTGCTGCACCTGGTTATAAAAGTCATAATTACGATAAGACTGGCATATGAATTTGGTCTACGTTGCCCTTTGATCAGTTATTTTGGTTATGGATTATCCGCCTCTTAACCTTCACTCAATTTTAGGATGAAACATAGCCCGCTTTACCTGACGCATCTTCCTCTTGTTAACTTTGTAAAATGGGTCAGGATATGCAAGGCACTGACCGTACCGACCTGCATACGAAAAGACAAAGAGTTAATATCCTTTCTTTATCATCGGTTATCATCATGAAAGAAACTAGAAGCTTTCCCAGAATATTTTTTTCGCTTTTTCGCCTTTCTATACTATTACAAAGCGAAGTTATATTGGGTGACAGCAAGACACAGCAACATCATCATCACCATCTGCCTAGCCTTTTCCCAAACTATCTTGCGGTCGGCTTCCAGTCTAACCGGATACAGCTCAGTACCAGTATTTTACATGAAGCGACTGCCTTTCTGACCACCACAACCCAGTTGCTGGGTAACGCGATACCCCGTAGTAAGACTGGATGTCAGACTTTTGGCTTCTGACTACTCGTAACGACTGTCAAAGATTTACAAATGACAGCCGGGACCAACGGCTTAACGTGCTTTCCGAGGCACGGAGGAAACTCGGTTGTAATTATGGTCACCCATCCACAGACCAATCTCGGCAAGCTTAAAAGCTTAAAGATCGACCCATGAGGCTGTTATTATTTAGCCTCGAGCTCCTCTCACCCACCCACAGTGCAGGAACATCTTAACCAATTATTTTAAAAACAAATACTTTTCTTCTCCCACAGCTACAGCAAAAAAGACGAAGCCTACAAGATCGACACAGACCATTTGAACACAGTAGAACAAGTCGAAACACCTCTCTGCAGTGCAAGCTTCCTCAAAGACTTTGAACAAGACTTGAAGGCGTCCACCGATCTCCTCTCTACTCCGAAAATGTCTGTCTCTCCTACTGATTTGTCTCTTCCTGAGGACTCGTCTACTCTGTCACGGCAAGAAGATTCTTTGCCTTCTTCTCCGTCGTTGAACAGGACTACAGGAACCCAGAGGAGTTTCGGATGGAACTTTAAGAGGTTCCGGCCCGAGAATTATGTGGGGAATTTCGAGAAGAGAGAATAGAGAAAACAGAGAAAAATTTATTCAGGGTTGAAGGGACGCACCGACGCTAAAATCGTTACCACGTATTCTGTACATCATTGTGAATCTACAAAGATTTTTTAACGGTAATTTAAAAAAAACCGGCCAAGTGCGAGTCGGACTCGCGCACGAAGGGTTCCGTACCATTATTATAAAAACAAAAAAGTCACTTTTTAGTATGGGAACACCCTTAAATATTTATTTATTTTGTTTTTAGTGTTTGTTGTTATAGCGACAACAAAAATACATATATAATCTGTAGAAATATCAACTGGCTAATTATCACGGTTCATGAGATACAACCTGGTGACAGACGCACGGACGGACGAAGAAAATGAAGTCTCAGTAATAGGGTCCCGTTTGACCCTTTGGGTACGGAACTCTAAAAATCTGCTGATTCATACATTTAGGCCATGTGGGTATTGCAGTTTTGTTGGAAACAGCAGTTTATTAATAAACGACGAAAATTCTTCGTTGTGTTCAGAACGAAGTACTGAACGCGTGCTAACCGTTTTAGCATCAGTGTCCCTTCTATCTTGCTTTTTATTATTTTAAAAACCAGATACCTTATAGTTTTGTTGTTAAAGACTTATTCAGGAGAATATTTTATAACTGTTCTGCAAATCAGGCTGTGAATGACGCTTATGATGAAGCTTATAATACTAGTAATATAGCAAATGTTTAGACGGATATCATACGACAGCGCTTGTCCGCGAGCGGTCGAGCGGTAAAGCGAATCTCGCATCGCATTGGCTTGTATAAAATCCATTTATGCCTTAAGATACAGGTTTTTTGGTCCCGATATGTAGAACCACATATAGAAACAGGTAAATCTGTTCTTAGTGACCATCATGTCTTCGAGTTCGTCGGACAATGAGATTTTCTCCTCGAAAGTGTTCATTATAAATGTAAAAAAGGACAATCGGTGTTTCTCATATGAACAGTAAAAGAAAGAAATAAGGATCGTAATATCAATTATTTGATATAAAGTTCGATGAATCAAAGTTTCATGATTATACTAGTATGGCACCAGAAGCATTTAACGACATTTTGAATAAAATAGAACATCGATTAATTAAGAATTGGTGTAACTGGCATGTACAACCCGTTTCACCGGAAGAAAGACTAATTGTTAGCATAAGGTAATTAAATAATATTTATTTAAGTATGTTAATTTCAATTTCAATTCAAAAAAAAATTAACACGTTCCAAAAAGTAAACAGAAGACGACACACTACACTGGCAAATGCTTAAACCCGTACGGATCGATGCAGATAGTCGCTACCGACATGTTTCAACCTGGTTCTTTATGAACGAGCGCATTAGATTTCATAGGGCTATTTTAGCCGTAACAATCGGTACTTATCTGTACCGACCTGTCCGTACTTCTAACCTGTATCTTTATGTTTGCACCCTTACGCACGTACACCGACCGTCCGCTTGGATCGGTGCGCACCTCTGTCCCGCGCGGCATCCGCTTCGCCGCCTCCGCCGGACCGCGCGGACGAGCGGTAACGTATGAAAATCAGCGATCCATGAACGTTGACTACCCGCACTGGACCAACGGATCCGTTTCTTATCACAGAGAGGCCTGTGCCCAGCAGTGGACACTTCACGAAGCCGTTAACCAAGCATTCTGTACACCAAACTAAGTAACTTTACGCAAAAATTATTGCTGGGAAACGACTTTTTTTTTGTTGTGAAAAATCACGTTTTACGGTAAAACTCAATGAAACGCACTGGAAGCATTGTGCTGATAAACGCATTTAATACACTCAACGGCACAGAAACTGCCCTAAATGAAACGCACTGGAAGCATTGTGCTGATAAATGCATTTAATACACTCAAAGGCACGGAAACTGCCCCAAATGAAACGCACTGGAAGCATTGTGCTGATAATTGCATTTAATACACTCAAAGTCACGGAAACTGCCCCAAATAAAACGCACTGGAAGCATTGTGTTGATAAACGCATTTAATACACTCAACGGCACGTGGTTTATTATCAAAATCAAACGCGAAATAGGGTATCATTTTTCTTTTTTTTTTTAGTTTGCCTGATATTTCCCACTCCTGGGTAAAGACCTCCCCCATTCCTTCCACATTTCTCTGTTTTTTTGCCTCTTCTCGCCAATTAACGAGAAAGCAATGGCGCCTCACCATCTTCTCGGTCTGCCGAGAACCCGTCTAGCTGTCTCAGGACTCCACTTTTGTGAAATATGGGCTAGCTTTGCCGGGATCCGGCAGACATGGCCTCCCCAGTCCCATTTTAGCGTGGCAGCTTTATGAGCAACGTCAGCAATTTGAGTTCTGAAGCGAAGTGTGGTATCTTTTTGTTGTAAAATTAAATGTTTATTCGGATCTTAAATGCGAATAAAAAAAAAATACAGAAAAAGAACTAATTTTTATTACATTTTGACAAAATTACATAAAAAGTGAGTTTAGCAAAATATTTTTGAATGTACAAAAGCTTGTAAAGCTTTATTTTGTACTTAAAATTATTAGTGGGCATATTCACCTCGGACCCCAATGATCACCTGCATGCGATCTGGCAAGCTGTGGATTAATTTTTTAATGCCCACATGGAATATTTCTTCCTAGACTGGTTTTGAACTGACTGACAGTCTCTAGAGGGTTGGGACTGGATCTGATGCGCCTTTTAAGCATGTCCCAGACATGTTCTATGGGATTTATGTATGGCTTCGTGCTGGCCACTCCAATTTTGTAATTCTCACCTTCGACAGGCAATGAAAAAGAAGAAGAAAGAGAGGAGATCCTGATAAACTGCCACTCGAAATTTACATACGCGATACCAAAATCGTGTGCTATCGGTTTGTTAAAGTATGGGCCATATTCCTTGCCGCTGAGTGTAGTAAACGGCTCATGGAGGTATTTAGAGGTATTTAATATATCCAAAAAAAAAAAACTTGTGTAAATTGGAACTTTGACCTCCAATATCTTTGTATTTGCTTTACAATATTTTACTCTAGGAATTTCTCGTGTATTGTGGGTGCGTTTACAAACATTTAAACTCACATACACAGACAGCTGACCCGGAACAACTATCTGTAGGCCATACAAATATTTGTTGCGTGCGGGAATCGAACCCGCGGCACGTTGCACAGCAGTCAATCTTTCAGCCAACCGTGTCAATATCACTGTAGAGAAGGTACACTCTCTCTCTTCGTACGCTGACTAGTGCTAGCACTTTCTTATGAGCGTTCACTGCACTCTTGGTATTGGTGATACCCATGATTTTTTTCTAAACATGATTGTTTGCTCAATTTTATAAATACATAGTTCTTTAAACACAGCATATTACGAGTACTTAATAAAGTATAGCTAAGAAAACTGATAACTTTATTTCTAGGTTCATATTAGCTTATTTACTCTTGTATTAACATAATACTAATAAGATATTCCGTTAATATCGCTTAAAAACAGCATAAAGAAAATATATTGAACTCCAAGAACAAAAGTGATCTAACACAAAATTTGAGTTTTATGGGAAGTAACTAAATTATGTTTCGTGTTGTAAAGATTCGATCACTTTCGTTTTGACTCTGTGGTATTATTGTGGTTATATTTACTTATATTACGTAATAATTAACTGCTTAATGGAGTTGCTGTTTTAATAAATACATAATAACATTTTTTGTGTTACTTTTTTTTCTGAAATTGCATACGTTATCCACTAGGTCTTTTATGTATTTTTTTTTGTAATGTAACTATTGTATGCCCTGAGGGCGGAACGTAGCTGATCACTATTATATTATTTAAGACCTGTATTATGTACCTACCTAGGATCCACAATAAAGATATTGATTGATTGATTTTATCACCGCTGCTTTCAAAAACGGTGAAGGAAAACGTCGTGTGGAAAACGGCATGTCCTAGAACTAAAAATTCGAAGACATATGACATTACCAACCCGCACTGTGCCCGCGTGGGAGATTACAGCCCATTCCCTCTCATAGAGAGGAGGCCGGTGTCCCAGCAGTGGGAACATCATAGGCTGATGATGATGATGATGATCCACTAGGTCAATTTTCGATGTTCAGGTTTAGCTTGGTTCGTGCCTAGGTATCTCCGTGAATAGGTGACCACCCGCTACATACCTACCCAGTATCCTCCGTGCCTCGGAAAGCACGTTCAGCCGTTGGTCCCGGCTGTCATTTGCGGATCTTTGACAGTTTTGCAGGCAGTCAGTGGCCCGAAAGTCTGACAACCAGTCTCACCAAGGGGTATCGTATTACCTGTACTAACTGGGTTGTGGATCAGATAGGCAGCCGCTCCATGTAAAACACTAGTATTCAGCTGCATCGGATGCATGTGGCGCTGTTCCACAAACGATGATCGTGCCTGTTCATTACAGGAACTGGTGGACGCAAGCAGCAGTGGCCCAGTGGTGGCAGCCCCGACTTACGAGCAGTAAGCCGTGGGGTTCGAACCCAGGCTGGCCAATTACTTTGTGTAACTTATTTCATCACCGCTGCCCTCAAAAACGGTGAAGGAAAACATCGTGAGGAAACCGGCATGTCCTAAAACTATAAATTCGAAGACATGTGACATCTGCCAACCTGCACTGGGCCCGCGTGGTGGATTAGGTACAGCTCATAGAGTGGAGGCCGGTGTCTCAGCAGTGGGAACATTATAGGCTGATGATGATGATGCTGTTGGACGCTACAGGGGGCGCCAAACTAGTGACACAATTTAGATTGCCATCTACACGCTAAAAAGAAGAAAAAATTTACAAAGAATTAGATCTGTAGGATCCGGTTATTAGTACGGACAGAAAATGAATCACATAGCACGCGACCTACTTACCAGTCTACCCACACCTAAGCGCGCTTCTACAGAGTCGTGATGTTTCGAGCTCGCTGTGAGGCGGACAGTCTGTGTCTGACCGCGGCGGAGTCAAGACGTCCCGAAACTGTTACCCGATTCATGGTGCCTAGTGTTATTGTGTTAGGTTGTAATTTCAAGTGTGAGTAGTAAGTGAGTTCGACAAAAGCAGTGTACCTCGTGTAGTGTGTGTTTTCATAGCACGGAACCCTTGTTCTGCCCACATGATGACCGTATCTAACGGAATAAATCAAGAAAACTACGACAGATCTATAAGAATTATTTCCAAACACGTACGGTCACCTCTTAAAATATATCTAGGTATGCTGAAAAATAAAACAAAGAATATCGATTTTCATTCCAAACAAAAGAAGTCCGATTTGTCCTACAATTCTTTTCTCTTTCACTTAAAAACATCCTGTACATAAAAAGTATCAAAACACC
Organism: Cerastis rubricosa; assembly: GCA_949152445.1. NCBI lineage: Eukaryota > Metazoa > Arthropoda > Insecta > Lepidoptera > Noctuidae > Cerastis > Cerastis rubricosa. The sequence goes on from OX424546.1 coordinate 1,005,324, forward strand.
GTTATATGCGTGTTTATAATAATATTTATAAGAAAACAACATCTGTTGATCAATACCAGGGGAGGTCTTTGACCCCGGCGCCTGAGTGGATTTTTCACACATTTTGTTTTTTTTTTATGTCGAATTATTTATGCGTATATCTCATATTTTGTAGATATTATATCCATATGGGGATTAGATGGGAAGGAGGTGCGTGGGAGACCTAGTTCAATTCGCTATTTTTACGCGACTGCGGTCAAAAGAAGAGTTATGATGAGTAACAAGTGAGTACCTCTGTTTGAAAGTAAGTACCTATGTTTGTTTGTTGTTGCTAGTCCAGCCGTACCAGTTCAGAGAGACATTTACCCGAGCATTCATCATCATCATCATCAGCCTTTTAATGTTCCCACTGCTGGGACACAGGCCTCCTTCTATATGACAGGGAGTGGGCTGTAAACCACCACGCGGGCCAAGTGCGTGTTGGTAGATGCCACATGTCTTCGATTTGTTGGTTCTAGGACATGCCGGTTTCCTCACGATGTTTTCCTTCACTGTTTTGAGAGCAGCGGTGATGAAATAAATTCCACAAAGTAATGCGCCTGCCTGGGTTCGGTTACTGCTCGTAAGTCGGGGCTGCCACCACTGGGCCACCGGGCCACCGGAGCTTTGCTTTATTTAAATTACAAAACATCACGCCTGCAATCCCCGAAGGGTTAGGCAGAGTACCTAATAGTACATCCACATTTCGCCAGTTATGTTTTTAAGTCGTATGTAGCAGGGGGTAAGCCTATTGCCATCAACAAACAGAGTTATGTTTTAATTGAAATCTGATAATATCAATATAGGTTTACCTCGTTGGATTCATTGTCTTGAATTTGACTTCGAGCACGCGTAGCATGACCACTTTAGAAACAAGTTTTGTCTACAGAAGAATTGACATCATGACAGATAGACAATGACAATGTGTCAGTTTGTCGTTGTGTTGTTAGTCGTCTAGAACTCACACTCCTAAATATATATAGATAAATATTAATTTATAGTTTTAAGTTTTATAAATGTATGATAATTTTATTAATGTATGATAATTTAATAAATGTAGAATAATTTAATAAATGTATGATAATTTTATGAATGTATGACAATTTTATAAATGTACGAAATAACAAAATAATTTATAATGTAATTTTGTGAATTGATTGATTGTTGATAAATTGATAATAATAATAATTTATAATACTAAAATTGAATTGTTACTGAGGGAAAGAGGGCTATCCTTTCTCCTAATGTTGCTGTGCCCGACAGGGTCCATACTGATCTCTTATTTGGTAACATCTTGGTACACATAATGGAATGCAATAAATAATTGAGTATTGAGAATTGTCGATTCTTCTGTCATAACTCGTTTCTACAATTTCTACCATTACAGATTACATCTTTACCGAGTAACATAAATTAAATTGAGATAAAATATAGCCTACTACATCTCAATTTTCACGGATGAAGTGCTATTGTTTATATTTGTATTTGGCTGCCTCGTTGGTATATTTTTCGCAAGTGCAACTGCTGACCATGAGGTGTTGGTTTGGATTCCGAGGGGAGACAAACTGTGATTTGGTTTTTCCATCAGGAACTTCTCAGTAGCTTCCACGGAGTCTGTATTTGTGCCGTTTGAGTGCAGTAGGCTCGCCCCGCTATTACATACGACTTCAAAACATAACTCGCGAAATGTGGGTGTATTATTAGGTACCTACACCTCTACCTAACCTTTAGTGGTTTACAAGCGTGATGTTATGTTATAAAACACTAGCTGTCCGGCGCAACTTCATTTGCGTCACATTTTCCCCGTTTTCGCAACATTTTTCATTGCTGCTCCGCTCCTATTGGTGATGATATATCCTATAGCCTTCCTCCATAAATGGGCTATCTAACACTGAAAGAATTTTTCAAATCGGACCAGTAGTTTAGGAGCCTATTCAATTCAAACAAACAAACAATCAAATCTTTCCTTTTTTAACCCCCGACCAAAAAAGAGGGGTGTTATAAGTTTGACGTGTGTATCTGTGTATCTGTGTATCTGTGTGTCTGTCTGTGGCATCGTAGCTCCTAAACGGATGAACCGATTTGGATAAAAGTGGTGTCGTTTGAAAGGTATTTTAATCGAGAGTGTTCTTAGCTATGTTTCATGAAAATCTGCTCAGCCGTTTGAAGATCATCACGTCTTTTCTAGTTGATGTAGGGATTTAAAAACTTTCACAGGTAGTCTATTTGAAATGTTGTCGCTTGTCACCATGGGCATTGCTGAGGGGGGGGGTGCACCCCCCCCCCCAATTTATATTTTGTTTAATTTATATCTTTCCTTCGTTTCGTTAACCAGGAGTAGGAAAGTCAAGGCTAGGCAAAAATAAAATAAGTTTAAAAAGCATGAAAAAAAATTAAATTAAAAATTTAAAAAACCCCCGACACAAAAAACCTCTAAAAAGCCAAAAATAAATTAATCCAAGCGTCGTAGCGTCGGGGGACCGCTAAGAAGACCGCTTAGTACAAGCACAGAACAAAGCGGACCCCCGACGCTACGACGCTTGGATTAATTTATTTTTGGCTTTTTAGAGGTTTTTTGTGTCGGGGGTTTTTTAAATTTTTAATTTTATAATATTAGTTTAGACATAGTCTGCAAAAAAAAGTATCGCTAGACACATCATTTTATTACAGCATCAAATATCAATGAACACCAAACGAGTAGTACTAATTAATGCTTCCTTCGCGTGACCTACCGTTTCATAATAGCTAGAGCTATTATAAAACTGTACATCGTAATTGATAAAGCATTTTATGATTGTTACAATGTTTTACTGTAAAACTGTGCTACTGTGGTTGTCACTGTGTAATGAATTACAGTAGGATAACTTAGAGTTATTTTCAAAGCATAATATCGTGACATCCGTTAAGCCTTGCCAAGGTCGGTCTGTGGATGGGTGAGCATCATTACATACCGAGTTTCGTCCTTGCCTCGGAAAGCACATTATTTGCACTGAGACCTTGGTATTAAGCAGCATCCGGTAAGACTGAAAGCCGACCCCAATACAGTTGGGAAAAGGCTAGGCAGATGATGACGATCTTAGTAAGAGTTATTTTCAAAACATGATATCACGCCCCCCCCCCACCCGACAATTCCCGTGGACTGGCTGAGGTTTAACCACACAGTTCACCCAGATTTTTACAGTTAAGTTTAAATTACATGTTATTATGTGTTGTATTCAAGGGGTATCGTATTACCCAGTTACTGGGTTATGGAGGTCAGATAGGCAGTCGCTTCATGTAAAATACTGGTACTCAGCTGCATCCGATTAGACTGGAAGCCGACCCCAAGATCGTTTGGGAAAAGGCTAGGCAGAACGTCTTCGAGCGAGCTTCGTCTATACGAACCTATTACCATCATCCGGGCACGAATCCCGACTCCGTGGCTACTACTGAGAAATGCTTGATAAACCCAATAACACTTTGCCTGATCTGGGTATCAAGCCCAGGACCTCATACTCGGCAGTCGCGTTTGTGACCACTAGACATATTCTATAAATAAAAAATGATCTTTTCACGATTTTAATACTCATAGCCTGATTAGACCTGTTTTAGAGATTTATTATGCTCTTGCGCAATGACTATTTGCGTCTAACACTGTTTGAGAGAATTTCGTACTGTTTAGGATCTGTGGAGCTTTGAAGATAATCACAAAGGAATCACTAGTAATCTTGAAAAAACACCTTTTTACTGGGAACTGTTTTTAAGCACACGTGGCAATCTGTCCTCATCATCATCTGCCTAGCCTTTTTCCCAAACTATCTTGGGGTCGGCTTCCAGTCTAACCGGATGCAGCTGTGTACCAGTATTTTACATGAAGCGACTGCCTATCTGACCTCCACAACCCAGTAACTGGGTAATACGATACCCTTTGGTAAGACTTGATGTCAGACTTTTAGCTTCTGACTACTCGTAACGACTGTCAAAGATCTACAAATGACAGCCGGGACCAACGGCTTAACGTGCTTTCAGAGGCACGGAGGAAACTCGATATGTAATTATGGTCACCCATCCACAGACCAACCTCGGCAAGCACGGCTTAACCTTAAAAATCGACCTGGGCGGCTGTTATTATTTAGCCACGTGGCAATCTGTCCTATAATGAATAATATTATGTACAGTCTGTAAAAGAGATAAGTAACCAGTTACACATCAAATACTACATCTTACACACACGCCACACCAAACTAAAGCACACCACGCTTCTCACCACATGACACATACTCAAGATGTTAGAATTTTGATTTATTTAGATAACTAAATATTTAACTGTAACACTACATCTAAGATATGGAAGAGCGGCGTTTCCTAACACGGGCATTGTTTGTCTAAAAGGAAACTCCAAACAAAATTCATTGTATTAAAAGCTTTTTATAAAAATATTTTCATTTATAGGGTTCCGTACCTAAAAGGAAAAAACGGAACCCTTATAGGATCACTTTGTTGTCCATCCGTCTGTCTGTCTGTCAAGACCCTTTTTCTCTGGAACACGTGGAGGTATCAAGCTGGAATTTATACCAAATACTCAGGTCTACAGTCCCTTGGAGCTGTGAGAAATCAAACTTCTAAATCAACGCAATCAAAAGATACAGCCATAAATTTTCGACACTCGCAAGGGAATCAAAACCTACAGGGTACTTCCCGTGAACTGAGAATCTTGAAATGTGGTACGAAGCAACGTCTTATAGCAAAGATAAAAGAAAAATTGCGAACACCGTAATTTTTTTTTTTTTTTTTTTTTATATTTTTAACATTTTTTGTACGGAACCCTCGGTGCGCGAGTCCGACTCGCATTTGGCCGGGTTTTTTTCGTTTTTGTTCATTCTCATACTACTAGTTTGAGTAACTGGTTACTTATCTCCTTTGCAGACTGTACATAAAACATCATCATCATTTGCCCTTATCCCATTTATTTATGGTCGGCGCAGCATGTCTTCTTCTCTCATACTTCTCTGTTACTCGTCATCTCATCAGACACCTACTTTCTTGCCATATCATCCTTCACACAGTCCATCCATTGTTTCTTAAATCTTCCTCTACTCTTATACTCATCCACAATATTTAAAACTAGCTGTCCCGCGCAACTTCGTCTGCGTCACATTTTCCCCGTTTTCGTAACATTTTTCATTGCTGCTCCGCTCCTATTGGTCATAGCGTGATGATATATAGCCTATAGCCTTCCTCAATAAACGGGCTATCTAACCATTCAAATCGGACCAGTAGTTTCTGAGATTAGCGCGTTCAAACAAACAAACAAACTCTTCAGCTTCATAATATTGGTACTTATAGATAAAAGGTCCGTCTTTTGTAGACAAAAATGTGATATAAATTCAAATTAATTCTTAGAAAAAAAAAATAACTATTTCCAATTAATAAACGATACCATGTTTGTAATTCACAAAAATATTTACTCAATATATCAGTCAGCTTCAATAGGTTAACAAAACAATATTAAAATAAATATTTGCACAACCTTGGCACACTGCATTCGCTTCCACTGTGGCTAATGACTCAATTATTTGCAATAAAAACAACGAATTGAAACCACTGACTTACTTTTACCACCAAAACAATACTTATTCCCTTAACACTAAGTCGTATTTCCCGTAACTGAGTACATAACATAACTTTGTAAACTTTATCAAACGTTTGGTTGATGTTCACATAACCAGTTTACATTGACCCCTCAAATTACTTTAATGTACGGAAATGATGATAAGAAGATCGTAAATGTACCGAATTGCAGGTATCAAGTTATGTAGGTCGTTGGGCAATACCGACACGCGTTATCAAAAGGGTTATTAGGAAAATTTTATGCTTCCTTTATGTAGTCCGGGAGATAGGGAGTTTTGTTCGAAAATTAACATAGCATGTCATGCCTGTAATCCCCGAAGGGTCAGGCAGAGGTGTACCTCATAGCACACCCACATTTTGACAGTTAAGTTTAAATCCCATGTAATAGGGAGCGAACCTATGCCATTATCCTGGCACGAATCGAGACACAGTGGCTTTTGAAAAGTTTCTGATGAAAAAATTAATACTAATAGTTTGCCCTTCCATATCCAGAGACAGCCGGGACCAACGGCTTAACGTGCTTTTCGACGCGCTGAAGGGACTCAGCATGATTGTCATGGATGGTAACCCATCTACTGATCGGCCTCGGCAAGAGTTCATCATTCATCATTTCAGCCCAAAAGACGTCTACTGCTGGACTTATGCCTGCCCCAAGTGTCGCCACATTGACATTTTGGGGGGTTTTGCCATAATCGCAACGCTTGGCAGGCGGGATGGCGATCGCAGTAGGGTTGTTACAAAATCACAGAGAACGCTGCTGCCCATTCTCTGGCAAGTCCCTTAGTCGCCTCTTACGACACCCACGGGAAGATATGGGATGGTGCTATTCTTTACGTCCGACACCATACGGGATTTCAAGAGTTGTTAAACCCTTAAGATTGACCAGTGCGGCTGTTATTATTTAGCCACGAGTCAAATGGTGACAATCGTGATCACAGTTTCTGTTTAGTCTATCTCCTAAGAACATCGTCTTGTCACATAACACAACTAATGCATACTACTTAACTTTAAAATAAACGTGTGCGAGGTACGATTATTGTGTACATAAGCACTTATTTGTTTCATATACATATACACATATTATCACGTGTATAATGCAAGAATGCGTTATGGCCTAAGATCCCGCCATACAAGGACCTTCACCGAGCTGGTTAATGAATGAAACTTACGACGCTCCAATCTATCTATCATGTGTTATTATTGTTGTAATAAGCAACCATATAATAAGTAATAAGGACCAGTAGTTCCTGAGATTAGCGCGTTCAAGCAAACAAATAAACAAACTCTTCAGCTTTATTATTAGTATATGTATAGATATAGATAATAGTATAGGATCCCGCTATACAACGACCTTCACCGAGCTGGTTAATGGATGAAACTTATTTTATATTAAATTTAATATGTCAATAAATATATTGCATATGGGTTGGTCGTGTCGGCCAACTTCGACCAACATCTGAGAAGTCTTTCGCTTGGCAGCTGGATCCAGGGCTTGATTTAGAAAGCAGTACTTCTCGACACGGCACGTATTGTTAGGAGGTTCCTCTCTCAATAGCCTCTCGGTAACCCGTACCCTGTTCCTATATTTATAAATGTTTTTTTTTTTTATAAAAATGTAAATAATATGTATATATATGAATAAACGGAATAACAGAACACAATGAAATGCATGGGCCTAAAAGCACATAAATCCATTCAATAGAGCTACGGAGCTATATCAACATCGGCTTCCAGTCTAACCGGATACAGCTAAATACCAGTATTTTACATGAAGCGACTGCCTATCTGACCTCCACCACCCAGTTAGTACTGGGTAAAAAGATAAGACTGGTTGTCAGACTTTCGGGCCACTGACTACCTGTAACGATTGTCAAGATAAGATAAGATCTACTAATGACAGCTGGTACCAACGGCACCAGTACAGTGACATTAATTTCATGTAATAGATTCTTTGTTTACATAAACTTGAACACTATTGTATAGAATCTGGCTCTTCTAACCTAACAGACAGATGTGTTGCTGGGGAGTTTGTTCCGCCACTTCTTCTTCCCAGCTAAAACACAGGAAGTGGCGAAGGGCGGACGTTTTGGGGGACTGGCTGACTTGTAATTTTGACGTTCAAAAAGTGCTGATTATCAGCCTCATTTGAATAAATGACTTTTGTATTTTATTTTTTTGCTTAACATGGTTTTGGTGATGTAAACGGTAAGTATTCATCTTAACGGAAATAAAAAAATAAATTAATAATTTTGACTATTCATCAACGATCATGTTTATTGCATTGTCTGGTTAGACTAGAAGCCAACCTTTTTCCCAATTATGTAGGTACATAATTGGGAAAAAGCTAAGCAGGTGATGATGAAGATGATGTTGATGATGGAATGCGAGTGTGTTACGAAATTTCCCTGCGGCTTAGTAGACCCGCCGCACTCTCTGTGTGTATTGCGCTTTAGATATCTTTTAATCACAGGTTTAATTCTGACAGATACCACATGAATCCTAAGAAATCGTCAGATATATTATACAAATATTATTATTTTTTATTTTATTATTTATTATTACAATTTATCATCATAACATACCATAATTCTCTAGCCCTTGAACCAGCAACTGAGTCGATCGACTGAGCCCAATGACTCACGATGATTCATGAGTAATCGAGAAGCTATCGATGAGTGCACCTCTACTAGACCGACTTCCGGACAGATTGCTAACTACGACAATTATTTCAGCCTTGCCTTGCCTTGTATTTGTGCCTTGTTGTTTGCCTTGTCTGGGAGATGTTGGAGTTTTTTTTTTTATAAACATTATGCAGTTTAAACGGGGGTTCGTATTCATTTGCTTTGGAGAGCAGCGGTGGCCCAGTGGTGACAGCCCCGACTTACGAGCAGAAAGCCGTGGGTTTGAACCCAGGCAGGCGCATTACTTTGTGTAATTTATTTCATCACCGCTACTCTCAAAAACTTTGAAGAAAAACATCGTGAGGAAACCGGGATGTCTTAGAACTAAAAATTCGAAGACATGTGACATCCACCAACCCGCACTGGGCCCGCGTGGTTGTTTACAGCCCTCTCATAGAGAGGAGCCCTGTGTCCCAGCAGTGGGAACATTATAGTCTAATGATGATTCATTTGGCTAAATAATTGCCGGTTAGTCCAGGGATAGGTGGTTTAAAAAAATCAGCGGTTCCATACATTTTGACCGTTTAGGTATTGCGCTTTTGTAGGAAACAGCAGATTTTTTTTTAAATATCCGATTAAAAGTTTCTATGCAGGGGTGTTCAGAATGATGTACTGAGTACATGGTAAGCGTTTTCGTGTCGGTGTCCCATCATCATCATTTCAGCCCTTTTAACGTCCACTGCTGGACATAGGCCTCCCCCAAGTGTCGCCACATTGACATAACATGGTTTTGCCATAAACGCCAGGCTTGGCAGGCGGGTTGGCGATCGCAGTACGGTTGTTACAAAAGCACAGAGAACGCTGCTGCCCATTCTCTGGCAAGTCCCTTAGTCGCCTCTTACGACACCCACGGGAAGATATGGGATGGTGCTATTCTTTACGTCCGACACCAAACAGAACATAGATGGTGTCCCATACACCCTGTATAAGTTGACTCCTCGCCTGACTCATCGCCTCATGCATTATCACCTCTATAGTCTCCACAGTGGAAATCACATACCGAGGCCCTAAGTACAGACTAACTGCCTAGTTTGGGATTCGATAGCAACCACACTATACTTGTTTTAGGTAATATTTTACCTTTTCATGTATTTACCTGGATAATAAACAATTTTCTATCTTATCTTAATATCACGGGCGAAATCCCAGAAACATCAGGTAGACATGTACAAAATAGTACACCCACGTTTCGCCTGTTATTTTTAAGTACTTTCAATGTGCAGGTCGTGGCTAAATAATAACAGCCGCACGGGTCGATCTTTAAGGTTAAGCCGTCCTTGCCGAGGTTGGTCCGTGGATGAGTGACCGTAACTACATACCGAGTTTTCGCCGTGCCTCTGAAAGCACGTTAAGCCGTTGGTTCCGGTTGTCATTTGTAGGTCTTTCACAGTCGTTACGAGTAGCCAGAAGCCAAAAGTCTGACATCCAGCCTTATCAAACGGTATTGTATTACCTAGTTACAGGGTTGTGGCGGTCAGATAGGCAGTCGCTTTGTAAAATACTGGTGCTCAGCTGCATCCGGTTGAACTGGAAGCCGACCCCAAGATATTTTGGGAAAAGGCTAGGCAGATGATGATGATGTTTAAGTCCCTTAAATGAATCATCGAAATCGTATTAAATAACAAATCACTCGTACATTCGCCAAACTATAGGTACCTAAGCCAAGAGGTGTATAGCTCAACACACTAACTCATATTTCTCCTAAGTCTGAAACATGGCCTTAGGGAATTTCTGTACCTTTAGGAATTCCCTTTTACTTTGACGTCAGTAATACTGCGTCATTTCATTCAATCAATTCCTTGAACTTGGTCAGCCACACCTGGATATGGGACGCACAGAACCGAGAAATGAGGCAGAAAAGGCGAGGCCTATAACATAACATCATCATCATCATTTCAGCCCAAAAGACGTCCACTGCTGGACATAGGCCTCCCCCAAGTGTCGCCACATTGAAATTTTGGGGGGTTTTGCCATAATCGCCACGCTTGGCAGGCGAGTTGGCGATCGCAGTACGTTTGTTACAAAAGCACAGAGAACGCTGCTGCCCATTTCACTGGCATGTCCCTTAGTCGCCTCTTACGACACCTACGGGAAGATATGGGATGGTGCTATTCTTTACGTCCGACACCATACAGAGCCTAACATAACATAACATTCATTTATTCTCGGGCAACTTTGGCCCATAGATAAATACCTTACAGATTAAACACGAGTTGTATTTTTACGATATATATGTTAGCATATACAAGGTGTTGTTTTGCATCCTCGTCAAAATTCAGGATGTTGTCACAAAAGACATAAATAATCAATATTAATTATGGTACCTAGTAAATTATTAAGAAACACTGCGTTTTTTTGTTTTTTAAATTTGTTAATATTTCGAAATAACCCCCTTAACGTGGTTTAGGGATTATAAAATTATCGAAAAAACGTTTGAGGTTTTTTGTTTGTGTGTAAGCGACGTTATAAGGCGGGGATCAGACGGCCCGTGTTTAAAACACGGGTGGTTCACAGTTACCGATTTCAGTAAATAAATAAAAAAAAGAAAATTACCTACTCATTTTATTATTGATTCGGGTCGAGAATCATTAGCATAGTTACCTCCTAGAATTTGACGAGGTTGCAAAACAACACCTTGTATATCGTAAAAATACAACTCGTGCTAAATAGAAACTTAAAAACTATGTTAGTAGCACTTCACTGCACTATGATACTGTGCGTTCATGTGGAACTTGCCCGTGGAAGCGTCGGAACACAACTCCCTGCGGCCAAAAGTCCTCTTCAAAAGCGCTATTGCTTACTGCTGAGCATGAAAATTGAACCGGTGAAACCTCCAAGGCCACAAAATACGCCTCATTATTTGTACACTACGCATTTTTTAAACTCGGGATTTTTTTGACCCGTGCCACGGCGCACTTAAAGTTTATTATCTCGTAAACTGTTGCAGCTACACCAAAACAAAAAATACGTGTGTATAGCTGAAACTATACAGAATCTAACTACGTTAAAACTAATTACGACAACTAGATATAAGTATTTCTAAAAAAATGTTAACTTGAGACTATGTGTTGAATTTCAGTTAATCCAATAAGAATGTCAAGTTTTTCCAATAATTGTTTTAAAAATCTGTTGTCTTATAAAAGGTATATTGTTAAAGCTCCTTTCGCCAGTGATACAGGATTATCCTAGTACAGGCATCGAACATTGTGACACCTACATTGTTTAATTAAGATTATTTTTTTTGTATTTGACCATTTTTGATTCTGAATTCAAGATGAGTCATGGGTTCGATTTTCAACTCAGGCAAGGTGTTATTCCGTTTTCTTATCAGAAATTTATCAGTAGCATCCTGAAGTGAGGATGTTATGAAGAGAAAGAACACAAAACACGTGACTAAAAGAGTCATGACTATAAATGTAGATGGATGGAGAAGGAGAAGAAGACCAATAAAACCAGCCAAGTGCGAGTCGGTCTCGCGCACGAAGGGTTCTGTAAAACGAGCAAAAAAATCACTTTTTGTTGGCAAAATGTGACTGTACTATTGATACATCATCATCATCAGCCTATAATGTTCCCACTGCTGGGACACAATCCTCCTCCATAAGAGGGAGTGGGCAGTAATCCATCACGCGGACCCAGTGCGGTTTGGTAGATGTCACATGTCTTCGAAAGTTTAGTTCTAGAACATGACGGTTTCCTCACGATGTTTTCCTTCACCGTTTTTGAGGGCAGGGATGATGAAATAAATTACACAAAGTAATGTCCCTGCCTGGGTTCGAACCCACGGCTTACTACTCGTAAGTCGGGGCTGCCACCACTGGGCCACCGCATTATTGATACTCCTCTGCCCACTCCTTCGGGGATAACTAGCGAGGTGTTATGTTGTTGTTATTCCTATCAATTCCTTGAAATTGTTCAGCCATAACATTGCACTTCCTGGGAACACGTCTTGTGCTCAAGTGCTGATCAAGCGATAAGCTCTCAAGTGCTGACCAAGCGATAAGCTCTCAAAAGAAAACATTATGCCGTTGGTGCTGATGCAGGCATAATATTGTTACATGTAAATATTTAGACTTATTATAAAGAGTTGGCTGTGGACATAATATCAACGGTTGCATAGTATAAAGTGTTATTTAGAATTTGTGTATTTTTTTTATTTTCTAAACTAATGTTATAAAGACGAAAGATTTGATTGTTTGTTTGCATTGAATAGGCTCCGAAACTACTGGTCCGATTTGAAAAATTCTTTCTGTGTTAGATAGCCCATTTATCGAGGAAGGTTATAGGCTATATATCATCACGCTACGACTAATAGGAGTGGAGCAGCAGTGAAAAATGTTGCGAAAACGGGGAAAATGTGACGCAAACGAAGTTGCGCCGGACAGCTAGTATTTAATACTTTGTTGTAAAACCGTCGATCTATAAGGTTAAGCCGTAGTTGCCGAGCCTGGTCCGTTGATGGGGACCATAATTACATACCGAGTTTCCTCCGTGCCTCGGAAAGCACGTTAAGCCGTTGGTCCCGGCTGTCATTTGTAGATCTTTGACAGTCGTTATGAGTAGTCAGAAGCCAAAAGTCTGACATCCAGTCTTTCCAAGGGGTATCGTATTACCCAGTTACTGGGTTGTGGACGTCAGATAGCCAGTCGCTTCGTGTAAAATACTGGCACTCAGCTGCATCCGGTTAGACTGGAAGCCGACCCAAGATAGTTTGGGAAAAGGCTAGGCAGATGATGACTTTGTTGTAAACTACACAACAATAATGACCAAATAAATCATTCGCAGTCACAGCCACCGCAGCATGTCTTCTACTCTCTTCTTTATTAGGTACTCGTCATCTTATCAGACAACTCCTTCTATCATCTTCTTCCAGCCTTCGTCCCCATCCTTCTTGGGGTAGACGAAACACGTTTTCTTCTTCCAATCTCCCAATATCCTCATACCTTCGCAGGTGAAACGATAATATATTTACCAGCGTGCGTCAATAAAATCCTTGATCATTTTTTTTTATATTTTATTAAATCAACAAAGAATTGATACATGATTCTTTATTAATTTTACGAATGAATATTGGATTACATAAATATTCATTGGATTTAAAGGCCATTCGATCTATTTTTATTGCATCCTGGCATTTGTAGATAGATGAGATTGTTGTTCTGTATGGTGTCGGACGTAAAGAATAGCACCATCCCATATCTTCCCGTGGGTGTCGTAAGAGCCGACTAAGGGACTTGCCAGAGAATGGGCAGCAGCGTTCTCTGTGCTTTTGTAACAACCGTACTGCGATCGCCAACCCGCCTGCCAAGCGTGGCCATTATGGCAAAACCCCCCATGTTATGTCAATGTGGCGACACTTGGGGGAGGCCTATGTCCAGCAGTGGACGTTAAAAGGGCTGAAATGATGATGATGATGATGAGGTTGAAACTCTGGGGCCGTGGGGTCCGAGTGCTTACAGCCTTTTAAAGGAAATTTCGAAACGCTTAATTGACGCATCCCGTGACCCAAGGGCTGGCTTTTTCTTTGGCCAGAGGCTAAGTATTGCCATACAACGTAGCAATGCTGCCAGTCTCTTGGGCACATTAAGCTGACAGCGTTGAGAAGGAGTTTTTATACGCCCTTTTATAGTTTATAGTTATTTAATTTATTAGTTGTTAATCGTTGTAATGTATATAATATAATGGGATATATATTAAAACAGATTTGTCTAAAATCTAACCACTTCGGGTGTACGTACTAGTGGTATCCACACTTCTGCCCAACCCTTCGTGAATAGGAGAGAGTGTTATCGGCCTTTGGAACTATTTTTGTTGTTGCGATATTTATACAGTTTGATTTATAGTTTTTTCCAACCGGTAATGGTATTCATACATTGATCAACATGAACAAACAAACACTGGCCTAGATTTTTCTCTTTCCAAGATCTGTAGTCTTAAATAATTTCAAGTTTGTCTTTCTGTTTCGATTATTACTAAAACTTTTTTTAGTACTTAACGGCAAGAGGAGACTAATCTTTTTATTTCCAATTAGTAGTAGCTATCGACGTTATAGTAACAGACAACCAGTCTTACCAAGGGGTATCGTATTACCCAGTACCAACTGAGTTCTGGAGACTGTCAATCGTAGATCTTTGACAGTCGTTACAGGTAATTAATGACCAGAAAGTCTGTCAACCAGTTTTAACAATGTTCTTACTAGTACTAACTATGTTTTGGAGGTCAGATAGGCAGTGGGCAGGCCCGAAGGCACCTAAGAAGCCGATTCCTGCCGGCTTACCTTTGGGAACAAGGCAATGTACGTAGTGTCTAGTGTCTACTGCAGTCAATTAGTAAATTATGTACACATCTGTGGTTATCACATTACAGTACAGGCATTAAATACATCGGATTGATAAAAAAAACCAACATTTTTCATGTCAACAAAGAAAGCAACATGTGGCGCCAAAAGTAAGCCGGAGCTCGGGTGTCAGAATTCAGAACTAAATTCGTATGGACGCGGACACGTGAGTTCATGGCTATCAGCAGCGTTTTGTAGGGACTAGGTAAGCCGAAGTTTATCGAGTTATGACAATGTTTGTATGTACAGAAAGTTAAATTAGAACCACTTCCCGATGTCCGATTGAGCTGAAATTTTCCACACACCTTTGTTTCTAAGAACAATACATTCTTATGATAAACATAACTTAATCTTGAAGTCAGGATCGTCTCCTCACGAGGGAACTCCTCAACGTTTAATGGCACAGACACGAAACTTTGCATACAAGTTCATATTTGGTGGATAATCACAATTTGTATCATGAACTCATCCTAGCGCCAGGATCGTCTCCTCACGAGGGAACTCCTCAACGTTTAATAGCAAAGACATGAAACTTTGCATACGAGTTCATATTTGATGGATAATCACGATTTGTATCATGAACTCATCCTGCAGCCAGGATTGTCTTCTCACAAGGGAACTCCTCAACGGTTAATAGCACAGACAAGAAAATTTGTATGCACGTTCATATTTGATGGATAAACATGAATTCTATCATGATCTCATCCTACAGCCAGGATCGTCTGCTCACGAGGGAACTCCTCAACATTTAATAGCACAGACACGTAATGTTGCATACTAGTTCATATTTGATGGATAATCACGATTTGTATCCTGAACTCATCCTACCGCCAGGATCGTCTCCTCAGCGGTTAATAGCACGGATATGAAACTTTGTAAATTTACGCGTTCACTTTTTATGAATAAACATAATACCTGAAGCTTGTCGCGTGAGTGGTAAATGCTATAAAAACTAAACGCGACAAGCTTTTGTGAAAATTAGTCTACATCGTTTTAATTTTTTCAAAGATTTATTTTCTTCTTTTCAGTTCACATTCATAAAAGCTTGTTTCAAAAAGGATTTTTATATTATATTTAAATTTTTTAAACAGTGTTTTATATAGTTCTTGTGCATTTAATCGTTCCATTACATAAGTTATGAAAAAAAGATCAAGTTGGATCCTTCGAAAAATTTTGGTACTTTTAGCATGGGTGACATTTTCGTGGTTTTCGAGGTCGGTGATAAAGACACCAAAATTAAAAATAGCGCCAACGCGTGACGTAAATTTCTGTTTTTTTTCGTCTTGGGTGTCATTTTCGGGGTTTTCGGGTTGGCTGATAATCAAAACGAAAATTGAAAAAGCGATGAAGAAAAACAAAATTAAAATTCACATTTTTTTCTTCGGCTTCCCCTTTCTATATTTTCACCCTTCGCCACTGGCAGTGGGTCCATGTAAAATACTGGTATTCAGCTGCATCTGGTTAGACTGGAAGTCGAACCCAACATAGTTGGGAAAAGGCTAGGCAGATGATCATTGTAGCAGCTGGAACTGGAACCACAGAACGCTGTGGTTTCTACCTCAAACCCCCCTCCAACTCTGGGCGGAGCGGGAGGGAGTGTCAGACTTGACTGGCTAAAACCCATCCATGTTCCTTCTTAGCCCTTTGTGTTCCAGGGCCACGGTATCTCTTTCGAACAACCCGCAGCTTTGGCAGGCATCGGCCCTCTCGGACCTCTTCGTGAGTTGATCTTGTTCAGTTTCTTTGGTGAAATGCGCCCGTAATAAACAGAAACACAAACCCATCTGAGACAAAAAACTTTTCTGACTTCGCTGGTAAAAACATGCCATAGATCTACTACCCACGACAACAAACCCATCAAAATTTATAATTTCCTGCAGAGAAAGTGACAAACAACTATTTGATTATACATCACAGTCTATACCGATGTATTGTCGTCAACGTCTTACTAAGGGGTTTCTACACACAATCTGTTCGGTTCGGCATGATTCGGTAACGGGCGACAAAACAAAAATTAAATTAATGTAGTTTCATAAATTATATTGGCACTTGAATGATGTTTGCGGGTGGGCGCTGCTGGTAAACATTTATGAAATTATCTCCGCAGATAATTTCCCTAATTTTTTGTTTTGTTCGCGGCTTCGCTCCCGTTATGCGCTGAAATTAACTCACGGCACACGGGAACGTTTCACAGCCTCACTCAGGGATGTAGCTTCCTGTTAATGTAAGAATTTTCGGAATCGGATCAATATTTCTTAAGATCTATCTCTATAAAATATTAGTCTAGATAATCGTAATAAAAGAAATTCTGACGAAATGGAAAATCTCCTTCCAACATGGCGGCGTTTTTACCGACCGTCAAATGAACCACGCAGCGCAATACAAGTCCAGACCCTCCAGAGTTGTTTTATCTACAGCGTGTAAAAAAATCAGCTGCTATTGTGTACATTTGGGTTGGGTAGGTAGTAAAAAATTCAAAGGGTACAAAACGCTTGCGCACGGTTTTGTTACAACATTCCTCGCAGAAGTCATGTAACACCCTTTCTCAACAATCATTCTATCCTAAAAATGAAGTCCAGACGAAAACTACACCTGGCGTGTCTTCTGTTCGGTGTTGTTAAATTTCAAAAACCTGACTATTTATTTAATAAACTCAGTTGGGTAGCTGGTAGACGGGAATGTTTGAGAAGGCAATGCTCGCAACAACTCTCGTCGCACCAACATAATACAGCAGCTTTCAGAGGCTGCTTTCGCTATGCAGCTTCCAAAGTGTGGAATAACCTGCCCCCGCCGATAAGACAGATCAACACAATCGACACATTTAGGAGTCGTTTGCGGCAGTATCTAGTGGAAGCGCAGCGTAAACTGGATATGGTCGCAGTAAACGTATCAATTATATAACGCATGAAGTATAATACTACCTTCCTTATTTGAGCCCATTACCGTATTTGTGTCGATAAATTGAAGAAAAAGGATTTTATCTTAAACATCCAATATTAATTTTAGCTGACGGAGTAGCTAAAATTCCAGTTAGTCATCCCATTTGTTTACTTTTTATTTTATTTTTTGCACTTGTCTCAGTATTATTGTGTAGTTTATTTGTTATTATTATTGCTGTATACACAAAAATTTTATTTTATTTTATTTAAGTACTTGTTCACATATATTGTACACTTTGACTAAGTACCTATGAAACTGTTTAGCGTCCGTCACATCACTTTCTCAGGTCCAGTTGAAAACCAGCGTCGGACAATAGTTGCCAATCAATCAGTTGCAAATCAATAGTTGGCAATATTGCTGAACTGAGCCTATTTGGCACAGTCGTGTGACACACAGAAAATATCTTTTTGTTTTTTTTTCTCTGTGTTTTTAGGTTTAAGTTTTATTTTATTTTTGATTTTTTTTTATGCTATGTGTTTGTGTCGTGTGCCAAATAAACGTATTTTCTTTCTTTCTTTCTAAAGTTTTGTACGGGACCGCTGATTTTGATTTTTGATTTCGATTGTGGTCTCATGGCCAAAATTGTTCAGTTTGATGATCTGTATCACCCCCTGATATATTATCACACCTTTCTGATACACGCTGAATACATTCGGGAAAATGCCGCCTAGGCTATCTTGTGCCGAACCGAGTTTGCTGATCGAACCAAACCCTAGAAAAGTCGAATATGTGTGGTAATTGATTTCGCGTCGGTATCGTTATTCAATACATACTCATCATCTGCTTAGAAAGTCTAAGCAGATGATGTGTTGGGGTCAGCTTCCAATCTAACCGGAATGAATACCAGTATTAACATAGAGCGACTGCCTATCTGACCTCTACAACATAGTACTAGTAGGAACACTGGTTGTCAGACTTTCAGGACAGTAATTACCTGTAACAACTGTCAAAGATCTACAATTGACTGCTGGGACCAACTGCTTAACATGCTTTCCGAGGCACGAAGGTATGTTGGTATGTAATGGCTGCTCACGCATCTAAGGACCAAATTAATTAAGTGCGGCTGAATTTAAAGATTGACCTGAGCGGCTGTTATTATTTATTCAACAAATACTACCATATCAAAATTGCCGAACCGTACCAGTGTATAATACGCCTTACACTCCAGCCTATACGTCTGTTTTATTGTAACCGTCTTTCTAAGAATTGCTTTCCAACATTATATTCTGATCACGTTTCTTCTAGAAAATAATGCAATGAGGGACGAGGCCAACGTACAGCCAACAAGTCCATGAAACCAGTTTCATATTCACAAAACCCTTATCTTTATAGCAGTAAGGGCGAATTTCGTACTTACTTACGTGCTGTTTATTGTGCTTTAGTCGCTGGTCGTGAGGACTTTTTTTTCGTTGATTGTGTTTTGTTTTGCATGCTATGGACATTCTTTGGTTATGACAAAATACTTATTTGTTGGAGGTCGAACTTTGTGAGCTATTTTTTCATTTATGAACCGAGTAATACGTTAAAAAAACCGGCCAAGTGCGAGTCGGACTCGCACACGAAGGGTTCCGTACCATTTTTTATAAAAGTCGAGCAAAAAATTCACTTTTGGTATGGGAGCCCCCCTTAAATATTTATTTTAATCTGTTTTTAGTATTTGTTGTTATAGCGGCCACAGATATACGTAATCTGTAGAAATTTCAACTGGCTAACTATCACATTCATGAGATACAGCCTGACAGACGGACGGTCGGACGGACGGACAGCGAAGTCTCAGTAATAGGGTCTCGTTTGACCCTTTGGGTACAGGGTACGGAATCCTAAAAAGGAAAATACAGGAGCATTTTAGTCCTGTTTATTTCATTAGAAATTTCTTCTAGCCAACCTACGACACTAGATTTGACTGAGAGACGTATACACAGTGTTTACACACATAACATCACGCCTGTAATCTCCGAAGGGGTACGCAGAAGTGTACCTAATAGTACACCAACATTTCGCCAGTTATGTTTTTAAGTTCAATGTAATAAGGGACGTTCCTATTGCTATCAACTGGGCACAAATACAGACTCCGTGACTGCTACTTAGAAATACCTGATGAAAAACCCAATAACACTTTGCCCGATCTGGGAATCGAATTCAAGACCTCCTGCCCAGCAGTCGCGCTTGCGACCACTAGACCCAGTGTTTATTAAGGTTTTTTTTTTGTTTAGAACGGTGCCCCACGCTATAGGTATTTCTCCTGTATCGTGGGTGCGTTTACAAACATTTAAACTCACATACACTAACAGCCAGACCCGGAACAACTATCTGTGGGCCAAACAAATATTTGTTCCGTGCGGGGATCGAACCCGAGACATGCAGCGCAGCAGTCCATCGCTCAACCACTTCGCCAACCATGCTTTTGTTTATTTGTGACTGCTAGACAGAACCATGCATGGTGGAATTTATTAAGGACCAGCTTTAGCTATTATGCCAAGTGCTCTTGGCATAATGCCGAAGGCTGGGTCCTTCATAACTCCCTACAATTACCTAGTATCAAACTGCAATATTGCAGCCCATCTTCCAAGCGCCGTGATTATGGCAATTTTTCCTTTGATCGCTTTTTAATTGGGGTTGTTTCATAGTTGATTGTATAAAAATATGAGCACGATGTAACATGCGACTTGCATTTGCCTTTGTCGTGGAGGTCAGACATTATTCCACGGATACGCTCCATTAGTAAGAAATAAAGAAAAGAATTTATATTGTACCCGTTTTTATAGCCCGTTCAGATTAATGTACTGAGTACTTGGTAACCCCTTTTTAATTGTATCCCTTGAAGATCATACAATAAATACTGTACCTTAACTATTGGAGCGCAAACGTAGGACAGAATTTCGTTGCTTCATACTTTTGTCTAACTGCACCTGTTGGAGTATTCAAAAACAATACCAATTTTATTTTTCACATAGGCCTACACGGGCACTTATAAAACGTCGACAAAAGGTGCTCGGTTCGGGTTTATTCGTCTATGGAGAAAGAAACTGCATTGTTACTCTTTTAAAATCGTTGAGTTTTATAATATTGTTTGTAATAGTTATAACCGAAACCCGAATTTACTTAGTTGGGAAAAAACGAGACTGATAAAATAGGTTTTGAATGGGCAACTACAGTACTTTGACAAATTATTATGCCTTGTGACTGGAACTGTAGCTTCATCTTTTTGTTTTAGGCAATGTAAAAGTGCTTGTACCATTGCAAGCACTTGAAATAAATGGTTTGAGTTTTAGTTTACGTTTCGTATATTAATCAGATCTGTCCAACTAGCCTGTATTGGACAAAGGTCTCCCTTCAAGTTTTCCACATACTGATGTGTTCGTTGTTACGGAGACAGGTAAAAGAAACCTAGAGACTTTTGATTAGGAGTGGGGTGACGATATTTTTAAAGTTTGATAAATAATCTCGACTAGCTGTCCCGCGCAATTTAATTTGCGTCACATTTTCCCCGTTTTCGCAACATTTTTAATTGCTACTTCCGCTCCTTTTGATCGTAGCGATGATATATAAGCCTTCTTCAATAAATGGGCTATCTAACACTGAAATTATTTTTCAAATCGGACCAGTAGTTTCGGAGCCTATTCAAAGCAAACAAACAATCAAATTTTTCCTCTTTATAATATTAGTTTAGATTTAGATGAGCAGGGAACCATGGTCAATGGTAGGAAAAGAAGAAGCCTTTAACCAAGGAGTGGCTTATTCCAGGATAATATGATGATTATCTTTTCCTTCATAGTCGGTCCCAAAACCAAAAAAAAAGTTTAATGTAATATTTACTTTTTTATTTTTTTTGTTAGTCGGTTAAATTAAAGACAAGCTGGACCTGTTATCTTCGCCTGCGGTCTGCCAAAGTGTCGTCTTATCTACTTGAAATATTCCATTACAAGATATGCTTAAAATCCCCTACAGTTTAATTCACAAACATGTGTTACGTAATATTGTTCCCAAAACGATTCTCTATTAAAGATTCATCGTTCAAAATATTGTCGCCATATGTTTGTCAATTTTTTTAATTAATTGTTGTTTTGTGAGAAAATTCCATATTATAGTGGTTATGTCATTGGACTTATTTAACCTTTTTTTTATCAAGAAACTTTTAATCATCGTCGTATTTACTTCGTTGGGTTTTAACAATGTAAACAACTGGGTTTGTACATAAACGGTTTCCTGAAATTTACATATGTCATAGGGTATTTTTCAGGCCACTGGGATGAGCAACCAACGTAAATAGAATTGTTTTGTCCCGTCTATTATTTTACTCCGAGATATATCTAAACCTACTATTATAAAAAAACTAGCTGCTGTCCGCGATTTCGCTCACGGGGTTTTTTTTATAGATTTGAAAAATAGATATTGGCCGATTCTCAGACCTACCTGATATGCACACAAATTGGTCGGTAATCGGCACATTTCATACAAATCGGTTCAGCCGTTTCGGAGGAGTATGGTAACTAACTTGTGACACGAGAATTTTATATATGTATAAGATAAAAAATTGCAGGTTTATATAAATGTAGGGTTTAATCTTCGGAACTACTAATTCGATTCCGAAAATTCTTTCACTAACGGGAAGCTAGATTATCCTCCAGTTTTAGACTATATTCAGCACGTTCCCTTGGGTTTATTAACGTACATAACGGCAGCAAAGCCGCGAGGAAAACCTAATCAGAAAAACAGTGAAAAAGAACTCTATTGTCGAAAGTTTTCAAATAAATTCTGTCAATGGCCAATTTTTAATTGAGAGCAGCGGTGGCCCAGTGGTGGCAGCCCCGACTTACGAGCAGTAAGTCATGGGTTCGAACCCAAGCAGGCGCATTACTTTGTGCAATTTATTTCATCATCGCTGCTATCAAAAAGGTAAAGGAAAACATCGTGAGGAAAGTCGTAGAACTACCAACCCGCACTGGGTGGTGGATTACAGCCCACTCCCTCTCATAGAGAGGAGGCTTGTGTCCCAGCAGTGGAAACATTGTAGGCTGATGATGATGAAGATGGTCAATTTTCGAACAAAAGTTCCTTCTAGCTGCTAGTATTTATTTTTGTTGTTATCATTTAGATATTTTCTCCTATCTATTCTGTTCCATTGACCCTCTTATCTCATTTAAAAATATTCCGATGTTGTGACGTACACAGACAGAAATTCCACTAGACTACAACAATAAAATTATATTCATAAAGTCATACCTTTTGCCCATAGAGGAAAGCAGAAACCATAGATCTGCTAAGATGCTTGCCTACCTTATGGGCCTACCACACGAAGAAGCTTCACCACAATTTTGTCTGCGCAAACCGGTTTGTACATGGAACACCGCGCTTGTGAAGCTTGTGCGTGTGGTAGCCTTGGTAGGCCCATTACTCTTGCAGTTCCGTCCACGTTTAAACATCTGGTCATGCACGTCGGTTACGAGTACTACGCATCTGAAACACCCGAACAAACTCGGAGGTTACTACAATAATAATATTATGTTTACAAGATAAACCGCACGAATCACTCACTGGCTCTTAAACTACGCCCGAGAATCGACCACAGTATAGTAGTATAGTATTTAATATTGTCATAATCGACTCGCACGTGGAGTCGACAGCTCGCCTTGTTCCACAACACTACTACACGTCAAAAATTGGCGCGAAACGTATTTTTATTTTTAATTCCGAACTTTTTTTTCTCGATGTTTGAAATTAGAACTTTTTTGTTTTGTTTTTTTTTAACAAGTATTGCGTGAACGTTTAGTTTTTTTTTATGGAAATTTATGTAAGGAGTTTTTAGTGAAGTGTGTGAAAATGAAAACTTTTTTGTTTTTGTTGTTGGCGGGGTATGCTGTTAGGTGTGATGATTCTAAGTAAGTGGATTTAATATTTTATTATTTATTTAAACTTCATGTACAATAGTGGTACATAGGCGGACTTAATGCCACAAGGCATTCTATACCAGTCAACCATTGGGTTAAAAAGGGCAACATTGTGATAGACAAAAACAATATCTAAAAATATGTAATTAATTTCAAAAGTGTCTATAAATTACATAGATACTAAGACACAGAAACACATAAAATGGACTAATAAATATTTTAACAAATACCAAAATAATAAATAAATATTATAATAGTATTTTGATTATACAAAGCGTGACATTTTTTTTTTAAATTATTTAAGTACAATAGCCTATGGAACGAGTAATTTAAAAATAACTGAAAATATTACAACAAACTGTACCTACGTATAAAATATTTTTTTCATATAATTTGAATTCTTGTTAATCTATCCAAAGTAAACTCACCCGATCACTATGTACGGCAAGCCTATCCCCTGGGAGAAGCAAGCCAAGTACCTAGGAGTCACACTCGACCGCCACTTGACCTTCGCGTCACATATCAAAGCGGCCCGTAACCGGGCTGCCTTTGCTATGGGTAGGCTCCATTCCATGCTGACGGCTAAGAGCAAATTGTCACTTAAGTGCAAATTGCGACTCTATACCGCAGTAATACGTCCCATTATGACTTACGCTTGTGTCGTGTTCGCACACACAAAGCCTCGCCACATTCATAGGATGCAGACATTGCAGAACCGTTTCCTACGTAAAATCACGGGCGCCCCCTGGTTTGTCCGTAACGACAACCTTCACCTTGACCTCAAAATCCCGACTATAGTTCAGTTCATGAAACGCCTTTCCAAGCGTTTCTTTGACTCAGCGGTCAAGCACCGTAACCCCTTAATCGCATCGGCCGCCCGATACGTACCATCGCGTATCAGTAGGATTCGCCGTCCTCGGCATACCCTAGTCACTCCCGATGACCCTATTACCCTCCTTCAAGAGAGCAGTAGGGAAACCAGTACGTTAAAACGTAAAAACAGATACAAACCGCCGTCTTTCCGGCCTCGCCGCCGAGGCCCGTCGCGACGTCCAAATTCAAATCCCCCCCCCCGACCCTTGCTCGAGCCAGCCCGCGATGCTGAGCCAGTAGTTATAAATCAGCCCCTAAATAATGATAATCAGATCCAGCCTGTCCCTTTGCTGCCCTCTCTCAGCGACGCCCTAAGCCGAGGCTCGTACCCCACAGGGGGTGCCCTTAGCGCTGTCGCTTAGTTTATAAGCTTTTTGCCTGGCTGGAGGCCTTAAATTCGAGGCATCCACAGGTTTGTCCGGTTAAGCAGTAGCCAGCCTCAGAGGCTGAACTGCGAGATGCCATTCACAAAAAAAAAAAAAACAAGATACTTTAATACTACATTACTACTACTTACTTTAATATTAACATAATATACCTATAGCATTACAGCCAAGTAAATAGGCTCAAAGCTCCCAAAAAACCCTCTTAAAAATATAACCTTCTAATACCAATACGTAGATGAGAAACAAAAGAAAATGACATTCCGTTTTTGGCCATTTAACTTTCTTTGTTTATTTTTTGGCAACGATCACAATTTTCAGCCAATGCCAAGGTAAGCTATCTTACTGCCCAAACATGCCTGACCTGGCCAACACTTAACATACCCATTGTTTATGTTAAGAGCGTTTACGCCTTACGATATTTCATACAAACTTTCAAGCCCTTATTTTCCGAAATGATTGAACCGATTTTAACACATATATGTATACATAGGTCTAAAAAGTAACTAAAAACATTTTCGAAAAAAGTGTTACAGCTAAATTAGACCGATAATGTAAATTATATATAGAAACAGAAATTTCCAACTATCTTTTTTTTAAAAGTCATTTCGAAAACGTTTTATTAACTTTTTAGACCTATGTATCCTGCTTATTCGTGTTAAGTTTCATTGAAAACGGTTCTGTCATTTTGGAAAATAAGGAGTTTGTATGTAATGCCGTCAGGTGTAAATGCTCTTAAGTGTCAGTCTGTGACATCCCTCTGCTGGGCAGAGGCGTCCCCCCA
Organism: Cerastis rubricosa; assembly: GCA_949152445.1. Classification (NCBI taxonomy): domain Eukaryota; kingdom Metazoa; phylum Arthropoda; class Insecta; order Lepidoptera; family Noctuidae; genus Cerastis; species Cerastis rubricosa. The sequence continues at coordinate 1,030,838 of OX424546.1, forward strand.
TGGCTCCCCAATCTTTCCCTTCGGGGTTTATGCAGCCACGTGATCGGTTTCATTCCTAAAAACAAAAAGTTATACTTTTTTATAGGTAATAAAATTATATTTGAAATTTTATGCATATTTTAAAATTGAATTCGCATAAAACCATGCTTGTATTATTTTGTACTAATATAGTAAAGCTGAAGGGTGAGTTTGTTTGTTTGTGCGTGCTTGTCTATGGAACTACCACGATTTATTGTTTTTGTTTTTTTTTTCTGTATTTGATAAATCAATTCTTAAGGAAGGCTATAGGCGGTGTAATATTACGCTATGGCGGATGAAACCGCGGGGCACAGCTGAACTACTACTTTTAGTTTGCATTTAATAAATTTTAATCATTTTAATAAATTATTATGTCCTTTATTCATTTAAGTATCTTATATCATACATTTTTAAATATTTCTTAAAAAAGAGGAATCGAAGAATAGTTAAAGCATTTAAAATTTTTAATTATTTTTTTCAGTTACTAAGTAAATTGTTTGGTGAATAAATGTGATCATGATGATGATGATTAACCCACTCAAAACTTTGTCAAGTTAAATTAAAAATGAGTATGGAATTTTCTAGTATTGTTGTGACTTATTATTGAAAAAAAGGTATAGCGGAAGTGTCGAGTGGAAGTAAGCGCGATTGTTGTCCATGAGGTCCTGGGCTTGATTCCCAGATTGGGCAATGTTTATTGGGTTTTTCCATCAAGAATTTCTCAGTAGCAGCCACGGAGTCTGGATTAGTGCCCGCTTGATGGCAATAGGCTCACCCCCTATAAAATGAGACTTAAAAACATGTTGGTTTTTAAGTCTCCTTTTATAGGGGGTGAACTGGCGAAATTTTAATGTAGGTGTAGGTATTATTGGGCACACCTCTGCTTTACCCTTCGGGGAAAAGTAGCGTGATGATATTATGTACTTAGTTGACTAAGCAGTTTGTCGTAAACAGTTTTATCCAGCGCGTGTTTATAAGGAGGATATTTAATATTTACGTCAAGTGCGGTTTTCGTACAAAGAACGCACAGAACGTGACATAAATAATTTTATTCGAACGTCACGTTCAATCCATACAGGCTTCTGATTTTTTTTGCAGACCACACGAATATTAATCAGAACTTTGAATCTTGGGACACAAACTGCCTTGTAAAGTTGAGGTAGGTAAATACGTATTTTCAATAGGTATACTTTCTCGAAAACTGGCTCTTATAGCACTTCTATTATGTTCAGTATGCAGCGTATTTCAGACTAGTGATTTTTTTTCATTAATAATGGGGAGACCGTTAAAAGCTAATTGTAGATGGCACGACTATAGCTAGTTCACAAGCTGACTAATGAGGTCGAGCTAATTTGAACTATAAAATGACATTACCGGATTTTCAACCAATGACGATGCATGGAACCAGCTATGCTAGCGCCATTAGTTCCGCAGTTTCCATCCCCATTAGGAGCGTTTACACCTTACGGCATTTCATACAAAATTTCAAGTCCTTATTTTCCGAAATGACTGAACAGATTTTAATGAAACTTTCTACGCATAAGCAGTATACATAAGTCTAAAAAGTTACTAAAAAACATTTTCGAAATGTCTTTTGAAAATGAAGATAATTGGATATTTCTGTTTGTATCTAAACTAATAATATTATAAAGAGGAAAGTTTTGATTGTTTGTTTGCATTGAATAGGCTCCGAAACTACAGGTCCGATTTGAAAAATTCTTTCAGTGTTAGATAGCCCATTTATCGAGGAAGGCTATAGGCTATATATCATCACGCTACGACCAATAGTAGAGCAGCAATGAAAAATGTTGCGAAAACTGGGAAAATGTGACGCAAACGAAGTTGCGCCGGACAGCTAGTAGATAATAAAAAATCGGTCTAATTTAGCTGTAACATTATTTTTCGAAAATGTTTTTAGTAACTTTTTAGACCTATGTATACTGCTTATGCGTAGGAAGTTTCATTAAAATCTGTTCAGTCATTTCGGAAAATAACGACTTGAAAGTTTGTATGAAATGCCGTAGGGTATAAACGCTCTTAAAGAAAATTCTTCGTAAGTGAATTGAAAAACGTCGTTTGATATACTTATGTGGACATTTGTCACTGCAGTGCTCTGGTCTCTTACACCCTCGTCATCGGCTTGGGTGTGAATTCTGCCTCGGCCGAAATATTTTTTTTTTTTTTGGGACGACACACTTGGCGCAGTGGCTGAGCGATTGCTGCGCTGCGTGTCGCAGGTTCGATACACCGAACAAATATTTGTATGGCCTATTTTACTACACTCAGGTAGTTGTTCCGGTCATGGCTGTTTGTCTATATCAGTTTAAATGTTTGTTAACGCACCCACGATACAGGAGAAATTCCTAGAGTGGGCCAAAGAAAAAGTAGAGCTACTTTAAAAAAAAAATTGATTGTCCACTTGTATCAAAACGTTTCTACTATTACTTAACTTTTTGAAGATGCTAGTAATACGTAAATAAACTATTTACTTACCCAATAATGCCTGTTGATCTAGTGGTCATAAGCGCTGAGCAAACCCAAAGCAAATTAAAAAAAACCGGCCAAGTACGAGTCGTACTCGCGCATGAAGGGTTCCGTACCATTATTTAGAAAAACGAAAAGGAACTTTTTTGTATGGGAGCCCCCTTAAATATTTATTTTTTCTGTTTTTATTATTTGTTGTTATAGCATCAACAGAAATACACAATCTGTAGAAATTTCAACTTGCTAACTATCACGGTTCATGAGATACAGCCTGGTGACAGACGGACCGACGGACGGACGGACGGACGGACAGCGAAGTCTCAGTAATAGGGTCCCGTTTGACCCTTTGGGTACGGAACCCTAAAAATGTAAGTACTAAACGTTCTGTCTTCATGAACAGATTTTTGGTTCACGCTCATAATGTTACAGAGGAATACATAGATACAAATAAACCAATTTCTTACTATATAACGAATTCATTAATTTCATCAACAATTTCTTAAAAAAATCCCATAAACATAACCATCACTATTCCAGTATAACTTCTTAGCCAAGAAACACGTAGTAATAGTCTGTCTCTGAGGTAATTCCCAAAAAAACATTTATTTCCGTATCGCCCTTCACCACAATATATTGTGGTGAAGGACTATAGTCAACAATTCTATGAATTATATCACAAAATGGTCATAAAAACTTCTTTGTTTGGAACTCTTGGCAGTAAAGCAAAAGTTTATTTTTATTTACGAGTCAATGACCCACAGTGTTCATTCAAAAAAAAGTGGTCAAGTGTGAGTTGAACTTTCAGCGTTGTTTATTTTATTAGGAGGATAAAAAACTGTTTGTGCACACTCCCTGACTATAATCAGTAGATTGATGGAAGACAACGAAATGAATGAATGATGACATGAATGAATGGATTACCCCGTTAGTCGATGTTACTTGTTTGAAACAGTTTTATTTAGTTTGTAGTTTTTTTACACCTAATTTGTACGCCTTGCAAGGCAAAACATAGTGATACAACACAAATTTTATACCATGTACCATATTACGTATGTTCGACAAATAAAATACTTTGACTTTGAGTCTAGTGGTCACAAACGTGACTGCTGAGCATGATCTCCTGGATTCGAATCCCGGGTCGTGCAAAGTGTTATTGGGTTTTTCCGTTAGGATTTTTTTTTTGTAGCAACCACAAAGTCTGGATTTGTGCCTGGTCGATAGCAATAGGCTGGCCCCCTATTACAAGGGACTTATAAAAACATAACTGACGAAATGTGGGTGTACCTACTATTAAGTACAACTCTGCTAAACCCTTCTGGGATTACAGGCTTGATGATATGTTATGGAAAAATGACACCAAGTTACTATCCAATTTGTATACGTCGTTTGAAGGTCTATGTCATTGCTTCCGTGGTGGCAATGTTTCGAATGCTTCGGACCCCTCTGTTCGAACACAGGTCGTTTTCTGCCAGGAATTCTGAAGCAGCCCAAGTCTAGCATAGTGTCTGACGGATGGCAAAACAAGCTCATTAGACTTCTCATCTTTTACCTAACCTTTCAGTTAGTATAAGTTATGTCGTGCTCCTCATCAACATCATCTGCCTAGCTCTTTCCCAAATTATCTTGTGGTCGGCTTCCAGTCTCACCGGATGCAGCTGAGTACCAGTATTTTACATGAAGCGACTGCCTATCTGACCTCCACAATCTAGTAACTGTGTTATACGATACGCCTTAATAAGCCTGGATGTAAGGTTTTGACTTCTGACTACTCGTAACGAATGTCAAAGATCTACAAATGACAGCCGGCACCAACGGCTTAACGTGCTTGCCGAGGCACGGAGGAAACTCGTTATGTAATTATGGTCACCCATCCACGGACCAACCTCGGCAAGCACGGCTTAACCATAAAGATCGGCTGTCAGCTGCTGTAATTATTGAGCCAAGAGCTCCTCCAATATCCTTTTAAATAAATAAGTAATCCTTACAAAGAAATAACGTACTTACCAAATCAGTTATTAATATTATTGAAAACAATTTTCCCTTCATTTAAGCCTAAGTATATAAATAACTAATAATGTTATTAAAATCTGTGATGTTTTACCAGGAGGACAATAACAAAATGGAGTTACTAATAGACACTGGTTTTTCTTACATTGTCCTCATGTAATAAAGATACAAAATGTGGTTAACTAACGGAAATTATTTGTTATTGTCAATATTAACTCAACTGAATTAGTCCAGTCATCCCTATGGATTAAAATAACTATCAGTAGCTTACTAAATAATAGTCTTCTAAGGAAAATATACGCTCTGTATGGTGTCGGACGTAAAGAATAACACCATTCCATATCTTCCCGTGGATGTCGTAACAGGCGACGAAGAGACTTGCCAAAGAATGGGCAGCAGCATTCTCTGTGCTTTTGTTAAAACCTTACTGCGATCGCCAACCCGCCTGCCAATCGTGGCGATTATGCCATCCCCCATGTTATGTCAATGTGGCGAAACTTGGGGGAGGCCTATGTCCAGCAGTGGACGTCTTTCGGCTGAAATGAAGGAAAATATAATTAGGTACTTTAGTACCTAATACGTTAAGCCATTGGTCCCTGCTGTCATTTGTAGATCTTTGACAGTCGTTTCAAGTAGTCAGAAGCCAAAATCCAGTCTTACCAAGGGTTATCGTATTACCCAGTTACTGGGTTGTGGTGGCCAGATAGGCAGTCCCTTCATGTAAAATGCTGGTACTCAACTGGATCCGATTAGATTGAAAGCCGACCCCAAGATAGTTTGGAAAAAGGCTAGGCAGATGATGATGATGACGTAATACAGTGAGTTACTTACCCTGTTAGATGAATTACGCATTATTACTATGTGAGTGGTAGTTTGTAGCAGTCAAAAGAGTTAACAGGTCCTTCGGGTAATATTTAACCCGCGCAGTCCAGCCTAGAGCACCACTGCGGAGACAGTAAGATCGAGTTGGTTGGAACCCATGACCTATAACTGAAATATCAGCACCGGTTGAACTGGGCCGCCCCTGCCCTCAAGAAAAAGACTTCACCAAAACTAACGAGGACTAGGAGGCAAGCGGAGCGGAGAGATGTGCGGAAACCGACCAATCATATTGGTTGAAATCTACATCGTGTCCCATCCTCTCTTGCATATCTCCTCAAACTCAAACTCAACGCGTTTATTTCAATTAGACCATTACAGGCACTTTTCAAAGTCAAAAAACAAAAAAACGCGAAGCTACAGTCCCAGTCACAAAGCATAATAACTTGTGAAAGTACTGTAGTTGCCCATTCCAAAGCGTAGATCTCTATGGAGAAGAATGGGCAAGTAACTCCGTGGACACTCTTTTAAATCAAAATATGTTACAAAATCTTGGTTACAACATTCATGTTAAGAATTACAAATATGTGAGAACGATTTAGAAATACGGGCAAGTTAAGAGGGTCCAGAGTAAAAGATTGAATCGATAATCCAAAAATAAAGTAAGTAATTAAAATAAACAGAGAGATGACCAGTCTCAACTGACAGCGCCCGTTCACGAACATGACCTCGTTGGTGAACTCTGGGCCATAAACGAGGAAGAGGCAGAAACGTCATTAATTTAAAATGAACAGTATCTATGATAGGTATGTCAATGACTGACTGTCCTTAACCTTACTTTGTTTTACACTACTAATCTGATTAACTACATCGAGTGGGCTTCCACAATTAGCCGCCATTAACCAGTTTGTGTGCAGGGTGGCATCGTTTGTAACTAACATGGTGCTGGAACAAGTGCAGATTTCGATTGTTGTCAATTTGCGATGAATTGGCATTGCCATTGGCTCTGTATGGTGTCGGACGTAAAGAATAGCACCATCCCATATCTTCCCGTGGGTGTCGTAAGAGGCGACTAAGGGACTTGCCAGAGAATGGGCACCAGCGTTATCTGTGCTTTTGCAACAACCGTACTGCGATCGCCAACCCGCCTGCCAAGCGTGGCGATTATGACAAAACCCCCCAAAATGTCGATGAGGCGATACTTGGGGGAGGCGTATGTCCAGCAGTGGACGTTTTTTTGGGCTGAAAGGATGAAATGATGATGATGGCATTGCCAGGCCCGAGGTTAGGTCCTACGTTTACTCAAATGTCACCATTATCTGACTAGCTTTCTCCCAACTTTATTGTGGTCGGCTCCCAGTCTAAGCAGCCCCCGTATTCACAAACCCGTTCGATTCGATGTCGATCGACAAGTCGTATGTCTATCTCGCTCGCTTTCGTAATGCCAAAAAAAGATAGACATACTACTTGTCGATCGATATCGAATCGAACGGGTTTGTGAATACGGGGGCTGCTGCAGCTGAATACCAGTACTGTACATGAAGCGATTGCCTATCTGACCTCCACAACCCAGTTAGTACTGGGCAATACGATGCTCCTTGGTAACACTGGATGTCAGACTTTCGGGTCACTGAAGACTACCTGTAACGACTGTCAAAGATCTACAAATGACAGCCGGGACATACGACTTAACATGCTTTTCGAGGCACGGAGGAAACTCGGTAGGTATGTAATTATGGTCACACATCCACGGACCAATCTCGGCAAGCACGGCTTAATCTTAAAGATCGACCCGTGCGTCTGTTATTAAAGAGATGTGGTATTCTAATAAACGTAACGTGAGCTGTAGGCTTTCGTGTCGAGCAGTCCACACTTAACACGGGCAGCGAGAGCACGAATCCTTTTGTTTTTTTAACGATGGGAAATCATCAAATGACTTCTCCCGCTCTGGGTGGAGTGGAAGGGAGTGTCAGACTTGACTGACTAAAACCCATCCATGTTCCTTCTTAGCCCCTTGTGTTCCAGGGCCACGGTATCTCTTTCGAACAACCCGTAGCCCTGGCAGGCAGATCACGTACCCTTAAAGTCATTCATCTACTTACTGATAATTTGATGGTTTTATTCTAAACCTTAACTAGTGTAACTAGTGAACTTATTCAGCTACGGGTCGCTGTTGTTAAACGGTTTACTAAATCAAAAGTAAACAGTTACTAATTGAAATCACCAATGAGCAGTTAGAATGTTAGAGATGTCTAGCCTAGCTACGGAATTGTTTTCTTGAAAAATACAGGGTGTAACGGAAAGCGTATAATATACACACTTAAGGATGTGCTACAGACTATCAAACTGAACATGTTTTTCCATCGGACAAACATCGTAATAGCGAAAAAAATATTGATGCCCCATACAAAATTTGAATACCTATTCGACCCAAATGTATGGGGTAGCTCAACCCTTTCCGTTACACCCTGTATATTATTCCAAGTTCAGCTCCATATAACCTACATCATTATAATAATGCTGATGGACGTAGGAACTCGGCAAGCGGCCACTAATGTACTCACTGAACTGCACTGACCCAGACTCATTATGCTCGAGCACATTCTACTTTAAAGCAAAGCCCTAGTGAGATTTTATGCGACTACTGATTTTATTCTCCCTCGTTGGTCTAGTGGTCACAACCGCGACTGCTGAGCATGAGGCCCCGGGTCCGAGTCCCGGGTCGGCCAAAGTGTTATTGGGTTTTTCAATTAGGATTTTTCTGTAGCACCCACAAAGTCTGGATTTGTGCCTGGTTGATAGCAATAGTCTCGCCCCCTTTTACGTGGGACTTATAAAAACATAACTGGCAAAATATGGGTGTACTAATAAGTACAACTCTGCCTTCCCCTTCTGGAGTTACAGGCGTGATGATTCCTAGGTCGAGCAAAGTGTTATTGGTTTTTCCTTCAAGAATTTCTTAGTAGTAGCTACGGAGTTTGGATTTGTGCATGGTGCATGGTTTGGCAATAAGGTCGCCCCCTAATATGTGATTTTACAAGAAATACCTCTTGCTACACTTTGTCGAGTCACTGTGATGTCATATTTTTTTCTGATGACCGTAAAATTACATGAAAAAAATTACGAAGTCACAGTGTCAATCAGAAGTCAAATGATTTATTTCAATTAAACCATTACAGGCACTTTTGAATGTCAAAGAGGATATTCCATTCAATGGAAGCCTACAGTTTCTTATTTAGTATGTCTCATCATCATCATCATCATTTCAGCCGAAAGACGTCCACTGCTGGACATAGGCCTCCCCCAAGTGTCGCCACATTGACATAAGGCGGGTTTTGCCATAATCGCCACGCTTGGCAGGCGGGTGGCGATCGCAGTACGGTTGTTACAAAAGCACAGAGAACGCTGCTGCCCATTCTCTGGCAAATCCCTTAGTCGCCTCTTACGACACCCACGGGAAGATATGGGATGGTGCTATTCTTTATGTCCGACACGATACAGAACGTACGAAAGAACGAACGAACGAACGTACGTATTATGTCTACGGACTTTAAATCAAAAACACAATGGAATAAATAACATCACCATAACATCACGATTGTAATTCCCGATGGGTTGGCCAGAGGTGGAGGTAGCACACCCACTTTTTGTCAGTTATGTTTAAGTCCCATGTAATAGGGGGCGAGCCTATTACCATCAACCGGGCACAAATCCAGACACCGTGGCTGCTACTGAGAAATTCCTGATGGATAAACCCAATAACACTTTGGCTCACCCGGGAATCGAACCCAGGACCCATGCTCAGCAGTCACAATTGCAACCACTAGACCAACCAGAATGGCAGAAAGTTTTCCTAAAATGTAAACTGGCAAAGTGTCAAACTGACAACTGCTTCCTTGATCCAACACAAAGGAATAATAAAAACCCACGGATTATTTTTAGGGTTCCTTACCGTTAGGGTCAAACGGGACCCTATTACTGAGACTTCGCTGTCCGTCCGTCCGTCCGTCGGTCACCAGGCTGTATTTCATGAACCGTGTGTGCCAGTTGAAATTTCTACAGATTACGTATTTCTGTTGCCGCTGTAGCAACAAATACTAAAAACAGAATAAAATACAAAAAAGTGATTTTAATAAATAATGATACGGAACCCTTCGTGCGCGAGTCCGACTCGCACTTGGGCGTTTTTTTTTTTAATAATATTTAGAAAACTTTTCCTATATTTTAAAATTCAAATATTAACACAGAAAAATCATTTACCGTTTACCATTTCGAAACCTTTTAAAACAAAGGAAAAATGAGAAATTGATTTGAATAAAATAACATTTGAAAGTTAAACACAAACAAAGAAATCCCTGAGTTGTTTGTTTACCCGTTGCTAGGCAACGCAAGAACCGATGATTCAGGTTGTGAAACTAGAGCAAGTCTGTACCATGGAAAAATGTATTTAAAGTCACTGAAAATACAGCTCAATTTCAGTTGAATCTTTGATTTTATATGACAGTAACTCATATCATTGAAAATTCCACTTTATCTTACGAAACCTAAAGTTCAAATCACATTGTTTTGTCAATCATTTCAGTGCTTTACACCTCTAATTGAAAATTCAGTCGTCTAAATTGAAAAATAAGGTCGTACTTCCAATGAATGTATAAGTAAAACATTTGCATTGTTTATAGCTGAGTGATATTTACGAACATGTATGGTTATTTACTACTACATAGTTACTAGTTTACTACTAAAACAATATTTATTTTTGTGTTTTTTCCGTAGGATACGAATCTGTAATAGAAAGAAAGAAAACAGATTAATTTGTCGCAGGGTCATGACATGCATACAAATAGGTAAATAGAACATAACTTAACATTTCGCCTATCCCACTCGCACTATGACTTTTGACTTCTGACTACTCGTAACGACTGCCAACGATCTGTAAATGACAGCCGGGACCAACGGCTTAACGTGGTTACCGAGGTACGGAGGAAACTCTAGCAAAAAATGATTTCTTTCTTTGTTTCTTTCTTACTAAATAGTTGAGATAAAACTGAAAAAACGTGCATCACTATACTGATAACGTTATCAACATAAACAAGATAGATCATTGCTCCTACCACAGTAACCTACTTATAGGTACCTAAGAAAGATCTGGTGGCAAGTGGGATAGAGACAAGAGCTATACAGGATGTCTAGCACCATATCTGTCCACGCTGGTAAAAGATTAAAATAATACTGCTTAAACACGTCATGGTAACTCCACTCCACTGGTGTCTTGTTAGTCATCATTTCAGCCGAAAGACGTCCACTGCTGGACATAGGCCTCCCCCCAAGAAGGGGGGGTTTTGCCATAATCGCCACGCTTGGCAGGCGGGTTAGCGATCGCAGTACGGTTGTTACAAAAGTACAGAGAACGCTGCTGCCCATTCTCTGCTAAGTCCCTTAGTCGGCTCTTACGACACCCACGGGAAGACATGGGATGGTGCTATTCTTTACGTCCGACACCATACAGAACCTTGTCTTGTTAGTAAACAGTCGTATCAATATTTCTCAGGGAGTTCGCTTTCAAGAATAATAAGTATCTCATAAAGCAACATCTGTTTCTTTGTAAAGAAAGTGCATGCAAAGTAAGGGGTGTTTTTTTTCTTGATAAATTTTATGATGAGTCAGTTTTGGATGTAGAGTATTTGAAATACATCGGTACGTATTTAGTTTTATGATTTCGCTTTAACCGAAGTGTTTTTGTGGCCCGAAAGTTTGACAACCTGTCTTACCAAGGAGTATCGTATTACCCAGTTTAACTGGGTTGTGGAGGTCATATAGTCAGTCGCTCCATGTAAAATACTGGTAAGCTTTATCGGACATACCCTTCGAAATATCCTTAACTGATGGCAATAGGCTTACCCCCGCTACTCCAATTCGGACCACTGTATTTTATTTAAACGTTGCCTCACACTAGAAATTTCTCCTGTATCGTGGGTGTGTTAACAAACATTTTATCTCATATACACAAACATCAAGACCCAGAATAGTTACCTGTAGGCCATACAACTATTTGTTCCGTGCGGGAATCGAACCCGCTACACAAAGCGCAGCAACTAATCGCTCAGCCGACGTTCCTCAGCGCCTTACCTCCTGATGAAACCTACTGATAACAGTTCTGATTAGTTAAGCAAAACAAAAATAAATCATACAAGCCCGTCACTCACTAAAAACAAATCAGCTTTCAGAATACAATCTACAAAAATGAAAAGAAACAAATCCTAAGAAAAATAAAAAGAATATTATTTAATACCAGCCAACCCAGCGACGAAACTATTAAGTAATATGAGGCAATCTGTCAAATTGTAGCCATTACACAACAGCTCACAATAAAAGGAATGAAGTCAGGTTATTTACATGGTGTGGCATAAAGGTCAGTGATTATTTTGCTTGTCATTCTTTTTTCTTGGATGGCTTTCTCTCTCGATAATAGGCGAGAAGAGGCGCATCACCGAGAAAAGTAGAAGGGATGTGGGGAGATCTTTGCCCAAGAGTGGGACAGTTCAGGCTTTTCCAATCTCCCTTGTCAGACGTCACGGGATCATTTACTCCTTTCTTTTTCATATCATTCCTTACAAAATCCATCCATCTTTTCTTTGGCCTTCCTCTTCAAAAGGGTTTTATCAATTAAAAGTTATCGAATCAGTTTCAGCCACACCCTGTATTCGCCAGTGAGCACGAAACGAACTAATAAGTCATCAATTGTTACCTCGCGTGTCTCGGAGTTTGTAGAAAAAAAAAACTTATAAATCACTAGCAACACAGAACAGTCTTTTTATGCGTCTGAGAAGGTAGGGTTGCCAGTTTGTGGTTTTTTTACTAGATGCATGTTTATAGTAGAATGGTAAAAAATGTAGCGAGAGCGAGAAAGAAATGAAAGAGAGTGAGAAATGTTGTGTGTATTATGAGAGCAGCGGTGGCTCAGTGGTGGCAAAACTGACTTATGGACAGTAAGCCGTGGGTTCGAACCCAGGCAGGCGCATTACTTTGTGTAATTTATTTCATCACCGCTGCTCTCAAAAACGGTGAAGAAAAACATCGTGAGGAAAGTCGTAGAACTATCAACCCGCACTGGGCCCAAGTGGTGGATAACAGCCCACTCCCTCTCATAGAGTGGAGGCCTGTGTCCCAGCAGTGGGAACATTATAGCCTGATGATGATAATGATGATGATGGTAGAAAATGTCTAAGTCTAAATTCCGCCTAGACTTAGTACAGTGCTGTTTTTACCTAACTGCGGCGAAGCCCAAACAGAGGAGGAGGTGTTTGTGTGTATGTACATAATTATGTCCGTTTCTTTGTTTCCTCCTAACTCCTAAACAGATGAACCGATTTCGATAAATTATTATACGCTGTTAGATTTGCCTTAGTGACAAGAGTGTCACTGGTAATTACAATTAATAACTGACGAATGCATCTTGGTCATTAATGCTGATTATTTTTCAAGAATCCATGCACTGTAGCAAGCCTTCTGGAGATTGCTTATCTTATAAGATATTATAGATTTGATTGTATAAGTAAATGGAACGTTTTTCAAGAAAACCGGTTGTCGCCATAATTGGAGAAAATGTTGCAACTTTTTACTTACCTACCGGTACTGTGTACTGATAAGTCAGAAAAGTTAAAATAATAAATAAAATGCTGCAACCCTAGAATTTCATATGCATGTTTTCAGACTGTCCTAATTTTCCATAGCCGACAAAATGCAATTTTGGTTCAAAAAAGTGAAGTCAAGAAACTTCAATATTTTGCATATGGCGAACCGGAACCCGATTCGTTGGAAGGCCTCCCACTAGGTAGAGCGATGACCTGGTGAAGGTTGAAGGGATCCGCTGGACGCGAATCGCACGGGACTGGTTAATGTGGCGACACTTGGGGGAGGTCTATGGCCAGCAGTGGACGTCTTTGGGATGAAATGATGAAGATGATGATGATAAAAAAATTACCAAAAATTTCAATACTTCGGTGATTTGTTTCATTGACTTTTTTGGCACCAACTTACGAAAGTAAAATTATTATCCACTTTTTAGTGTTTGTGTTTTTTTGGAAGTCGGTTATTTTTTTGCAAAAATGTTTTTACTTTACCTTTTTACATTGTATTTAGATATTACAAGAACACCATGCACATAGCACATACAGAAGAAAATATGCATAATATAGAAGATAACTCATAAAGTATCGAAGCAAAGTTGATAAAATTTCTAAGACACACAAAAACTGTTGTTCTGAACTGAATTGAGAACCACCTCCTTTTTTAAAGTCGGTTATAAGACGGAACAAAGCGAACAAAATCGTAATCTATTTGCAAGAGCCAACTAGTAGCTGTCGGTGCAAGTGTGACGTGTCATACTTGGCAGAAAGGTCATTTTTCTCTAACGCGTCACTGAGACACGAGTTTCAATTCAATTTGGCAAACGATGCACCAAACACCCTGTACATCTAAAATCTCTTTACTTCTAACAAAATAGTTGCTCGCCAACCCTACCAATTTGTCGTATACGATTGTCAAGGTGAACGTACAAAGCTTGTCCACTCCCATATATTATTACAGATCACTGCTTTGTACACACTTATATTATGTACATAAAGTAGGTATAAAGTGTACTTCATGTGTGAGAATAGATTGGGATGGGAAACTAGACAGTTGAAGGAAAAAATCACTAATTGCATGGCTTAAACCAATAGACTTGTGATATGCTAATAATCGTTGAACCATTGAGCGTTTACGCTTTACGACATTTCATACAAACTTTCATGTCCTTATTTTCCGTAAAATGCCGTAAGGTGTAAACGCTCTTAATATTCGTATTCTATAGTAGCGGCATTACAAAAAGCACTACCCCATATAGCTCGGTATGTTCCTATGTAGTTCCATGGTCAAGGATTATAGATATAGCCCACACCTATGTAGACATGTATCAGTTTACTGTTCTATATATAAATCTGTCTGTATGCCTTTATGTCATGCAATCTGGTGGATCTAGGTCATTCAATGTCGAACCATTTTTTTTGTTATAACATACGCCATGGGTCAACAAACTCCTCTTCTACATACGTAGTTATGTCTTTATTAGGATACAAAATAAAACCTAAATAAGAGACTGATCACTTCACTGATGGTAAAGGAAAACATCGTGAGGAAACCGGCATGTCCTAGAACTAAAAATTCGAAGACATGTGACATCTACCCACCCGCACTGGGCCCGCGTGGTAGATTACAGCCCACTCGCTCTCATAGAGAGAAGGCCTGTGTCCCAGCAGTGGGAACATAATAGGCTGATGATGGGACTGATACTGGGGTAGAAACGGCAGCAGTGTGTGTCAAACTATGACCCACCTCCTATCCTGGTCTCTGCGTAAAAATACTGTCAAAATGACCTCTGCGCTGTCACAGACGACGCCACGAAAGGGGCGAGGTATAAGGCCAATAAAAACGACAATAAGAAAAGTAATCAACATTGTTAGACCTGTTAGGATTAGCAAGCCGGATGATGTGCCTGCCATATTTGACGTAACTGTAGATGACCGTCAGGATCAGGGTAGACGTGTTACTTGGATAGTGAATGCGAACGTAATGAAGAGAAGATCAGACCTTCATCTAGCCTTTCTTTTACGTATCGGAAATCTTTAAATTACCCCCCTCCCTCTGGGCGGAGCGGGAGGGAGTGTCAGACTTGTATGACTAAAACCCATCCATGTTCCTTCTTAGCCCTTTGTGTTCCAGGGCCACGGTATCTCTTTTGAACCGTCTCACAGCCCTGGCGGGCATCGGCCCTCTCGGTCCCCTTCCGGTTTGCTGACATCTCCTTGTGGCGCGCGTGGAACACGAACGCGCCGTTGTCATGGCCTGTCGTCATAAGACGGAGGGACGGTGAGCTAGCCCATTACTCACCGTCCACAGGCCCGTACCTTCACCTAGCCTTAGATCGTTTCATCTAGATTTAGGAGAAGCTATGATCTTCGCAGGGTGAATAGCAGCAGGTGAATGACACTAGCAGAGAAGACCTCTGTATGGCATCCTAATGTGATACCAGTGGTTTTCGGTACCTATTTTTATTTTATCTTCACGAAACACCCTACCTAATTCTACTAAACAAGCTACACACCCCTCAGTACAAGAAACCACTCTGATAGTAAGTTAATCAACTGATCTAAAGCTAATATTTGCTGCTGGCACAGTCACTAAGTGATCCTTATCATAAATAGGATAATAGCCTTATCATTTAAAGCCTAGTTCACACTGAGAGATATTTGTCTCTAGACATAAATAGTTCCGTACGTCGAAAGGTAAAACGGAACCCTTATTTAGGTATAGGATCACTTTGTTGTCCGTCTGTCAAGAGCCTTAATCTCAGGAACGCTTGAAGGTATCGAGATGAAATTAAAACCTTATAATCAAGTAGTCCGTCCCTTGAAGCTGTGAAAAAACCAAACAGAACGTAAAAAGTTAACGTAAAAAATGGTATGGCCGTTTATGCCGCTAAAAACGTATTTTTCGACACTCAATGGAATCAAAATGTATAGGATTCTTCCTGTTGACCTAGAACTATGAAATTTAGCAACTAATATCGTTTTATAATACAAGTACAAGAAAAAGTCTCAAAACTATACTTTGGTAATTAAATCATAAAAAATATGGTCTTTATTTTATGATAGATTTAATTAACGCGCATAGCAAAAGTGAATTTGTACGGAACTCTCGATGGGCGAGTCCGATTCGCACTTCTCCGGTTTTTTTTTTTCGTTAATTTTCTTTTCGTTAAAAAAATTCAGCGCGACATTTGCCTAGCCAGAGGAAATTATAGAACTGTGTCTCCATTGTTATCGTGTCGAGTCAAAATGTCACTTGTGTGCACGTGGTCTTGTTTTGCTTTGATATTTTATCTAAATTAAACAATCAAATTCACAGAAATTGTATACTTTGGTTAATTCTTGATTGTTTTAACGATTAGTTAGAACTACTTGACTATCTGGGTTTCATATTTCCTACCTACTAAAATTTCAGTTAAGAGCGTTGGTTTAGGCGCAGAATGCCTAATTCTCAAAATGGCAATTACGCCTTACGACATCATAAGATCTAAGTCCTGACCAACTTACATCAATCGATAGCGACGATAACTTCCAATAACTTAACTTATTACTTCATGGGACCAGAGGGTTGGCCTTTTTTTATTTTTATTTTATATTTATTTGTAGTTTGTAAATAATGTACATATGTAATATAATATACAAAATAACTTAATATATATTAGCATTTTGTCCACGACCTCGGCCACGCCACTTGCGACACGACTTGCGACTCGACTTGTAACGCGCGTGTTCTTCACTAGTTTCCTTCGAGTGACTACCGTCGCTTCGCAGTGACTAGCATACTCTACTATAATCTCATTATCATCTGCCTAGCCTTTTTCCCAAACTATCTTGGGGTCGGCTTCCAGTCTAACCGGATGCAGTTGAGTACCAGTTTTTTACATGAAGCGACTGCCTATCTGACCTCCACAACCCAGTACCTGGGTAATACGATACCCCTTGGTAAGACTGGATGTCAGACTTTTAGCTTCTGACTACTCGTAACGACTGTCAAAGATCTACAAATGACAGCCGGGATCAACGGCTTAACGTGCTTTCCGAGGCACGGACCAACCTCGGCAAGCACGGCTTAACCTTAAAGATCGACCTGGGCGGCTGTTATTATTTAGCCACGAGCTCCTCCATACTCTACTATAATCTATGATATTTATTTCTGTAAGTTGGTTTTAAAAATCCCCTTCCAGGTCATAACAAATTATGTTCAAAAGCTAGATGAGGACAAAACCAACGACTAGTGGCCCGCATTGGCCCTGGATCGAATGAGCTGGAAGTCGCGAGGGAGCAGCCTTTGCCCAGCAGTGGGGTGATGTAACTAATAGTAACAGTAACTAGATTAAGCCAGTGTTTCGTACCTGACTACTCTGAGAAGAAACACCGAAACAAACTCAGAAGTCTTAGTCTCTTTTCAAGTCCAGATATAACCTTGGCCAAGCCACAAAAGGGAGGACTATGCCGATTGGTGTCTAAGGTGAGCTTTTGAGGAAGAAAAACATAGATTTGAGTGAACCTGTCCTGCCAGTGCAAGCATTTGTCAATAATCGTGTAGCTCAACTCTAACTTTTAGGAGCTCCAAACAACTTCTTTTATTTGTTTTCCTCGCAGTCTCTCTCGTTAGACGAGGACTCCACCAAAGCGAAGACGAGGAGAGGAGAGGTGCAAAGAGCCACGCCACCACCGCTCGCAGCACACAGCTCACCGCACGCTTCACACAGTACACCACTTTCCGCACACCGCTCACATCTCTTCATGTCTCCGCTGGCCTAAACAATTACGAGACATCTCCTCTCCTCTTTGCTCATCCGTTTCCACTAAAGTTAAGCAGAGAAAAGAAGCGTAAATAAAGAAACTCTGTAAAAAAAATGTTGGTCGACAAAGGATTTGCGGAAGAACATTTTTTTTTCGTCCTTGCGTCATATTCCTCAAGGCTGAGGGTCGTGACCTCCCTTCAGTATCTTCTTCTCTCGGATGATCTTTCTCCAACAGTTTCTATTCCTGACTGTGTGAAGGGCGCTGTGAGCTGTGGAGTCACAAACATCGACAATACAATAACAATCGATCGTCAACAACCTAAGCCAGACTCGGCGCTGATGGTATTTGGCAGCGGCGACCTCTCGCGTTCGGCCCAGGTTCAATCCATGGTCCAAAGCGAGAGGCGTGATGTTATGCTAGGTTATTTCCCAGAATCAAAGCAAGCCATCATTTATTTGAATCGTCAAGGAGTCAGTTCTCTGTTTCAAAGCGTAGACTCCTCTCGAAAAGCATGATAAAAAATATTTTTTAATACAGTTGCTCAAAAAGTGGCGTATTGCAGGGACGTATAGCGTTCGGGATGTGGGCTATTACACACTCGAGCTTTTTCTTTACTTTTTCCGAACTCGTGCGTTCTCTTTCCCAACTGTCAAAATAAAGTCTA
The DNA here is from genome assembly GCA_949152445.1 of Cerastis rubricosa. Lineage (NCBI taxonomy): Eukaryota > Metazoa > Arthropoda > Insecta > Lepidoptera > Noctuidae > Cerastis > Cerastis rubricosa. The sequence continues at coordinate 1,049,204 of OX424546.1, forward strand.
TTAAAAAGAAAAAAACCAACTACGGAAGCTACTAATTTGTTTCAATATCAGATTTAATGATTTGATACAATGAGTTAGGTATAGGTTTCATTTCATTTTTATTTCATATCAATAAAAAAAATCTACTGATGACTTGGCTGTATGGGCACAGTTCCCTTTGCCTACCCAGAATGGGTGCAGAAAACAAAAAAAAACTCTGCTTATATTCTTTTACGGTTGGCCCCATTTTCCACAAAAGTTCTTTATTAAATTGCTTCATTTTTTCGCAACTGTATTAAAAATAGTTGTTCAGTACACGTGCGGAACCGTCATTGCAACTTGTTCCAACTGTCAACCCTCACCTTCGGCTGCGCCTCGGCTCGGGTAGAGATTTGTCGGAACTCTTTGCAATGACAGGCTTTCCGTACTCGCAATGAAATATATTAGGGGTATGAGGAACGGGGTGTAATGTTCCTCAATACTCCATTGAAAAGGGAGGATCCTCCTACCAGACAGGTGTTATGTCTGGCGGGCAACTGCCCGACAGTTGTAGTCGGGTTTTTCTATATACTCTTAAGTCGATGTAAACTTTGCATGTGAGATGTAGGAAATTGATGTTAGTTCTTCCGTCGTGCAATAGTGGCGCTGTAGTACATTTTGTAGTAAGTTGCTTTTTGTTGGTCGCTACACTATATCCAATCTAGTCATATTTAGACTCTAAAAAACAAGACATAATTAATACTACACCCATCTAATCTTGACTGCGCAATAGAACTGCTTGACGAGGCGATCTTATAATCTAAAATGAGTTAATAATAATAATCATTTATTAACAGATCAAACAATCCAATTTGTTAGTAGGTAATACATACACAACTTAAACACTAGAGTTAGTAAATAATTATAAATTGATTGAAATTTTGGTAATACTTATTAACAATTTCAAAATAATCAATAATAAAAATGTCAAAATCACAAAAACAATAATGTCAAAATCACCACACTAATTATGTCAACATCATTTTAATAACACATAATTAATTAACTGACAAAAAAATTCAATAAATTTCCGTTCCATATTTGTTCATTTATTAACTCATGGACAATGGTGTGGGTTATATGTTTACCTATTTTTCTAATGACACATAATTTTAAACTTGAACATCTAACTGTCAATTTGTCCCTAATAAATAAAATAAATAGCTTATCTTCTCAATGCGACCAATTTCCGCAATATCACCCAAACAGTACAAAACAAATACAAATATTTGTTTAAACACCAACTTGACAAGTTAATAAGGTCACTTCCGAAATAATATTGATTGTTTACATTTATACTTGTAAATATTTACATCGGGTGTGTAAATGTGTAGCCTTATGTGTTTGCTGTGCAAAATATCGGGTTTCTTTGTCTTACTTGTTATTTATTTAATTAATGAATATACCTACTTGTAAATGTGGGTAAAACTAGACTCGGACGTTGCTAGCCTGGAACAGGAAAACCCGACAACAACTGTCGGGCAGTAGCCCTCCGGACACAACACTCGTATGCTGTGGAATCCTTCCTCTTCTATGAATATCAAGGAACTTTACACCCTGTTCCTCATACCCCTAAATACATATCAAAATGAAACACCCAAAGTCGGATCACCTTATTGACATCAAGTTAGTTCCGTATAAACAAAGATATAACTTGTAATGTACCGACCTTGTATGCAGGTATGCATGCCTACTTGCATATGTATATTCACATAATAATATAAGATTGTTTACATAGCGTGTAGGTGATAATTGAACTGGATTCACTGTGCAGATGTGGCAGAAAATCAAGTAAGATAAAGATAAGATACATTTTAATTCAGTTTTGTTAAACGGTACTAAAAAGCTTGTAACAAAATACTAACGAGTCTTAAGCGCTAGCTTATTTCATATTCCCTGGAGTCCACACTAGGATACCCTGTGTCGTGGGGTCCAGTTTCTTTCCAAGTAAGGCTAACAGTGAACAAAATACAAAAAAAAAAACTAACAAAAAATTACATATTTTTTCCAAAAATACAACAATAATTTTGCAAAGAAGAGAAAAATGTCAGTACATTATTTGGTTAATGTTACTAAGAAGGTTGTTGTTTGTTACTATATTTTTTACCCGACTGCCAAGGAAGAGTTACGGCGCGTTCCCGCTTTATCGTGACGATTAATTTATCGTTGGACGACTGTCGTTTACATTCCAACATTGCCTCTTTTATCAAACCAAAAGTCATTTATTCAAATTAGGCTAATAATCAGCACTTTTTGAACGTCAAAATTACAAGAGACAGTCTCCCAAAACGCCCTTCGCCACTTCATAGTGTTTTAGCTGAGAAGAAGAAGTGGCGGAACAAACTCCCCAGCAACACATCTGTCTGTTAGGTTAGCGTTCTTTTAGCGTTACCGAAGTCAGACTAGCTATGAAAAAGTAGAACTATATCGATACAAAACTATCAAAATATCACCCAAACATCCTCGCGTGTCGTGAAATCGAACAAACGAAATCATTGACTTCTTTCTTTATGACATCTAAGCACGCTACCTCGATGTAACGGTTTTGTCTTCATTATGAAGAAAATGAAATAATATTATGAAAATCAGCCTGTTATTGTACCAGGATGATTAGCCCACGTTCCCACTGCTGGGACAACGCCGCCTCCTTTTAAGAAGGAGTGGGCACAAGGGGTGAACGCAAATTCACTTTTCCATTCTACTATCCTTTTCTGTCGCTCAGAACCGTTTTTTCCTATGAATATAAATAATCTGTATGGTGTCGGACGTAAAGAATAGCACCATCCCATATCTTGCCGTGGGTGTCGTAAGAGGCGACTAAGGGATTTGTCAGAGAATGGGCAGCAGCGTTCTCTGTGCTTTTGTAACAACCGTACTGCGATCGCCAACCCGCCTGCCAAGCGTGGCGATTATGACAAAACCCCTCATGTTATGTCAATGTGGCGAAACTTTGGGGAGGCCTATGTCCAGCAGTGGACGTCTTTCGGCTGATATGATGATGATGATGATGATAAATAATCTTTCGTTATAATAATTCTGTTCCCATATTTCTAGTAGCGTCTAATTCATTCAGCTAATGAACGGTCACCGCCTATAATAAATTTATAATAAAGACTTCCACCCACTGCCTAGTAACACGTGTTCTAATTGATTACGTTTGTTTAATTAAAATGTTTATCGTTTGTTATTATTTCTTAGATTAAAAACTATGGTCTTAAAATGTTTATCTAAATCTAAATTAATATTATAAAGAGGAAAGATTTGATTGTTTGTTTGTTTTTTTGCATTGAATAGGCTCCGAAACTACTGGTCCGATTTAAAAAATTCTTTCAGTGGTATATAGCCCATTTATCGAGGAGGGCTATAGGCTATATATCATCACGCTACAACCAATAGGAGTGAAGCAGCAATGAAAAATGTTGCGAAAACGGGGAAAATGTGACGCAAACTAAGTTGCGCCGGACAGCTAGTATTGTATAATTGTATTTTTTTTTTCTACATCATCTGGCTGCCTTTTCGCAAATATGCTGGGGTCGGCTTCCAGTCCAACTGGGTGCAGCATAATATTAGTATTTTACTTGGAGCGACTGGCGTACCTACTGGATAATACGATACTGCTTGGTAAAACTGGTTGTCGGACCTGTATAAGCCAGTTACTGAATTACGCATTATCACTCGATAAGACCAGTATCGCCTGGTACTTTCGGGTCTAGCTAACTCCCCGTTAGGGCTATGAAGGATCCACAAATGACAGCCGGGACCAACGGCATATCGTACTTTTATTACAAATTCTGTGAATTAAAAAGTATCGTTCAGAACTTAGGTCTTTTATAATATAATTTTGTCTTAATAACTTTCGTGTTCTATTTTTACACAACTTTTATATGGCTGGCCCTTGGAAGTCGCATACCCTGACATCGTAAACGAGACGTAAACGTTAACATCTAAAACAATACCGGTGTTGTTTGCTGTTTTACTCAGAGCATTGCGTCACTTCTAATTAATATTGTTCAAGATTTTATTATGATTAACTGTACCTAGTGGATGAATTGTAATGTTTGTTATTTAATATGTTCAAGCTAATGGAGGAAACTCGTGGTCGCGCGTGCCTTCATTAAAAGGCTAGAATGATATTGCCGACCAGTTCAAGGGAAAACATACTATAACATAGTGCTTGATTTCCTCAAGGGCTAAGCAGATGTTTACGAATAGAAAACCCAGATGTCGCAAAATATGTTTAAATCCCAATTGGGAGCGAACCTATTGCCATCAATCAGGTGCAAATCCAGACTCCGGGTCTACTAAGGTCTTGATTTAAGTTTTTACTCTGGACGCTCTTAACTTGCCCGTATTTCTACATCGTTCTCACAAACTTGTGATTCTCAATACGAATTATGTAACCAAGATTTTGTAACATATTTTGATTTAAAAGAGTGTCCATGGAGTTTCTTGCCCATTCTTCTCCATAGAGATCTACGCTTTGGAATGGGCAACTACAGTACTTTCACAAGTTATTATGTCTTGTGACTGGGACTGTAGCTTCGCGTTTGTCTTTGTTTTTTGACTTTCAAAAGTGCCTGTAATGGTTCAATTGAAATAAATGCTTTGAGTTTGAGTATGACTAAAAAAATCCTAAAGAAAAAACCAAGAAATATTGTGCTCGACCTAGAAATGTCTCCAGACCTGGTCCTCAGCCAACGAAACTAAGAATTTTCTGGTCTACCAGTTGAATGAGATATGACTGCCTCGTTGGTTTAGTTGTCGCAAGTGCGACTATTGAGCATGATGACCTGGGTTCGACTCCCGGGTCGGGCAAAGTGAATCATGGGTTTTTTCCATCAGGAATTTCTCAATAGCAGTCGCAGTCTGGATTTGTGCCCAGTTGATGGCAATACGCTTACACCCTATTATTATGGGGACTTAACATATACCTGGCCAAATGTGGGTGCACTATTAGGTACCTACCTATCTCTTCGGAGCAACAATATTTTTTGGCTGAGTGATAAATTCTTATGGCTCCGAGAAAACAGTTCTCTCTCCTGTTTCAAAATCATGAAATTGCTGGTACGATTCTGGCGACATGTACGCGAATTAGAGCGGAACAAGCGTCGTAAAGTTCAGGCCTAAGTTTAGCTCTGTAGACAACACCAATAGACGCAATCGATCGCTTGAAATTGGACCGAGCAAACCAGCTTTAGACTAGAGAAATGTCACGATATTCAGAAATTTCAAGATTCATCATTTGTATAAGTAGTTCAACGAAAAGGCACTGAAATGCTACATCATCTTTCCGTCTTTGTCTTATGTTAGTAAGGGTCGTCAAAACCCGTTTTTCTTCTGTAACTCCCTGTCAATCGTCACACTATCATCACCTTCATCATCATTTTCTTGCCCTTATCCCAATTTATTTGGAGTCGACGCTGCATGTCTTCTTCTTCCATACTTCCTATTACTTGTCATCTCATGAGATACCTCCTTTATCACGCTATGTTTTAAAAACGCGTTCTCTAGCTCCGTTTAGCTCTACTCCTAAACTAGACATTTGAGTGACTAAACTAAATTAGTAAAGTCATAGCAACAATAACGGTTGATGATTTCTACAGGTTTATAAATAATAAAGTGGCAACACTTATAAATAAAGATTGACTGACACTGTCCTAGACTTTGTCACTTGAATGTCTAAACCAATCACATAAATTCCCAGTCACTAGCTCTTAAACTAGCTCCAATCAAAATGACATCACAATTACTTCATTCATAAATGTAATCTTCACGGTCAAGATCACAATACTAGTCTATGTATATACAGAGTCTTTCAGAAATACGGTATTTAAACGAAACAACTTACTCCATCATCTGCCTAGCCTTTTCCCAAACTATCTTGGGGTCGGCTTCCAGTCTAACCGGATGCAGCTGAGTACCAGTATTTTACATGAAGCGACTGCCTATCTGACCTTCACAACCCAGTAACTGGGTATTACGATACCCCTATGGTAAGACTGGATGTCAGACTTTTAGCTTCTGACTACTCGTAACGACTGTCAAAGATCTACAAATGACAGCCGGGACCAGCGGCTTAACGTGCTTTCCGAGGCACGGAGGAAACTCCATATGTAATTATGGTCACCCATCCACAGACCAACCTCGGCAAGCACGGCTTAACCTTAAAGATCGACCTGGGCGGCTGTTATTATTTAGCCACGAGCTCCTCCACTTCATTAAAACCTTTAAACTAAACAACTTACTCCATGAGATCAATATTGTAATCGCAAGAGAAAAAAATCGCAAGAGGGGCTCGTGGCTAAAATATAATAGACGTACGTGTCGATTATCAAAGTTTGAAGGTTTTTTTTTAGTTTGTACCCTTAAAATAAAATGACCACACACACTGTTACACACTGTATAAATCGGGACTAGTAAGAAATGGTTCAATCAAGTGCGAACCGAACACAAACATCAAACAACGCGTAAAGGTCAGTGACCTGTTGACACGTTACGCCGTAGTGGGCGGGAGCCCTAATTTTTAATGTGTTTTGTGAGGGTAAATTAAATCAGGCCAGGATATTCCACAGACTGGAAATAAGAGGTTAAAGAGTGACTTTTTAACAAAGAAAGTAAAGTATCTGGTAGTTAATAATATGGCTGCTCGAATTTCTGTAGTTTTTTAGCAGTCGTTACAAGTAGTCAGTGGCCCGAAAGTCTGACAACCAATCTTACCAAAGAGTATCGTATTACCCAGTACTAACTAGGTTTTAGACGTCAGATAAGCAGTCGCCCCATGTAAAATACTGGTATTCAGCTGCATCCGGTTACACTGGAAGCCGATTCCAACTTAGTTGGGAAAAGTCTAGGCAGATGATGATGATGATGACTTGGGTACAACTGTATCCAAGTCATCATCATCATCTGTACCGTGTGTATCGTGTACTGTCTAAATACATCTTAATAAGCATGTATTACACTAATTAAATAAAAATCTCCCGACAGACTCGATGGTCTAGTAGCCGCAAGCACGAGTGCTGAGCATGAGGTCTGGAGTTCGATTCTCGGGTCGGGCAAAGTGTTATTGGGTTTTTCCATCAGTCATTTATCAGTGGCAGCCACGGAGTCTGGATGATGGCTATAGGCTCGCCCCCTATGGCTTAAACACGATTGGCGAAATGCGGGTGTACTATGTTGACGGCACGGTTGGCACAGTGGTTGAGCGATTGACTGCTACGCTGCGTGTTGCGGGTTCGATCCAAGGAACAATTATTTGTATGACCAACAGATAATTGTTCCGGGTCTGGCTGTTTGTGTATGTGAGTTTAGATGTTTGTAAACGCACCCACGATACAGGAGAAATTCCTAGTGTGGGGCAAAGTATTAAAAAAAAAGAAGTAATTCTCAACATTAATTCTTAACTATAGGTACTTACACCTCTCCATAACCCTTCGGGGATTGCAGGCGTGATGTTATGTTGTGTAAATAAAAATCATAAATAAAATTAAAATAAAATCATCATGAACTTTTTTTAAAACAAAGAATAAACCACTTTTTCAATAAAAAAATCATCTGTTGCAATGATAGGTACCTAATCTAAATGATAAACAATCAATTAAGGCCATAACATGACATAATTGTCGCGGCCATTGACCCAACGTACCTACATTATATTATAAACAATAATAATTGATATTACATAAATAATAATGTAGGTCTGTATGCGTCAGATTTTATTCCACTTCATGTTTCCTACTTCAAGTCAATTCTTTCTTAATATCTTATAGCTAACTGTTATAAAACACAAAACCCAAAGTCAAACCTAAAGCATTATTTCAATTAGACCATTAAAAGCAGTTTCGAAAGACAAAAAAAAAACAAAAAAAAATAACGCTAAGCTACAGTCCCAGTCACAAGGCATAATAACTTGTGCAAGAACTGTAGTTGCCCATTCTAAAGCGTAGATCTCTATGGAAAAGAATGTGCAAGAAACTCTTTTAAATCAAAATATTGTTACAAATCTTGGTTTAACATTCATGTTGAGAATTACAAATATGTGAGAACGATGTAGAAATACGTGCAAGATAAAAGTGGCCAGAGTAAAAGATTAAATCAATAATTCAAAAATAAAGTAATTAAAATAAACCGTGGCAGCTAAGAGATGACCAGTCACAACTGACAGCGCCCGTTCACACGAACATGACGCATGTATCAGCTACCATTCAACTCAACCATATTGAAGGGAACTAAATGACCCGACACACCCGCCACTATCAGTGAGACATTTGAGTAGGCATGACATTCACCCAACCACCAGGGTTTTTCGTTGATGAAAGATCTAGTTACTCAGTAAATGGTGACTTTACAGTACATAGTACTATTAATTATATAATACTAACAGATTGAATCCATACAATGCAAAGATATTTTTACAATCTTCTGCAGCTTTCACAATAACTTCACATGAGTCAAAAGTGACATTGTACCCAAGTGTTTATAGTTGGTTTTCGTCTGGCTACTACTACACTAGGTAACATCTAGGACTGGTTCGTTGGTTGAGTAGGCACAACCGCGACTGCTGAGCAAGACGTCCCACTTACGATTCTTTGGTCGGGAAGTGTTATTGAGTTTATCAATAAGGTATTTCTCAACAGCAGCATTGGAAACTGATTTTTTTCACATGTATTGTCCACCATCTTGCACTGGGCCCTCGTGGTTAGTTACGGTCCTATCCCATTTACAGAGAGGAGGCCTAGATCCCAGCAGTGGGAACAATAAATGTTATTTCTTTTGCTATCCTGAACGCTTCACAGCTATTATGCTACGCTCCATTGCCCGCTGGCAAATCTTGAGTTTGGACTTTTGTTTTTCAGTTAGTGACCAGCTTTGCGCACCGTAGGTTAGAACAAGATCTTGTTAGATCGCGTTGGGAACACCACCCTGCGTTCCATAACTCAAGTTGCAGATGTCGGAGAAAAAACAGCCAAGCTAAAGTGGGAGTGGGCTGGCCACGTAGCACGAATGCACCCAGAGAGGTGGGCAAAGATCGTCACTCACTGGAAGCCTGACGGAGGAAATCGCCGTCGAGGTAGACCGCGGCGAAGGTGGTGTGACGACCTAATCTTGTTTGCCGGGCGATCATGGCCAGATATAGCACAGGATAGAGACGCTTGGAAGGAGAAAGGGGAGGCCTTTGCTCAGCAGTGGGACACATGAGAGGCTAACAAAAAAAAAAAACCTGAACTGTCCCACTGCTGCATGTTGTGCACCTTCATTAAATGCTATTAATTAAACTAAACTCGATTCGATTCCGAGGTCGGGCAAAGCGTTATTGTGTTTTCCATCAGAAATTTCTCAGTAGCAGCCACGGAGTCTGGATTTGTGCCCGGATGGCAATATGCTGGTCCCCTATAACATGGGACTTAAAACATAACTGGAGCAATGTGGGTGTATTATTTAGGCACAGCTCTGCCTCAAGCTTTGAGCATTATATGCCTGATTTTATGTCATGTAAACTAACCTCAAATCTCCTTGTTCCAGCTACTACGTGGTACAAATGCCGGAAAACGACGTCCTCCCAACAAAAGACTTCAGAGTCTACTGGAACGTCCCCACGAAGCAGTGCAAATCCAAGAAGATCTTCTTCGAAGACCTGTACGAAAAGTATGGCATTTTACAAAATACCGGCGATACTTTCCGAGGCGACAAGATCTCCATACTTTATGATCCAGGTGCTTTCCCAGCATTGTTGAGGAACAGTTCGAGTGGAGAGATCAAGTATAGGAATGGCGGGGTGCCGCAGGAAGGGGACTTGATCAGGCATCTGGACACTTTTCAGAAGGTTCTGGAGCAGAGTGTGCCGGATAAGAATTTTAACGGTAAGTGTTATTGGTAACTAAAACTTTTTATGGGGAACTTGAATAAGAGCTTCGCGGCTGGATCCATCAAGGGTATGGACGCTTACCGAAGATAGTTCAAGGATGGGTATTATGGGCAACCATTGGCTCCTGCAATACAGGTACTCTAACCTACCTCTTGAGCCAGGGTCTTACAAAGTTGTAACCTATTTTTAACACAGTTGCTAAAAAAGTGGCGTATTGCAGGGACGTATAGCGTTCGGGATGCGGGCTATTACACACTCGAGCTTTTTCTTTACCTTTTCCGAACTCGTGCGTTCTCTTTCCCAACTGTCAAAATAATGTCTATTAAAAAGAAAAAACCGACCACGAAGTTTTTACTAAAAAAAAATCATAGAAGTTTTTATGATTCATGCAAATATTTCTAAAAAGAAGCTACTAATTTGTTTCAATATAAGATTTAATGATTTGATTCAATGAGTTACGTTAGGGTTCATTTCATTTAATCTCATTAAATTTCATTTACATTTCATATCAATAAAAAAATCTACTGAAGACTTGGCTGTATGGGCATAGTACCCTTTGCCTACCCAGAATGGGTGAAGAAAACAAAAAAAATCTCTGCTTATATTCTTTTACGGTTGGCGCCATTTTCCAAAAATGGTCTTTATTAAATTGCTTCATTTTTTCGCAACTGTATTAAAAATAGTTGTTCAGTACACGTGCGGAACTGTCATTGCAACTTGTTCCGACTGTCAATCCTCACCTTCGGCTGCGCCTCGGCTCAGGTAGACATTTGTCGGAACTCTTTGCAATGGCAAGCTTTCCGCACTCGTAATGTAATATACTATTTAAGGCAATAAAGAAATGTATTTATTTATTTATAACCATTATCCGTTACATAACAGCGTCGTCTGACTGTTTTGCACGTGACTGCAGTTTTATGCTGAGCGATGGTCGTTTTGCGTGTATAAAGCCTGGATTTTCTCTCAATTAACTGTTCTTTTAGTTTTTTGGGTGCGTCATGTTCAGTGCAAATACATGTTTTATCTTGCTTTCTTTATACTGAAATTCATTTGCGCTTCAGAAGGCACGTTAAACTAATAGATAGATAGGGTAGATTAAGATAAACAAGTCTAGATAAATCTTAGAATTGCTTAAACCTATTTGTCTTGCTTTTAATAATAATTCTGTTTATTGATTGATTTTAATGTAGGTATTTTAAAGAAACCTTCTTGTTCTCATACATAAGCAAATGGTTATGATCATCACGTAAGCTGTGTAAGTGATATAAGACAATAAAAATAAATACGTGAGTGAATCCGTAGACTCAACTATCCAAATTATTAACGCCAAACATCATCATGCTTCCGTATTAAGTTGTGATATATTTTACTCGATTTATTTTTATTTTTTGTCGGACCTACGATGTCCTCCCATACTTAAGTACTAACGCTGTAACATAGAAATATTGTAAAACCAAACATGGAGTTTCTTGCCGATTCTTCTCCATAGGAAACGACCAACCCGAACCGTGCATCTTTTGGTCGACGTTTTATAAGTGTCCATGTAGCCTTAGGTGAAATAAAAATATTTTGATTTGATTTGATTTGACTGTTGGATATTATCATTTGCTAACTTCCTTAATGTCGGCTTCCAATCAGTACTGGAATTCGACTATGCAGAGCCGATAGACTTTCCAGTCTCCAGTTCCAGTAAAAAAAAAAAAACAAAAATCATTTATTTGCCTAAATAAGGTACAGAAAGTTGGTAAAATGTACAGAATTGTTCTCTTATTCTGCCTTTAATTTCGGCGTGCAAATATAACAAAGTTGCAAATTTTATTTAAATTAATTATTGATAAAAATCATGCAATAATTAAACAGATAATCCCATCAAATTGTATTATTGAACTAAGTAATGTCAGTATAATGTCAATAAAAAAATAAAGAAATAAATAATAATGCCAACAATAATAATCACATCAATAATGGGAGAGATTCTTCACACAATAACAATATTAATTTAAAATGGCCGAGAATTTACAAAACTTACAATAGAAACTCGAAATAAATGTCAAGAATAATAATCATGTCTTCAAAATCATGTCATGTCAAAACTTACAATTTATAATCTAGAAACTCATGTACACTATAAAAGCATTTTTCTATTAAAAACCGCATCAAATTATTTTTAAATCTTGAAAATGGCAGCATTTTTATAGAATTTTGTATTTTGTTATACAATTTTATGCACATAATATAGCTGTTGTTACCTGTAAATGTTAGATTCGTCCTCGGTTGAAATAGCTTATTAGTATACATAGATCGGGGGGCATAGTAGCTTGTCGCTTGCTGAAAAAGTCTTTTATGTTTGAAAACAAAAATGCATGATTCTAATATATAAATACATGGTAGTGTTAGTATTTTATATTGCCTAAAGAATGGACGACATGACTCTATTTGTTTCAACCCAAATATAGCTCTCAGACATTTTTTTTTTTGCATTACGAATTCTTGATCAATCTCCACAGAACGACCCCACAGGATAATACCATACCTTAGAGTGGAAGTTATATAGCCGTGGAAAGCCGTTATTGCGGCATTTCTCGATACCTCGCAGCTAATACGCCTCAGAGGGTATATAAAATTATTTATTTTAACACAAATTTCATTTATATGATTTTTCCATGAACAAAATTTATCTAAATGTATTCCAAGAAACTTAACAGAGTCAGTTTCTGCCAGGGCGACCCCTTTATAAGATATATTTAGGGCCAGCGGTTTTGATCGATAGGTATGGAATTGAATAAATTTCGTTTTATTAATATTAACCTTTAAATTATTAGCCTCTAGCCACTCTATAGTTTTTTGAAGAGTTATGTTTATTTCATGTTCGTACAAATTTTTATCTTCCCCTTTGATAATGATTGTAGTATCGTCGGCAAACAATACACATTTATGATTTATCACTTCTGGGAAATCGTTAATGTATAGCAAAAACAGTAAGTCGGTTTCTACAAAACTGCAATACTTACGCGGTCAAAATGTATGGCACAGCAGCTTCTCTCACAGCAGTTCCTTCCACTCTGTATAATAGTAATTATGACTTGCTGTCCCGCACAACTTCGTCTGCGTCACAATTTCCCAGTTTTCGCAACATTTTTCATTGCTGCTTCGCTCTTATTGGTCGTAGCGAGGTGATGGTATATTGCCTATAGCCTTCCTCGATAAATGGGCTATCTAACACTAAAAGAATTTTTCAAATCGGACTAGGAGTTCCTGAGATTATGGAGTTTAAGCAAACTAGCAAACAAACTCTTCAGCTTTATAATATTAACCCGTGAGAAGGCGCGCTATGAGCAATTCGCTCACACAAAAGTTGAAAGCGAAAATGTTTGGTGATACCGTCACCCTAACGTCTCAAGCGCCTAGGTACCTTCCTAACTATTCATCCTCTCCCTCGTGACGCAAGTCTCATGCTGGTCAGTTCTGTTACGACCGCGCAGCGAAGTGTTTGTGGAGGCCACGTACCATTATGCGGTAATTTGCTCATCACGCGCCCATCCATGTAAGTATTTATTTTGCCATAAAAAAATGTATTATTGAATATATTATTTATTTATATCATATTATATTTGTTAATTATCACGTAAATATTCTATAGTAACGTAAAGTAATATTTTAATAATATTTTTTTTTTGTTTTTAGCTGCATCACACATGTAAAATGGGCGATCGACGTCAACCACAAATTTGTCCGTGGCTGGAAGAGGATTCAGGTCTGGTGATGAAACATTGGTTGCAGATCTTGAGAATGGAGAACAAAATCGTGTTGACACAAGTTCCCAATAAAGCGATTTATACTAGCTTCTCGACTGCAGATTGCAGAGCCTAGGCCAAGCGGATTCTGTTCAATATGTCCTAGACGTAAGAATAGGCGGTCAAAAAAAGCTTGCAGTTCGTGCAAGAAATTGCTCTGCACCGAACATATCACATATCAGTGTTCAATATGTTTCGAGAGGCACACTTTTTGTTATGTAACATTTTTTATTGTGATTTATATGAAGACTGTCAAAATTAGAAAATATAAATAATTTGGTTTGTTATTAGCTTTAGAAGTTGTATTTATATTTCATAGTTTTAATCAAAATACTTATTTTTTTACTTATTGAAACTTGTTTTAATCATATAAATCTATTATAAGCCAATAAGTACTATAAAAGTAGAAATATGAGCATTTAAATAAGTGTGAGCAATTTGCTCACGCGCGCCTCTCCGTGTAACAAACTAAGGCGCGCCTTCTCACGGGTTAAGTATAGATTAAAGCCATTATTTTAGGTTCTAATTCAACTAAAACTACCCTCCCATTGTTATATAAAACCTTCACCATCCCTAACCTATTGCTCTTTGTAGATACACATATACCCTACCATGCGGGTGACCCTGCCCGGGTTTACAGTTAAACACCTAGTATTTCATAATGAGATATAACTCATGTGCGGGTCTAATTGTGCTTAATCTAGGAATTAGTTGATGCGTAACGTTCTGGCGGTGTTATGGAAATATTTCATTATACAAGGTGTTATTTTGCATCCTCGTTAAAATTCAGGAGGTTGTCACAAAGGACATAAATAATCAATTTAAATTACGGTACCTAGTAAATTATTTATAAACTCTGATTTTGTTGGTTGTTTAGTTTGTCGGTATATCAGAATAACTTCCTTAACGTGGTTTAAGGAATAAGAAGTTTTCGAATAAACGTTTGAGATTGTTTGTATGTGTGAAAGCGCGGTTATAGCGCGAGAATCAGACGGACCGCGTTTAAAACACGGTGGTTCACACTTTCCGATCAATTTGCGTAAACAAGAAAAAAAATAAAATTACTTACCCATTTTATTATTGAATGTCCCGCGCAACTTCGTCTGCGTCACAATTTCCCCAATTTTGAAACATTATTCATTGCTGCTCCGCTCTTTTTTGTCGTAGCGTAATGATATATAGCCTATAGTTTTTCTCGTTAAATGGGCTATCTAACACTGAAAGAATTTTTCAAATCGAATCAATAGTTCCTGAGATTAGCGCGTTTAAGCAAACAAACAAACTCTTCAGCTTCATAATATTACATAGTATAGAATCGCGTTGAGAATCATTAGCATAGTTACCTCCTTGAATTTGACGAGTATGCAAAACAACACGTTGTAGTTGTCAGCAGTACTTGTGGTTGCATAATCAGGATATTACGTGTGTAGTGCGGACTTACAGACCTCCCCTGTGTGAGAGTAAGTGCTATAAGACCACAACATATCATCAGTGTCTCAAGACGAAAGTCTATGACCAGTGTGTGTTGCCAGCGATAACATACGGAACCGAAACGTGGTCGCTCACTATGGGCCTCATCAGAAGGCTTAAGGTCACCCAAAGGGCAATGGAGCGGGCTATGCTCGGAGTTTCCTTGCGTAATCGAATCAGAAATGAGGACATCCGCAAGAGAACCAAGGTTACCGACGTAGACCGAAGAATTGCCAAACTTAAGTGGCAATGGGTAGGGCACATTGCTCGCAGAACGGATGGTCGATGGGGCCGAAAAGTTCTGGAATGGCGACCGCGAACCGGAAGACGATGCGTTGGAAGGCCTCCCACTAGGTGGACCGATGACCTGGTGAAGTTTTCGGGGATCCGCTGGATGCGAGGCGCACGGGACAGGTCAATGTGGCGACACTTGGGGGAGGCTTATGTCCAGCAGTGGACGTCTTTCTTTAAGTGTTAGGCAGAGGTGTACCCATACCCTAGTACCTACACCCACATTTCTCCAGTTATGTTTAAGTCCCATGTAATAGGGGGCGAGCCTATTGCCATCAAGCGGGCACAAAGCCAGACTACGTCGTTGCTACTGAGGAATTCCTAATGGAACAACCCAATAACACTATGCCCGACCAGGGAATCGACGATGTATTTCTTCGCAGGTTTAGTGCAAGGTGCTAGATGGGGTTCACCCCATCTAGCACTTTGCCATACTTGTATTCTTTTCTGTGGTTCAGCTATCGCACGAAGCAGCATCGACGCGCGATAAAGTGATCGCAGCACGCTCTGTTTCTCCCTCTAAGCAAATATTTCTTTACAAGTTCACCTGTCATGTCTTGTTTAAGTCCTTTAGTAATAATACTTTCAACCCTTTTTACCAGTTCCATATGAATTTCTGGCCCATATTCCCTTTCTGTGGATAAAGTCTGGCTAGAAAATTATGGTTCTGAGCTATAAAAAAACCGGCCAAGTGCGAGTCGGACTCGCGCACCGAGGGTTCCGTACAAAAATTATTAAAAATATTTTTATTATATGATGTAACTAAAAATTTACGGTTTTCGAAATGTTTCCTTTATCTGTGCTATAAGATGTTGCTTTGTACCAAATTTCAAGATTCTGAGTTCACGGGAAGTACCCTGTAGGTTTTGATTCCCTTGCGAGTGTCGAAAATTTGCGGAAATTTGCGGTATAAACAAACGGCTGTATCTTTTGATTACGTTGGCTTAGAAGATTGATTTTTTCACAGCTCTAAGGGACAGTAGAGTTGAGTATTTGATATAAAACCAGCTTGATACCTCCACGCATTCCTCAGAAAAAGGGTCTGGACAGACAAACAGACAGACGGACGGATGGACAACAAAGTCATCCTTTAAGAGTTCCGTTTTTTTCTTTCTTGGTACGGAACCCTAAAAAGGATATGAGCATGTACCGTCTGGACCATCACTGCTGTGGCTCAGTTTCAATATGAGTCTTCTCTTCATAAAATCATCAATAATAGGAAAAAAAAACAATACATTATTGCGGCAAACAAAGTAAAAACAACACTGATGAAACTCTTGCATTCATTCATAATAATTTTTCGTCGATTGTTTGTAAAACCTTTCAATATGAACGTCATAACACTGAGTCAGTTTATTTTGCTTACGTTGTGTTGATTCACAGAAATGTTGATTTGTAACAAAAATATGTTGCACCTGTTTCGAACATGAGACGATACGACTTAAATAATTATTCGGATTGGGAAAGTAATTGGAATGTAACTACAAAACACGAAAAACAAATTTAATTTTGCTGTTGCGTGTTTTAATTATGAAAAGCAGCGATTGAAAGCAGCGTTGGCCCAGCGGTGGCAACCCTTACACGAGAACTTACGAGCAAGCCGTAGGTTTGAACCCAGGCAGGCGCATTACTTTTTGTAATTTATTTCACCACCACTGCTCTCAAAACGGCGAAGGAAAACATCGACAGGAAACCGGCATGTTCTAGAACTAAAAATTCGAAGACATGTGACATCTAACAACCCGCACTGGGCCCGCGTGGTGGATTACAGCCCACTCCCTCTTATAGAGAGGAGGCTTATGTCCCAGCAGTGGGAACATTATACGCTGATGATGATGTGGCAGATAATTAACTAATGTGAAAATGACATCCACAAATTGCTCCTTTACATGAAAACCCCTAGTAACATTGTTCAATGTAAATGTTCCAGGTGTCGGCATCATAGACTTCGAGTCCTGGAAGCCGGTGCTGCGGCAGAATTTCGGTATCCTCACGCCTTACAAGGACGTGTCGTACGAGATCGAGAAGAAGAGGCACTGGTGGTGGAAGAAGCAGTGGATTGAGGAAGAGGTAATATAGAGAGAGTGTTATTGTTTTTGAGTTGCTACCTTGTTGGTCTAGTGGTCGCAAGCGCAACTGCTGAGCATGAAGTCTTGGGTTCTATTCCCGGGTCGGGCAAAGTTGTATGAAGCATACAAAGTAATTTCACTCATTCCGGTCAAGTGAACGGACCAATGTCAGTCTACATTCGCCACCTGCCAGTTTAACACGTATAGCATTTTTATTAATGTCATCATCATCATCATTTCAGACCAAAAGACGTCCACTGCTGGACATAGGCCTCCCCCAAGTGTCGCCATATTGACATTTTGGGGGGTTTTGCCATAATCGCCACGCTTGGCAGGCGGGTTGGCGATCGCAGTACGGTTGTTGCAAAAGCACAGAGAACGCTGCTGCCCATTCTCTGGAAAGTTCCTTAGTCGCCTCTTACGACACCCACGGGAAGATATGGGATGGTGCTATTATTTAAGTCCGACACCATACAGAAATATAATTTATTAATATTTATTAATGTACTTTGTGCATATCCAACCTAAATACAGTCCACTAAAAACTTTAATTTATGTGGTTTCATAATTACCAGTGTCTTCCACAAAAGTGTTATAGGGTTTTCCATCAGAAATTTCTCAGTAGCAGACGGAGACGGAGACTGGATTTGAGCCCGGTCGATGGTAATAGGCTCGCCCCCTTTTACGTGGGACTTGAATATTAATGACGTAATATCGGTGTTCCATTAGGTATACTGCTCTGTATGGTGTCGGACGTAAAGAATAGCACCATCCCCATATCTTCCCGTGGGTGTCGTAAGAAGCGACTAAGGGACTTGCCAGAGAATGGGCAGCAGCGTTCTCTGTGCTTTTGTAACAACCGTACTGCGACCGCCAACCCGCCTGCCAAGCGTGGCGATTATGGCAAAACCCTCCAAAATGTCAATGTGGCGACACTTGGGGGAGGCCTTTGTCCAGCAGTGGACGTCTTTTGGCTGAAATGATGATGATGATGATTAGGTATACGTCTGCCTAACTTATCGGGCACTACAGGCGTAATGTTATGATCAGTGATCGGAGTAGGTAGATTGATTTTTGGTACTTGTATCATAAATGCACACAGAAAGAATAACATGGATAAGCCATTTTTCCTGCAATTCCGGTATTTCCGGATTCAATTAAATATTGTTAATTTTGGTAGTGATATTATTTTACTACTCAATTCAAAATTTCAAGGAAGGTAGCAAAACTTTTTTTTTAATATTCATCCATTTCCGGAGGAATGTCTATATTAATATTGTATATAAATCATATTTTTTAAGAAGGTGGCTTGCAGATTGTTGGTGGAAATTTAAATAAGATTATATTAATATTATTAGATTAGATTATGAGATTAGATATTTTTAGATTTATATTAACATTATAAAGGTTTCAAACAGAGAATGGGAGATTTTCCAAATGACATGACAGACAGCGATAGTAAATGGGAGTATTTCAAAAGTATAATAGAGGAAACAGCTAGGGACAACAAACTGGCGAAACCTGTCATGAAAAATTTCATCACACCTGAGACGGCCCAAATCATCCTTGAGAGACGCGAGCTGAAGGAGAACGGTATACGTTCAACTGAAGAACAGCAGCGGTATGCAGAATTGAGCTGCCAAGTTCAACTACGCTGTCGAAAAGATTATAATAACCATATCAACGAAATATGTCACGAAATCGAACAGCACTCACTAAAAAACGAATCCAGATATCTTTTTCAAAAAGTAAAAGAATTGACTGGATCGCGTTAACCAAAAACCTGTGTCATTGAAGATAAAAACGGACGTCTACTTACAAATGTGGCTGAAGTCGTGGAGCGCTGGAAAAATTACTGCGCGGAGTTATATGACACGAGAGAGCCTAACAACGCTAGTACTACATGGGCGACAGAAGAACCTGATATCCTACCATCAGAAATTGAGCATGCCATCAAAGCTCTTAAGTGCAAGAAATCACCGGGTAAGGATGGTATCACAGCGGAAGTACTGAAAAACCTAGATCAGGTAGGCACAAAGGCTATCAGTGAAATCTGTAATACCATCTGGAGGACTGGACTATGGCCAAAAGACTGGACAGAATCGGTGTTTATTCCCTTGCATAAGAAAGGCTCTTCTAAAGACTGTGGAAATTACAGGACTATAGCGTTAATATCCCATGCGAGTAAGATCCTCCTCCATGTAATTAATCGACGTCTGAACTACTTTCTGAGCCGACAGATACCCGAAGAGCAAGCAGGCTTCGTCAAGGGCAAAGGAACACGGGAACAAATACTGAACGTTCGCCAAATCATCGAGAAGAGCAGGGAATTCAACAGCCCCGTGGTCTTATGCTTTATTGACTACACAAAAGCCTTTGACTGCGTGAAATGGGAAAAACTTTGGAAAGTGCTACTAGAGATGGGTGTTCCTGAACACCTCGTTGCTTTGATCCAGAGTCTGTATGCTGAGAACCGTTCTTTCATCAGGGTAGGTACTGAATATTCCCATATGTTTCGAACCAAACAAGGAGTGAGACAGGGCTGCATCTTATCCCCTGCACTCTTTAACATATATGGAGAGTACATTATTCGGAAGACCATCGAAAATTGGGAGAACGGTTTTCCCATAGGTGGAAAGAGATATCCAACCTCCGATATGCCGATGACACCGTTCTTTTGGCAACATCCATGGCAGATATGAGGGAACTGTTTCGAAGACTCGAGTTAGAAAGCGCCAACATAGGTCTCGCAGTGAACAGGACGAAAACTAAAGTAATGATAGTGGATCGAGCCGGCAAACTAACAGACAGCACCAGCAACATTCTCGGCATTAATACCGTCGACCGCTACATATACTTGGGTTCCCAAATCTGCAATGACGGCAGCTGTATCCCCGAGATTAAAAGGAGAATCGGTATGGCAAAAGATGCTATGACCCGTTTAAGCAACATCTGGAAGAAAAGAGGAATTGGTATCAAAACCAAGATCAGATTGATACGAGCGCTGGTATTTCCTATCTTCCTGTATGGAGTAGAGACGTGGACAATCCTGGCCCGAGAAAGGCATAGGATTGATGCTTTCGAGATGTGGTGCTGGAGACGAATGCTGAGAGTACCCTGGACAGCTAAACGCACCAATGCATCCATCTTAGCCCAGCTCCAAATTAAAACTCGCTTGTCCACCATATGCCAACAACGCATCCTATCATATTTCGGCCACACTGTGCGTAGAGGCGACAAAAGTCTGGAGAAATTGATAGTTGTTGGAAACACAGAAGGCAAGAGATCGCGCGGTCGCTCACCAACAAGATGGACCGATCAAGTCAAGGACTCGTCGTCCTCCAAATTCTACGCGGTTGTAAGAGACGCGATGGACAGAAACCGATGGAGGCATATCATCCGCTGCCGATGCAACCTTCAAGCTGACCACGATCCTCAGACATGAGGGACCGACCCCAGAGAGATTAACATTATCTTTAAAATATTGTTCCGTTCCCACAGACAAACCGTAAAAATGGTTTTGTGGGGCATAGTTTTTAAATGAAAGTTTATAATAAAGTTGTTTAATAAATAAATAATAATAAACAATAATAATGCGTTTCGAATCAATGACCCCAATTCAATCTACCCACTCCGATCTATGGTTATAATGTATGTGTAGCTACAAACTAGTCTCTGGACCTCCAGATTCCCTATTACTGGTTTGAAATGAGGATAACAACGTCTTCTACCAAGAAAACTTGCCGTTCCTAGCAAACACAATTTCACTTATTATTTCCCTTAAGTATGTATGCTTTCATATACCCAATAGCTATCACATATTACATATGTATATTAGGGAGATATTATTATTCCTACTGCAATCGACCAATGTGCCATTTGCTAAGTGGGTCATCATCATCATCAGCCTATAATGTCCCCACTACTAGGACACAGGCCTCCTCTCTATGAGAGGGAGTGGGCTGTAATCCACCACGCGGGCGCAGTGCGGTTTGGTAGATGTCACGTCTTCGATTTTTTAACTCTAGGACATGCCGGTTTCCTCACGATGTTTTCCTTCACCGTTAAGTGAAAAATCAGTCATTGTCATATGAAAATATTCCATCACAAAATCATAATCTTTTACTGTAGTATTTTTGTATTTAACACCGGTTTTCAACTGAACGTGATCAGTACATCTGAAGCGCGTTTAAGAGGTATCTGTGACGTGTGGAATTATGTTACAAAAATTAAATTAAAAATTTAAAAAACCCCCGACACAAAAAAACCTCTAAAAAGCCAAAAATAAATTAATCCAAGCGTCGTAGCGTCGGGGGTCCGCTTTGTTCTGTGCTTGTACTAAGCGGTCTTCTTAGCGGTCCCCCGACGCTACGACGCTTGGATTAATTTATTTTTGGCTTTTTAGAGGTTATTTTGTGTCGGGGGTTTTTTAAATTTTTAATTTAATTTTTTTTCATGCTTTTTAAACTTATTTTATTTTTTCCTAGCCTTGACTGTCCTACTCCTGGTTAACGAAACCAAGGAAAGATATAAATTAAACAAACGATAAATTTTGGGGGGAGGGGGTGCACCCCCCCCCCCCTCAGCAATGCCAAGTGACAATGGTGACAAGCGACAACATTTCAAATTTCAAATAGACTAAATGTGAATTTTTTTAAATCCCTACATCAACTAGAAAAGAGGTGATGATCTTCAAACGGCTGAGCAGATTTTCATGAAACATAGCTAAGAACACTCTCGATTAAAATACCTTTCAAACGACACCACTTTTATCCAAATCGGTTCATCCGTTTAGGAGCTACGATGCCACAGACAGACACACAGATACACAGATACACAGATACACACGTCAAACTTATAACACCCCTCTTTTTTGGTCGGGGGTTAAAAATATTGTTATTCACGATTATGACCAAGATTATGTCTGGACCTTAGAAGAGACTATGACTTCTGAGTTTGTTTTGGCTGTTTCTTCTCATAGTAGTCAGGTACGAAACGACGGCCACATCTTGATTAGCTGTAAAAAACAGATAGACAAATATTAAGTACCGTAATTACTTTCATACATACGCTTTCTGTTAAAAGCTGTTATTTGGAAATTACAAGCAGACACTTTAATTTTATACATACAAGTAAACTTTGTAAGTTTGAAAGTTCGGATGTGTGACGTATATCATCATCATCTGCCTAGCGTTTTCCCAAACTATCTTGGGGTCGGCTTCCAGTCTAACCGGATGCAGCTGAGTACCAGTATTTTATATGAAGCGACTGCCTATCTGGCCTCCACAACCTGGTAGACTAAGGTAAGGTAAGACTGAATGTCAGACTTATTGTTTCTGACTACTTGTAACGACTGTCAAAGATCTACAAATGACAGCCGGGACCAACGGCTTAACGTGCTTTCCGAGGTACACAGGAAACTCTGTATATAATTATGGTCACCCATCCACGGACCAACCTCGGCAAGCACGGCTTTACCTTAAAGATCGACCCGTGCGGCTGTTATTGTTATGTATATATAACCTCAAAAACCATTCATCCGATTCCAAAAAATCTTTCGCTGATTTCAAACTACACTATTACTTACCAAGAACCATAGGATACGTTTTTTCGACACGGAAGAAGCCGTGTGTCGAAGCGCAGCTAGTGTTATCATAATCAAAACAAACACCACTAGTCCCCTCTCAAATTGATATAATTACCATAGCCCATACAATTCCATGCACGCGCTCATTCCTCACCATGGCTCGCTCATCCCGTTGATTACTCAATCCTATTATCTGTGGCTGTAATTAGGCCACGTTTATTAAAGGGCCTCTCGCGTTGCGCTTCATTATGGTGTTTTGTTTGTAATTGTTTGTTTGGTGGCCGCTAATTGGCTG
The DNA here is from genome assembly GCA_949152445.1 of Cerastis rubricosa. Classification (NCBI taxonomy): domain Eukaryota; kingdom Metazoa; phylum Arthropoda; class Insecta; order Lepidoptera; family Noctuidae; genus Cerastis; species Cerastis rubricosa. Next base: position 1,072,593 of record OX424546.1, read on the forward strand.
TCTTGTTTGTTATTTTGTTAGAGATTTTGTATGCAAGGAGGGTTATTGATTTATCTGTAAACTAGCTGTCCGGCGCAACTTCGTTTGGGTCACATTTTCCCCGTTTTCGCAACATTTTTCATTGCTGCTCCACTCCTATTTGCCGTAGCGTGATGATATATAGCCTATAGCCTTCCTCGATAAATGGGCTATATAACACTGAAAGAATTTTTCAAATCGGACTAGTAGTTTCAGAGCCTATTCAATGCAAACAAACAAACAAGCAAATCTTTCCTCTTTATAATATTATTATAGTTTATATATTTTTTTCTAAATTCGGCTGTATGTGGTCTGGTCCGCTCTCCAATCCGCTAGTTCTGGCTGCACCTTAATGCTGGAATAAACAGCCTATAATTTTCCCACTGCTGTGAGCACCACACATGAAATCCCCGAAGGGTTTCACAGAGATGTAGGTACCTAATTGTAATATTATATGTAGTACACCTAAATTTTGACAGATATGTTTAAAACTCCCATGTAATAGGTAAGCTTATTGCCATATTCCGGGTACAAATTCAAATTGCGTGGCAGACTGGAAATTCTTAATGGAAAACTACACTTTGCCGACCAGAGAATCGAACGCAGGACCTTATGTCACTGGACCAATGATGCATCGAGGATACTAACATCATAAATCAGCTTACAAGGCTGATATCTTCGAATTGATCCTAAACAGATCCTCTTTTATCGCAAGCTCCTCGTCTACATACTTCAAATTGCTTCATACAAACATTTTAGATTGTAATTTATCAATCAGACGTCGGCATGCACTCGTCAAACTAATGCCTTTGTTATTTAGGGCACTTAGTGCTGGGTACACGGTTATATTATTAGTGGATGTTGATTGAACGTTGCAATCAATATCAATAAGATGTTGATGCATTCGTTAAGCCGTTGGTCCCGGCTGTCAATTGTAGATCTTTGACAGTCGTTACGAGTCGTCAGAAGCCAAAACTCTGATATCCAGTCTTACCAGGGGGTCTCGTATTACCCAGTTACTGGGTTGTGGAGGTCAGATAGGCAGTCACTTCATGTAAAATACTGGTACTTAGCTGCATCCGGTTAGACTGGAAGCCGATCCCAAGGTAGATTGGGAAAAGGCTAGGCAGATGATGTTGGTAAGCATTCGTTAAAGCAATGGTTCAGTTATTTAGGGCGGTTAATTATTTTTTTCCTACTCCTCTGCTATTCTTTTCTGATTAATATCGTTGTGGGATACAAGACAGTAAAAATGTTTCTCTGGGACTTCGGCCAGCTTCATTGTCACGGCGCTGTTCTGGTGGTTGCCACTGTTGATTCTGGCGCACAGGAGATGCAGTGGTTTAGAAACAGAGGGGCGGGAAAGGTCCCAAAAAAAAAGAGCGCTTTTTACCTCTACTGCTATTTCATGTGATAGTCGAGTGATTCACATTTTTTGTGGAATTACTTATTTAGTTGAATGAATAGTGTGTTATAACTGGCGAAATGTGGGTATACTATTGAGTACACCTCTGCCTAACCCATCAGAGATTATAGACTTATGTATTCGATTATTAAACTGAACAGAACTTCACAGAATTATAATTACGAATTCTAATGTAAAGTGCTGCAGTCTTTTCAACGGTTATCGAGTTACCTGCGTTGTGAAGTTCAGATAGACAGTTAAAACTTTCAAATGCCGGCATTCTGCTGCATGCGGTTACACTGGAAGTTGACCCCATGTCATCATCATCAACCTATAGTGTTCCCACTGCTGGGACACAGGCCTCCTGTCTATGAGAGGGATGAGCTGTAATCCACCACGCGGGCCCAGTGCGGGTAGGTAGATGTCACAGGTTTTTGAATTTTAGGTTCTAGGAGTTCTAGGACATGCCGGTTTCCTCACGAAGTTTTCCTTCACCGTTTTTGAGAGCGGTGATGAAATAAATTACACAAAATAATGCGCCTGCCTGCTTGATTGGCTTGATGCTCGTAAGTCGGGGCTGCTACCACTGGGGCACCGCTGCTCTCATTATGAAGATGATGACCCCTTGTAATTACATTTAAAATAAACTTGTATACCTATAAGTTGAAACGTTGACCTCCATTATCTTCGTAACTAGAAGGTTCCGAGGTATGGTACCTTTCGGATTCTTTAAGGAAATTTTTATACGCGTAAATGCTGTTTTCAATCAACAATCCCACTTTAGCTTCAATCGATATACCAGTTCGTGTACTGTCACACTTACAACTCATGTCCGTTACACAATCCAACGATCACTGAGATCACAATATCAAAGTGTTGATCTAATAATAACAGATGCATCTGTACCACTTGGGAGTTCCGAGAAACATGATTCTGGTACACCTGGGAATTTTGAAGGGGTTCGTTGATTGAAAATTTGACTGGTAACACAGAATGAGAGTAAAGTACAGTACAATTAGACTCTGCTTAGCTTATCCAGCAATGTCTTTAAAACCCTCTTGTAATTTACTCTGATTCTGTGCTACCAGTCAATATATCAATCAACGAACCCCTTTAAGAGGGTTTTAAAGACATTGCTGGATAAGCTAACCAGAGTCTACCAGCACGCGTAGAATGATTACTGTAGAAACGAGTTTTGTCTTCGGAAGAATCGATATAATGACAGATAGACAATGAGAAATCTCAAAAGTGGTGGTGGTAGTACTATTTTAGTGTGAATAATTTAGGTACTATTTATATGGTACAGGCCGTTAAGAGGGATCTCTAGTGGCCCTTTCTCCATACAAACGTATTTCTCTGTTTTCTTCGTTGATAATGCGTCTAGAGCAAAGATTTTTTTTCCAAAAAATCTAGAGCTTATTATTAATATGTCGCAGTCTGATGATTTTATTCCGTTTAGACTTGTTCATCATGTGGGCAGAACATGGGTTTCGTGCAATGAAAACACACACACACTGTACACTGCTTTTATCGAACTAACAAATTACTTGAAATTACAATCCAACACAATAACACTAGGCACCATGAATCGGGTTACAGTTTCGGGACGTATTGACTCCGCGGTGGTCAGACTCAGACTGTCTTCCCCGCAGCGAGCCAGAAACATCACGACTCTGTAGTAAGCGCGCTTAGGTGTGGGTAGACTGGTAAGTAGGTCGCTTGACCTTTGGCGCGCTTTCGATTCATAGTCAGTCTTGTATCCGTAATAATGACTCCGACTCCGACACGGCCATCCTGCTTGCACACGTCCTCGTGTGATGGGTACCCTGCAAACAAATACTCCACGACAGAAATTTGTTCCACTCGGTCACTCCTGACCAAACTTTAGATTCAACGGGGTGGTGGAAATAAGAACATTGTAGAACTAGCCGTTTCGTTTTAACCGAACCGATTGGAAATAATCGAAAATACAATAATGATAACTACCTGGGCCATGTACCATAGTCGTTCAAATCAACCTTTAAAACTCTACTGCAACAAAAAACTACCAAGCTTATAGAAACCGTCGTGTAAAGCCACTAACGCCACGGCTCTCTAGCCGACCAGCAATCGCATTGCTCTCACACATCCAGCGCATAGATCAAAACTAAAATTAGATCCAACAATTAGGTCAATTAAAATGCAAGAGCAACCAAGTACCTCTTCATCCATCTAATCACCAATAAAGCAGGAATCTCATCCGTGGCCTATGGGCAACACTCAGGCCCTCCAACAAACCTCTGTTTGTTTTACTACGTTCCTCAAGAACGCCGAGTCCCACATGCATGACTCACTCTATGGTCTCTACAAGACCCGACCTCCGCCAGAGCCACCCGCGCACCGCGCATCCACGGACTACTATAAGCAGACACCGACTTCTAACGGACTACGGCTACGAAATGGCTACTGGTACGGTCTGACCATCCGAACCAAGATTCCAAACTATCTCTCAACTCTAAATCATTTTACTTCAAACGGTACTTGACCCTCGGGCATTCTCCTTAACCCATCATGTGCATACTTGTAAGTACGCTTAGAACTTAATGATCTCAATGTGTAGCGATCCCCCTCTAGCACTTCGACTGGTACGTGACCCCTGGCATCTTCCTTAGCCTACCGCGTGCGTATCTGTAGGTACGCTTAGAATTTAACCTTTCCGTCCCGCGCGTACCGAATTCGGTACGCGCGGGCGTTACCGCTGATCCTCGCCGTACCGAATTCGGTACGCCGAGGATCAACGGCGCACCGGCAAACTTAAACGCTAATATTAAAAAAAGTAAATTTCTAAATCGTTCTGTCAAAATTTACCTCTATGGTCAACTAGTAGTCGATTCAAACAAAACCAATCGTTAGTAATACTAAACGGCACAACATTATTAAATTTAAAAAAAAAACTCGTCTATGTCGAATGTCAAACGTCAATGGCAACCCGTGTTATTATGTTCGGAAAAGTGTTGTTTTTGTGAGATATACGTTGTAAAACTTTGGTAAGTAAATGTATAGTATGTTATAAGTGTATAATGCAACTTTTTAGATAGTCATTTGCTTGAAAAAATAACAAAAAAATTATGATTTGAGCCAACAAAAAATCCTTTGTTGTGAAGTTTGTTATTCGAAATTAAAAAATATAATTTGACTCTTTAACCATGTAAAATGGTCTTGGAAACAATAGTAGCAAAGAAAAAATAGTGATAATTCATTATTTCATGTATTCGAGGCATATCTATTCATATTTATTGATATTTCAAGTATTTTCATGCTTTGAACAGCGGAATTCTAAAATGGCCGATTCTAACAAGAAGTTTGAGTTAGGATCTTATAAGAATAATATATGTAGGACTCCTAAAAAACACTGTCATTAGATTACTTGTATATTTGTGTTGTTAGATATAAATTTTCGTGTAAATTGAATGAGTAGTTTTACCAAACAAAAATAAGCAACGAAAACAGACGTATTTGCTGCGATCTCTCTCATATCTATGGGATATGTATAATTCTCAAGTAGTTCTAAAAGAGCTGTTTATTATTAATAAATGGCCCCGTTCATCACGAACCCGACACTGTTTACCGTTTAAGATTAGAGCTAATATAACTCGAGTTATAAGTGTTTATCTTTACGATATCGGATGACTCACGCGATGGCGTAATCAAGTGGCCCCCGAAGGGCTACACGCGGGGTTTTACTGTTCGCGCGAAAGGATAGAGAGGTTAAAGCTTTCCGTGTTAAGGATAACCGTCTTAAATCTCAATTACTCTAAATAGACCTTTAATCTTTAACAACCCAAAATCACCAATCGCAAAACTTTTAAATTTCGCCATCGTTTCGTCAACTCGGCACACTTGTCATTTTAAGCTAAGCTAACCCGTCACGCGTCTATACAAACCGTGTACCACCGGCTCGACACCTTAGGTACCGGATGTAATTCGGCTTGAACTTTACCGGAGTGAGACTTCGCTACTTAGCACGTAAGGCAGCTATTTACGAATTTTCAAACATACTAAGACTTTCCCGGGAACCAATTATAATCGAAAAGCTTTTCAGTAGTCTTTTCAGCACCAAGGTGAACGATAAGAGTCACGGAAATTACTGTTTACCGACCATCGGAGAACACGAGCTAAATACGGTACGCATTTAGACATACCATTGCGTTGAATATGACGGTGAAAGACGCCTGGACGTAGCACTGATTAAGTCTTGGCTAGTCATTGCTAGTTACATTCGTTGCGATAACAGTCAAAACCGATTGAAACTTGTTACCACTATTATGCCTCACCGAACGTACACAAAAGATTTTCGTTAACGAAATCTCTCTTGCTGTCATTTTTGCAACAAAACCCCGATTTGAAATCTCGCCTCATAACATGACGTCACTTTGTAAATAATTATCAGGCAAACATTGCGACAAAGTTTCGATAGGGGGTCATCGTTAATCACTACACAACATAAAATCTGTTCTGTACTGAATACTCGTGTCTGAACTATACCAGTCTTAGCAACAACGTGACTAATAAGTTTGCCATTAAATTTCGATAGAAAACTTTCTTTCACCAACGAGTATTTAGAATCAGAATAATAAGTAACAACTCACCCCTTTGTTGTTACGTGCCCGCGATGTTGCTTGTACGACGCAGCATCGACGCGCCGCTTGTTTGGCGCCCCGCCGCCGTCGGCAGGCCCGCTGTACACTGCCACTGCATGCCGTCACCGAGGCACGTACGCCGGACGGCTACGTGAACCGGCATGACACTTGACGCACAGCAAGGGCTTCGCGGCCCTTTGTCGCTTGTCCGATGCCCGTAGCAGCCGGCACAGGCAGCGGCTTCTTCGTGCGACAATCCGCTTCGTTTAGTCCTGGTTTCTCCCTGGTCCGCAAGCATGGCACTTGATTTGCGGTAGCGATGAACACTTGTGACGTTTTTCTTACACCCGTCATGATCAGTGCGCATTACCTTTAGGGGTTCTCCTTTGGTTTGTCACTACTCAGGTTAATGAGGGTAGTCGTAAAAGTTACGGCGCACACGAGTCTGGCCTTGAACAATTATTTAAACTGGTACCCCGTCAAACCTGGATAGGTTCTCAGTGTTTCGCAAACATTTGTGTTCAAGGTACATCTAGAAATTCGGTAGTACATTTTGGAGGTACACCGTAGATTGAAAATCACCTTCGTTTTCCGAGGCACATCAATTAATGACCACAGTACACCAGTGTGCCGCGGCACATTATGTTACAGCACTGTTATACTATGTTACACTGTGTTACACTATGTTACACTATGTAGATGCGGACCCTTCAACGGGTTGATTAACGTCCAAATAAGCTTCCTTCCACTGCACTCACAACACGAAAAAAATCAAAAGTTATTCATTCAAATTATTCTGATAATCAGCACTTTTTGAACTTCAAAATTACAAAAGACAGTCCCCCAAAACGCCCGCCCTTCGCCACTTCCTAAGTGTTTTAGCTGGGAAGAAGAAGTGGCGGAACAAACTCCCCAGCAACACATCTGTCTGTTAGGTTAGAAAAACCAGATTTTACACAAAACAAGTCAGCGATGGATGACGCATTACTAGCGCGCATCGCACTCGGTGAAATGTGGGTATTCTATTAGGTACACTCTGCCTAAGCCTTCGGAGATTACGAGCGTGATGATATGTTTTGTTTTGTCGGGATCAAAATCCGCTAACACATTACACAAAAACACTAATCGCAAACACTAGCTTGCTATTCACTGGCTGAGTTTTAGTTCGTATCGCGAGTGCAATTATTCGTTTTGCATTTCAAAAACTAACCGTCACTGATTGTTATTGTCACTGTTCTCGCGTGTGATTGCATTAGCACGATTCGATCGCACTTCTGATGTCGCAGTCTGATGATTTTATTCCGTTTAGACTTGTTCATCATGTGGGCAGAACATGGGTTTCGTGCAATGAAAACACACACACACTGTACACTGCTTTTATCGAACTTACAAATTACTTGAAATTACAATCCAACACAATAACACTAGGCACCATGAATCGGGTTACAGTTTCGGGACGTATTGACTCCGCGGTGGTCAGACTCAGACTGTCTTCCCCGCAGCGAGCCAGAAACATCACGACTCTGTAGTAAGCGCGCTTAGGTGTGGGTAGACTGGTAAGTAGGTCGCTTGACCTTTGGCGCGCTTTCGATTCATAGTCAGTCTTGTATCCGTAATAATGACTCCGACTCCGACAAATACATGCCACTATCATTTACTTTTTTTTCAAAACATAATCACTAAAAGAATTATGATAATCCAAAAACCCGAAAAAAAGCCCGTTTTTACCGCCATGTTCAGACGAATATCAGTCAAATTAGATAAGTTTTTAACAAAAAATAAAATAATACAAGCATAGATATACTTTTCCTCTAAATTTTGATATAATAATTATTTAGATCAGTTTAGTTTTGAAGAAGACAACAGCGGAATACAAAACGCCTTTTGGTCAAAATTTTTGTAGGTAAAATCAGCCTGAGCTGCAGTTGTTCCTTTCGCACTTTACGGGGGCTTGGTCGGGCGGAGCTCGACGGCAATAGTTTCTTCAAATACCTATTCTTCAAATTCCTTGGGACTAGAGTCCCCTCTTAATGAGATTTCTTTCACATTTACGGACGGAGAGCGCACTGAACTGGTGACTAAAGCAGAAGAAAGGGGACGTCTTTATCCAGCAGTGGGCGATTCTGGACTGACAGAATGACGATGATGACGATGTCACTTGACTGCAAATAGCGAAAAAGACAACATTATTGGCCAGTTCCTTCAGAGTTTGGATAGGCAGAACCATATAAATTTAAAAATTACATAGAAATGTTTTAATTTTCTGCCACATAAGCTAACCGTTACATACCTATATTTAGATTGTAAAACAGTCTATAAGACATACCTAAGCCCGTTAAGTCAACCAGTAAAACTACTTCAAGTTACTTTGACCTTAGCTTAGCTTCCGCAATGAGAGCCTGTCCCGACATTGAAACAAATATGCATCTCATCAAATATGTTCTAGATAATTTTTGTTTATTTATTCAAATTCAAATATAATTTGCATGAAAAAGTAGTGAGGATACAGAAACAATAAATTAGAATACATGAAATTCAATTAGATTAGATTTTAAGAAATTAAATTAAATTAAAATAATGTAAAATACCATGCACACGTAATGTGGAATAACAATAAATTAATAGCAATATAGAATCATCACCTGCCTAGCCTTTTCCCAAACTATCTTGGGGTCGGCTTCCAGTCTAACCGGATGCAGCTGAGTATTAGTATTTTACATGAAGCGACTGCCTATCTGATCTTCACAACCCAGTAACTGGGTAATACGATACCCCTTAGTAAGACTGGATGTCAGACTTTTGGCTTCTGACTACTCGTAACGACTGTCAAAGATCTACAAATGACAGCCGGGACCAACGGCTTAACGTGCTTTCAGAGGCACGGAGGAAACTCGGTATGTAATTATGGTCACCCATCCACGGACCAACCTCGGCAAGCACGGCTTAACCTTAAAGATCGACCCGTGCGGCTGTTATTATTTAGCCACGAGCTCCTCATTTTTTATATAGAATAAAAGCAGGAAATAGTGGTGTTTAATTAATTGAGGCATTTTATGAAGCAAACAGTCGGGTAGGTATGTTAAAACAAAACTAAAAGACTCCCTGATCATTTATAATCTGTATCTCTTCTAAGTTCGAATGAATCGGTATCTTCTAGGCAAGCGTGCTCCACCCTACGCCGCTTCATCGCTTTACATCAGGCGAGTTGTTGCCCAATTATCTCGCACTTTGGAGAGATCCAGACCTCAGATAACTAAATAAAATTAGTTTATTTCAAGTAACAAGACTCATATAAGTCATATACAACAGATACATAAAAGGATACAGACAGGATAACAAGCACAGACAATAAAACGAACATAATGATCAGGGAACTGAGAAGGCGCAAGAGAATTCCACAGACTGGCGGTTCGTTAAAGAAATGTCAGCTTTATAATACATCAATAACACTTGTAACGGGATATTTACCATGTTTATTATTTGTTTTGAGTTCCCGATATTACGTCGCTGTTGCAAACGCCATGATCACGGATAAACTGAAATTATTGCGGGTGTGTGTTTATGAGCAGACAAATCGGTCTAACCTCTTTCTTGTTAGTTTTTTGCGCTCCGTACCACTACCACTGTCACTCGCAACTCGATTCTGTTCCCGACACACGAAACTCACTGTGTCCACTCGCGAACTTTTTACGGCACTTTTTCGGTTTTTACACAATTGAACCAATGGATTCCAGGCTCTTGACTGTTGAAACCCATCCGGTTCACGGTTTATATTTAGTAATTTCAATAGCTTCTCTTACCAGTCTGGGTGTATAGTGGCGTTCTGTCGAGATGACCTGAGGGTTATGTAACTCAATCCAGTGGTTTGATCCTGATTCAAGAAGATGGTAGTGACCATGTCAGTTAAAAAACTTATACAACTCATGTTCTCTCTTTCCAGGCAAAACGTCGTTTCGAAGGAGCAGCCCGCGAGTTCATGCAGGCGACAGTGTCTCTGGCGAAGAAGATGCGACCCCATGCCGTGTGGGGGTACTACGGGTTCCCGTACTGCTTCAATATGGCGTATAATAACAGGAAAGAGACCTGCGCTGATAAGGTGCCTCAGGAGAATGATCGGTGAGTTTGTTTTCGAATAAATGGTTTCTACTTACTGACCTTTTGTGTGGTTCATCAAAAGTGTTGGAATTTCCACAAAGAGTCACGGAGTCCACTGTTTTGAAACTCGTTTATGTAGCTATAATTTTTAGGTTGACTAGAAGTTGCCGCAAGTTTAGCTCCTAAAAGCCTACGTCGGGAATCAATGGACACAAAAGCCTGTTTTCCCTAACACAAAGCGACACTAAAGTATTATTTAACTGTTGGAATTTTAGCCTTCGGCGCTGAGTCGAGCGTCGCAAATCCACTAGTGTGGTTTTATTTAAATATTCAATAAGGTATCACCTAATGTCAGTAAAAACGGATACTACGCTTTTGTGCAACATAAAACATCAGTCAGATTAATGCATGTTTCTTCATCAACTACGGTGATACCTGGTTAAGAGGGCCCAGGATATGTGAAAAACCTCTCATCATTCTCTTGCCCTTATCCCAATTTATTTGGGGTCCGCGCAGCAAAGTGTCTTCTCCACACATCACATGCCCATACCATGAAAACCGATAACCAGAAACATCTTTCCAAATTACATCTTTTCAGTCACCGGCGCCACTTTCTGACTTCTTCTTATGTACTCATTTCTTATTTAATCCATTCGCGTAACACCACACATCCCCCTTAGCATTCTCATTTCAGCCACATGCAAATGCCTTTCATTCATCCCTTTTTTGGCCCAACATTCCGATCCATACAAGACAGCAGGTCTAACTATTGTTTTATAAATCGTCCCTTTAATTTTAAGGGGGATGCGGGAGTCGCAGATAGTTCCCGTGACCTGCCGCCATTTCATCCATCTAATGTTTATTATATAATATGTGTCACAACACTTTTGCATTGAAATACCTCTGTTACTGGGAATTTTCAATCTTTGTTAACTGAGATTAGATTTCATAGATTTTCTCGATGTTTACCGCTATAATTGGGACTTCGTAACTCGATGAACCCGTATAATTGAGACAATTTATCGGGTTAAGTCAAGTCATGGCACGCTTTTTTACAAAAACATGTTATTTTATAAACATTTCCACGTCTTTATATGATAAAACGGTACATTTCGACCTCTTATAATGGGACACTATAAATAAGACTATATCATGTTAACCTGCTTATTTTTGAAACTGTGCAAAAGAAAAGCCTCTTGGTCCAAAAAAATCTAAGTCCTTTGAGATTCCAGTTAACCAGGTTTCACTGTATGATCTTCTCCTGATTTCCAGTATAAGCTGGCTCTGGCAAGAGAGCACGGCCCTGTTCCCGTCAGTGTACAGCTCGGACGACATCACGTCGCACCAGCTCGCCGGCCTCATCCGCGGGCGCGTGCGGGAGGCGGCGCGGGTGGCGGCGCGCGGGGCGCCCATACTGCCGTACTTCTGGTACCGGTACAGGGACAAGGGGTATTTTACTGAGGTGAGCTGGATATACAACTGGCTATAAAACGGTGAAGGAAAACATCGTAAGAAAACCAGCATGTCCTAGAACTAAAAATTCTAAGTCATGTGACATCTACCAACCCGCACTGGGCCCGCGTGGTGGATTACAGCCCACTCCCTCTCATAGAGAGGAGGCCTGTGTCCCAGCAGTGGGAACATTATAGGCTGATGATGAGCGTGATATTCAAAACTTTTTAACGTCATCAGAATTTTCGTATATTAATTGAGCTAGCCTAGAATTTGACTGCGTTGGTTAGTGGTTGCAATCGCAACTGCTGAGTATGAGGGGGCTCCTGAGTTCGATTTCCGGGTCGGGGAAACTGTCATTGAGTTTTTCCATCAGGAATTTCTCAATGGCAGACACGGGGTCATAACAACAACAACATACATTTATTTTCAGGCAACTTTGGCCCATAGAAATATATAGTCTTTACAGTATTTAAGCCCGGTTGGTGGCAATAGGTTCGCCCCTTATTACATGGGACTTAAACATAACTGGCGAAATGTGGGTGTACTAATGGGTACACCTCTGCCTAACTTCAGGGCTTACATGTTATTAATTTTGAGCATATATATTGAATATTAGAACCAGTCAGTGTGTAGCTAGCTGCAGCATAAGATTGGTTACTGTGGTGATGTTTGAGGTGGAGCTATGTCAAGTGGTGAATAATTTTCGGCAGAATTAACGATAATGTTTGATAGATAGTAGAAACTTTGATTTCCAAGCAAGAGAGAAAGTTTGATTTCGAATTTGGATGTCCAACGGTGGCCGTTTGTTGGTTGACCAAAAACAAAAGATATATTGAAGTTGTCAACAACAAACCTGTAAAATGTATGCCTTATACCTTTTCTTCTTCATATAAAACTCAGTCACACTCATACTTACACTCTTGACTGAAGAAGTACCAGTTTGTAACATATAATCATTTTCAATTCCAGAGCGACTTGGACATAGCATTGAGCACATTCTACAAATCAAACGCCTCAGGCTTCATAATCTGGGGCAGTTCCAACGACGTCAACACAATCACCAAATGCAGACAATTGAAGAATTACGTCACAGAAACATTAGGACCTGCCATTGCCAAATACACTAAACGAAATATGAAATTAGGTGATGACCCTGACAACACAATCAATGTAGTTTACAACCCAAACAATGCATCAAAATATGACCCAGAATACACCTGGATTCCTCCCGTAAACTACACACAAAAGATTGAAGAAATGGTCGATAAAGAGTTAAAAGAAGAAAAAGAAGCTGCGTTGAAACATAAAGATGTTAAAGAAAGTATTCTAGTTGATATGATATTGCATAAGATAGCTAATTACTGTGCCGAAGGCTGTGATAACAAGAGTAAAGAGAGGCGTACGGATGAGGAAAAGGGAGATAGCGGTGTTAATGAATCTCGTGTAGTTTTGGTCACTGAGGATCCTTTTAAGAAGAATGATAGTAGAATTGCAGTTACAGGTGAGTTTCTAGAATATATGTTTGATTTTAACATGATTAATTATGTATTTCTAGACTATGCGATTCATATTGCTTCTATGTAAAGCTGTCCATCGTTTTAGTCCATTATAGTGTTCGCGAATTCCGTATAATATCATGAAAAACTTTTTTTAAATCGATTATTATAGAAACTATTTATTTGAATTCACTATGTACATTATTTGCAAACTACACATAGATCTAAAGCAATAAAAAAAAAATTACAAGTATTAGAATATCAGGCGTCAAAAAAATCAGCCTCATCGTTGTCAATAAAAAAATAAATGAAAATTAATAATTGTGACTAACTAACTGTCTTGACTTTGAACATTGGATATAAAATAATGGAATATATATGAAATATAAAATGTAATTGTTAATCAATAACTTTGTATGTTTCAGTACCAACGACTACAGAAGAAGACAGTTACGATTACGACACTACAGGGGATGCCCCAGAAGAAGATATTTACGAAACAAATGAATACATTGATATAAGTACAATTACTAAAAGTGTTGAAGGAATAAGTACAACGACTTCAAGAGGTGATGTTATCAGCCTAGAGGAAAGTGATACATATAATATAAGTAAAGAAGAAAACAGTACAGTCGATATAAATAATGAAGTGGGTAGTAAAAATAACACAAGTACAACAAAAGCAGATAATTTTGACTTGGTCATAGAAGAAATTGATGACATTGACTTTAGTACTGACGAAAACAATTCAACCGGAGTAAATAATACCGAAACTAGTACAACTACGTTGAGTTCTGTAGAACCTTTTTTAAAAGAAACAAATACGACAGAAAGTACATTCATCTCTAGCCAAAAAGAGAATAGTGCAATTAAAAATGATTTAAGTAAAGATGAAAACAGTACAGAATCAAATTCATTAGAAGTCGTTTTCATCGACATGACTGCAGAAGAATTTAGTACAAATAGTTCTAGCACTGAAATTGATTGTACTACAGAAATGACTAATCATTTCACAGTTGATGATGTGACTACAATTAGTACTGATATTAGCACAGTTGAACCAAGTGCATTTGAAAATGGTACGAATAATCCTATCACTGAAATTTATAGTACTACAGAAAGAACTAATAATTTGATAGTTGATGACGTTACTGCAACTGGTACAAATAGTATCACAGTTGAACCTAGTGCATTTGAGAATGGTACTCAAAGTACCACAGTTGAACCAAGTGAATTTGAAAATGGTTCTCAAATTACCACAGTTGAACCTAGTGATATTGAAGATGGTACTACAGCTGGTACCAAAAGTGATAGTGGGACCACATTGGCACCGGTGTTAACAGAACAGGTTGTTGTTTCAGTTGTTTAAGGTTTGTTGTTAACTGTTGTCGTTAATTTTATGTTTTTGAACAACTATCTACTACAATAGAAATTAACACGATCAGATTGAATTAGGTAGTGAGACTCCACAAATGTAGGATTGACAATCGACATAAAAATAGAATACCGGTCAACGAATATTGTTACTTTAATGCAAGTTCCCAAAATGGAGCTAAATATTTTACATGACATCATAACTAGTGTTACTATGAACTTAGCCATGTTCTGGGCCTAACATAACATAATACCACGCCTGTAATCACAGAGGACTTAGGCAGAATAGCAGCGGTGGCCTAGTGGTGGTAGCCCCGACTTACGAGCAGTAAACTGTGGGTTCGAACCCAGGCAGGCGCATTACTTTGTGTAATTTATTTCAACACCGCTGCTCTCAAAAACGGTGAAGGAAAACATCGTGAGGATGTTAATGTCTTATAACTAAAAATTCGAAGACATGTGACATCGAACAACCCGCACTGGGCCCGCGTGGTGGATTACAGCCTACTCCCTCTCATAGAGAGGAGGCCTGTGTCCCAGCAGTGGGAACATTATAGGCTAATGATGATAATGATGATGTACCTAAGAGTTAACCTACATTACGCCAGTAATGTTTTAAGTCCCATATAATAGAGGGCGCTATGGGTTGACAGGAACTGATGGACGCTGCAGCGGGCGCCAAACTAGTCGCTTAGTTCTGGGCCGACACAATTTAGATTGCCAGTTTACTGTAGTAGATAGTTGTTCGTACTAATTATAATTTACAATCTAATTTGCATCCAAAGCTGTACTTAATTTTGCTAAAACCTTTTATTAAATATTGTTTACCTTTTTGTTAATCCAAATAATTTGCTCAGTGAATGTATGTGTATGGTCAAGTATTTTAATGTACGGTTTTTTGACGCTTCGTCATTTTCGGAATAATGGCCGCCATATTGTATTTGCAATGCAATTTTACAAAAAATATATTAAATTTATCAAAACTACAACTTCCAGACAGTGTCAGTGAAGAGCTTAAAAAACCATGCAGCATTAAAACATCTGAATTGCACAACTAAATATAACTTATTTAACTGTAAAAAAAGAAACTAGTATCTCTCAATTTGGTTTGTTTCCATAACCACTAATTAATTTAATTATTATATTTTATGCATTTTTATATTTTAAGTTAATACTACGCTCAAGATCAAAAATTCATTGAATGTTACTTGAAGAACCAATTTCTTTACTTGTTACTGGTTCACTATCATCATCACATTCAAGGTAGAAGCGCAGCGGTAGTCAACCTGCAAAGTTCATGTAATCCTCTTGAATGACTATTTCAAAAAAGTCATTCAATGGCATTTCAATGATTACTGACACTGACCTGCAAAATACCTACGGTTTGCATGTTGCGGACAGGCACCCTGCCCTGATGCCCGGGCGCTTCCACCTAAGAACATTTATCAGGCTTTTCGATCTTATGATTGTCAACAGCTATTTAACTTTCTTTGTCAATAACACCTACTGCACTTTAATTTTTCAATTGCTATTATTGTAACACACACTTTTAGTTTGTCTTGATATTTTTTTCTTATACGCCAGTAGATAATTGATGTTATAACAACTGTGATTTTCTGTGTCTTAAATCATTTCATTTGTCTACCTTCACCAGCGGTTTTCTCTTAAAAAAATTGTTTGAATTTCTTTTATGAGGCAATTTCTAAGTGCATAGACTCCGTGAATCGTGATACTCAAAAGTATGTCCTGGGCACTCAGCTTACGATCTAGCTGACAGTCCAATGTTTTAACCATGACATTAACTATTTATATGTTTATAGTTCGTTGCCAATAATATAGATGAATCTGTCTTCATCATCTCCCTGTCCTTGTCCCATTCTACTTAGGGTTGGCACAACACGTTTTCTTCTTCCATTCTCTCTTGTCAGACGACACGGCATCATTTACTCCTTTCTCTTTCATATCATCCCTCGCACCATCCATTCATCTTTTCTTTGGCCTTCCTTTCCCTCTCCATCTATCGATATTCATATCCAGCAATCTTTTAGTCACATGCGTTTCAACCCTACTCATTACATGTCAGATAGATGCATCTGTATTGAAGACATATAAATATAAACTCTTTTGAATTTTTAAAATTTAGCTCGTTCCATTTTGTTTCTCTTTTGTTTTATCTGTCAATATAATTCCAAAGAAAAACCGCTGTCAGATCGGTCATTGAACCTGTGTTAATCCGTATTTGTCTATAGGTGTTGGGGTCTGTATCCAGAGCTATCGTCAGTAAGCCGCTCGCGTGTTCTCTGTTCTATATCTACTCTATCTCCAGGTGTATCTGTGTTTTGTTCGGAAACTGCTAGTTTAGCGGCTAACGATTGTTGTTTGGTGTTAACTTGGTATATTTCTTGTACTGTGATTAAAACTGTTTTGTACTCAGCATCATTACCACTGCTTGCTGTAATATGATTGGTTTGGTTCTTTAGAAAATCTTAGTGTGTCGTACTCGCACACACTGATTTTGACGTAAGTTTTGTACTGAGGAGCCTAATGTTCGAGCGTTAAAAATTAGTACCGTAGAGGTGCTTTTAGAATCATACTCATCTGCCTAGTTTTTCCCAACTATATTGGGGTCGGCTTCCAGTCTAATTGGATACAGCTGAATACCAGTATTTTACATGGAGCGGCTGCCTATCTTGACTCCACAACCCAGTTAGTACTGGGTAATAACCATACCCCTTTGTAAGACTGGTTGTCAGACTTTCGGGCCACTGACTACCTGTAACGACTGTAAAAGATCTACAAATGACAACCGGCATCAACAGCTTTGCGTGCTTTCCGAGGCACAGAGGAAACTCGGTATGTAATAGAACCCAGAGCAAGCGCGGCTTAACATTAATCGATCAATAACGAGGATGAATTTATTCCGTTTTTACATAGTAATTTTATTTTCGGTGCTTTTAGAATACCAGTACAAAACTTGCGTCAGCGTTTACAATACTCTGCAATGTGGAGAAATTCATACAAGAGCCTAAGTCCCTAAGATATTATGAGCTGTGAACGTGGACGAAGTGAAAGAAGTATGGTGTCCTGTAGTTTCCGTCTTTATCTATGGTTGCTGCGACTTATTATGACCACCGCATTAGTCTAAGTCGCAAGCACGACTGCTGACAGTAAAGTCCATCTGGCCTACCATGACGTCTTAAAACATTATTGTTTTACTCCTTTATCAGTGTGGGAAAGAAATGGCGCTAGACATGGCCTGTGTAGCTTTGTCTCTTTCCCATACTGGAATAAGAGTAAAACCATACTGCTGTCATGGTAGGTCAGACAGCTGGTTCTGACTCCTAGATCAGGCAAAGCGTTACTGGGTTTTCAATTAGAAATTTCTCAATTACAATCAGACAGAGCAGAACCGGAGATCAGCGGTGGTCCAGTGGTGGCATCCCCGACTTACGAGCAGTAAGCCGTGGGTTCGAACCTAAGCAGGCGCATTACTTTGTGTAATTTATTTTATCACCGCTGCTGTCAAAAACGGTGAAGGAAAACATCGTGAGGAAACCGGCATGTCCTAGAACTAATAATTCGAAGACATGTGACATCTACCAACGCGCCCTGGGCCCGCGTGATGGATAACAGCCATGAGAGAGGAGGTCCCAGCAGTCGGTTTCCTCACGATGTTTTCCTTCACCGTTTTTGAGAGTAGCGGTAATGAAATAAATTACACAAAGTTATGCGCCTAAAATTAAAGTGTCTGTTTGTTATTTTAAAATTAGAGCTTTTTACTGAATGCCTATGAAAGTTTATTATTCTACGGTACAACAAAGAAAACAAGTATTTTGTTTGCCTGTTCTGGTTAATCTCCGAAACAGCTGAACAGCAATTTTGATGGCACTTTTATTGGATGTTATAAGAAGTAACTAAGGATGCTTTTATTGTAGAAAAAGAATTAGGATTTCTTGCAAAAAAAAATGTTAACCCTTGGATCAAATAGGGAAGTAATATTTATGTAATAACTTCTCGCTGTCGAAGGTCTTATGCAACGACTAGTATTAAATAAATAAATACTGAATTTGATAGCTGAAAAACCCTTTGGGCTTCTATACCTTTACCTTAAGTCAAAGTTCTATGTCTGGCAAGGGAGGCAGTGGATATTGAAACCGTGTATTAGAATAATTTGTAACTAATCATTTTATCTGTGATATGTTTTAGTATAATTTTGTTAGATATTTTGTGAATATTGCCAATGCAAGTATCAGTTAGATTTAAGAAAATAAATGTTATATTTTCAATGTATTGTTTCGTTTTATTTACATAAGTGTCCTCTTTGTGTGAAACATCGCCTGTTAGTCCGTTGTCATATTATTTCGATCTAGTTTAGTTAGTTTGTCTGGCAGTTTGAGTATTATACTGGGTGTAACGGAAAGGGTATATACATACTTGAGGGTGTTCTCCAGACCACCAAACTGAACATGTTTCACCATCGGACAAACATCGTAATAGCGAAAACAATATCAGCCGCCCCATAGATTTGGGTAGAATAGGTATTGAAATTTTGTATGGAGCAGCAGATAATTTTTTCGCTACTACGATGTTTGTCTGATGGAAAAACATGTTCAGTTTGACGTTCTGTAGCACATCCTTAAGTATCCTTTCCGATACATCCTGTATACGGGCCACCCATAGGTCCTTTCTTTGTTATTGTTCGTCGTGTCGTTGAGCTCCTTGGTTTAAGAGTCAAGCTACACGATCACTGACAAATGCTTGCACTCTGACTGGACAGGTGCTCTCAAATATGTGTGGTTCTTTCTTCAAAAGACCATCTCAGACGCTAATCTGCATGGTCCTCATATGACTTGAACTATGTCTGGACTTTAAAAGAGACAGTGACTGAGTTTGTTTCAGCTGTTTCTTCTCAGACTAGTCAGGCACGAAACACCGGCTTCGTCTAGTTTTTAAAAAAGATGACGTGTAATAGTGTTTGTAAAAACCTATTTGCAAAATAAATATTTACCTTACAAGTATTCTGATTTATTTCTTATTCATTTCTTGCAGCCTATTTCTATTCAACTTTTAAATTCCTAGCCCATAGTTACACTTGGCAAACAACACTTTATAGCATTTAAGAATGTGTTCACTATTTGTTCACCTGCCAATATCTTGTTTACAACACCCACGAAAAGACTGTTTGTTTTCTATTCTTGGCCTGAAACAATGATAAAACATTCCATACATTCTCCATAAAGAATATCCCAAGACATTGGACTGACAAACAGTCGAGAGGTATTTCTGGCTCTCGATGCAAATGCCTTACTGCTTGACAACGAACTACACGCTTGTTGCGACAGTTATTGCGGACAGTTGTGTCTCCGCTTAGGCTGAGCGCAGACTTGATTCACGACAGTTTTAAGACAAGTAAATTGCTAACACGCTATTTTAAAATACTAAGTGCATTATGAAAAGCTGGCGCAGAGTCAGCACGTTCAATGATTTATATAGCTGATCTGCTGGAAAGTTTTTTTTTTGTCTTGTTCTACCTTTTGTAGTAAGCAACGACTTATTGTCGGGCATACGCTGTCCTCCCACATTTAAGTATTAACGCTGTAACATTCAAATTTTGTAAAAACAAATGATTTTATAAGAGTAACCATGGAGTTTCTTGCCGGTTCTTCTCCATAGGAAACCACCAACCCGGTATAATAACACAGGCTGTGTTTTTTTTTAAATCAACGTGTTCGATTCCTGGCTAGGAATATTGATTTTTCAAAAATCCAATGATGCAGTTTTAGTTTTCATCTAAATCGGGCTCGCGGCTCCATTGAGTGATTTTCGCTATTCCTCATAGTTTCGGATTTGGCCTCCACGCCCACTTGAAAAATACATCTTGTATAATGTAGACTCTAGCACGCGTAGCATGACCACTGTAAAAACGAGTTTTGTGTACAGAAGAATCTACATAATGACAAATAGACAATGACAACCTGTCATTTTGTCGATTCTTCCTTCGACATAACCCGTGTCGACAGTGTTCATGCGACGCGCGCAGCAGTTTTCAAGAATCGTACCTAGATTAAGTCGGTAAAAGATGGGTTCGGAAAAGGGAGACGGTAGGAAATGTTACTGTTACGTTAAAAAAAATGCTGATGTAGTAAGTAATGCAATCGACCAGGGAGTCTATTGTCATGATGAGGAGGGACGACTCGCATGTGACTAAAAGAATGATGAATATAATTGTTGATAGATGAAGTCAGAGAGGAAGACCAAGGAAACGATGGAGGGATTGTGTGAGGAATGATTTGAAAGAAAAAGGAGTGAATGATAGCGTGATGGATAACTGATGATGAACGATAGCATAGAGAATGGAAGAAAAAACCGAGTTACGCCGACCCCAATTAACATGAGACAAGGACAGGAAGTTGATGAGTCGGTAATGCAATACTGAATAGAAGATTGATGATTCGCAATCTATTATTCGATGTAATATTACTTAAAATAAAGAAAGAAAAATAAAACATTTCCATTGACATACTTTATTAAGAAGGAACTGAAACAAACAAAACAAAAATGAACAAAACACATGAAAACGAGTAAATGAAATTAAATTACAAATGATCTTTCGCTAATACAACAATCATTATAAATCATAAAACTTTGAACACACAGTACTGAACTTAAAGACAACAAACTATAAAACGAAACAATTATTTAAAAACAAACATAAATGGGTAATAAAAAGCCCGAAAATCTGACAGTAAGTATTACCAAGGGGTATTGTGTAAACCACTTTCTGTGTTGTGGAAGTCAGATAGGCAGTTGCTCCATGTACAATACTGGTATACAGCTGCATCTGGTTAGACTGAAAGCCGACCCTAACATAGTAGTTGGAGAAAGACTAGACAGCTGATGATGAACTTTCACAAACCATCAAAGACTTATGCAGAAATAATAGCAAAACAATAATTTTTGAACAACAAAGGCATTTCATCATCAGAAATAAAGTTCCTATCAGGTCTAACACTTGCAAAGTTATTGTACTTGGGTTCAGCGATGAAATTGTATCCAGTTTCGGAACACTCCTTGATTCTGATGCAGTCTTTGTGGAGTTCAGTGATGGTGTAACCGGTGATGATGAAGGGAACCTTGAGTTTCAAAATGGCGTCGATGGTGGACGGCCAGGGGTCCTTTCCGTTGTAGAATGAGGAGCGCTGAATGCTGGGGTTGAAGGCACAAACTAGAAACAAAAGAATATTTAATTAAGAAGTGACATTGTTTGATAAATTTGGAATTTCTTTAATCCACTTTAGCTTGCAAAAGTGAAAAAGGAATCTGAGAAGATTAGTACTACCTGGATATTTACCGGACACATACCCTTAAATAAATTGTATTTCTAATGGTTGAGTCACCAATTTGTGTAGAATGCAACTTGAATGAGGACGTTAATCATATTGTCATAGTGTTTGTGTTCTGTTGATTATGTTTGATAATGTCTGCGAGACTTGGGCGTGTAACAGCGTCCTGGCTGCCTCTGCTTCAGAGGCAGCCAGGATATTTAGCTAGAGGCATTAATCGCAGAAGCAGTATAAGTTGTTTTTGAATTCTGTTTTCAAGTTGATTTGTAACAAGGAAGAAAAAGAATGAAAAGGGATTCTGAGAATATTAGTATTACCCGGATAATTTAAGAGTGAACTAACTGGCGACGTGGCAACTCGATTATACTAATAACAATACACTGCAATTACCAGTTCAACAATCATAGAAAAACCAATGACTAATTTCTAATACTGATTATCAAAAGCCGTTTGAAGTGAAACTTGAAAGTAAATAAATACTGAAATCAGTAAGACCAAACCAAGGAAATGATGATGACTATAAGAGTAGAGGAAGACCGAAGAAACGATGAATGGACTGTGTGAAGGATGATATGGCTAGGAAGGAGGTGATTGCGGATATGACGAGTAAGAGAGAAGTATGGAAGAAGAAGGCATGCGGCGCTGACTCTATATAAATTGGGTTATGGTCAGAATGATGATTAAGACCAAACTAACTAAACTGCATATTTTAGAGACTATTCTATAGGAACCAGAGATATGTTGTTCTCACCAATATCAGGAACTGCATAGTCTGCACTGGATTTGTAATCAGCGTAAGTTCTCTTATCTTGAAAGTTGAATACCACACGACGTTTCTTCTGACGACAGTTCTCGCATAACCTGTTGGTCAAATAAATAATAAAATATTATTAGGACTTGGGACATATTCCACAAAGTTTCTATTTGCATCTTTGGCTGTTGTAAAAAGGTTTGAACGAAAAGAAGTAAAACGATCATCAACCTGTGCTGTAAAAACACACACTTCAATCTCATATACAAAAAATCTCTTATCAGAATTTAACCGTATAGCCTTATTAAATGCCTCTCCAACTCCACATATTTCTACATCCACGAATCCTGTTTGTCTTACAAGTAGCTATATTCTAATATTTCTACTGCTGGGAAGTTCTATGGTGATGAATTTTTGCAAAGGTCTTTCAAAATCCCCGAGGGTGCAAGCAAAGATACATTCTACTAGCGAGAACGATATTACTGACTGTTCACAATCAGTTGTGTCGCATTTGTCCTTTTCCTTTTCATTTTGCTGCTCTCCTTCTTCAAATTAAGACCTATGTTTTTGTACCACCTTCCAACTCTTCGTTAAAAGATCTTGAATATTCCATACATCTTCTTTGTATAGTATAAAACAAAGTCGCTTTACGCCAAGCAACTCACTTGATCTTCCCCAACAGTTCCAGCGGCAAGTTGGAAGGGTTCAAGTTATAGTTGATGAGCACCACCCTCAGCTCTTGCAGGTCTGGTCTCAGGTGGAGGAAGAACACCTCCCATTTATTGAGGGCATCGGCTTCGAACTGCAGCTCGGCTCCTACTACGTGGATTGTGAATGAGGATTTCTGAAATAAAAATTGTTGGATATTAAAGATTATACGAATAAATATGATATGAGTAGGTACAATAGATATTTTAGATGTGAAGATGGTTGATAATATCGTTCTTCCTGTCGTTCTCTGCATTTTAATAAAAGACACAACTATTGTATTTCTTTAAATGCTTGTAGAGTTTAAAGTGTCATATTTAAATTCCCATACCGCATTATCCGCTCTTTAGTCAACTGATACCACACAGGCGCGGCCCGCGGGTCCAATCGACCTAGTGCATTTTTGCTATTTACAATGTTCATCTTTTTAAGGATGGGACTGGAGTGACAGTCTGCTGGTGTCACAAACGGGTTGAAGACGTATAAGTAATAGAAACTTAGTACTAATTACTTGTAATAAGAAAATAACTCTTAAATCTGTGGCTTTACCGTCAAACCATTAGGCCCGTTATTTAGTAATTTGTAGATCTTTACAACTAACACAGTTTACACATAAATTGACAGTCGTTACAGGTAGTCAGTGACCAGAAAACCAGTCTTACCAAGGGGTTTTGGTTTTCCCAGTACTGACTGGGTTGTGGAGGTCAGATAGGCTAGGCAATCGCTCCATGTAAAATACTGGTATTCAACTGCATCCGGTTAGACTGGAAGCCGACCCCAACATACTTGGGCTAGGCTATATTGTAATAATGATGCTGGCATTGTTACCTTATTAACGCCGTTGGTTAGAGGAGAAGCCTTGCTCCTGTAGAGCTGGTGGCAGTAGGCTGCAGTGAGTGGGGCCGTCGCCAGCTGCGTCAACGCTGCGTATTGAATGTCCGTGATATCTGAGAGAGAGAGAAGCATTCGGATCTACAGTGAGGTAGCTCGATTTCAAGGTCAAGTATGATAGAGCAGGCCTAGGTACAGACAGCGTCATTAAGTAGTAACCCCCCTGGCGTACTCGGCCGTCGTAGAGGGGTTAGCACAAATACTGACGCTGTCTGTACTAAGAATAGAGGTATATCGAATAATACAACTCCTGCGCCAATGGCCAAATATGGGTGTGAGGTGTATAGCGGTATGAAAAACAGCGTGTTAAGTTCTAGTTCCATTATATGGGGTATGAAGAACTTCATCATCATCATCATCAGCCTATAATGTTCCCACTGCTGGGACACAGGCGTCTTCTCTATGAGAAGGCGTTGGTCCACCACGCGGGTCCAGTGTGGGTTGGTAGATGTCACATGTCTTCGAATTTTTAGTTCTAAAACATGCCGGTTTCCTCACGATGTTTTCCTTCACCGTTTTTGAGGGCAGCGGTGATTGAATAAATTACACAAAACAATGCGCCTGCCTGGGTTCAAACTCAGGGTTTACTGCTCGTAAGTCGGGGCTGCCACCATTGGGCCACCGCTGCTCTCCGATGAAGAATTTAACACGCTGTTTTTGAGAGGATCTTTCGACCAGACGGGTTTTGGTGTCTGTTGGGCTACTGCTCGATAGTTGTTGTCGGGTTTTCTATACAAAAGTCGCAGATAAATTTAACTGCGCTATTAGATTTAGAATTTTGATGTTAGTTCTTAATTTGTGTCATAGATGGCGCTATAGTAATTGTTTTAGCGGGGCTAAAGATGAATTCGAGAAGACCAAAATCTAAATCCAATAGATGGGAGACTACAAAAAAATCAGGTGTAAATAAATAGTTGAAGGTTTTATTGCAATAATTTCATGAATTTCAAATCACTCCTAATATTTAATAGAAAACAGGAACGTTATACTGTTTTAACTAATTGTTTTGTGTTTAGAAACTTAGTCATACCACCGTGACACACAAATATTTAAATACGTCCTACTATAGATTATTACAAGTACTAATAAATATAGAGTATGTAATAAATAAATTTTAATATGTTTCTACTCACCGCTCACTGTTCGCAATCTACTTCGTGTGCAATTAGGAAATAGTTTTAGAATGAGTAAACAACTATTAGCTACTCCTATTAAATCAGTCAACATGACGTGAGCTTTTAAATGACAAGACTGAATACTGTACTTTTTATACAGTTTCAGCATCATCATTTCAGCCGAAAGACGTCCACTGCTGGACATAGGCCTCCCCCAACGCACACCGACATAAAGGGGGTTTGCCATAATAGCCACGCTTGGCAGGCGAGTTGGCGATCGCAGTACGGTTGTTACAAAAGCACAGAGAACGCTGCTGCCCATTCTCTGGCAAGTCCCTTAGTCGTCTCTTACGACACCCACGGGAAGATATGGGATTGTGCTATTCTTTACGTCCGACACGATACAGAACAGCATCAAGTACCTGACAGTAATTAACAACTACAACTTTCGTCGTCTAAAGTTAAACCTATATAACCTAAATTTTGTATAATTAATTACAATTTTATTTATTAAATTATAATTCTGTATGGTGTCGGACGTAAAGAATATCACCATCCCATATCTTTCCTTGGGTGTCGTAAGAGGCGACTAAGGGACTTTCCAGAGAATGGGCAGCAGCGTTCTCTGTGCTTTTGTAACCCGCCTGCCAAGCGTGGCGATAATGGCAAAACCCCCCATGTTATGTCAATGTGGCGGAACTTGGGGGAGGCCTATGTCCAGCAGTGGACGTCTTTCGGCTGAAATGATGATGATGATGATGATGTACCCATACTTCTTTAGACCATACCACTTAACGATACCATTGTATTACAAAACGATAACGTCTTTATTATTTCGACAACAATTTTTGCCATCACCCTTTTCATTAATTCCTTTCAAAAACACACACAGTTTTCAATGAACAAACTCTCAAACGCAGGATCAGTTATTAGCAATATTTCAAACTAGCTGTCCGGCGCAACTTCGTTTGCGTTTCGTTTCCATCGGACTTTCAGTTTGGAATAATTTTAATGTATTTCATTTTTTTTACATATTGTTTTATTAAAACTTCTAAAAGAAAATCATGTTTATCTATTAAAATTGTGAACGTGCTATAATGTGTATAATGCGTGTATGTGTATTTTTAATTGTTTTAATTATTTTAAAGTTAAGTGTTTTATGTTCTTTTTTTCGTATGACGTGCGTGACTGTGTCTGAAATAAATAAATGAATATAAATATTAATATTTGATTATATTTTAAATGTTTTTTTTAAATAAGTATGATTTTATTTTTGTTTTCCTATACATTTCCTAATAGCTGTCCGGCGCAACTTCGTTTGCAGCACATTTTCCCCGTTTCCGCAACATTTTTCATTGCTGCTCCACTCCTATTGGTCGTAGCGTGATGATATATAGCCTATAGCCTTTCTAAATGGGCTATCTAAAACTGAAATATTTTTCAAATCGGACCAGTAGTTTCGGAGCCTATTCAATGCAAACAAACAAACAAACAATCAAAACTTTCCTCTCTAAAATATTAGTTGAAATTTAGATTACACGATCGCCAGCTGACGGACATACTATTATACTAAAATATAGGTCAACAGCATCGAGGGGGGCTCCCTATACGTTTACAATGAATAATTTTGTGAAGTTTTTTTACTTTTAAATCCACCCTTTTTGTGCGTTCTCCTTTGTGAAACAACAGTAATTTGAGTGTTTTGTTCGAGATGAAATTGGCCATTCTCTGCTGAGCTGGCAAGTTTCTGCTGAGCTGGCAGTTTTCTGCTGAGCTGGCAGATTATATTGGACTCCCAAAATTATATGAAAGGTGGTTTTGTTTGTGTTTAGTCATACAACACCGAAAGCATTGTTTCCTAAACACAGCACACAACAAAAAACCGGCCAAGTGCGAGTCGGACTCGCGCACGAAGGGTTCCGTACCATTATTTATAAAAACGAGAAAAAAAAATCCCTTTTTTGTATGGGAGCCCCCCTTAAATATTAACTTTATTCGGTTTTTAGTATTTGTTGTTATAGCAGCAACAGAAATACATAATTTGTAGAAATTTCAACTTTTTAACTATCACGGTTCATGAGATACAGCCTGGTGACAAACGGACGGACGGACGGACAGCGAAGTCTCAGTAATAGGGTCCCGTTTGACCCTTTGGGTACGGAACCCTAAAAAACAACACTTAAAACATTCTTAAAAAATGTGAAAAATAATTCTGGCATTAAATACTAAAGAAAAAAAAACACGACGGACTTACTGCAATAAATAAATTTAAAAAAATACAAAACGTTAAACATCGAGTAGATAATTACGAGAATAACAAGAATCCTTGCAGTGGGACAATCATTTATTAAGCTGGTACAATAACCCGTCAAGATTAAATAATGAAGGACCAGAAGCCTTACCTGAAGGGTCTCATACAAGTATACACAGGACGACCAATCAAGCTAAGGAAAACCAGTATAAGCGGATCGCTCGTTGTACGGGAAATATATACAAAGCGGGGCCATGTTATGTTACAAATGCTTAGTTTTATGTGTCGCCGTGTCTTCACGGACATTTCGCCAGTTTTGAAAAACTTTTTACGTTTTCACTAGATAACCTTAGACATTTATAGTCCAGATATCTAAGCTAAAATGAACCCTGGCCCGTGTTCCTCAAGGTACGCCAGGCTAGCCTGCAGAATATTTTTTTTTTCTATTTACTGTTCAGTTTCAGATCAAAATCGTATTTTGATTACCATGCAGCGCTGAACAAAATATGATTTGCAACCGTAATACGATTGTATTTCATCATCATCATCATTTCAGCCCAAAAGACATCCACTGCTGGACATAGGCCTCCCCCAAGTGTCGCCACATTGACATTTTGGGGGGTTTTGCCATAATCGCCACGCTTGGCAGGCGGGTTGGCGATAGCAGTACGGTTGTTACAAAAGCACAGAGAACGCTGCTGCCCATTCTCTGGCAGTCCCTTAGTCGCCTCTTACGGCACCCACAGGAAGATATGGGATGGTGCTATTCTTTACGTCCGACACCATGCAGACCCTAAAACCTTATTACTACCTTATTACCTTAAAAAACATTCAAATTTCTGACTCACCAATCTTCTCCTCATACATAGAAGCAAGCACCTCGTTGATCTTCTCCGGTATAGGTCGCGGCTCCACCAACACCTTGGTCGGCAGCTTTGGCTCCAGGCGGCCCTTTGTCTGCTGGTAACTCACCAGCTTCTCATACAGGGAGTAGGACTTGCACCAACGAGAGTGAGACTTTGGGAAATGTTCGGCGTTGTCGGTGCAGAAAGAAATCTTGGGAGAGAAGAGAATTATCAATACTAATATTATAAAGCAGAGAGAGAGAAGAAGAAGAAGAAGAGTTTGTTTGGTACGCGCTAATCTCAGGAATTCATCATCTGCCTAGTCTTTTCCCAAATTTTGTTGGGGTCGGCTTCCAATGCTAACCTAACCTAACCTAACCGAATGCAGCTGAGTATCAGTATTTTACATGAAGCGACCGCCTATCTGACCTCCACAACACAGTAACTGCTAAATACGATACCCCTTGGTAAGACTGGATTCAGAGTTTCGGCTTCTGACTACTCGTAACGACTGTCAGAGATGTACAAATGACAGCCGGGACCAACGTCTTAACGTGCACGGAAAAAACTCGGTATGTAACGATGGTCACCCATCCACAGACCATCCTCGGCAATCACGGCTTAAGCTTGAAGATGGACCCGTGCGGCTGTTATTATTTAGCCACGAGCCAATCTCAGGAATTACTGGTTGGAATTGAAAAAAATATTTTAGTGTTGGATAGCCCATTTATCGAAGAAGGCTATGCACATGAATAATGTTGCAAAAGCGGGGAAAGTGTGAAGCTTGTCTGCTTCACACTTTCCCCGCAGTTGCGCGGGACAGCTAGTCTTTTATAAACATCAGTTTACCGACGGACCATCGGATATATGGTGAATTCATGACTAAGGAGAAATTACCACGCTTTGAACTGGGTAACTCCGTTTTGTATTGACTGTCCGACTTCTCAATCCAAAAGTGTCTGGAACTGGTTTATTTGAAATAACTAAATGCTTTGAGTTTTGTCTTGTATTCCAGAGGGTCTTTTTAACGCGTCTTTATTGCTACATTTACGTAAAAATAAAAAATACAAATATATCACACAGACAGAAGAATAAGATTAAGAAAAAAATTGACAAATTAAACTTAGAACGCTTAAAGATATAGACCAATATTGGTAGATATTTATGTAATGAAAATGTTATCTAAATTCAAGTTAAACCAAACTCGACTGATACATATTTACTTCTGAATCTTTATCAAAAACTATTTTCCTTATGGTCTATTCTATTTATTGCAGTATTTCCAGAAACCCACCTGCCCACAGCCCTGACAATCACTCAGCTTGTTCTGCCTCCATTCCCTGCAAGGCACATGTACACAGACCCTGGGATACAGAAGCGCCTCTTGTTCCCAGGGCACCAGCCGTCTCTTCAGCACCTTCTCACATGACACTATCATCTGCATTCTGATCAGCCGGTAGTCGTGGCCTGTGAGGTTCTTGGCGTCGCCGTATATGTGTTTTTGATCTGTGAAAGGATAATTTGTTACTGGCTTATTATTAGTCTCTAATCAGACACCATCTTCTTGTGTTTCGATGGTTCAAACTTGAGGCCCAACATTTAGCTACGCGAACTTCGATCACTTATGCAGGCATACGAGTAAAGCCATTAAGTACGCAGATGTCAGAGCATGCGGTACAAGGTGGAAGGTGGGCAATGTGTGAGGAGACGACGCGTACGCACTTGAAATCTGAGCCATCCACAAACCCCCTGTGGAGATTACCATTGCTCCAGCCGACTTGGATTTCAAGTCTATATAGAGCTTTCCAAGTCTTCCACAAAAACACGAGCCCAGATGGAAGGCTCTCAGATAGACTAGTGTGTAAAAATTAATTTGAAATTATCAAAATGGTCTGTCAGATAACTTAACAGGAAATTATCAAGAGTTTCCTAGTTGAAACTGAACCATTCTTCTAACCTAGTTGTAGAATGCAACCCATGCAAACTCTAAAAAAAAGACAGAATTTAAGTAAAAATATCAAGTTACAAAGTGATTAACAACTTACCTTTCAGATGAACGATGGTAGACACAGCGAAACACAGCGCCTGATGCTGAGGCCAGTCTTCATCTTTATGCTTATTACCGCAGTAGAACAGCAAGTTACAGTAACTGCACGGCACTCGAGAACCGCTCAAAATCTTCTTACAAACATGGCAAGAACTCTGTAGAAACACTTTCCTAAAACTGTATTTGTAAACAAAATCATCATTATCATCCATCTTGTAATCTTTACTGAAGTCTTTCATCTTATTATTTGTCTGTGTGTTCTTTGTTTGTTTCGTCTCAACCTCAACAGAATCTTTTATTTTGACTCGAGCTGTAATTTCATTTGGTAATTTGTCTTTTTCCTTTTTGAAGTCCCGTCTATTCGATCGTACAGGAATATCGGGATGGCCTAGCAAGTTTTTTGGCGGCGAAACTGGTGTTTTTTCTTCATCCGGTGCTATAACGTTTATCTTAGGATTATTTTGTTCTTGTGTTTCTTTTACTATCATTTCAAATGTCTTGTTGACGTCATCAATGCTGGATGTGAGTGCGTCTTCAAAATTTTCTATAGGTTCGTAATCAACTGGTTCGTCTTGTGTTTCAGAATCAACGCTACTTGCTTGTTGTTTACCTTTTTCTGTACTTTGACTTTTACCTTTTGATTCAGATTTACTCTCAGTTTTATATTCGGTTTTTTCTTCTTTCTTAGTTTCTAGTGTGGGCTGATATTGGGCAGAAGCAGTAGTTGCTGTACTTTGTGTAGTAGCAGTCGTTTGAGTATCTTGTTTACCTTTCTTCTTCTTGTTTTTGCCTTTATTATCTTTTCTTGTAGGGCATACTGGTGGTACATCTACGGGTGTTTCAGATGTTTGTTCTTTGGGTTTTTCAATGTCTTTCTTTTCGACTTCGGGTATTTCAGTCGTTTTTTCGTCTTCCGGTGGTAATACTATTGGGGGCATGAAACTTTCAATAACTTTCTGCACTTCAGTCAAAGGCTTGTCAGAGTCTGGTAATTCAGTGGGTGTTTTAGGCCGGTCTTCTACTTTAGGAGGCATTTCAAAAGTTTTGCTATCGACTATTATTGATAGCTCCGATGTTTTAGTTTGAACAAAAGGCAGTTCAATCTTTTTCTCCTCTACAGGAGTCTTTTTGTGTTTGTCTTTTTTAGATTTTTTATCATCGTGTTTAGGTTTTTCTTCAGGTATCTGTTTGTTACTGTCTTCAATGACAGTCGGTACTTTCATTTCTTCTGAAGGGATACTTACAGCAACTGCCACAAAAGGACTCTTACTCCTGCTTTTTTCTCGGACGCTTGGCTTTTGTGTAGTACCACTTTCGTCAGTACCAAATAAAAGGCTGGAAACATTTTTAGCTTTATTTCTAGTTGCTTCAAACTCTTTTTCAATTGTCTCTTCACTCTTTTCCATAGACGTCAGTTCGGCTAAAGATCTTTCAATTGACAGTCTTAACTCTTCCATGTCTTGGTTCACTTCCATCATTTTTGATTTTATGTCTGTTTTCTCTTCTTTGGGAGGAGATTTCTTTTCTTCCATTATCTTAGGAGTTTGAGCTCTTTCTTGTACTAAAGGTATGTCTAATATAGGCTCTGCTGGAGGAAATATCTCTCTGATTACAGTATTATTGTTATCATCGCGCATCTGTTGACTTGAGGCACGTGGATACGTGATATCGGGTCCGAGATCAAAAGCGGGGCCTTCAGATTCCGAGGCTCTTATGGTACATATTTCAATATCATACAGACTTGTGATATTGGAAGCGTCAACTTTTTCAGCCAAACTTTGTTGTGTAATATCCTCTGATTGGGAAGTTTCTTGAGTTGCTGATTCTGGTTTTGGTGTTATCGCTCGCTCCTCTGTTTTTGTTGTTTCCTCAGAGTTTCTTGGGGGTTTAGGGGACTTTTTTCGTTTCTTACCCGATTTGGATTCAGCTTTTTGTTTATCATCAGTCAATTCCTGGGTTTCTTCATATTTAGTCAACTCAATCTGTTCACCAATATCTTCTGGTGTTAATAGTACCTTTCCTTCGAACTCAGTTGGTCCTGGTTTCAGAGCTTCTTCTTTAATTTCTTTAACAGTGTCAACAGCTGTTGGCTTGTCAGATTTTTCTCTCTTAATTATGAACTCTTGTTGAACAGTCTGTGGAGTCAATAGTTCAGTTATGACTGCCAATTGTTCTTTGGCTGGCTCTTTGATTTCAGTTTCTTTGATATCTAATTCCGGTTTTGGTTCTTGGAAGCTAATGTCAAACGCTTTAGGCATTTTTGATCCCTTTTTCCGTTTCTTACCCATAGCTTTTTCAGCAAGCAGCTCAAACTCTTGGGCTATAAGTTTTTCGTCTTCATCAGGTGCCATTAAAGTAATATCACTAGAAATTTCCAGCTGTGTAGTCTGAGGTTCAACGTCAATTGGCTTGTCTAGAACAACAGGCTCAGTTTCAACGATTTCCAGTTTAACCTTAAATGGGTCATCTTCAACTTTGGCAAAGTCTGGAAGGAAAGTGTCATGTGGTAAGCTTTCAAAAGTATCATGTTTTCCTTTACGTTTCTTTTCTACGGGTTTTGCGATTTTAGCTTTAGGTTTTAGAATCGAATCTTCGAGCAGAGGTTCAAGTGATTCTGTTATGGCAATCTCTTGAGCTTTGTCTTCTTGACTGCTTGTTGTGACATCTTTCATTGGTTCTGCTATGATGCTTTGTGCAGGTGCTTTGAAATCTATCAGGGATGTAGTTTGATCAGTCTTTGGTTCGTCTAGCTTAGGACTTTCCTCATGTTTCAAAGTTTGTTTTTTGTCTTTCTTATTTTTCTTTTTACCTTTTTCAGGAACTGGTATTTCCTTGGTTTCTTCAATTTCTTTCACTGGAGTGGCTGCTTTCTCTATTATCGGCTTTACTGGAAGAGTTTGTTCAGTGTTTTCTAATTTTGTTTCAACATCAGCCTTAGAACTTTCCAAGGAGATAATTGGTTCATCAATTTTGTCTTCTGTTTTTACTTCAGGTTCATCCTTTTCATCAAGTAACTTCTGGAAAGCGGAAGTACAAGAGAATTCTTCTTTATCTGATTTTTCCGAATCAGTACGATTCTTTTTCTTATTTTTCTTTTTAGATGGTTTTCCTTCTTGATCTGATATATCAGTTTTTAAAAACTCTTGCTTGATATCTGGTACAGACTCTTTAATATCTTCTTTGATTTCTTGTTCTAGCGGAATACCAGTAACTTCTTGATCCGGTGAACTTAGCTCTTCAACCTTTTGATCGATATTCTTCTTTTTGTTCTTCTTTTTACGAGCTGTTGGACTTATTTGAGGCAAATCATCTATTTTGCTTACAACTTCTGGAAAATCAACTTTTGATTCTTCTACTGATGTCTGGATATCAGTTTCCTTTGTTTTTTCGTCACCATCATCATCGAAATCCTCATCTTTACCTTTTTTCTTCTTCCCTCTGTTTCGTTTCGGTTTCTTAGGAGTTTCCTCATCTTTCACATCAACAGAAGGTGTCACTTCACTAACAATTTCAGGCACACGTTTTTCTTTGAGACCTTCAACTTTTTCTTCTAAATTCGGAATAATGTCAGTAATTAACCCGACCACTTCCTTTATATCACCGGTAGTCACCCCCACATCTTCGATATTATCACCACTTTTCCCCAAATCTTCAACTTTTTCACCAGTTTTCTCTTCCTGCAGAGGTACTGGATTTGGTACTTTCCCTTTTTTATGTTTCCCCTTTTTATTCATTTTCGCAATACGGATATATTCACGACTAACGTTTACAGCGAAATCGGAGTGACTGAGCTTCTAAATACAGATTTTGTCTGACCGATATGTTGGGCCGCAATTCTAGTCAGAAATGTCCACGTGAAATTATTAAATGTCACAATGAATTCACCACGCAAAAAGCAACTCTAAAATGTGCTTTGTTGAATCTATTTTCGGTTGTGTTGATGGATAATTTGTGCATGCTCCCAGTCGTAAGGAAGAGACGGTTGCCAAAAGTGCATATAACTGTTACATACAGTTGTTCTATTTGTGTCACTTGTTTTCCAATCCATTTTCAATACTTCAATCGTTTGACAGATGATCGTTTGAAGTCAACAATGTTAGATGAAAACAATTAATTAATCTTGTTGATGTAGTAAATATATGTAGTTAATTTTGCTATTTATTTAGTAAACCAAGAAGTAGTGCCATCTTATCATGAAATTCAATAAGGCAACTTGTAAAATATCGGGAACTCAAAACAAATAATAGACATGGTAAATATCCCGTTAGCTCCCGCTAGTGTTATTGATAACTTGTAAAATGTCTATATTAAATTATATTAATATTAAATTTTCCTTTTCAGGATTGATTATTTCACAGCAAAGGAGTGGAACTCACTGCTTAAAACCCTAATCTCTTCAAAGTTAGAGTGAACAGGCTTCTTCTGGGTAAGCTCGTACTATCGTCGCTTTGTCTCTGCCATCTCTGACCTAGACGACAACTCTGAAAAGAGCATACATATCGCAAATAAAAAAAAAGAAAATTGATAATTGCAGGAACGAATACGAGTCAAAGGGTAAACTATTAGCATGAGTAAATCGTCATTTGGTAAAGATGCCTGCCTCTAATGCATGATATCCATAGATATCTCCATTCAAATGTTGATTGGATAATACCGCTATCTGCTATGAAACCGCCATTGAAACCATATAATTTGAATTATTGTTAATCAATTATGTTTCAATTTTGGTGTACAATAAAGTACTTATATTCTGTGATATTTTGAATTCGAGACTAAAAAAGTATCTTTTACCATTCACTTCTCTACTTTGTCTAAAAGTAGAAAAGTGAATTGTAAAAGATACTTTTCTCTGGCAAGGATAAAAGTCGTGAGGACTTGAGGTGATTGATCATTACACCTTGTCTTATGAGATGAAGCTTTTGTCCTACAATGGGACAGTTATAGGTTGGTTCTATTACGGGTAAGACCCGGACCAAACTATATCTTATACCAACGAAAATATCCAATACATAATAATGTGGCGATTTTTAATCTCTACGCACAAAAAATCATTATATTCCTTTCAACCATCCTACCCATCTGTTTACATGTTTAATTTATCCCATAAGCAAAATCCTCAAACATCATTTTATATGACAATGGCCGACACGCATTGTATCCTTAAAAAAAGATCTGTCACAAAAATTGAGTCAAAAGCTTCAACAATGTTATCTTGTCACAATCAATGCTTCCTGCTGACCTACATAAATCTTTTATGGGTCCCTGGTCACTTGAAAACAACTGTCACATGCTAAGGGGCCCTAAAGCGGATTATGTACTGTCACAATTTTGGAAAATAAACGAAAATGACCCTTAAGTGAAGCGTTATAAGAGTTTGGGCGTGTTTCAGGATGTATCGGTTGAAAATATTTAAAATATGCAGTTGTGAAAATGAATTTCGAGCAAATGTGATCTTTAATCTGAATCAAATAAGATTGAGTGGTTCGGCCAGAGTGTTGTCATGTAAAATAGTCAGGCTACCCCTTATTTTAAATGCTAATTTAAAGCAGACAACCCTAAGTAAAAAGGCTGGGAGCTGTTCTTTTTATTTATTATTTATGCAAGCTTTTGTGCGCGGTAGTGCTTCCATTTGTCAGCCTTTTAATAGATTAGTACTAAGTAGATAAATGAATACGCAACACCATATTATGTAATTGTGTAGATGAAATGTAGCCTTTGTTCGCATTAGGACAGATTCAATTCACTTGATTTTTGTTTTGTTGTTTTTTTATAACTCGAAATAGATGTATCGAGTTCACTGTACTTCTGTCGTGAAACGAATCTATCGTAAATCGAATCTGTCTTAAAGTGAACAAGAGAAATGTAGACCAAAAGAGACCATTTTATAATCCCAAGATTCATTGACAAATGGATTTTCATAAAATATAACAACAAGATATGGATATAAGAGTAAAGGAAGACCAAAAACAATAAATACTGTGTGAAGGATAATATGGCTAGAAAGGAGGTATCCGAAGAAGAAGACATGCTGCGCCGACTGCAAATAAATTGGGATAAGGGAAGAAGAGTGATAACGAAAGAAGAGTAATAGTGATTGTATTACAACGGCCAAACGTAACACTAAATGCTTCTAGTCTAAAGAATAGACAATTTTATTTTATTACTAGCCTTCCCACGCAACTTCGTCTGCGTTACATTTTCCCCGTTTTTGCAACATTTTTAATTGCTGATCCGCTCCTATTGGTCCTAGCGTGATGAAATAATAGCCTATAGCCTTTCTCAATAAATGACTGACTGAAAGAATTTTTCAAATCGGACCCGAAGTAGGTACCTGAGATTAGCACGTTCAAGCAAACAAACAAACTCTTTAGCTTTATTATTAGTGTATATGGTATAGATATAGATTTTAGTCTCATTTTTTTTCCTAGCCTGCTCTGTACCAATCCTGGGCAAAGGCATCCCTCCACTCTTTCCATTTCTCGCGAACCAGCGCATCCTCTTTTCAGTTCTGGCCGCCTCACCGAGTCTGGGCAACAGTTACCTGTTATTTTGGCCTACAGATTGTCAATGTATGCGGCAGCAGGGACTTAAAAACATCTTCATAAAGGTTACAGAATTATAAGTGTTACATGTTGAATCGGTAACAGAATCAAATGTGTAACAGATATGTATCTGTAACAGATATAACAGTGTTAATAAGTGTAACAGATAAACGCAGCGTACTAAATCTATAATTGATTATTTCAGTTACACATATTAACACTGTTTTTAAAACAGTTTTAACAGAAAAACACATATAAAAGGTTACAGATTGATTCGGTAACATTATTTTATCTGTTACATTTAAAAGTGTTTTTCTGTTGAAACTGTTATAAAAACAGTGTTAAAAACACCTTATTACGGTTATAGTTTGAGTCCCTGTGCTGCAGACATGTCCTGCCCAGTCCCATTTAACTTGGGTAGCCTTTTGAACCACGCGCTGATACCTATTTGTTTTGGAGAGCAGTATTGTGTTTCGAACACAATCCGTTACTTTAACACCTAGTATACTCTCGCTCTATCACTCGTTGGCAAAACTTGAGTTTGGATTTCTGGATGCTAGTCAAAGACCAAATCTGTGTACCTTTTTTGTCTCAATGAACACAAATATTTAAATATCTCATTCATCTGCCTAGCCTTTTCCCAAACTTTGTTGCGGTCGGCTTCCAGTCTAACCGGACGCAGCTGAGTATCAGTATTTTACATGAAGCGACTGCCTCTTTGACCTCCACAACCAAGTAAGTGGGTAATACCCTTTAGTAAGACTGGATGTCAGACTTTCGGCTTCTGGCTACTCGTAACGACTGCCAAAGATCTACAAATGACAACCGGGACCAACGGCTTAAAGTGCTTTCCGAGGCACGGAGGTAACTCGGCATGTAAAGATGGTCACCCATCCACGGACCAACCTCGGCAAGCACGGCTTAAAATGGAAGATCGACCTGTGCGGCTGTTATTATTTAGCCACGAGCTCCTCTGAAATATGAAAATATATATAGATACCTAATTGCGTATAACAAGTGTTCAACACTTATGATAGTGGCAATTGATTAAACGATTAGGGGCGTGACCGTCAGACAAGCGATGGTTGCAACATAACGCAAAACTCTTAACAATGCATCGACTTGCCAAAAATGGCAGTTGTGGTTGGGCTCACATTATAATTTATGTCTTTTGTTAATGTTAAAGATGGTTTTGCACTATTCGTTGTTTTCTGGTTCTTCTTACAAAGAAGAGACGATTACGATAAAAGTACCTAAGAATAAAAAAAAACCGGCCAAGTGCTAGTCGGACTCGCGCACGAAGGGTTCCGTACCATTATTTAGCAACGAGCAAAAAATAACTTTTTTGTACGGGAGCCCACCTTATTTTTTTGTTTTTAATATTTGTTGTTATAGCGGCAACATAAATACATAATCTGTAGAAATTTCAACTGACTAACTATCACGGATCATGAGATACAGCCTGGTGGGTGACAGACGGACGGACGGTCGGACGGACAGCGAAGTCTCAGTAATAGGGTCCTGTTTGACCCTTTGGGAACGGAACCCTAAAACACTGACAGCCTGCCTCGTTGGTCGTTGATCGACTCTTCACAAGCGCGACTGCTGAGCATGAGGTCCTCATGGGTTCGATTCCCGGGTCGGGCAAAGTGTTATTGGGTTTTTACATCAGGAATTTCTCAATAGTAACCATCTGGTTTCCAGAAATCTCTGGAAATCCAGAATATCTAGTCTAGATTTGTGCCCGGTTAGGTTGCCCCCAATAGGCTCGCTCTCTATTACAAGGGACTTAAACATAAGTGGTGAAATGTGGGTGTACTATTAGATAGCACCTCTGCCTCACCCTTCGAGAAATAAATGCGTAATTTTCTGTTAAGAGTTAAAAAACCGGCCAAATGCGAGTCGGACTCGCGCACGAATGGTTCCGTACCATCATTTATAAAAAGAAGCAAAAGAATCACTTTTTTGCATAGGAGCCCCGTTCAATATTTATTTTATTCTGTTTTTAGTATTTGTTGTTTTATTGGCAACAGAAATACATAATCTGTAGAAATTTCAACTGGCTAACTATCACGGTCCATGAGATACAGCCTGGTGACAGACGGACGGACAGCGAAGTCTCAGTAATAGGGTCCCGTTTGACCCTTTGGGTACGGAACCCTAAAGAACTAACAGTTTTGACGCAACAATCTACCTTCCTCGCTCCACATATCCTTGCAAAATACGCAATTTATAAGACGTAATATTCAGTAATATGACAAAAAGCGTGCGCCGACAAAACGCAAACCATTTATCATTACGAACCACGTTCCTACCGCGCCTTGTGAATAATACATGAATAATTTATATTGTCGCACGAAATGAAAGTATCAAAGTGGCATATGAATGTAGATATGTCTGTTTTATTCGTTTCAATGTAATGATAGACTTTTTATGTTATGATACATACATGTATGATATAATACATCATAAAGAAACTGGCATGTCCTAGAACTAAAAATTCCAAGACATGTGACATCTACCAACCCGCACTGGGCCCGCGTGGTGGATTACAGCCCACTCCCTCTCTAGATAAGAGAAGAGGCCTGTCCCAGCAGTGAGAACATTATAGGCTGACGATGATGATAGACTTTTTTTAAACGACGAAAAAAGGTAGAAGGATTTTGTCAGCAATCGGCAGGCTATTTTTTTGCACTATTGGTAGTGTAGTCGTAAGAGCTACCTCGTAGGTCTTGTGTTCGAAATCAAGTCTCCTAAACATGAGGTTTTAAGTTCGATTCCCGGTTCAGTCAATTTGATATTTGGTTTTTCCTGCAGTCACAAGTCTGAATTCGTGCCCGATTTGTGGCTTTTTACATGTTGATTAATCGCCCTGCGTAGTTCGGAAGGAATTGTGCACAATTTAATTAAACTTAACTGGCGAAAGGTGGGTGCAATATTAGGTACCTTAAAACCTGGACTAGGAATTTTAAAACCCTGATTTTTGTGCCCAAATTACCACCATTATAAAGCAGTGATAGCTTAGTGGTTTGACCACCGGTTGGACTGCCAAGTCATAGGTCGCAAGTTCGAACCCAAGACACACACCTCTTCCTGCCAGGGCTGCGGGACTGTTCGAAAGAGATACCGTGACCCTGGAACACAAAGGGCTAAGAAGGTACATGGATGGGTTTTAGTCAGTACAAGTCTGACACTCCCTTCCGCTCCGACCAGAGAAGCAGGGGACATTTGATGATTGACCATCAGTAAAAAAAATGCAAACACCTCTGATTTTTCGAATTCGTGTGCGTTTTTCTCGCTGGCATGTAAAGCCAAGTCAATTTAATAATCTTAAATTGACTTTCTTAGTTGATTGAGCCTTCGGCTTTGCCACCAAACCACTACCGAAAGAAAACTATTACTGATAAGGGTCAAACTTCAAAAGGAATTCATTGAAGCGAACTAGATTTAAAAAACGGTGAAGGAAAACGTCGTGAGGAAACCGGCATGTCCGAGAACTAAAAATGCGAAGACATGTGACATGTACCAACCCGCACTGGGCCCGCGTGGTAGATTACAGCCCAGTCCCTCTCATAGAAAGGAGGCTTGTGTCCCAGCAGTGGGAACATTATAGACTGATGATGATGATGATGATGGTGTTAGAGTAAATTCCGTAAATCTATAATTGTTTTTAGGGTTCCTTACCCAAAGGGGTCAAACGGGACCCTATTACTGAGACTTCGCTGTCCGTCCGTCCGTCCGTCTGTCACCAGGCTGATGAACCTCATACTCGACTCAACCTCGGTCTCATGAACCGTGATAGTTAGCGAGTTGAAATTTATACAGATTGTGTATTTCTGTTGATGCTATAACAACAAATACTAAAAACAGAATAAAATAAATATTTAAGGGGTCTCCCATACAAAAAAGTGATTTTTTTGCTCGTTTTTATAAATAATGGTACGGAACCCTTCATGCGCGAGTCTCCACTCGCACTTGGCCGGTTTTTCTAACAACTCGGTGTCGTTACATTGGATTTATCTATGGCAATCACTGACATAGACTATATAACATAGTGTTTATAGGTTATAACCGATGGACTAGATTTCGTCTCTAAAAACCACTATATATAGAACTTATCACAAGCACTGCAACAACGTCCTAATCAGATTCACCTAAACAAAACTAGACTAGTCTAGTTTCAAACGTAACAAACAAACTATTCTTACAATACATTTCGTAATCCCGACTCCCGGCCTACATCCAACAGACGCGAGCGACAGAGACAACAGATAGCAAACTAATTATACCAACGAGTGCGAGCGAGAGAACGTATAACCAAACTACGTTTATTCCAAGTTGGAGGGAGAGCGAAGATGGGAAGCTTCTATAAGTGGAACAGAGAGCGAAGATAGGATAAAACTAATTATATTGCATGCATGACCAAACGATTAGTATGGAGTGCGATTTATTGTTGCGAATTTATGACAGATGTTGCGTTTTTTTTTTTGTTCTCTGTAATGTTTTGATTTAGGAATGAATTGTGATAGGTTTCTTCACGGTTTTTTTGTGAAAGGGTGAATTAAATTTATTTTTATCTTTTTAAGAACTGGGTATACTTCATAGACCGTATAATTTCAATAGCATTTCTTTCAGTTCGTTTTAGACGCCTCCTAAGCGTTTCTTATTTCTAAAAAGTGTTTTTTAGCTTACGAGTATGATAATGTCATACAGTTTTGAATTTTTATCGAATTATTTTACCCACGGGTTCGCACACGTTTTGTTCGGTAATTGGCCCATGGGATCGTACTACTGGTATTGAAATCCTATGTGCTATTCCAGACTATTATATATATCTGCGCCAAATTTTATCACGATCCATCCAGTTGTTTTTGCGTGACAGAATAACAAACATGCATACATCCAGACAAACATCCTCACAAACTTTCGCATTTGTAATAATAGGTCTTTACCTATGAAATTGCCGTATTGCAGTACAGACTTTTCAAACAAAAAAAAAGTTTTGATTGGCTATGAGTTCTAAATTCAAATAAATTTTGTTTTAAAAATATGACATTCTATTTACAAAATCAGTCTTTTGTTTATTGATTAGCGTTGTATTTTCATTACATTTCAACATTTTTCCTCATAATGGATACTTTGAAATTTCGTGTAATTATGGAATATGAGTTCCGTCGTGGCACCAACGCGGCACAAACGACCCGTAACATCAACGACGTTTACGGAGAGAACTGTACAAACGAACGCACAACCCGTTATTGGTTTGCTCGGTTCCGTTCTGGGAATTTTGACTTGAAAAATGAACCTCGTGGTCGTCCGGAAACTTTGGTCAACAATGATGAATTAAAGGTGATTGTTGAAGCTGATGAAACTCAATCTACAGCTGAGCTGGCAGCAGCTTTTGATGTTAGCATTAAAACAATATTGGTCCATTTGCGACAGATTGGCAAGATAAAAAAGCTTGATAGATGGGTGCCCCACGAACTTAACGATCGCCAGCGCAACGTACGCGTCGAGACTTGCCTTGCGCTGCTTAACAGGCACAGAAATGAAGGAATTTTGAACCGAATTGTTACGTGCGACGAAAAATGGATTCTTTTTGACAATCGAAAGCGCTCAGCAAGTTGGTTAGATCCTGGTTCGGTACCAAAGCAATGTGCAAAACGAAAAATGACCCCTAGAAAGGTGATGGTCACAGTTTGGTGGTCTAGTGCTGGTGTGATTCATCATAGCTTTTTACAAAACGGCGAGAGCATTACTGCAGATGTGTACATTGAAGAACTGACCACAATGATGGCGAAACTCGCACGTCTGCAACCAGCTTTGGTCAATCGGTCGTCTCCACTGCTACTTCACGACAACGCGCGGCCCCATACTGCACAACAGACCGTCTCTAAGCTGCATGAGTTGGGTTTGGAAGCTCTCCCTCATCCGCCATACTCACCAGATCTTGCGCCTTCCGACTATTACTTTTTCCAAAATTTGGACAACTTTTTAGCGGGAAAAAAATTCAATTCCCGAGAGGCAGTACAAAACGCCTTTGAAGAGTTTGTTGTCTCCCGTCCAGCTGGTTTTTTCAAGAAGGGCATCCATAAACTGCCACAGCGTTGGCAAAGATGCATTGATTGCAGGGGTGATTACTTTGAATAAAAGAAATAAATAAGTTCGAAAAAAAAATACTTTAACTTTTTTCAAACAAAACGGCAATTTCATAGGTAAAGACCTAATATTATATTACATAATTATATCATCATCTGCCTATAGCCTTTTCCCAAACTATCTTGGGGTCGGCTTCCAGTCTAACCGGATGCAGCTGAGTACCAGTATTTTACATGAAGCGACTGCCTATCTGATCTCCACAACCCCGTAACTGGGTAATATGATACCCCTTGGTAAGACTGGATGTCAGACTTTTATATATATTTTATTTATAACACTATGTTTAGGCTCGTAAGATACTCTAGCTGCATTGCAGTAATGGGCCATTGACTTGCTGCACTTCCGTTCTTTGTTATGATTATCGCACTGATTACGTTCTATTGGTAGTCCGAATTAGAGTACGCAAGGTTTTTGTATAAAAAAAAACATTGTTAAACTAGACTTTACAAAACTTAGCCTAGTGTGAATACAAAGTAAACAATATATTACTACTTCTTCCAACTAAAACACCAGGATGTGGTGATGGCCAGTGTTTTGGGCGACTGTCTTGTGTAATTTTGACATTTTAAAAGTTTATCCTAATAGCCTAATTTAAATAAAAAACGTGTTTCGTGTTCGTATACCAAGTGTAAACGGACCTTTTACATAGCCGTCATCCAAGCATACTGTAATCAAACTAAGTAACTCTTCGCAAAAATAATTGCTGGGAAACCACTTTTATTCTGAGCCCTCTTCCTGTCCTCCTCCTGGCCTCCTCCTGTCCTCCTCCTGTCCTCCTCCTGTCCTCCTCCTGTCCTCCTCCTGTCCTCATCCTGTCCTCATCCTGTCTGTATCCTTTTATGTATGTTTGTATATGAGTCTCATTACTTGATTTTTTTTTATTTTTATTATATTATTCTTATTAGTTTCTTTCAAGGTCCGAAATTATTTTTCCACCAGTATAGAGGAATTTATAACCAGCTTTTAATAAATCTTTAACAAGAGCCTCTTCCACCCTATACAGCCTGTACCAAATCCACGTCGGTCGCGTGCTCTCTCAACTGTGCACAGAGTAGTGTCACATGTTGTACTACTGTTGTTTTTTGTTATGTTTTAGTGCGCAAATGTTTTTGTTTGTTTTATATTTTGTTCTACATCACGCCTGTACATCCCGAAGGGTTATGTTTAAATCCTGAGTAATAGGGGGCGAGCCTATTGCTATCAACCGGGCACAAATCCAGACTTCACGGCTGCTACTGAGGAAATCCTGATTGAAAAACCCAATAACACTTTGCCTGACCCAGCTGTGGAACCCAGGATCTCATTCCCAGCTGTCGCGCTTGCAACTACTCGACTAACGAGGTAGTCATTCATTAAAACACACAAAATACAATAAGAATATATTAATGTATTTTTTACTTACCTATATCTAGTAGCAAAAATAAATTT
This sequence comes from Cerastis rubricosa, assembly GCA_949152445.1. Classification (NCBI taxonomy): domain Eukaryota; kingdom Metazoa; phylum Arthropoda; class Insecta; order Lepidoptera; family Noctuidae; genus Cerastis; species Cerastis rubricosa. The sequence goes on from OX424546.1 coordinate 1,117,135, forward strand.
GGTAGTGTACTATGGAACGCATATATGTGTGTGTGTGTATTATATTTTACAAGTACCTACGATACCACTGGGCCAGAAGGAGTGCAGAAGGGAAAAAAAAATACCCACGACACTACCAGTAGTGCGGCTTAGTAGTTTGGAAGGTAAGGAGGGATAATATTTAGTACTGAGAATACTGTTTTAAATATATATATTTTTTTTAATAAAATAATCTCATCATTTATTTGATCTTATTTACTGGACAAAATAAGAAATCCGCCGAATTACACCTTCGCGGAAACAGGTAAAGCAAAATTTTTTTTGTAAGAAAAAAGAAACATAATACATGTCCTTACAAATTATTGACCGCTGCTTTCTCTGTACTTAAAACCTACTCTGTACAGCTACATGCAAATAGGGTGAAGGGCCCATTTCATGTCCGACTAAATTATTCCGTTTTATGTCATAAAAATCGTGTACATTAAGTTTACAATACGGATTGCGTGCCGTTCCCTTAATGGACGGCTTAGATTTTATTCCCGTGCGACGAATTTTTGAAACCTGACACGTTTTTTTGTAATTTTTTTTAAGCTTTGATAAAATGGTTTTCAGATGATGTATGATGTTGTGATTTGTATGTATTTTGGGATTACGTGTAATCTTGTGATGGAATATTACACTTACAAATTGGACCCAAAATGAAAAGGCACTGAATTAGGGGCTTAGTAGCTGCTGATCTTTTTTTTTTTAATTTTTCGTCATCATCGTCAGCCCACATGTATAATGGTCCCACTGCTGGGACACAGGCTTTCTCTCTATCAAAGAGAGTGGGTTGTATGCCACCACGCGGGCCCAGTGCGGGTCGGTAGATGTCACATGTCTTCGAATTTTTTGTTCTAGGACATGCCAGTTTCCTTACGTTGTATTCCTTCACCGTTTTTGAGGGTAGCGGTGGTGACATAAATTACAAAGACAAAGTAATGCGCCTGCTAGGGTTCGAACCACGACTTAACTTACTTAAATTAGTAATGTAGTGCTATCGATACCTTTCTAATTTCTAAAAAATATACAACTCTACCGTTCTAAGTACCATTGAAGATAGAGAAGTTTGGCCTTAGCCCCTTCGCACATGTGGCTTCCCTGGTAGCTCATAAACGGCACAAATGTGTGGATGTCTCTAACTATTCTCAATCTTATCTTTTTTTCCTTTCTTTTTAATCAGATGTTTTACAATAGTTTTTAAATCATTACACCTTTTGTTTAGAATAGTTACAGCACGGATGACAACATTTGTGTCACTTATTTGATCTAGTCTTTTTGTGATATTTTCTATTTATTTTTTGTTGTTGTATAGACTCTTTTTCTTATTTACCGATTGTTTGTAAATGTGTGGACATTGTAGGCCTTATAGATTCCTAGATCCTTGGTAACTTTTTATTTCGTTCTACGTTTTGTAGTAAGCAACGACTTATTGTCGGGCCTACGCTGTCCTCCCATACTTCAGTACTAACGCTGTAACAGAAATATTGTAAAACCAAATGATTTTAAAAGAGTAACCATGGAGTTTCTTGCCGGTTCTTCTCCATAGGAAACGACCAACCCGAACCGAGCACCTTTTTGTCGACGTTTTATAAGTGCTCCTATAGGCCTATGTAAAATAAAAATATTTTGATTTTGATATACCTACGATTTAGAACTGTCAACATAACAACTAGCTGTAATCCCCAAAGGGTTAGGCAGAGGTGTACTTAGTAGTACACCCACATTTCGTCAGTTATGTTTTGTAAGTCTCATGTAATGGGGGGCGAGCCTACAAATCCAGACTCCGTGGCTGCTAATGATCCAACAACAATTACCCGACCCAGGAATCGAATCCAGGACCTAACACTCAGCAGTGGCGATGGCGAGCACTAGACCAACGAAGAAGTCGGAACAAAATTACTTTGAGTAAAAATATTTCCTTACGTAAAGTGGTTACAATACAACGTGTAACGTTAAATGAAAACCTGAAAATAGTTTGATCAGAATAACGAGCAGAATCAATTGAACCACTTTTTTAATACAGGTAAGATTTTTTCAAAAAAATTTCATTACATATGTTGCCCTGTCTATCTGTTCATAAGTCAAGCCATAACGTGCGCAAACCCGCCAAAATAGGTAAACAAACACAAATGAACGACAAACGTCCAATTTCAATTTTCTCATACGCGGAAAAAATAAAGAAAGAAAGAAACGATCAGAATTTCCAGTAAAACTAAAAGAGCACTTATAACCTTTAAGTTTTTTTTAATGATTTTTTTTCTCTCAGAATTAGGTCAATTGAATTAAAAATCATTTGGGGTGTCTGAGGTTTTGCGCATTTAACGTTACACGTTGTTTAGTAATATAGTTCCACACACACAAATCTGTTTAGATTAGGTACTAGCTGACCCCCGCAACTTCGTCTTCGTCAAAAGAAATAATTCTTCCACGTTTTTTCAGACATTTTTCATTGATACATCGACCACTGTTTGTGTCTGCATCACCCAAAGATTGACTGTTAGAAAATTCATACAAACTTTCAAGTGCTTAATTTCCGAAATGACTGAAACGATTTTAATAAAACTTCATAAGCATAAGCAGGATACATAGGTCTAAAAAGTTTAAAATACATTTTCGAAAAATAGTGTTACAGCTAAATTAGACCGATTATAAATTATCTATGGAAACAGATATTGCCAATTACCTTTTTTTTAAAGACATATTGAAAATTTTATTTAGTAGCTTTTTAGACCAATGTATCATGGTTGTGCGTATGAAGTTTCATTAAAATCGGTTCAGACATTTCGGAAAATAAGGTTTTGAAAAATTGTATGAAATGACGTAAGGTGTAAACCCTTTTTAGTCCGCCTCTGTACTTTATGCTTGAAGTGTTAAATAAATAAATATATGCCCCGCTCCTTTTGGTCGTAGCGTGATGTTATATAGCCTCTAGCCTTTCTCAATAAATGGCCTATCCAACACAAATTTTTTTTTCAATTCGAACCAGTAGTTCCCGGGATACGCGCGTCTAACCAAACAAACAAACTCTTCAGTTTTATAATATTATAGTATAGATAGTAATAATTTCACTCTTACAAATCTAAAGAGATTCTAACAGACTGACCCAAATACGAAATTAGGTGAACTTGTAAACAATCGCTGAAGAATGCACTAGATCCATAATTAGATCTAGCACAGAAAGATCCATATTTAGATCTAGGTATAGTCTGTCTTTAGTTTAGTCTAGAGGCTTGTGGCTATACAATAACTGCCGCACGGGCCAATCTTCAAGGTTAAGCAGTACTTGCCGAGGTCGGTCCAAGGATGGGTGACTACACATTATAAAACCGAGTACCATCAGTGCCTTGGAAAACATGTTCAACATTCGGTCTTGGTTATTATTTGTAGATCTTCGACAGTCGTTACAGGTAGTCAAACTTAAGTCTGATTACCAGTCTTATTTAGGGATCAGAGGTAAGGTTGTGACAGGGTTGTTATAAGTTTCTATTAGCTCTGTATGGTGTCGGACGTAAAGAATAGCACCATCCCATATCTTCCTGTGGATGTCGTGAGAGGCGACTAAGGGACTTGTCAGAGAATGGGCAGCAGCGTTCTCTGTGCTTTTGTAACAACCGTTCTGCGATCGCCAACCCGCCTGCCAAGCGTGGCGATTATCGCAGAACCTCCCAAAACGTCAATGTGCGTGGCCGCGAGGTGGTGACTTGGGAGAGGCCTTTGTCCAGCAGTGCACGTATTTTGGGCTGAAATTATGATGATGATGATGTTATGAGTATAAAAAGGAGAAAATAATAACGGTCAAAGACAATGAGAAAAGTACACAGCTTGTGAATATTTATTTGGCAAATTAAGTTCTTTTTCTCACGTTTGTAAAAAGATCTACCGATGAGAGGCCGCAAAGCCCGCATCTAAGTATTGTCATAATTGTGAATAATGCCCATTTTCACGAACAGAGTGAAATCTTATTTGCATGCGCATTTTCCTCATTACATGCTCATACCCCGACAACCACCGATTAACACACATCTTTTCTGTCACTGGCGCCACTTTCAGTCTTCCTCTTATGTACTTTTTATTCTATCCTTTCGCGTAGCATTCTAATCTCAGCCACATGCAAATGCCTTTCATTCATCTCTTTTGTGGCCCAACATTCTGATCCATACAAGACAGCAGGTCTAACCATTATTTTATAAATTAGCTTCGGGGATGCGGGAGTCGCAGATAGTTCCCGTGACCTGCCGCCATTTCATCTATCCAATGTTCAATCTGTGCTTTAACACTACGATCTATTTCGCCGTCGCTTTGCACGAGTGAACCAAGATACTGAAAGTCGGAACAGACAAGAAGAAACGCGCCATCTAGCGCTATGACACCAGGAATGGCGGGCCGCCGAAATCCCAGAACCTGTATCTGGTTTTAGTTCTGCTGATTTTCATGCCAACATTCTCTAGCTTCTGTTGCCATTTGTCCAATTTGTCACGTTAAGGCGTATTTGTTGGAACGAGTAGTCCGATCGCATCAGTTTTCGATTGGACCTCTCACTTTAGTGAGTTGCAATTCTAAATGACAGAAAGGGAAAGAGATGCAATAAATATGACCTTATCCACAACACTTAAATCAATGCCTAAATAAATCACTTCATTTTCAACCTTCTATGCAGCGATTAAAGTTGAAATTCCAACATCTTAGCTGACTGTATCTATGTACATACCGTGTCTACTTATACTAGATACAGTGTAACTGCATGAAGCCTCTTTGCCTGTATAAAAACGTGCTGTTGGAATTTCGATATTAAGCTCGGCGTCGAGAGTTGTAATTCGGGCGTTCGTACCGTACCTACACATTATACATGAGTACAGTAAATTGCCGGATAGCTAGAGGCCCGCAGTTTACGTCACTGTGATTCTAGGGCCACGGGCTACCAGACGCCCGTTGTTCTAGAATCATGGTTCAAAGTATGATGGTTGGCGTCCAGTTTAACTGGATATAGCTGAAGACCAGTATCTTATATAGAGCCGTCCTCCATAACACGGTTACAGGGTAATCATCAGCCAAAATATAGTTTTTTTTTTGTTGTTGTTAACTAAATTTATTCGTTTGTAGGGTTCCGTACCCAAAGGGTCAAACGAGACTTCGCTGTCTGTCCGTCCGTCCGTCCGTCTGGCACCAGGTTGTATGTATCTCATGAACCGTGATAGTTAGCCAGTTAAATTTCTACAGATTATGTATTTCTATTGCTGCTATAACGACAAATTATAAAAACAGAATAAAACAAATAGTTAAGGGGGGCTCCCATACAAAAAAGTGATTTTTTTGCTCGTTTTTATTAATAATGGTACGGAACCCTTCGTGCGCGAGTCCGACTCGCACTTGGCCGGTTTTTTTTTATATGTTTGCATTTGGCCGCAACCCGTCTGTTGTTGTGAGATATCAGATTTATAAAAAAAAATTGACATCTTCAATTATTTCAGAAGATGGTTTTTTTACTATGATACACATCATGACCCGATCCTCCAGGTATAGGTAGGTAGCCAGGATTTTCTCAAAGGTTTATATTATTTCCCATATTTAATGAAATATAATACAAAATAATTTACATTTTTAGGTAGGTATAGGTAGGTAGCCAGGATTTTCTCAAAGGTTTATATTATTTCCCATATTTAATTAAATATAATACAAAATAATTTACATTTTTATATATTTCATTTTTTTTTTTTTATACGAAAACACTGTTACAATTTATTTGTGATAACGTAAACATACCACACAAACCATCGTGGGTTTAACATTGGTATGCCAGACACGGCAACTCGGTGCCACAACATCATTAATCATTACATACTTGGGTCATCATCATCTGCCTAGCCTTTTCCCAAACTATCTTGGGGTCGACTTCCAGTCTAACCGGATGCAGCTGAGTACCAGTATTTTACATGAAGCGACTGCCTATCTGACCTCCACAACCCAGTAACTGGGTAATACGATACCCCTTGGTAAGGCTGGATGTCAGACTTTTAGCTTCTGACTACTCGTAATGACTGTCAAAGATCTACATATGACAGCCGGGACCAACGGCTTAACGTACATTCCGAGGCATGGAGGAAACTCGATATGTAATTATGGTTACCCATCCACAGACCAACCTCGGCAAGCACGGCTTAACCTTAAAGATCGACCTGTGCGGCTGTTATTATTTAGCCACGAGCTTCTCCAATCATTACATACTTGGGTATCTAAACTAATATTATAAAGAGGAAAGATTTGATTGTTTGTTTGTTTGCATTGAATAGGCTCCGAAACTACTAGCCCGATTTGAAAAAAATCTTTCAGAGGTATATACCCCATTTATCGAGGAAGGCTATAGGCTATATATCATCACGCTACGACCAATAGGAGTGGAGCAGCAATGAAAAATGTTGCGAAAACGAGGAAAATGTGACGCAAACGAAGTTCCGCCGGACAGCTAGTAGGAAATATATAGGAAAATAAAATCATACTTATTAAAAAAACATTTAAAATATAATCAAATATTAATATTCATTTATTCATTTCAGACACAGTCATACACATCATACAGAAAAAAAGAACATAAAACACTTAACATTACAATCATCATCATCATCATCATCATTTCAGCCCAAAAGACGTCCACTGCTGGACATAGGCCTCCCCGAAGTCACATTGACATTTTGGGGGTTTTGCCATAATCGCCACGCTTGGCAGGCGGGTTGGCGATCGCAGTACGGTTGTTACAAAAAGCACAGAGAACGCTGCTGCCCATTCTCCGGCAAGTCCCTTAGTCGACTCTTACGACACCCACGGGAAGATATGGGATGGTGCTATTCTTAACGTCCGACACCATACAGAGCAACACACAATCAGCAGAACATTACAATAATTAACAACAATTAAAAATACACATACACGCATTATACACATTATAGCACGTTCACAATTTTAATAGATAAACATGATTTTCTTTTAGTAGTTTTAATAAAACAATATGTAGAAAAAATACATTTCAATAATTCCAAACTGAAAAACCGACGGAAACTAATTTTAAAAAAAAAACACTAATTTTTATTTACAACTCACACTGAAACAAATTAAGAAGTAATCTAAAAACGTTTTCCAGTATCTCTAATAAATCTCCAAACTGTCCCTGTTTTTAAAAAACTAGATGCATCCAGTTAGACTGGAAGTGCACCCCAATGTATTTTGGAGCATGGTTTTAGAATAGCGGGCGTCTGTTTCCCGCTACTCCCAAACCACACTGACGCAGAACGCGCCGACTGAACCGGGACTGCAGCCAGACAACGTAGCTATACGTAGGTCCATTACAGACATAGGTACAGCTACTATATTCATAGACTGTAACAGATGGAATTGGAATTTCAACTCTCGACACTGAAACGAGCGCTGAAACTTAAATAGCACGTTTTTACATAGGCAAAGAGGCTTCATGCAAAATCCAACAGAGGCCTTATATTTGGGCATTCATTTAGGTGTCACCTAGTTTAGTTGTTTTTACAAAATAGCGTGCAAGATGTTAAATAATGTTCAATTGAGGCACTGGCCTCAATTGAACATTATTTAACATCTTGCATTTATGTGTGTATACTCATGTTTTAACAAAAAACAGACTTGTACTGACAAAAACCCATTCATGTTCCTTCTTTGCCCTTTGTTTTCCAGGGCCCCGGTATCTCTTTCGATCGGCCCTCTCGGACCCCTTCCGGTTTGCTGACATCTCCTCGAGACGCGCGTGGAACACGAACGCGCCGTCGGCACGGCCTGTCGTCATAAGACGGACGGACGGTGAGTTAGTCCATTACTCACCGTCCACAGGCAACAATATACAAGGTGTAAGGGAGGACCCCGACGCGAAAACGCTTACTACATACTCAGTACATAATTCTGAACACCTCCACATAGATATATTTCAGCGGTAATTTAAAAAAAAACAGAAACCTAGGGTTCCTCTAGGTCCGGTACAAACATAGGTTGACCTACGTATGTGTAAGGCAAGGTGTCTAATAAACATCTATCTCTATCAATATTCAAACTTTAAACAGGTATTGCCCGCGACTTCGTTCGTGTGGAAATTTTGAAGTGGATGTGTGAAAAAAACCGGCCAAGTGCGAGTTGGACTCGCGCACGAAGGGTTCCGTACCATTATTTATAAAAAACGAGCAAAAAAATCACTTCGTTGTATGGGAGCCCCCCTTAAATATTTATTTTATGCTGTTTTAGTATTTGTTGTTATAGCACCAATAGTAATACATAATCTGTAGAAATTTCAACTGCCTAGCTATCACGGTTCATGAGATACAGCCTGGTGACAGATGGATGGACGGACAGCGAAGTCTCAGTAATAGGGTCCCGTTTGACCCTTTGGGTACGGAACCCTAAAAAATAGCCTACGACCTATTCTCAGATCTACCAAATATACCTACACAAAAAGTTCTAGCCGTTTCGGAGGAGTTCGATACCAAGCACGACATTTTAATATATTAGAAATTTATTATCCGAACAAGTAGTTAGGCAGCGCCGCCACCGGACTCTGTAGGATCTACTCCTTCTTTACGTCACTACACGTTACGATTACTCTGTACAATTTAAAAAGTTTTATATTATTGTTTTAATCAACCGCTATAATTACATTGGACGGTTAATAATAGGAAGAGCAGCGGTGGCCCAGTGGTGGCAGTCCCGACCGAGCAGTAAGCCGTGGGTTCAAACCCAGGCAGGCGCATTACTTTGTATAATTTATTTCATCACCGCTGCCCTCAAAAACGGCGAAGGAAAACATCGTGAGGAAACCAGCATGTTCTAGAACTAAAAATTCGAAGACATGTGACATCTACCAACCCGCACTGGGGCCGCGTGGTGGATTCCCCCTATCATTGAGAGGAAGCCTGTATCCCAGCAGTGGAAACATTATATAGGCTGATGATGATGATGATGGTTAATAATTATGGCCACGCTAGCCAAGGTCAGTCTGTGGATGGGTGACCATAATAACATACCATGTTTCATCCGTGCCTCGGAAAGCATGTTAAGCCGTTGGTCCCGCCTGTCATTAGTAGATCTTGACAGTTGTTACAGGTAGTCAGTGGCCCGAAAGTCTGACAACCAGTTTTACCAAGGACCATCGTATAACGTAAGTCTAACTGGGGTTGGAAGGTCAGATGGGCAGTCGCTTCATGTAAAATACTGGTATTCAGCTGCATCCGGTTAGACTCGAAGCCGACCTCAACGTAGTTGGGAAAAGGCTAGGTATCTTAAAATCTCTTTAGATTATTAGGTAGTTTTCATATTGCATTCCGTATGTGCTACGTCAGAAGCTAAGAGGATTACGTCAAGAGCATAGGTCGTGGGCGCCATGCTGTCTAGTAATGTATGAGCGATTAATGAGGGCAAGGGGTGACCCATTGGTAACGACCCTGACTTACAAACTGTAAGAAAAAGTAAAGTAGTAAGCAAAGAAAAAAATAATTTTCAAAAATAAGACTAATACAATTTAACTAAATTGGTCGTGTAAGAAGCCAAAAGGCCTATCTCAGCTTGTGACATTTTTTTATAAATGTTATCGATCGTTATAATTTAACAAAAATATGGCCCATGTGATGGCACGGTCAGATTTGGATATAAAATAAAAATAAAGTGTATAAAAGAACTAGCTGTCCCGCGCAACTTCGTCTGTGTCACATTTTCCCCGTTTTCGCAATATTTTTCATTACTGCTCCGCTCCAATACATCTATTGAATACTTACTCAATCCAGTCAACGGATACCGCCATCTGTTAGAATCGTTTGGAGCTAACAGATAATTGTGACTTAATTTGCAATAGAATAATATTGCGACTATAAATTGAGATGTAAGCTATCCTATCTTTCAAGTTGGATCAAACTACACACGGTGTGCAAATTTGTTTAAAATCGGTTAAGTAATTTAGGAGTCCATCCCGGACAAACAACGTGACGCGTAATTTATATATGTATAGATAAACAAAAATATTTTTGCACTATGTAACAAATAGGAATTTAAGAAGAAGATTATATTATCGTGGAGTAGTTCGTGATGCGAATACGAACGTGTCTTCTACTCCTCGTCTTGGAAGAGGACTTTTGGCCGCAGGCAGTGGTGCTGTGTTGTTCCGTCGCTTCCACGTGCGAGTACCACATGAACGCACAGTGACACAGTGGACAAGTGAAGTGCTACTGACATAGTTGGAAGGAAGGAAGTTGAAAATTTACTTACCGAATGTATGTTGGTCTGTAAAGGGATAAACTTGCCTTAAAAAAAAAAAAGTTATCATATGTTCTGTTAAATCGAGGCAATTTAATTCATCACCTTAAGTCGCAAAACGGCGAAGGAAAACATCGTGGAGAGGTAACTAGGTCTTAAAAAAAAATTGAGGACATAGTGACATCGACAAACCCACATCGGGTCCGCGTGGTGGGTAACAGCCAGAGAGAGTGGGCTGTTACCCACCACGCGGAGAGAGGCTGATATATGTCGGTATGGTTTTCCTTTTATATAATTTATAATGTTTGTTAGAGATATTAGATCCTTATGACCCTATTGATTGATAGCATAAAAGTACAGGCTGTTATTTTTTCGGATTTTAGCTGATTACATTCCCGAATGTGGCGAATTTTCGAAAATCTTTGAACGCAGATATGTTTCTTATTAAAAATAAAAATAAATGTTTCCTTTGAATACAATTTGCTATCTACAGTATTTAGACTAGTTTCCCTCCAGACGGCATCGAAAAATTCCACCCTGTATGTCAACATTTCTAAACATGTCATCCAATGGATTTATCAATGTCAAAAATGACGATCTTCGATACAAACTTTCATCCTATCCTAACTAATATTATAAATGCGAAAGTAAGTTTCTTTGTTTGTTACCTTTTCACACCCAAAACTGCTGAAATTTTGCAGATACGTTGCTAGTTGTTCAGAAACGGACATAGGGTACCTTTCATCCCGAACAAAAAACCCCAATAAATTCCTTTACTGGGGGATGATATTTCAAAAATCATTCCTTAGTGCTCGCCTTCGTTACATAAGGAGCTACTGTACAAAATATCCTGCTACTAAACGCGCTTTGCGTGTGGCTTGGCGTATGAATTTGACATTTTCATTAAAAAGCTGCCATGATTCCAGTACAGCATAGAAAGTAGGTTCCATAATTTAATTCCGTGAGAGGCGACGAGGATTATGTCAAGAGCATGAATAGCCGGCGCCGTGCTGTCTCGTAATTACTACGAGAGAACTGCGGTTATTAAATCCTCTTTTAAGCGGTTGTCCGACGCTTTTATCTTTTATTGTAAAACCAGAATGAAAGTTTTTCGTATATGTAATGTTTAGCCGGATTATAATAATCGAAGTCTTGTCATCATCTGCCTAGCCTTATCCCAAATGATTGGGGTCAGCTTTCAGTCTTACCAGATGCAGCTGAATACCAGTATATTACATGGAGCGACTGCCTATCTGACCTACACAACCCAGTTAGTACATGGGTAATACGAAACCCCTTGGTAAGACTGGTTGTCATACTATCGGTCCACTGACTACCTGTAACGACTGTTAAAGATCTACTAATGACAGCCGGAACCAAAGAACGTGCTTTCGAAGGCACGGAGGAAACTCGGTATGTAATGGGTGGTCACCCATAATTCAGCCAGGCATCCAGCCAGAATTCAGGCAAGCAGAGCTTGCCTAGGTGCCTGCCTAGCTTACCTGAAGATTGATCCGAGTGACTATTATCTAAATGATAATAGTCACTCTGGTCAATCAGCCACGAGACGAGGCCACGAGCCCCTCTTTAGACGAAGCGCTACTAACATTTTATTCCTCACACTATTCCACAAATCTCAAAGACGACGAAAACCTTTGCCAAACTGTCATAACAAAAAAAAAAAAGTCCAATTAAAAAGGTTCCAATTGCCAATTGTCCCAAACCTTAAAAAACTCAACAAATCATACAAAACTCTGTAAAAAACATACGTAAAAATCATACTAAATTTACGTCCTATACATACAGTCAACCACACTCAATTTCAAAAACGAACTACAAAATGCACCCTTATGACAAAGACATAAACGCGCTGTCTGCGTCAAATTGTCACGTTTAGATCGAGGTTGACAGTACTACCGGGCTAACTGTGATACGGTCTTGCCAGCTGATGTCGATGACCCGAATACTGTGTCAGAGGGATGAGGGAGGGGGTACGGGGTGTTGGGATCGAGGGGTGAAGGGAGAGGGGGTTTGTGATGTACGGGGAGGTGGTACGTTAACATTGTTAGACGGTACGGGAAGTGTGGATCGATATTTGATTTTGTTATTGAGAGTGATTTAGATGGTAGGTTATTTTGAAATGTATGAGGCGTTCTAGAGTATTTTCAAGGTTTACGCCAGGCTTAGGCCAGGAGCTAAGCCCCTGATGAGAATAATTTCGAGTATGTGAAATAATCAAAAAATTGTATTATTTTATTCTTGTAAATTACCAAAAAATAACAAAATGTAAGAAGGTAAATTGCATTTAATAAAAAATCAAAACACATAAGATGAAAAAAAAAAATGAAAACTTTCGTAACAATTGCTACGACCGCGACGCGTCGTAGCAATACTTATTGTATAAGTATTGTTAAATATACGTATTGTTAAACGGCGTAGAGTTTAGCTACGTACGTAGCAATGCCTCTATGCCTGCTACGACGCCGTAGCACTTTGCTACGTCAGGCTACACGTTATATATCACATTCTCACTGAAATAATTTTACCTTCCAAAGCTAGATTCTTCACCCAGGAAGTACATTTTCACACGATAAACCTATTTATAGAACGAACAGTGGAAACAAATTGCCACCCTTAAGACATCACTGCAAATGTACAACCGGTAGCTACCCCCCAACTTTATTAACATTGGAAAACATACTTTACGGCTTACAAAATACAGTGCAATCTTCTTTGATATTTCTCTCAAAATTTATTGAATAAAGCGATACTGTACTTCATACGAAAATCAACTTTAGTGTTGCGCTTTAGAGTTGATTTCACTTCAACTAGCAAAAGTAATAGCTAATGTTTCCTGTTCAACTTATGCATTGCAAAATGTATCTTATAAAACAGCATTTAAGGTGTGTTATAGACTGTGTAAAGTTAAATAGATTTAGTATTACAAATACGGGCAGTTTCGTAGAACCCGGCGCGAGAGATTTGATATCGTTTTTTGCAAGTGTCTCCGTATATAACATAGTACATAGCTTTCTCCTTCCTTTTGACAATTTTCTCATATATTCCTCTGCGCTGCGAATATTGCCTTGCACCGTAATTGGGTAGCAAGTGGTTTGTTTATTATGTTTATGTCAATAATCAGACTATAATGTTCCCTTTGCTGGGACAAGGGCCTCCTCTCTATATGTTTTATTTTTTATATGTTTACTCAAAATCTGTACAGCAATATCATACAAAAAGTCTCCCAAACTGCAAAACAGTTTGTCGGCAGCATGTTTGCATATATAAGGTATCATTAAAATAGATGGACTAATTAAAATAACACCGAATTAAGTGATTTTATTTTGACCAAATATGGAAATGTGTTTATTCTAGTGTGCCAGCCGGTTTATTGATTTAGGTCAAAATAAAATAACTTTAAACAGTGATTTTTATGTTTGTATATCTTTGGTTGGACGTACTGAACGCTGTGTTAAAAGTCCATCTATTGGAGTGAGCTGAATGCCACCACGCGGGCCCAGTGTGGGTTGCTAGATGTCACATGTTCACATGTTCTAGGACATACCGGTTCCTCACGATGTTTTCCTTCATAATTTTGAGAACGGTGGAGTAGGTTACGTATTATCAACCATCAATTGCAACCATCGGCTACAACGGTTGCAAACAGTTTTCAAATGCATGTCCAACTAAAATAATAAATGCAAAAGTAACTTTGTCTAAAGTCTACCCGTGTTATCAGCTTGAAATTTAGCACAGCACACAAAATAATCTATTGTCAAGGTAAGATACCTTGACAATAGATTATTTTTAGACACCCACGAGTGAAGCTGTGGGCAAGAAGAGTAGGCAATAGTATAATAAAACAAGAAAAAACACCGTTCATAAAAATGTAGTAAAGTCTATCAGTATTACGACGACGGGGTAACTGGGTTGAGGAAGTCAGAGATGCAGTCGCTCCATGTAGCATACATGTATTCAGCTGCATCAGGTTAGACTGGAAGCCGACTCCAACACAGTTGGGACATGGCTGGGCAGGTGAAGATATTGACGATGCACTGATATCGCATATGCTTGATGATGAACTGCATCAATGTCTGCATGCCATAATGGTAGAATGTGCAAGGATTCTTTAATATTATTGCAACCATCTTATTATAAATACCTACATTCTGAGCAAATAAATGAATATTATATTCTATTCTATCTTATTCACACACCAAGTTGTTGCAGTCTCTTTTTCTGTAAGTCTTAGGGGGCCTGATAAACCTCAATTTTCCTAAAGGTTTATCGGGCCCTCGGTTATCACTATTTTGGGGCACAAATATTTACCTTGTATTTTAATAGTAATTTTTCTGCACTAAAACATATCATCATCTGCCTAGCCTTTTCCCAAACTATCTTAGGGTCGGCTTCCAGTCTAACCGGATGCAGCTGAGTACCAGTATTTTACATGAATCGACTCCCTATCTGACCTCCACAACCCCGTAACTGGGTAACACGATACCCCTTGGTAAGATTGGATGTCAGACTTTTGGCTTCTGACTACTTCTAACGACTCTCAAAGATCTACAAATGACAGCCGGGACCAACGGCTTAACATGCTTTCCGAGGCACGGAGGAAACTCAGTATGTAATTATGGTCACCCATCCGCGGATCAACTTCGCCAGGCACGATTCAACCTTAAAGATCGACCCGTGTGGCTGTTATCATTTAGCCACGAGCTCCTCTACTACAACATATCTGATCAGAAATAAATAAGTTATTAACACCATCTTGCGGTATCACCATATAATCAGCTGTATGACCATATTCCTATTGCAATACAATCATATCATCTAACTCCGCGAATGTGCAAATATTTCAACTCAATCGGATAGAGGGATGTGGGTGAAAATCGATTGCCAGACCCGACCGTTCGCTACAAACGTGCTAGGAAACGATTCTTATATACAAAAGTACGTAGGTACATACTTGAATTCCTTCGATTCACAGAGCTTTGGGAAATGTTCGTCACAACGACACACATTTCACCATTTGTTTATAAGTCCCATGTAATAGGGAGCGAGTTGTCATCAACCGGGCACAAATCCAAACTCCATGGCTGCTACTGAGAAATTCTTGATTGAAAAACCCAATAACACTTTGCCCTAGCTGAAAATCGAAGCCGGGACCTCATGCTCGGCAGTCGCACTTGCAACCACTAGTCCAACGAAGCAGTGACTTTACCGTTTCTCCAAATGCAATTACTCAAAACATTGAGGAGAGACTCCTTAGACCATTTTCTTCTAGCTACAACGGTTAAGATACTTGCCCATATCGCCCGACTCGGAAATTCAGCCTGTGATACGTAGGAATGAGGAAAATGTCGTGAGAAAAGTGTTGAGTAAGAACGTGAAGGGAGAAAGCAGAGATAAGAATAGGTATAGAACAAAAAATACGTGTGGCACTCGGGGACTGCAGCGGTAAAGCTATTGCATAGCATTTTTTATCAACTTATGCAATTATAATATTTATACAATTTTTTTTTTCTTTGATATTAATTCAAGTTACACTTTTTGAGCGTGGTGACCGATAAGAAAACAAATTTTTAGCCATGAAATTTTTTTATTCATTTTTTTTCAAATTCCGGGTGTAAGGTTTTTTTCGTTACGGAATTTCTTGATTCGGTCGCCGCGGTCAAAGCCCGCGATAAAACCTATGCAATAGCTTAAAAATAACGTAACAGTCACGGAGTCTAGATTTCTGCCCCGTTGACTCGCCCCCTACTACATGGGATTTAACCATAACTGGCGAAATGTGGGGGTACTGTTAGGTACACTTCTGCCTAACCCTTCGGGGATCGCAGGCGTGATGATATGATGATGATGTTACCGTACAGTCACCTAAGAAAACGTCAATTATCTCGTTTTGTCTGATATAGTAGTGAGTTCCGTGTTGTGTCAAAAATGTCAAGTGCGACGGCGGGCGGCGGCGTCAAGGGGAGGCTTTTTTAGGGTTCCGTACCCAAAGGGTCAAACGGGACCCTATTACTGTGGCTTCGCTGTCCGTCCGGCCGTCCGTCTGTCACCAGGCTGTATCTCATGAACCGTGATAGTTAGCCAGTTGAAATTTCTACAGATTATGTATTTCCGTTGATGCTATAACAACAAATACTAAAAACAATAAAATTCATATTTAAGGGGGGCTCCCATACAAAAAAGTTTTTTTTTTGTTCGTTTTTATAAATAATGGTACGGAACCCTTCGTGCGCGAGTCCGACTCGCACTTGGCCGGTTTTTTTATATATCATTGGCGATACACTAATAATATATTAGTGTTTATTTTGTTTAGCCGGCACACTTACATATACATGCATATATTTTTTTGTAGGTTTATTTTATTTAATTGATATGTTTTTGTAGTTTTGTTTGATTTAACACGTTAGCTGCGGCACCAATTTTTGCATACTTTCCGTTCCTGCGGCACGAGGTATAATTGGCCCGTACCGTGACCAGACGTTAGGGCGACACGCGGTCTATTAGACCCCACCTCCTTTTACAGACTAAAATCCATTTTCTGGCGCGAAATCAAAGATAAATGAGAATTTTGGTCCTTATTGATATAGACAGTGAATTGATGAACCCTAATCCACCGTCGCCCCGAGATCTGATTGCTAGTTTAGGAATTATTAGCAAAACAAAATATGGGATCTTATACACCTCGTAACGCACTGAAATAGGGCAAATTTTCGCTGCGATTAGTGATGGGAAAAATAATATCGACGTTTTTAAACTGTCTTAACTACGCAACGACTTGACCGATTTTGATCAATTATATCTCATTAGATCGTTTTAAGGGCAAAACCTGGCAAAACAACACAAAGCTATCAAAGGATACATTCTTTTTTAAATAATCTTAATTCGGCTTGAAGGCGCCATAAAGAAAAAAAAACCGGCCAAGTGCGAGTCGGACTCGCGCACGAAGCGTTCCATTCTATACCATTAAGAGGCACCTATTACAGACTTATTATTGGAAAATAATGGATTACGGTTTATGCATAAGGTTTATCTTTCTATTTGTATATGAAAATCTTAATGCGGTTCACAGAATAGAAAAAAAAGGCAACCAGAAGTAGAAAAGAAACTGTCCTATTTATTCTGCCTCGGGCTTTAAAAATACAATTATTAGAACTTGAATTAACATTAAAAAATCAGTATCAATATACTTTTTTTATAAAAATCTCAATATATATGTTGTACTTATTTATGAGTGTTTTTCATTGAAACAGGGTAGACAGTAAGATTTTTTGCACTGAGTGCACTGAGTCAAAATCTTTTTGGATTTTTTATCAGCTTCACGAGATGGTAAAAATGTGCGTAGTTTTTGGTAAAAACCAACACATCTTCTCCTTTTTTCACCCTTTTCGAGGCAATGGCGTGCGCTTTCAGGTGCTGAAAAATAACAAAAATGTAAAGATAACGTAATAAAACTGACATTGTTACTTAGGTTAGATCGTAGATGAGAATAACAATGATAATGTAGGTATAACTGCATCAAATGAATGTGTTTGTTTTCGACATCGTTTAGACATGTTCGGCGCTGTAAAAGGACGTGCTCTCCAATCGACGTGATGCACAACACTGGTCGCGGGAAGCTCGCGTTGAGTGCGGTACGAGGTCAGGGGGGATATGGGACGTTTTAGCCTCG
Organism: Cerastis rubricosa; assembly: GCA_949152445.1. Lineage (NCBI taxonomy): Eukaryota > Metazoa > Arthropoda > Insecta > Lepidoptera > Noctuidae > Cerastis > Cerastis rubricosa. The sequence continues at coordinate 1,135,091 of OX424546.1, forward strand.
TTCCGCACTGCATTAAAATTATATTAATTCAGTGCGGCACGAGGCCTAAGACATCCGGTACCAAGGTAGGTACACCACCGAGTCCGGAACCATTAGTGATCTCAAATATATATTTATCTCTTTCCTACACTGGACCAAACCAAAGCTATGCCATTCGCACGACAGAGAAATTCACTTTTTTGCTTGCCGCACCACAGGGAAGTTGCATCAGGGGTGATTTAGGCCTCGCTTCGCACTTAACGTGTTAATAACCCTACTACTGTATATTTTATTTTCTTATTTATGTTATTAAATATTTATGCTGTCTTGGCTTCCGTACGTTATCACAGGTGACCACTGTAAACCAGCGCTGTGCTGTGGGTCCCCCCATGGCATAGCATCATGCTGAGTGGTAACCTGCTTGTCGCAGTCACGACGTGCTAGCATTAAACATTTTTGTTCCGTCCGATTTGTACTTTCATTTTTGTTTCTTGCATTGTACCTATGTTCATTGTTTTATTTTTGTTAATTTTGTATGCACGTCATGTCCCTGCGACAAATAAATATTTTTTCTTTCTTTCTTTTTCTTCTTTCTTTTAAGTGTCAAATCTCTGGATCGTCAGAAGCGTCCAGTGTCGAGTGCGGTAAGTTCTGAAAGTTGTCCACTAGAGACATTAGACACTCGTGACGTTTGACACTCGCTACACTTGACACACCGCATGGGGCATACGGCAAACGGCATAGTCAATCCATACTATCGGACAAAGTGTTATCGGGTTTTTCCATGAGGAATTTCTCAGTAGCAGCATGGAGTACGGATTTGTGTCCGGTTGACGGCAATAATAGGTTTGCTCTCTATACGTCGATCCGTGGAAGGATGACCATCTATTTCAGACTGAGACTCCTCCAAGCCCCAGAACGCACGTTAATAAACTGTTATTCCTGGCTCACATTTCATCTTTGACGTTCGTTAATAATAGACAGAAACCTGACAATCTGACTACCAGTCTTGCCAAGGGGTATCGCTAACCAGTAACTAGATTATGGAAGACAGTCGAAAGTCGCTCCATGAAAAATACTGGTACTCAGCAGCTTCCGATCAAACTGGAAGCCCATCAAGGAAAAGCCTTGGCATTTGATGATATTTTCGTGGACATTTACCAACCAAACGCTAGATTTTTACAAGCATTGCTAATTCACTCCATTTCAGTTAAGTAAAAGCATTAAATAATTTCACCCAGTTCAGAAAGTTCAAGTCTTATAAAAGGTCAGTACCTAGTGGTTATGTAATTAAAGCTTTAACCGAATCTCTCTTTATATACACGCGATCATAAACTGAATTACAGGCTGAAACCAAATTCAGAACTAGGTTAGATAACTTGCTGATAAAAGCTTTAGGATTAAGCTATTTTGCTAAGTAGGTATAGGCAGTAATCTAGTGGAATCAAACGCTATCGAGTAAGACAGTGTTTTATTGCCAAAATCTACGGGTTCTATTCCTGGCTAGGAATATTTATTATTCAAAAATCCAAAGATGTAGTTATAATTTTCGTCAAAATCGGGCCTGAGGAACGGGACCCTTTTTGAGTGTTTTTGGCTATTCCCATTAGTTTCGGATTTGGTCATTCAGATGTCATTATGATGATGATATTTTCTGATGATGTCACAACCAGTGGTGGATTTACCAGCAGGCTGAGTAGGCTGGAGCCTAGGATTAAAACCGGCCAAGTGCGAGTTCTTACTCGCACACAGGGTTCCAAGGCCCCAAACAATTTTTTTGAACTGTTATTCATTAGTTAGTAGTATTAGTTGGTAAACTTCCACTCAACCGCAAAACTAAATTGGTATTTCATAGTATGTTAATGAAAAACAAAGTTATTGCTGCAGTTTGATGAAAAAGTCCCATATCTCAAAAACTAAACATTGAACCAATTTTAAAACCAATTTTCGTTGATAGTTTTTTTTACGTTCTACAATCCTTAATATTTTCAGAATTTTCCTCCTCTTACTTTAGAAATTAGAGGGGGGAGACACACATTTTACCACTTTGGAAGTGGCTCTAGCGCAAACTATTCAGTTTAGAAAAAAATGCTATTAGGAACCTCAATATAATTTTTGAAGACCTATCCATAAATATCTCACATGTATGGGTTTGATGAAAAAAAAATTTGGTTTTCAGTTCTATGTATGGGAACCCCAAAATTTATTGTTTTATTTCTATTTTTGTGTGAAAATCTTAATGCGGTTCACAGAATACATCTACTTACCAAGTTTCAACAGTATAGTTCTTATAATTTCGGAAAAAAGCGGCTGTGACATACGGACGGACAGACAGACATGACGAATCTATAAGGGTTCCGTTTTTTGCCATTCGGCTACGGAACCCTAAAAAGACTTATGCATGGCGGTTTTCTGATGTTTGTACATGATTGAGCTTTGATTAGCTCAAAAATAAACCCTAAAAATATTTTACGAAAATGGTTAGTTTATAAAAATAATCTAGGACATGAAAATTGTAGAGGCAAGGGCGGCAAAACTTTACAGCCTATAACTTGAAAATTTTGAAGTCCGCCACTGGCCACAACTCATTCAGCTCAGCCTACAGCAGCCCACTGTTGGACGTAAGCCTCTCCTGACCGAAACAACGAGAAAATAAACAATCCTCCAACTTCTGCTTCTACTCTGCGCCTTAACCTTTTTTTTACCGATATCGAACTATTGGGATGGCTCAAGGGTTCAACGACCTGTTACTGAAACTCGAAAACACTAGAAAAAGAACAAGTTAAAGTTATAGAATCAGGTGTTACTTTGCGGAAATCCATGACATCGATGGTTATGCAAAATATTTGGTTTTAACTCCGCTAAAAAGGTTCCAGGCCTAGATGCGGGATGCAGCACCGCCCGCAAAAATATTCAATAATAAATAGCATGCTATGTAGATGCACCCAGAAGTATACTAAAAAAACCGGCCAAGTGCGAGTCAGACTCGCGCACCGAGGGTTCCGTACAAAAATTATTAAACACATTTTTATATTATGATGTAACGTAAAATTTACGGTTTTCGCAATTTTTGCTTTATCTGTGCTATAATACGTTGCTTCGTACTAAATTTTAAGATTCTGAGTTCACGGGAAGTACCATTTAGGTTTTGATTCCCTTGCCAATGTCGAAAATTTGTATTTGTATCTTTTGATTGCGTTGGCTAAGAAGTTTGATTTTTTCACAGCTCCAAGGGAGAGTAGACCTGAGTATTTGATATAAATTCCGGCTTGATACCTCCACGCGTTCCTGAGAAAAAGGGTCTTGACAGACAGACGAATAGACGGACGGACAACAAAGTGATCCTATAATGGGTTCTGTTTTTTCTTTTCGAGGTACGGAACCCTAAAAATGTTATGCTAATTAACATGGTTTTTCCGGCATAAAAGAAATATAACGTATTAGCTTAATAAGAAAGCAATAATTCAATCAATACAAACATCAAAGTAATTTCCCAACCCCCATAAAACTCATAAAGGGCGATAACTCTGCCCGGCTCCCACCGTTTTAGCGTGAAGGTGAATAATAAAGCTTTGTGATAGCGGAGAGCCTCAGGTCCAAAATATTACCATTTAAATTGCCCTGCGTTTGCACTAAGGGATGTACGAAATGATTGTCTTTATTTATTTTGAGGATTATGAAGAATTTGCATTTTTTATTGTGTACTGGGTCATCCCTAAAGGTAAATAATGTTACTGGTCCATGTATTGTGTTGAAAATAACACAATACAATGAAATGTTGCTTTGGTGTATGTCTGTTAGTGTCCTTATAACTCGACAACTATTTTTTACAAAGCAAATACTAGTATTTGCATGAAATTATATTTGGCATAAAAATAAATTTTAGTCCATGCGAGCCTCCAACATAAGTTATTTTGAATTAATAGTTTTTATATGGTATTTTGAGTCCAACCAGTCTTTGCCATCCATGAGATCTCCATTTATTTATTTATTTGAGAATTAATGTCCAAGATAACAGATAAACCAAAGGAATCGCACAGCTAAAAGAAACATTTTTCCAATAAGGAATGATGAAAATATCAAATAAAATACTTAAAAATAACAAGAAAAAGTCATCTTTCATGCATCCACTCACAGAACAAGCACAAGATTATGTCTCTCTCTCAGAAACTCAAACATGGATGTTTGAGTTTGGGCAGACAACCTTCTCGAGGCAAATATGTATCTCATACTCCGGTGTCGATGTCAGTAGGTGTTGAGGCCACAGACCTCAACATAGCCGGGCGTCGGCGGCAGAGAAGGAGGGGTGCGGGGACAGCGGCTCGTCGCACGGCTCACAGCCAGGAGCGGGCCCCGCGCCAACCAGTCAGCTGTGTTCCGCCTTTACGCACGGCTGCGCTCGCGCATTTTAAAACTTATTCCATACTCCATATTTTCGTAATTTCTTTTTATCATTTTGTTATTTCATATTTTATCTTATACTATTACATGTTATACAGTCCACTCGCATTCATTTATTTCACCAAGACCTATCGTCGCGATCATTGGTCCTTCTACCGTTAACATTTGAACCAAACAAAGAAAACAACGGAAATTTTCAAAATTCAAAAATTCGACGGTTCGTCGGTTGGAGAACAAAGAACTTCATCTTCGGGTTCAAGCACAAGAGGTCTACATTTTTCGAGTGTCATCGTCTGCATTTGGTCATCGTGAACGTCGATACGGCATCACAGCCGTCTTCATCGGGTTCAAACCAACGGGCGGCGCAAGAAAATTCGTCGAAACTTCGGGACAAGAAGACTTTTAACGTCAACATTCGTCGGTCAGCACCAGGAAGATCCCAGGGTCTACTCATCGGAGCTACAGTCGGCAGCTCATCATCAGAGGTTGACAGCATAAAACCGTGAGAACGTTCCAATTCCTTTGTTCCAACATTTTGCTTAGTCATTTTCCCTTTTCAACTTATTTAATAGTTACATTTCATTTAATCATTCATACAATCCTCAATCTTCAGCCTATCAACTTGTTTAAACAGTTTCCTTTAAATCATATAATACCAAGGTGTAAAAAAAGTCGTTTATAAACGTGATTTAAATATTTCATTTATTGTAGGTCCATCAACCACAATACCGTTATTTATGACGTCATTTATTCTAAATCATACTTATTATTAATTTAAAACGTTATATTTTGCATTATTTTCAGTGAATTGAATTGAATTTATCTAGTTTTGTGTAAAGTAAACATTGCATCATTCACTTAGCATTACTCAGCAAATTTGGTCTGAAACGCCTAGCGCTTTTATAACCGCAATCTCGTCTCTTACTGCTTATAGCTCACGTGCCCGCTTTGTAACTTGTTGCTAATAGTTTATTATCAGCAATTTTTAATTAAAATTAAATAGTAACTTCTTTTTCCTTATCTTCTCTTCTTTACTGCAACTACTATATTTTCATTGTCATGGCAGACATGAAAAGCTTTATTAAGAAGCGAGCTTCAATTAAAGCCAAGCTTACGCAATTCACTTCTTATTTAAATATTTCTAAGTCTTGCGAAAAGTTGAGTGAGGTACAAGTCATTGAAATCGAATATCGACTTAATATATTTGAAAGCTTATACGAGAAATATGATGCATTGCAGGATGAATTGGAGGCGTTGGTGGATGACCCCAGCGAGCAATATGCGGAACGCGAAGATTTTGAAAAGCTGTACTACGCATTGGTGGCTTCCGCACGCCAGCTGATCAGCGGCGCAAGAAAGCTTCTTGAGGAGAACTCCGAAGCCGAGGTGGATTCTTGTATTACTAGCACACACAAACACAATTCAATTCGTTTACCCAAAATTGGCTTACCCAAGTTTTCAGGTAGCTATCATGATTGGCTGGAATTTAGGGATACCTTTGTTTCTATAGTACATAATAACAATACCTTAGATACAATTAACAAATTACACTATCTGCGTGCTTCCTTAAAGGGTAGTGCTTCTCTTGTTATTGATAACCTTGACTTCAAATCAGAAAACTACGACGCTGCCTGGAAGTTACTCTGTGAGAGGTATGACAACAAAAGATTGCTTGTCAACAATCATGTGCAAGCACTTTTTAACGTTCAGCCTATTGATAAGGAGTCAAGTAAGTCACTACGTTACATAATTGACACTACAAATAAAAATCTTAGAGCGTTGGCAACCCTTGGTCAACCAGTTCAAAACGCCTTCGTTGATGTTCTTGTCATTTACATAATGACCAGTAAGCTCGACCACGTTACGAATCGTCAGTGGGAAGAGCACAGAAATACTTTTTCCGAACCTCCTACATTATCTGCGTTCACTAATTTCCTCAGTAGCAGAGCTGATTTACTGGAGACAATTGAAGAGTCTAAGCCTATAGCGACAACTAACAGCGAACCCACCACACATGCGACCAAACCAAAGAGCAGTGCTGTGGCTGAAAAACTAGCAAAACCATTGTCATGTCCCATGTGTCGTCAGGATCATTTTATTTTTGCATGCGAGCAGTTTAGAGGGCTATCAGTACAGGCTCGTATAAAAAAGGCTCAGGGTTCAAATATATGCATGAATTGTCTTCGTCCAGGTCATGATGTTGCCAGATGTAAATTAGGTAATTGTAAATATTGTCGTCAAAAACACAATACTCTGTTGCACATCGATACTGACAATGTTCTTTCTAGTGCACACAATACTGCATTATCAGCTAGTCAACCGTTTACATCTCGAATAATTTTACTTTCCACAGCGCTCGTGAGGGTGACCGGTGCTGACGGTAACCATCATACAGCACGAGTCTTGCTGGACAGTGGAAGTACAACAAACTTCGTTTCGGAAGACTTTGTTCGTAAGATACATGTTCCTACCTACATTACCAAGTCCAAGGTAACGGGTATCAATCTTAAAACTTCTAGTTGTACTCAGGGATGCTCAATGTTATTAAAATCAATTGATGACAGTGAGTACGAACTGAACATCGACTGCCTCGTTTTGCCGAAAGTGTCAGCATCTATTCCTCATACTTATGTCGACACAAGTAACATACGTATACCTACGAACGTCCGTCTTGCTGACCCCACTTATTATGTTCCGTCTTCGATCGACGTCCTTGTTGGTGCGGAAGTCTTCTGGGGTATCATAGGCACTGGACGTATCGCATTAGGTACTCATAAGCCCACTTTACTTGAGTCAAAATTAGGTTGGCTCATCTCGGGTGCATATCATCAGTCTGATTCCTCTTCACATGTTTGTATGCACACTAATAACTTACAAGTAGATTTAGATCGGTTTTGGGAGTTAGATTCTGTGTCGTCCATACACAAACATTCTAGTGAAGAGAGATCCTGTGAACAACATTTTAATGATACCACATATCGTAATTCTGATGGGCGATTTGTGGTAAGTATTCCTTTTAAAGAGTCACTGGACGTATTGGGTGATTCATACATGATGGCTAAGCAGCGATTTCTATCTCTTGAACGTCGTTTGGATAGAGATCCTTACCTTAAAAGCCTATACATCGACTTCATTAATGAGTACATAGAGCTGGGACACATGTCTGAATCAACTAGACGCCCACTCGACTCAACATGTTCAAATTATTTACCACATCATGGTGTTCTAAAGGAGTCAAGAACAACCACCAAATTAAGGGTAGTTTTTGACGCTTCCGCCAGAACTACATCAGGTAAGTCTTTTAACGAAATACAGATGGTTGGTCCCCCTATCCAAGACGATTTATTGTCAATATTGCTTCGATTCCGTCAGCACAAAATTGTCATAAGCGCGGACATTGAAAAAATGTATCGACAAACTCTTGTTCATGACAGTAATCGTCCGTTACAAAAGATTCTTTGGAGAGCAGAACCAACTCATCCGTTAAAGGAATACACGCTTAATACCGTAACATATGGCACAGCATCAGCACCTTTTTTATCTACCAGGTGTTTACTTAAACTGGCTGAGGAGTGCTCAGATTCGGCAACTAAGTTTTCGATAGCACGTGACTTCTACGTGGATGATTACTTGTCCGGTGGATCATCTGTTTCAGAAACTTGCTTGAAAAAATGCCGCCTTGTTGATGACGCCCTTCGGTCAGCAAAATACAATCTTCGAAAATGGCGATCCAACTCCAGTCAGGTGCTGCAGACGCTTAGCGGTGAACACGACGTTTCTGATGTTGTGGACCTGAGCGACAACGAGCAGTCGAAGACTCTGGGGCTTCTATGGAGGAGCTTAAGTGACACGTTTTCCTTTTCTATTAACTTAAATTCCACTGAAAAGGCTACTAAACGTTACATCTTATTAACCATAGCGCAGATCTTTGATCCCGTTGGCCTGGTCGTTCCATGCATAGTGGAAGCCAAAATTATCATGCAGCATCTGTGGCTAACCAAATGTTCTTGGGATGAGCTTGTTCCCGCGCATATTCAGAATGCTTGGAATGACTTTCAAAATAGTCTGCACCTTTTAAACGAGTTCAAGATACCTCGGTGGGTGTTGTGTGACTCTGCGTTCTGTCTACAGCTGCATATATTCACTGACGCATCCGAAAAAGCTTATGGGGCGTGTGTTTATGTTCGCAGTGTTTCGAGAGACGGCGAGGTTACTGTACATCTCCTTACCGCTAAAAGCAAGGTAGCTCCAATCAAATCCACAACTATACCGCGGCTTGAGCTGTGTGGTGCTTTGTTGGGTTCACGGTTGTACTCAAAGGTTCGTCAGTCACTTACTTTGAATTTTGATGAAGTCCATTTCTGGTGTGATTCCACCATCGTCTTGGGATGGTTATCTACTTCACCAAATCAATTAAAGACATTCGTTCGTCATCGAGTGTCTGAAATTCAGGAAACTGTAGGAGGAAAAGCTTGGCACTACGTACCGTCAGCTGAAAACCCCGCAGACCTCGCTTCGCGTGGACTTAGTACTGACAGGCTGATGTCGTCTTCATTGTGGTGGTCAGGACCACAATTTCTTAGCAGAGACACGTCTTCATGGCCTCAGTTCCCTGAATCACATCGTAATCATTCCGGGTTACCGGAAACAGTCGTTTCTTGTCATGTCTCTAATGACATTATTGAAAATCCTATTGCTGCGTTATTTTCAAAATTTTCAAACTTTAACACATTACAGCGTGTGACGGCATATGTCATGCGATTCATAAATAAATGCAATAAAGAATCACTTGAGTCTGGTTCACTAACTTCCATTGAACTTAACAATTCTTTAAACTTATTACTAAGACTCAGTCAAATAGAATCATTCCCGGAAGAGTACCGCTTACTTAAATCAGGTAAACCGTTACCAGCAAAGAATAAACTGTTATCTTTGTCTCCTTTTTTTGATACTCTTTCTAATCTTATTCGTGTTGGAGGAAGATTAAATAACTCATTTTATGATTATAACATTAAACATCCTATTCTATTATCTAGTTCTCATACAATTTGCATTCTCTTGTTCAACATGTTCCATTTACGTCTCTTGCATCCTGGACCACAGCTTCTATTGGCCACTGTTCGTCATCACTACTATCCCATTGGAGGTAGGAACCTGGCTAAAAAGATTACACATCAATGTGTAAAATGTTGCAGGATCAAGGCCAACACTATTCAACCTGTCATGGGTAATCTCCCAGAGCAGCGTCTACATTTAGAGTTTCCATTTTTAGACACAGGGGTAGACTATGCCGGTCCCATCATGATAGCTGACCGGAAAAGTAGAGGATGCAGGCTCATCAAATGCTTTATTTGTGTGTTTGTGTGTCTAGCTACGAGAGCCGTCCACCTTGAGCTTGTGTCTGACCTTACAAAGGAAGCTTTCTTAGCTGCACTTAACCGCTTTATTGCTCGAAGGGGAAAACCCCGTAACATATTTTCCGACAACGGCACAACCTTTGTCGGTGCTTTCAATGAGTTGGCCAGGCTGCTTTCGCAAGACCTAAACCTAAACAACATCGATCCTGGTATAAACTTTTCTTTCATACCTGCCTATACGCCACATTTTGGGGGCGTCTGGGAAAGTGCTGTTAAATCCACCAAACATCATCTACGGCGCATTTTGGGTTTAACAAACCTAACCTTCGAAGAAATGGCTACTTGTTTAATTCAAATTGAGGCTACCTTAAATTCAAGGCCCTTAACTCCACTATCCAACGACCCTTCCGACCTCGCTCCTTTAACCCCAGCACACTTCCTTATTGGTCGTTCTCTAATCATGCTGCCTCATCCACAGATCCAGAATGTCAACGTCAACAGCTTAAAACGATTTCGCCGTATCGAATATCTGAAGCAACACTTCTGGGCTCGTTTCTCGCACGACTACGTTCTGTGGCTACAGGAGAAAACCAAATGGTGCCGGTCGTCTGGCGAGCTCAAGGAAGGAACATTGGTCGTCATAAAGGATAAAAACTTACCTCCTCTTATGTGGCTTCTAGGACGCATCACACATGTTCTCCCAGGCAGAGATGGCGTCGCGAGGGTCGCCGACATCCACACCAGAAAGGGTGTCATCCGGCGCGCCTACAACACCATCTGCCCGCTGCCCGTTACTACAATTGAAGACGCTTCAACGGGGGGAGTATGTTGAGGCCACAGACCTCAACATAGCCGGGCGTCGGCGGCAGAGAAGGAGGGGTGCGGGGACAGCGGCTCGTCGCACGGCTCACAGCCAGGAGCGGGCCCCGCGCCAACCAGTCAGCTGTGTTCCGCCTTTACGCACGGCTGCGCTCGCGCATTTTAAAACTTATTCCATACTCCATATTTTCGTAATTTCTTTTTATCATTTTGTTATTTCATATTTTATCTTATACTATTACATGTTATACAGTCCACTCGCATTCATTTATTTCACCAAGACCTATCGTCGCGATCAGTAGGGCACTCAGCATTCCATCCGTGGCGATAATCTTTGCTATTTCCACGGAAACAAATACTACGAGTACATCCCATTCATATTGTCTTCTACCCAATTTTTACTAGTAACCGAAAGAAAAACAAAAATTATGAAGCTAAAACTCCTTTTCAACAAACTTCGTACTGAAAGTTTGCAAGAATTAAAACAATATATTTTCATAGAATGAACGTTGCGTGTCAGCCCTAGGGCTTAGTCGGGAAACTTTGCATAGTTATTTTACTTTTAAAAGCGTAAAATACTACCACGGTTATTTTGGATGTGGTCATATTTTGTGAAAAGGTGTAGTTTTTTATGAATGAAAACTATGTCATGGTAATAGCAGGTAATAGCAAGAATCAAGTGCCAACACGATATTTCTTTTCAGAAAATCGATTTTGAACACAGTTTTTGCTAGAATTAGAGTAAGCAAAGAGGAATACATATTAATTTTTTGTTTATACACTTTTTTGTTTATACGTGTTTATTCGCATCTGACAGTGGCTTTGACCTGGCTCTGGGCCTTATCAGAATACCAGTACAGTGACTTTTCTTTATATTACAGCAGCAGCTTATTGCTATCAAGCCATAAATCCAGGCTCAGGACCTCGTGGTCAGCAGTAGTGCCTGCGACCACCAGACAAACGAGACCAAAAAAAACGACTTCTATAAAATGTGACACCTCGCAGCGTAACACGACGCGCGACGCCGCTCCGTCACTTCATGTGCAGTAGTTATTTTTGTATAAAGTATTTATTAGTTTATAGTTATTGTGTTTATAAGGATCAGCTCGGAGGAGCTCGTGGCAAAAAATAACTGCCGCAACGGGTTGATCTTTGATCTTAAGCCATGCTTGCCCCGGTTGGTCCGTGGATTGGTGACCATAATTACATACCGAGTTTCTTCCGTGCCTCGGAGGCAGATAGGCAGTCGCTTTTTGTAAAATACTGGTACTCAGCTGCATCCGGTAAGACTGGAAGCCGACCCCAAGATAGTTGGGACAGGGCTAGACAGATTAATGATGATGATGAGTTATTGTTTTTATAACCTTAGTTGCTTTAGTTGCCTGAAATAAATGATATTGTATAATCACTCTATGACTGACCTAGTTGTTCATTATTTTTCAAACTCTATCAAACTAATTAAAAGTTCGTCAAGTCTCTAGCTAGAGTCGTGGAACTTAGCCCGCTTTATCTTTTAGTTGCTCGTTAGGTTCGCGATGGAAATTCTCAAACAACTCTTCTTATTCTACATGTGTTTCCTTGTAACATTACAGCGAACGATTTCTAATAGACAGAAATTAATTTAGGGTGTAAAGTTCCTCAATAGTCCATTGAAAAGGGAGGATCCTCCAGCCACACGGGTGTTGGGTCTGGTGGGCAGTCATCAGTTAGTGACATTGGAAAATGATTAGGCATAATGGCAAATTATAAGGCATTCTCGTACAGAGAAGTTTTTAATTTCTGCTTTTCCATCAGGAATTAACTCCGTAGCATTTGATTTGTGCCCATTTGATGGCAAAAAGTTCGCCCCCTATTACATGGGACATAAACATAGCTGGCGAAATGTCGGTGTACTTTAATTAGGTACAGCTCTGCCTAACCCTACGGGGATCAAAGGCGTGATGTTATGTTTTAAAAAAATACTCACTGTAATATTATTAGTTTTAAGTTATCTTGCTGCGCCCCAACAGGGTCATGTGCCTACTCACTAGTTTTAAGCCTAGTGTAGCAATGATTGTGTTTACAAGGTGTTGTTTTACATCCTCGTCAAATTCAAGGATGTAACTATGCTATTGATTCTCGACCCGAATCAAGAATAAAATGTCTAAGTATTTTTATTTTTTCTTATTTACGGAAATCGGTTAGTGTGAACCACCCGTGTTTTAAACGCGGCCCGTCTGATTCTCGCATTTTAACTGCGCTTCCACACATACAAACTACACTGCGTGGGAAGAGGCACATGATGCCATAGGAATCTTCTGTGACCTCTCGAAGGCATTTGATTGCGTAAATCACGAAACCCTGCTCTTGAAACTTGAGCATTACGGTTTAGGTAAACTTGCACTCAGTTTAGTAAAATCGTATTTCAATGATAGACAGCAGCAAGTACAAGTAAATGGTGTGTCAATGGGTTTAAAAGTAAAAATGGGTGTACCACAAGGTTCAATATTGGGTCCTTTCCTCTTTTTAGTATATATTAATGACCTACCCCATTTGTTTAAAAACCAACCACAAATGTTGTTGTTTGCTGACGACACTTCTTTAATATTTAGAATAATCAGACGTGCCACAAACCTCAACGACGTAAATAACGCTCTAATGCAGGTCCATAACTGGTTTACCGCTAATAATTTAGTATTAAATGGGAAAAAAACTAAGTGCATAAGATTTACTCTACCAAATGTCAAATGTAGTGATTGTGTAGTGTGCAGCTCACCTAACCTTATATATGTAACTGCACACACTAATTATGGGCATTATTACACGAATCGTCGAATTGAACAGTTCTCTTTTATTCTGCTTACATCACTCTAATACATGGCGACCCTTAGCCAGCAATTAAAATTTTGCAACTAACGAGCAAAGCGAAAATGTCAGAAGTTGAAAAAAAAATCACCAAGATTTATACTGATGGGAGTTTGTGAAGACGAAGAAAATTAGAAGAAAGAAAGCAATGAAGATTTTAGAAGTTTATAAAAGAAACAGAATCATACCAGAAGAATTTGTATGAAGAACTGAAAACAACTAAATGAAATAAGAAGTCGGAGTGCCGGGTGCCGGGAGAATGCTCAAGCCTTATGATGAGAGGATATGCAGGGCGCCGGGAGATAAATAGTTCGGGTCCGATGTGGAGCCGCTGGGAGTCAGTTCGAGTGCAAGTCCGTGCATCCACGCCACGTGAGACGTCGTGACCTACATATACGTTGTCAGTAACAAACGTACCTACTGCAATGTAAGTTTTGCACAGCAAACATATTTATATTTATTGTAATTTTTTTTTATGTTATTGTAATTAGAGTATGCTGTATTATTTAATATTTAGTTTTGGAGAATAGGAATGTCCCAACAATTGCAAGATTTGCACGCAAAATTAAAGTATTTAAGAGAATATTTAGTAAAACTAGGTCCAGATAGGCGTAGACAAGATTTAGCTTATAAGAAACTAATAGAAGCAGAAAAAGAATATAATAAACTGGATTGTATTTTGACTCAGTTGAACCGAGAAGTTAAAGATCGCAAGTTAGACAAAGAAGCTTGTGAGGTTTTCCAAACATTAATTCAGGAGGTTCAATCAAATTTTCAGAAAATAAAGGGTTTACTTTCTTTAGTAGATAGTAGTAGTCAAACTAATTCTAAGGATTTTATAGAACATTCAGATTGTGGTCTAAAAATGGCTGACGCATTCGATATTAGAACGGCAATTTCTCTTTTGCCGGTGATGAATGGCCAGGAGCAGGTGACCAATCAGCTTATTGATGGTATCTTGCTTTATAGTTCGCTTATCAATGATGCCAGTAAAACTCAATTGATACAGTTTGTGCTCAAAACGCGTCTCTCGCCTATTGCAAAATTGCGTCTTAAAACTACTTACACAGATGTCGAAAGTTTGGTAGAAGACATACGTATTTATTTGTTACCGAAAAAATCGTCTGTAGCTTTACAAACACAATTGTTTAAGGCTACTCAAGGCCGTAGGAGTATAGAAAAATTCGGTACAGAGATCGAGGAGTTATTTGTGAATCTCACGATTGCACAGGCTAACGACAAGCGCGATGCATATGAGGTTTTGCGACCACTCAACGAGAAGACTGCAATTAAACGATTTAGCGATGGTTTGGCCGATAAGCGGCTCAGCACCATAATTGCATCACGACAGTTTGCGTCGTTGTCTGAAGCTATTACGGCTGCGGTAGATGAGCAATCCATGTCTGTCCAGCCACAAGACCAGGTTATGCAATTTAGGGTTAACCAAAACTATAAACGTGGAAGCAATAAAGGTTCTCGAGGCCGAGGAAATAGACAGTTTTATAACAATAAAAATTTTAATCAGAACTCAAACAAAAACCATGAAAATAGCACAGGTCAAAGAACTTCATACAGTGTAAATCGAGGCAAACAGTCAGGTAGTCAGCGTCAGCATTTACGCGGACGTCCGGTGCATTGTCAGCGTGTTCAGCATAACGCGCAACATTCCAATGTCCAAGAAAACTTACGCAATGATGACACAAATAGTCATGAAAGACTAGAATTTTTTCGTACCTAAACCGTACACTCATTCAATTCATAGTTTTAGTAATTTTTGCATAATTAATTGTCAATTAAAAAATAGTAATGTAGATCTTAATTTACTGATTGATAGTGGAGCAAGCTTATGTGTGCTTAAGTATGAATGGTTGTCGCGACATAGGAATTTAATGAATTTAGTAAAACAGGATAAGATAGTTATTAAAGGAATTAGTGGTAATTTAGAGTCATTGGGATATATTAATTTAGATATTATAATTAATAATGTGATTTTCCGACAAAAATTTTACATTTTTGAACACTTATCGTGCGCCGCAGAAGGTATACTCGGGCAGGATTTTTTTGAGCGATATAACGCGGTATTAAATTATAAAAATGGTACTCTGAGTTTAGAAACCCGAGACCAGTCTGTTAGTGTTCGTGTTAATAAGAATGAATTTACAATTCCGCCCCGTTGCGAAGTAATTAAACACATCCCGACGTCACACAACAGTGATTGCGTCATTTTGTCAAAGGAAATTTATAAGGGAGTGTTCACAGCGGGTGTAGTATCGAAGCCACATAATGGAATTATTCCTGTTAGGATTTTAAATACAACTGATAGTTCAGTTAATATAAATATGTCAGATTTAATTATTAGTAGCCTAGATAATTTTTATGTTTGCAAGTTTGACCACGATGGTAAATCAGTGGATAGAGTCAGAACTTTGCTTACTACTTTACAACTCCATACCTATTTAAATAAAGAGGAACAAAGAGGCATTGAAAACGTATGTGCGAAATATGCCGATGTTTTCCATTTGCCAGGAGATACCTAAGCTCACTACTACTAATTTAATAGAACATTCAATAAAACTAAAGGAAAATGCGTCTCCAGCGTACGTGAAACCTTATCGATTGCCTAAAGCATTGAAAAGCGAGGTACAAAGACAAATAGATGAAATGGTTAAAAACGATATCATTGAAGAGACAATTTCAGAATGGTCAAGTCCAGTTTTATTAGTACCTAAAAAGACAGATAGGTCAGGAGAAAGGAAATGGAGACTTGTAGTGGACTATCGCCAACTCAATAATAGGATACAGGATGATAAATTTCCGTTACCCAACATCACTGAGATTCTAGATTCGTTATCTAATAGCATCTATTTTTCAAAATTAGATCTCAGTCAAGGTTATTATCAACTGTCTTTAGAAAACAAGTCTAGGAAGTTTACTGCTTTTACAACAGACAAGCAGTATCAAATGAAACGATGTCCAATGGGACTTAAGACATCGCCTAGTGCTTTTGCTCGTCTCATGACAATAGCAATGTCTGGGTTAAATTATAAATCATGTTTCTTATATCAAGATGATTGTATTGTCGTAGGAAATTGTCTTGAAACGCATAACAAGAATCTTATAAAAGTTTTAGAATGCCTAAGAAAAGTGAATTTGAAACTAAATCCTCTTAAGTGTGAATTTTTACGCAAAGAAATCGTTTATTTAGGACATAAGATTACTTCAGAAGGTATATTTCCAGATCCATCAAAGGTAGAATGCCTGCAGAAATACCCTGTCCCGCAGAACGTAGACGAAGTCAAGAGATTTGTTGCATTTGCTAATTATTATAGGCGTTTTATTCCAAAGTTTGCTGAAATAGCCTATCCATTGAATGCGTTATGTAAGAAAGATGTAGCGTTCGTGTGGAGTGATGAATGCGAGCGAGCATTTTACAAGCTAAAACAGATCCTTACTAGTCCGACTATACTTGACTATCCGGACTTTAGCGACAATAATACTTTTACGTTACAAACAGATGCATCAAAACTTGGATTAGGCGCCGTGCTGTCTAATAGCAATAGCAAGGTAGTCGCGTATGCAAGCCGTAACTTGAAACCAGCTGAGACACGATATCCGGTGATTGAGTTAGAATTACTTGCTATTGTATGGGCAGTTCGACATTTTAGACCTTATTTATATGGCAAAAAGTTTAACATAAAGACGGACCATAAGCCATTGATTTATTTATTTAATATGACAGATCCTTCAAGCCGGTTAACAAAGTTTAGATTATATCTTGAGGAATATGACTTTGAAATCAGCTATGTCCCAGGACGGCACAACGCAGCTGCAGATGCATTGAGCCGGATACCTATTACATCCAACAGCTTAAAGGATATGAACAAGCATATAGTATCGGTCATGACAAGGGCACAGACTCGAAGGTTACATACTGACTGTGACAACAACGACATGACTACTGAGGTATCCTCTACTTCAAGGCCTGATCAACCTAAGGTAGTGGAAATCCTCAAACGACCAATTCACAGCGTTGAATTGATATTATGCACTAATAAAAATACAATAAATCAGATAGAAAAAACAAAACATTTCACAAGCGATAATGGAAACTGCAAATATGTGCCAGAAAAATCAGCAATTTTTGTGATTTCTCGATCGTTATCAACCGTAAGTGTGTTAGCGAGAGAATTACAACGTTTTTGTAAGCAAATCAAACTAAACGAGCTCATAATAATCAAAAGCAAGCGCAATGAAATTTTTTTAAACAAATTTATAAAGGAAATGAGTCATTTAAATGATATTCCTAAGCTACTTGTTATTAAAGATGTGACAAGAGTTACTGACAAAGACACGAAAACTGTGATCTTAAATGACTTCCACCTGTTACCCACGAGTGGTCACGCGGGGGTTAACAGAATGTTAAATAATATTAGGAAGTACTATTATTGGCCAGGAATGACTAATGACGTAACAGAATTCGTAAAGAAGTGTAGAAGTTGTCAGATTCAAAAGCATTCCAATAGGCATACGAAGGAGCCGATGGTTATCACATCCACGGCATCCACCGCTTTTGAAAGAGTTAGTTTAGATTTAATGGGTCCTTTAGATGTAGATAATTTAAACTATAAATATATTCTGACATTACAATGTGATTTAACAAAATATGTCGAAGCTTATCCTTTAGAAAAGAAAGATACTGTTTCTGTAGCTAGGTTATTTGTAAACAACTTTATTCTCAGGTATGGTATCCCTAAAGAGATAATAACAGACCAGGGAACAGAGTTTATGTCATCAGTTTTTACTGAGATTTGCAATTTGTTGCATATAAATAAACTGTATTCGACAGCCTATCATCATGAAACTCTAGGAGGTTTGGAAAATACTCATAAGGTTCTAGGAGCTTATCTTAGGATTCAGTGTGACAACAACAAAACAGATTGGAGCAGTTGGCTTCCATTCTGGTGCTTTTCTTTTAACACTACAATTCACTCTGAGACAAAATACACTCCATTTGAGTTAGTATTTGGAAAAAATTGTAATTTACCATCTAATATAGCACAAAATTCATATGTTGATCCTTTATATAATCTTGATTCATACCCTTTGGAGCTAAAATACAGACTTCAAAGAGCACAAGCTGAAGCTAGAAATAATTTATTAGTTAGTAAGGAAATAAGAAAAATCAATTTTGATAAAAATGTAAATCGATTAAAATATAAGAGTGGAGATTTAGTTCTAATTAAAAATCAAGTAGGTAATAAGTTAGATAAAGTTTATTTAGGACCATACAGAGTTATTGAAGATGTATCACCAAATGTAAAAATTTTAAAAGATGACAAAGAATATGTAATTCATAAAAATAATACAAAACTGTTTGTAACTTAAAATACTAAGATAAGATGTTTTTTTTAATATAATATTAGGTTTAAAAGTGTATTACTTTGATGTTGTATTGTGTTAAGTAAAAAAAAATGCATTATGTACTCACTAATGTAATAATAACATTTTTTTTTTAAAAAAGGGGAGGTGTAGTGTGCAGCTCACCTAACCTTATATATGTAACTGCACACACTAATTATGGGCATTATTACACGAATCGTCGAATTGAACAGTTCTCTTTTATTCTGCTTACATCACTCTAATACAATTGTGACATAGTATTAAATCAAGAGAAACTTGAATTTGTCGATGAAACTGTTTTCTTGGGGATCACGCTCGACTCAAGGCTACAATGGGGCTCTTGCAGGACGGCTGAGTTCAGCAGCATATGCTGTCAGAAAAATCCGTCAATTTACTGATGTAGATACCGCGAGGCTAGTGTATTTTAGTTATTTTCATAGCATTATGTCATACGGTATTTTACTATGGGGACGGGCTGCAGACATCGAGTCTATATTTATTCTGCAGAAAAGAGCTATCAGAGCCATATATAATCTACGTAGGCGCGATTCTCTAAGAGAACTGTTTAAGGAAATTAACATCATGACGGTACCTTGTCAATATATCTATGAAAATATCATGTACGTTAGGAAAAATCTGCATTTATTTAGTAAAAGAAGTGACCGGCACCAGTATAATACTAGAAACAGGGACCAACTGGTTCAGCCAGGTTTCAGGCTAGCTAAAGTAGACTCATCTTTCATGGGGTACTGTTTAAAATGTTACAATAAAATACCTCCCCCCATTCTACAATTGAATGAAACGAAATTTAAATCTTGCATAAAGCGCACACTATGTAGGCAAGCATATTATAAGTTGGGGGATTACATTGATGATAAAAATGCTTGGCTCAATGCTGGTCCTGCTCCACAACCATAGGGGCTATCAAATTACCATGTGAAGTTACTGTGGAAGCTGCAGCAGATTGTATAAATATCTTTGCTTTGTATAGATTCAATCTCTTAGTATTATATAATTGCATAGCACATGTGTGAAAACTATGTACTGTAAAGCCACCATTTACTGAGTACCTACATCTTACACTGACGCGAATTTACCCTGGCGGTTGAGTAAATGTCATGCTCACTTAAATGTCACGCTGATGGCGGCGGGTGTGTCGGGTCATTTAGTTCCCTTCAATATGGTTGAGTTGAATGATGGCTGATACATGCGTCATGTTCGTGAACGGGCGCTGTCAGTTGTGCCTGGTCATCTCTTAGCTGCCACGGTTTATTTTAATTATTTTATTTTTAACTTTATTTTCGAATTATTGATTTCGTCTTTTACTCTGGACGCTCTTAACTTGCCCGTATTTCTACATCGTTCTCACATACTAGTAATTCTCAACACGATTGATGTAACCAAGATTTTGTAACATATTTTGATTTAAAAAAAGAGTGTCCATGGAGTTTCTTGCCCATTCTTCTCCATAGAGATCTACGCTTTGGAATGGGCAACTACAGTACTTTCACAAGTTATTATGTCTTGTGACTGGGACTGTAGCTTCGCTTTCTTCTTTTTTGTTCTTTGACTTTCAAAAGTGCCTGTAATGGTCTAATTGAAATAAATGCTTTGAGTTTGAGTTTGAGTTTGAAACAATCTCAAACGTTTATTCGATGATTTCTTATTCCCTAAATTGGGTTATTTTGAAATACTGACAAACGAAAATAACCAAAAAAACAGCGTTTATCAATAATTGTGTTTTGTGACAACCTCCTGAATTTTGACGAGGATGCAAAACAACAACTTATATTGTGCATCAAATAAACCACTTTAAAAAGATTTCCCCACCTGTAACTACCATTGAGTAAAGAACATACTTTCGCTGAAAACCCCACTTACCTATAAATACACTTTTACATAATATTCCAGGCTATATGAATCGTGCATAATAACAGAGCACGGCAGACAAAGCGACGCTCAGACAACGCTTAGTAATTTTGCAATAGATAAAATAGAAAGCATTGGTAAACATTTTTTAAATTAAATAACTTCACGCCTGTAAACCTCGAAGGGTAAGGCAGAAGTGTACCGAATAGTACACGCACATTTTGCCAGTAACATTATTTACACAGACCATTATTAATTTCTTAAATAACATAACATAACATCATTAATTTCAGGCTACAATGTTCCATAGATATATACCTTATAAACTAACATGTATAAAGTAATTACAAAACTCTTGTTAATAAATATGACTTAAAACTATGTTAGTAGCACTTCACTTGTTCACACTTCACTTGTGCTGACTGACCAGTGAAACTTGTCCGCGGAAGCAACGGAACACCACGTCCTACGGCCAAAAGTCTTCTTGCATCACGATGGGCAGATAAAAACTCGTTACTCGCACCACGAACGCATTGAAGTTAACGTTGCGGCGCGTCTTCAGTAACTTGGTGTGTACCTCGTCTTTTGGCGCACGTACTCCTCGATGTCCTCCGCTTTAGTGGTGTAATGCAAGCGGGAAATGCACACCGGGGTATTCGGCTTGGCGGCACGTAGGCTCACAATAAAATAAATAAAATAATAATATTCCTACTTTAGTAAGAAACATTACTACTCTATAAAAGACTTCCTATCAGACAAATCACTGCTCCAATATAGTCCCTCTCAGTCATAATGCGTTTGGTGGCCCACTGATGTGCCTACCATAATTCTTTCCGTTTTATTTCTATCCTTTTTTATATTGTATGTGAAATCTTATTAATTTTTAACCATAATGTAATTTTGTAATGTTACTATTGTATGTCTTAATATGAGCTACGTCCGGCGGGACGTAGCTGATCAGAATTTCATTATTAAAAAGTTGTATTATGTGCCTACCTATGATTTTTCTTTTTTTTCCATTTTCCTATGATCCACAATAAAGATATTGATTGAATATTGCTATGGTTACACAAAACGAGTTAATGGCACCATTCAATTCACTCTCCGAAATTATCAAAAACCCATAGAATACATAAATTTTAAAAATACTGCTTCTCCATGAAGACATTTTAAAGAAAAGTCGTTTCCCAGCAATAATTTTAGCGTCGGGTTACTTAGTGTGATGTACAGAATGCTTGGTTTCCGGCTTCGTGAAGGGTGTGTTTACCCCTTGAAGGTAATACCTACTAGTCATCATCAGCCTATCCTTTTCCCAAACTATCTTGGGGTCGACTTCCAGTCTAATCGGATGCAGCTGAGTACCAGTATTTTACACGAAGCGACCAACGGTTAATCGTGCTATCGGACGGAGGAAACTCGGTATGTAATTATGGTCACCCATCCACGGACCAACCTCGGCAAACACGGCTTAACCTTATAGATCGACCCGTGCGGCTGTTATTATTTAGCCACAGGCTCCTGTAATACCTACTAGTACCGTGCTAAATTCTAGGTACTATGTTCAATATAACTGACGCGGCAGACAAGGTGACGCTCACAGAACGCTTCATACATAAAGTTACGTCATGCGACAAAAATGTGGCCGTCATAATTTGAAGGACAGGTTTTCAAGATTAATGTCAAAGGCTAGGAGATTTTGTAATGAAAAACATGAGTTTTTTTTTTAAATAGACATAATTTTACTCTAGCCTTATAATACGCATAACGATCTGGCAATCGGAAAATAATGGCAATTATTTGTAAAAAAATTATAAACATTTTTTTTTAAATATATTTTTGAATGATCTTTGAATATTTAATGCACGTATAGGTAAATGCAATGCAATGTAAAATACTGGTACTCAGCTGCATCTTGTTAGGCTGGAAGCCGATTTCAATATAGTTTGGGAAAAGGCTCGGCAGATGATGATGAGATAAATCTTTAAGTAACCTCTGTAAAACAATTGAATACCTAGAAGAAACACATTATTTCAGTTTTGAGCTGAAAAATATGGTGGGAATAAAATTCCTTTTGCCTTCTAAAGGGCTAGTATTAAGTAGATAATAAAAAAAAATATGAAAATTACACAAGTGTGTGTAATTTTCATTTATTTTTCAACTGCAATCACGCCTCACGCCATGACAAGCAAAAACTACAGAACTATGATCCTTTCATACTCCTTGCGCCTATTAAAATCATATACTTAATGTTAAAGTTGAAAACATAGACCTAACATCACTTGAAACATTCAGCGCAAAAGATATAATTTAAAATATATTTCTGTTTCTTCATTTTCAATTTAAACTATTGACAGAGTCAGAATAATATGTTTTCTTTGATAACCGGTAAAATTATTTCGAAGTAAGTACGCAAAAATTTTAAAGTAAAAAAAAATTAAACGCTTCACAAATGTTAAAACATTAAATTGTAACCTTGATTGCAAGCTTACGGAAGGCCGGGAAAGTGCTACGACGTAGCGGCGTAGCTGCTACGCCGTAGCCACGACCCTAGGAACAAAAGAATTTTCTGAGTTGCGGTAAAAACAGCTACAGCTCATTTTATTGAGATTTGAAGACAATATTCATCATCATCATCATCATTTCAGCCGAAAGACGTCCACTGCTGGACATAGGCCTCCCCCAAGTGTCGCCACATTGATCGGTCCCGTGCGACTCGCATCCAGCGGATCCCCGAAACCTTCACCAGGTCATCGGTCCACCTAGTGGGAGGCCTTCGAACGCATCGTCTCCCGGTTCGCGGTCGCCATTCCAGAACTTTTCGGCCCCATCGGCCATCTGTTCTGCGAGCAATGTGCCCTGCCCACTGCCACTTAAGTCTGGCAATTCTTCGGGCTACGTCGGTAACCTTGGTTCTCTTGCGGATGTCCTCATTTCTGATTTGATCACGCAAGGAAACTCCGAGCATAGCTCTCTCCATTGCCCTCTGGGTGACTTTGAGCCTTCTGATGAGGCCCATTGTGAGCGGCCACGTTTCGGTCCCGTATGTAATCACTGGCAACACACACTGGTCATAAACCTTTGTCTTGAGACACTGCGGTAAGTTGGACGAGAAGATACCACGCAGCTTCCCGAACGCTGCCCAGCCGAGTCGGATTCGACGATTGACCTCTTTCCCGAAGTTAGACCTACCCAACTGGACCGTTTGTCCCAGGTAGACATAATCATCTACAACTTCGATAGAAGACAATATTATATTTTTTTAATATTAACTTCAAGTACAGGATGTGTGGTTTTACGCGAATGGATAAAATAAGAAATGAGTACCTAAGAGGAAGTCTGAATGTAACTGAGGCATGTGATGCGGAGGAATGACTAGATGAATGAGTATGAATGTGGGTGGGTATAAGGGTAGAGGAAGACCAAAGGAACGATGGATGGACTGTGTGAAGGAAGATATGGCAAGAAAGGAGGCATCTGATGAGATGACGAGTGATAGAGAAGTATGGAGAAGTATGCTGCACCGACCCCAAATGAATTGCAATGAGATAAGGGCAAGAGAATGAAGTTTAACTTTAAGTACAGTAGTGTTTAATGCCACAAGGCATTATCTACTAGTGAATGTTTGGGGAAATCAAGACAATATTTTTAAGTTTATTTTTACAGCTAACAATAAAAGGGCGAGAATGTTTCTTTTTCGCCCTTTTTATACATTCTCGAGCACAAATATCAAGCTAACGCGTATATTCATCACCCAAAAAATACCTAAAATATTGCATGTTTAATGCAACATTTTATGAATGACCTCATATTTTACATTTTTTAAATACTACAATAAATTCAGTAAAATATTACACCATAAACCACTATGTCATATGTAAAATATTTCAACCCGGAACAAGTTTTTATAGCTCATATAAATTAATTTTAAGGTACGGTAATTAAACACGCGATCGTGCGCAAAATAAACCATAAAGCGAAGTTACTAAAATCCCTTCGTCAGTTTCTGTATGAAATAATTTATTTCTCTTTCACAAGTTATGTACCTACTCGTAGAGGAGCTCGTGGCTAAATAATAACAGACGCACAGGTCGATCTTTAAGGTTAAGTCGTGCTTGCCGTTGGTTCGTGGATGGGTGACCATAATTACATACCGAGTTTCCGCCGTGCCTCGGAAAGCACGTTAAGCCGTTGGTCGCGGCTGTTATTTGTAGATCTTTGACAGTCGTTACGAGTAGTCAGAAGCTAAAAATCTGACATCCAGTCTTATCAAGGGGTATCGTATTACCCAGTTACTGGGTTGTGGAGGTCAGATAGGTAGTCACTTCATGTAAATACTGGTAATCAGCTGCATCCAGTTAGACTAGAAGCCGACCCCAAGACAGTTTGGGAAAAGGCTAGGCAGGTGATGAAGTTATGTACCCACTACATCTTCATCTATATCACCATCTATGTATATAATATGTACTAGTAGGTTAAATTTAATCTAAACTAATATTACAAAGAGGAAAGATTACATTTTTGTTTGATTGCATTGAATAGGCTTCGAAACTGCTGGTCTGATTTGAAAAATTCTTTCAGTGTTAAATAGCCCATTTATCGAGGAAGGCTATAGGCTATATATCATCACGCTACGACCAATAGGAGTGGAGTAGCAATGAAAAATGTTGCGAAAACGGGGAAAATGTGACGCAAACGAAGTTGCGCCGGACAGCTAGTAAAAAATAAGTTGCAAATCAACCTATGTCATGTTTGGAACAAAGAAAAACATCACTTACTCGGATTTTTAAAAACATTGCTAATCCGACTGCTTCGTTTGTCTAGTTGTCGCAATAGCAACTGCTGAGTGGTCTTGGGTATGATTCCCGCGTCGGGCAAACTGCTATTGTGTTTTCCCATTAGGAATTTCTCAGTAGCACCATGGTCTGTCTGGAGTTGTGCCCGGTTGATGGCAATAAGCTCGCCCCTTATTACATGGGACTTAAACAGAACTGGTGAATTGTGGGTGTACTATTAGGTACACTTCTGTGGTGTGCTAATCCGTATATTTTGACGACGAATTTATCAAACACTAGCTGAAGTTCCAAACATGACATAGGTTGATTTGCAACTTATTTTTTACTAGCTGTCCGGCGCAACTTCGTTTGCGTCACATTTTCCCCGTTTTCGCAATATTTTTCATTGCTGCTCGTATTAGTCGTAGCGTGATGATATATAGCCTATAGCCTTCCTCGATAAATGGGCTATTTAAAACTGAAAGAATTTTTCAATTCGGACCCGTAGTTTCGAAGCCTATTCAATGCAAACAAACAATCAAATCTTTCCTCTTTATAATATTAGTTTAGATTAATATTTGAAACACACAATGCACATTTTTGAACTATCAACATTGAAATGCATTACATTATTTTTTATATTCATCCTCGTTTGTGAAATTCGTAATTTTTTGTGTGTAACGCAATAATGTTGTAGAACTTAATTATAACAGCTTTATCGTTTACCAAATCATAAACGTTTCTAATAGATCAAAGGACAGACAGTAGTCGACTCGAAATCATAAACCTATCCCAACATGCGTCACAATATTCGACCTTCCGTCATCTGCATAAAGTTCACCCCCTCAAAACATTACGGTAACAATTACAACACATCGAACAACGCAACAACCCCATAACAGGTCAGTCCACCTGCTTATTACCACGAATCAACCCTTTCCACCCCCGTCTAGGAAAGCTATAAGGGAAATTATCGCAACTGGCATTTCCCAGCACCGAATTATTTATTATTAAACCAATTTGTTCGAAGAAACAAAGAACAATGAACTCAAAAATAGATTTTCTGAGAAAAGGTTGGAATAAGGAAAACGGTTTTATTTGATAATTCATTCTTACATATCGGATGTGTTAACTAATTTGTGATAGCATTTTTTTTGTCGGCAACCGTACTCAATCGCTGACAAATTACGATGCTTTCATAACCTTAATAACACGTAATAAAAAGGTTGTAATGTAACGTTGACACAAACATAAATCCTCGCGAGTTTCCACCTAATTTCCAACGTTTCCCCAGTACGAGCTCGTTCGTTGTCTCCTCACGGAACCCAGTTACGTAGGGCCGAGGCTCCCGGGCGCGGATCGATTCGCCCGGGGTAGATCTGGTTTTTTCGGACACTATACCAACGGGAGGGTGAACGAACCCAGTTATGTAAGGCGGGTCGATAGCGGGCGTCATGCGCGCCGCAGCCGCGGCCACCCCACACTAACGTTCGCGCGCGCTACCCCGACGGACGTGCACTTTATTTTTATCGCGTTTTTTCGTTCCTCTTTCGTTTTTTCCGTTTATGATTTAAGCCGCCACCATGTCGAAAGGCGATGGTGAACAGCAAAACGGTGGTGGCGAGGAGTCGAAAACGAACCTGATTATTAACTACCTGCCCCAGTCCATGACGCAAGAGGAGATCCGGAGCCTGTTCTCCAGCATCGGCGAGGTAGAGTCGTGCAAGCTGATCCGGAACAAGGGCGCGGCCTTCCCCGACGCGCTCAACCATGCGCTGCACGGTGGCGGCCAGAGCCTCGGCTACGCCTTCGTCAACTACCACCGCCCCGAAGACGCGGAGAAGGCAATCGCCACACTCAACGGCCTGCGCCTCCAGAACAAGACAATCAAAGTCTCATACGCGAGACCCAGCAGCGAAGCCATCAAAGGTGCGAACCTGTACGTCTCCGGACTACCGAAAACTATGACTCAGGCTGAACTGGAGCGTCTCTTCAGCCCCTACGGCAGGATTATTACGTCGCGGATTCTGTGCGAGAATTCCGGCGGAAGGCCTTTCACCGGTGGCGAGCAAGGCTTGAGCAAGGGAGTCGGATTCATCCGCTTTGACCAGCGCGTGGAGGCCGAGCGTGCGATCCAGGAGTTGAACGGGACGGTGCCGAAGGGGGCCACGGAGCCAATCACAGTGAAGTTCGCGAACAACCCGAGCAACAACGGCAAGGCGCTGGCGCCGCTGGCAGCGTACCTGCCGGCCGCGCTGCGCTTCCCAGCTCCACTCGGCAGATTCAGCTCAGGCAAGTCCCTCCTAGCGATCAATAAAGGTCTGCAGCGCTACAGCCCGCTGGCGGGTGAGCTGCTCGGCGGGGTGCTCCCCGGCGCCGTCGGCTCCGAGTGGTGCATCTTCGTGTACAACCTCGCTCCCGAGACCGAGGAGAACGTCCTCTGGCAACTGTTCGGGCCCTTCGGCGCCGTGCAGAGCGTGAAAGTGATCCGCGACCTCCAGACCAACAAGTGCAAAGGCTACGGGTTCATCACCATGACGAACTACGACGAGGCCGTCGTCGCCATCCAGTCGCTCAACGGATACACTCTCGGCAACCGAGTGCTGCAGGTCAGCTTCAAGACAAATAAGATCAAGACCATCTAAGGGGATCGCCCCAGATTCGGCCTAGCCGGACGCTAGGACGGCACAGCAGGACGCACCCATACATACTCATACATACTCGCGCGGCGCTCGCTACAACAGAGCCGTGCTCCGACACATCAGTGCCGGCGAACATACAGTGGACACAGGCTTGTCACCTTTCAGTGAAAATTTAGTATTTTGTCGTGTTGTATACTTATATGTAAAATATTACGTTTTCACCGTGTTATGCGAAAGTGATGGACTTCAGACTTTTACGGTGACGTATAAAATGCCAAATACTCGATAAGCATGAGTCTAATGTAATATAGACGTAGGTGACATTCCTAAATATTGGACCTGACTTTAGAGACTGTCTTCCCTTGGCCCGCATCGAGTCGGGGTTGCCGGGCGGTGTTTTTATAATTGTAAAACTAGAGAAATGTTCTTGACTGTAATGTGTGGCAACCCTTTGTTCGGCGCCGGTACAGTCGGCCGCAAAAATTGGGTTAAGTGTTGAGGAAATCAAAATGGCGTCGAGGCGCGGCCTCTGTGCGCAGGTCCGGATAAGATGGCGCTGAACCAAGGGTCGCCACCACCACGCAATAATATAATAAGCACGATCCGCATGAGATGTGGACCATCTGGCCAGAACACCTAAACATACATATTGGTAATAGTCAATAACAAAATAATAATTTTTAACTTCGCTTATGAACGGTTGTGGTTTAAATCGAGAAAATAGTTTTCGAATATAAAATAATCTTAGCAATAATAGCCTAAATGCTATGCTCCAATTTTTTATGCGATCATATCGTAATAATTACATTAACTTACGTATTAACGAGTTAAGGCCGGTTAAGCTAAAGACGATAACGTTCTATCCTCTAGTACTCGCGAGCCTACCTACCACCGTTCCGGGTCGAAGGTCACTCGAAAGGCCACAAATCGAAGTCAAATAGTGTTATATTGTTAAAGATTGGAAAGAAAAAAAATATATTATCTATACGTATATTTTAATCATATATTAAAATTAAGGATGAAAAAAAACTAATCAAAAACTGTGATAGGTTTTGATAAAATTTTAACGATCAAAGAGCGGGTGGAAGCGACTGTCCGAGGCCTTCAGGCCTGGCAGTAGTTAGAATTAGAAAATTTTTGAGATACATTTTCGGTGGTGGTGTTACACTTGATACGACGGGCGATGCCGAGTCGTCCGGACTTGACGGATGTTCCAAGTTCGTGGAAAGAGACGGGCGAAAATCGATCGAGCCATTTCTGGGGAGCGCGCACTGGCGAGAGAGGGGTATGGGGAGCGGGCGCGGGTTCGCGGGGTCGGGGGGGAGTCGCGACCACAACCCACCTTCCCACCCAGCCCCACCCTCTCCTCGCCGCGAGGACGAGTCCGTTCGCGGAACAATGGTGCATACTCTAGTCTAACGATATCGTTCCAAAAATAAAATTAAAATCGGTGTCTAAACATATGATCGGTACCTGCTATAATAATAATGTATGGATGCGGCCCTGCGTCTATTCGACCTAGGCTTTAATTGTCTTAGTCTAAATCGAAATTTGTAAATAGAAAAAAAAAAGTTGTTTTATTTGAAAAAATAATAAATGAATAACTTATCTGTATTGCCGCGTCAAAACACGTCACACTAGGAACTATAAATACATAAAACTTTACCCGACAAAGACCTACTATGAAACATCGAACTTGAATAGATATTTTAAATATCGTGCCGTCCTAACGACCCTACGATTTTTGTAAAAAAATATATACTTAATATTATGTAAAAAACAGTTTTGTAACATTTCAAAAATATTAAAATAAATAGGTATCTACTCATTACATACCAAAAGATGGAGATAAAAATTTACAAGTATTTATATATTTATTATAAATGTAAAACGTGCAATAACTAATAGCAGTAATTTAATAAAAAAAATATTATTAAAAAAGTCAAAAATGACTCGAAGAGGCGTTGATTGACATAGTATCAACTTGTACTGTGGAGTTCGCGCCACTTGTTTAGGTACTATTTATTGTAAACTATTTGTTTATCCGCACTCAGTACGCGCGAATTGAATTCACTCATATTTTCCATTAATTTTAATAATATAAAATCTACAAAAAAAACGCTTGATTTCGATACAGCTTAACAATGCTTTGACATTCCATTTTTTAGTATTAATACTTTTATTAGGAGTAATATTATTGATTTAGAGAAAATTCGTGAGTTACCTAGGCATTTATAAACGTCACTTCAACTGTCATCTTCAATTTGACAGCTGTCAATTCGAAGTAACGTTTTCAAATGCCGATTCTGTTTGAGTTAATTTTAACGGTTGGCTAAGAAATGAGTATTTGTATGGTCGACGTGTGAAGCACAAGATTCGCTACATACTTATTATCTAAACTATGTAGTGGTCTCCTAGGTTAAAAATAGTTGTTGTGTTTTGTGTTGTTTTCACTCAACATGAAAATTTCAACTATTCTAGTCATAATATTCCGAAAGGAATCATTATTAAATTATAATAAAAAAAAAAATTTGATATTTTGAATAGTTGAAGTTAATGATCAATGTTGATAATAATAATCTTATCTAATGATAATTTTGTCATAAATTTTTTCGTCTTAGATTTATTGTCATTAATTTAGTGTACGTGCAATTAATTATTGTATTTTATGTGTAAACTTAGTGTGCATTTAACTTATTTAATGTATAATTTATAATTATTATATTCCTAAATATTAGTTTTTATCGATGTCGATATAATTATCGTCAAATAGTCTCGTCTCTAGTCATGACATTAATGGTACAGCGTATAGGTGAACACAAAAGTGTTATTCACCAGTTTATTTATTAACGTCGATAAAAATTGATGTTTTTTTTCGATAAGGTTAACCTAGATTGATTTATTTATTAGGGAAATATATCGGGCAATTAATCTAGGGCGGGAGCTTGGATATGCTAGCTTTGTTTGGTAAAAAATGTCATAATTCGGTTAAACACAATTTTACAAGTCCTTTTTAAAAGTTATTTTCTGGAATATTTGCGTAAAATAAAGCTTAATACGTCGTATTGAATCGAAACATAAAACACCAAAGTATTTTACTGAAATTTCATCGACTTTTTAGATAATAAATAAGAAATAATGAGATTGCAGAATGATAAAAATGCAAAAATGATATTTTGGAGTGAATTGTTCGTTAGGAGTTCGGTTAGGTGTTACGTGACTAGTTAGTAGAATGTTTTGTGCGCCCCTCTTCTTTCGGTAATAATTATAAAAAATAATAATAATTAATAATAGTGCTCAATAGCTTAGAAGGCAATGCCTGTAGTACGTAACGCGGAAAGCAATAAAAATAATTGTGAATTTTATAAAACAGAACACACGGGTAATAACTACACCATAATTAACTTAATATTTTTGTATGTATTTTAAAATATACTGTAATTCATATCTTCATAGATGTAAGCGGCTAACACGCAAAACGTTCTACTAATTCAGCGTGGTTCGGGTTTTAAATACTATAGAAAAAAAAAACAAAATTTTGGTCGCAGGTCCAGTGTAATAAACGCAAAAAAAAAAAAAAAACAGCCTTGCTAGATATCGCTAGAGGAATCCAAAAAAAACATATTTTATGAAAAATCGTCACGGACCGCGAGAGAAGTACAATAAAATCGACTGAGTCAGAATTGTGACCACAAATTTTAAAAGAAAAATGTATAGTCATTAAAACTTGAACCATCGAAGTTGTCTACAAAGCTATGGTATATAGGTTGTGGATAAAAAAGTCGAAGCTAAGTAACTAACCCCACTAAGTGTCAAGGGATATCTGATCAATAGCATACGGCTACTTTTTGAAAGGTGTTTTGATGCATTTTATGAAATTAAAAAATAATAATATTATTAAAAATATTAAAAAATCGTAATTAATTGGCTACACAGAAACAATACTCTAATACGCATAGGCTAATTGACAATGAGGCTGTGAAATTAGCAAAAATAAAGTTAAAGAGACACGTCGTGACGATTGATCGTAATTTAAATAAATAAAATATTAACGTAAGTTAAATCACAGAACAGAGAACTAATGGGAAGTTTCTCGCGCAAAAAACTCATCGGCACACATCATTTCCTAATTTCCTATTGTGTCGATTCATAATATTTTCCCAAATTTAAGCTCAGCTTTGCCTAGCATGGGAATCAACGTGCCATAATACCTTGTTACCAATTCTGTCCTGTAAATCATTGAACACCATTTATAATATAAGGAATGTATGTATCTTTATGATCTGTCCGTTAACGGATTTGAGTTTCAAGCGGCTTGAGCTAAAGCGCTGACTCCGTTTGAGGCTACATACAGCAATAAAGCGTTAAGATTGCGATAGTACATAAGATATAGGTTGCTAGCCCATAGCCTGATAACCTCTCTGTTCTGTGATTGGAATCATGCAATCACGCGTACAAAAAACATATTAATGCCCATATTTAATAAGTAAATCAATTGAAATAAATACTCCAAACTGCGTGAACTGTTTGACTGTCCAGTGTGAAAATAATGATAGGAAATAGTGAGATGGGAATAAAAGCATATAGAGTTTTTCTATACAGCTTATCGTATAGAGGAATGGCCTTAAACTCGGCTGAGCACAAATAATTATCACTGTGGCCGAGGAGTACGCGATTCCGATAGTTAGGTCACAAAATGAAGAAATGATCTTCCATAGTAAATAAATACGTAAGTTTTATATTTCTGCACGTAAAAATATTTCAGTATAAACATCCGACTGTGTCCCCATACTCGACGCGCCTAAAACAATGCTCAATTTAATAATGAACGCCGCGTCTAGTGTTGTGACACAGCTTCCCTATCGATAAAACAGCAAAACGATTGAAATATTTTTCACGTCGTAGAAAACTCGAGACATCGACTAAATGTGTTACTATTACTACATAAATGTCAAGATTGCTAGTGAGAGTACAGAACGCAATGCACAACACCTAATGATACTTGTATGCTGCTACAGCTGTATTGTTATAAAATTATTGAAATACTACATTTGCTCACCTTGTACTTCCTTGTATTTTGGATCCGTTTGTCTAGTAGTATAGCTTAATATTTTAATGTCTACCGATAATTTTATAAATACAGCTACTTTTAGCAGCCTATTGCTTCCCTATAACGCATGATCATCGTCACAAATGTTCCGAACACATAGTGTTGTACGACTTGTTTCGAATAAAATTCCTTTCAACTAATCTAATTGACGATTCTGATTAAAATAGCCCTATGTGTTTTTATCCCTGAATAATCGTTATAGACAGTGAAAACCGGAGCGAGAGGTAAAATAAAATCGACCTGACGTAAGATAGAACAAAAGCTTTATTTACAAACATATTAGGATGAAATTAGCTTGACAATACGCCGTCGGGTAAAAAAACAGATTGCAATAAATATGTAAATAAACATCAAAGGATCAGTCCTGCTTCGGGTAAGCGAATTATGAATAAAAAAAAATTAATAACCCATAGTTTCGAATTTAAAATAAAAAGTAATATCATGTAATATCAATTTCACTGTCTATTTATTAGTATTCGTTTTCGGTGTTGATTCCTCTTAAGCTGCATGATCACAGTTGGTTCCCATTTCGTTTTTATCAGTAGAAATTGCTGTCGTATTGTTGGTCCATTTCACATTTCAGTGTATTTAGTTTCATTTTATCGTGTTCACTATCGATAAATTTAATTCCGGTTGGCAATAGTGCCGCATCACTATCTTTTGCAATATTTTCGACGCAATGGGAACGAACTTAGTGTCATACAGAGTAGATTGTGATACTCCTAGTGCATACCTAGTCAATACTCATAAAACCATAAATTATTCTAGGTCGGGAAAGTGCTAACACTTTCAACGATCTCTTTCGTGTGACTTAATGTGTAAAATCAATCCGACTTCCCCCAGACTCAATAAGGATAGGAAATAATTTAGAAAAAAATGCATCGTAAGATAAGAATCTCAAAAAATAAAAGTATTGAATAAGTATTTTACCAACTTCAAAGTTAAGGTTTACTAGACAATGAAAGCAATGATATTTATAATAATAAAAAAAATGAGATTATGAATAATTCGGTCAGCCATTTTCCTTATTCTTGCTGACGTCACTTTGATACAAATACGTATTTTATAAAAGTAATAAAATGCAAAAAAAGTTTAAAAAAACACTTAAGATCTTCCGGTATTAACATTTAAAAGAATCAATGTTAAAATTTCATTTTCGTCTTTTTATGAATTATTATAAAATTAAGAAGGTAGACGTCTATATGTGTTGGTGGTATTAACCGATTTAGTTGATATTGTACCTAAAAATTAGGTATTTCTATAATAATTATTGTGTCGGTTTAATAAATTACCTCTACCTTAAAGCTTTTGTGAGAAATTATAATTTGCACAAGAATAGGCGACTAAGGTAGACACTGAAACTGGAACTACTTTTTTGTTCTAATATCCAACTATTCTTAGTTGGAAAATAGAAGGTCGACTTCTCAGAGTCTTAGCAGTGCGTCTGAATTTAAATTTAACGCATTGCTCCTTTGAAGTCCAAAAAGTTTTAAAAAATGTATGAAAATGTCAAAACTTTTTGAATAATATTTTGACAGCTAATATATTTTTAGTGTCCATGACAGTTTCAGTGTCGCTCTTAGTCATAAATGTTGTTTCCGATAATTTATATAAGATCGTTAAGGATATTGTGTAGAGTTCTCCAAATCCGCTATCTTTTTCCTCCAAATAATCAAAAGGGAAAAGCGAGCGTTTGCAAAATTCTCCACGCAATCTTTCTTTCGATAACGGATTAGAAAGATTTTGAATAAAAAGAATATCCTCCTAAAAGTAAGCATTAATAACCAATATATTTACATCAGTAGATACTTGGCTGTTTTTACGTAATTCTTAATTCATATTTTCACGTAATTTATGTGTCTATATTTAAAATTAATTTATTGGAATTAATTATAATAAAAAAATCGGAAAAAAAGTCCCATTCTCTTCACTTTATACAATAGTTTTTACAATATGATATTTAATATCCTCAATGGTTGTAACTATACATTTCTTGTTCTAAATATATAAAAAACCCGAAACTGAGTTTTTTTTTCTCATCCTGACGCATGTATCCTTTAATCTCATGCTCTTAAAGTACATCTTACAGTGAAACACAGTGACAGAACTAGTAGTAGGTACATACAACGTTACACCACACACACTTCTGGCAGTTTGCATCTTTCATAGTCAGCTAACCCATTTCAATTGCCAAATAAGCTGCCTTTTTTATACCATTATTGTGAATTCACTGCATTGGCGATTATCTTAAAAATATATATTTTTTAAAGTTGCTTTATCAAAAACAAAATGTAAGCACTTTTCATGCTCATTGTACTTTAATTTGTCTGTGTTGTGACAGTTTAACTTTTTCACTTTTCAAGTACAAAATCTTTTGCCAATATTAAATAACTGCGAATTTTCAGTTTTTATCAGAACATTCCATATTGAAAACATGAAAAACTGAATAGATAATAGACCATAACCGGAAATATATACCACTCTACTACATTTCAGCCAACTTATGTGCAGGCCGACAAAACACAGAACTAGAAATGTGTATGTAAATGTACCAAGTTTTACATATTAATGCAAATTTTCTTGAGAATCAGCGCTACCTTGAACTGCACACTCGTTCATACTGTAAATTAACCTAAGCTACACTCCACTCTATTAAAAGTCGTTGTAGAAATAAGAAACGCTCTTTGGAAATAATCTTCACTCATCACAACCCTCTGGTCCAAACAAATGACAACCGGTACCCATCTGCCACATCAAATCCTGCCAGCTACCTTCACGAGTCTTCATCGTCAGAACTTCGGGCTGAGGGAGAGTTCTTCAGTCAAGAAGTTGTCGGCTGCAGCGGTCTACTGGGAAGAACTGCGCGTAAATCATAAGTACTTTTACATAGTTATAGCTATTGAATTAGTTATTGAATCATCATTCATCATAGAATATTTAAAGTTGAGTGCGCATATTGTTCAAAGTAACCATTTTAAATTTATTTTTACCTGTATGTTTTAAATTTCATGGCGAATTTTACAAAAGAAACTGAATGTGATCTTCACTTCTTAATCGCGTTCAAGACATTGACGCTGACAGTTTGCTGATCGCGTTCAATTTCAGTTGAAAAAATTCTGGCATAGCACAGTGTATGTACCCAACTTAATTCATTTAGTTAACTAATGCAAAATCTATCTCGGCAATCATTTCGTTTTTAAGTAGGAAGGTTTACAAAACTATTCCTAGACTTTTAACGTCTTTTTATGTTTCTTTTTTGTTATTAAGTTCTTTGCACGATCACGTAGTATAAAAAAACTATAGTGAGCTTAGCTTTTGCTAGAACATAGTGACTTCAACAATATTTCTCTAGAACACCATACTCTTGTATGACTGTATGTATGTATGGGTGCGATCGTCACTTCCTTTAACACTGCTAGAACTAATTTCATCACATCACCTTATTCATCATCCATTCCTACGGAACGGTTCGTGTAAACAGACCCTTCACGAAGCTGTCAAATACGCAAAAATCATTGCTGGGAAATGACTCCTTGTCACGCACTCAAAATGTGGTGATGATGCATTCATCATCACGCATTGAGAGTAAGGTTTTTGCACTATGAACACGTAGGAGCTCGTGGCTAAATAATAACAGCCGCACGGGTCGATCTTTAAGGTTAAGCCGTGCTTGCCGAGGTTGGTCCGTGGATGTGTGACCATAATTACATACCGAGTTTCCTCCGTGCCTCGGAAAGCACGTTAAGCCGTTGGTCCCGGCTGTCATTTGTAAGTAAAGCCAAAAGTCTGACATCCAGTCTTACTTAGGGGTATATCGTATTGCCCAGTTACTGGGTTGTGGAGGTCAGATAGGCAATCGCTTCATGTAAAATACTGGTACTCAGCTGCATCCGGTTAGACTGGAAGCCGACCCCAAGATAGTTTGGGAAAAGGCTAGGCAGATGTTGATGATGATGAACTTGTACGAAAACAAAACTTGTGAAAATGTCGGAATATTGACCCCCAATATATCCGTAACTAGAACCTTCCCAGGTACGGCCCATATAAGAAAATGATCGCAATGTCAGGGAGAGCACGTGCCTTTCGGCCCCGCTGAGGATATTTTTACAACCATGATGTTTCTTCTTTGACCAACCCGCACTGGGCCCGCGAGCAACCCGCACTGGGTCGGCTTTGTGGATTACAGCCTACTCCCACTCATATAGAGGAGTGTGTCCTAGCAGTGGGAACATTATAGGCTGATGATGATGACGATGTTTCTTCTTTAAGCAAGAACATGCTAAATTTTGTAAGAATTAATGTGAGTTGAAGATGCAATAAGAAGATTGAATGAAAAAATTATAAGACAAAGACAGAAACGAACACAGTTGAGATGGATTTTTTGAAGATCAATTAATAGGCTTTCATATAGGCAGTCGCTCCATGTAAAATACTGGGGTCAAGTCCACTATTTTCAATGAGTGGTCACTATGGCAACGTTCAAATTTTCAAAAAGTTTATGTACACAAATAAATAAAATTGAAGCGTCTGTTTCTTATTTCAAAATCAGTTTTTAACTTGAACATGAAAGTACATACGGTACTTTTAACAAAAACACATGTGTCTGTCTGTCCGTCTGTCTGCCTAAACGCAATGACTTGTTAGGCTTCCGTTCAGCAACTGTACCTATGTTTGTAATAGACCTTTCTTCATTCTTTATTGACCAAAACTAGGTGACACCTAAATGAATGCCCAAATGCATGCACTCGGTTGGATTTTGCATGAAGCCTCTTTTTGCCTATACAAGAATGTGCTGTAGGAATTTCAACGCTTGGCTCTACGTTGAGAGTTGAAATTCCAATTCTATGAATATAGTAGCTGTATGTATGTTTGTAATGGACCTACGTATAGCTACGTTGTCTGGCTGCAGTCCCGGTTCAGTCAGCGTGTTCTGCGTCAGTGTGGTTTGGGAGTAGCGGGAAACAGACGCCCGCTATTCTAAAACCATGCTCCAAAATACATTGGGTCGGCTTCCAGTCTAACTGGATGCAGCTGAGTTATTTTTAAACAGAGAGAGTATAGTTAATTTATTAGAGATACTGGAAAACGTTTTAGTACTTTTTAGGCACCCTCAGTTGATGTTTAATAAATAAAAAAAAATTAGTGTGAGTTGTAATTGACATATTTTTGTTAATGTGAAGTGATAACTTCTTATGGGAGGGTAATCCGCTTCGTAACGTGACGCTTTACGGGCGCCACTCTGTCTGGCTTCCCTTTCTCTCACGCATACGGCAGCAGGCTTAGATTAGTTTAAGTTATCACTTCTGTCGAGCGTCCCGAGATGCAAATGTTTTATAGTTTAATTGAATTGCAATAGTTTTTTTTTAAGTAAAAGTTTTGTTTTTTGTTTAACTTGCAATGCATGTATGTTTGTATGTTTGTTACGGTGGAATCTTAGAAGCTGAATTAGAACCACTTCCCGATGTCCGATTGAGCTGAAATTTTGCACACACCTTTGGTTCTGAGGACAATACATTCTTATGATAGACATAACTTAATACTGCAGCCAGGATCGTCTTCTCACGAGGGAACTCCTCAACGGTTAATAGAGTGGGCACGAAACTTTGCAAACGGGTTCATATTTGTTGGATAATCTCGATTTGTATCATGAACTCATCCTACAGCCAGGATCGTCTCCTCACGAGGGAACTCCTCAACGGTTAATAGCACAGACACGAAAATTAGTGCACACGTTCATATTTCATGGATAAACATGAATTATATCATGATCTCATCTCTCTTACTTGTGTAATTAAACTAGAACCTATTTAATTGAGTAACTTAATCTGATTTTTTTTTTTTAAATTTCAGTTTAATTAAATACTTTTTGGTACGCAAACCTCGCGACAAGCTTTTATGATCATGTAAAATGTGTATAGTGAGGAAGTTGATAGTTTAAATTTTAAAAGAAAATTTTATTTCCTTCTTTTTAGAGCATTTAAATAAAACCTTTTTTTTAAGTTTTTTTTGCTTTTAATTTTTTAAACATTGTTTTTGCACACACCTTTGGTTCTGGTGAAAATACATTTCTATGACAGACATGACTAGTTCCTGCAGCCAGGGTCGTCTCCTCACGAGAGAACTCCTCAGTGGTTAATAGCAAGGACACGAAACTTTGTATGCCTGTTTAATGTTGATAGAAAAACTAGCTTTTATTGGAATGTGGATTGATGTTCCAAAATAAACATATGAAGGCTCTTACCCGCTGCATCGGAATTACTTAAGATATGTGGCACCAGATTTAATTAGATTAAGAACACAGACGTCGGCGATCCGTCAACGTCTTGTTACGCGCCACCTTCCTTGACAACTACTCCTGTCAATATGGCTGCCCGCAACGACTTGACGTTCCACCAGAGAGAATTGTAGACCGCTTCCCTCTCGTCTGTGGTCATAGTTTAGTTTGCAACGTGAATCATAATGAAGCCTTTTTGTAAAGGCGCCGAAACATATTAAAAAAAAAAAACTATGTTTGTAATTATGAAATTTGAATTTATCTCCTTTCAAATCAATTCATAAATAACCTACACGTTTACATATCGACAGTACATACATGCTCTTTAATCCCAATAAGGCTAAGGGATGGGGACTTATAATCCAATGGTGCTGATACGTCTGCCAGCGGCATTTGTCAGTCAGCTCTTTGTTTTCCATGTCTGTAAGGGTATATTGAAACGGAGTATGAGGGAGTTTTGAATATGGATGAATTTGGATCCAGGAAATTCGAGTAAATTACCTTCTTGGCCTGCTCAAATTATATTCAAATTAATTCGGGA
The DNA here is from genome assembly GCA_949152445.1 of Cerastis rubricosa. NCBI lineage: Eukaryota > Metazoa > Arthropoda > Insecta > Lepidoptera > Noctuidae > Cerastis > Cerastis rubricosa. The sequence continues at coordinate 1,175,099 of OX424546.1, forward strand.
AGAGGAGAAGACTGAAGATGATATCAGTATTAAAAATAAGTTAAAAAATTAAAACTGAACTGGATACTACTTGTTGGCTCTAACAACTACTTTTTAATTATGAAATCTCATTTGAAAAACCCTTCTTTTTGATGTCGGTACATCAAAACACACGATTTTAATCCCTGCACTCCCATTCCCAAAATTAAAGGGGTTGCATAAGCCGATGGAATTAATTCGTCTGCAGGTTTCAGATGATGTCAGAATGAATCCAGTCAGATGATGATACGTGAAACCTGCAGACGAATAAATTTTCACGTATCATTTGTTACTAATTGCTGTAACTAAAAGCTCGTGGCTAAATAATAACAGCCGCACGGTTTAAGCTGTGCTTGCCGAGAATGGTCCGACAGGTGACCATAATTACATACCGTAAGTTTCCTCCGTGCCTCGGAAAGTACGTTAAGCTGTTGGTCCCGGCTGTCATTTGTAGATCTTTGACACTCGTTACGAGTAGTCAAAAGCCAAAAGTCTAATATCCAGTCTTACCAAGGGGTATCGTATTACCCAGTTACTGGTTTGCGGAGGTCAGCTGCATCCGGTTAGACTGGAATCCGACACCAAGATAGTTTGGGAAAAGGCTAGGCAGATGATGATGATGATGCTGTAACTACATATGTCTTACCATCGTGAATCATATTTTAATCAACATACCTGACACTGCCGCCAAAATTGCAAAAACGTGACGTTACGTGTGAACGGAACAATACACATAATTGTCTTGCAACATATAGGATACTTTAGCACATAAAATAGTTTCCCTAGGACTCCAGTGAAGCCGCAGGCAATACTTAGATATTAAGAAGAAGACATGCTGCGCCGATCCTAAATAAATTTGTATATTAGCAAAATGATGATGAAGATGTATGCACATGTATGTTACCCAATATTGAAACATTTATTGTTAAAGTACTGACAGAAGCTTCTTACTAAGGGCATGTTACTCAGGAATTGGGTGTGGAGGTCTGATAGGCAGTCGCTCCATGTAAAATACTGATATTCAGTTAGACTTTAATATGACCCAAACTGAGAAAAGATTAGCCAAATGATGATTCACATTTATTCCATCCCTCTCAAGTATCTTTGTTTCAATGATTATGAAACCACCAGTTATTATTAGACCTCTAAAAGAACCTTAAAAAAAATAACAAAACAAAATGCATTATCATCTGCCTAGCGTTTTCTTATCTCTGTTGGGATCGGTTTCCAGTCTAACCGGATGCAGCTGAATACCAGTATTTTACATGGAGCGACTGCCATGACGCATGACGCCACAACCTAGGTAGTACTGGGTAATACGATGCCCCTTGGTAAGACAATTTCATACGCAAATCAAACTCCAAAATCACCCTGTACGAACACAAACATGTTCTCAATTTCGACCTTATGTACTGCAAAGCCGTGCCGCCAATAATCCCTATAACATAGGTACTGAGATTGCTTTTAAAGGTACGTTTCATGTGGCTACCGTACTAATTGACTGGGCAGCCCAATCAAAGGCTACGGACGTACTGTCGGTGGCAGATGTCTTTTGACATCAATATATGTTATATCCATTTTGTAACAGTCGTAGGAGCGTTTACGCCTTACGACATTTCATAAAAACTTTCAAGTCCTTATTATCCGAAATGTCTGAACAGATTTTAATGAAACTTCATACGCATAAGGAGGATACATGGGTCTAAAAAGTTACTAAAAACATTTTCGAAAAATAGTGTTACAGCTAAATTAGACCGATTATTAATTATCTAAAGAAACCAAAATTACCATTAATCTTTTTTTTTAAAGACTTTTCGAATACGTTGTTAGTAACTTTTTAGACCTATGTATCCTGCTTTTGTGTATTAAGTTTCATTAAAATCGGTTCAGTGTTTTCGGAAAATAAGGACTTCAAAGTGTGTATGAAATGCCGTAAGGTGTAGACACTCTTAAAATTTTTTGAAAGATTAGGTAATGAATAGGCTGACTTGCCTTTGAAGATAAAAGCCTCCAATAAAATATAAGAATAAAATAAAAAATAAAGGTTTTAAGTTTTTAAACTTTTTAAGGGAATTTTTAGCGCTTACAGAAAGAACCTCAATAGAGAAGAGATAAGCATTGTTCACTTGGACATACAGGGCAAATTGGATTTCCGACTAATGAAATTCAGAAATTTTAAAGTTACATTCTATCAATGATTAAATTGCTGGTAAAGTCAAAAAAGTATTTGAAACTCTTTGAAAGCGATTGCCATTTTATCTTTTCTAAGTCAAATAAGATTATATACTTTATCAACCTTAAATAAATATACAAACTAAATATTTACACAAAAAGTAACTAAATTAAGAGCGTTTATACCCTACGGCATTTCCGAAATATATAATATATAATAATAATATTCCGAAATGACTGAACAGATTTTAATGAAACTTCCTACGCATACGCAGTATACATAGGTCTAAAAAGTTACTAAAAACATATTCGAAAAGTATTTTAAAAATGAAGATAATTGGAAATTTCTGTTTCTGTAGATAATTAAAAATTGGTCTAATTTAGCTGTAACATTATTTTTCGAAAATGTTTTTTAGTAACTTTTTAGACCTATGTATACTGCTTATGCGTAGGAAGTTTCATTAAAATCTGTTCAGTAATTTCGGAAAATAACGACTTGAAAGTTTGTATGAAATGCCGTAGGGTATAAACGCTCTTAAGACTAAAACTAAAGTACCTACATATAAATGTAGAACGATGATAATAGGACACTTAGATGTCAAAGGACTTCTCCACATCGCTGTCATCCGGGAACGTAGTCAGAAGACTGGCACGGTTGATCTTAGGTTTTGCTTCAGATATTTTTTTGCAACAATATCAGTAATGGCCGAAATCATCATCATTCTCCTGCCCCTGTCCTAGGTTACTTGGGGTTGGCGCAACACGTTTTTTTCTTCCATTCTCCTCTGTCAACCTTCACGCTATCATTAACTCCTTTTTTAACCCCCGACTAAAAAAGAGGGGTGTTATTAGTTTGACGTGTGTATTTGTGTGTCTTTCTGTGGCAGCGTAGCTCCTAAACGGCTGAACCGATTTTGATAAAATTGGTTTCATTTGAAAGGTGTTTTAATCGAGAGTGATCTTAGCTCTGTTTTGAGAAAATCTGCTCAGCTGTTTGGAGATCATCACCTCTTTTCTAGTTGATGAAGTGATATAAACAACTTCCAGGTCTGGTCGATTTGAAACTTGAAATCTTGTCACCGTGGGCATCGCCAGAGGGGGCGGCAACTAGCCCCCCCCCCCCCTAAAAGCTCGGGACTTTTTAAAATTTTAATTTTCCTTGTTTTCGTTAATTAGCGAGAAGAGGCGCAAAACCGAGGAAAATGGAAGGAATGGAATTTTAAAAAACACTAAAAACCTCTAGAAAAACAAAAATAAATTAATCCAAGCGTCATAGCGTCGCGTCGGGGCCCGCTTTGATTTGCGCTTGTGCTAAGCTTTAAGTCACATGCGATTCGTTCCTCCTCATCACATGCCCGTACATGCCAGTCACTTCCCAACTTTCCAGTAAAGGCCGAAAAAAAAATATAAAAAAACATGTTATCATCATCTGCACAAAAAAAAAAGCTCCGAAATGACCACTGCGTTTTGTGCAAGACTGTACGTAGGGGGTCAGCCAATATTGATTCAATTTCTGGTATCGGATCACACTGACACCCCCCACCACCCTTCCAGCCCTGGGGCCCCGAAGGGCAGGGAGCCTTCACTATGCAGTTATTAAAACTCTTTGATGTATGAAAATGATGTAGTGATGTAGAGAGCGGATGGTTTCGTGATTAATTGACATTTTGATGAAGTGCGTAAATATTATTTTACTAGTTTAACCCCTTTTAAATGACTTCTAAAAAAGGAGGTGGTTTTGTATTCCATCAGCTTTTTTTTGTTTCGTGGTTTTTCACAGATTTCTCCGTGATTGCGTGGTTTCGTTTGGTAGAAGAAGGTCACACTGTGGTCCAATATGAATTTTATTTATTTTGCTTCGGTATTTAGTGTTTGAGTTATCCTCTATATTATTCATTTTTGTTCTTCGTCTATGTAGAAGATGTTCTTATGTATATCTTCTAGTAACAATGTAAAATTAATACTTGACAAGATTTGTGTGATACCCATACATAACTAAAACGGGTAAAATTTAAAAAAAATAAAAAGTGACAAATAACTAGAGTTTCTGAAGTCGATGGCAAAAAGACAGTGAAGAAGTCAGATATTTTTTGGCAGCAAAGTTTTCAGTTACTTTAAAAAGCCGCTCAGGTTGATCTGCAGGTTAAGCCGCGCTTGCCTAGGTTGGTCTGTGGATGGGTGAGCATCCATACATACCGTGTATCCTTCTTACCTCGGAAAGGATCCTGGCTGTCATTTGTAGATCTTTGACATTTTACAGCGAGTCAGTGGCCCGAAAGCCTGACAATCAATCTAATGAATAATTTGAAACGCGTTTCGTTACCGACGTTTCTTTTTGTCTCTCCAAATTTTTACCTAATGAACTTACCTATTAAAAATAGCAAAAACACAACTTTTCAACAATCATAAATCTTGACTAGAAGCATAGAGCAGATTTTAAAAGACTGTCAAAAAAATGTTTCGGACAAATACCTACTTATAATTTTACCTTAAAAATCATGCTCATAAAATGCGTTTCAAACAAGAACAGGAACGTTGTTGGGAATCGCACCCAACAACCACGCACTCGGCACGCGTAGGCGACACGCGCAAGCGACGTGACCGACCTACGCGTCATCGTCAACATCATCGGCGAGCGAGGGGAGCTGCGGGCGGCGGCGCCTGCCGGCCTGCGGACACTCGCTTCCTCGGACACCACCGCGACGGACGACCTCTCAAACGCCTTTATTAATTATTTTATGTTTGTCCGGGACAGTTTCTTAGTGTAAATTTAATCGGCATTACACCAAGCCTATACATATATATACAGTCCACTTTTATTTCTCCCAACGGGTTATTAAACAAACGACATCAAGTCATAAAAAAAACAATATAATGATAAAGATAACATTAAGAAACGCTCAATTTTTTTCAATTAAATCTTATTGCTAATCGTACTTTTCAAGTGACAGTTGACAGTTATAGGCCACTGACGTTCCTGTTCATATTTGAAACACGTTATGAATCATAGGGGAAGCCCGTTAAAAGCTAATTGTAGATGGCACGACTATAGCTGGTTCTCAATCTGACCAATGAGGTCGAGCTATTATGAAATATAAAATGACATTACCAGATTTTCAACCAATGACGATGCTTGGTACCAGCTATGGTAGCGCCATTAGTTCCACAGTTTCCATCCCCAATGTGACCTGTTTTATACTGTTGAATTTTTAACTATGCTCAACGTCGCGGGTTGAAATTCCTGTACCTAGCTCATACTGAATGTACCCTGCCTATGTATATAAAGTTATAGTATTATAAACTACCAGAACGAAATCGGATAAAAAGTAGTAAATGATAGCGTGGTAGTTGACAGAATACAATGGAAGAAAACACGTGTTATGTAATAGGGGACGATCCTTTTGTCATCAACCAGGCACAAATACAGGTTGTTACTGACAAATTCCTCATGGAAAAACCTTTTCTTATTTTCTCCACTAAAAATAAATTCTAAAATAAAAATAAAACTACTTATAGTAAATGTAAAGGGACAATTATTTCTATTTTTTTTTATTATTTAGGGGCTTTTTATGTCGGGGGTTTCTTTTTTTTAATTTAATTTTCGCAATCTATTACATACAGGAACATTAAATTAAGTATCGTTTTATATAGGGGGGGTGGTGCCGTACCGATTCAGTTGGCGTTGGCGCGATTTGCGGCAGTCGGGTAGAGAAGTAGCGGCTAACGGACGCGCGCTATTTCTCCACTCGCCCCATAAAAGCCGTTATTTTATTTAGGCGTTTTACTAACATTTTTATTTTGTACACGTAAATATTATTTGTAAAATGTTTTGACATAATAAAAAATCAAGTTGGGTACATAATTTAAAATAATCTTGTTTTAAACTTTTACGGTTTTTATGTAAACTTACATTATCTCCTAGGAGCGTTTACACCTTACAGGTTTTAATGAAACTTCATACGCATAACCAGGATACATAGGTCTATAAAATTACTTGACATTTTCGAAAAATTGTGTTACAGCTAAATTACACCGATTATAATTTATCTATAGAAACAAAAATTTTCCAATTATCTTTTTTTTAAAGACATTTCGAAAATGTTTTTAGTATCTTTTTACTCCTGCGTATCTTATGCGTATTAAGTTTCATTAAAATCGGTTTAGTCATTTCTGAAAATAATAATTTGTAAGTTTGTATGAAATGCCGGTGAACTCTCTTAAGGGATATCTTCCGTGACAATCCCGGAAGATACCCCGATAGAGCGATAGTGTAAGTTTATTTTAGAATAATTAAATTAAATTAAAATTCATTTATTTCGGACAACGAGGATCCATATTTTGTTAGTAATACAAACTGCTTATATTCTAGTGTTAGTAAAAGTGATATAAAAATAAAATCTATTTTTGTGAAAGGATGACAAGGCAGGAAAATATAGTTCCTACCTTATCACCCTCCGCACAAAACACCTGATATCCGGAGTATAGCTCTCCGCCACAGCTCTCAGAATATAGTTGCGACTACTCCGCACTCTGCATAGCAGTGAAGCCGTTTTTTTTCGTATTATGGCTTGAAAGCCATCTGTGTGGGCCACAGCAAACATTTCCGAGGCACTACAGAAACGGGGCAGTCGCAACAACATCCTGAAAGTATTATTATATTGAACGCGCAGGACATCCAGCGATCTCTTAGTGTAGTTGACCCATAGATTGCCCGTGTAAAAACTCTGACAGTAGGCCTTAAAAAGGGTAATTTTAACTAGGTCAGAGCACCGAGCAAATCTACGGACCAACATGTTACCTCTGACCGCCAGTGCCCTACGCTCCCTCTCAATGTCTATATCATCCTTAAGGTCGTCAGTGATGAAATGTCCAAGGTACCTGAACTTAGACACTCTGTTTAAAAGGAGCCCATTCAGCCTAATAAGTTCTGGTACAGCGTCTGGACACCTACCTGCGGCCTTAAAGATCATATATTCACTCTTAGAGACATTATAAATAAGTCCATGTGAAGCAGCATAAGTCTCACAGACTCTGAGCAATCCCCTGATTGCCCCAGCAGTCGGGCCCAGCAGCACCATGTCATCCGCGTAGCTGATGTTATTGACGCTCACCCCATTTATTCGACATCCGACAGTCATGCTGCTGAGCTCGGTGATGAGGCCATCAACATATAGATTAAAGAGCCTAGGGGATGACAAACCCCCCTGTCTCACACCGCATTCTAATCCATATGCCGGAGAGAGTGTATCAGACCACTTTACTTGGTTTTGTTGATTGGCATACCAGTATTGGAAGATTTTCAGTATTTCAGCAGGGGTACCCCTGTCCCTCAACTTGTCCCAAAGCACCTTATAGGAAACGAGATCGAAGGCCTTCGAGCGGTCGAGGAAACAGGCGTACACGGGCGTCTTACGGTCAGTATAATATTGAACAGTATGCTTGAGACTCAAGATAGCAGTTTCAGTAGATAGCCCAGGCTGGAACCCGAACTGTGCTTCATGAAGGTTTAGAATTGTTTTCAAATATGAGTCAAGCATACTGTCCAACACCTTAGCCATGATTGTAGCCAGGGAAATAGGGCGATAATTCGCCTTATTCGATATATCCCCCACCCTGTTCTTAACGATGGGAACCACAAGCGTTTTCATAAAATTTTCCGGTAGGTACGAATGACTTATACACATCCTATAGAACAAAGACAAGACCCTCGGCATGTGGACTCCCGCAAATTTCAAATGCTCAATGCTGAGTCCATCATGACCTGGAGACTTGCCCCTGCTCATTCCCTGTATGACTCTCTTGACTTGTTTGGCAGAGAAGTGCACAAATGTCTCCTGAACCCGACAACAACACTCAGCCTCTGCAGAGGGAGCTGAGGGACCAAGGGGAGATTGCACCTGGAAATGTTTCACAAACAGTTTTGCAATATCCCCGTGATCACTCATCCCCTCCACACTCACAGCAAGACCAGGCCTAACGTTCAACTTGCCTGTGGACTTCCAGAATTTGCCAAAGTTCTTAGTAGCTCGTTGTTCTGCTAATATGTCCATTTTAATACGTTCTTGATTATTCTGACACCAATTCAAGCGACTTTTGAAAACTTTACGAGCCTCTCTCATTTGTTCAAAAACATAACCACAGGTTGGTCGTTTATGTTCAATCCAGGTTTTAAATTTAAGCCTAGCCTCACTGTGCGCATCACGTACATGTTTATTCCAGCCACACAGAGATCTATATTTTCTGTGAGGCCTATATTCACTGGTCTCTTTAGATTGCATAGCTGCCTCACTAAGAACCTTCACAATCCGGTCATACATTTTGTCTAAAATACGTTTATGTTCAACCGAACCGCATGACCCACGACTGCACTCCGTAAACTCTTATAATGTCGTTATAAAATATATTGAGCTGATTACATTCTGCCTGAGTATTGACCTGGTGAAGGTTTCGGGGATCCGCTGGATGCGAGTCGCACGGGACCGATCAATGTGGCGACACTTGGGGGAGGCCTATGTCCAGCAGTGGACGTCTTTCGGCTGAAATGATGATGATGATGATGAGTATTGACATAAGTACAGGTAAAATTATCAAATAATAAAGAAAATGATTACAATACAATACTAATTAATGAAAAGGATAGGAGAAAAAAAAAGTGCTGATTATCAGCCTAATTTGAATAAATGACTTTTGATTTTGATTTTGATTAAGCTCAAAAATTAGAATTCAAGTAATGTCAATAAAATTTAACTGAAAGAGATCGTATTACCCAGTACTAACGGGGTTGTGGAGGTCAGATAGACAGTCGGTACATGTAAAATACTGGTCTTCAGCTGCATTCAGTCAGACCGGAACCCGATCCCAACATAGTTGGGAAAAGGCTAGGCAGATCTCATGTTCGTGAACGGGCGCTGTCAGTTGTGCCTGGTCATCTCTTAGTTGCCACGGCTTATTTCGAACTAGTTATTTTAGTTTTGATTTGATATTTTTTAGGGTTCCGTACCCAAAGGGTCAAACGGGACCCTATTACTGAGACTTTGCTGTCCGTCCGTCCGTCCGTCCGTCCGTCCATCCGTCCGTCCGTCCGTCTGTCACCAGGCTGTATCTCATGAACCGTGATAGTTAGCCAGTTGAAATTTTCATAGATTATGTATTTCTGTTGATGCTATAACAACAAATACTAAAAACAGAATAAAATAAATATTTATGGGGGGCTCCCATACAGGAAAGTGATTTTTTTGCTCGTTTTTTATAAAAAATGGTACGGAACCCTTCGCGCGCGAGTCCGACTCGCACTTGGCCGTGCACGTCTTGCTTCATTGTTCTCACAAAATGAACAATCTCAACATGAATGATGTAACCAAGGTTTTTGTAACAAGATTATGATTTAAAAGAGTGTCCATGGAGTTTCTTGCCTATTCTTCTCCATAGAAATCTACGCTTTGGAATGGGCAGCTAGTTATAGTACTTTCACAGTTATTATGTCTTGGACTGTAGCTTTATTTTTATTGTTGTTCGACCATTCAAAAGTGCGCCGGTACCTGGACTACTTGAAATAAATGAATTTGATTTGATTTGATGGTGATGTTTTACCATAATAAAACACAGCACTGATGACACCGTCTGTGTCACTTGGTAGATACAGTCTTGTTTACCGAGTTTGTGAATGTGTGGACATAGTTGGTAGATATGGGACTTTTTAATCAAACCGCAGCAGTAACTTGGTTTTACATTAACATACTATGAAAAAAAAAAAATGTTTGCTGCCGGCTGTAAATATTAGATGAATGAGCGATAAAAATATTGTTTAGTGCTGTAACCCTATGCGTGCGAGTACTACTCGCAGTTGGCCGGTTTTTATATTATATACGGTTTGTGAAGTAAGCAACGACTTATCGTCGGGCCTTCGCTGCCCCCCCCCTCCCCTAATTAAGTACTTACTCTGTAACATAATAACATTGTAACACCAAATATTTTGAAAAGAGTAACCATGGAGTTTCTTGCCGGTTCTTCACCATAAGAAACGACCAACCCGAACCGTGCACCTTTTGTCGACGTTTTATAAGTGCCCCTGTAGGCCTTTGTGAAATAAAATACTTGGATTGTTAGGTGTTGAGTTATACCCTATAGTACAACAATTATGTTTCAGTTCAATAGGTGATAAGGGGTGAGCCTATTGTCATCAACCGCAAACAAATTCATACTTCTAAATCCTGATAAAAAAATTCATCATTCATCATCATCATCACTTCAGCCGAAAGACGTCCACTGCTGGACATAGGCCTCCCCCAAGTAGGGGGGGTTTTGCCATAATCGCCACGCTTGGCAGGCGGGTTGGCGATCGCAGTACGGTTGTTACAAAAGCACAGATAATGCTGCTGCCCATTCTCTGCTAAGTCCCTTAGTCGCCTCTTACGACACCCACGGGAAGACATGGGATGGTGCTATTCTTTACGTCCGACACCATACAGAACAGGCGAATTACTGTATATAATTTATTTCAGCACCGCTTCTCTTAACGGTGAAAGAAAACATCGTAAGGAAAACGGCATGTCGTAGGACTAAAAATTCGAAGACATGTGACATCTACCAACCCGCACTGGGCCCGCATGGTGGATTGCAGCCCACTCCCTCTCATAGAAAGGAGGCATGTGTCCCAGCAGTGGGAACATTACAGGCTTATTATGCTACAGAAAATAACAATAGAATTAATAAGTCAGTTGCGGTCAATTAGTACAACGACATATGGTTATGTTATGTTTCACGCGTATCACTCCCTTGCAGGTAACGACGCGTGACGATATGCAGTGCATTTAAATCACTTGTAACTAAGCATAGCTGATTTAAATGGTCAGGAGAGAGCGCAAAGGCAACCCGCGTAATTGTTATTGAAGTGAAACTTTTTATGTGACTTCCAACAAGGTTGCGTTCAACGTTTAACGCTACCATGGAGGGGGTATGAAAGCATTGTTGCGTTAAGTTTCACTTCTTCCGCGCGGAGGAGCTCCACGCACAATTTTTTATTTTTACGTTTTGAGCAATGTGCAGGTCAGTGTCACGTTGCGTGTTGATTAAAATATGATTTGCGAACGTAACAAATATGGCTTTAATGAGTTATAATCATTAAAACCTTCAAAAGAACCCTCTAAGTTTCTAACCGGTGTAATATCAAGGTCACCAAAATATATTTTATTATGCGTTCATTTTAAACTCGGGAATCTATGGCGCGCGAGCGCCCCGTGCCACGGCACACTTAAAGCTTATTATCTCGTAAACTACTACAGCTACACCAAAACAAAAAATGCGTGTGTATAGCTGAAACTATACAGAATCTAAATAAGTTAAAACTAATTACAATAACTAGATATAAGTATTTCTAAAAAACGTCACAGACAAAAATGAAAAAAACTCGTGTTAACCTGGCGCTTTCCCTTAAAGTATAACAAAAATGTTTCTTTGGGAAAGATGTTTTTTATCATGAGTATAATCACGTGTTTAAGTATCGATCACTAATTACCAGTCACCCTAAACACAACCTTCCTACTTAGCCAGTTTCTTTGGCATACATAAGCAAAGAAACCGTCCCCTAAAACAGCTAACTGACAAGTCACACTAAAACGCGTTACACAAGCAACTGTCTGTATTGATTCGCAAATGCACTAAACCAATTCAACAACCATAAAACAGTACCCTAGAGTGATGTAACCAAAGGAAACCCCATTCCTTATTCAAATAACGCAACCGTAAAACAAAAACCCACACATCCATTAACTACTAAATAATTTATTCTTCGTAAAAAACAGTGTAGCTGACAGTCAAAACACCCCCTCTGTATCGGACAAAGGGTGCCATAGACGCCGACAAAATCCCTTTGCCGATGTGGAATTTAATAAAGTTCCCGTTAATAAGCTGCCACTGGCATAGCAGACGGGCATGATGGTAGACTAGGAAATGAGAAACAATAGGTACTCATTTATGTTTTGACTAGACAGGCTGAAAAAACAACAACAAAGAATGGCGAAGGACCTAGAGAATGAAATTACTGGGATACGGCGGAAAAAAGTCTAACCTTAAGTTTAACCCTTACGTAATTTTTGACAAATCAAAAATTTATCAGACACAATGGAATTTGTAAGTATGCGCCCGCCCAGTTCTCGATAATGGTAATATCAATCACGTTGTATTGTGATCGACCTGTCGTCACTGACAGGTCTATTGTTGCCAATAAGCCTGACATTGTGTTGATAGATCGATTGGAGCGTCGCGCAATGATTATTAATATAACGGTCCCGCATGACGAGAACCTCGTGAAAGCAGAGTAAGATAAGCAATTCAAGTATCTAGATCTGGCTCGTGAGGTTGGTGACATGTGCAACGTGAGTACAGTATTCATTGTGCCGATATTCGTGTCGGCCATTGGCTTAATAGCCAAAAACTTCGACTAACATCTAAGGAGTCTTTTGCTTGGCAGCTGGATCAAGGGCTTGATTCAGAAAGCAGTACTTCTGGATACGGCACGTATTGTTAGGATGTTCCTTTCTTAAGAGCCCTGACCACCGGTAGCCCGGACCGTTCCCGATGCCGGTGGGCTACTATGCCTTTCAAGAATGGAAGTTAATTCACGTTTAGATGTGACACGGTGTATATCTTAATTTTAATTTGTCCTGCCACATCTAAACTCCACCAAACCCATGTAATTTATTCAAAACAACAGATCAAAGGCATCCACTAATAAACAGTCCGAACATTCATATATCCTTTCAGATAATTAAAATTGAAACTACCCCTTTCGCAAATATTCAAAGCCCTGCATTTGATGCGTCGATCAATCAGAGTATTCTCGTCAAAATTAATAATAGCCCCACAAGGGGGGTTGCCATGGACACAGACAGACAACCCCACTTTTAGGGGGGTGAAAGGGGAGGTAAGGGGATGTATTTGTATGACGTTATCCTCCTGTACCTGCCGCTCGGACGCTGATTTCAATTAGTGGTGGCTCTAATTGAAATTTGAGCCTGCATGAAGGATTATAGTTTGGATGTGTGGACGCTAGTGTAGACAGTGTTGTGATTGTGTGCGTGTGTCATGTGCAGAGGACGTGTCGGTCGTCGAATTAGGTAGAGTTATTTTTGTACTTGCATCGAAATGTTGATATGAATATGGATCTTCCCTCGCGTTGCGCATTGGAATTTTCCAACTTCGGACATCCGATGTCGGATGGTTTAAATTGTGTAAAAGTAAATAACTTTTTTATTGAACAAATCACGGGATTTTACTGCTCTTTAAAATCCACTTTATTCTTTCGCTGTATTAATTCAGTGTAAGTACATAAATAACTCTACCTAATTCCGACCTCTGGTTATGTGTTTTTGGCTTTATTTACTTAGGTTCTGCATAAAACTTCATGTTCGTTTCGTTTTCGTATGGGTGTCTGGATGGGGTAATGGAAGCGATGAAAAAATAGCAGGATTTTGTAAAGCGTTTTTGTCATACATATTGGAATCAAATATAATAATTAGCTCACAATTTAGGATATTGTTTTTTCGTCTGCTTTACGAGAACATTCTAGGATTACGTTCGAGTCTAGAATGATCCAGTATGTCTAGAAGATTCGAGAACAATTCTAGAATGTTCCACGATGGAAATGTCTAGAAAATTCTGGACTTTTCTAGACCTTTCTAGAAGGATTTGTTCTACTATGGAGATATCTAGAAGGTTCAGGAAGGTTGTGGAACTTTCTCGAAGGCTGGTTCCCCTAAAGAACTATCTAGACGTTCACGGATGTTGTGAAATTAAGGGGTCTCCCATACAAAAAAGTTTTTAAATACCTACGTAGTACGGAAGCCTTCGTACGCGAGTCTGAAACTTGGCCGGTTTTTTAATTAACTGTTTCCTCTCTGTTCCAGGTTACCGGGCAGGCGAGTGGTACTTGTATCTACAAAACCGCTAACAGCTCTTCCACGTATAGAAGAAGTCCAATAAGCTACGCATTAACTTAAATATAATAATCGTTGTTCAACAACTGTATTTTACTTTCCTACAATCTTAAGTACCTATAAAATGAAGGCCGCTCGGATTCATGTCAATCAGTCAGGATTGGACAAAGAGAATGTTTGGTTTTAATAGTGACGCTGTCCACTAGACGTAGTCATTGTAAATGTTCAAAGAAGTTGTAGCCGTGTCTACCAGGGGTGGCTACAGTGAATTATTTTAATAACGATTCTCACACCCCACGGGGCCAGCGGGAATTATTTCTAAAAGTTGTGACCGTGTCCATCCGGGGTGGACAAGCAGGGGGTGGCCAGCAGGAATAAACCTTCAAGATTAAGCAACGCTTGCTGAGGTTGGTCCCTGGGTGGGTAACCAATGACCATCCCTAACACGGTGCCTCGAAAAGCACGTTAAGCCGCTGGTACCAATTGTCATTTTAAGATCTTTGACAGTCATTACATGTATCAGACGCTTGAAAGTCTGAAAGCCAAATACAGAACCTCCTCCCTTTTATGGAGTCGGATAAAAAGGTAAGGCACTCTAGACTGGTAGGTAGTTCTTCTTCATCAATTGGAAATGTGTCACAATTTTGTCGCGTTTCTCGCAAAATTGGATCGAGTCTGGTGACATGTGTCTTGTCAACTTGTCAGTCGCTGCTTGGATTCAAAAGAAAAGATTTCTCATACGTTCTCTCGCAACAAGGAGCAGGAATGTAAAGATAGAAGGAAGGCACGTTCTTAAGTATCTGCTTAGTATCATGCTAAGTAAGTATTTTTCTTACACTCACTGAATTTAAAAAATATTCTCTGATACTTTATTTTTAAGGTTGAAAGAAAGAAAGAAAGAAAAAATGTTTATTTGACGTCAGTCACGCACACACACAATAATAATATTAAAAAAGTTACAGAAAAAAAGGAGAATATACATAGTGTGCTGTGTGCCTCACGGCTGCGCCAAAAAGGTCCATTTCAGCATTCATGCCAGACAGGTGATGCTGTCTGACGCTGGTCTTCCAATGAACCTTGAGGGGGTAGGTAACAAACAGAAAACAGTTTCAAACATATTCTATAAATAAATGGTTACAATAAATAGATATCGAGTAAATGTAAGTTATAAGTATTTTATTTTGTGAAAGTAATACTGGTAACAATAAATAAATACAGAGATAAACCAAAACAGAATAAATATTTAAGACAGAATTAATATATATTTTAGGTAAGTACAGGAAAAAATAATAATTAAAACAGTACATCTACAAAGCATCTCATTCAGGCTGTGGACTTATGACGAGGAGTTGAGAGCGGATTGGCCGTGGGACGGGCAGGGTAGGAATAATTCGCATGTATTATGCATAAGTACGTACAGTACGTATACGTACACGGTGCAGTCTGTAATTATTGAGCGTTTATATGATTGATACATTCATTGCGACCATATCCAGTTTCTGCTGTGCTGCTATCAAATACTGTCGTAGTCGTGTTCTGAACGTGTGAATAGTGCCCAGTACCCGGTTGCGTAACCAAAGAATCAAACGGGACCCTATAACTGATACTTCGCTGTCCGTCCGTCCGTCTGTCACCAGGCTGTATCTCATGAACCGTGACAGTTAGCCAGTTGAAATTTCTACAGATTATGTATTTCTGTTGACGCTATAACAACAAATACTAAAACCGAATAAAATAATTATTTAAGGGGGCTCCCATGCAAAAAAGTGTTTTTTTTTGCTCGCTTTTATAAATTTTGGGGTCTTACCCTACGTGCGTGACTCCGACTCGCACTTGGCCGGTATTTTTTAATACATCATCCTACTCTATCCCACTGTTGGGCAAAGGCCAAGCGTCAAACAAAAAGAGGCCAAGCGTCAAACAAAAACATTGACAAGTTACGGAGATAAGAACTCAGCTGAACTATTCATAAGCTAGACTGCCAATTCATTATAACAAGCAAGCTCAGTTAAACAGCATCCAATATCAAAACATCATTAAACTCCTAGTACAAATATCTACCCCATCCACCCTTCCACCCTCCCCCATCCCTTAAGTAAGGGACACACCGAATGCAATTCCAGTGACAGAGCCAAAAGACGTTATAAGCTGTGAGTACCTTTGTGAAGTATATTCGGATAGTTGGTTCCAATTTGATGTTGTTTCCTGTAAAACGAATGTCAACTTTATGCTGTTTTAAAATTAAGCTGATTTGAGATTGACTTGTAGTTGTGAAAGTCGCGGGATATATTCGGATGAGGGACTCACGGAACTGACAAGTGCGATAAAGACAGGTGAGGCTTTTACCGGGAAGAGGGGGATTCCGGGCTGAAATGATGATGTAGAAAGTCATTATTGTTTACTTTTTTACCAAACAAACACATATTTATTTATCCATATGTTTGATTGTTTGCATGCAATCAAAATCAAAAGTCATTTATTCAAATTAGGACTCATCATCATCATTTCAGCGGAAAGACGTCCACTGCTGGACATAGGCCTCCCCCAAGTGTCGCCACAATCACATAAGGGGGGTTTTGCCATAATCGCCACGCTTGGCAGGCGGGTTGGCGATCGCAGGTCGCAGATCAAATTAGGACTGATAATCAGTTATTTTTGAACGTCAAAGTTTACAAGAGACAGTCTCCCAAAACGCCCACCATTCGCCACTTCCTAGTGTTTTAACTGAAAAGAAGAAGAAGTGGCGGAACAAACTCCCCAGCAACACATCTCTCTGAACCAGATTTTATGCAGTATAGTATTTTCAAGCTAAACTCTCCTCCTAGAATAATATTGTGTATTCATAGGTGTACAGAAATGAAAACTGTTGTGTGATCGATTCCATACGGAATATGACGCAAATTACACTGCTGCAATCGATGTCCTTAACTTTTATTTCCTTACCATACACTGGACAACGGCCACAAGATGACTGGACTTGACTTCTGAAGGACAAATCCCGCAATTTATATCAGTCTCGATCTGTACAACATACCTCTACTTTACCTACATTTTCGACCATCCTTTTCCACCGGCAAATAATACAAACTTACAAACAGGATTCCTGAAAAATCTTTTCTAAATCATCTTCGTTCAAGTTGATTTGGTAAAGAACTGTTATTTTTTTGCTACTAGACCCAGCACAGGGGGTTGTGTTTTGTCTTCCAGTCATTTAAAAATACCTTCACATTTATATTCAGGAAATTATTATGGTACAGGTAAGCCACCTTAGTAAGCAGGCAAATTACCTCTTTATGCTAACACCCTTACCTCACCATTCGATCGATGGAACGATCCCTCCGTCAGATGACACATCAAAAATGTAACGTTCAATAACCGCGATTCGAAACTCCCAGTTCGAAAGTCACAGTGTAAAGATAACCAGTGATTACACTAAGCTCTTTTTGTGAAATCAATTAAAGTTGGTTGACAATTCAAGTTTTTCGTTATTTTGTTCTTCTTGTCTCTGACTTACTGCCACTGCTGAGATACAGGACTCCTCTCTATGAGACTGATTGGACTTATAATCCACCATCATCGGCCTGCCTTTTCCAACTATATCGGGGTCGGCTTCCAGTCTAACCGGATGCAGCTGAATACCAGTATTGTACATAGAGCGACTGCCTATCTGACCTCCATTACCCAGGAGATTAATACTGGGTAATACGATGCCCCTTGGTAAGAATGGTTGTCAGACTTTCGGGCCTGTAACGACTGTCAAAGATCTAAAAATGGCAGCCGGTACAATATAATACAATATATTTATTTTCTCTCTTCACAAAGGTTCACATACTTAGTTAGATAAGAAATGTAATACTTTAACAAAATTCATAAAATATGTTCCTTTGTGAGAGACTGGCGTCCAAATAAAATCAAAATCATTTATTTCAAGTAGACCAATTACAGGCACGTTTGAATAGTCAAACAATAAAAATGAAGCTACAGTCCCAGTCACAAGACTAACTGTGAAAGTACTGTAGTTGCCCATTCCAAAGCGTAGATCTCTATGGAGAAGAATGGGCAAGAAACTCCATGGACACTCTTTTAAATCAGTAGCTTGTTACAAAAACCTAGGTTAGATCATTCATGTTGAGATGGTACATTATGTGAGAACGATGTAGCAAGACGTGCACGTTAAAAGTGTCCACATAAAAAAAAGACAGTTGAAAAATAAAATAAATAGTTCAAAGCCGTGGCAACTAAGAGATGATCAGGCACAACTGACAGCGCCCGTTCACGAACATGACGCATGGATCAGCCATCATTCAACTCAACCATTTTGAAGGGAACTAAATGACCCGAAACACGCGACACCATCAGCGTGACATTTAAGGGAGCATGACATACTCTTAACCACCAGGACACGTTGAAGTCAATAAAAGACGTAGGTTTCTAGTGAATGATAGCTTTCTAGTACATAGTGCTCACACAATATGGGCTATGCGACTATACAATACTAAATTAATTGAATTTATACAATGCAAAGTTAGTTTATACAATCTTCAGCAGCTCCAACAATACTATTTAATTCTATCAATTCATGCGCCCCTGTCCATGTGGAGCAGGACCGGCATTGAGCCAAGCATTATTATCAGCGATATAATCGTCCAATTTGTAATAAGCTTGCTTACATAGTGTGCGTTTAATGCATGTTTTGAATCCATACTAGGATACCCTGTGTGCCGGATCCCCAGGCTCTCACCTCGAATTAAATCTAGTTTACATACAGTACAATAGCTAATTTGCATATTCCGTACCGTACCGTACCAAAAGCTTAACGTTCTTACTGAAGCATGGAGGAGACTCGGTATGTAATCGGTGGTGACTCATTCACAGACCAACATAGGCAAACGCGCCTTAGCCTAAAGATCGGCTGTTATTATTTATCCACGAGCTCTTTTGATCCTAGTTGAAATACTGTACATATTAATACATGTTTAATGTGCTCCCAAGTGTCACATCCATGTGATGCATCCCCTCTGTCACCCACCCTCTGTAGCGAATCCTATATTGAATGTATTGTTCGAATAGAGTGGCGAAGGTATTCGCTTTGTCGATGCCTTTCATTTGTCAATCGAGTATCGATATGGTATGATCTGAATGATATGCAGTGTTGTCAAAGGATTTTTTGGGGTGGGTGGTTGAAGTTTATTTGGGTGTATGTAAATGATTGGATCGTTAATCAGTAGAAGATTTTTGACGGCACTGTTGGCGCAGTGGTTGAGCGATTGACTGCTGCGCTGCGTGACGCGGGTTCGATCCCCGCACGGATCAAGTATTTGTAGGTATGGCCTAAAGATAGTTGTTCCGGTTCTGGCTGTTTGTGTATGTGAGTTTAAATGTTTGTAAACGCACCCACGGCACAGGAGAAATTCCTAGAGTGGGGCAACGTTTTAAAACCAAAGTAGGCTGGTTATGTCCAGTCTACTTTTTTTTAGGCACTCGCTGCATGTAAAATAGTTATATTTAGCTGCATTTGGTGAGAGTGGACGCCGACTCCAACATAGTTAGGGGAAAAACCAGGCACATGATGATGAAAAGCTACCGTACCTCGTGCTCGTCCTTATCTCAATTTAGGTCGGTGTATTGCCCATTTTCTATATCACTAACAAAAGATCAGCTAGCCTACCATGACCTCTTAAAGCAGTATTGTTTTACTCTTATTCCAGTGTGGGAAAGAGACGGAGCTATACAGGATGTCTAGCGCCATCTCTTTCCTACACTGGAAAAGGAGTAAAACAATAATGTTTTAAGACGTCATGGTAGGCCACCAGGGTTGTAATTTCAACTCTTCAGCATCATCATCAGCCTATAATGTTCCCACTGCTGGAACACAGGCCTCCCCTCTATGAGAGGGAGTGGACTGTAATCCACCACACGGGCCCAGTGCGGGTTGCTAGATGTCACATGTCTTCGAATTTTTAGTTCTAGGACATGCCGGTTTCCTCACGATGTTTTCCTTCACCGTTTTTGAGAGCAGCGGTGAAGGAATAAATTATACAAAGTATGCGCCTGCCTGGGTTCGAACCCACGGCTTACTGCTCGTAAGTCGGGGCTGCCACCACTGGGCCACCACTGCTCTCGACTTTCAACTCTTAGTGCTGAGTAAACCGTTGTAAATCCAACAGTGCGTTTTATGAGGCACAATATTTAGGTACTCATTCAATTGAATTAGCCGATTTCTTAGTAATAGTTACGACAAAAGGGTGCCAACGTGCAATCGTGCATGCAGAATGATATTTTTGTTACTAAGTTCTTGAGTTACCAGGCCAATTCTTCTAAATATAGCTTAGGTACAGCATGCCATAGATCCTAGGTCAACGAGTTATAGTGTTTTTAATACGTTTCAGGAACAAGTAAAATCCATTCTATTTCCTTGTAACTTTTGACATTCAGAAGTACTCTTATAATTTATAGCTTTTTCCCGAGGCTTTGCTCGCGTTATGCATAGAAATTCTCCCATACTGATGGTTTAAATACAGCCTATGCTAGCTGCGGAATCTTGTAGCTTCCCATCTGTGAGAGAATTTTCAAAAGAGGATCTTCAGTACCGAAGATTATCTCCTACGTTCAAGCATACAAACTTTACGTCTTTATAACATCAGTGTAGGTATATTAAAGTGTCCATTCATCTCTAATAACCCTCATCTCAATTTTAGGCTAAGACTAAGATAGGGGCAGACTCAGACCCTTGCAGCCGGCTTAACGTGCAATCATGCATACATAATAAGATCTTTCTAACTACGCTCTTAGGTTACCGTCTCAAATACTTCGAAACTTAGCTTAGAACATGACTGAGGACTTACTTTTAACGTGTTATTGTAGTCAATAGACGAAGGTTACCTAAAAGGTGTAAGGAACACCAACGCTCGAACGATTACCACATCAGTACATTATTCTGAAAAGAAACAGAATTTTTCATCGGTTATTTAAAAAAACAGCGGGAGAGCAGCGGTGGCCCAGTAGTGGAAGTACGACTTACGAGTAGTAAGCCGTGTGATCGAACCCAGGCAGGCGCAATACTTTGTGTAATTTATTTCATCACCGCTGTCCTCAAAAACTGTAGGAAAACATCGTGAAGAAACCGGCATGTCCTAGAACAAAAATTCGAAGACATGTGACATCTAGCAACCCGCACTGGGCTCGCGTGTTGGATTACAGCCCACTCCCTCTCATTGCGAGGAGGCCTGTGTCCCAGCAGTGGGAACATTATAGGCTGCTGATGATTTAAAAAACACAGCCGTACACATTTTTTTTTGACCGTGTATTTGTTGTTCTGTGTCCGTGTATTATATTTGTCCGGCTGTGTCACCTTGTATAACGTACATAATTAAAGGTTTCAGGTTGAACTAATTTGAATTTTATTTCTTTATAAATTATGTTGCCTTACTTAACTTTGACTATCTGCCAAAAAGAAACAAACACGGATATTTATTGACATTGATTTTTTATATCAAATGGGTCTACTCTTGACCTCAGACGGAGAGTAACCATGGAGTTTCTTGCAGGTTCTTCTCCATAGGAAACGACCAACCCGAACCGAACACCTTTTTGTCAACATTTTATAAGTGCCCATATAGGCCTATGTGAAATTAAAATATTTTGATTCTCACTCTTGTGGAGTCGATGGAACGAGCTAACCCAAAAAACGCGGATTAACTCGCAACTTAAATAGATTGTGTTCATATATGAACTCGGGAGCACCAACATCATCATCATCATCAGCCTGTAATCGTCCACTGCTGGACATAGGCCTCGCCACTGAGCACGGTCCTCGGCCACTCTCATCCAGCTCTTGCCAGCCGCCTTGCGAAGATCATCGCTCCACCGAGTCTGAGGACGTCCTACGCTACGTTTACCAATCCGTGGTCTCCACTCAAGAACTCGTCTACCCCAACGGTTACCGGTTCTTCGGGTTATAAGGCCGGCCCATTGCCACTTCAGCGTGCTAATGCGAAGCACCAACGCAGGCAGGGAATTCCACTCCTTGGCTTTGTGCATAATAAAAGATGTAGGAAAGCGCTTCGTGCGAATGTGTGGAAGATGAGAAGATCGACCAGGTATGGGTGACCTGCAGTACGTCTGAACAGTTCATTTGAGACCTTTAATTTAGACTTCTTAGAAAACCGTCAATCTATCGGCCAATACTCGGTAGCAAATAATTTAGAGATATCTGTTCTCCACGATATTACCGATATTACCAAATATCAGAAACATATCTGCTCTCAACAAAACCCCGAATCTACCGTTTCCTAACAAAATTTCCGACCCTCGAATCGGCACCCCAAAAAAACATTAGAAGGTGTGACGTAAACGGGTTCATCGAACTTTCATCCCCCGTTACTTGTGGCGTAAACAAGAGTCAATGACCTTGCAATGAGGGTTAGATATTTTGTTAGAAATTTTGACAGAATGACGTCACGGGTCCTGAGATTAAGGACACAGTGTAAATGTTATCAGTAAACCAAGCGAACCTTTTCTGTGAAATCAAAATCAGACTTTTCGTTTTTTTAGGGTACCTCGAAAGAAAAAAACCCTTATAAGATCACTTTGTTGTCCGTCCGTCCGTCTGACCATCTTTCCGTCTGTCTGTCAGGACCCTTTTTCTCAGAAACGCGTGGAGGTATCAAGCTGGAATTTATATCAAACTAGCTGTACCGCGCAACTTCGTCTGCGTCACATTTTCCCCGTTTTCGCAACATTTTTCATTGCTGCTCCGCTCCTATTGGTCGTAGCGTGATGATATATAGCCTACGTCCTTCCCCAGGTTGAAATCTATCTTCTTGCCAAATTTCATTAAGATCCGATCAGCCGTTTAGTCGTGAAAAGGTAACAAACAAACATACATACAAACAAACAAACAAACAGAGTGACTTTCACATTTATAATATTAAGTATGGATACTCAGGTCTACTGTCCCTTGGAGCTGTGAAAATGAAAATCAAACTTCTATGCCAACGCAATCAAAAGAAAAGAGAAACTTGAAATTTGGTACGAAGTAAAATCTTATAACACAGATAAAGGAAAAATTGCAAAAACCGTAAATGTTTAGTCATATAATAAAAATATTTTTTGAACTGAACCCTCGGTGCGCGAGTCCGACTCGCACTTGGCCGGTTTTTTTTGTTATTTTACATAAATCACGCCTGTATTTCCACGAAAGATCAAGCAAAGGTGTACAAGTATACATTCTTCATTTTGCCAGTTATTAGTTGTGTCTTAGTGCCATGAACCTGGTAGGAGGCGAGACTATTGCCGTCAATTGGGTACAAATCCAAACTCCAGCTTTGCTACTACTGAGAACTTCTGAATGCAAAACCCCAATACCCTCAGTAAGTCTTTCCCTGGCCTAGGAATCGCACATTACAGGAGCTGATGGACGCTACTGAAAGTGCCAAATTTTGGGCTGATTTCATTTAGATTACCACCGACACGATAGGAAGAAAACTCCACACATTTCTACATTCTCATCTCCGCTACATGCAAACTTTTTCATCATTGGTATCATGAAAGAAAGAAAGAAAGAAAAAACCTTTATTGGTACATACCACAAGTACCTACACACAATATAAAAAAAAAAACGAAATATAAAAAAGTACTTAAAACTAAAACAATAAATATTGTGTGACTCACGGCTGCACCAAATAGGCCCAGTTCAGCAAAATGCCGGACACTAGTGCCCGACGCTGGTTTTCAACTGAACCTAAATGATGAGTGAACGGATGTCAATATGTAACAGTAATTATAAATATTGTGCACAATATGATAAGAGATGAGATGAGATTTGTTCCTAGTTGGATTACTGTTAGTGTATGCTACTGTGAAGTAGGGATGAGCAGAATGCACCGACTGTTCATCCTTGGGGACGAAGGGACGAAACAAGTTGTGAATCGACTGGGGTTCGATTATGATAGCGTTTTTTTTTCTTTTCCATTCAATTGAAAATGGGCCGGCAATCTGTTGTTAATGTGCGGAAAGATTGGTTTTGTCAGCTTTGATGTTTGACCAGCAATTTTGTCCTTGATGGATTTAACAATTTTTGTTTGATAAAAACTTATTTACAAACTAGCTGTGCCCGCGACTTCGTCCGTGTGGAATTTAACAAAAAAATAACTTAGTTTATTTAGTTTTTTTTATTTTTATTTATATTATTTTAGATTTTTTCGAAAATGGAAGTTATTCCTTATTACATCAGCTATCTGCTAGTGAAAGTCCCATTAAAATCGGTCCAGCCGTTCCAGAGATTAGCCGGAACAAACAGACAAACAGTAAAAAAAAAATGTTGGTATACCTACCGTATATACGCATGTAGTAAAAAGCGGTTATTTTAATATTACAAACAGACAGTTCAATTTTATTTATTTGTATAGATGTAAAGAAGACTGCCAAAAAAAACGCTTATAAAGTCGAAAGTAACTTTACTTTCAGAAGTCGGTGACTATGACTATTTGTTTCATTGACTTTTTTGTCACCGACTTCGGAAAGTAAAGTTATTTACGACTTTCTTATTGTTTTTCTCGGGAGTCGGTATGTTTTTGCAAAAAAGTTTTATCCCACACAAATTCTACTCATGTATTAATTTTACATCGTAAACAAATGTTATACTGGACCATCATGTTATCAATATAGGCGAAAGAGAGAAAAAAAACAATTATGATGAAATTTCAATGGGACTATTAGGAAAGTAATATATTATCCTTTCACATAAACAAAAGAATTCTTCAAATCGGTTGATAAATGACCGAGTTATGAGGTAGGTAACAAACATTTAAAAACAATAGACAAAAGCCGATTTGAGAACCCCGACCTTTTATTGAAGTCGGTTAAAAGTTGAACTTTTAAAATTCGGTGAAACTGGTACTACGTGCACTAATGAACTGAAATACCTATCCACCAATGTTCGAAGCTAGTCTGGAAGTTGTTCGTACTAGAATTACAGAACCTCTACAAAATGACGCAAGCTTGGAATACAATTTTCAATACAAAAATATTCAGTTTATAATAGTTATTTGTTATACAAGAGTGCAAAGTTGCTTTTTAACCGCGTGTTCAATTTTGATGACCGAGCAAGCGAAGGATTCTAAAATTGAATCACGAGCGCAGCGAGTGATTCAAAATTAGAATCCTGAGCGTTAGCGAGGGAATCAAAAGAGCACGAGGTGAAAAATCTTTGCACTCGAGTGCAACACGTAACTTTTCATTCCACCTCAGCGGGGAAATGACTAAATGCAAAAAAAAACGTTTACAATCACAAGATAGGTACACTTTTATTTCAGTTTAGGTATTAATTACTACATTATGACAGGTAAGTATTACAGAATAATCTTTAAATTATAACAAAATAATATTACGGTATAATTAACAATGACGTGTAAAAATGCTGCGTAAAGAACCGCGTACAAAGCAAATTGAAAAAAGAACACCAAGAAGGTTCCGAGTCTGAGTTTTTAACAAATTAAAAAAAAGTTTTATGATATATTCGGCACCATAGAGGTAGCAGTAAATAAGTTTAATGTTTTTTTTAATTCACAAACTGAGTGCACACGATGTTCTAAATTCAATTTACTTTATCCTCTAGAGAATAAAAACGGCTTTTCCACTCAGATATTGAAGATTAAAAATACTCTTTCCGAGATGGTGGGATGAAAAATTATTTTTTCACTTCAGTGGCTAAAACATGTAAGTTTTGCTGCCTGAAATCAGTGATCAAAATGCGATTTTGCTCACTGAGTGAGACAAAGTAACTTTTTAATTATTTTTTAGAAAGCCGTTAATATCTTATTCAGCCTTGGGTTAATCATACAATTCGAAACATTCACAACTCTATCTCTTTCCCGCCATTAGAAAGAGAGAGAGAGATACAAAGACCAGCCCTTTCGAAGTTCCTATTTTGAATTCGACCTCAAAGACAAACACGTTCGGAATTTCGTTCTAACTAAGTAAATAAATTTTGCAAATAGATAATTATGTCTTTTAATGTAATTTATTGACTTTTTAACTTATTGTTGTATAAGGAAAATAAGTATTTACTGCAAATAAAAATAATATTTAACCTGTAAATATTTATTTCTAGTTCAAATAATGTTACGTAATATATTTTGAATAATAAAATATCATGGGTGCTATTTCCGCACACGCCATAATTTAATTATAAGAATAGGAATAAAATTTCGTGGCTGGCGTAAAGAGTTGAAAAAGTAAAACAATATTAAAATAATCGTAAAATATGAGTGAAACTAGAGACGAGAACAGAAGCTTTACCTACAAGGTTAATTAATTTGATTCACAATAAATAGTTATTTCAATCGATTCCTGTTTATTATTTTATCTCATAAAGTGTTCTCGCTGCTGAAGTGAAAAGTTATGTGTGTTACACGAGAGCAAAGTTTTATGCATTTCGTGCCTTTGAATCCCTCGCCACACTCCCTCGCTCGTGCGTGATTCAATCGTTGAATCCTTCCCTTGCCCAGGATTCAAAAAGAAGAGAGCAAAGCCTTTTTTTGCTGCGAGTGCTCGCAGCAAAAAAAGGCTTTGCTCTCTTGTTGCACAAATAACTATTATCTCCCTGCAACATAGCTAAATTGTTACCTTTACCTAATTTAGTTTGTTCAGGTTGTAGGTAAATCCCTTTTATCTTCGGGAGGATCTTTATCTGCCTAACCTCGGTCGGCTTCCAGCCTTAACTAGAAGCAGCTGTATACTTTGCTTACCTACAGCGACTACTGGTTGTCAGTCTTTCGTCACTACCTGTGTGTGTGGCGTTTAGTCACTACCTGTAACGACTGGCAAATATCTGCAAATGACAGCCGGGACCAACGGCTTCGAGCTTTCGAGGCACAGAGGAAACTCGGCAAGTAATGGATGAACAGGAGCTAGAGTGTACTTGATTACTTTAATTTGTAATGTAGGTAGGGATCACATAACAAGAGACGAAATACATTTATTTTTTTAGTAAGTAAAGTCCATTGCGTATAGTGCAATAGTATTATATATATTATATAGTGTAGTTCTCCTTATCAATTTCAGTGACGGCGACCCTGTGAAGCTATTTCCTTACGTGTACCCTTATAAGACTGGCCAAATCGAATTTGCTTTTAAATCATCAACATCATCTTCATTTCAGCCCAAAAGACGTCCACTGCTGGACATAGGCCAGATAGGCCTCCCAAAAGTGTCGCCACGTTGAAATTTTGGGCGGTTTTGCCATAATAGCCACGCTTGGCAGGCGGGTGCTAGCAGTACGGTTGTTACAAAAGCACAGAGGACGCTGCTGCCCATTCTCTGGCAATCTGCTTTTAAATACCCGGCCACAACTGCAGCAATAGTATCAGCCTATACCTGGCTTACTATTCCCCGAAATAAAAGTAAAAGTCAAAATCAAAATATTTTATTTTACATAGGCCTACATGGGCACTTATAAAACGTCGACAGAAGAGGCACGGTTCGGGTTGGTCGTTTCCTATGGAGAAGAACCGGCAAGAAACTCCATGGTTACTCTTTTAAAATCATTTGGTTCTACAATATCTGGATGTTACAGCGTTAGTACTTAAGTATGAGAGGACAGCGTAGCGTTGCGCATACGTCGCAACGCTACGCTGCTTTACGTTTTGCTTACGACAAAAGGAAGGAA
The DNA here is from genome assembly GCA_949152445.1 of Cerastis rubricosa. Lineage (NCBI taxonomy): Eukaryota > Metazoa > Arthropoda > Insecta > Lepidoptera > Noctuidae > Cerastis > Cerastis rubricosa. Next base: position 1,202,891 of record OX424546.1, read on the forward strand.
AGATAAAAAAAAAATGTCACAGGAATTTTGCCTTTTATTAAATGTTTTATGTTACTTTGAGTAGGTACATACAGGTCCCAAGTAGCAGGAAGCGACCCCACTAACCGAAATCCATTGACTTCCAAATCCATTTGACCATCCCAGACATCACTTACTTTAATATGGATTGCCTCTATGGTAAATGGACACAAAATTACATTTGACATATATTGGAGGGCCGGACATCAGAAGTGGGATCCGGTAAAGTAATTAACTTCTGATATGCCGCTGATTAATCCGATTGATTAGCGCCTAGGGGTGGACTGTGGACCATGAAACGGATGGCGTGTCAGGGATGAGGGAGTAAAATGATTAAAATGCAGGGTGTAAAAGTAGCCATCATCTGAGCGTTCTGTACATCAAACCTGCAACTTTGAGCAAAAATTATTGCAGGGAAACGACTTATATTTTTGGTTGTCGCAAAAACACTTTTTTCGATAGCACGATCGATATAAGTAACGCACTTAACATTTCGTTTATGGATGCATGAAACTGCGGTATTTAAAGTTATGTAATAAGATTTAAAACTAATATTCGTTAAAAAACGTAGCAAGAACTTTGAACAAGGTTGAATATCTCTCTCTGAAACCAGAAGCCCCCACCCCAGGTAAGGTCCAGCATTTTTTTTTATTAAGGAATTACCAAAGCAGAGGCACGGTACCGATGAACATATAAATTATATAAGTAGTAAAACATAGGTATTTTGGTCTAATATTATTTTCCAAAGAGAAAACAGAGGAATGAGTTTGTATAGGCGGAGCGCACTGGCTTTTTCTCATAAACGTACTTGAAGACGTTTAGAACTAAAATAATGTTTCTATCTTCCTATTCGTTCTTTCTAGTATGACTGGCGCCATCTAGCGGATTGACATATCAACATTTGCAACCCAGAGGGACGTTATTGGGAAACAAGTAAAGTTCTTAAAGGCTAGATGGCGCGGCGCTAGTCTCAGAGTTCAGAGTTCACATATTTGTCAGAAACATGAATATGCACACACAAAAGCATGCAAGATGTTTAGTACATTACAGACAGGATCACAGTCATGTTTTACCTTTACGGCGTACATATGTATTACAATAATATTCGTATTCGTTCTCGTTTAAATTAAAATCGGGAGTCTATTAGTCCTCAACGATTGTGTGATTTTGTTAATAGACTTATTCCATTATGACTGCCTCCATGATCTAGTGGTGGCAAGCAAGCAAAACTGCAGAGTATGAGGTCGGGCAATGTGTAATTGGGTTTTTCGATCATGCATTTCTCAGCTGACTGCTTAATCATCATCTGCCTAGCCTTTTTAGCAAACTATCTTAGGGTCGGCTTCCAGTCTAACCGGAAGCAGATGAGAACCAGTATTTTACATGAAGCGACTGCCTATCTGACCTCCACAACCCAGTAACTCGGTAATACGATACCCCTTGGTAAGACTGGATGCCAGACTTTTTGCCTTCTGACTACTCGTAACGACTGTCAAAGATCTACAAATGACAGCCGGGACCAACGGCTTAGGCACGAAGGAAACTTGGTATGTAATTATGGTCACCCATCCACGGGCCAACCTCGGCAAGCACGGCTTAACCTTAAAGATCGACCCGTGCGGCTGTTATTATTTAGTCACGAGCTCCTCTGACTGGTTATAATATAAATAAATAACAAGCTCGCTCCCTTCTACAAGGGACTTAACTGGCGAAATGTGGGCGTTCAATTAGGTACCCCGCTACCTAATAATTCGGGTGTGACAGCCGTGTTATTATGTTACGCTATTTAAACATTCTAAGAAACTAATAAAACTATAAATCTCGTAATATCAAATTCCATTTATTTTCTTAAATCTATTACACATTTCTTCAGAATGTTGTCTATTCTATCTCGACATATGGCTGCCAACTTCACACGTGAACACTTCGTTACCTGAAAAAAAAATAGCAATATTAATATCAGTTTTTAAATGATAGGCCGCTGTCTCGTAGATCAAGTTGCCGTAATCACGACAGCGAAGCATGCGATCCTGAGTTCATACCTCGGCTGGTCCCAATATGATCGGGAAAAAGGCTAGGCAGATAATCATCATCTGCTAGGCAGATCATCACCCCACGATTTTGAGGTCGGCTTCCAGTCTCACCTGAATACCAGTTTACAAGGAGCGACTGCCTATCTGACCTCTACAACCCAATTAAGACTAGGTTTTACGAAATCCATCTATTCATAGGGGTGGCCCAGTGGTGGCAGCCCCGACTTACGAGCTCGAACCCAGGCAGGCGCATTACTTTGTGTAACTTATTTCATCATCGCTACTCTCAAAAACGGTGAAGGAAAATTTCGTGAGGAAACCGGCATGTCCTAGAACTAAAAATTGGAAGACATGTGACATCTACTAAGCCGCACTGAGCCCGCGTGAAATTCGAAGAAATGTGACATCTACCAACCCGCACTGGGCCCGCGTGGTGGATTACAGCCCACTCCCTCTCATAGAGAGGAGGCATGTGTCCCAGCAGTGGGAACATAATAGGCTTATGATGATGATACGAAATCCCTTCCTAACACTGGTTTTCACAGTTTCAGGCTTCTGACTACCTGTCAAAATCCTACAAACTGGACCAATGGTTTAAGAGGCTAATAAAATGAAAATGGTCAGTTTCTTTGTGATAACCAGAGGTCGGAATTAGGTAGAATTATTTATGTACTTACACTGATTTCATACAGCGAAAGAATAAAGTGGATATGCCTCAAATCCCGAGAAAAATTTTAAAGAGCATAAAAACCCCGTGATTTCTAAACCAATATTATAAAGAGGAAAGATTTGATTGTTTGTTTGTTTGCATTGGATAGGCTCTTGGTCCGATTTGAAAAATTGTTTCAGTGTTTTAAAGCCCATTTGTCGAGGAAGGCTAAATATCATCACGCTACGACCAATAGGAGTGGAGCAGCAATCAAAAATGTTGCGAAAACGGGGAAAATCTGACGTAAACGAAGTTGGGCCGGACAGCTAGTATTAAATAAAAAGTTATTTACTTTTACACAATTTAAACCACCCGACATCGGATGTCTGAAGTTACAAAATTCCAATGCGCACACGCAAGGGAAGATCCATATTAATATCAACAATTCGATGCAAGTACAAAAATAACTCTACCTAATTGCGACCTCTGGTGATAAGTGATAACACAAGATGTATTAATGGACGCATCACGAAGTCGTCAACCAAGCATTCTGTACATAAAACTAAAAGACTGATGAGAAATAACTTTTTTTCCGGGTGAAAAGTCACGTTTCGAGACTTTCCACCACCATTTCCAGCCACTGACGACTACCTGTAACGACTGTCAAAGATCTACAAATGACAGCCGGGACCAACGGCTTAACGTGCTTTCCGAGGCACGAAGGAGACTCGGTATGTTATAGATGAACACCCATCCACGGACCAACCAAGGCAAGCACGGCTTAACCTAGAAGATCGACCCGAGAGGCTGTTATTATTTAGTCACTCACTAAAGTGTGCAATCGCACGTTAAAGCGCTTGCGACCGACTTCTCGCTCCAACAAATGACGCCTATACGTGACAGAATGAGATAGAGATACTCGAAAACGCTGATCCGTGCGTGCAAATGTGATTTCACCCTGACATATGCAAGCGGTTTAGATCTTTGACAGTCGTAACAGGTAGTCAGTGGCCCGAAAGTCTGACAACTAGTCTCACCAAGGGGATTCGTATTACCCAGTACTAATTTGGTTGTGGAAGTCGCTAGGCATTCGCTCTATACAGGGTGTAACGGAAAGTGTATAAACATATTTAAGGGTGTGCTACAGACCATCAAACTGAACATGTTTCTCCACAAACAAACATCGCAATAACGAAAAAAAATTCTGCTGCTCCATACAAAATTTCAATACCTATTCGACCCAAATGTATGGGGCAGCTGATATTTTTTTCGCTATGACGATGTCGGTCCGATGGAGAAACATGTTCAGTTTGATCATTTGTACCACACCCTTAAGTATGTATACAGGGTGTAACGGAAAGGGTATATACATACCAAGGGCACGGCTTCTTTGGATGATAACAAACGACATGGCAAGGGTTTTTTTAATCATATCTTCCACATGTTCGGAAGTTGTGAAATTTTTTGTACATTGATACCAGAAACCAAACTTTTCAAATTGAAATAAGCACATCACTAGCAGTAAGTCAGCTGATCGGTGTCAGTGAACTATTTGTAAGTAAAAATAAACCTCTTACTCCTGGTATTTCTGAATAAAAGGTTCCGCATGTTTATTTTTTGTTTACAAAATATTATTACTGACTTTTCCAAAACTTTGATTATGTTTGTGAACTAGCTACAATACAATTAATTGTTCTAGGTATCAAGATTTAACGAAATAATATTTAGATACCTGCTTGCATTGTCACGTATCATTTACACACTTGTTGGTTTTTACGTAGTTGTCCTTTTGTAGAAGATTACTTTGTAGATAATTATTATCTAAATAGTAATCTTCCACCCACCGCCCACCTTACCATCGTACCTTCAACACGGTTAATACCTAATTCAAAAACAATATTCCTGTAATTTCCTAACGTTATTCCTAACCTTTTATTTTGGTGGCCATAAGGATGAACGATGTTTTGCTTTAAATTGATAACCTTTCCGGCGTAATTTCATTCAGATGGTACAGACGTAGTCGGTTAGAAACTCATTACAAAAACAAAATACGACGCCAAGCGATTAATTTAAATACAACAAATATTTCAATCTTTGCTTAGTACGAACATAAACAATGCGGACGAGTTAAAAAGTGTCCGGCATATGTATGTGATTGATCTTGTTTGAATATTTTTAACACATAAGATCCAGGAGATTCGATTCACCTTACTATTGAATTGATTTGCTTGAAGATCGCATTAAAACGAATTTTTTCGAAAAATTGTCAGCTGGTACCATTGAATTGATCTTAAAATCGAATCCTTACATGCATCCAGTAGGAATGAATTGCTTAAATAAACATTATTATTTGCCATTACAACTCAGAAAAGAAAAAGGATTTATTTGTGTCCAAATTGAATTACTGAACCCAAAACATCATTTCAATTCACCTCTTCGCAACTTATTCGACTCCTAGTACAAATAAAATCACAGTGGGTTCCGTTCATAATTTTTAAAAATGAGTTTTTTTCTTACTATTTATGACCAAAACTATTAACAAGAAATTAATAGTTTTATTTATTACAAAAATAGCACGTACTCATAATAAAATTTCTGTCTGTAGGACTAACCGAAAGAACTATCGGAAGTTCACGGTCTGTCGGTGCTGTTTGAGTGGTGTGGTACATGGGTTTTATTGGTTTGAGCACGTTTAGTCTTTATCAATAATGAAGTCAATAAAAAATGTTGCAAAACTGCATCTAACTATGGAAAGAAATTAATAAAAGTACTAAGACCGCATGAGTAACAGGAATTGTTATTGCCGAATTGAAAATCGTTTGCTAACAGAACCCTGATTACGTCGTTACACACACAATGCAGCATCATAGTGTGTCTAAACCTAATGGCTGAGTTAGGGTTTTAGGGTAGGTGAACCAATTGCAGTCAGTGTAGTTTCAAATTTATACTCCTGGTACATACAACTTGTAATTCAAATAAAAGCTCACGCGTTCAATTCAGACGTATTACAAACGTACAACAAATGATTATGTGGTACATTTGATCATTTGTTGTAAAATGATCAAATGTACTACATAATAATATGATCTTTAATTAATTGAAATTAGTGATTTCCCGGGGTTGCGGGAATGTTCTAACGAGATAATGCGGCCCCGGAATGCAAGGGCAACTGAAGGGAAAGGGGGGTTTTTAGTCAGTAAGAGTCTAACACTTCCTTCCGCCCCACCCAGGGCGGGAGTCGAGTCATTGATGCTTTTCACAACCAAAAAAAAATGAAATGATTTTTCAATTTTTAGTTTTAATTACGTAATTAGTTTGTTCTGGTGAGTTAGATTTACTTAAAAGTTAAACGGAGATTAGTCGAAATTATTATTAGGATGTAAAATAATCTTGCATTCTTGAACAATATTCTTTGGACATTATTAGGACAGCTACCCTATTACTATAGGTATCTAAATTTAACGAAATAATAATTTAGGTACCAGGATAGCAGGGAATAGGAGCTTTTTAGCATTATTGTTATTGCTGGTCAGTCGTCTTCGGTTCCGCGTCTAGTGCACTGCATTGCACTCGTTTCTATCCGTGATACGCGCATCAGTTCAGTACGGCTACACCTAAGTGATTTTTTTTGTTATGTTTGCAAAATCTCGTTGTGTAATAGCGAATATTACGAAATGATGATGTGTGTATGGCGGAACAGAATATGGTAATGGTGTCCTCACAGTGCTACCAGTGCTACCAGTGCTAGGTCAATCTTGTGATATAGGTAATTAAATTTTTCAACACGACGACGACGGTGCACTGGCACACTTTGCTCGAGATGTGCGCCATTATTTAGATGCGATTTCGTGGGGGTGCGTCCATTAAAAATGTAGTGTACGCAGTGCAGTGTGGTACAATGGACCTAATGAAAGTGCGGATTGAGGCCGCTTTCGGGAGATTAACACCAGACATGCTACGCAATGTCCAGGTGTCCATGAACAAGCGAGCAGCTTTGTGCATACAATACCAAGGTCACCCATCGAACCCCATCTTTAAAACAGTAAGTCAATTTACTAAATTAAGCAAAGCTTTAAGATTTTACTGATAACTCGGTAATAAGTCAATACCTACTAAGGGATGAAACTAGTTAACATAACTAAACTTCGTTTCGATTTTTTACGTACCTAAGTTTTGTTATCTCAGATTTTACGTGAAATTTCTGGCTTGATATTAATGAGTAAACTGTAAATCAATAATTACTCATAAATTTTTACATCACGGTAAAGTAGGCATGGATTATGCCGCGCGCGCGCAATCGCTTTGGCAGCGGCGCGGCGGCGGCGCGACAGCGCTATGTTTTATTTCGTCAGTTTGCGCCGACAAAGAACACCGCCTACGGTAGACCTACAATACCTACCGTACGGTACTAGGCGCGCAGAATTGCGGAGGAGATTTATCGTGATATTGGCAAATAAGTGAAAAGTTATTGACCTACGTAGTGCGGCGACACGTTTGTTATGATTTCAATTTAAGAAACATATGAAACCGAAAATTTGGTACCAATTCTATTTTTTTTTTATTTTGAGTTGAAACTTTGTATAGTGATTCTATACCAGCTGTTATATTTAGTGCTTAAGGATAGCTATACCCTTTCTGTTACACCCTGTATACCCTTTCCGTTAAACCCTGTATAAAATACTGGTATTAAGCTGAAACCGGTAAGACTGGAAGCCGACCCCGAAAAGGCTAGGCAGATGATGGGGGCATACATGCAGGTGAATCCGAGTTCGAATGTATTTTCTTACCTTGATGCGTAGAAAGGTGCTGCCTCAACTTTTTGATACTCATGAACTGCTCGCGACAAACTCGGCACTTGTAATGATAGTCAACGATCTGGAATTTTATAACCACAAAATTTAATAAAAAATCAATTCAATTTAAAACAGATTTTTTTTATCGCTAGCTTCTGCCTGTGGCATCGCCAGTGTTCGCCCTGTATGACCATTATAAATATAAGTGAAAGATTTTTTGAAATTGAAAAATTTTATCTATTTGGCGCAGCCGTGAGGCACACAATAAATATGTTTCTCTTTTGTTTGAATTATGTATTTTGTGTTAATTTTTTGTTTAATGTTGTGTGTACTTGTGGCATGTGCCAAATAAACTTATTTTCTTGTTTTCTTCTTCTTCTTTCTTCTTATCGACATTCCTTGCTAAATCCATACTGGGTTTTATCAGTCAAGAATTTCTCAGTAGCAGCCCAGAGCCTAAATCAGTGCCTGGCTGATAGCAATAGGCTCGCCCCTATCACATGGGACTTAAACATAACTGGCGAAATATGGGTGTACTAGGTAGGTATAGACGTCAGCACATCGAGCAACAACAATGTGTCAAATGATTTTCAACTTTATCATTTCAGAATTAGGTTCAACGTTGATTGGAAAAATTTCAGTTTCGGGTAGCTTATGAGGGGACTCTAGTCTGTATTTGAAAGTATTAGAAGGTATTTGAAGAAACTATTGCCGTCGCGCTGCGCCCTACCAAGCCCCGGTAAAGTGCGAAAGGGACAAATGCAACTCAGGCTGATTTTACCTACAAAAATCTTGACCTAAAGACGTTTTGTATTCCGCTGTTTTCATCTTCAAAACTAAACTGATCTAAATAATTCTAATATCAAAATTTAGAGGAAAAGTATATCTATGCTATTATTACTTTATTTTTTTGTTAAAAACTTATCCAATTTGTCATAGAGTCGTCTGAACATGGCGGTAAAAACGAGCTTTATTTCGGGTTTTTGGATTGTCATAATTCTTTTAGTGATTATGTTTCGAAAAAAAGGAAGTTATATGGGCATGTATTAATAAGACTTACATTTTTTGGAAAAAAAAAACATTGCTTTATCCACGAAGAAAACAGCGGTATACGTTTGTATGGAGATATACCGACTAAAGTCCCCTCTTAAAATGTGCTGGCGTCAGAGATGTATTGAACAGTACACAGACTTTTCGCCAACAACCTAAAATTATTCTCTTATAAAGATTTACTAACCTCAGCCAAAATAGAAGATATAATCTGCTTGTATTCCTGCATATCTTCTGAAGAATGGGTCTTGAAATGCGCCAACAGATTGTACACAGTCACAAACGAGCGGTTGCAGATCGGGCAAGCAATGCTCTCTGCAAATAAAGAATATCATAGTATGAGCACGGCATGAGGCTAAGTGTTCCCACTGCTGGGACTCGGTAGTTCAAAGTTATGTGACATACAACAAATATTTAAAAATATAATAATAAAAGAATATTTGCTCTCGCTTGGCAGCTGGATCAAGGGCTTGATTCAGAAAGCAGTACTTCTGGGCACGGCGCGTGGTTTTAGGAGGTTCCTCTCTCAAGAGTCCTGACCACCGGTGGCCCGGACCGTGGGCTATAATTTTTTTATATTTTTAAATGTATTTTTTGTAGACATTTAAAAAAATGTAAATTGAGTGTAAAGAAATAAATAAAATAATTTGAAATTAAATGATCATGTGGATTTCCATCAACAATGTAATAGGTCTTTACCTATGAAATTGCCGTATTGCAGTACAGACTTTTTTAAACAAAAAAAAGTTTTGATTGGCTATGAGTTCTAAATTCAAATTAATTTTGTTTTAAAAATATGACATTCTATTTATAAAATCAGTCTTTTGTTTATTGATTAGCGTTGTATTTTCATTACATTTCAACATTTTTCCTCATAATGGATACTTTGAAATTTCGTGTAATTATGGAATATGAGTTCCGTCGTGGCACCAACGCGGCACAAACGACCCGTAACATCAACGACGTTTACGGAGAGAACTGTACAAACGAACGCACAACCCGTTATTGGTTTGCTCGGTTCCGTTCTGGGAATTTTGACTTGAAAAATGAACCTCGTGGTCGTCCGGAAACTTTGGTCAACAATGATGAATTAAAGGTTGAAGCTGATGAAACTCAATCTACAGCTGAGCTGGCAGCAGCTTTTGATGTTAGCATTAAAACAATATTGGTCCATTTGCGACAGATTGGCAAGATAAAAAAGCTTGATAGATGGGTGCCCCACGAACTTAACGATCGCCAGCGCAACGTACGCGTCGAGACTTGCCTTGCGCTGCTTAACAGGCACAGAAATGAAGGAATTTGAACCGAATTGTTACGTGCGACGAAAAATGGATTCTTTTTGACAATCGAAAGCGCTCAGCAAGTTGGTTAGATCCTGGTTCGGTACCAAAGCAATGTGCAAAACGAAAAATGACCCCTAGAAAGGTGATGGTCACAGTTTGGTGGTCTAGTGCTGGTGTGATTCATCATAGCTTTTTACAAAACGGCGAGAGCATTACTGCAGATGTGTACATTGAAGAACTGACCACAATGATGGCGAAACTCGCACGTCTGCAACCAGCTTTTGTCAATCGGTCGTCTCCACTGCTACTTCACGACAACGCGCGGCCCCATACTGCACAACAGACCGTCTCTAAGCTGCATGAGTTGGGTTTGAAAGCTCTCCCTCATCCGCCATACTCACCAGATCTTGCGCCTTCCGACTATTACTTTTTCCAAAATTTGGACAACTTTTTAGCGGGAAAAAAATTCAATTCCCGAGAGGCAGTACAAAACGCCTTTGAAGAGTTTGTTGTCTCCCGTCCAGCTGATTTTTTCAAGAAGGGCATCCATATACTGCCACAGCGTTGGCAAAGATGCATTGATTGCAGGGGTGATTACTTTGAATAAAAGAACAAATAAGTTCGAAAAAAAAAATACTTTAACTTTTTTCAAACAAAACGGCAATTTCATAGGTAAAGACCTAATAGATGGGGTAAGGACTCTTTACTTAAAAATCGACTTAAACTACATAACGCTAAAGTAAAAAATGTAATAAGAAGCGATGAACCATAAATTATTATATCTACGGTTCTGAATTAAAATGAGAAACCTACCTGGTAATCCCTCTTTATTTAGATTCAGACCTGTTAAAATATAGAATAAACGGTGAAATGGAACTTACTAGACTTACCGCGACTACAACAACTACTTGAAAAAAAAAAGCGTTGGGACATCAACGATAGCCGAGCAAAAAGATATCACTACTTGATTGGTGAAATGATCGCTGTTGACAACGAGCCACTTTCCATCGTCGATCATCATGTGGGCTTTAAACGTCTTATTAATAATCATCATTCATCATTTCAGCCCTTTTAACGTCCACTGCTGGACATAGGCCTCCCCCAAGTGTCGCCACATTGACATAACATGGGGGGTTTTGCCATAATCGCCACGCTTGGCAGGCGGGTTGGCGATCGCAGTACGGTTGTTACAAAAGCACAGAGAACGCTGCTGCCCATTCTCTGGCAAGTCCCTTAGTCGCCTCTTACGACACCCACGGAAAGATATGGGATGGTGCTATTCTTTACGTCCGACACCATACAGAACTTATTAATAATGCTTTGCCGCAATACACCATTCCTGGCAGGACATATTTTACCGAGAAAATAATTCCAGACATGTATGAGAGAGTGGTTAGCAAACTAAAAAACGAGTTAGAAAGGGCTGAAGCTATAGCATTCACTAGCGATCTTTGGACTTCTTCTGTAAATAATGCTGCATTTCTGAGTTTCACCGGACACTGGATATCAGAAAACTTTAAACTGAATCATGCCGTTCTAAACATGGCGCATTTTCCTGAATCATCAGTGTGTAACGAAATGGGACATACCCATCACTAAAATTCAAGCGATTGTTCACGATAATGGGGCGAATATTGTTAAAGAAGTTAAGGAAACTCTACTTCCTTCACAGCGTTGCTTCATACATACTCTCCAGCTGGTGATAAATAATGCATTAGATAACAGTTCTCCAATAAAAGAAATTCTTACTAGTGCCCGCCGCATAGTGACACATTTTAATCATTCAGGATATACAAAACTTGAAAGTATTCAATCTGAGCTCGGACTTCCTAACCATAAACTGATTCAAGATATTCAAACTCGCTGGAACTCAACATATTACTTACTGGAGCGTCTATCTGAACAAAAAAGAGCAATTTCGATGTAAATTTCAGAATCAAGGAGCGTGAATTTTGAAAAGTTGACCAGTGATCAGTGGGAGGTTATAGAACATCTGTTAAAGCTCTTAAAACCTTTCGAAGAGATAACAAAAATCACGAGTTCCACATATGCACCCATATCAGATGTGATACCTAGCACTGTTTCATTAATCAGATACCTAATGAAAGATGCGCTGATTCCACAAACTGCACACGTTGATGATTTTAGAAAGGCGTTGATAGAAAATATGGAAGCCCGTTTTAACTTGGATGATCTATGCTTTACGAAGACATATTACTTGTCGACATTTTTAGACCCCCGCTACAAGAACTTTTACTTTGACGCTACCCAAGTTGAACGGATCCGTAGAGCTGCGCTCAGAGAAGGTATTAGGCTTTCTTTAGATGACGAAAATGATGATTCGGATCCAGAAACGGTATCCAAAAGGTCCCGTTTAGACAATGAAAGTGAGCATGATTCGGAAACTCTTTTGGGCATGTTTTGAATAATCATCTATAGAGCAACCTACTGAAGAGCAACCCAAGAATGCCACTGCTGAAGAAATCGCCAACTACATCGCATTAGCAAAGGCTGACAGAAAAATAAACCCATATGAATGGTGGCCTTTGAGTACCAATAAGAATAGATTTCCTATTTTAAGTAAGCTTGCTAAACGATACTTAATCACACCAGCAAGCTCTGTTTATTCAGAAAGACTATTTTCCGAGGCAGGTTTAATTTACGAGGAAAAACGAAACCGACTTGCTCCAGAACGTGCAGAAAAAATTGTTTTTTTGCACCACAATCTGCCTCTGTTGGATTTTAAATATTAATTAAAAAGCCTTACTAATTTATTTTCATGAATATGATAGGCACAGGCACATATTACAGATAATAATTGATATTGTGTATTGTTTTATTAAGGAAAATAATTTAAAAAATGATTATTTTTAACTCATTAGTTCTTTTGTTCGTTAAAAGTTTATTTTCGACGACTATTCGCCGAATGCCGAATAATACTAGCTATTATTCGGTATTCGACGAATATCAAAAAAATGACGAGTAATGCCGAATACCGAATAATAGCGAGTATTCGCGGCAACTCTAGTACTTACATGCATGAATCAGAAGTTTACTCGTATCTCTATCCCTTACTGACATTTACAAACTTCCTTTACCTAGGAAACCATGTGCTACGCCAAGCTATGAAGCTACCAGGCCCCTCAGAAAGTATTGCGAAAAAAAGTTTTTATATATGGGAGACTGGCCAGTTATTATGTTTTTCGAAAATATGATTATTTATAAGTAAAAATAAGTAAGTTCCAATTTCAAAATTTCCCTCCACATTTTTTGCGAGTTAATTCAAAGTATTGTGTCTCACTGAAATATGGATCTGCGCCGGGAACATTTTAGAGCTATGATTTTATACGATTTCAAGTGTCGCCTGAAACCGGATGAATCGTACGATAGACTTCAAATGGCATTCATGGATGAAGGCCCTTCCAAGGCAACCGTGTATCGTTGGTATAACGAATTCAAGCGCGGTCGACCAACTTTGGGGGATGACGAAAGAAGCGGTCGCCCTTTGACGGCTGTTACCGAAGAAAACGTGCTAGCAGTGAAAAATTTAATCCAAGACAATAGGCGAATTACATATCAGGAGATTCAACACATATTGAAGATTGGATCGGGAAGCGTTCACGAGATTCTACACAGCCATCTTCGCGTGAGGAGGATAGTATCACGCTGGGTGCCGCACAACCTCACCGATGCTCAGAAGCAGGCCCGGGTGGAATGGTGCCGTGATATGCTTAACAAATTTGAAGCAGGCTCGTCTCGGCGTGTTTACGACATCGTTACAGGTGATGAGTCCTGGATTTATCAATACGACCCAGAAACCAAGCGCCAGTCGACTGTTTGGGTGTTTCAAAATGAGCCAACGCCTACCAAAGTGAAGCGATCTAGAAGCGGGGGTAAGATTTTGATCGCTAGCTTTTTTAATTTGACTGGCCACTTGGTATCAATTCCCTTACGGGATCAAAGAAGCATTAATGCCGAATGGTATACTTCCAAATGTTTGCCAGAAGTTTTCTCTGTTATAAGCAACAAGCGACCAAACACAGGGCTCCGCGGGCTACTGCTCCACCACGACAATGCACCTGCGCACACCGCACTCAAAACGAGGGACTTCCTGGACAGCACGCCAGTCAAACTCCTGGGTCACCCTCCTTACAGCCCTGATCTAGCACCGTGTGACTTCTTTTTATTCCCAAAAATAAAAAATCAGCTCAAAGGGATACAATTTTCGTCGCCGGAAGATGCGCTGGCTGGGTTCGAGCAGGCTGTAAACGAAGTGTCTGCGGCGGACTGGAAAAAGTGTTTTGAAAACTGGTTTAGGCGCATGAATCTTTGTATAGAGGCTGGTGGAAAGTACTTTGAAAAGATTTAATAAAAATATATGTACGTATAGAACAATTTTTTTTAGTTTCGCAAAACTTTCTGAGTGTCCCACGTATATGTCTATTGCCACTAGAGCTTTTCTTTGTTGTGCTTTTTTGCAATGTGCAAAAGAAAGATTTCTAATTTTTTGTTCTTGTTTTACGTTACTTACGAAAAACTGGCGAAATGTGGGTACTCTGCCTAACCCTGCGGAGATTACAGGCATGATTTTATGTTACTTACTCTTAGTATTCTTCTTGACGCCTCTCCAAGAAGTCTGGAAGCAAGGCGCACACATCTTACAGAAGACCGTCTCTTTCATATACATCTTGTCTTCATCAAAATCTTCTTTTTCTTCCACCTCCTCTTTAGGGTCTGTTGATTTTCTGAAGAAGAAGAAGTATTTATATATAGTAGTAGTAGTAGTGTTGTAGTATAGTATTTTTTTTTAGGATTTTCCTTTTTATGTAATGTAGGTACAGTCGGCAACAGAAGTCGGTTAACACTTATCAATATTTCACCAAGTTTTGTGCTGATCAGTGTGATCTAATGTAATATTGTTTTGGGAATTCGTGTTACTACTGATGAAAATATTTTTATGTCTTTTACTCCAGTCTGTTAATATGGATTGTTCTAAAACTAAGATGTCTTATAATTTTGGATATGTATAGCGACTTTCGTTGCTGACCGTACAACATCATAAAATAGAAGCCGACTCCAACATAATGATAACAGCATAAAAATAACATTTATTCCACATAGGGTGACACAATGGGCAGTCTTTCGCTAAAAGCGACCTTTACAAGACAACAATGAAATAACAAGAAAAGAATTACCGATCATTAGGTTCAATCAGCTTATACACCGCTGACGTTGCTTCCCGCGGCTTATAGACAACGAGTACCTCCCCATCTTTACTGTCTTCTTTACTCAGTATCACTTCATCGGACACATGATAAGGCTTAGGTTTCCTCGCAGCAAGACTGAACGTAGTCAGTACTTTCTTCTCCTTGTAACGGGGGAGTACGCATTGGAAAATTTCAGACTTCTTATCGCCTTCCTCGTTTTCCACACATGTCTTGCTCCAAATTGTGGTTTCTGGTTTTCCTGTAATGTTTAATTAATACAGTCAGATACAATTATCTAATTTGATAGAAATTCATCTTTTAGGTGTGCTACACCCTCGGCTACATCAGCATTTCACATCAGGCGAAATTGCAACTAAACGCAAGCGTATTTTGTTTCTATACAAATATCATGTGACACAACTAAAATGACGGCAAGGTTGGCGCAGTGGTTGTGCGATCGACTGCTGCGCTGCGTGTCGCGGGTTGGATACCCGCACGGAACAAATATTTGTTTGGCCTACAGATAGTTGTTCTGGGTCTGGCTGTTTGTGTCATTTGAGTTTAAATGTTTATAATAATAAAACTGTCTCATGACAGGTATGATGGAGCATGACTTGAAGACCCCCAAACCAAATAAGCTGATAAAAAAATTTAATTTAAAAAAAAAATTATATTGTTAAAAATTACGATCAAGACAAGCTTTGCAAAAAGAAAATAATAGAAAATATTGTTTTTGTACTAACTGCACTTTTCATTTTATTCATTAGTCAAACGCACCCATGCCAACGTATGAAATGAATTAGTTTACATCAATGACTACGGAACACTGGTGGGTCGGTGGAATTGTCAACGACTGACGAGTCATAGGTTCAAACTCAGCCAATGCCATTACTTTGTCTAATTTATTACTAGACGACATTTGAAATCTACCAACTCATTTGGGGCCTGCATGCTGGATCATGCCCATTCACTCTGAGACAAAACAGGCTTGTGTCCAAACAGTTGAAACATTACGGGCAGATTATGTTAAATTCTATGCTAAGGTCCATGAGTGTTGAGTGTTGTTGTGTTTTGTTGTTGTTGTTTTTCAGCAACAATTTATTATTGCAAGACCTTAAAGCCTAATGCCTTACCACACTAATCCAAAACTTGACATAATAGGGTACAAAAAAAAGTCTAAGATACACCAACCTGATTGTTTGTGAGCAACATTCCGGAACACCACCGTTCTTGTAGAACTATAAGTGTCCCCTCTCTCCGGTTTCAACAAATTATCACAATGTTTGAAATGCTCCAGACACACATTGTTCCAGTTGTTCATCCTCTTTATATCAGACTCCTCATACTGTATAGCTTTTACAGGCAAACACAATGGGTCATCATAATCTGGAATCCTTATGTTGAGCTGTTTTCGATCCACAACAACTTCTCTGGGGGGAAAATACGTCGTTATCCTTGGTTTCTTGCCCAGACTATAACCAGTAGCTTTTAAAGTCGGACGAGGTTTTACATTTGGAACAGCTTCCTTTTGATACGTTTTAAGTTTTTTAACAACTTGCTGCCTCTTCCTTTTGCCTTTTGAACTTGGTGGACTTGGCGGCAGAAAGTCATTATTAGGATCGTAGTCAGAATCGTCTTCGTCTTTCTTTCTTTTTGCCCGACTAGGACGTTTCTTTTCAGCCGGTAAGCGTTCCACTAGCAGTGGGGTTGGCTTCTCTTCGAGTCGGGGTATTAAGTGTGGGACTTGGACTGGTACAGGGACTGCTTGCACGCATTGTTGGACAATATCAGCATCTTCATCCAGAAACTCTATGTCACCATCTGATTCAGCCATAATTTGATAAACCAAAAAGATTTAACAAACATAAGCCAAGCTAACGCATGTAATCAACGTATTCGTTCCTGTCAATTTTTTGACACTAATGACATGACAGTAGGATGACGGAAATGACAGTCATCCATTTTAAATTGTCTATGGAACAGACATTCGTTCAGCGTGAGCGTGCCAACCTCTTTCTATTTTCACAAGCTGTGGTATAGATTCGGCTTGTCGATGTGTTGCTGTAAACACGTGGTTGAGTGAATTATTGTGAATTTACTGAGTCTATTGTACTGAGTACTTGCATTTTTGTGTTGTTTGTGTCTTTCTGCCTGCTGTGTGTCATAGTGTAAGTGTTTATTTATCGTTTTCCCATTTCCCTCACTCAAGGTGAGGGAAATGGGAGATGATGAACCCCCTGATGGGGGCGATTCTAACTCTTTGAATGATTCCTTACGGACTCGAAGCCAGGTTTCTGAGTCGGGGGGCTCTGATAGGAAAAATAATAAACGACATGGTGATGAATTGATAGGTCCGAATGCTAAAAAAATTAACCCACCATCGGATTCCAATCAATCCGTATACTCAAGGCCTGGTTTCGAGTCTGACTCTAAAGTATTGTATAGTCCAAGTGACAAAGGTCCTTTTATTGTGCATGTTACCCGATCGGAACCAGATCTATCGGCTGGGCAATCAATAAGGATTTTAAAGTTTGCACAACTCATCCATCAAAACAAAATCCCGCATGTAGTAGATGGTAGTATAAAAGCACTAGGGAGAAACAGGGCCTGTTTAGAGTTCACTTCAGCGGCTGCTGCCAATGCCTTTAAAACTCATGTTTTCTTAGAAACCTACAAATTTGCTGCAGACATTCCCAAATTTCATGTGTCTAGAATGGGAGTTGTCCGTGATATTCCAACTGACTGGACCTTGGAGGAACTGGTAGAAGGGATTAGAACCCCTCCCACCTGTGGAGAAGTAATCAGAGCCCGTCGCTTGAATGTCAAATCCAAAAGAGAGGAAACGGTTACCTGGATCCCTTCCACTACAGTAGTGTTAACCTTTACTGGCCAAATACTTCCTGAGAGAGTTTTCTGCTACGAGACATCACTCCCTGTTAGTACTTACCAATTGCCAACTATACAATGTAGGAACTGCTGCCGCTTTGGACACATCCGCACTCAATGCCGTTCAAAGCCCCGGTGTTTTAGATGTGGCCAAGAACACTCTGGCGACAGTTGTTCAATCACTGACGACCTTTCAACCTGTATCCTGTGCCGAGGTACTCACAAAGCAACTGATACTAAATGTCCAGAGCATTCACGGCAAAAATCAATTAAAATTGTTATGTCTCAGGATAATATTAGCTATTCTGAGGCTGCACTCAGATTTCCCTACCCTAAGCGTTTATATGCTGACATCACTGCCTCTGCTTCCTCTCCTCTCCCCCCTTCACAGCAAATTCTACTGTCTCAACAGTCCTCATATTCCTTGCAATCCCCCCCACACTCCCCTGCTCAACCCCAGTCTCAGTCCTACACAAAGACTATCTACCGTACTCCCCGTCCAAGAACCCCACTAGGTAAATCCTATGATGTTCATGCTCATAGAGATATTACTAACTCTCCTGCTTATTCCCAACCAAATGGCTGTGCCCTCGTCGCTCCCCCCGAAGAAAGTACCCCTTTACTTACTCCGAATGACAACCTGATAGAGCTCCTTACCTGCTCCCTTATTAACATCATCTCCAAGTTTAGTGATAGTCTACCGAACAACGTCGTTACCCTACTTCAACAACTTCTCCAAACCCTAATTAATAAAAATGCCCCCCTCAACCCTTCTACAATGGAACTGTAGAAGTATTCGTAGAAAAAAGCATGAGCTTATTGATTTAACAAATCGCTACAAACCTGTCCTCCTTGCTGTCTCGGAGACTTGGCTGGTGCCGGGTTCCGTTTTTAGGTTACCGGGATTTTCCTGCCTTCGGGACGACAGGGCGGATGGTTGGGCGGGATGTGCCTTGCTGGTCTCGAGATCCATTCCATTCTCCCAAATTAATATTCCTGCTCATAGTGATGAAATTCATGTCGTAGCAGTGAAAGCATATAATATATCATTTGTTTCATGCTATATCCCCCATCCAAATAGTAGAGCCATATTAGAGCTGAATAATATTCTTTCTTCCATACAGGGCGCTCTCATAGTCGTAGGAGACTTTAATTGTCATCACACTATGTGGGGGTCACATTACATAGACACATCTGCCCCTTTTCTAGTTGATTTAATGGAAGACATCAACTTATGCCTACTAAATGATGGATCTCCGACTCGCAGGGTACCTCCCGGTCAAAATAACAGTGTCCCAGACCTTTCATTCGCCTCTCCTTCCCTAGTGAATTCTCTCTCCTGGTCCGTGTTAACTAATTCATATGGTAGCGACCACTTTCCAATTCTAATCAATTTTCTTCAATCAGTCACTCCCCCTCCCATGCTTCATCCCTTGCAGCGATATAGATTGACAGATGCAGACTGGGACAAATATTCTCTAGCCTTAGATTTCAAATTGTCTGGTCTTCCCCCTGTAGATTCTTTAAATTTTTTAGTGGCTTATGAAAACTTCGTTTCTTGTATCCTTTTTGCTGCTGACCAGTCTATTCCGCTCAAGAACTCTTCCCGTGGTCGCATCCCTTCTCCCCCTTGGTGGGATTCAGAATGTACCAAGATGGTGCGTCTACGTAACGAATCGGAAGACTCATATGCAGCAGACTTAACCATGGCAAATTATATTTATTTTAAGAAAACTGGGGCCAAAGCCAAGAGAATCTTAGCCAAGAAGAAAGCCGTAGGTTGGCAAAAGTTCTGTGAATCCTTATCCCCTCGTACCCCTTTGACAGTCGTATGGCGCAAAATTAATAGCTTCCGAAGAATATTCAGTGATCACAACACTTCCTCAAATGACCCCTCTATTTGGGTTGATGATTTTGTTAATAGATTGGCCCCACCTTCTGTACCTCATGTTGATTGCTTTCCTCCTATTCTGATTTCCCCCTCTGCACCTGACAGAATGAACGATCAATTCTCGCTTGCTGAACTTACATGTGCCTTGGATCACCTCAAGGACTCCTCTCCAGGCATAGACGGCATCACCTATTCTTTTATTTGTAAGGCTAGTCAATCCTCAAAATTATATCTTTTAAGTATTATTAACGAAATTTTCTTATCTTCAAATATACCTGAGTCCTGGAAAACCCAAGTTATAATCCCCATATTAAAGCCTGGGAAAGATCCAAACCTCTCAACATCATACAGACCTATTGCCTTGTCGTCGGTTTTGGCAAAGATCGCAGAGCATCTCATAAAAAATAGACTGGAATGGATCGTCGAAAGTCGTGGTTTACTCTCCAATACTCAATTTGGATTTAGACGTAGTATGAGTACGATTGACAGTCTAAGCATTCTTACCTCTCAAATAAGGCTGGCATTCTCTCGCAACGAACACGTTATTGGGGTCTTCCTTGACATATCGTCGGCATATGATAACGTCCAGCTTCCGCTACTCAGGCAGAAAATGATTGAGCTGAGTATTCCCGTGAGACTGGTAAATTTTATATTTAATCTTTTTATGTGCCGTACCATTCGTGTACGTTCTCAAGGCGATCTTCTGTCTCCCCGTGTTGTCTGGAGAGGTCTCCCACAAGGTTCTGTTTTAAGCCCAATATTATACAATTTATACACCGCTACACTTGACTTGACCGTAGCCTCCTTCTGTAATATCCTGCAATATGCTGATGATATTGCCTTATATATAAGATGTTCTTCTTTGTCAACTGGTGCCCTTAAATTAAACTCTGCTCTTAGTTATCTGAATGATTGGCTTTCGGATCATGGACTGGATCTGTCTATCCCTAAATGTCAAGCCGTAGTATTCTCCCGTAAAAGAAACATTCCTCCAGTTAACATTTCTGTTTCTGGAGACACGATTCTTATTGAAGATAAGGTTAAATTCTTGGGCGTATTTTTAGACTCCAAAATGACAGGTTTATTTCACCTTCAATACATTTACAATAAGAGTGAGAAAGCCGTCAATGTACTGAGATCTTTGTCAGGAGTTCGTTGGGGCTCTCATCCAACCTCTCAAAGGCTGCTATATAACGCCATCGTTCGTAGTCACTTTGACTATGGATGTTTTGTACTAGAACCCTGCAGTAAATTGGCTCTGAGTAAACTGGATAAGATACAATCTAAATGTTTACGCATTATTACTGGTGCAATGAAATCATCTCCAATTAATGCATTACAGGTTGAATGTGTAGAGCCCCCACTTCATCTTCGTAGACAATTCCTAGCAGATAGATATTTTTCTGTAGCATCCCAATTTCCTTCACACCCTCTTCTTAGTATTCTTCGTCCCCTCTCTCGTTCTATCGAATCTTCAACTTATTGGAGGAATAAATCTCCTCCGCTAATAGTGAACAGTTACAATAATAGCAAGTCCCTTTCATCTACAGTCATGCCCCTCGATAATCATCCCCTTTTTCTAGTCTCCTATGACTCACTGACATACCAACCCAAAGTGATTCTAGAGTTCGGTATATACAAACGGAGCCCCGACCCCAACAGTCTATTCAATAGAATTATAAAGAAAAAATGGGCCAATTGGATTTTAATATTTACAGACGCGTCCAAAATAGATGACTCTCATGTAGGTTCAGCCGTGTTCATACCTAAGTTTAATGTCGTATTAAGTTTTAAGAGCCCGCCTGAGTGTACTATTTTCACAGGAGAATCCCTAGCTATATTAGAGGCAGTAAAATACATTGACGCCAACCAACAACATTTTGAAAAATCTTTGATTCTTACAGACTCCCTTAGTACTCTCCAAGATTTATTGAAAACCCCATTTCGCAGTAAATACAACTCTGTAATTATTCTTGAAATTAAAGAAACCCTCTATAGGCTCAATCAGTCTGGCCTAGATATTGTCTTGGCATGGATTCCGGGACATACTGGTATACTGGGTAATGAGGCAGCTGATTTCCATGCTAAGCGGTCCATTCAAATGGGTTGTACGTCTTTGGCCAACATACCGGCAGCGGACCGGGACATTCGTTGTTTGGCCAAACCTCGTCTTATGAAATCTTGGGATGAACTGTGGCAAAGATCTAGGTTAATTAAGGGAAAATATTATGGCAATATTCAACCCAACATTCCATCTAAACCCTGGTTTGCGAAAAATAAGAAACTGGATAAATTAACCACGTCAATTATTGTACGCCTCAGACTAGGACACGTTTGCTCCCCAGTGTTTTTAGCTAAATTACGTATTCGGAACCACTCACTTTGCGAATGTGGTGTAGAAGAGGGCACTCTGGAACATATATTTTTCTTTTGTCCTAATCTTTTAGTCCCCCTATATGATTTACTTCCCCCTAATTTTCCCAGACCTATTAATATCCCATACTTACTAACACTCGTCGATTCCCCACTAATTAAAACGCTCCAAAAATTTATTTTATTAAATAACATTAAACTATAATATTTGAATCAGGTATATGTGATCGTCTTTTAATAAAAATTAATCTGTGTTGTCTGTGATCACTAACAATTATATTTACTATATTATTAACAAATATATTTATTGTGTTGTCTTTCTAGGTTAGGTACTCACTCACATAGACCCAGTTCAAAAACTGTACCGAAGGCTGTATAACCGGTCAACCTCAACGGATACACTTTGTTTACCTCAACCTTGACATTGGCAGAATCATCGGTAAAACGATGGAGCCATTACCATAAAATTGGAATTGGAATTGGAAGCTGTGGTAAATAACGTTGAGTTACTTACTATTCCAACTAACTCTTGTGTCTCTAAAAGTCTCTATTAAGACGAAAAAAATTTATCAAGAAAATCTAAAACTCGTTTGAAGAAGGTTATAGGATTAGTCAAACTGCAGAAATTCTCAGAATTAGATGTCTGGAGGTTTGTTCGTAATTTGTGCGTATTGGTTAAACCTTTAGTAGTGCACGGAGCACTACACATGTCGTTTCATAGCGAGGCTCTTGCGCCCATAACACATCATCTATTTCACCAAAATATTTATCACCTAAAAAGACCAACTGCAATGGTGGAGGTTAGAGACCTACATAGATATTGATCTCCTCAATCTAATGTGATATCTCGTCAGTGATAAACAGGGATCGAATAGGTAAAGTATATTTACCTAAACTTCGAGGAGGTAAGTAACTTGTGTGATAATACCTTCCTCTGATTTAACAGCTTCCGTGATTTTATGCCGAAGCGTTTTATCCACTACTTACCTGCTCGAAGTTTACGCAAATACACTACCTATTCTGATCTGTGGTGATAAAACAAATGATAATTCACCTATAAAATGTAATTCACTTGAATCCGTTATCTACTAATTAATCATACATGTGAAAAACCATCTTCTTATCAAAACAACAACTTGTCAGGAATATGATTAATCAACATTTTAAGTGCATACCTATTTACCTGCTTTTATCATGCATATGTACGTACTTACGGAAGTACAGTCATGACCACTAACATGCTGCCAACCTACCCTATGCTTAGCGAAATTCAAAAGTGATTTCCTCGTGGAGTAATTGATGGTTTATACTTTCGCTTCAAAAATACTATGTTCGTGAAAACGTACAACGTTACTCAATGAGAAGAAGTCGCTATTAAAAGTTGGCTGAAAGTTGCTGCTGACTGTATTTGGTTTTCCCCTAAGTTTTTGCGTCACCCATAATTTAAAGCCTATCTTTGTGCTATCACTATGTTTATGCGGTCATGAAGCTTATCTTTATGAGACTTTGTTACAATAACAAACAACGTGAGCTGTTAGTAAAGGATACAAAATTACTTCGTTAGAACTAATGCCGTTGCCCGTTAGAGTTCGGAAAAGCGTAAAATGTCTTCGAAAATTTTTTTCTCTATAAGGGACCTTGCGTATAACGCCGCACGACCACGATGTTTGGCCGCAGAAACTTCGACGGAAGAAAGTTTGGTTGCTCGACCGGCCCATTTTGTTCAAACGCGACCGGTCATGCAACAAGTCGCGGTCTTGGCCGCATAGTGCGCGTGGTACCTTAGTCATTAGAAATTATGATTCGATCCACATCGGACATCCCGCATGAATCGATAAATACGATGTGCAGTATGAGTGAGTTAGAAAATGCCATACCAAAACTCTGTAGACTCATTCTCAACGAAATAGAAAGGTGAATATTTTTTGGCACGGTATGTCAACGATTCAAATCTATGTATGTCATGAAGTCATGATCAAACGAAAATCGACGGCTCTGTATAGAGAAAAGAACCGACCTTAACAAATCAATCGAGGGTTTATAATCTTTATTTATCGATAAAGGTGTGTCATGTGCTCATATGATATAGTATGAAAACAAAAATGTCCCGGAAGTAGACAGAGGTGACGTTTCCATTTTTTTGATAGACTTTATCGTAAGTATAAAGTAATATGACTTCAAATACTATTTCTTCCTGTAATGATCCGAATATCAGGCAAAAACCACTTCACGTACAGAGAAGGAATATGCTTGATCATCGACGCGCGACAAGGTGCGCACGTGCGTTGTACGTCCAGGCAAGTCGAGCGATCATGCACTACCTCGTATAACAACAAATATTAGAACCAGTGGCGTAGCGAGGGGCGGAGAGGAATTGGGGGGCCATAACCCTTGGTGTCGTAGATGCTGTTGTTACCCTTCACCGTTACTAGAAACGCTTATGAAAGTACGTTTGACATTAAAAAACCAGATTGGTACTTGCAGGGTTTGAATTCACAACTTGGGGTGTCAAAAGCGGATCCGATAAGAAACGGGACATCACGAAAATAAAAGGAAGTCCCACGTAGTTTTTGGATTTCCTATTGCCATTGCCAATCCCTATTATGAAAAAAATTAAACTAGACGTTCACGCCCCGTTGTGCTTAACACTAGGACAACAAACAAAACAAGACAATAATAATCATCAAAACATACGATATCATACGATATAAATAACAATTACCTACACCATCATTATCAACATAAGATTTGAGTTAAGATAATCAGTATAACAATGCATTATAAAGTAAATGGTAGTGTAAAACTGATATCATTTTGATTACGAGGAATCCTGAAACTGAATAGAACGTGTTGCTTGTAACTTGTAATCTATATTGGGGACATGAGATATGCCCTAAGTGGTAATAAATATACGCTGGTTAGCCCAGCGCTATCAGTCCACTTACAGATATTGAAACACTTGATGCTTTTATGAATAGTTAAAAGCTTAACAATGAAAATCCTGGTGCACAGGCATGCAATAGTTTCTATTAGGTGTCGTGCAAGCAAGTGTGTAATAACAGTTTGAAAAATGTGTCGGTGGCTAGTGAAGTTTGTTTTATTTTTCGTTAATTTTATATTTCTGGTTTGTATGATCTGTTTAATTAAGTTCTATTCTTTTAACTTATTTATTGCCAGACTATGACCAGTTAACTCGTGTATATCCAATGTCTCTGCTGCGTAGCAGCCAAAATGTTCAAATGTAGATCAACTTGAATGAAAGTAAAATACTTACCTTAGTAGTGCATATAAATAAATGAATTGCTCACAAATTGGATGTCTAATTCGGCTGAAAAGTTCATATGACAACCGTGGCATGGCAGTATGACTACATTTTAGATTAATTTTCGGGGGCAGCATGTTTTTGAGCAAAAAACGCCGTGGCACTGCACTTTGCACCCCGCAAGAATCGCTACATCCTCCCAGGTCCATGCTTGCAATTATGTTAAGTCAGGTAGAGTATGTATAGGAGCTATCCAAATGGACGATGACCTAACGCACCTAAGTCTCGGGAATCCCCTGGATGCTGGCAGCGCAAAACCGTTAACTGGCGATCCTTTTAAGGGAAGTCAAAGCCTTTGTCCAGCAGTGTTTTATTAAATAGGCAAAACCTAACCATGGCCCATGTGGAGTGTCCAAACACCTACACTTCTGAGGACCTAACAAACGCCCCTGTATAAATGGGTAAAATTTGTAAGTTTGGATTTATAGGGTAATCTTCGGAACTACTGATCCGATTCCAATAATTCTTTCTCTGATGAGAAGCTACATTATCGCCGAGTGTCATAGGTTAACTAAAATGTTACCTAGGGATAATTTGCGACCACAACGGGAGCGGTGCCGCAGACAAAAGCTAGTGTAGTATAACACTAAAATAAGGTTTTTGCCATCGATTCGAAGAGAACATTTTTTTTTTTTATAGAATATGCTTGCGTTAGCCACAAATCGCCTAATGTGAAGCGATGATGTGGCCAAGCCTAGGGTGTAGGTACGCTTGCCAGAAGAAACCGATTCACTCGAACTTTAAAGAGATCCAGATTATAATAATCAGGGAACAGAGAAGCTGGCAGTAAATTTTTATTGTCTTGATTATTAGGCTAGTGATCATAACTTGTACAGCTTGGCAAAAAAGAGCGTGGAATAAATGAGGTCGCCAGTATCGCAACTGTTGCAACCCGTAATACTACAACTCAATCGATTTTGATACTTGTTATTTTTATGGACATGATCCCAATTCCCAGTGGGTGGTTCAGTCCCTTGGACGCTACGCAAAACACCATGGAAGGCTTCGCGTCAGACTCTTTTTTGCCAAGCTGTAGATACCTGGTTAAATGCGAATATACGATTAATCATTTCGTTTATCGTGTTATTCGTCTGCGTTGTTGGCCTAGTGTTCGTAAGTGCTATTGCTGTGTGTTAAGGTCCCGGGGTCGATTCTCAGGTCGACTATAAAGTGCCAATGGCAGTTCCTATTAGGAAATTCTCTTTCTCTTCTTTTCTCCAAACTGCAACTCAGTTTGGAGTCTGAATTATTGTACCCGGTGGATGGTAATATGATCACCCCCTATCACATAGGTCTTTAATTTATTTTTTCCCCAATTAGTAATACTTGTTGTCTTTTTCCAGATCATAGGTCTATTGGTGATCGGAACCGGGGTTTATGTGATCTACCAATTGAGGTCATTAACAGATTTTACCGATCAATTACCTACTGAAATAGTACAAGAGTTTCAAGCAGATTTGGATTTCGTCCCTTACGTTATCATTGGATTGGGATCTGTAATCTCCTTGATTGCGTTCTCCGGCTGTTGTGGAACAATAACTGAAACAAAATGTCTGCTTGTAACAGTAAGTACTTTATAAATTTAGTTAACTTGATGCTTGGATATTAATTGTTAGACGAATTGACACCTCACGTGAGTCAATTATTTTTTGAGATATATCTACTTATATTAAAACTGTTGCATACAACTGTCACAAAATGGCGATTGTGATTTGAAAATACAGCTTAAATTAAGTTGGTTTGGTTGTGAGTTTGCTTAACAATAAAAATAATTTCTCTGCCTTACAAGATTTGTACATAGACGGACTTAATGCGAGATAAAATAGTGGGGATGCAAGCATGAATATTTAATATTCTTAGAATTCAGAGAAATTTCAGAGAATTTAATCATCATCGAACTAGAGAGTCGGCAGTCACTACCGGAAAAAACTCATGCCTATCCAGTTTAAGGTTTTTTTCAGGTAGTGACTGCCTCGTTGATCTATCGGTAGCAATCCCAACTGCTTTGCATGAGGTCCTGAGAGCAGGATTCCCGGGTTGGGCAAAGTGTTATTGGATTTTTCCATCAAGAATTTCTCAGTAGCAGCCACAGAGTCTGGATTTGTGCCAGGTTGATGGCAATAGGTTCGCCCCCTCTTACATGGAACTTAAGGATCCATCGGGGATGAGGAACAGGCGTTATGTTATGTTACTAGGTAGTTAAGGTGGAAGCGCCAGGGTAGATCGCGAAGTCAAATTTGTTACGTTTTTCGTAATTTTAACGGCAGTGTCAGGTTTTATGTTGATTAAAATATAATTCGCTGCAGTTACAAGTATGGCTTTACAGAGTTATAATATTAAAAATCATCAATACAATCCTCTTAACTTAATTTAATTCCATTGAACGACTTTTTCATGAAATAGTCATTAAAAGGGATTAAGTAAATGAAAGAGGTTGTATTGATGATTTTATTTACATAAGTTTTTCTGAACATGCGTATTACGATCGCGAATCATATATCGGCTTCCACCTCTAAGGTAGATATTGTGTTAGTTGGATCTGGTTGCTACATGATACTAAATATTGTATTTTATTTTTTCAGTATGCCACATTTATGGCTCTTCTTGCAGCCGCAAAAATAGTAATAGTAGTACTGCTGTTCGTGAAGTTAACTTTCCTCACAGAAACAGTTGAAAACGCCGTAAACAATATGTTTTAGTCTGATGATAGTTATCAGAACGCGACGTTCCACGTTCTTGAATTCAAAGTAAGTACAATCCGAATTGCGTCGTATCTCTATCCCTTTCTGACACTTAGAAACTTCATTTGCTAGAGCGAGACTGAGTATTTGTACAGTAATTTCACACTTATTTAGGTCTGACTTTGCATCACTGTCAAAATCACAGTGATCTACTGACAACTCTGTCAAAGTATTTTTTTTGTATTTATAATGTTGCTGTTAGATTGCAGCTGTCACAGGAAAAAAAACTTATCGCCGTCGAATAAAAATGATCAATCTTTCGACAGTGTCATTGTCCCCTTATCACTAAAGATTTGAGACGATAAAATATTATAATAGGTTTCAAATCAAGACAAGATAAGAACACTTGAAACTATTTCCGCTTGGTCACGCATGCAAACTCAAGTGACACGCTAGTTGCGACAGTAACTGTGGAGAATGTTGTCCTCATACTTGGGCCGAAGCAATGAGATGAAAGTGTACTGTACTTATGTATACCACGTATATTCAGTATAAGTAGGTACATCATGCTGAACTGAACCCACACAGAAATTTTTCGTCGGTTATTATAAAAAAAAATTCAAGCTATGTCCCACAAAATTGCAACACTTACATACCTACACGGTCAAAATTTATGGAACAGCAGATTTTTTTTAAAGTACCGATGATAAAATTCTATAAGCTCCCCCCCCCCCCCCCCCCCGTCAGAATGATGATACTGAATAGACCTTGTATACCCTCAGTTTTAACTAAGAAAGTTTAATGTACCTATCCAGTCTAAAGATTACAAATCACAAAAACACTCAAAAGTTCCAGTTCTCAAAATCATTACAAGATGGAAGGGACACCTTCCTTGTATACTTACTGCAAGAATTTATTCCGCTTGCACAAGTTAACTTGTTAAAAAGTCATGTATTACGACATTTTTAATAGTTATAATTTATATTTTACAGTTAAAATGCTGCGGGACAACAGGACCAGAGTCTTATGTAAACGAATACAATCTCACATCACCAACATGTTGTGGGTCCAATGCGAACTTGACACTGCCAATCGATAACTTACCGATCGATAATTTACCGACGAATCAACGAGAGAATCTACCAATAGAGTTATCGAATCTACCAGGAAATATAAGTTTAGGAGATTTTGATTTAGGAGAGCTGGGTAATGTAACGATGTGCAAGAGAGAGGATGCATATCAAACTGGTTGTACGACAATGATTGTAGATGCTGTAAGACAAATCGGAAGATTTTTCGGAATTGGATTGATAGTCGTTATCGTTTTCGAGGTAAATATTATTTATAAAGTGGGGGTGATTAATCGTTAAGCTAATTGACACTCGTGTTACAATAATGTCATTACAACTGTCAAATAACAACTTTATTTTAAGGAGGAAGTGACTGCATTTTATTATTTGTAGGTCAGTGTTGGGTTGTACGAGTATGTTGATTAAAATATGATTGAAAAAGTCGGTTACGTACGAACTCATCGCTATAGCATTTCTTCGAGAGTGTATAACATTCGTGAACGGGCGCTGTCAGTTGTGCCTGGTCATCTCTTAGCTGCCACGGTTTATTTTAATTATTTTATTTTTAACTTTTTTTCGAATTATTGATTTCGTCTTTTACTCTGGACGTTCTTAACTTGCCCGTATTTCTACATCGTTCTCACATACTAGTAATTCTCAACACGATTGATGTAACCAAGATTTTGTAACATATTTTGATTTAAAAGAGTGTCCATGGAGTTTCTTGCCCATTCTTCTCCATAGAGATCTACGCTTTGGAATGGGCAACTACAGTAATTTCACAAGTTATTATGTCTTGTGACTGGGACTGTAGCTTCGCTTTCTTCTTTTTTGTTCTTTGACTTTCAAAAGTGCCTGTAATGGTCTAATTGAAATAAATGCTTTGAGTTTGAGTTTGAGTTTATAACAGTATCCAGAGAAAGGTACTTTGGATCTCTGTTTTGTCTTGCAGGACTTCTTCTGCTCAATACAATGTGTGACGATTTAGTTTATTTCTATTAAATATGCTCATAATTTCTTTTCTTTGTTTTCAGTTGTTCGCCATGTTCTTCACAATTTATTTAATCAGAACGATGAAACCCAAGCTTCCCAAAAGATATATTGAACAACCTAGGTATTATTATTAAGTAAAATGAAATGACAACGTATTATAAAAATCTAAAAACAAAATATTATAAAAATCTTCTATTGATAGGAAAGATGTGATGTGCATAAGTTTTAAAATAAATAATTATTTTTGTATTTCTGTTTTTTACTCTAATTTTACCCATAGTATGTAGTGTCAAAGAATTGATTGAGGGAGTTACTGCTGTACTGCGTGTCGCGGGTTCCGTGTGTTGTCAACGATACCACTGGTCGCCACTAGACTACACCATTGGGATGTCGTTTACAATTTTTTTGGTACCACACCGCTGCCGACTTATTTAAATCGATAACTGCATAAGTTTTATATTAGACCTTCATCAAAAAATTGTAGGTGTCGCTGACAATACACGGCGGGTTCGATTCCCGCACGGAACATTTATTTATATGGTCGACAGGTTTTTCTGGGTCTGAGTTTTTGTGTATGTAAGTTTAAATGTTTGTAAACGCACCCACGATACAGGAGAAATTCCTATAGGGGGCAGTGTTTTTTTAAAAAAAGGTCATTTATACTAACTCAGCTAAAATACTAATTTTAGTTTGAGTTTGAGTTTAAACTAACAATTAATATCCCGGATTTTACCTACACAATCATACGTTATAATTCAAAGTGCAATCATTTTAATTCAAACCATATTATTGTTTTTTTTGTCAAATACACCATTTTTCCAGTTTCATAGGTGCGTTAACAAACATAAGTCACACTAAATATAAATGAATTGGCACAGCAATGTTTACTTGGTAAACGAAGTACAGCTTGGCAAAAAAGAGTATGGAATAAATGAGGTCGCCAGTATCGCAACTGTGGCAACCCGTAATACTACGACTCAACAGATTTTGATACTTGTTATTTTTTGGGTCCTAATTCCAAGTGGGTGGTTCAGTCCCTCGGACGCTACGCAAACACCATGGAAGGCTTCAATGTCCAGTAAGATTTTTAGTTCCAACTGTCACCGCGTCAGACTCTTTTTTGCCAAGCTGTAATACTGTTATAACGGAACTTTTTCTTAAGGGTGACCTTAGACGAGGAACTATCGTGCGCAGTGTACAATACTCTCTGAAGGGGTATTCACAAACGCTCGGATTCGATTTCAATTCGGAAAGTCGTATGTCTATCTCGCTCGCTTTCGTAATGCGAAAACAAGATAGACATACGACTTATCGAATCGAAATCAAATCCGAGCCTTTGTGAATAGGGGGGCCGAGCTGTGTTCTGAGTGATTTCTAAACGAGTGGCTTGCCCTTGCTGTTTGGCCTGCCATAGACAAGATAAACGCTACATACTTATTATTGTCAACATGTCGGACAAGTTAGTATTTTTAGCAAATATTTTATCAATTTTTGTTCTTAAATCTATTATTTCACCCACAACACCTTGTTCTATTGTGAATAACAAACAATCTACCTGTTTTAGTTTGCAAAAAAGCTTTAAACCGGTGTAATTGTGTCGTGTATTTTGCGTCGTCAATTCTTGACATGTGTTCCACTTATATCGTGATCGATAAAATATCTATTTTTGTTGCAGTGAAGACTTGTTAGGTGATGATTTAGGAGACCAGAGTCTTGCGGACTATAACCTTGGCAATGAAGAGGAGGAACAGCTCTTGGCTGACGACTATGAAAATGCTGGTCCTCAAAACGTACCGACGTCCATTGGTTCTAGTTACCGAGAGAGAGAGTCCCTTGATTTGGGACCACCAGACTACCCCAGTCATGTTATGGAGTATAATCAGGTTTGTAATTGTGTTGTGTGCTGCTGACTGAACAAAATCAATCATTCTGGTATACCGGAATTGTGTACCAGTTGCATTGATTCATCTGTCTTTAAAAGTTTACAAAATATGGCTTAAGAATACAAATATATTGTGTAACAGTCTCAATGATCCATATCTTTTTGAAAGAGAATTGTCTTTTCTAACATTATGGTCTTTTTAAGAGACTAGCCTTAGCCCTTCAATCTTTTGATTACGATCTGGCAAGCCGTTCCAATCAGACAATCGAGGCACCAAGATCTCGTCATCTTTTGTAATTAGCCGGCCTCTGGCTGCCCTTGGTTAGGTGTGGTGCAACTTTTTGGGGGGATTTAATGCCCCAAAGCTAAGCGGACTTGGGTGTGGTTTTGTGCAGCCACGGTTCGGCTATGCAGGGTTAGTTGGGGGAAGTTGGAACTATTGGGGAGACGGCCTGAGGTTTTTGTTTTACCAATGCATAGGGCACTTGTTCAAGAAACAGGAGGCAAGCTCGAGAAGGGTAGTCCACTGGTCTTGTTTAGGGGATCATCGTGACCTGCGCTACCCCCTAGAACCATTTGTGAAACCCAGTAACGGGCAGATGCTGAGAGTGGAGAGTTTGCCAGTTTTGATTTCCACCTCCTCCACCAAACACCATGTAACAATACCATGTTATTTTGTAATAGACATTGCCAGTTTCTGATCTATTTTCAATTTATTAATATTAAATAATCTATCTTTCCATGCCTCGGAAAGCATGTTAAGCCGTTGGTCCCGGCTGTCATTTGTAGATCTTTGACAGTTGTTACGAGTAGTCAGAAGCTAAAAGTCTGACATCCAGTCTTACCAAGGGGTATCGTACTACCCAGTTACTGGGTTGTGGAGGTCAGATAGGCAGTCGCTTCATGTAAAATACTGGTACTCAGCTGCATCCGGTTAGACTGGAAGCCGACCCCAAGATAGTTTGGGAAAAAGGCTAGGTAGATGATGATTAAATAATCTATAAATCTAGTAATTTACTTATACAGCATTACAGCTTACAATTTCTACAGCGAAATATGGCTTTACATAGTTGTAATCATTAAAATCATCAATACAAGCCTCTGTGTTCATTTGATCACATTGAATGACTTACATAAAATAGGCTACCTTAGGGTTTCCTCCTTAACTCAGTACATCCTCGTTACCTCTCTTTCCTCTTACTTACTTACAAATTATCTTTGAAATTTATTTCCAGCCCCCAATGGCGTACCAGGCTATCGCTGAAGCCGAATGTGTGGTGCCCAATATATCCGTAGAAGTTCCCAGCGCACCAATACCAGAGCTCCCTACGTACGCACCATACGAACCACCCGTGTATGAGGAGCATGCAGTTCCACCAGCTATTGTAAGTTTTGTTTTTGTCAGTAAAATAGCCCTTGACTACTTGTAGCGGCGGTACAAAAAGTACTAAAGCAACATAGAACAAAAAGTACTACAGCATCATCTATGACATACATGAAGAACTAACATCAAATCCCTAAATCGCTCAGTACATTCATTTTGAACCCACATCATCCAACACACACAAAAATCCAATTTAAAAAAAAAATCTGCTGGTTCCTACAAAAGTCCAATACCTACACGGTCAAAATGTATGGAACTGCTGTTTTTTTTTAAATTACCTATGAAAAATTTCTATGTGGGAGGTATGTGGGGTTCGGAATGATGTACGCAGTACGTGGTAAGCGTTTTCTCGTCTGTGTCCCTTGCACCCTGTATAAAAATCTGAAGTCATTTGAAGTTGTTGTGATGCAAACCAGACTTGTATCGACTCCGGAGGGAGTGTAAACAAAATGATTGACAACTTACATAAGTACGCTTTTTAGCCTCATTTTTTTAAGTGAAATAGATGCTATTTGCCTCGTTTCTGTTTGTACAGCATGACTCGACACTGCATTATACCATTATACAAGATTGAAGGGACACTGACTCTAAAACAGTTATGTATTCAGTATGTTACCCTCAAAATAGGAATTTTCCATTGGTAATTAAAAAAATATCTGTTGCTCCATACATTTTGACAGGTACATATATAGGTATTGCAATTTTCTAGGAAACAGCTGTATTTTTTTTAGTAACTGCCTAAAAATTTCTAGTTGGTTGTTTCAGAATGATGTATTAAGTATGTGGTAGGTAACTGTTAGCATTGGTGTCTCTTACACCCTGTATTATGTAGGTCCTTGTTAATTGGTGCTTGGGGTGCATGTTAATTTATATTATTTATTCTCTACAAAGAGGTTCAACAAGACGTAACTTAACTCTGTTTTTTTACAGCCCGCATCCCCAATAGAATCTCCGCAGATCGTCCCAACTGATATGCATGCACAAATACAAAGTAAGTTTTTATTTTAACTTCTTTTTAGGGTTCCGTAACCAAAGCGTCAAACGGGACCCTATTACTGAGACTTCGCTGTTCGTCCGTCCGTCCGTCTATCACCCGGCTGTATCTCATGAACGGTGATAGTTAGCCAATTGGAATTTCTACAGATTATGTAATTTTGTTGATGCTATAACAAGAAATACTAAAAAAAATAAAACAAAATATAATAAATATTTAAGGGGGGGGGTTTATATAATAATAAAACAAATATTTAAGGGGGGCTCCCATACAAAAAAGTGACTTTTTTGTTCGTTTTTATAAATAATGGTACGGAACCCTTCGTGTGCGAGTCCGACTCGCACTTGGCCGGTTTTTTTTTCAACTGCCTATCTGACCTCCACAACCCAGTTAGTACTGCGTAATACGATATCCCTTGGTAAGACTGGTGGTCAGATTCCTTGCCACTGACTACCAGTAACGACTGTCAAAGATCTACAAATGACAGCCGGGACCAACAGATTAACGTGTTTTCCGAGGCACGGAGGAAACTCGGTATGTAATGGGTTATGCAGAAGATTACCGAGCGGCTGTTATTATTTAGCCGCAAGTTCCTCTGGGCTAACATACTTATGATATTCAGGTAATAATCTAGTTATTTGTCAACAGATGGATGTGATCTCGAGGGTCCCCGTGAACGCTTCGTGTCTGAGAGGCCCCCAGGAGCGCAGAGGTTGCCGCAAGTCAGAGATATACCGGATAGTTTAGGTAAATATAACTTGTACATATAATTGTTTGTATATGATATCTAGTTTCCTCATCTAAACATCACCATCTGTTAATACGCCAAAATGGGTTCAGCAATTTGCCGTGATAACGTAAGAAATCCGACTTCCAGTACCAACCAGCAGGGTAACAAAAATTACGGCGTTGCGGGCGTTGTTGGCGAATGGCGAAGCGCCTGATAGCCTAGCTCCGCACACCTAGGCGTACGTTAGTACTTCTTAGCATTTTTAGGGTTCCGTAGCCAAATGGCAAAAAACGGAACCCTTATAGATTCGTCATGTCTGTCTGTCTGTCCGTCCGTCCGTCCGTATGTCACAGCCACTTTTTTCCAAAACTATAAGAACTATACTGTTGAAACTTGGTAAGTAGATGTATTCTGTGAACCGCATTAAGATTTTCACACAAAAATAGAAAAAAAAAACAATAAATTTTGGGGGCTCACCATACTTTGAACTGAAAACCAAAAATTTTTTTTTCATCAAGCCCATACGTGTGGGGTATTTATGGATAGGTCTTCAAAAATGATATTGAGGGTTCGCATATCATTTTTTTCTAAACTGAATAGTTTGCGCTAGAGCCATTTCCAAAGTGGTAAAATGTGTCCCCCCCCCTCTAATTTCTAAAGTAAAAGGAGGAGAATTCTGAAAATATTTAAGTTTGTAGAACGTAAAAAAAACTATCAACGAAAATTAGTTTCAATAAGATGTGATGTTTAGTTTTTGATATATGGGACTTTTTCAACAAACTGCAGCAGTAACTTTGTTTTTCATTAACATACTATGAAAAACAAATTTAGTTTTGCGGTTGAGTGGAAGTTTACTAACTAATACTACTAACTAATGAATGACAGTTCAAAATATTGTTATTATATTGTTTGGGGCTATCGAACCCTGTATGCGAGTAAGACTCGCACTTGGCCTGTTCTCTGGCAATAAAAGAACACGCCCCACTAAGGCCTACACCAACCAACTTCCCCCAACCATCATTAAAACGATGTTTTTCCGTCCGCACAGACAAGGTGGTGATACCGCGCGGCGGGTTCGGTCGCGGTCGCACGTCGTGGCGGAACCCGCAGTTCATGCAGAGGTTCTCGCACCAGTCTCATCCCTACAGACGGAATAATATGCATCGGGTATGTTGGCTTTCATTCTTATTCTTTGAAAATTATCATAACGTAACATAACAGCTGTGGGTTCGAATATCGCAAGACTGGGAGTCATGAGACAGCTAGACGGGGTCGCGGCAGACCGAGGTGAAGATGGCGGGAGGCCTTGGATGACTTCTTATGTTTGATAATCATTTACGCATACATCATCACCAGCCTAGCGTTTTCCCAACTATGTTGTGGGGTCGGCTTCCAGTCTAACCGTATGCATACTTGTTCGCAGGGCAATTTCAACCAGCAACAGCGTCCGTCATTCCCCCCTCCACAAATGCGACCCAGTCCACCACAGAACCGGCCCGAGTTCCCACCAGACATGAGACCGGACATGCGGCTTGACATGCGGCCTGACATGCGGCCTGACATGCGGCCCGACATGCGGCCTGACATGCGACCTGACATGCGGCCAGAAATCCGGCCCGACATGCGACTAGAACCCCCCAACCACCCTCAGATGGGTCCCGAGATCTCCCCGGAGCGTCCCATGCTTCCACAAGACATGCAAATGTTCCGCCCCCCCATGGAGCGCCCCCCTTTCCCTCCCCGTTTCCAATACCGACCTCACATGGACGAGCGTCCCCAATTCGGGCAAATAAGGCAGAATTTCGAGCCTAGGCCTGTGTTTTTCAGGCCTAATTTCCCGCCTAGGCAGTTTGCTCCTCCTATGAGAGAGATTTTGCCTAATTCTGGTCATATGCCTCAAGTAACGATCAGGCAAGCTTTGCCTATGGGCGCCCCGAGTATGGAGAAAGGGCCAAAGGAAGGAGGAAGGGAGCCAGAAGTAAGAATGTTACCGGTGCCTCTACCAGCGAACTTGCCTCCTGGAGGGTTGGCTGGGAAGAAAGTGTTGATCAATCCACATTTTAAAGGCAATTTCCAACCGCCTGTTGAAGGTAAATATAGATTTTTATGGTGTTGTATTCTTAGATGATCTCCTTTAATGTGTGATTCCGCCGGCAAAACATTCACGAAACAACATGTTGACTGATGAGATAAAAGAACCACTAAGAGAAAATATATTTCAACATATTTTAGACGGATGTTCCACCAGTGGGATCGCAAAGTTATACTACAGCCAAATTTTTGAAAAAGATAATAATGAATGTAGGATGGCATTAAATTTTATTGATTAAATAGTCCTCCAAAAAAACAGAACACCATTTCCTTGTATGGTCTGTCACATTGCTATTATCTCTGGAGTACAATTCAGAATATAATAAAAATTGCTAAGGGTGAATTTGTGAGCGTTAACACCTACGGCATTTCATACAAACATTCAAGTCCTTATTTTCCGAAATGAATGAACCGATTTTATTGAAACTAATATGCATAAGCAGGATACGTAGGTCTCAAAAAAAGGTCTTAGTTACAAAAAAAAACATTTTCGAAATGTTAAAAAAAAGGATATTTCTATTTCTATATATAATAGGTCTAACTTAGCTGTAATACTATTTTTGGAAAATGTTCGAGTAACTTTTTATACCTATGTATCCTGCTTATGCGTATGAAGTTTCATTAAAATCTGTTCAGTCATCTGACAGTGTGAAATGTCGTAAGGAGTAAACGCTCTTAAACACAATGTCGATAGGGTTGCCGGGCTAAATTTTAATAATTGTTTTTTCTATAAATGCCAATTAGAACTAAATTATTTATGGCCTGCGTATCAAAGCGTACTTTCCAAATAATTACGTACTGACTTGTTATTGAAATAATTGTGACTGTGTTAAAAATAAGTAATGTCGATAGGGTTACCAGCCTACATACCGACGCGAATACAAAAGTCCCCGCCGCTCAGTCCTACCATAGAGAACAAATTCGGTAATTCTATCTTTTTTGTTGTGTTTTGCATGGTTTTGTAGCAACTCTAGATTTTAGTGCCGATATTGATGTGATTTCGAATTAGTTTATTTCTTATTTCTATTGTAATTAAAATATTTAGTTATGTAGTCAATTTTAGTTTCTGCACTATTTACTTTCTTACATTCCGTAATGAAAAATGCTCCATAATGTCGTACAATTTTACAATTTAACCTAAACTATGAGGAATAACGAAAAACGTACGTAATTTCCGCCCAAAATTTGATCCTTAGCCTTAAATTATACTGGGTGCATTTTTCAAGGGAGTCTTCTCTTGAAAAATGTACCCAGTATAACAAAAAAAAAACAAGTTTGTGCTTTTATTTTTGTTTTTGAAAACATTACTGCGTGTATTAATAGGTAAACCTCTGCCTAACACTTTGTCTCTTTCACTTTTTTCTCAATTATCATATTAAATTTTCAATAAATAGGATATCTGGGGGCACAGTAGTGCCCCCGCCAAGACGAGCCAAGCGAAGCGCAAGGGCACTACCTACCTTTTCTCGAAGTGTTTCGTCGTTTTATTGAACCCTCATAGAGTTGGTTTCCGATGTACCAGATAGTTCTTATTCTCAGGACATGTTGTCAATAATAGACTAATTAAATATACAAAGTCTCAATTGAATAGCTTTAATACTTTAGATTTTATTGATATCTAAAATACAACGATTGCGTCACTGACACACTGATGATCATCAAAAAGTTTGGCTACTTCCTGAAGTGCTAGAAAGCTGAAATTTGGTATGTAATCTAAGTTTAGTATATAACCAACAAAAAAAAAATCATTAACTTATAACTTTCGCCCCCCATCCTCTAAAATGGAGGGGTGGACGTTTGTATGAAACTTCAAAATGTTAGGGTACTTCCTGAAGTGCTAGAAAGCCGAAATTCGGTATGTAAACAAAGTTCATTATACAAAAAAAAAAACACTACCGTGCCCCCAAATAAACTGACAAAAAGAACTGAAATCCCACCAAAAACATTTCATGTAAAATGTTGCCAAGACGACCACATAAGGTTTGCCCTGTGAAAAAGATATCAGATCTCATGTAGAGCCAAGCTTTTGAATCTACACGGCCTAACTCTACCGACCCTAACTTCACAAATTCTACATATCAGTAAAAATGTATAGCTTGGCTGTTTCGTTACTTACTTCAGAAACTGAATATTCGCATCACCTCCACGACGGTAGCGAAACGGCGAAGCCATAAATTTTTACTTATATGTAGAATTTGATTTTTGTGTGGGATGCTGTTTTAAATCTAAAAGTTTGAAGTCACTTAGTATTAGTATACAGGATGAACATAACAACGACGCTAAATCGGTCACCACGTATTCAGTTCGTCATTGTGAACCACACGGAATTTTTCCATTGGTATTTTAAGAAAAAATTACCAGCCTTTTTTATAACCAACGTGTCCATAATGATGTACCGAATACATGCTAACCGTTTTAGTGTCGGTGTCACTTCCAATATCTTCTCAATCTATTTATACAAGGTGTTGTTTTGCATCCTCGTCAAAATTCAGGAGGTTGTCACACAAGACATAAATAATCAATTAAAATTACGGTACCTAGTTAATTACTAATAAACGCAGATTTTTTTGGTTGTTTATGTTTGTCAGTATTTCAGAATAACCCCCTTAACGTTTTTTAGGGATTAAGAAATGATCGAATAAACGTTTGAGATTGTTTGTATTTGTGGGGGCGCGGTTATAAGGCGAGAATCAGAAGGCCCTAGTTTAAAACACGGGTTTTTCACACTTACCGATTTCCGTAAATGAGATTAAAAACAAAAATTACCTACCAATTTTACTATTGATTCGGGACGAGAATCATTAGCATAGTTACCTCCTTAAATTTGACGAGGTTGCAAAACAACACGTTGTATATATATATAAAAAAAAGTCGTGTTAGTTACACCATCTATAACTCAAGAACGGCTGGACCAATTTTTATGATTTTTGTGTTTTTGGATTTCTCTTCGTCCGGAATAGGATAATAAGTATTAAAATATGATATTCATCAATAAAAAAATAGCTGTTCATGTGTTGTAGATGGTATAACAAAACAAAACTGACATTGTGTCAGATTCCTAGCGGTGAGGTGCCGACGAAGTACTAGGAGATCAGAAAAATGAAGGGATTGGGGTGGGGTAGGGTAGGTAGGTAGAGTAGGGTAGGGTAGGTAGGTAGGGTAGAGTAGGGTAGAGTAGGATGGAGTAAGGTAGGTAGGTAGGGTAAAGTAGGGTAGGTAGGTAGGGTAGAGTAGGGTAGAGTAGGGTAGAGTAGGATGGAGTAAGGTAGGTAGGTAGGGTAAAGTAGGGTAGGTAGGTAGGGAAAAGTAGGGTAGGTATGGTATGGTACGGTAGGGTAGGTAGGTAGGTAGTAGGTAGGGTAGGGTAGGTAGGGTAGGGTAGGGTAGGGTAGGTAGGAAGTAGGTAGGTAGGGTAGGGTAGGGTTGGGTAGGGTAGGGTAGGTAGGTAGGAAAAGTGCATTGCTTTAACTTTTGACAGAACGAAGTCTGTCCGAGCAGCTAGTAATAAATATATAAAACCTATAATATCAAAAGCAGTATCGGCGCTAATCGCTATATTCTATGTTTTCACTTTTCACTTGTATTGTTTTCACTTGTATTGCACAATATATATCCACCTGCTTGTTTTGATGTAAGATTATAGTCATAACTCTCACACACTAACTTCCTTTAATATTTCCTTATTAAGACAATTACAATTAATTAATTGTCTTAATACCTAGTAGTACTTATAGTTCCTTAGAATGTGTTTTGTTGGAAAGCAACTTAAAATTAAGAGCGTTTACGCCTTACGACATTTCATACAAACTTTTCAAGTCCTTATTTTCCGAAATGACTGAACCGATTTTAATGAAAGTTCATACGCATAAGCAGGATACATAATAGGTCTAAAAAGTTACTAAAAACATTTACTTTTACTGCTCGTAAGTCGGACTGCTCTCTAGGCGCATTACTTCGTGCATCGTGAGGATACCGGCATGTCCTTGACCTGAAAATTCGAAGACATCTGGCATCTACCAACCCGCACTGAGCCCGCGTGGTGGATAACAGCCCACTCCCTTTCATAGAGAGGAGGCCTGTGTCCCAGCAGTGGGAACATTATAGGCTGATGATGATGGCCTCGCTTCGTATAGATTTCCAATACAATGAGAGATTCCAATAAACTGGTTTGGTATAACTTGATTGGTATCCCCATGCGTACTGTTCCACAACTTAGGACACTTATATCGTCCTGCGAGTCCAGTTATTTGTTCATTCCAAAAACTGATGTACTAAACTGAACACTCCAAATTCGCAGCCCAGTTTAGAGTGACCCCAATTTACATGCTAAGTAGAAGAAGAATAGCTATTTACCGTGTATTTATTGTGCAGGCCCAGTGAAGGACATCGACGATGCAGCAGAACGGTTTATAGCGGAACAACGCAGTGCCTTGGCACGGGCTGCTGTCAGGAAATATGCAAGACGATCTCCACAGAGGTAAGTCTATATTAATATTTGTGTTTGTATCTATATATATGGAACTGATGATCCGATTCCTAAAATTCTTTAACTAACGGGAAGTACATTAACCCCGACTGTCCTAGAGCTTCATTTATAACTAGCTGTGCCCGCGACTTCGTCCGCGTGGAATTTAACAAAAAAGTGTTGAGTGTTCGTTTTTTCATTTTTATTTTAATGAATATTGAATTTTTCTAAAATAGAAGTAGCCTCAGTTACTCCTTATTGCATCAGCTATCTGCTAGTGAAAGTCCTAACAAAATCGGTCCAACCGTTCCAGAGATTAGCCGGAACAAACAGACAGACAAAAATTGTAAAAAAATATATTTTGGTTTACGTACCGTATATACATTCAATTCAATATGCATGTAGTAAAAAGCGGTTATTATAATATTACAAACAGACACCAATTTTATTTATTTGTATAGATTGTATAGATGTGCATTGTGCGTGTTGGTAGATGTCACATGTCTTCGAATTTTTAGTTGCATAAAGTAATGCGCCTGCCTGGGTTCGAACCCACGACTTACTGCTCGTAAGTCGGGGCTGCCCCCTCTGGGCTACCGCTGCTCTCAAATAAATATATACATACTTAATTTATTTTGTTCCAGGTACATAGAAAACACAACGATAGAGATTGAGAACGATCTGGTACATCCTCCGCGGAGGAGTAACGAGGACGACGATCTGCTGAGACGGCAGGAGGAGTTCATCAATGCCAACAGAGCGGGTCTTAGGAGGAGGTGAGTTAGAGAGAGTGAGAGTGAGTACCAGAGATTGGAATAGCCAGAGTATATTTACCTAAACTTCCCGGAAGTAAGTAACTTGAAGATAATCAGAAACCTATCTCTGATTTAACAGTTTTATTTTGGTACTTAAAAATCATTCCGTGATTTTATGCGGAGGTATTATCTACATGTTAGTTACCTCCTTAAAGTTTAGGCAAATAATAGTACATAGTGTATTAAGGGCGGTAAGTAAGGAATTACGATCGAGGCTCTAGTAGAAGCCCGAAGTCGAAGACTGAGGGCTTTCTGAGTCGAGGTTCGTAATTCCTGTACCACCCGTGAAACATACAATGTTTTTCATCACATTTGCGAGTAAATA
This sequence comes from Cerastis rubricosa, assembly GCA_949152445.1. Taxonomy (NCBI): domain Eukaryota; kingdom Metazoa; phylum Arthropoda; class Insecta; order Lepidoptera; family Noctuidae; genus Cerastis; species Cerastis rubricosa. The sequence continues at coordinate 1,245,826 of OX424546.1, forward strand.
ATTATGAATTATAGCTTTACTACACACGTCAGCACAACTATTATTACGAAAAACGTGAACTTTTTTAAGCGGATGTCGGGCTCCACCTACACCACAGATTATACAAATGTTTCGTTCAGAAACGTTAAGGGCAAATACTTACGTAGGAATATAGCCATGAAGGAGTGTAAAAAAATTCGACGTTTTGATACAAAAAACTAACGATTAAAACATTAGTTGATTATTTAAGTAACATGTAGCGAGATTGCAATGAAATTCCTGTGTAGATAACATTTTAAGACAATTTTTCAATTGCGTGTAAACTCCTTGCTTGAACTTGCATGACCTGTGTGCTGTGCTATAAATAAATAAAAAATTACTTACCGCCCTAGGGTTTCATGGCAAAAAAAAGCTCGATGGTTTTATATGGGGCATTACGGCAAAGTTAACGTGTATGTTTAGATGCTTTTTAAGTGCAAGTGTGATGAAAACTACCTTTTCTGATCTCGGGTGATTATATAACTTGTTATTTTTTTATATCCCGTAACTCTAGGGTTATATTCTATAAGTGAAAATTATACAAAAACCAATCATTCATATTTAAAGCTGAGAAAAGTATGTAAGGGTTTTTAGGGTTCCGTAGTCAACAAGGAACCCTTATAGTTTCGCCATGTCCGTCTGTCTGTCTGTCTGTCCGCGGTTTAGCTCAACAACTATTGGTACTAGAAAGTTGTAATTTGGCATGAGTATACATGTTAATGATGCCGAAAAAGTGGTAAAATAAAATTTTGAAAAAATCAATTATTTAAGGTACCTCCCCTACATGTAAAGTAGGGATGATAATTTTTTTTTCGTCCTTCCCATATTGTGGGATATCGTTGGATAGGTCTTTCAAAAATATTAGGGGTTTGGGAATACCGTTTTTTGATTAAGTAAACCGTTGGTGACTTTTCAAGCTTTAAAGTACCAATTTTCGTTAGGGTCAAGTGTCCCCCCCCTCTACAGACTAAAAGGTTGTATTTAGGAATACAAATGTCACGGCAGTAGTACTTATATATAACGAAGTTTAAAGGAAAACTATCACACTTAGGTGGGCTTTACAAGTTTACGAGTAATAGTCGACCAATTGTATATGACTCGAAAATTTCGAACAACTCCATAGAAATGTCTATCGATGGCGCTAAGCGTCAGTTGTATCGCGTTGTTTCATTCCTAAATAAGTTTAAAAAAAATAATTGTTGTTGTTGTTGTTTGTATAGGAAGTCAAATTAGGTAGATAGTCATGTTCGGCTTTTAGTTAGATCATGGTACGAAACTATCAGTCAGCGAATACGACCCGCACTTGGCTGTTATAAAAACTACGGAACCCTACACTGCGCGTGTCCCGACATGCACTTGACCGTTTTTTTTTGCATTAATAATCGTGACTGTCGAATTATTTTCTATGAAAAATGAAAACAAAAAAAAATTAATAAAAATAACTCATTAGCCACTTGAATTTTTTGATAAGGTCTCCATTCATACCCTAGAATTATGGTATTTATAAAAAAAAAACATGTTGTATTCATACCTTTTTGTTGTGCAGAACACCGTCCATAACCATCGATTACTGTGTCTCAACCTTATTTCCTCATCTGCCTAGGCCTTTTATCAACTTTATTGTGGTCGGCTTCCAGTCTTGCTCGATGCAGCTAAATACCAGTATTTAACATGGAGCGACTGCCTATCTGACCTCCAGAACCCAGTTAGTACTGGGTAATACCATACCCTTCGGTAAGCCTCGTTGTCTGAGTTTTGGGCCACTGACTACCTGTAAGGACTGTCTAAGATCTACAAATGACAGTTGGGACCAACGGCTTGACGTATCTCAACCTTACTCCCACGTGTTAAAGTGTATATCCGCCCTCAGGATGCGCTCGGCGTCCCCGGCGCGGCGCTCGCCGTCCCCGCGCCGCAGCCCCGAGCGCCGCGCGCGCCCGGACGCGGCCCGGCACACGGACGAGGTAAATTGTGAAACATTGTTAATATTAGGATTAATATTATATTAAGTGTATGAATGTTAGGATATTTGCGTTGTAATGTTACAACACAAAGATGTTAGAAGAATAACTTTTACCAATATGTAAACCTTCCTCTTGAATCATTCTGTCTATTGACGAAAACTGCATCTAAATCCGTTGCGGAGTTTACGCCTTACGGCATTTCATACAAACTTTCAAGTCCTTTTTTCCCGAAATGACTGAACTGATTTAAGAGCGTTTATACCCTGCGGCATTTCATACAAACTTTCAAGTCGTTATTTTCCGAAATGACTGAACAGATTTTAATGAAACTTTCTACGCATAAGCAGTATACATAGATCTAAAAAGTTACTAAAAAACATTTTCGAAAAATAATATTACAGCTAAATTAGACCGATTTTTAATTATCTATAGAAACAGAAATTTCCAATTATCTTCATTTTTAAAAGACATTTCGAAAACGATTTTTAGTAACTTTTTAGACCTATGTATACTGCTTATGCATAAGAAGTTTCATTAAAATCTGTTCAGTCATTTTGGAAAGTAACGACTTGAAAATTTGTATGAAATGCCGTAGGGTATAAACGCTCTTAAATGAAACTTCATACGCATAAGCAGGGTACATAGGTCTATAAAATTAGTAGAGAACATTTTCATCATCGACGACCTTAAGGATGATAAAGGTATTGAGAGGGAGCGTAGGGCACTAGTGGTCTGAGGTTACATGTCGACCCGTAGATTTGCTTTGTGCTCTAACCTAGAAGAAATCTCTTTCTTTAAGGCTCTTTCTAAGGCCCAATGTCGAGAGCTTTTACACGAGCAATCTTTGGGTCAATTACACTAAGAGATCGCTAGATATCCTGTGCTTACATAATGCTTTCAGGATGTTGTTGCGACTGCCCTGTTTCTGTAGCACTTCAGAAATGTTTGAGACCGAGACCCAAAAAAATGGCTTTCAAGCCAAAATACGCAAAAACGGCGTCGCTGTGCAGAGTGCGGAGTAGTCGCAACTATATCCTGAGAGCTGTGGCGGAGAGCTATATTCCAAATATTAGAGACTAGCTGTCCGGCGCAACTTCGTTTGCGTCACATTTTCCCCGTTTTCGCAACATTTTTCATTGCTGCTCCACTCCTATTGGTCGTAGCGTGATGATATATAGTCTATAGCCTTCCTCTATAAATGGGCTATATAACACTGAAAGAATTTTTCAAATCTGACCAGTAGTTTCGGAGCCTATTCAATGCAAACAAACAATCAAATCTTTCCTCTTTATAATATTATTTAGATTTTATGCGAAGAGTGATTAGGTAGGAAACATGTTTTCCAGCCTGGTCATGGATATAAGATGTTTGTAATACTAATAACATATGGTTCACTGCTGTCCGAAATAAATATTTTATATTGGCATTACGGCAATATGTCGTCCTGTCAACTAATGTCACGTACATGCAAATTTTAACACAGTATTATTGTGTATACATTTTCAAATTATGCGTTGGATTGTGTGCTTTATCGAGGAGGAGCTCGTGGCTAAATAATAACAGCCGCACGGGTCGATCTTTAAGGTTAAGCCGTGCTTGCCGAGGTTGGTCCGTGGATGGGTGACCATAATTACATACCGAGATTCCTCCGTGCCTAGGAAAGCACGTTAAGCCGTTGGTCCGGCTGTCATTTGTAGATCTTTGACAGTCGTTACGAGTAGACAGAAGCCAAAAATCTGACATCCAATCTTACCAAGGACAGGCCTCCGTCACTCCATGTACTTGCGCGCTATAAGTGCCTACCGCCCAGCCGAGCGGTCTCGGTCCGCCGGCGGATCAAATTCAGTGCGGTTTTCGCAAGCGAAGCGCGCGCACGCCGTTCAATTTTAATAGTGCTGTTCATTCGTACGCGTATTACGATGCCGTGTGGTGCCTTATGTGCTGTAGATGGGTGTAAATCAAGCAAAAGAAGGGATAAACACCTAACATTACCTACACACTGATGTCTATAATTATGTTTTATCTAGGTTTCTTCCACAGTCAGCACCAATATATAAAACAAAACAAACTTACAAATATAATAAAACAAACTTTAAAAAAGAGAACCGACTTCAAAACACTAAACCGTAAGAAATAATTTCTTCTTGGATGTCGGTGCTTTTTCGATTCGTAATTACCAGCTGTTAGCACTAACATAAAAAAAAAAATATTTCTTACGGCTTAGTGCTTTATTTGAAGTCGGTTCTCTTTTTTAAGGCTTTTTTTTTCATTTCTAGTGAACATCTCCGAAGATCATCATCAAACTAAGAAGTATTATACTTATTTAAAAACGTTCTCCTAAATGTAACAAATCCTTTTCTGAAAACCGCATCGATATCGGTTTAGCCAAACGCGAGATTATCGCGCACAGACATACATACCTACAAACCATACAAGTCAAACTTCTCAGTTTGGCCTGTATGTCTGATCACCTCCTTTTTTTTAAGTTGGTTAAATATTTTATAAATGATAAAATTTTTAACTGCCACATAAAAGTCAGAACATATTCACAGTTCTCAATAACATAGATAAAAAGTTATGTTAATTTAATTTTATCGATGCGATTACTGTGGAATCGCGCGGTGCGAAGCAATCACTGCTGTACGCTTGAGCATTTAGGCACATTTTAGCATACAGTGGTTGTTGACGCGAGGGAGTAGGCAATTATCGTAATAGGTATTGGAAGTTTTCTACTGAGTGAAGTATCTGTTACGTAGTAACTATTAAGTAATCTGTGCCAAGGGGTATCGTATTACCCAGTTACTGGGTTGTGGAGGTCAGATAGGCAGTCGCACATACGGGTATTTGATACAAAAAACTGGCCAAAAGTCATTTTTACAATAGTAACCGCGCAGCTATCCTTTGTTATGTTTTAACAATGGGACACTCTATTCATTAAGAAACCGGTACCCAGAAGGGGCTAGAGCGCTCCATGCGCCCTCAACGTCAGTCGGAACTCATCTGTTGTGCTAGTGACACGTTTGTTTTCTCGGCGCTCGCAAATTTCAATTGCTGTTTAAGACTAATCATACTGTTGTGTTTAGTGCAAACCCCAAAAACCATCATGGAATCTTCAGGCACAGGTATGAACTTTATTTTGAATCTATTGTGCTACTGTTAGGATCACTTTTTCATTCTTTAATTGTACCATAAAGTCATGAGTATTTTTATGCAAAAAAAAACACGTAAAATAGGTTTCCTTCGTCAAATTAAGTATCAGATAAACATAGTTAAGCTAAAGTTTATACATAATCGTGTTCTTTGAACCTTCTAGATTTCATATCAAGAGAAAAACCTTCCGCCTCTTTCCGCCCCTATGAATTATAGCCTCTGAACAAAAATAGGTTTTTTTCGAAAAAAAAACAACACTTTGTGTTTCTTTGATTTTAACATAGATTTTTTCTTGTTGGCAGGTCCTTATGATGAGTCATCGATGACAATAACAAGAGAGGATATGTTTAACGTAATAAAACAGTGCGACTACAAAAATTTAGATAAAAAACTGGACTTTCTTGAGCATAAACTAATTGAAATGACCAAATGCCCCGAGGACAAAACTAAAGTACTCCGCCATTGCTTAAAATCATTTAAACATCATTACAAGCTAAAATGGACCTCAGCAAGCTACAAAGAATGTCGTTTCCGAAAAACGAATGAACAATGGCTTAAAGAAAAAATTTCTCTACCTGTTTGGCGACACAATAAACCCGGCCGACCTCTTAAGGAATTCCAAGAATGTAGTGAAAGAAGCAAAAGGCGCAAAACAGAGAAAGTGAGATCAGAAATATCGCATGAAGAGTTGACGTATGCTGCTGTGATGAGTGAACGAGCCGCAGGCAACAATGATTTGTCTCAAATAATAAAACAGGCTTCAGCGACTCCGAGACGAGCCACTAGATTCCGCAAAATCATAAGTTCAGCCGACAAAAGTTCAAAAAGCGGCAAGTTAACGATAACACAAGCACTGATTAAATACGTGGAAGCCGACCTAACGCGCAAACAATATAATGTGATAAGAGATGGGCAGGAGGATATATACCCCTGTTATTCTCTCCTACAGAGAGCGAAAACGGAGTGCTATCCTAAATCTATTGTCTCCGAATCGATAGCAGAAATTACTTTACAAGATCTTCTTGACCACACCACTCAACGCCTTTGCCTGTACCTCCAGAAAGTGTTAATGACAGCAACAGAAATTGAAGGGCAGAATATGGAACTCATTTGCAAATGGGGATGTGATGGCTCGAAAGCACAAGAATTTAAACATAAATTCCAAGATGAGTCAGGCTCCGATGCCCATGTTTTTATAAGCTCATTAGTACCCCTACGACTGACAAGTAATGTGAATGGCCAACTGAAGATTTGGTGGCAGAATCCAGCTCCTTCATCTTGCCGATTTTGCCGTCCTATAAGGATTCAGTTTGTGCATGAAAATAATGAAGTGACTCGATCCGAAATAGCACACATTGAAAACCAGGCACAAAACATAAACCCCACTGAAGTTGAGGCTGACAATAAAGTCATAAAGGTGTCGCACACACTTGTGCTTACAATGGTAGATGGTAAAGTGTGCAATGCCGCAACTAATACCACGTCAACAATGAAGTGCTACATATGCAAGCAGACCAGCAAAGATTTCAACAATCTTAAAACCGACGAAAGTTTGATAGATTCGAACTCGCTCAAATTTGGACTATCAATATTGCACGCTCGGATTAGATTTCTCGAAACATGTCTCCATATAGCCTACAAACTACCTATCAAAAAATGGAGGCTTAACAAGGAGGAAAAGCAGCTTTCGGCAGATAAAAAGAAAGAGATTCAAGAGGCCTTTCGAGAGCAAATGGGCTTGCTTGTAGACGTGCCGAAAGCTGGCTTTGGAAATACTAACGATGGAAATACTTCTAGGAGATTCTTTGCCGATCCTGTAACAACTGCCTCAATAACAGGGATTGATATAAACTTCCTTAAGAACCTCAAGTTGATTCTAGAAGTTATTTCGAGTGGGTTCTCTATTGACACGGAAAAATTTTCGGTGTTTCTGAAGTCAACAGCCGAACTATATGTGCAGTTATACAACTGGCACCCCATGACGCCAACTTTGCATAAAGTTTTGTGTCATGGGGCTTTGGTAATCAAACATGCTCTTTTGCCGATTGGACAATTATCAGAGGAGGCAGCTGAGTCGCGGAATAAACATTTCCGCCTATACAGGCAAAACTTTGCAAGAAAGTTTTCGCGAAAGAATTGCCTCCAAGATGTCATGAACCGCCTTCTTCTGACCTCTGATGTCTTTCTTAGTAGCAGCAGCAGAATGTAATTCAAAAGGAACAGGAAACCACTATCGCAAGAAATTCTACAATTTCTTAAAGTTGAATACGAGTGTCCCGCGGACACTGACACTGATAATGCTGACCCGGGCACTAGTACTGATCAAGCAGATAGCGATAGCGAGTCTGACGAATATTAGCTGTATAAGTTTCTCTGTAAATATTACAAGAAAATGTATATTTAACTTTTATTTCGATGTAAATTACAGTTTGTACATAGCTTTTCATTTATGTATTTTGTAAGGTTATGTAAAAAGTAAGCGTTATTTTTAAATCATTGTGTATTTTTAAATGCTTTTTTTATTAGTTATTGTACAAATAAATCACCATAATGCTTGAAATAGAAAATAATGTTTTATTTTATTTCGATTTTATTTCACACGTAAGTCCCTTTGGAGAAAAGGGTATAGAAATGATTGGGTTATACTAAAATTAATATGAAAAATAATTAGGAGGCACAATTGACCCAAAATTACCAAAAAAAGGTTTTGGCCAGTTTTTTGTATCAAATACCCGTATGTGAGTCGCTTCATGTAAAATACTGGTACTCAGCTGCATTCGGTTAGACTGGAAGCCGACCCCAAGATAGTTTGGGAAAAAGGCTAGGCGGATGATGATGATGATGATGCGAGCTTTATCGAAAAAAAAATTAAAACAAATTTTGTGTTACAGACTTACAGTGTTTGTTATCGAACTCTTTCAAAAATGCTTTGCCGTTTTTTGTTTATATTTGTTAGATCTGAGAATAGGTCGTAGGCTATTTTTTATACCCCTAGGTGATAAGGGTGGTTAATTTCCACGCGTACGAAGTCGCCGGTAGCAGCAAGTTATTAATAAAGCTCACATTCCAACGCTTAATTTTGATTTGAAGTTGAGTTATCTCAGTCTCTATCTCTATATTATTATTTCATGCTGGTCTGTGCACCCTCCCCTCCTATTATCTATATGTCTATGGTTCCACCAATATTTGACCATGCACCATTATTGTTACAGGACAGCGAATACAAGCGCAGATTACGCGAACAAGAGAGTCTTCGCGAGAGAGTGTTGCGCGCTAAGGAAGTGCGACGCAGGAAGAACGCCGTAGCGTTGCACAAGCAGTTGCAGGACAAGTAAGTTATAGTCTGTGCGAGAAACATGTGATGGGACACTTGATATCAGCTGGACTACCGTGACCTCTTAAAGCAGTATTGTTTAACTCTTATTTCAGTGTGAGTAAGAGACGGACGTCTAGCGCCATCTCTTTCCCACACTGGAAGTAACATAACAACATAACATCATTTATTCTCGGGCAACTTTGGCCCATAGATAAATACCTTACAGACTAACGTATATATCGTAAAAATACAACTCGTGTTAGTAAATAGAAACTTAAAAACTATGCTAGTAGCACTTCAGTTCGTGTGGCACTTGCCCGTGGAAGCGTCGGAACACCACTCCCTGCGGCCAAAAGTCCTCTTTCAAGGCGAGGTGCAGATAGCACGTTGGAATTCGCACCAGAAACGCCTTAAAGTTGACGTTGCGACGCGACTCTAGCAGCTGCACTCTCGCCACGTACTTGGTCTTCTGGCGCACGTACTCCACGATGTCCTCCGACGTAGTGATGCAGTGTAGGCGGGAGTGTTCGGCTTCGTGGCTCTAAAAGTCACACTGGGCCGTGCAGCAGCGGTTCTAGCTAAAACAATACTGCTTTAAGACGTCATGGTAGACCACCAGGTCCTTGATGTCCTGTTGCTTGAAAGAGGAGCTCGTGGCTAAATGATAACAGCCGCTCGAATCGATCATTAGGTTAACCCGGGCTTGCTTAGGTTGGTCCGTGAATGACCACCCATTACATACCGAGTTTCCTCCGTGCCTCCGTTAAGCCGTTGGTTCCGGCTGTCATTTGTAGATCTTTGATAGTGATTAGGTAGTCGGTGGCCCGAAAGTCTGACAACCAATCTCGCAGAATAGAATAAAACTTTATTGTACACCAAAAATTAAACACAACGGGTTTACAAAACTCTTCAAATTTTATGGTTACAACTGCGGTCTTATCTGATAGCGATATCTGGTTATCGTATTACCCAGTAATGATTGGGCTGTGGAGGTCTGATAGGCAGTCGCTCCATGTAAAATACTGGTACTCAGCTGCATCCGGTTAGACTGGAAGCAGACCCCAACATGGTTGAGGAAAAGCTCGTCAAATTATGTCCTGTTGTTTGAAATAATGGGCATTACTGAAGTTGTTTAACTTGTAGTTCAGTTTTGGACCTACTCAATTCTGATTTCCATCGACACTCTAAGAAGATAAGGTTTCATTGAGGTTCTCAGCTCAAATCAGGATTTGTATCCAGTTATTTACATAACATGGGACTAATATCACGTAGGTCCAAAATTTTCCGGCCTACACACATTAGATTAATCAGATTCTTGTTCTACCCTTTGTAGTGGAGCAACAACTTACTGTCGGGCCTACGCTGTCTTCCCATACTTATGTACTAACGCTGTAACATTCAAATATTGTAAAACCAAATGATTTTAAAAGAATAACCATGCAGTTTCTTACCGGTTCTTCACGATAGGAAACGACCAATCCGAACCCCCTCACCGATTGTCGACGTTTTATAAGTGCCCATGTAGGCCTATGTAAAATAAAATATATTGATTGAGATCTCGAAAACTATCATGTCACTAAATTACTGAAGTTTTCTCTAGCTACCCACAATAAAAAATATTTTTGTTCAATATAGTTCCTTTGTTTCAATCCGTTTTCGTTTGTATATTAATCCTTAAATTTATAATTGAAGCCGGAAACTTTTAATGTGGGAATAATATACTTCTGCCTAAAATTTATCTAGAAAATACAGGCGTATTCTTATAACAAACTACATGTTAAACCCTATTTACAGAGAACGTGAAGCTCAAGAGAAAGAGGCTCTACTAAAGCCCCCCCCCTCGGCCGCCCCGCCCCCGCCCCCGCCCCCCGCGCAGCCCCCCGCCGCCCCCACAGAGCTGCAGCACAACAAGCCCGATACAACGCGGACTTCTCCAGAAAAACAGGACAAGTTGGAGAAACTAGAGAAATTGGAGAAGTTGGAGAAAGTTCGGGTAGATGTGAAAGTTGTGAAGGAAGTGAGGGATCGCTCGCCGATTAAAGAAGAGAAGGTGGAAGTTAATTCTACTTGTGGTGAGTTGCTTTTGTTTTTATTTTACACACTACAGCGTTTTATTTTATACTAGCTTTCGTTCGCGGCCTCACTCTCGTTATGTACAGAAATTAACCCACGGCAACGTTTTAAATATGCCTATGACACTCTGGGATAATGTAGCTTACTTCCCGTTCATCATCATCATCAGCATAAAATGTCCCCACTGCTGGAACACAGGCCTCCTCTCTATGAGAGGGAGTTCTTCGTTAGTGACAGAATTTTCGCAATCGGATCAGTATTTCTGAAGATCACCCCCTACTTACACACGAAAGAAAATGTTCACGAAATATGAAAAAAAACCAGGCTTGGCGCAAATGACACTACTAAAAGTGACTAATAATATAAATTTATCTCACTCGTTCCTACTTAGACGACATAAGGAGCGCTGTAGGGATGCGTACGATGAATACGTACCAATATCTAAGAATGTCATGTGGTTTTACGTAGTTTCACACAGAAAAACAAATTAATTAAAAACAATTCCCGCCACTAAACAAATAGCATTTTTTACGTTCAGCCATTGATTTTGATTATGACTCCGTATACTGAATGGCACCTATGTGGCATTTAATTACATTAGATACATTCGTTAACGCCAAGCCTGTTTTTTTTTTGTATTGTCAACCTCTTTATAATACTAGTATAGACCAGGCAGCTGATTATATTTTTCGCGAATACGATTTTGGTTCTACGGAAAAAAAATTTTAGTTTGAAAATCTGTACCCACACTCTTAAATATGACTATATATTACTAATATACTCTGATTTATTATCAAACTTTTTATTTATCAAATCTTGATGCCTTGTAGCGTAGCCAGTTGAGTTCACAGAATATGTCTTACTACTTCTCTTATGGGCCAGAAAAAGAAGAAGATAGTATTTTTACTCATACAGTACTCTTAAATCCGGGCGAGTTCAAATTGCACTCAACGATAGATTTTTATGTCAGCTCATCATCATCTTTTCCCAATTCATTTGGGGTCGGCACAGCATGCATGTCTTCTTCCATACTTCTCTATTACTCGACATCCCTGCAGTCACCTCCTTTCTTGTCGAAAGAAACGATAGATGGATAGTATGAAAGAAGATATCTTTCACACTGTCCATATTTCGTTTCTTTGGTCTTCCTTTACTCTTATAGCCATTCACAGTCATACTCAAAATTTACCTCCCTACATTTTTTTCATTCCTCGCCTTCACATGTTCTTACCACACAAGTTTTCAGTCATTGGCGCCAATTTCAGACTTCCTCTTATGTGGGTATTTCTTATTTTATCCATTCGCGTTACACCACACATCCCCCTTAGCATTCTCATCTCAGCCACATGCAAATGCCTTTCATTCATCCCTTTTGTGGCCCAACATTCTGATCATTAGATCATCATATTTTATAACACTAGTAACGGGATATTTGCCATGTTTACGAATTGTTTTGAGTTTTCGATATTTCGGCGCTGTTGCAAACGCCATGATCAAGGATAAACTGAAGTTATTGCGGGTAGGTGTTTGTGAGTAGACAAATCGGTCTACCCTCTTTCTTGTTCGTTGTTTGCGCTCGGTACCACTACCACTGTCACTCACAACTCGATTCTGTTCCTGACACACGAAACTCACAGTGTCCGCTCGCGATATTTTGACGGCATTTTTTCGGTTTTTACATGGTTGAGCTACTGGATTCCAGGTTCTTGACGGTTGAAACCCATCCTCCCGGTTGATAGTGTTAGTGACCATGTCAATTTAACCTTTTGAACGCCATTGTCACATATACGCGACAAGCAACCGCGTGCCCTGTACGCCAACGACACAAATATGTGACAAAAAATGTGGTGTACTATAACACGAAATAAGCAATTTAAATCATTACTTTTGTGTGTATTTATTTATATATCTTTAAAATGTGATCTATATATCTTAAATATTAAGTGTCTTATCAAGAAATAAGTTAACAATACTTTTGAAATCCTGTATTTTATTTGTAAGTACTTGCGGTGAATGAGTGGCTTGGCGTGGAGGGCACGCGCTTGCGTTTATGCTTTGGCGTTCATAAGGTTAATAATTTATATCATATTTCATGTTAGATATCAGTAAGTATTAGTATTTGTTCGGTCACCTCAACTGAACCAACCACATCTTCACAGAGCCGCTGACCCCGCCGCACGTCCCGCTGACGCCGCCGCTGCCGGCGCGCGACAGCGACGACGACCTCGACCTCATCCTCGGGGACATCGACGGCATACTGTCCGACGACGACGACTCGGGACGGTTCAAGGAGAAGACTACTAAGAAGTGAGTATATCACCTCCCTCATCGTACCTATTATTAACTAGAAGAGATCGAGTGCGATGAGTTAGTGCCCACACTAGCGGGCTGTCTGCCCGGGCGGCTACCGATTGCAGGATAGTAGAGATGTTATGAACATGATATTTCGGATCTGGATACGAATATGGATATAGGAATATAATTATATCGGTTTCGAATATTGTGACGGATATGTAATTATTTCGGATTATTCGCTAGTAACTTGTGAAACGGATACGGTTACGGTTACGGATATATTTTTATTTCGGATATCCGATAGTTTTGGTTATGTTTACGGAGCTCCATTACATACCTGCAGGATAGTGTCGGGCCTGGCATGCAGCCTGCGCAGTAGCGAGGCAGCTTGTGCCCGCCACAACGCATAAAAGCTGTCAGTGCGTGCGTCGGCAAACATTGCTGATGCACTACAGAAGCAATCGCAACAATACCCTGAACGCATTATTATATTGGATACGCAAAGCATTATAAGCCTTTTGGGTATTAGTGAACCACAGGGCTCCCGAGTACAGCGATGTGCAATATGCCTTAAAAATAACTATTTTAACTGAGGCTGTACAACGAGAAACCTGCGGGCCAGCATATTCGCCTTAACTGATAATTAGTGATCGGATATTCGGATGCATATTTACCTAAAGTTCGTTTTTTACTTGACACTTACAAAAGTATGGAAGCGGCTATTTAAATGCCAATTTTTGTCGCGATTGTGAAATTTCATAATTCTTTAGTAAGTATAAAAAGTAGTACTCAAAATATCGTAACGAATATTTTAAATTTATTTAAAACCTGGCAAGATTGTTGAAAATGACAAGGAAAAAAATACAACAACTATTTGAATTCGTATTTCTGTGCTGAAATGTCGAATGCTAAAACAAAATGGTAAATATTTCTGGGCATAATTCAATTGGAGCTAAACGAAAAAGTAACTACACTAGTTTTTTTTTAATAAACTCCTTTTCCCATACTGACGCGCGCTCCATACTAGTCAACACTCAAACTTTAGGTAAATATGCATCCGAATATCCGATCTCTACTGATAAAGCTCTGCGCTCCCTCTCTAGATCCAACCTGGATCTTTGGATCTTTCAGATCATCCGTAACCGTATCCGCTATGCCCGACATAGCTGAGATGAGCCTAGACTCAACTTCCAGTCTAATTGGATGCAGCTAATTACCAATAGTATTTTGTCTTAGCTTTTGCTCGCGACTGCGCTCCCATTATGTAAGGAAATTAAGGAAAAGGAACGTTTTAAATTTAGCCTATGACTCTCGGTTCGGCCATAGACGCCAGGGCCGTCCTAAAGCTCGTTGGGTCGACAATATCGTCGAAGTCGCGGGAAACACCTGGATAAGGGACGCACAGAACCGGGAAGTGTGGCAGAAAAAAGGGGAGGCCTATGCCAAGAATGGGTGATTCCGGGCTAATATGACGATGACACTCGGGCATAATGTAGCTTCCCATTGGTGAAAGAATTTTGAGGAATCAGACCAGTAGTTCCGAAGATTACCACCTACATACAAACTTGCAATCCTACGAACAAATTTTACCTCTTTATAACTAACTATATATCTCTATATAACTACTATAGTTGAAGCGACTATCAATCGCCCCATTTACTGGGATGTCAAGACTTTCCGATTTCTGAGTGTACATGGAGAGGTAATATATAAATAATATAAATCGAAAAAAAAAATATCAAAATCAACAGGTAGCTAGTGCTTTTGCTTTTTGGCTAGTAATTTTGTTTTTAGGGTTCCGTACCTCAAAAGAAAAAATACGGAACCCTTATAGGATCACTTTGTTGTCCGTCTGTCTGTCTGTCAATGGAACCAAAATGTATTGTGATTTAATTAACGCGCATAACAAAAGTGAATTTGTACGAAACTTCGGTGGGCGAGTCCGACTATCTCTTGTCCGGTTAATCCAATGATACAGTTTTAGTTTTCATCAAAATGATTGTAATACACATACCATCATCATATTCAGCCTGGAATCAACCTCTCCACCCGTCTGGGTATAGGCCTCCCCTTTTTTCTGCCATCCCTTAACCAGGTGTTTCCTGCGACTGACGATATCGTTGACCCAACGAGCTTTAGGACATATAAACAGTCAACTAACCCAACAACGCCATTCCAGACCAGAGCTGCCCAAGTCGAAGCCTCAGGTGGACTTGCGCTCGAAGCTGCCTCCCAAAGCCTCCAGCGAACACAAGAAGCAACAGAGACAGAAGATCGTGTTCACTGAGGAGAGAGAAGAGGCGAGGATTAAGAAGAAAGGTAGGTCTTTCCATGTCCTTGTAATATCACGCCTGTATGTCCCTGAAGTATTGTATAAGAGGCTGGAGTCCGCAACTCCACGTCCAAAGCGCGTATTTTGTGTGCGGTGTGACTTATAGTGCACTCATATTTCGCAGTGGCGAAGGGTCAAAATTTTGTAAGGGGAAGCCGAAGAAAAAAATTAGAATTTAAATTTTGCAATGTTTCAATTTTCATTTTGGTTATCAGCGAACCCGAAAATGGCACATCTGGCGAAAAAACCAGAAATTTACGACGCGCGTCGGCGCTATTTTTAATTTTGGCGTCATTATCGTTATCAGCGGCCCCGAAAACCACTCAAATTTTTCGAAGGACCCAAATTAACCTTCTTTCATAACTTATGTATTGTAACGATTAAATGCACAGAAACTATAAACAAATAAAAATATAGCTATCGCTATGTTTCTTTTGCTATTGTTTGGAGCGGTTACACTAGTTTTTGGAAACAATGGCTTATAAGGAGTATGACCAATATAAAAAAAAAACGATTTTGGCCAGCTTTTAAGGCCAAATACAGTCTGTGCGTCGCAAGGATCCTCATTCGTTTGTATCGGAAGCATTTTAACGTGCGATAACGTTCTAATTCGAAATTAGATAGGGAACAAGGTGCAAGAAAATGCTAGTCAGCGTGTGCAAATGTGATTTCACCCTTCATCTTTATGATTTTACAAACGTTATGGGTCTTAAAATGTTTTTTATGTTGATTACAGAGAAGTCCCCCCCGCGTCGAGCCGTCGTCACAAGCTCGACAGTCGCGGAAGATACAGAACCGCCCGTCGAAGTTAAAAAGCCAAAGGTAGCTATGGAAACGTATATATTAAACCGTTGTAGACCCACCGCCTTCTAAGGGTTAGTTTCCACAAAGTGGAAAAATCCTGAAGCACTTGCTTGATGTCACTGAATAATGGACTGTATCAGCATTGCTTTTAAGTATAAAATTGGAAGCAGACACGTTATGCTACACGTACCAGCGATGACGCGCGAACATTGCGATTACTCCCATTTAGTAGACATAATCATGTGACAGAAATAACACTAGCGACGTCTATGACGTAAATGAAGAACTAAAATCTAAATCCTGCAACGCGATGTTACAGTTCTTCACGAGTTAGGAATATATAGGAAAACCCGACGACAACAGCTAGACATTAGCCGACTAGACACAACACTGGTCGGAGGATCCTCCTTTGTCTATGAAGCATAAAGAGCTTTGCACTCTATTCCTTTTAAAATGATAAAAAAATCTGTTCTACAAATAAATGTTTTTATTATCAGGTAAAATCAAAACTGGACATGACTATTAAATCCAGGCAGAGGATAACATATGAAAAAGAGGTATGTTTAATATTTAATATTAAACTTTCATATCTATAACAAAGTATTAGAGTATTGCCGGAAAAACGGGGGCAATCTTCTACGCGTCTCGATGGTAATCTCAATAAAGAGTGTTTATACCTTGCGGTATTTCATACAATTTTTCAAGTCCTTATTTTCTGAAATGACTGAACCGATTTAAATTAAACTTATACGCATATAAGCAGGATACAAAGGTCTAAAAAGTTACTAAAAACATTTTCAAAATGTCTTTTGAAGAAAAAGATAATTGGAAATTTCTAATTGATAATTTATAATCGGTCTAATTTAGCTGTAACACTGATGCTATTTTTCGAAAATGATTTTAGTTTCATTAAAATCGGTTCAGTAATTTCGGAAAATAAAGAAAGTTTGTATAAAATGTCGTCAGGTTTAAACGCTCTTAAGTCGGCCCAGAACTAAGCCACTAGTTTGGCGCCCTCTGTAGCGTTAATCAGTTAAAGTTCTAAACAAACAAATTTTATGTTTATATTATGTTATTAGCTGTCGCACGCGACCTTCGTTCGCCAAAAATGATTGTAAAAATATTACTTCCCTATTTGAATAGGATTTTGTTAACAATTTCAAGAGTTTTTGTTTGCATGGATCTCTTAATCCTTTTCCTGAAATGAAAGCAGCAAACGTTATTATTTATAACATCAACTATCTGCCAATAAAAGTCCTGTCAAAGTCGATGTAGCCGTTTCGGAGATTAGCCGGAACAAACAGACAGACACAAAACCTTGAACATGTTTTCTTGTTATAAAGACCGTGTATACATTCATATGCATGTAGTAAAAAGCGGTTATTTTAACATTACAAACAGACACTTCAATTTTGTTTTATTTGTATTTTAGTATTTTAAAGAATCTATATCTATACAATATTACAATACAAATAAATACTCTAAATGATGTTATGAATGATCATATTTGTCAACAGCAAGCCGAAAAAGCAAAAGAAGACGAGAAAAAAGCAGCATTCACAAACAGACGAGTTATTCTCCAACGAAAATCACCAAAAGAGAAAACATCATCATCCGTATTCTCAAGAATCGAGGTCAAAACGGACCCGTCTAAACCCAACCCGGGTATATTCAGCCGGGCCGTCAGAACCGCTATCGGTCCAGAGAATAACAGAATAGTCATCAAGAAAGACGAACCTCAAATACAATTTGAAAGTGACTCGGAAATTGACGAGGATACTTTGCTAGAAGACTCGGGGAATATCGCCACAGTGGCCAACTTACCCCACGGGATGACTGACACCAGGTTGAAGACTTTGGCCGGGAATGATGTACAGGTAATTAGTATTTTAGGGTTGATTTCTTTGGATTGTTTCTTTCTTTCTTTGGCAGCGGTGGTTCGAATGGTTATCACTACATTGTATAAAACAAAGTCGCTCGCTGTCTGTCTGTAGTATGCTTAGATCTTTAAAACTCCGCAATGGATTTTGATGCGATTTTTTTTAATAGATAGGGTAATTCAAGAGGAAGTTTTATATGTTTATTTACATGCATAATATGGTAGAGAAACACCGATAATTTTAAAGGTTTTTAATGTGATGTCGTAAATAAAGATCAAAATAATGCACTACAGTATTGTACACCTTAAAAAGGTCCACAAAAAAGTCCGCAATAGCATATGTCTATCTCATAAGGATAACCCACAATAACCATTTTTTATCCTTTACTTTTTACGAGAAATAATGACTTGTTTACGAAGCGACTTTAAGCAATACAGCATTAATCCTTATCCAATTAAGTACCTTAAATACATTGTGAATTTAATATAGATCAAAATGGGCCTTTACAGCAAGTAATTTAAATGAATATTTCCGAAGATATTACAGATTTAAAATGCAGGGACATAGCGGTTGCGGCGGTGACATTAAAGCTGTGAACGTTGTAGATAAAGACATTGTGTAGTATATTTAGTATCAGCATTGTACCCGTGCGAGGCCGGGTCGGGTCACTAGTTTAGTTATAAATGGAGTCTTGAATCAATTGTTTTGCTGTCGAATTGACTGTAAAGTAAATTTAACAATAGTATCATCTTCATCAGTATAGATCGTTGTTAAATACTAACACTCGCTCGGGTCGATCTTTAGGTTAAGCCGCGCTTGCCTAGGTTTGAACGTGGGTGGGTGACCGCCCATTACATACCGAGTTTCCTCCGTGCCTCGGAAAGCACGTTAAGCCGTTGGTCCCGGCTGTCATTTGTATATCTTTGATAGTCGTCACAGGTAGTCAGTGGCCCGAAAGTCTGACAACCAGTCTAACTAAGGGGTATCGTATTACCCAGTACTAACTGGGTGGTGGAGATCAGCTGGTCTACCATGACGTCTTATAGCAGTATTGTTTTACTCTTATTCCAGTGTGGGATAGAGACGGAGCTATACAGGATGTCTAGTGCCATCTCTTTCCCACATTGGAAAAGGAGTGAAACAATAATGTTTTAAGACGTCATGGTAGGCCAGTAGGTAGGCAGTCGCTCTATGTAAAATATTGGTATTCAGCTGCATCCGATTAGACTAGAAGCCGGCCTAATATATTTGGGAAAGGTATTAGGCAGATGATGATATCATTTCTGTCAGCTAAAAACAGTCCACTGTTGAACTTTTTCGTCTCAAATAGCATTCAATATAAAGTCATCATTTCAGCCAAAAGACGTCCACTGCTGGACACAGGCCTCCCCCAAGAACGGGGGTTTTGCCATAATCGCCACGCTTGGCAGGCGTGTTGGCGATCGCACTACGGTTGTTACAAAAGCACAGAGAACGCTGCTGCCCATTCTCTGGCAAATCCCTTAGTCGGCTCTTACGACACCCACGGGAAGATATGGGATGGTGCTATTCTTTACGTCCGACACCATACAGATGCAGTATAAAGTATTAGAAGAGAATCAAAACAAAATCTCACTATTGTTATAGATGAGAATGTTTAAGAGGATAGATAGATATTTGTTACTCTTACACGCTAAAACTATGAAACGGATTAGGATGAAATTTGGCAAGCGGATACTTTATAACCTGGATTAACACATAGGATACTTTTTGTCCAGGTAGCATGATCATCCTCAATGTCCGAACACAAGCTACCGGTAACACGGACATTTTTTGTTTCTTTTTTCAAAAAACTGAGTTGCTTGTTACTCACAATTGGTGTACGTAAGAGATCAGCTGGCATACCATGACGTCTAAAATCATTATTGTTTTACTCCTTTTCCAGTGTGGGAAAGAGACGGAGCTTTACATGATGTCTAGCGCGGAATAAAAGTAAAACAATACTGCTTTAAGACCTCATGGTAGGCCAGCAGATGCATGAACGTGGACGACGTAAAAAAAGTATGTAAGGATCGTAGCAGGGCGTTCGGTGAAAAAAAAAATTATGTCAGTAATTTATTATAGACTAGCAGCCCGCCCTGGCATCGCACGGTTATTTAACAAAAAAAAAACAAAATTAAAAATGATAGCTTCCCGCCCCGGCTTCGCACGGGTATTTAACAAAAATTTCAAAATTAAAAATTACAATACACACATTTACCTTTCTATTTGCGTCAGGTTACTAAAAAAGATAGTTTGAATATTCACCGTATTCACCGTACGGCCTGAACCCCAGTGACGCCTACATCGCATAAGGTGCTGCCTAGCTAGCCAGCTGAGCAGAGTGAGCTACCACGCAACTTTTTTCTAATACTTACATTTTTAAACTCGTGATATCTTTCGAATGGAATGTCCGAATTGAAATAGTTATTTAAAGGTATTGAAGCAGTCTTGAGTATGAAGTCAGTCGTTTCATGTAAAATACTGGTACTCAGCTACATTCGGTTAGACTGGAAGCCGACCCCAAGATAGTTTGGGAAAAGGCTATAAAGATGATGAAACTGTTTTGTTAATTAGAAGCTAATATTCCTATGTAAAACTAAAATAAGAGTCTGTTTCATAAATCATTTGGCCTAAAATAGCTGGCAAAATCCTCAGACCAATGATGATATTTTTCATAGGGACACGATAGGAAAGACAAATAGTTTTGTGTATTTTTGTTACCATAATTTTTAATTTTTATGGTTCGAGACATACATTGAATTGTGTTACCAATTGCATTGTTCTACAAAAATAAGGACATGTAATTAAATAGTTTTAGATAAGTAATTTTTAACAAGTCTTGTCTTTCTACAGCAAACTAAAAAAATATTTGAGACTAGCTGTCCCGCGCAACTTCGTCTGCGTCACATTTTCCCCGTTTTTGCAACATTTTTCATTGCTGCTCCGCTCCTATTGTTCTTAGCGTGATGATATATAGCCTATAACCTTCCTCGATAAATGGGCTATCTAACACTAAAAGATTTTTTCAAATCGGACCGGTAGTTCCTTCCTGAGATTAGCGCGTTCAAGCAAACAAACAAACAAACTCTTTAGCTTTGTTTTTAGAAGAAAAAGAAGATTAGATTAGATGAAATAACGTTCATTAATAAATAGATATGTATGGAAGAAGCAGATAAGCTGCACCGACCCTAAATAAATTGAGATCGGGGCAGGTGGATGAAGGGGTATGTTTAAATTAAACATAACCAGCTAAATGTAGCCGTAATATATGTACACCTCTATCTAATACTCCCAAGAACACAAGCACGGCATTAAGAGAAAAAAAAAACCAAAGACATTGTTTCAAAGTTATACATTCGAACCACTCAACCCATGATATTGATTACAAACTAACTGTGATATTGATGTGTGATATTTATTTATATGTACATATTTACTTATTCCTTAGATATACACTGTAGTATACAGATTTTTAATATAGTAATATTACTTTACTGAAATATTTCGAAAACAGGTTTATTAATCGTTCAGCCATGCAATATCAAATACTAGATTAAATAAATAAATTAAGTCTTTGGTTTCCCAAGGACTAATTGTCAAATACCAGATGGATGGTATTTCAAATATAATATCTGCAATCAAATAATACTTTGTTGCACGATAAAAAAATTGCATTTTATTTTACAAAAATATTTCTGCAATGTAAGCCAAACAGGAAATGAAAGATGACAATATTTTTAGCTGTTATAAATTAATAAGCCTGTGTATTCGTTATCTAAGTTAATACTATGTTTGTGACATGGTAGTTCTTAAACCTTAAACTATTAATTCATCAAAGTCTCATTAAAATAGATGTACAAAGTTATGGAAATCGGACCACCAAAATATGGACAGTGGTAAAAAAATATAAGAAAAACTCGTTAGATACTTACAAGAAAAAACATCGGCTAACGAAGATACTCTAAAAATTTAAGTATTTTAGGTCAAAATAAAATCACTTCAATCAGTGTATTTTTTTTACTTTGGCTACCTTTCGTTCATCTATTTTAAAGGGACCTTATATACGTTAAAAACCCAAAACTGTGATAATTGATTTATTTGTGATAAATACAGTATTAGCTTCGATATTTTTTTTTTCAATAAGATATTTTAATTGTAATGTCTTCGATGCGATATTATTTGTTAAATAAAGTATAGGTATGCCAACCATACGATGTTTTGGCATACCGACGAAAAGGCATATAAAAATATGTTAATGATAAAAATGCCCCTTGTATTCAATGATCGATTTTAGCTAAACTTTACTACTATTTTTTATAGCAAAGGGGTCGTTCGAATCATCCTAAGGATAGGCTAAAAGTCAGCATATACTTAACATGTGATAGTAATCATAGAGAGGAAATGCAAATGTGTCTTTAAAATGTATTTTTAATAGGTGAAAGTGTAAAGTTTAGCATATTATGTAAGTGGTTTTCACAAGGGACATTCCCAAATGATCTAAAATATATGTTTAAAAAAAAGGTCATGAAAATAGGACATTTAATTTTTTTTAACACGAGGATGACTATGGTCCATGGTCCATATTACATTTTTGAATGAATTGCATGTTCTTTATTATAATTATGCAATATTTATATGAATAATACAATTTTAATATTGTATTTACATATCAGTCTTAGATTTTTAGCTATACCATTGGCTCTGGCGATGTCTAATTAATACTTTTTGGTACCCTGCTTAATTTAAGCTATCTTTACGTCAAATTGATTTGTGAACCGGTATTTAAAATATTTTTTCTAATGTTTTATCTTATATTATGTATAGTAAAGATAGATAACGTAAACATATTAAAATTGTGTTATAATTAAAATAGGAAAAGTGTTAAGTGATTGTGTTAACCTAAGGATGTATTAGACCGATAATATAATAGACAATAAGTTAGCAATTTTTATACTTTTCAGCAATATTTGTTGTATTTATCACATATTTTCATTTTATATTCTGCATTCCGTGTATTGTGTATTGCCATGTTTAAATTACTTAACATTTTTCATATTTTTGACAGCTTTGTACCTGACTTTAGTTATAAATAAATATTTAAGAGCATAGGTTTTTAAGATAAAAAAAAGTTTTTGAAACAAAAAACACCCACGGATTCATGTTCCAGAATTTAATATTGGACAAAGAAGAACGATCAGCGAAGATTACTTTCAAAACGACAGTCGCAGCTGAGCATTTCAAGAAGAAATTTAACAACAAGATGGTTGCCGCTAGCCGATTATCCGTCACATTGCGCTAAATATAAATTAAAACAAAGTAATAAAACCCACATAGCTGAAATACTACTGAATCTAAACGCTAAGAGTCGTGGCAGCCGTAGTCATATAACGTGCGAGCAGGACAGAGTGAATATTTAGTACGGTTGAGTCTCTTGTCGTCTCGCTCTCTCGTTTTTTGACCGCGTGTGCCACAATCGTTGGCCTATTCTGTAATCAACCAATCACATACGATTTCCTAGGTAATGAGCTAACCACATTTTGAATGTAAACTTTAACAAACACGAATGTTACTGTAAAATTAGTTGTTTTTGTATTTTAATAGATTAAGTTACAAATGCAACAGTGTTTTGACTCTATTTAGGTTGAAAATTAAACGACTATTTGATTATGTTATGTAAGTAAATATAGAATGTTTTACTGTTTAAAGCGGACGAACGGCATCGTCCGAAGATTTTGTATTTTTCAATGCAATGTAACGTTTATCAAATCGAAATAAAGTATACATTTGCACAAACACCTGAAGGAATCTAGGGGAATTTTCACCGTGCGTTTGTACTCTATTTCGATTGCCCTTATGATTGTCGGCCTTATGTTCTATAAAATTATTTTAGTTTAGTCCTAAGTTGGTGCCCAAAAATGTTTACAAATTGTACATTACTATTAGTTTTAAAATTCAAATACACGTAATGTGTAGAAAAAGTAGCAAATGTTATCTCGAAAGTTTGAAATAGATTCTGGTTCCTGTAATCAGAAAACAAAATCACCTTTCACTGATATTGTCATCACTAGACGTCAGGCTAAAACACCTTCACTGAAATTGTCGTCACTAGACGACAGACCAAAACACCTTGCACTGATTTTGTCGTCACTAGACGTCAGGCTAAAACACCTTTCACTAATATAGTCGTCACTAGATGTCAGGCTAAAACACACAACTGCGGTGAACGTCAAAATGAATGTAATTTAGCCAAACATTTAAACCGTTACATTCCCTTCTCGTCAAAAGAATGTCACGTATCTGTTTCGTTGCTAACGTCATTTGAATAGATTTTTTTTTTTACTTTGGCTGACGAAAGAATAGCCAATTGAATATATGATTTTTGTAAAGTTCGCCATTAAAAATTAAAGGTTTAGGTCGATTTTATTGTCTTTTAAAGATTTTACTGTTTATATTAGGAGGGAATTAATTGTTCTCTATGGTGTATCTGTAATTGCAAATCACATACGGTCAAAAAATGTCGGCATTATTTTGAAGTATTGTTGTATTGCAAATAGTCTAAAGTAACTGCTTTTGTTTAGAAAAATTGGTTTAGTTTTCTTTAAAGCGTTTATGTTCTAATGTCAATGAAAAGCTTTTATTGAGACTTACTATAAGTACTATGTCTGAATAAAATAACGTTAGGAAAAGTCTGTAATTGCTTGTCATGTTTTCTTTTTTTTTTTTCAATATTTTGATATATTCTGTGACAATATAAACGATGTTCCAATATTAAGTTTAGTAGTTTACAAATAATCTGTAAGTTAAAAATAGTGTTACTACTTCACATATATATTTACTGTCGTCTTTATCCTACTTTACATACAACACATTATATCAAATATAATAGAATAAGATATTTACATGTTATAAACCCAACGCCATTGACGTCTATAGAAGTCAACGTCTAAAGAGGTAGGTAATAAAAAATTTAAAATTACTACACTAATACTTTTTTGAAGTGAAACTTCTTATGCGACTTCCAACAAGGTTGCGTTAAACGTTTAACGCTACCATGGAGGGGTTATGAAAGCACTGTTGCGTTAAGTTTCACTTCTTCCACGCGGAGTGACTCCACGCACTATTTTATTTTGCTTTTTCAGGAAATGTTAAGTAATATTGTTTAAATTTGTTATTTTCATGTCTTCTATTTAGTTACAACATAAATGTTTGTATTAGTTCTTGGTAGTAAATAGGTTACAATTACCGTATATGCTTTGTTCTCTACCATGTTGCTATTAGACGAACTATTTTGTACCCTTGCCAGTTTTTAACAAAACATTATGTATTAATTTAATCTGATTTTTATAGCATAAAATATTGCGAAGGAAAATGTTCGACAAGTTTTGCTTGACAATTATAAATCTGCAGTGTATGGCATTTTATGCATAATATCAATGAATTTTCTTTCTGTGTTTCAATACAATATAAGCATAAGTTTGCTTATGTTTAGATGTCTCCAAAATATTTTCGGAAAATTTTGTATTAAAATTTCGAAGTGTACTACCGTTTTTGAATTATAAATTGTGAACTTATAAAAACCGAAGTTTTGTCTACTTACAACTCAAATATTCGTATTTGTAAAACATTGTTTATGAGTATATAACCATACATTTGAGATATTGTTCTTTTGAAATTTCATCTTGTTTTAAGAAATGTATCTGATTTAATAAGTTATACATATTATTATGCATCTTTGGAGAAGTTATCTATGCCTCCAAAATCTGGGTTTTTTAGTGGCAAAATTATTAAAACTTTATCAATTATACAAAATAGCTCGTTGATTAGAACTAGATTTTTGCAAGGTATATCTTGCTTGCTTAAATTTACATATTTATAGCGTTTTAAAAGTTACGCGAAAAAAAAAACAAAGATTGTAGCATTTACTGTCTAAATTACCAGAAAATATTAGCTTTTTTCATGAATTAGCGAGTGCAAAAATTCTTATATTCTATACTTTTACGGATACGTTACAGCGAGTTCTAGAAAAGGGCAAATTTTATTTGTGGGAGAAATTTTAAATATTTTAATATACTTCGGATAATAAATACTAGAAACTAATTATATTTTAGCCTGCAGTCTTTCATATTACAACTGCCCATGTCTACTAAATAATCAAAATATGCATCAGATTTTAAAGCCAGGCAAATTTTGGACGAAATTGCTATTGTAAGCATTTAGACTAGAGTCACTACATTGTAGAGCTTAAAAATATCTACTTGTCATTTGTTTTTTCATTAAAAGAAGTTCAATGGTTGTAGGTGCTTAAAACTTTAATTGCGTTTAATTTGAAAACATTACAAGCAAGGGAAGTTTTCAAACATGTCATTCGAATTTTGACCACGACTATGATAACTAAAAAAGTAGTGAGTTTGATCTGGATAAACTCAAACTCAAAGCATTTATTTCAATGGCAAAAACATAACAAAAAAAAAACGCGAAGCTACAGTCACAGTTACAAGGCATAATAATTTGTGAAATTACTGTAGTTGCCCATTCCAAAACGTAGATCTCTATGGAGAAGAATGGGCAAGATATCCATGGACACTCTAAATCACAATATTGTTACAAAATCTTGGTTACAACATTCATGTTGACATTTCACAAATATGTGAGAACAATGTAGAAAGACGTGCAAGTTAAGAGCGTCTAGAGTAGATATATCTGGAATCAAGATAATAAGAAAAAGCTTAGTTTTTTTTTTAAAGAAAATATAATACCGCTACAATCCTAAGAAAAGCGCTAAACTAGCCAATAAAATCCAATTTTTCTTCCATTTTAGCAATTTTGCTGGAGTAGGCTCTTTTGTAATCATTATCCACTTTGATCTAAATATAACTCTTTCTATATTATGTAAAACGAATGTAACTTAAGTTTTGTCATATTAGTGTTTAGGTGTGACAACATATATTTTTAATATAGTAATCTGTAGACGTTAAAACTTTTTGCTTTATTCGAGGCTGCCTTGTGGCTAGTAATTTTAAAACGTCAAACACCATATTTTTGAATCGCCTGTGTAAATTACTAAGAAAAAAGGCAATTTATTGGAAAGAACGAAGTTTATTGCTGTTTTAAGTAGCTTAATTTAATTAAACAAAAATACCAAAGTAATCGTTTGGTTACATATATGGAATACTTGCTTGTGGTTTTGTTTTTGAATGCCTCGATTAAAGTCACTGATTCCGAGGCAACCTCGTCGAAAGCAATTTTTTCGCAATGCGACACTTAATGTTATTATAATAAAGCAAATAAAATACGCAAGATGTGAATCGTTGTTTAATTATTTTATACAAAATACCATATTTTTTTTCGTTATGTGATAAACTTTTATACCGATCTCAGGAAATAAATATTGGAGGAGAATAGTTGAAAGTCTTTTAATTTCTTTTTTTGTAAAACTGTTTTACCCTGTACGTACTTAGATTTAAGAAGAATATGTGAATATTATAGAATCAGTAAAATTTACTCATTGAATGATATAATTATGAAAAATGAGTGAATGGTGTAGAGATCTGTGCGCACAGCGCAATAAAATTGTAAATAAAGAAATCCAGACAAAAAATCTCTTACAAATGGCAAGTTTATAAAAATGATATTTTTGTCAAGTGAAACGTTGCTTTTTTATTAAAATCTTGCCAAAATTGTAACATTTTACAATTCGCACGAATATTTTCTTGTTATTTTTGAATTTATTTTGTGATGCAGACATGTATTCTTTGGAATATATTTCACACATCGAGACTGATTTTTTAAATAAATGACATGATTTTTTTACATTTTGTATTTTATTTGAATCTGACCCTGTGTGTATAAGTAAAATTATAAAGGTACCATTACGAGTTGATTGAAAAATAAAAATTCTTTTTCAAAAAAAAATATTTTATTCACTGGTCAATTCTTATAAATAAACATAAAATCACGACTTTTAATCCTCGAAGGATTAGTACCTAACAGTACAACCTCGTTTCAACAGAAATGTTTAACCTTTTTAAAGCCATTGTCACATATACGTGACAAGCAAGCGCGTGCCCTGTACGGCAACGACACAAATATGTGACAAAAAATGTGGTGCACTATAACACGAAATAAGCAATTTAAATAATTACTTTTGTGTGTATATATAATATATCAAGAAATAAGTTAATAATACTTTTGTTTTTTTTTGTATCTTTTATATATCTGGCGTTCCCATGTAAAAGGGGGCCAGCCTATTGCCATCAACCGGGCACCAAACCATACTCCGTGACTGCTACTGAGAAATTCCTGATGAAAATACATACCTAATAACAGTAACACTCTTATAAATAACAAATACAACCTAAATATACACACGCAGTTACACTCAAAAACCCACGGCATTATACTATTCTAATAATTGAGTATAACTTATTCACAACCATCCGTTTTTATAAAAACGATATCGATGTAAAACACCCTTAAAACGACGATGAAAGGCACTTGTTTATCCGTCATTGTTTGTTCTATACCATACTTGGGAACCTTTTAGTGACGGAGACATAGTTTTGACATAGTTTACATCTATAAATCATTCTAATCACGGTTTTTCATCGGTTATTTAAAAAAAAAAAACGGCCTAGTGCGAGTCGGACTCGCGCACGAAGGGTTCCGTACCATTATTTATAAAAAACGAGAATAAAAAACACTTTTTTGTATGGGAGCCCCCTTGAATATTTATTTTATTCTGTTTTTAGTATTTGTTGTTACAGCATCAACAGAAATACATAATCTGTGAAAATTTCAACTGGCTAACTATCACGGTTCATGTGATACAGCCTGGTGACAGACGGACGGACGGACGGACGGACAGCGAAGTCTCAGTAATAGAGTCCCGTTTGACCCTTTGGGTACGGAACCCTAAAAACAGCTGTGCCATAAATTTTGACCTTATAGGTATTGCATTATTGTAGGAAACAGCCGGTTTTTTTAGGGTTCCGTACCCAAAGGGTCAAACGGGACCCTATTACTGAGACTTCGCTGTCCGTACGTCCGTCTGTCACCAGGCTGTATCTCATGAACCGTGATAGTTAGCAAGTTGAAATTTCTACAGATTATGTATTTCTGTTGCCGCTATAACAACAAATACTAAAAGCAGAATAAAATAAATATTTAAGAGGGGATCCCATACAAAAAAGTGTTTTTTTGTGTTCGTTTTTATTAATAACTAGCTGTCCCGCGCAACTTCGTCTGCGTCATATTTTCCCCGTTTTTGCAACATTTTTCATTGCTGCTCCGCTCCTATTGGTCGTAGCGTGATAATATATAGCCTATGTCCTTCCCCAGGTTGAAATCTATCTTCTTGCCAAATTTCATTAAGTTCCGATCAGCCGTTCAGTCGTGAAAAGGTAACAAACAAACAAACAGAGTGACTTTCACATTTATAATATTAGTATGGATGGTATGGAACCCTTCGTGCGCGAGTCCGACTAGCACTTGTCCGGTTTTTTAAATAACCGATGAAAAATTTTTAAGTCATTAGAATGATGCATTGAATACATGGTCACCGTTTTCGCGTCGGTGTCCCTTCCATCTTGCATACCTCCGAAGGTAGGCCTGTATCCCAGCAGTGGGAAGACCTTTGAAGGTTGATTACCCTGTACTAGAACACATAGTCATGCCTAAAGCTAAGGAAGCTAGCGACGTTGAAGTATGCTGGCATAGCGTTCAGTATGGCGTTGTATCCGGCGGTGAAGTCTTCTGGGTGGTAGATCTTGTGCGAGTGGTGAGAGAGGTCCAGGAGTGGTTCAGATTGGAGAGACGGCGGGACCTGGGAAATAAAGAAGGTTTTATGTTTTTTTTGTGTTATGGTTAGTGATCGGATATGCGGATGCATTTTCACCTAAAGTACGTTTATTCCTGGCAAAAGGTACAAAACTATGGAAGCGGCTATTTAAATGCCAATTCTTGTCGCGGGTTTACGAAATTTCATAATTCTTTAGTAAGCATAAATTGTAGTACACAAAATATCGTAACGAATATTTTAAATTTATGTAAAACCTGGCAAGTTTGTTGAAAATAACAAGGAAAAAAATACAACAACTATTTGAATTCGTATTTTTGTGCTGAAATGTCGAATGCTAAAACAAAATGATAAATATGTCTGGGCATAATTCATTTGGAGCTAAACGAAAAAGTAACTACACTAGTTTTTTTTTTTAATAAACTCCTTTTCCCATACTGACGCGCGATCCATACTAGTCAACACTCAAACTTTAGGTAAATATGCATCCGAATATCCGATCTCTAGTTATGGTATACTAGCACTTCGCCCGCGACTGTGTCCGCGAAAATTGTGATATAATATAGCCTATGTTACTCGGTAAAGATGTTGATTTCTAATGGTGAAAGAATTTTGAAAATCGGTCGAGTAGTTTATGAGTTAAATCGTAACAAACAAATCTTTACTCTTTTTAATATTAGTTTAGAAAATTTCCTGGTGTCGTATAGTCGGAATGTTGAGCTCTTATGACGACTTGAGTGGTTGATTGAACAAGACAACCCAAAATTATTATTAGCATCTACGTTCTTTCAGTTATTTAACCTCTGATTTTACATCTCAGTAATCTTTATCCTCGTTACAATAAAGTTGTTGTACGTGATATCATCATCTTCATCATCATCATCATCATTTCAGCCGAAAGACGTCCACTGCTGGACATCGGCCTCCCCCAAGTTTCGCCACATTGACATAACATGGGGGGTTTTTGCCATAATCGCCACGCTTAGCAGGCGGGTTGGCGATGGTTGGCATCATCTTCATCATCAGCCTATAATGTTCCTACTGCTGGGACACAAGCCTCCTCTCAATGAAAGGGAGTGGGTAAGCCACCACGCGGACCCAGTGCGGGTTGGTAGATGTCACATATCTTTAAATTTTTAGTTCTAGGACATGCCGGTTTCCTCACGATGTTTTCCTTCATCGTTTTGAGGTGGTATGCAGTAATGAAAATTTAAATGAATAAGTTTCTAAATCTGTAATTCGGGGCCCTCCTGATGTTCCTCCAGATAATATTTCTAGCGAGCTCGGAAATATTTGTTTGGGAATATAGGTTGGTGTCTATCTATAGTTGTCCGAGCTTTCGGTAAGCGGGGGGCGTGTAGAACCCCCAAGACTCCCCCCTGCCTCCGGCTCCGCTAACCAGTGCCCGTAAAGCGTTGAGATAAACATTAACGATTACGATTACTTACTTTCAAAGCAATATCCACAGTAAACCGAACACCCATCTCGTTGTAGGTAGCAGCGGAGTGGTATATCACATAGACAGGCCGCTCGAGCTGCTCGAAGCAAACCCGCGGCGCGCTCGCTAGCGACCAGCTCGTGAGCGAGATGTTGGCGCGAGGCCACACGGTTATCATGTTGTGGTGGGCTCCTAGAAGAAGAAGATAATATTAAACTTTATATTTTATCATTCCTAATCATATCATCGTCCCCGAAGGCTGTACCTAATACCCCCACATTTCGCCCATGCACGTTTCGTCATTTATGAGGAGCTCATGGCTAAATAATAACAGCCGCACGGGTCGATCTTTAAGGTTAAGCCGTGCTTGCCGAGGTTGGTCTCCGGATGAGTGACCATAATTACATACCGAGTTTCCTTCGTGCCTCGGAAAGCAAGTTAAGCCGTTGGTCCCGGCTGTCATTTGTAGATCTTTGACAGTCGATACGAGTAGTCAGAAGCCAAAAGTCTGACATCCAGTCTTACCAAAGGGTATCGTATTACCCAGTTACTGGTTTGTGAAGGTCAGATAGGCAGTCGCTTCATGTAAAATACTCAGATGGTACTCAGATGCATACGGTTAGACTGGAAGCGGACCCCAAGATAGTTTGGGAAAAGGCAGGCAGATGATGACGTTTCGTCATTTATGTGTAAGTCCCATAAAATAGGTGATGAGCCTATTGTCATTAACCGGGCACGACTTCCAGACTCCGTGACAGTTACTGGAAAGTTCCTACCGGAAAAGTCCAAAAGCACTTTAGCTTTTGGCCCTCTATTCACAAACGCTCGGATTCGATAAGTCGTATGTCTATCTTGTTTTGGCATTACGAAAGCGAGCGAGATTAGACATACGACTATCCGAATAGAAATCGAATCCGATCGTTTGTGAATACGGGAGCTGGAAGAAGTCGAGGGCTAAGGAATCGAATAGGATAAACCTCGAAATATATTATCTCATCCATAGTACCTGTGGAATTCACTGTCGGCTTCTGTGTTCCCTGATCATTATAATCAGGATCTCTTCAAAGTTCAAGTGGATTGGTTTCTTCTAGGCCAGCGTGCTTCATCATCTTAAGCCGCATCATCACTTCACATCAGGCGAGGTGCCAAACGCAAGACTATATAAAAAAGAACTTACCAGTAAAGACAAATCGGTATCTGCATTCCTCCCCGGTACACATCCGTGTCTCCACTGTGACGGCCGCGGGCGGAGTGAAGGCAGCCGGCGGGTCGGTGTATACGAACATTGAGTTTTGCCTGGAATTTATGAACTACAATAATACAACAGCCGTATGAAATTCGTGCGCGCGCGCCTGTGGCCTATCAGCTTGTGATAAAAGTGAATGAGTATAAAAAAAAAATTCTTTGGGAAAGTTCTTTGTTATCTCATGATAACTATCCCAAAGATTTTTTTTAAATGTTTTAATTTAAATTAAATGTTTAAGTATCGGTCACTAAGTACCAGTCACCCTAAATAAACATTCCTTACTATATCCATTAGGTATGTAGCGACCAACAAAAAAAGCAACTTACTACAAAAAGTACTACAGCGCCATCTATGACACGACGGAAGAACTAACATCAATTTCCTACATCTCACATGCAAAGTTTACATCGACTTAAAAGTATATAGAAAAACCCGACAACAACTGTCGGGCAGTTGCCCGCCAGACATAACACCTGTCTGGTCGGAGGATCCTCCCTATTCTTAGGAGTATCGAGGAACTTTACACCCTGTTCCTCATACCTCCTAAAGGTATAATAGGGTACTTAAAAATATGTATTGTAATACTCACAAATACCGACTAAACCCAGATCTAAACAGCGGCAGTCCACAGAACACGTTGTTCTCACAGTCCGCGCTCACACCCGCGCGGACGTTGAGGTGGAGGCCGGCGCTGGCGAGCGCGGGCTGCACGTACGCGGCGGAGTACGGGTCCTGCTTGGTCACCACGATGCCCGATGTTCGGGAGATCGTGTTGTTGTTGATGTCGAAGGATACTATTTCTGAATGCTGGAAAGAAATCAGAAGAAATTAACAAACTACATAACTCAAAACATCACGCCTCTAATGCCCGAAGGGTTAGACAGGCGGGCCTGTGGACGGTGAGTAATAGGCTAGCTCACCGTCCGTCCGTCTTATGACGACAGGCGAAAGAGAAACCGTGCCCCTGGAACACAAAGGGCTAAGAAGGAACATGAATGGGTTTTAGTCAGTACAAGTCAAACACTCCCTTCCGCTCCGCCTAGAGCGGGAGGAGTCATTTGATGATTCCCTAACCGCAACAAAAAAAAAAGGTTTAGGCACAGGTGTAGCCATAAGTACACCCACATTCAGCCAGCTATGTTTAAGTCCTATCTAATTGGGGACGAACCTATTGCCATCAACCAGGCAAAAGTTCGCAAGGATCGTCTGCGTCACATTTTCCCCGTTTTCGCAACATTTTTCATTGCTGCTCCGCTCCTATTGGTCTTTGCGTAACGATGTATAGCCTATAGCCTTTCTCGATAAATGGGCTATCAAACACTGAAACAATTTTCAAATCGGACCAGTCGTTTCTGAGATTAACGCGTTCAAGCAAATAAACAAACAAACTCTTCAGCTTTATAATATTGGTATACATTTCTTACTCTGGCACGCAAAAACCACTGAATAGATCTGCATGAAATTTGGTACAGGGATAGACAATAGTCTGGAATAGCACATAGCATAGTTTTTTCCCGGTACAAACGGTTCCATGGGAGAATTACCGACAAAAACGCGGGAGGAGCCGTGTGCATAACCTAGTTAAAATCTACTTACAAACCAATAATGCCTCTGCAGCGAGATTCCCTCAGCATCGTACGGACTGAATGGTATAAACATGAGCACCACGCAGACGGCCCCGAGGAACGACAGCACCATCCATAAGCGCTTGCGAGAGAATAGCAGCTCCATGCCAGACTGTAACAAAACCATGAACATTTAAAAAAAAACCGGCCAAGTGCGAGTCGGGCTCGCGTACGAAGGGTTCCGTACCAATTTTTTATAAAAAACGAGCAAAAAATTCACTTTTTTGTATGGGAGCCCCCTTAAATAATTTATTTATTCTGTTTTTAGTATTTGTTGTTATAGCATCAACAGAAATACATAATCTGTGAAAATTTCAACTGGCTAACTATCACGGTTCATGAGATACAGCCTGGTGACAGGCTGACGGACGGACGGACAGCGAAATCTCATTAATAGGGTCCCGTTTGACCCTTTGGGTACGGAACCCTAAAAAGAAGACAAGGAAGGGAGTGGTGCAATTCTTTTCCAACAGTCCTTACTCGTTTTTAGATTATCAAAATTCTATTCCATAGATCGAATCGCTTTTTAAATATGGAGCCACACTAAGTCAGAAGACTTCCACAACCCAAAACTCGAAATCAATATATTTTATTTTACATAGGCCTACATGGGCACTTATAAAACGTCGACAAAAAATGCTCGGTTCGGTTTGGTCGTTTCCTATGGAGATAAACCGGCAAGAAACTCCATGGTTACTCTTTTAAAATCATTTGGTTTTACAATATCTGAATGTTACAGCGTTAGTACTAAAGTATGGGAGGACAGCGTAGGCCCGACAATAAGTCGTTGCTTACTACAAAAGGTAAATACTACGAATTTATGAAGCCTACAATGTCCATACATTCGCAAAAAATAGTTAGGTAAAAGGTAACTGAGTACTTCTTTATAACTACTGATATTCATCATCATCATCATCATTTCAGCCGAAAGACGTCCACTGCTGGACATAGGCCTCCCCCAAGTGTCGCCACATTGACATTTTGGGGGGTTTTGCCATAATCGCCACGCTTGGCAGGCGGGTTGGCGATCGCAGTACGGTTGTTGCAAAAGCACAGAGAACGCTGCTGCCCATTCTCTGGCAAGTCCCTTAGTCGCCTCTTACGACACCCACGGGAAGATATGGGATTGTGCTATTCTTTACGTCCGACACCATACGAAATCGACAGAAGTGCTAACTTGAACTAATCTCAGTTGAACTATTTAATATTCAAAAAGAGCCTGCCTACTGCTGCCGTATGCGCGAGACAAAAGGAAGCCAGACAGAGTGGCGCCGTAACGCGTTACGTTACGAAGCGGTTTACCCTCCCATAAGAAGTTATCACTTCAAAAATACTCACAATAGTACTGGAAACGATAACAGCAAGTCCCGCATTCAGTATCGCCACGGTGACGTCAGGATTGTCTCCGGAGGAACGGCTCATGATGGGCAGGATCTGGGCGTTCACGCGGAGCGCGAGCGAGAACATGAACATCACTGATGGGAGGGAGAGGGAGATCTCTAGGACGAGGTGTTGCCAGCCTGGACAAAATAAAGAAAATGTTGGTTACTCCATAACATTGTATCGAACAAGGATTGTATTTGATTGTATGAGTACGATGATTTTGCATGTATTTTTTATTTAATTATAGTACGGTATTTGACGGCATGGTTGACGCAGTGGCTGAGCGATTAGCAGCTGCGCTGCTTGTCGTGGGTCCGATCCCCGCCTGGAAAAAATATTTGTATGACCTACAGATACAGTGTAGTCCGTTTAGTACGACTTCGCATATAACAACCAACCGTTTTTAGCGACGTAAGTATAGGCATATGTTTGGTTTTAATATCAGCCACTATGAAAGTAGATCCGTTTATTACGACTTCGCTTACATCGACCGATCGCTTTAAACGACGGAATTTAAAACATTTACAACGACGAGCGTTGACGAAATCGTAGGTAAGAAGCTATCTCCGCCCCGCGCACTTCCTTGTCTGCACATCGCTTATTGAAATGCGACTGTTTATTTTACGGCAGTACTTAATTTTCGTTGTTAGTTAGGTACATATATTATACAAGTAGATTATAAACATGATGTTTGTACCGGTACATTATGTTTGTAGTATGTTGATTAATGAAATTAAAACTACATTTATTTTCATTCATAGTTCGTCGTATGTAAAATAAATAAATAAATAATTTGGTTTCTTTTTATTTGCTAATCACATACATTTTAATGCATAAGTACATACATTAATATGTGATTAATAAAAAAAATGTCTGTTTAGTACGGCGTCCGGTTAGTACGACGTAATATCACCGGTCCCTTGGCCGTCGTTATAACCGGATTCTACTGTAGTTGTTCCGGAGCTGTTTGTGTATGTATGTTTAAATGTTTGTAAAAGCAACCACGATACAAGAGAAATTCCGAGTGGGAAGCAACGTTAAAAAAAAGTAATAATATTTTTTTACGATAAAATTTTATTGATTGTGAATGACTAAAAGGATTATATGGCAAGAAAGGAGGTATCTCATGAGATGACAAGTAATAGAGAAGTATGGAAGAAGAAGACATGCTGCGCCGACCCCAAATAAATTGGGATAATGGTAACAGAATGATGATATGACTAAAATATAACTGTCAAAATGTATGTATTAACAAGTACCACCTACCTCTGCCCACCCCTTCGAGAAAGAGAGGCGTCATCATCATCATCATCATCATCATCATCATCATCATCATCAGCCTATAATGTTCCCACTGCTGGGACACAGGCCTCCTCTCTATGAGAGGTAATGGGTTTTAATCCACCACGCGGGCCCAGTGCGGGTTGGTAGAAATCACATGTCTTCCAATTTTTAGTTCTAGGACATGCCGGATTCCTCACAATGTTTTCCTTCACCGTATTTGAGAGCAGCGGTGATGAAATAAATTACACAAAGTTATGCGCCTGCCGGGGTTCGAACCCACGGCTTACTGCTCGTAAATTGGGCCTGCCACCACTGGGCCACCGCTGCTCTCCGGTGGAAACAGACGTGTTGTTATCTTACCTTTCAAAGCGACATATCTGACCGCCGTGAGCGATATGAAAGACATGAGGCTCATAATAAACAGCGGCGCACTGAACAGATATCTGAGCGGAGTGAGGGCCGGCACACACACGAGTGCTAGCAGTATGAGCGAGAATATGAGACGCGTGGCCGACATCGCTTGTAGGCAGCGCAGGGAGCGGCTAAGACCGTTCTGTGGACATAAATGAAAAGATTAATAAAACATTGATTTTAAAAGTAGGAAGAGCTTGTGTCTAAATAATAACAGCCGCCCAGGTCGATCTTTAAGGTTAAGCCGTGCTTGCCGAGGTTGGTCTGTGGACCATAATTACATACCGAGTTTCCTCCGTGCCTCGGAAAGCACGTTAAACCGTTGGTCCCGGCTGTCATTTGTAGATCTTTGACAGTCGTTACGATTATTCAAAAGCTATAAAGTCTGACATCCAGTCTTACCAAGGGGTATCGTATTACTCAGTTACTGGGTTGTGGAGGTCAGATAGGCAGTCGCTTCGTGTAAAATACTGGTACTCAGTTGCATCCGGTTAGACTGGAAGCCGACCCCAAGATAGTTTGGGAAAAGGCTAGGCAGATGATGATGATTTTAAAAGTAACGTGTGTTTTTTCCGGGTTCGGAAATCATTCAAAAATCTAATGATACCGTTTTAGTTTTCAAAAAAATCGGGCTCGAGACTCCTTTGAGTGCTTTTCGCTATTCCTATTAGTTTCGGATTTGGCCATCTACGCCTACATAAAAAATTCACCCTGGTATACGGTACATACTTATAACAATTTTTTTAAAGTGAAAACTTCTTTAGCGGCGTTGAGCACTTTTTCTGTAATGGGTATAAAATCTTAAACTCGCGTCAGGTCACGTGTCCTGATCGAAAATTCGTAAGACGAATTGACATTAGGTTGCGAAGGAATTTGAACTTTATGACATCTGTCATTGAGTTTGGTTTTCCAAAACTGGATAATTATCTTATGCACAAACAAAACCTTCGATTTCTCCAAAGAGGTAAAATTCGTAAAACGTATCGTAATATTTCTGTGTTAAATTTGTTATGTAATGTAAGTTGTCATGTTTGTGTATGATAGCGCAATAAATGAATATTGTATTTTACCACATAAATGATAGAACTAGATAATTAAAGCAATTCGTTCAAAATTATTTCCTAACCATATCCAAAAATGCACAACGTTACTATTCAAGTTTTCACTTCTGCCGGCACTCCCGGAGTGCAACCCGTTTTTTTTTATGGTTTGCTGTCTGTCTGTAAGTTCCGGCTAATCTCCAAAACGACTGAACATACTAACTAACACTACTATTGTTTTAAAGAAACGATTAGGTTTCCGTGCAAAAAAATAAAATAAAACCCACCTTTTTTCACAAAATCCGCTGCAAATAAAGAAGTAACATTTTTTATAATAATTTCACGTGGACTAAGGTCGGTAACAGCTATTCCTGTACAAAACAATAGCAAGATGATATAGTTACCTTCTTCAACGTCCACGCATCAAAGACCTGCGCAGTCCCCACAGCCGCCAGGAGGTACGGCATCCAGTATAACGGCACCACCAGCCAAGGTAATGTTAGATACCTGGAAAATAACATATTCTTGTAATACTAGACGTAACGTTTGCGGTCATAAAATGCGGGAGCGAACTGACACTTCTATTTAGTATTCACTGTCCTACTCACACATTTTGTGACCTATTTGCAATTAAAATATTATAATTGAAGCTATTCAGAAAGGTCAGGTATGTAGTACTGATGTACGCAGAAGTGAAATGGAAAAATGCAGAAGATTGTAAAAATATATTTGCATTGCATAGATTCAATCTCTTAGTATAATATAATTCCATAGCACATGTGTGAG
This sequence comes from Cerastis rubricosa, assembly GCA_949152445.1. NCBI lineage: Eukaryota > Metazoa > Arthropoda > Insecta > Lepidoptera > Noctuidae > Cerastis > Cerastis rubricosa. The sequence continues at coordinate 1,284,686 of OX424546.1, forward strand.
TAATATATACTGTAAAGCCTCCATTTACTGAGTACCTACGTCTTTCATTGACGCGAATTTACGCTGGCGGTTGAGTGAATGTCATGCTCACGTAAATGTCACGCTGATGGTGGCGGGTGTGTCGGGTCATTTAGTTCCCTTCAATATGGTTGAGTTGAATGATGGCTGATACATGCGTCATGTTCGTGAACGGGCGCTGTCAGTTGTGACTGGTCATCTCTTAGCTGCCACGGTTTATGTAATTACTTTATTTTTGAATTACTGATTTAATATTTTACTCTGGACGCTCTTAACTTGCCCGTATTTCTACATCGTTCTCAAATATTTGTAATTCTCAACATGAATGATGTAACCTAGATTTTGTAACATATTTTGATTTAAAAAGTGTGTCTATGGAGTTTCTTGCCCATTCTTCTCCATAGAGATCTACGCTTTGGAATGGGCAACTACAGTACTTTCACAAGTTATTATGCCTTGTGAATGGGACTGTAGCTTCACGTTCTGTAGTTTCTGGTAATAACCACTTGGTGAGATTTTAAGCCATTTGCAAATAAGTTTGAGTGTTTGTTTGGCACATAGCTTTTTACGTCACTTCGAGGCATTGTCGGAAAGTCTGACAACCAGTCTTATCAAAGGGTATCGTATTACACAGTGCACTGGGTTATGGAGTCAGATAGGCAGTCGCTCCATGTCATCATCATCATCATCAGCCTATAATGTTCCCACAGCTGGGACACAGGCCTCCTCTCTATGAGAGGGAGTGGACTGTAATCCACCACGCGAGCCCAGTGCGGGTTGGTAGATGTCACATATCTTCGAATTTTTACTTCTAGGACATGCCGGTTTCCTCACAATGTTTTCCTTAACCTTTTTTTGAGGGCAGCGGTGATGAATAAATTTTACAAAATAATGCGCCTGCCTGGGTTTGAACCCACGGCTTACTGCTCGTAAGTCGGGGCTGCCACCATTGGGCCACCGCTACTCTCCTCGCTCCATGAAAAATACTGGTATTCAGCTGCATCCGGTTAGACTGGAAGCCGACCCCAACATAGTTGGCAGGCAGATGATGGTATTGTCGACCACGATGCGTTTACAGTTGGCTTACAGCGGAGAGTCTACTTTATTGTGCACTAACCTCATCTGCACAGTGGTAGCGACCATGAGGAGAGTGCATACTGCGACCAGCACCAGGCCGGCCACTGCAGCGCACAGCCGACCTAGCAGCGTCAGCACCAGGTTCTGGACTGTAGACCGTCCTGGAAATATTATACGTTAGAGGATACATCATGACTGTTAGCGATGAAGGGGTGAATGAGACACCGGGATGCTACTGAAGGTTGAATTAGAGTCATCATTCAACGGAGTGTTTGCGTTTTAAGAGAGTAATTAGATCCAGAGATAGGAACCAGGGCCTCACTTTGAGTAGTTGCATAATCCAAAAAAACAAGCATTTGGTACATTAAAAATAAGTGAGTAAAACTGTGTTTAAAGCAAAACCAGCTTGTTTCTGCCAAAATTGAATCGACCCAAATACGATAAAACCTATGCGATACAATGACTAGAACATCATCATCACATAAACCGAACGATGCCCACTGTTGAACATAGTCTATCCATCAGTCAAGTGTCGTCATATCGCCAAATTCTGTGCCTCTCTTATCCAGCAGACTCTCGAGGACTTCATCAAGTGTACGTGACTAAAACATACCCTATTTTCACAGCAATAAAGTCAAAACCAAGTCATAAACCAAAGTTACCGACGTAGCCCAAAGAATTAGAATAGAATAATATTTATTTGCTTTTTTTTTGCATTTTTTATTTGCTTTTCTTGTTTTTTTTTTTTGTTTTTTATTTATTTGTTTAATTGCCAAACTTAAGTGGCAGTGGGCAGGGCACATTGCTCGCAGAACGGATGGCCGATGGGGCCGAAAAGTTCTGGAATGGCGACCGCGAACCGGAAGACGATGCGTAGGATGGTTTCCAACTAGGTGGTTCGATGACCTGCTGGCCTACCATGACGTCTTAAAGCAGTATTGTTTTAACCTAATTCCAGTGTGGGAAAGAGACGGAGCTATACATGATGTCTAGCGCCATCGCTTTCCCACACTGGAAAAGGAGTAAAACAATAATGTTTTAAAACCTCATGGTGACCATCTTGTGAAGGTTGCGGAGATCCGCTGGATGCGAGTCGCACGGGACCGGTCAACGTGGCGACACTTGGGGGAGGCCTATGTCCAGCAGTGGACATCTTTCGGCTGAAATGATGATCATGAAAGTAAAAAATACTCACTAGGCCCGACCAGCCATACGTAGTAGGCTACGCTAGCCAACCCCAGCAGTATTATGAACACATCTACTACATATGACATGGCGAACGAGTACGTCACGAGGAATACGTTCAGGTAGTCGTAGTACACTGCTGCTGTTGGCTCGATCTGTGGACAATGGACTTATGTTAGCATGTAAATCATTGAGACTATCGCCTAACGGACTCATAATATAATAGGTGTAAAAATACCCTTAAGGGTACACAAGTCAGTAATTTTTCCATACAAACGTAGTATGGTGATTACTGGTCTGTTTGTCGGTGTAGGTTCAAAACTAATAAAAACTGTTTCAACTGGTCTTGTCATTATCTAGCCCTGTATGGAAGCAGAATTGGAAAAAAAATATTGGTTTGGAAGTTTGAGCGTCGAATCTTCCATATTTTAACACTAATTTTAACTCATCTTTGGGCGTAAATAAATAACTTATGTAGTATGTAAATGGAAAAAGTGAAACCGAACCGGGATAGATAATTTATTCAAAAATTCAAATAATTTATTTTGAGTAGATACATCCAGTAGTTTTCCCATAATATCTATACGGCCAAAACTCAATTTATGAAATTTTTCGCACACATTTTCGTTATAAATCGTCGTATATTACACTAAATTTATGAATAAATATATAAATTAGTAAATAAAAACTAGATAAATGAATACTAAATAAATTAAACTAAACAAACTAAAAAATTTACTAAATAGCATGCATATTAGCCACGCCCGCCAACGAGTGCGAGCCGTCGACTTGAGCAACCTTAAGGTGGAAGCGATAGGGTGGCCCGCGAATTTCAAATTTTCTTACGGTTTTTGGAATTTGCACGGCAGTGTCACGTTGTATATTGATTAAAATATGATTCGCGGCCGTAACATATTATTGCTTTACTGAATTATAATAATTATTAAGAATCTCTTAATAATAATTATTAAGAGCCACAAGATACAAGCGATGCTTAGTTTGTGGCTCACCGATTTGTATGACAGAACTGTTACGTTTCTTTTATGAACAATAAACTTATTATTATCTTATCTTTATCTTATTAATTAAAATCATCAATACAACCTCTTTAATATAGATCACATAATAAACACTAATTAAAAGTAATGATTTAAATTGCTTATTTGGTGTTATAGTACACCACATTTTTGTGTCGTTGGCGTACAGGGCGCGCTCTTGTGTGTCACATATATGTGACAATGGCGTTCAAAAGGTTAATTTTATTTCATTATTTCACGTCATATTTGTGTACAAAGGATCTCATGAGATGACAAGTAATATAGAAGTATGGTAGAAGTATTTTCTTCCATACTTCTCTATCATCATCATCATAATCATGTCTTCATGATGATGATGATGAATTGTGTAGCGGATCATAAAAGGCACCTACTCTCCAAACGACAGTGTCAATAGTGTCAGAGTAAAACTTCTGGTAACGAATCTATAGGGGTTCCATTTTTGCCATTTGGCAACGGATCTTTAAAAAAACCGGCCAAGTGCGAGTCGGATTCGCGCACGAAGGGTTCCGTACCATTATTTATAAAAACGAAAAAAAAAACTTTTTTGTATGGGAGCCCCCCTTAAATATTTATTTTTTTATTACTTGTTATAGCGTCAACAGAAATACATAATCTGTAGAAATTTCAACTCGCTAACTATCACGGTTCATGAGATACAGCCTGGTGACAGACGGACGGACGGACGGACGGACAGCGAAGTCTCAGTAATAGGGTCCCGTTTGACCCTTTGGGTACGGAACCCTAATAAACACTGAACTAAAACCACAAACATAACTCCTCACCTGCTCATCCAAATCCTGGACATTGGCGGTTTCCCTCAATAAAGCGAGCAACATATCTCCGGCGCCTTGCAGCACTCCGGGCAGTAGGAGATCAGGCTTGTCGTTACGCGTGTGGTACACATGGGCCCATTTCACAAAAGCTATGTCTACGCCTGAAAATGAAGGATTTTCTAATATTAATCAAGCTTCCTAATTCATAACTAGAGATCGGATATTCGGATGCATATTTACCTAAGTTTGAGTTTTGACTAGTATGGAGCGCGCGTCAGTATGGGAAATGAGTTTATTTAAAAAATGAAAACTAGTCTAGTTACTTTTTCGTTTAGCTCCAAATGAATTATACCCAGACATATTTACCATTTTGTTTTAGCATTCGACATTTCAGCACAAAAATACGAATTTAAATAGTTGTTGTATTTTTTTCCTTGTTATTTTCAACAAACTTGCCAGGTTTTAAATAAATTTAAAATATTCGTTACGATATTTTGAGTACTACATTTTATACTTACTAAAGAATTATGAAATTTCGCAATCCCGCGACAATAATTGGCATTTAAATAGCCGCATCCATACTTTTGTACCTTTTGCCAGGAAAGAACGTACTTTAGGTAAATATGCATCCGAATATCCGATCACTATTTATAATTATAGAATCATGAAGTCCATTTTCCATCAGGAATTTGGAGTGGAGTCTTGTATTTTGCCCGGCTGATTGCAATATTTATTTATTTATTTATTTATGTACACACAAAACACTTAAAAGAACAATACATTAAGATACAAGAGCACAAAGGTAGGAAAAATATACAAGCCCGTGATTAGACTTTAAGTCGTACTTTATGGATCTGAGCTGGGCTGTGAAGAAGATAGATGTGTGGAGTGACCAGCATGGATTAAGTATTTAATGAGTTAATTAGAGGAAGTTTGAAAGTGGCGACTGTTAAAGGAAGTCGTCTTGTTGGGTTGCTGGTTTCTAAACTAATATTATAAACAGGAAAGATTTGATTGTTTGTTTGTTTGCATTGAATAGGCCCCGAAACTACTGGTCCGATTTGAAAAATTCTTTCAGTGTTAGATAGCCCATTTATCGAGGAAGGCTATAGGCTATATATCATCACGCTACGACCAATAGGAGAGGAGCAGCAATGAAAAATGTTGCGAAAACGGGGAAAATGTGACGCAAACGAAGTTGCGACGGACAGCTAGTCAGAAATAAACCAATTGTGAAAGAACTGTAGCACTTGTGGAACTGTGACTAAGATATCTTACCATGTATATCCCCGAAGTCCCTCCATATCCTGAAGTCAGTGTCGGAAGGTATGATCCCCAAAGAGAACAGGAACTCTGCTATACCTTGTGCGTTAGGTTTCGGTGCTGAGCGGTGATAGGCAGCTAGTACTCTTGGGTCTGTTACCTGTACAAGAGATCGTAGTTAGTGTGTTTTAAGGATTTAATCTGCGACTCCCGCATTCCCCTTAAACTTCAGGAGAAGATTTATAAAACAGTGGTAAGACTTGTCATCATCATCTGCCTAGCCTTTTCCCAAACTAACTTGGGGTCGGTTTCCAGTCTAACCGGATGCAGCTGAGTACCAGTATTTTACATGAAGCGACTGCCTATCTGACGATACCCCGTAGTAAGACTGGATGTCAGACTTTTGGCTTCTGACTACTTTTAACGACTGTCAAAGATCTACAAATGAAAGCCGGGACCGACGGTTTAACGTGCTTTCCGAGGCACGGAGGAAACTCGGTATGTAATTATTGTCACCCATCCACGGACCAACGTCGGCAAGCACGGCTTAACCTTAAAGATGGGCCCATGCGGCTCTTATTATTTAGCCACGAGCTCCTTGTTGTCTTGTATGGATCAGAATTTTGGGCAACAGAAGGGATGAATGAAAGGCACTTGCATGTGGCTGAGATGAGAATGTTAAGGGGGATGTGTGGGATACGCGAATGGATAAAATAATATAAGATAAGAGGAAGTCTGAAAATGGCGCCAGTAACTGAACCGTTGTGTGGTAATCGGTATGGGCATGTGATGCGGAGCGATGGAATGAAAAATGTCGTGAGTAAAGTTTTGAGTATGAATGTGGATGGGTATAAGGGTAGAGGAAGACCAAAGAAACGATGGATGGACTGTGTGAAGGATGATATGGCTAGAAAGGAGGTATCTCATGAGATGACGAGTAATAGAGAAGTATGAAAGAACATGCTGCGCCAATTCCAAATAAGTTGGGATAAAGGCAGGAAAACGATGCATTTGTTTTAGGGGTTAAAAAAAGCGTCTTTTACAAAACATTAGAAAATAATCACTGATTGCTACATATTATTATGTTAAGCATACAACTCATAGACACACAATAACAAGAAAAGTAGTTGATTTGCTGACAACTCGATTTGCCGGCAACGAGGGTACCGGATGTAGATTCGCACACGGCTAATTGCTTGGACCTTCTGCTGACAACAGATCCAGACCGATACTCCGTGTCGATAACTTCACCTTTGGGTAGTTCCGATCACTGTTGGGTGAAGGCTGTGTTTGGCGGTACAGGTCAGCAGATTGGGATGGGATGCGAGCTTTCTTCGCATCCTATCCTTGGCGGCCTACTTGCTTTTCTTCGGCTGATCCTTCGTCATGCGCGGACGCCGTGACAGATGTGTTGCGTCGGGGAATGGAGTACTATATTCCGTTCTCTGACATAACAATGTCAAGCAAAGACCGGCCATGGTTTGGTGCCGATTGTTATCGCGCCGACGCGCTCAAGCATGAGGCCTACCTGGCATGGGTCGATGCTCGGTCACGCAAAGCGAGTGACGTGGGTCAGAAGAAGAAGGCCTTCAACAGGGCGGCCAAGTCCTGAAAGAAGGTGTTGCGAGGGACTCGATTCGACTACATTGGCCGAATAGGGACCAAACTTGCTTCTTACCCAACAGGTAGTAAAGCGTTTTGGTCCCTGGCCAAGTCGGTCGAGTCGAATTTCTGGCGTCTCTCACTACCACCACTGCTGAAACACGACGGGTCGCTGGCCCACTCGGCAGAGGAGAAAGCAAATTTATTTTCCTTGCTTTTTGCGGAATCTTCACGTCTGAGTCCTGGTGACGCGCGGCCCCCTCCTTTTCCTGATGGATGCGAGACGAGTATGTCGGATATTCGCATCCATCAAAAAGACGTTCGTAGGGTGCTCCGCAACCTCGACGTGAACAAGGCTTGCGGCCCTGACGGTTTACCAGCAATCGTTCTTAGAACCTGTGCGCCTGAATTATCTCCGATTCTGACACGCCTGTTCCGCCTTTCGTACGAGACTGGAAAAGTGCCGAATGCTTGGAAGCAAGCCAACGTACAGCCCGTGCCCAAGAAGGGAAGTCGAGCTGACCCGGCCAATGTAGTTGGCCGGGGCAGACCCATCTCTATAACGTAAGGGCGATCCCGGGGTCTCTGTAAGAGTATGGAACGTGTACTTAATTGTAAGCTCCTAGCATACCTAGAAGCTAACGATATCCTTAGTGACCACCAATACGGCTTCCGTCGTAATCGGTCTACTGGGGATCTTCTAGCGTATGCCGTTCACATATGGAGTGAGGCCATCGAGAGGCACGGGGAAGCGCTTGCCGTCTCCCTCGACATCTCGAAGGCTTTTGATAGGGTCTGGCATGAAAGCCTTATTGGTAAGCTTCCTTCATTCGATCTGCCCGGTGGTCTGTGTGATTGGATTGCAGACTTCCTGAGAGATCGGTCCATTCGAGTGGTTATCGATGGCTGCTCGTCAGACCAACTGCATATTAATGCCGGGGTCCCTCAGGGGTCCGTACTCTCAGCAACATTATTCTTGCTGCACATTAACGATCTGCTAAGACCCCGGCACCTTTGTGTATGCAGACAACAGCACTGTTGCTGAGAAATACTTGTCTAAAGCACGGGCTACCGGGCCTCAGACCCGGTCTAGGCCCTGGTGGAGCGTTTGAACCTGTCCTTGCAGGCAGTCTCCGAATGGGGCGAGGCCAATCTGGTCAGTTCTAATGCTACTAAAACCCAGGCGTGTCTTTTTTCCGCGAAAAAGAGCAAATTTCATCCGGCTCCAACTTTCCGAGATGTAACCGTGCCAGTAGCAGACCATCTTGAGCTTCTAGGTGTTACTTTGACATCAACCCTCAATTTTGGCTCATATATTGAGCAAAAGCACAGCTGGCTGCCAAAAAGTTGGGGGTCCTTGCAAAGGTGAGAAGGTACTTCACGACAGAACAGCTCCTCAACTTGTATCAAGCGCAGGTTCGATCATGCATGGAGTACTGTTCTTATCTCTGGGACGGATCTGCCAAATACCAGCTTGATGCACTTGAGTCGATTTAAAAGCGGGCCAAGAGGCTCATTGGCAATGAGGCACTGGTCAAGTCTAAGCTCCAGAGCCTTGAACATCGTCGCCGAGTTGCCAGCTTATCGGTTTTTTATCGGTTACATTTCGGGGAGTGTGCGATGGAATTGCATGATCTGATTCCCGCTAGCCCGTTTCATCATCGGACTACCAGAAGTACGGCGATGCGCCATCGGTACTTGGTGGACATCCCACACATACGCACTAAGCGTTTTGGGAATACTTTTATAATGCGTACCGCTAAGGAGTGGAATTCCCTGCCGGAGTCAGTGTTTCCCGATAGCTACAATCTAGGGGTCTTTAAGTCAAGAGTGAATAGGTTTCTTCTAGGCAAGCGTGCTTCACCGTCGACCACATCATCGCTTACCATCAGGTGAAATAGTGGTCAAGCGCGGGCCTATAGATAATAAAATAATAAAAAAACTCATTTAGAGGGTCTATATGTGGTTCCGTATGGTGTCGGACGTAAAGAATAGCACCATCCCATTTCTTCCCGTGGGTGTCGTAAGAGGCGACTAAGGGATTTGCCAGAGAATGGGCAGCAGCGTTCTCTGTGCTTTTTGTAACAACCGTACTGCGATCGCCAACCCGCCTGCCAAGCGTGGCGATTATGGCAAAACCCCTCAAAATGTCAATCTGGCGACACTTGGGGGAGGCCTATGTCCAGTAGTGGACGTCTTTAGGGCTGAAATGATGATGATGATGATGATATGTGGCCCAGATAGACAGACGGTATAGCCCATATAATAGGTACCCATCATCATCAGCCTATAATTTACCCATTGCTGGGACACAGGCCTCCTCTCTATGAGAGGGAGTGGGCTGTAATCCACCACGCGGGCCCAGTGCCGGTTGGTAGATGTAACATGTCTTCGATTTTTTTAGTTCTAGGACATGCCGGTTTCCTCACGATGTTTTCCTTCACCGTTATTGAGGGCAGCGGTGATGAAATAAATTACACAAAGTAATGCGCCTGCTAAACAACTGGTCTAAAACAGCGCAGGACAGGGAGAAATGGAAGAAATTGGAGGAGGCCTATACCCTATCAAGGGGTTCCTATAACAATAAATAATTAAATAAATATAAAACTAACTTTAGAGTCACTTACTAACATTAGAATAAGTTATATGTAGTCTGTAAATGTTTCTTAAGGTTTATAGGAAATAAAAAGGCTTATTATTATTATTATTTTTTCTTTGTCTTTTTGTTTCTTCTCATTTAAGAGAGCATTAGAAAACTTACACGCGGGTCAGAACCAAGGATGTAAGGTGAGATTTAGATAGAGAATGTGGATGATAATGTAGAAGAAGTCAGAAATTTGCGGGTGATTCGACAGGTATTAAGAATGGTGGCTTTTTGCAGCATGTAAAGTGTGTGAGTGGGCATCTGTAGAGTGTTGAGGCTTTGTGTGAGAGATCTAGGTATAATACCAGTGGATGAGAGAACAATGGGGACTATATGAACAGTTTGTGCTTTCCATTGGGGTTTCAGTTCAATTGCAAGGTCTTGGTATTTACTGAGCTTTTCGGAGATTGTGGTTTGAATATTATGTGTGTTAGGTATTGCTATATCTATCAGATAAACTGTTTTATTGGTTTTGTCGTGAACGGTAATGTCGGGTCTATTGTAATGAATTGTTTTATCGGTTATTATAGTTCGGTCCCAGTAAATTTTTTGATCGTTATTTTCTAATGCTACTTCTGGTTTATATTTATAATATGGTATCATTTCAGAAACTAGTTTATATTTAAATGCTAACTGTTGGTGTATGATTGCCGCGACTTGGTCATGACGGTGTTTATAATCGGTTTGTGCAAGTGATTTACATGCTCCTGTTATGTGTTGTATAGTTTCGGAGGCATTGTTGCAATGTCTGCACAAGTCGGTTGGCTGATTTAGGTCTTTTATGATATATTTTCTGTAATTACGAGTGGCAATTATTTGATCTTGTATATAGCCATCATAAAACCCTCGGTCTCGGGAAACAATTCGCCTCGTTTGAGCCATTCGTTCGACTTTATTTTATCGACGTGTGGCTGGCTCAGGTAGGCTCGATGTCTTCCGTGTAGGGCTTTTTCAGACCATGCTGCTATTTTTTGTTGTGTACTTACGATGTGTTCATTGATTTGCGTGTTTCGGTTTTGTAGGTTTAGTGGTGTCAATTTATTATCTGTCTCCGTTACTTGCTTGTGTAGAGGAGAATTTTCTGATTTTTTATGAAAGTATGCTCTGAGTGAAAGTATCTGTTTGTTGTGTAAATTTTGTATGTCTATTAATCCTCTCCCTCCTTCTTGGCGTGGAAGTGTGAGTCGTTGTATGCATGATTTTGGGTGGTGTTTTCTGTGTTTTGTTAGGAGTGTATGAATAGTGCGCTGTAGTTTTTTAATATCAGTCTTTGACCATCGTATAATTCCGAACGAGTATGTGAGAATTGGTATTGCAAAGGTGTTGATGGCTTTAATTGTGTTTCTTGAATTGAGGTTGCTTTTTAAGATAAGGTTGAGGCGGTGTGAGATTTTTTTAAGCAGTTCTTGTTTAGATATCTTTTGTTGTATTTGTCTAGACTGTTTGAAACCTAGGTACTTGTATGTACTCTGTTCATCCATTGGCTCGATCGATTCTCCTGATAGAAGGGTATAACTATTATTTTGAATTTTTCCTTTTACAATGGACAAAATTTTACATTTATCAACTCCGAACGACATACAAATATCGTCAGAAAATTTTTGTGTGGAATCAGCAAGTTGATACAGAGCTTCTTTGTCAGCTGCATATAGCTTTATGTCATCCATATACATAAGGTGTGTTAGTGTATATAATAATAAATAATAATAATAAAAGTTTATTTCGGAACAAAAACATAAGACTAGGTACAAACAAGTAAAACGATGGTAGCTGCAAAAGTATAAACTGTGGCGCAGCTAACAACGCCCTTTCCCAAATACAGAATGGAAAGATGTTCCATGCTAAAAGTTCTTAAGAGGTAATTAATATAGATTCTTTTTTAATTTTTAATTAAAACAAAATATAAGATAAAATAAAAATAAACAGTACAGGAAACATAACATTTGGGATGTATTTTGACGGTGAGCTAATGAGGTGTGCATGGGGTGCTTGTGGTGTTTGTGGCATGTGTGGTGTTTGTGGCATGTGTGGTGTTTGTGTATATTGTGTATTATTGCTTTCCAGCGTGAATCCCGCATCTGTTTTGTCTAGCAATTGTGAGAGTGGATTGAGTGCCATGCAAAACCACAGCGGACTTAGAGCATCTCCTTGAAAAATTCCACGTCTTATACAAATTGGTTCAGTAGCTACGGTTGAGGAGGAGGTATTGATTTTAAGAACAGTTTGCCAATTCTGCATGGAAGTTTCTAAAAATTGTTTGAGTGTAGGGTGAATTTTATAAAGATTTAATACGTGTAGCAGCCAGCTGTGCGGAACTGAATCAAAAGCCTTCTGATAATCTATGAACATTGTGTGAATCTCCTTTCTGCTCTTTACAGCGCTGTTCATAGTAATGGCGTCAATGGTAAGTTGCTCCTTACACCCTTGGCTGTTCTTACGACAACCCTTTTGCTGTTCAGCTAGAATGTTGTTTTTAATTAAATGCTCATATACTATTTCGCTTATGCAGGCTGTTAGAATTTTGTACAAGGTTTGTAGACAAGTAATTGGCCGATATTTCGCTGGGTTTATAGTGTCATTTGTGTCTTTAGGTATCATATAAGTTACTCCGTGTGTTATGTATTGAGGAAGTAAATGTGGTGATTGGATGAATGTATTTAAATAATTATGTAAGAAAGGGTGTATGCTCGAGAATTTTTTATACCAGTAGTTGTGGATGTTGTCACTGCCAGGTGATTTCCAGTTGTGTGTGCGTTTGATGACGTCTATAAATGTATCTATTGGTATAAACTCAAATTCCATTTCTGGAATTTCAGGTGTAGCTTCGTTAACCCAGTCTGCGTGGTTATTATGGTGTACTGGGTTTTCCCAAATGTTGGCCCAAAATTCTCGTAGTTGTAGCGACCTACAAAAAGCAACTTACTACAAAAAAGTACTACAGCGCCATCTATGACACGACGGAAGAACTAACATCAATTTCCTGCATCTCACATGCAAAGTTTACATCGACTTAAGAGTATATAGAAAAACCCGACTACAACTGTTGGGCAGTTGCCCGCCAGACATAATACCTGTCTGGCCGGAGGATCCTCCCTTTTCAAAGGAGTATTGAGGAACTTTACACCCTGTTCCTCACACTCCTAAACTGGTGACCCCGAAATGGACGTCAGCGCAGCCTTCGAGCAACGTGACGTCATCATCATAAACATCACTTCCTCAAGCCTTCGAGCAGCGAGTCTCACAGCCAGCCAGCTTCAAACGGGTATTCCTGACCACTAGCATGCAGCGGAAGCGCATTCCTGGCCAGCACCCTCAGCCTCTCTTCAAGCGTCCATGGCACAGCACACTGCACTTTCGGCCGGTCGAGAGCTTCTACCTCCCGGTCGACACCTCTCTAGCTGTCTGCCACATCGCGGCGCAGCACCACGTCCGACTCACTGGAGCAAACGCAGCGCCGGCCCCGACTCACTGGGGTTCGCCTCACCACCGCAGACTGTTCCGCCTCACCGTGAACAATGCGGCAACGAGCTTAAAACTGGCATGGCAAAATACTTCAAGACTCATTCGACTATCGACCTCCGGTCTCCGGGGGGGAGTGATGTAGCGACCTACAAAAAGCAACTTACTACAAAAAAGTACTACAGCGCCATCTATGACACGACGGAAGAACTAACATCAATTTCCTGCATCTCACATGCAAAGTTTACATCGACTTAAGAGTATATAGAAAAACCCGACTACAACTGTTGGGCAGTTGCCCGCCAGACATAATACCTGTCTGGCCGGAGGATCCGCCCTTTTCAAAGGAGTATTGAGGAACTTTACACCCTGTTCCTCACACCCCTAAAAAACCTTTTAGTGTTTCGGGCGCTGGTGTCTCTAGGCTTTGGTGTGTGGTGTCTTTGTTACTAGATGTAAGGTTCCTATAAAATATTTTTTCGTTGTTGATAAATTTTGCATTTTGCACCTTGCGATTCGTGCATGTGATGTACCTTTTGAGTCTACTCGATGCAGCGCTTAATTTTTGTTTTAAAGTGTCCAAAAAGTGTGCTATTTGTGTATTTGGATTTTCGTGCTGTGCGTGTAGTTGGTATTTTCTCTTTATTTCTTCTACTGCAGCTATTAATTTTTTGCTTCTACTACTGTAGCGACCTAAACTACCATTAATGAAATGTGTTAGTCTACCTATATTTGCTCTTAGATGTTCAATCTTCTTTTCTAATCTGATTTGCCATTTTGGTTTACTAGGTGTATATGGGCGGCGCTCATTTTGGATAGGGTCTGATATTTTAGCCCCGTTGCATGTAGCTGCCGTCCATGCTGCACAGTAAATTATGGTCTGCAATTTCGTGAATTCAGTGTCGACATTTACATGCTTAGGAAGAATGACAGAATTTATGTAAGAAACAATGGCAGAAAACTTTCGAGAAGTTTTCTGCTTGGGGATGTATGGTCTATTAGTGGGATGAGTGTAATTAAAATTTAGCTGAGCTTGGTGAAATGTAGATTCAATTTCTGGGTTGGTTTCTGGGGTAGTATCTAAATTAGTTTGCGTAGGTCCAAATTGACCAACATCTATATTATTCAAGAAATTTTCGTCATCTACATTAACGACTGTGTGAGATACGTTGTCTGTGTCTGTGCTATTGTTTAATAAATTTGTGGTAAGAGTATTAATAGGTGTATCAGAGAAGTTTGTACTCGTAGCAGGTTGTTCGGTGTCGTCCTGATCATGATTTATATCTTCAATATTTTGTGTGTTAGTGTTACTATTCCTTAATTCTGCAGCTGCTTGGCTTTTTATTTCTTTTAGTCTGTTCTCGTGTATATATTTGTTATTTATAATCGCTCTCACTTGATCAGACAATCTTTGCTCTGTTATATGTGCTAATTCTGGATATATATTTATGAATTCCTCATGTAACTTTTTCCTATAGGCTGTTTTATTTGTTTCCAATTGTGTTACAGTATAGTATATTCTAATTATTGTTTCATTGTATTCGTTCGTCCACCTCATGCGTTGGCCGGATTGTATACAAGGTTGTGTAGAGTGTTGCTGTATTTGAGTGTGTATCATTTGTAGTTCGGCTCTGACTTCCTCATAAATCTGATCTATTGTGTCTTGTGATAATAACTTCTTTTGTACTATGGCTCTACGCTGGTCACCTATTCTTTGTCTACTGACTTGCATAGCCGGGTATTTTTCTATAAACTTATTGTGAAGCGGCGGCAGGTACGCATTTTTGTCGGTTTCCATACTAGTAAGGTGAAGATAAGTGCGTAGGATGAATTTATTCATTTCAATGGTCCATTTCCTACGACTTGTTGCAGTTTTAGCGGCGGGTACAGGTTCGTCGACAAAATTTGTCTCCTGTACAACGTCCACTGACTGTATACTTATTGATGAGGAAGAAGGCGTCGGTGTGACGCGAAAAGATTGCGATGATGAAGATATTGATGGGAAAAGAGATGAAGGAGATGACGAAGATGGTTGTGAAGTTTCGTCATCTATCTGAGGCAAGTTTGCCTGAAGTTGTTTTTTTGTTTTAGATCTAGTATTCATGTGTATCCCACGAGTAGCTAGGGACTTATGAAGTCGACCACAGCAGAGCCCTGCGTTCACTGTGGCAAGGGTGAATAAAACTGGAGGTCCCCTATTATCCAGAGTTGGCACACTAGCGACTAGCCTCTCCCCTAGCCATGCAGCCCTCGGCATGTGCGACCTTGGCTTGGATTGTGTATCTCTTTTAGTCTGGCCCCTCACCCCAAACCTACCTCGGCAAAGTAAACCCTGCCGACAAAGACCTAGGGCTCATCGGAGCACGCAAGCCCCACCACGACGTCAACGTAGAGATACGGAGGTGGGGATTATTATTATTATTATAATGCGCCTGCTTGGGTTCGAACCCATGGCTTACTGCTCGTAAGTCGGGGCTGCCACCACTGGGCCACCGCAGCTCTCAATAGGTACCCATTTGGGTATAAAACCCTAAAAATCGATTAGCATAATTGGATGCATTATTTGTCGGATTCGTTACTTGTACCTACCCGGTTATAAACAGGTCTTTTTAGCTGTCCCTTCAACGAAAAAATCTGAAACAACGTAAGATTAAAAGTGAAGTGTGTACCTGAAATATGGTAGGTTTCCCGTTCATCCCTGCTGCGTCTAAGTTGATGACGACTGTGGCGCCCTTAGCCCAGGGGTGCTGCAGGAACGCGTGACTTGCCTATCAACAAATTAATTAAATATTAGCTGCGTCCGCGGTTTTACCCGCGCATACCGGGACAAAAAGTAGCCTATGTGTTAATCCAGGGTATAAGCTATCTACATACCATATTTAATCAAAATCCATTCTGTAGTTTTTGCGTGAAAGAGTAACAAACATACGTTCTTGTAAGAATGTATGTTTGTTTTTGAATTTTGTGGTTTTGAATAATTTATGTTTAGGCAGAGCTTATACCTTATAATACACCGAAATTATACCAGTTATTTTTAAGTACAATTTAATAGCGAGCGAGCCTATTGCCCTCAACCGGGCACAGATCTAGACTCCGCGGCTGCTGCAGACAAATATCAAATGGAAAAACCCAATGACACTTTTTCCGACCCGGGAATCGAACCCCGGGACCTCATGCTCAGCAGTCGCGCTTGCGGCCACTAGACCAAGAAGGCAATCAGTCAATCAGAGTTTATTTCTGGTTTAATACTGGGTAAAGAAAACGAAATTCTATTTTGTTCGTGAGACAGGTAATACAAAGTATAAGACAAGTATTTTTTGTTATAACAAAATATCAAAAAAATACTTAGTTAAAACTCATTAAAGTTGGAGAGTGGGGGCTCACTACGTCACAAGTAGGTATAAAAATTACCTACAAGTGACGTCATGCGCCATTTGAACTAAATATATCTCCGTAATTTTATGACCACGTGAAAAAAGAGAAAAAAAATCTTGTCCAATACTTTTCAATAATTTATCAGACAGACAAAGAAAAAAAAATAGTGATCATCCCCTATTGTTATGATATTTCACTCATCATCAGCCTATAATATTCCCACTGCTGGGACACAGGCCTCCTTTCTATGAGAGGGAGTGGGCTGTCATCTACCGCGCGGGCTCAGTGCGGGTTGGTAGATGTCACATGTCTTCAATTTCAAGTCAATGTAAATTTTTAGTTCTAGGAAATGCCGGTTTCCTCACGATGTTATCCTTCATCGTTTTTGAGAGCAGCGGTGATGAAATAAATTACACAAAGTAATGTGCCTGCTTGGGTTCGAACCCACGGCTTACTGCTCGTAAGTCGGGGATGCCACCACTGGGCCACTGCTGCTCTCCTCCTCTTTCACTCAGGTGGGGGAAATTGGCATAAGGTTTCCATTAAATCAACAGTACAGGTGGTAATAATGAATAATGCCTCCTAAAACCCGGATATCAAATGATTTATAACTATTTGTATGATATCGCGAACTATTTATTTAATTTTACGACGTTTTATTATATTAGTAGTAAGTAATAAACTTTTATGTTAAACACAAATAAGATGATAAGATTTAATCAGTAAATAAACTGCCGAGATCTTAACTTTTGATTTTTATATAAATAGATAGATGGAACACTATGCCTGATCTCAAGTGATAGGTATGGCAATACCATAATAGCCACCAAATACAATAATAATTTTCTTGTGCTACCTTTTGTAGTAAGCAACGACTTATTGTCAGGCCTACGCTGTCCTCTCATACTTAAATACTAACGCAGTAACATTCAAATATTGTAAAACCAAATGATTTTAAAAGAGTAACCATGGAGGTTTTTGCCGGTTCTTTTCCATACGAAACGACCAACCCGAACCGAGCACCTTTTGTCGACGTTTTATAAGTGCCCGTGTAGGCCTATGTGAATTAAAATATTTTGATTTGGACCCTGTAACGTTCCCACTGCTGGGACACAACCTCCTCTTAGTGAGGAGTGGACCGTAAATCACGAATGGGTCTAGTCAAAAGACGACAATATGATGATTTCAAGTCTTCAAATTGATTTTTTATAATTCATTTTTCATTCAAAAATCAAAAGTCATTTATTCAAATTAGGCTGATAATCAGCACTTTTTGAACGTCAAAATTACAAGAGACAGTCCCCAAAAACGCCCGCCCTTCGCCACTTCCTAGTGTTTTAGCTGGGAAGAAGAAGTGGCGGAACAATTAAACTCCCCAGCAACACATCTGTCTGTTAGGCAAGAATTATTATAATTTTATACTAGCTGTCCGGCGCAACTTCGTTTGCGTCACATTTTTCCTGTTTTCACAACATTTTTCATTGCTGCTCACTCCTGTTGGTCGTAGCGTGCTGATATATAGCCTATAGCCTACCTCGATAAATGGGCTATATAACACTGAAATAATTTTTCAAATCGGACCAGTAGTTTCGGAGCTTATTCAATGCAAACAAACAAACAAACAAACAACCAATCAAATAAATCTTTCCTTTTTATAATATTAGTTTAGATATTAGTTTAGATTCATATTATTGCCAGGGTAGCGTGCAAAATTCAATTTTTCTTATAATTTTTGCAATTTGCAGTTCAGTGTCTGGTATAAGTTATAAACATTAAAATCATCAATACCACCCTCAAGTTCATGTAATCCCATTGATTGACTTTTTCATGAAATTGTCATTGATCATTCAATTACATTGAAATTTGTACTTTTTCATTTGTAAAATAGAGTTTGTTTTACCAAATCATAATAACTTAGATAATAAATAAAAATGTAGTTACCTGTAATCCGTTCTCCTCAGCTCCATTGAATAGGAATATAATGTTCCGTTTCAACTTCGTCTTGCTTCGAGATAGTTTTGTTAAGGCTTCCGCCATGATAGCGCAAAATGCGACGTTGTCTGATGCTCCTGTAAAAAGAGAAAAATATCCAACTAACTGTTGTGATATTCAAAAAGATCTGAAGGGACTTTCACGAAGCCGTCAACCAAGCATTCTGTGTGTAAGAAACTCTACGCAATAATGATTGAGAAAAAATAAAAAAAAAAAATATGAAAAATTGCGAATGATTTTTTTTGAAATAAGCATCACCTTTGTACCTATTTTCTTTTCCTTTCTTCTTTTCTGTATTTAGTGTGTACATAAATTGTTAAATAAATAAAATAAATAAATAAATAAATTGCTAGGAAACAGCTTTTTTATGGCTATAAACCTCAATCTTCTACGAGGTCTATCACGACACCTTCTGGCTGTGTCAGGGCTCCAGAAAGTGGTTCCTCGTAGAAGATGGCGGGACGAGCTAGACAAGACCAGCGACCAGTGGTCCACATTGGCCCTGGATCGAGACAATTGGAAGTCATGGGGAGAGGCCTTCCCAGCAGTGGGATGACGGAGGCTCACAGTATCAGTAAAACTCAATGTAACGCACTCAAACCATTGTGCTGGTAGCATTGAATAGTACAGGGATCATGGAGCTATTTAAAATACAGTTAACATGAAAAAAAAAGTTGCGTCAAATTTGGAATTTTGACCTCCAATATCTCCTTAACTAGAACATTGGGAACCTTCTTCATCATCATCATCATTTCAGCCCAAAAGACGTCTATTGCTGGACATAGGCCTAGCCCAAGTGTCGCCACATTGACCTTTTGGAGGGTTTTGCCATAATCGCCACGCTTGGCAGGCGGGTTGGCGATCGCACTAAGGTTGTTATAAAAGCACAGAGAACGCTGCTGCCCATTCTCAGGCAAGTCCCTTAGTCGCCTCTTACGACACCCACGGGAAGATATGGGATGGTGCTATTCTTTACGTCCGACACCATACAGAACCTCCTTCACTCCTATTGTAATCTATTACTTAGTACAAAAAGCCCAGAAACGTAGTAACAGGACCAACGTTCCTATAGTTCAATGTCTAGAATCCATACAAACTTTAACGCAAAATAAACTTTCTTACCTAGCGCAAAAGGCACAGAATCATAATGGCAGTTGACGAGTATGGAGCTTCCTATCGTGCCGTTTGCATGAAATCCGCTCTCTCCCTCTAGTAAAGCTACTACATTTGACGCGTTCTGATACATGTTGAAGAACGGTGTCGTGGATTTATGGAAGTAGTCACCTGGAAAAAAGAAACAAATTAATCAGGTAACGTACCAGCACATCAGCAATTACACTACTTAGGTTTTTAAAGTGCTCTCTACTGCATGAGTATCAAGAAGGCCGCATCATGGCTTCAGGCGAGTTGCGGCCAAAAGCAGGCCTATGTAATATGAAGATAAAAAAAAACCGGCCAAGTGCAAGTCGGACCCACGCACAAAGGGTTCCGTAAATAAATAAACCGGCCAAGTGCGAGTCGGACTCGCGCACGAAGGGTTCCGTTCCATTTTTTATAAAAAACGAGCAAAAAAATCACTTTTTTGTTTGGGGGGGTTAAATATTTATTTTATTCTGTTTTTAGTATTTGTTGTTATAGCATCAACAGAAATACATAATCTGTGCAAATTTCAACTGGCTAACTAACAGGTTCATGAGATACAGCCTGGTGACAGACGGACGGACGGACAGCGAAGTCTCAGTAATAGGGTCCCGTTTGACCCTTTGGGTACGGAACCCTAAAAAACGAGCAAAAAATCACTTTTTTGTATGGGAGCCCCCTTAAATATTTATTTTATTCTGTTTTTAGTATTTTTTATTATAGCGGCAACAGAAATACATGAGCTGTAGAAATTTCAACTGGCTAACTATCACGGTTCATGAGATATGGCCTGGTGACAGACGGACGGACGGACGGACAGCGAAGTCTCAGTAATAGGGTCCCGTTTGACCCTTAGGGTACGGAACCCTAAAAACAAGTATTCCCCGAAGGGTAAGGCAGAGGTGTACCTAATATTAAGTAGGTACACTCATATTCGCCATTTATGTATGAGTCCCAGTCCCATGTATTAGGGGGCGAACCAATTGCCATCAGCCTGGCACAAACCCAGACTCCGTGGCTGCTCCGGAGAAAAAGGGGCATGCAGGTTTCCTCACGATGGAAGCCGTTTAAATAAGTTTAAAAACTCACCCGAAGCAATCTGCCAATCAGTCTTCACGACCTGAGTAGCTTGTGATGCTATATGATCGAGCATCAGCTTCAAGTCCCTGGTAGAAGAGAGGTGGAACGCAGTGCCGGACACGCGCGGCTCCAAGCCGACGATGCGGTCCAAATAGAGGCGCGCTGTCTCTTCACTGAATGTGTCTGAGTTCTACGAATGAAAGCATGTAACATCATCTGTCTATGCTGCCCTAGTACTCAATACTTTAATTGCTTTCCACATGTTATTCCTAGGTGGTAAACGACTTCCAAAATAACACTAAAAAGTAGAAAATAACTTTACTTTCGGCAATCGGTGACATGTTGTTTTAATTTACTTTTTTGCCACCGACTTCCGAAAGTAAAGTTATTTTCTACATTTTAGTGTTTTTTTTGGAAGTCAGTTTATTTTTTTGTAAAAAAAAAATTATTTTACCCTTTTTAGTTGTCTCACATAAATCCTAGTCGAGTAACAATTTTACATTGTAACTACACACCAGCACATCATCAAAATGTTCTTAAATGAAAACTACTGGGCAAAACTATGTTAAATTTTTATGGGAGCAAATGGCAACTATTTCGCATCAAAATAAAGAAGAATCACGTATATCGGATAATAAGTAAGAATAAAAAAATACCAATCGAATTGAGAATCTCCTGCTTTATGAAGTCGGTAAAAAAATACTCACATCTTCAGGAATATCATTATCGGATACAATAGCAGGCATATCATTTTCCACAAGTTGAGTGAAGTATGCCAACAGTAGGTAGACTCCTAGTACTACGATAAGCAGTGTGCTTGGTACCTGAAATATTAAGTGGAGATGATGATTAGCGGGAGCGAAGTTTAAGCTCCTATCCTTGTCTGTCGCTCAGAACCATCATTTGTTAGAGCGAGAAACAGAGCATGCTGCCGAGCGCATCGTCGATGTTGCTGCGTGTGATAGCAGATAGCACTACTGCTGCTAGATGAAGCGCAACCCACTTTCGTTGCTAAGCTCAAATAAATCATTTTTATTTATATGCACAAGTCATTATAGCTATGTATAAAGACGACTCGGGAGGCGGGTTGTGCGCGCGCACACGAACCAATTATTGTTCGACCCGGGTCTCGGGTGCTTAGCACCGAAAGTGTTAAGCAGCGTGATTGTTTTCTAAGCAGGGGTTGAGTAAAGGATTAAAGTAACACCCTCATTTCGTCAGTTAAAATTCTCCTGACAATATTGCTATCAATCAATAAACGCAACTCCGGCTTGGTTCTGGCAAAACTCCTCTCTGAAACCATTAACATTTTGCCCGATCTGGGAATCGAACCCGGATCTCTCACTCAGCAGTCGCGCTTGAGACCACTAGACTTACGAGGTTATCAAGAACTGACCACACCAAATAGATATAGACATTTCCACAATATAAAACACTACCTTTTTATATAAACATCACAAAACACACATAACATTTAATAACAATACAAGCAATAGGAACAATTACTAAATGCTTTTTATTGTTTTTTTATATCACAAAAAGTTTATAAATCAAGAAACATAGAAATTGTTTTGCAAAAAAAAAACTACTCACATAAAACAAAAAAAAAAAAAAAAACGGAAGTCGGTGACTTAGTTTGTTCCATTGACTTTATTGCCACAGACTTCCAAAAGTAAAGTTAAGTTTGTTTTTTGAGTTTTTTTGGTAGTTGGTTATTTTTGCATTTTATTTTATTTTGCTCTTTTTAGTTGTGATATCCTGGATAAATTCTTGTCATATTTAAATTTTTCTTTGGAACGTGCAGTTAGTATAATATCATCATGTCATCAACATGGATGAAGAAGTTAAAATACGTACCCCAGTTAAGTTTATAAAACTTATATGGGACCACCGCGCGAGCTTCCTCTACCAAATGGAAAAGTAATTACAAAAATCAGTACAGCAATAGGAGAAATCGGTGACCATACATGAAACAAAAAAAAAAAGTTGCTGGTGGAATACATAACCACCTCCTTTTTGGAAGTCGGTTAAGAAAGATCTTATTAGCTAATATTTTAGTACTGTTTATGTACGAAATTAGTTCGTGGTTAGTTTGATTTTGTTAGGAAGCGGTGACCAAATTAGAAATGATTAAGTATATGAACGGTGCGTGAAATGAAACGCCTCTTAAATACCTAGCATACAGGATGCACCTTGCAGGTCGCATCTTAGAAAACTCCTTAAATCCCCTCCCCACTCTACCGACTTCTACTCCTACTCCTTCACTGTACAGTGTACACGCTGTGCGGTTGTGAAATTCTCTTCCGCCTGACATTAGAGACTGCCAAACTGTTGCATTTTCCAAAAGAAGAGTTAAAGAACATTATCTTTCCATTCCATCATAGTTGCATAGGTATTTATTTGATTGGTATTTAAAATATTTTGTTTTGTATTTATACTTTAAGTTAGTATATTTTCATATTGTATTTTAGTTATTTGCTTTATGTTTTATGTATTCAATTCTCTCTTTTTCTTTTACACACTATGTCTGCATCTCTTTTTTTTATATCCCCTTTCGCAGGTAGCATACCTGAAGAGATTTCTTTAGAAATAAGCATTACCTTTGTACCTATTTTCTGTTCCTTTCTTCTTCTCTGTATTAAGTGTGTACATAAATTGTTAAATAAAAATAAATAAGATGAATTTATCAAATCTGGTTAGATGGCCAAATGTAAAACTATAAAAAATAAACCAAGTTTCAGGTGAATTTTGCACGTATTTCTACATCGTTGTCACATATTTGTAATTCTCAACATGAGTGATGTAATCAAGATTTTGTAACAATATTATTATTTAAAAGAGTGTCCATGGAGTTTCTTGTCCATTCTTCTCCATAGAGATCTACGCTTTGGAATGGGCAACTACAGGACTTTTACAAGTTATTATGCCTTGTGTCTGGGACTGTAGCTTTAAAGTTTGTTCTGTTTTTTTTTTACTTTTAAGTGCCTGTTATGGTCTAATTGAAATAAATGATTTGAGTTTGAGTACTCATATTGAAAATTGAATTAGAATAAAAATAGATAATGACTTTTACAAAACCTATGCAGGTGCAGCTGTTTATAAATATTGGGTATGTGGGGAATACCTATTTTTTTATCGTCGAATTCTTCAATTTCGTGATTTTAGCCATCGATTTGACGATAACCGAGATTGTCCTACTAATTTCTGATTTGATGATAAAGTGACCTACTTTTTTAATCTGATTTCAAAGCCGAAGCCCTTTTGGCATTAAAAACTTCGATTATCTATTTTGTTCAGAGGTGTTTCTTGTTTTAATGACAATAAATAAACTTTTCTGTCTTTCAAATTTCACTCTGTAAAAAGGCAGGTTTATTAAGTATATTGCAAATTCTGAATAACTTAATCTGGAAACATATTCATAGCAAATTTTAAGCCCCCACATTAAAATCAAAGACCAAAATGTATTTTTGATCTATTTATTCAACCCATTTCACCAAAGCTCTTATCCCATTTTACAAGTATTTTTTTAAAGCTAACACCTAACCCAAATATTGAAACACTTGAACTATTTATTTTAACCATTTATCTATGCATATATCCCAATTTACTTGGGTTCGGCGCAGCATTTTTTCTTCATCCATACGCATACAAAACACATATCCCATTTGAAAAATAAAACGTCACAATTCCCAAAAAAAACTCCCATTGATTTAATTTTTAACTTACACATCTGACAGGGTCATTCATATGACTGCCATTTTTTCTTAGTCCTCTTCTGACAACCTAAAATAATAAATAAATAAAAAAAAAAACTCAAAAAATATAAAATTATACTCCCGCAATGGGAACAACCCATCTATAACAATATATTCGAACTAGCACTTCACCCGCGACTTCGTCCGAGAAAGTTGTTATATAATATAGCCTATGTTACTCGGTAAAGATGTAGCTTTCTAATGGTGAAAGAATTTTTTAACGATCGAGTATTTTTTGAGTTAAATCGTAACAAACAAACAATCAAATCGTACCTCTTTAAAATATTAGTTTAGATATGTCATAATATGTATTTATTAATCAGGTAGAATTTGTCAACATGGACGATTATTAACAGATAACCTATTATTTTGTATTAAAAGATTATTTACTCTTAGAATTAAAGTCTTAAAAAGGAGATTACTGAAACATCGAAAGACACTGCTTAGTTTAATCTTCTGTTAATGGGTTTTATCGATTTAAAACTTTTTGAATGAAAATTAGTAATACATGCTCGAAGCTGTTAATGAGGTGGTAAATGGTGAAATACTACATACCATAGACCATTTACATGGTGATTTTCATGGTAAATTTGTTGTGTGAAAATGTCAGTTATGGAACAAAATTTAGTACTGTTATTGAAAATGAAATGAAAAATGTAAGTAGGCATTATTCACATTGCTTTTCATAAAAAATGAAATAGCTGTGCGTTTGCGTAAAGTGAAATGAAACAATGCAAGGTGAAGTATAAATAAACCAACTAGCAAATATTGGTACAAAATGGATGCATAGTGAAGTAATTTGAATAGAACTTGTTAATATGACAAAACTTGGGTACATTGATTGAACTACTTGTACAAAGTGAAGAAAAATCCACTAATGGTGCATAGTGAAGTAGAAAATCAACTATTTGTGCAAAGTAAAGTAGAAAAATCAACTATTTGTGCAAAGTGAAGTAGAAAAATCAACTATTTGTGTAAAGTGAAGTAGAAATAGCAACTAGTTGTGCAAAGTGTATTAGAAAAAACAACTAGTTGTGCAAAGTGAAGCAGAAAAATCAAGCAATTGTGGAAAGTGAAGTAGAAAAATCAACAATTTGTGCAAAGTGAAGTAGAAAGATCTACTAATTTTGCAAAGTGAAGTAGAAAAATCAACTAGTTGTGCCAAGTGAAGTAGAAAAATCAACTAGTTCAAAATGCTAAGTGAAGTAAAAGTGAATGAATAAGTAATGTATGAGTTAACCCGCTGCCAGGGCTTTTCCGCTCGGTCGTCTTCGTAATCACCGGTCGGGACTCCTTCGTAGGCATGAGGATAGCTCTGAAATGTAATAGTAGATAGTTAGTAGAGAAGTGGTAGATGTACCTACCTAGGTATGAGTGGAATTTAGTACAGTTAGAAACAAGGGAATAAACAGTACAAGTAAGGTAAGACGGCAGTAGTTATGAAATTCAGAACTTCTGCCATTTAAAACCATCAGTTTCTTTAAAGGGTGGAAGAAACACCGACACACAAACGGTTATCAAGTATTCCGTAAATCATTCAGAAAGTTTCGGTATTTGGAGTTTTAAGTAATTAAAAAAAACCGGCCAAGTGCGAGTCGGATTCGCGCACGAAGGGTTTCGTACCATTATTTATAAATACAAGCAAAAATAAAAACACTTTTTTGTATGGGAGGCTCTTAAATATTTATTTTATTCTGTTTTAGTAGCGGCAACAGAAATACATAATCTGTAGAAATTTCAACTGGCTAACTATCACGGTCCATGAGATACAGCCTGGTGACAGACGGACGGACGGACGGACTGACATGACAGCGAAGTCTCAGTAATAAGGTTCCGTTTGACACTTTGGGTACGGAACCCTAAAAACAGCTGCTGCTTACATTTTGAACGTGTAGGTATCGCAGTTCTGTAAGAATCAGCACAATTTTTTTTTAAATGTCCTTTGAATTCTTTCTATGTTCACAGTGATCTAATGAATTCATGGTAACTGTTTGTGCGTCGGTGTCAGCTATAATATTCCCACTGCTGGGACAGAGGCCTCCTTTATCTGAGAGGGAGTGGGCAGCAATCCACCACGCGGGCCCAGTGCAGGTTTGTAAAAGAAGTCATATGTCTTTAAATTTTCGGTTCCAAGACATGCCGGTTTCCTCACCGATGTGACCATGTGTGTCAAAGATTTGAGAGCAGTGGTGTTGAAAATTACACAAAGAAAAGTGTCTGGCTGAATTCGAACCCACGACATACCCTGTCCATGTTGAGGAGTCATAGTTTTATCAAAGGTATTGCAAAATATCAGTAAGATAAGCTATTGTCATCACACCTAACTAGATAACCAGTAAATTAACTATTTTTATGAAAACAAACGCCGCGCCAGTGTTAGGGTTGTCCCTGCCAGGGCTGCGGGTTGTTCGAAAGAGATACCGTGCCCCTGGAACGCAAAGGGCTAAGAAAGAACATGGATGGGTTTTAGTCAGTCAAGTCTGACACTCCCTTCCGCTCCGCCCAGAGCGGAAGAAACCATTTGATGATTTCCCATCCTAAAAAAAAAAAGTGTTAGGGTTGTCAACTTTTTTTATTTTACACTGCACATATTAAACACTAGTTGTAAACCGCGACCTTCGTCCGCGTGAAATTATTATATAAATATTACTTCCCTATTTGGAACCGGATTTTGTTAACAATATAAAGGGTTTTATTTTTTTTGCACGGAACCCTAATTATTTTTTCTAAAATTAAATTAGGCTGTTGCTCCTTACTATAATCATAATTAATGGCATCTACCACTAAAAGTCCCGCCAAAGTCAGTCCAGCCTTTTCGGAGATTAGCCGGAACAAACAGACAGACCAAATTAAAAAAAAAAAGTTTTTGTGTAAGTGTGACAGTACCAACTTACGTACGAGAAACCTGTTACCTGAATTATGCTTAGAATTTGTCTAAATGCTTTTCTTTACATGATTATAGTATATAATAGTATTTTATATGTATGTTGATCTATATATGTATAGTATGTATTACGTTTATTGTATGTATTAGTTTAGTTTATAAAATTAGTTGAATTAAGTTTTAAAAGTACTGTTCATGCACAAAGCTGTATCCTCTTTGGCAAATACTCCTGTTAAATAAGGTTTGCTGTAAGAAAACCCATTTCTGGGTTAAGCTCGCCGTTGTAGATAAGCTATATATTATATTATATATATATTTGTGTTTATATCTTTTAATTTTATGTGCAATAAAGAATAAAGAATGCTTTACATGTGTGTGTGTGAGCCGATGTCTATCATTTTTTCCTAGTTGAAATAATGATATTCAAAGTAAAATTTTCAAGTTAGTCATTCTTCAGGCCATGGATGTCCAAATCCGAAACTATTTATTCATTTTATAAACATACATTTTATTGACTTGGCTCGTGAGGTTGTCGACATGTGGCCTGTTGACTCAGCGATCATTGTGCCGATAGTCGTATCAGCTAATGGCCTAATTGCCAAGAGCCTCGACCAATATCTGATGAGGCTCTCGTTAGGCAGCTGGATCAAGGGCTTAATTCAGAAAGCGGTACTCCTGGACACGGCTCGTATTGTTAGGAGGTTCCTCTCTCTGGAGCCCTGACCGCCGGTAGTTTGGACCCTGTTCCCGATACCGATATTTATTTATTATTAACTATGAACAATAGCGAAAAATACCCAAGGGAGTCTCGAGCCCGACTTTGATGAAAACTAAAATTGTACCAATAGATTTTTGAAAAATCAATATTCCTAGCCAGGAATCGAACCCATTGATTTCGGAATAAAAACACATACTGTACTATGTGTCGCTAATAAGAAACAAATTCTGGGAAGTAATGACATATCACGTACTTAGGTCCAAAAGTTCCCGGCCCACACACATTATATTAATCAGATATACAAAACTATCATGTCACTAATTTACAGAGGTTTTCTTTAGCTACCCACAATTAAAAAACCGGCCAAGTGCGAGTCGGACTCGCGCACGATGGGTTCCGTACCATTATTTATAAAAACGAAAAATAAAAACTTTTTTATATGGTTAATATTTATTTTTTTCTGTTTTTATTATTTGTTGTTATAGCGTCAACAGAAATACATAATCTGTAGAAATTTCAACTGGCTAACTATCACGGTTCATGAGATACAGCCTGGAGACAGACGGACGGACGGACGGACGGACGGACGGACGGACGGACGGACAGACGGACAGCGAAGTCTCAGTAATAGGGTCCCGTTTGACCCTTTGGGTACGGAACCCTAAAAAGTAATATTTTTGTTCAATATAGCCAATCGCCCTTTAGTTCAATCCATTTTTGTTTGGATATTAATCCTTAATTTTTTAGTCGAAGCCGGAAGCTTTTAGATTATGCACATTTTGGTTAAACAGGTAAATACCAGGCTGAAATTCTATATGTAGATAATCCATTTACAGTTTCGTTAAGCAAGTAAATACCAGCAGATATATATTGATAGTAAAATATCTGCTATCTTACAGGTACTTGACAACAACACACACCTTCCCGTTATCGCGACCATTGCCCCACACTTGGAGGTTACTCTGTGATTAAACCACTGAACGTAATCCCTCCATTATTGTTCCAAGACAATCGGCATTGTTTTGTTTTAATATAAACAACGGTGTTATGGAAGAGGATTGTCTTCTAATAATATAATTGACTGTTGTTAGAATGCGAATACTTTCAGTCTGGACCTTCGATCAATAATAGAACTAGATTAAGGATCAGGAACAAAAATGAATCGCTAAAGTGTCCACGTTTGCACACACGTAAACATCTATATTTCATAGAAAAATGTTTAATAATATTAACAACTTCAGTTTATTATAAACCATAACACCCTCACATAAAGTTTAATAACAATTGCAAAAGATATTTATTTAAGTCCTTTCATCGGAGAAAGCTAAAAGGCAATAAATTTAAAACGTAGCTTGAAAATAAAAAGTCACGAGTACAAAAATATTTATTCTAAAATGTATCTTAAAATCTAAGTGACAAGGTTAAAAAAATTACGTTGACAATTTCGTGCTCACACTAATTTAGAACTAGACGTATTTCTTGGTATTACATTTCAATGCTCAGAACACAGTAAGTATTGAAAGACGTGGAGTTGCAGAATATATTTTTTTAGGCCCAGGCTCGTTTTGTATGGTGGCAATTTTTTTTTTTAAAGTAGTAGACTAAGTAGTAGGTATTATTTTTAACCGACTTTAAAAAAAGGAGGTTGTCTATTCGACTATATTCTGTTTGTTTGTCCACCTATTTCTCCACCAATAATTGTAAACCAATGTTAAAAATTCTTTTTTTTATTCTAAAGCATATACTCTTGTGGTGGTCCCGTTGTCACCAAGTCCTAAAGAAATCGAGGCAACCCTCAAATTATATAGGTGCATACAATGTTTTTCATGATCTAACGAGGCTCGTCACGTATTCCTGTGGTATCATCAGAACTTAAACTTGTTGAACCTGTAAAGAAACAGGCGCGGTTTATTGAATACAGTTTTAAAGTATTTCATGAAAATACCTACAGGTACTTATAGTTTTCTTCCGATAAAGATTTTTGTAATCTATTTGCGTGTTCCCAGTTATGTCCAAACTATTAAAATAAATTGAACATATTCTCGTTTTTTTTTTTTTTTTTTTTTTTTTTTTTTTTTTTTTTTTTTGATATGGCCACTCGCAGATCAACCTGCTAAGGTTATTTCTGCTCAACCGGGCAATCCTGTGGTGACCTCAAATGAATTTAAGGCCCCCAGCCAGGGCTTACAAACTAAGTACAATTAAATGACCGCTCGCTAAGGGCACCCCCTGTGGGGTTCGGACCTCGGCTTAGGGCGTCATTGAGGGGTGGGCAGCAAGGGACAGGCTGGGTCATAATATTATTATTTAGGGAATTTAACGTTACATGCTCAGCGGCGCGGGCTGGCTCGTCGAGCAAGGGTCGGGGGGGGGGTGATGTTACAAGGGCGTCGCGAGGGGCCTCGGCGGCGAGGCCGGAACACGGATCGGTTTTTGTTTTTGTTTTTACGAATAGTGCTAGTTTCCCTACTGCTCTCTTGAAGGAGGGTAATGGGGTCATCGGGTTCGACGAGGATATGCCTAGGTCGGCGAATCTTCCCTATTTTGGTGGGGACGTATCGGGCGGCCGACACCACTAGTGGGTTGGGGTGTTTCTCAGCAGAGTCTAGGAAACGCTTTGAAAGGCGTTTAATGACCTGCTTGACGGTGGGGATTTTCAGATCAACATGAAGTTGTTCATTCCTAACGAACCACGGTGCTCCCGTGGCCTTTCGGAGAAAACGGTTCTGGAGGGTCTGCATCCTATGAATCTGGTATGCCTTAGCTTGTCCGAAAACTGGGCAAGCGTAGGTCAGAATGGGACGAATACACGCGGTGTAAATACGCAATTTGCACTTAAGGGACAATTTGCTGCGTGCATGTAGTAAGGAATGGAGTCTACCGAGAGCGAAAGCGGCGCGCGAACGCATCGTCTTTATGTGCTCCCCGAAGGTGAGACGTTGGTCAAGGATTACCCCCAAGTATTTGGCTCGCTTTTCCCAAGGAATAGGCTTGCCAAACATGGTGATCGGGATGGGATTGGGTGGGAGGATTTGGCGTGGCCTACAGAAGAGAACCGCCTGACTCTTATCGGGATTGAGAACATATTCTCGAATGTTTATAAGGTTTATGTATTCTGCACATCGAAATGGTTCGCTAGAAAATCTATAAACAAAAATAATATATAAAATAACAACACTACTCCATGTATTGCCGGTTCCAAAACAGTCGATGTTTGTAACAATAGTTGGTGCGTTGTTGCAAACATTGGCCAAACATCAAAATATTAGCTAACTTAATTATTTTTACTATTTATCCTGTTTTTATTTCACGAAAAAACACTTAAATAATATAAACTTACCGAAATAAAAAAATCCTTCCAAAATCGTGGTTTTACGGTGGTTATTTTCACAGTTTTGCAACGCGCATCTCGACGTCTTAAAGTTGGCTATGCTTGGACAATACTAATTTGAAATAAGACCACAAAATTATTTGTGGTCTTATTTTTCGTGCCGTTTTTGAAGCGCTCATCGGGAATCTAGTACTATTATTGATCGAAGGTCTGGACATAAAACAAGATATTTCTTTATCTACTTATGCAAATCTATACGATTATTATGAAGCTGAAGAATTTGTTTGTTAGGTTGAACGTGCTAATCTCGGGAAATACTGGTTCGATTGAACAGTAGTTTCCATGATTACAAAAAACAGCATCACGCTACGATCAAAAGCAGCAAAGCATTAAGGAAACACGTTGCAAAACGAGCATAATGTGACGCAAACGAAGTTGTGCCGGTGAGCTAGTATACAGCAAGATTTTTTAGTCACCGTCCAAATTTTTTCTAGGCATTATGCATCATTCACTAACTCCATTTTTGAAAAAAAAATAGATATGTGATATTTTCATATGAAATCATTTTCTCGAAAAAATTATCCGCTCTGCCTGGTCACTAAGTTAAACGTTAAAAATAGTACACTTGCCGCGCAAACATTCAATGGGGCGGGGGCGGCCAGCCCGCGTGTACCTACGCACGGCGCGGCGGTGTCCATGATATCTCAATATTTTTGTATTGAGTGATACTAAAAGAAAAAACACGTATTCAATGGTTTTCGCCAAAGATTAAAATGTCTAAATTTGGACGGTGACTAAAAAATCATGCTGTATACTTTAATAAAATTGAAGTGTCTGTTTGCAAAAGAGTTTTTTTACTAAATGCATAGCAAAGAATATACGGTACTTTATAACAAAAAATGTCTGTCTGTTTGCTACGGCTAATCTCCGAAACGCTGGACCGATTTTGCCGGGACTTTCGGTACTTTTAACTGGAAGATAGCTGATGTAATGAGGAGTAACCTAAGGTATTATTAGAAAAAAAGAGCTCGTGCAAAAAGTATAATAAAAAAATAAATAAAAATAAAACCCTTGAAATTGTTTATAAAAACCGTTTCAAATACGGAAACTAATATACGTCAGGGCTTGAAAATCGCACTTTAGTTGTACTCTGTAAAATTCAGATAAAACAAAAACCTTGATAAACAGAAGGAAAATAAGATCAACATCACATCACGCCTAGACTTAAGAGGTGTACCTCCAGTACACTTCCAGTTCCCTATTTCGCAGACCGTGACCCTGACCGTGAATGTTCTCCCTTTCAAGGTCGAGGGCAAGTAGTGAGCGATGCAGACCCGATTGCGCTACACAGCACGTATATTTTATTCGCGTTTTGCGCAGCGGTAACCACTGCCCGAGTTTGTACGCAAAGGCAACAAAGCAGCTTATGGCCAACAAGCTTTTGGCATTCGTCAAGCATGCCATCACCTAGATGGACGAGGTCAGCGTCTTGCAGCTCTGCACTCCTTCAAAGGGGAAGAGGTATGCAGTGCCAAGTTGATTTTGTTTCAATATCTCGACCAAGTTGGACAGTTGTCATCTCGCCGGAGGGGTGGTGGCGAGAAGAGTCTGCAGGACATCATCGACCTGCTGAAGAGGAGCGATCCGTATGACGTGCCAGATTTTGTGGCAAAAGAGCTGCACAAGATGCCTCCTATTAGTTTCGACGACGTCGACGTCACCAGGACATCACGTCTCTGAACGTGAACCAGGCTGAGATGAAGTCCAAGTTGGAGTCTGTCATCATGGTGAATTGCGAGCCGAAGTAGCGTTGTTACGCAATGCTATTCCGATACGTGGGTCACCGGAAGGTTCCAATGTAAACACACGTCGCGGAGCACAAAATGCTTCCGTCTGCAGTTTTCAGCCGGCGAGTGAATCTACGTCATCGGCTGTCAAGAATGCAAGCGATGCAGAGTTTTGGCCGAAAGGTATGCTGTATCGGCGTTTCTGCGGCAAGCTTCGCGACACCTCGCTGCGTAACACGACGCCGTCACTTTGCGTGCAGTAGTTTTTTAAGTCTTAGTTTTATAAAGTATGTATTAGTTTACAGTTAGTGTTTTTAGGGTTCCGTACCTCGAAAGAAAAAAACGGAACCCTTTTCGGATCACTTTGTTGTACGTCCGTCTGTCCGTCTGTCTATCTGTCAAGATCTTTTTTCCCAGGAACGCGTGGAGGTATCAAGCTAGATAGAGAGATTTATATAAAATACTCAGGTCTACTGTCCCTTGGAGCTGTGAAAAAAATCAAACTTCTAAGCCAACGCAATCAAAAGATACAGCCTTTTATGCCGCGACACTCGCAAGGGAATCAAAACCTACAGGGTACTTCCCGTGAACTCAGAATCTTGAAATTTGGTACGAAGCACCTTCTTATAGCACAGATGAAGGAAAAATTGCGAAAACCGTAAATTTTTAGTTACATCATATAATAAAAATATTTTTCATAATTTTTGTATGGAACCCTCGGTGCGCGAGTCCGACTCGCACTTGGCCGGTTTTTATGCTTATACAACGTGTAACGTTAAATGGCGCAACACGTTTTATTCTTACATTCTTTTATATCATCCGTCACGCTATCATTGACTCCTTCTTCTTTCATATAATTCCTCACACAATTCATCCATCGTTTCCTTGGTCTTCCTCTCCCTCTCCAGTCATCAACATTTAAAATCAACACGCAATTATTATAAACGGTTCAAAAATTATATTGTAAATTAATAATGTTATACTGTGCTCGTATTACAACAACTGTTATAAGTCCAAATCTTAGGCGAGGACGCTGGCACCCTAAACACAAGTTAAATCTTACATTGGGTGCCAGAGCTCATCGAAAACACTCTGTTCCTTAGTTGTAACGATGCATAGTGTTTAGTCAAGTGTTTTCCTGTACATTTTTTGAAGGTAATAAAAAACTTTTTTTTTTTTAATTTAAACATATTCAAACGCGTTGCCACGCCCACTTTAAAAAAAAAAGTTACTGATTACGGTGTTTCCTTCCGGACTACTCTGAGAAGAGCATCAAAACCAACTCCAGAGTATACAGTACTTAATAAAGTTCAAAAATAATCTTTGTAAGCAGTTCGGCATATTAATCTTGTTTGTGGAGTTTGATGGGTATTATGATGAAATATTTAGAGAAACAACTTCAAGGATCCTTACACAATATGAATAAACAAATAATGACCAATCTTATTGATGATTAAACGAACTTACCTGAAGTGAAGTTCAATCCCAATTACACGAAGGCTCTGTCCGAAGAGATCAAGAAAACTATGTAGTAACGCGCTAGGTGCTGCTATCCAAACCACTAAATTTGAAAGAAAAAAAAAAAAAAAAAAAAGAATTTGACAGCTGGAGGCGCCCTCTCTCGGTTAACTCATTTAGTTTAGAGTAAAAGGAACGGAATCCCTTGTTGACTTATTTACATACATAACGCATAGAGGGACTCATTGATTAAGACAAATGATCATGAGTGTATGGGACTGGGTGGGAGTTGATCTCTTCGGACAGAGCCTTCGTGTAATTGGGATTGAACTTCACTTCAGGTAAGTTCGTTTAATCATCAATTACACTCTGCTCTGTCCTCGAGATCAAGAAAACTATGTAGATTTTGAAAGCCCTAAAATGCGTTGTATGTAAGTATGTAATTAATATAAGTAGGTATCTAGTTTTAATAAAACAGATTTTGAGGTAATAATTATAATAAATTTGAGTTGCTTCTTAATTAATACCGCTTAACAGAAATTAAAAAGTAAGTTATTTGATAGCAAAAAAATAATAAATAAAAATTTTGCATAGCAATTATAAACTTAAAAATACAATTAAGAAATTATTGTAAACTATACATTTATGGATGTATCTAAAACAGATGTAGCAAAGTCATTGATATTGTCTATTAACACTGGTCTTTGGTAAAACCTGGCAAAGACAGATGAAGACCCACTCCAGCCAGCAGTTTTTCTAATTAGGTCTATGGAGACACCAGATTTAAGGGCTGCTGAGGTAGAGGCATGCCTGGTGGAGTGAGCCTTGAATTTACTTGTATCAACACCACTTTCACACAACACATTTTTTATCCAGCGGCTTAATGTTTGCGAGCTAACAGCCTTATGGGGGCTTTTAAAGCTAATGAAAAGATATTCTTCTCTTCCTCTAATCGACACAGTCTTTGATAAATACGATCTAAGTGCTTCAGCTGGGCAAACTTCAGGTCGCCTGACAAAAAATGGTATATGTAAACAAGGTTGTGTTGAGCCAATACATGATGTTTTAATTAAATCTGGGATCTTAATTGAGATATGATTTGAGTAAATGCAAATGTTATTGATATTTATTTTTGAAATTGTTTGAACCCTATGGGCCGTAACTAAGGCTATTAATGTTACTGTCTTTTTGGTTAAACAATCCAAGTCTAACTGATCATTGGGATAGAATTTAGATAAATAATCTAGTACAATAGACGGGTCCCACGTTTCATTATATCTAGGTAATGGCGGTCTAAGTCTATAGAAACCTTTAAATAAGCGAATTATTCTGTCATCTGATCCAATTTTTGATCCAATTATCAGGGATAAAGCTGATCGATGACTATTTAAAGTTCCGTACTGGGCTCCGTCATTAAAAAGCATTGTAAGAAAATACATAATGTTAGGTACAGAAGCTTCATAAAAATCCATATTATGAGATTGACAAAAAAGAAACCACTTTTTTAAACCTGTATCATACTGTTTCATAGTATTTTTGGAAAGAGAACCATACATGATGTCAATAGAAGAAGGAGGGACACCTCTTTTCAGTAGTGCCGTCCTGACAACCTGCCTGCAGCCAGGGTAAGTCGAGGTGGTGGTGGTCTGTGGGAAGACGACAAAAGAGCTTCGTCACTTGGTTCAAACAGGATGATCTTAGAGACTAAAAGACTTTCGAACAACGGGAACCACGGCTGAGTGGGCCAATATGGCACAACAACAATGCCTGCGGCCTCATCTGTTATAATTTTGCGGAGAGTTTTTAATATGACAGCAAATGGAGGGAATGCATAGAAATGTAGGTTATTCCAATTTAAAGTAAAGGCGTTTACTGCGTAAGCGTCAGGGTCTCTTTTCCATGACACATATAAGTCGCATTTTTTGTTTATTCTTGATGCAAATAGATCAATGGTTGGTGTACTGAACATTTTTACAATATTGCTGAAAGCATCGTTACTCAGTTCCCACTCTATGTCTGGGTGTGTGGCCCTAGACTCTGCATCAGCTATTTCATTATTTTTCGAACTTACATAGGATGCGAAAACGTGAATATTTTTCGCCTCACACCACTGCCAAAGTTCTTTAGTAATTTTATTTAGGTGCGGGAATCTAATGCCACCCATTCGATTGATATAGGAGATGGCTGTGGTATTATCGATGCGTAAAAGGATCTGGCAATTCTTAAGCTGTTTGGCGAATATTTTTAGGCCAAAAAAGGCTGCCATTAATTCCAATAAGTTAATATGCAGGTCCTTTTCTATTTCACCCCACAGCCCATTTGCAGTTTCTTCACCACATGCCACCCCCCACCCTGTTTTGCTTGCATCAGAGAATATCTCAAGCAAATATCTCTCATCCCGAATAGGGTTAACATTATTTTTAATTGCATTCAACCACCAAAATAAATCTTGATGTATATGTAAGGGTACATTCATATAACTCTCATAATTATTATTTGATTTTAATAACTCTAGGTATTTACACCTTTCTAACTCCTTTGTATATAGCCAGCCGTATT
Source organism: Cerastis rubricosa (assembly GCA_949152445.1). NCBI lineage: Eukaryota > Metazoa > Arthropoda > Insecta > Lepidoptera > Noctuidae > Cerastis > Cerastis rubricosa. The sequence continues at coordinate 1,321,844 of OX424546.1, forward strand.
GAACAGCTGGGCAGGCTGAGACAAGTAGACCCACAAGGTGAGCAAGACATCTAATCTTGCAACGTTTAAAGGTCATAAACTTAATGATTTCATTTGTAATATATGTCTTTTTTGTATCGGTTAATCTAATATGATATAACTCTGTGTTTATAATAAAACCAAGATATTTGCAACTTGTGCTTGGGGTCAAGGAACTTTTTTCGTTATTAATAACAAATCCCAGAGATTCGAAAATTAATTTGGTTATTTGCACATTTTCTTGGCATTCCTTATATGTTTTTCCAATACAGCACACATCATCTAAATAAATAGTTGATATATAACCTAAACTTCTTAGTAGTGCCATCACAGGCTTGAGGAGTTTAGTAAAAACATAAGGAGCTGTACACAAGCCAAACGGAAGGACATTGAATTCATAAAGAGTGTTATCCAGATCTCGGAAACGTAAAAATTTTCGATCACTTTTATTGATTGGGATTAAAAAATATGCATCTTTTAAATCAAGAGTGGCTAGATAATAATTATTTGAAATTAACTTTACTGTAGTGCGCAGATCTTCTAATTTGAAATGGTTTGTATTTATAAATCTATTTAAGGACTTAAGATTTAAGATAAATCTTAGTCTTCCGTCTGGCTTGGGTACAAGAAAAGTGCTAGATACATATTCACCGTAACATGACTGACAAGGTGATATTGCGCCTATCTTTAATAAATCGTCTATTACCTCTCTATAGGCTTTCACATCGGATTTGTTTATGCATAGTGACGATGGCGTGTGACCTTGTACTACACATGTTTTGAAAGGTAATTTATAACCTTTTACCCAAGATAAAAGTATTGCGTCACTAGTGATAAGACGCCATCTATTGATAAATAATGACAGTCGTCCAGCATGACTCACCGGTTCTATCGACGGAGCGGTGCTTGGGTCTGTGAGCGCTTGTAAGGACCGCGCTGCTGCTGCCGCGGTGGCGGAGCGCGGCGCTGCTGGCGCTGGTAGTTGGGTCGGACGTTCTGGGCAGGCACTGTCGAATGTCTTGCCGCAGCTTCCGTCTGCCTGCCCGGGGGTGGAAGTGGGCGTCTCGTGTTTAAATTCTGGGATTGATTTGTAAATCGTCTTGGAGGGCCAGGTATGAAGGTTCCAGTTTTCATTTCTGCGCCTGTCTTGTGAATGGCTTTAGCAGCTTTTAAGACATCACCCAGCTGACTGCCAAAGAGATGGCTATCAATTGATGTAGTATAAAGGTGATCTTTTATCTCTTTCTTAATCGAGGAGCAAACAAAACTTCTGCGAATCATCGACTCAGTATGTTGTAAGTCACAGGTGAGTTTTCCAGCATCGGTTAGTGATTTAACAAGCTTTATATTTGTACTATCTGTAGACAAGACCTGTGACAGAGCCTCTCCTAAACAAGCAATAATCAAGGCAATTTGCTTCTGTTTGTTTTCAATTGCTTTATCTTTCTTGATTAGAGCCTCTGACAGAGCTGCCCTCACTTCTTGATTCAGCAAGGGGGCATTAATATTCTTGCAATTTTCTGGAATGTCATGTTTTGTAAAAATCTCTTTTTTTACATCCTTAGAAAGGCCATTTGTTGCTGTATGCTCCCACCGAACAGCTATACTTGAATTCAGGGCTGGACCAAATCGTTTTTCTCTTAAGGGAGCTTCTCCTAATATTTCCAAAATATCATCTGGAAGAATTTCCTCAACTTCACTGTTTCCAATGACTTCTTGGACATCCGCAGTGGGAGTGTCAGGAGCAACAGGTTCAGACGAGACATTTGCTACATCTGCAGACTCCAACAATTTGTTCTCCACGTTGAGTGGGTGTACTTCCCCAATATGAAGGTCAGTCTGCTGTGTGTTCTCAATGGATTGTAAGGGTAGCTCAGGGGACGGAAAGCGTGATTCGTAATCATGGCTTCTAGGTGGTTCGTCTGAAATAGACGTAAACGTCTACTTGTTAATATATCGTAACGATTTTATAGTAGGTTACAAAACACTATCAAAAAAGTAGTCTTTTTAACCTTGAAAATAATGTGGCCTGGTAGGTACTAGTCCCTAGAAACTGTACACAGCCTTGTGTTATCAATTAGCGGATACATTCCATCAAAATGTTCACGACCAACAGTGAATGTATTGTCTATTTGACAGATAAATTATGGCGGGAAAAAATCATGACGGAGGCATTCCAGTGCAATGCTCACAATCATTTTGTTATATTTCTGGTATCAGTCCTTATAAACTGTACACGGCTTTGTCGTAGTCGGATTAATTCCATATTTAAATATTTTTCATGAGCAATAGAAGCCATTTTGAAAAATGATGGTACCATGCTAAAACTCTCTGAGTACCTACAACTTTTGAAAAGAAATTGTTTCTTCTTATTAAACTGTTATTTAATTTGTAATACTTAACTTACCTATGATCTTTAACGAATCTTGCGAAGAAGAGCGTCGTCGACGTCTTTTTTTCAACTTTTTCTCGATCTTTCTCATTTTACGGTTTACGTAGGCCTCAATATCTTCGTCACTGTACCGTCTTTTAGGCATAATGATAATAACAAAGTATGCTGTTTAATGATATTGTACGTCTACACACTGTAAAAACACTTGAAGGATATTTAATTTTATTTTTAATGTTCGAGAGGAAAAAAGTACGCGGTGGATAGCGAACGCACTAAAACGCGAATGAGTTAACCGAGAGAGGGCGCCTCCAGCTGTCAAATTCTTTTTTTTTTTTTTTTTTTTCTTTCAAATTTAGTGGTTTGGATAGCAGCACCTAGCGCGTTACTACATAGTTTTCTTGATCTCGAGGACAGAGCAGAGTGTAATCAATAACATTTGCAACGGGATATTTACCATGTTTATTATTTGTTTCGAGTTCCCGGTATTGCGGCGCTGTTGCAAACGCCATGATGACGGATAAAAAAAACATAACAAATAATAAACATGGTAAATATTCCGTTGCAAGTGTTATTGGTAGTGTTAGTGACCATGTCAGTTTAAAAACTTAATGGCCAAACTGTCTGGCTAAGGACCTATTCTTAAAATACCTTCAAAGATACACATCATAACATCACGACTGCAGCCCCAGAAGGGATAGGTAGAGGTGTACCAACAGTGCATCCACATTTCGCCAGTTATGTTTACGTCCTATTTAATAGGGGTCGAGTCTATTGCCATCAACTGGGCTTAAATTCAAACCCTAGCCTGCTATTGAGGAATTCCTGATGAGAAAAACAATATCACTTGGCACGAGCCGGGCATTGAGCAAAATACCATGCTTAGCAGTAGCGCTGACAAGAATACTTACAACATTTATCAATAATAAGGCATAGAAAACAATGACCTTGAGGAGCTCGTGGCTTAATAATAACAGCCTCTAGGGTCGACCTTTAGGTTAAGCCGCTGGCCTAGGTTGGTCCGTAGAGGGGACATCCATCACGTCGATCATATAAATTTTCCTCTGTGCCTCGGAAAGCACGTAAAGCCGTTGGTCCCGCCGGCTGTCTTTTGTAAATCTTTGACAGTCGTTACAGGTAGTCTGTGGTCCGAAAATCTGACCACCAGTCTTACCAATGGTATTACCCAGTACTAACTGGGTTGTGCAGGTCAGATAGGAAGACACTAAGAAAAAGGATAGGCGGATGATGATGATTATAGAAAACTAATGTCCTTAACCTTGTCAGGCAGCAGGCTAAAGACCTATTATTAACCTTAAATTATTGCAAAAATATCCCATATCTTCCCGTGGGTGTCGTAAAAGGCGACTACGGCACTTGCCAGAGAATGGGCAGCAGCGTTCTCTGTGCTTTTTTAACAACCGTACTGTGATCGCCAACCCGCTCGCCAAGCGTGGCGATTATGGCAAAACCCCCCATGTTATGTTAATGTGGCGAAACTTAGGGGAGGCCTATGACCAGCAGTGGACGTCTTTCGGCTGAAATGATGAATGATGATGATGATTGCAAAGAAAGTGTTCATGAAATTGTTTTTTTCACGACTCTTTTTCAAATCCAACGGATTAACATAATCCCAGTCAAAGATAACTATTTCCCGTTAAACTAAAAATACTTTTAATTACGTAGCAATAAGCATCAGAATGCCATCGAGCCGTCAAGTTGGCGATTATTTTGCAGAACATCGAAATATGGCCTGTCCAATGATTTGATAAGAGCTTACACCATTTTTTTTTGTTTTTTTGTCAAACTAATCTAGGATTAGGAAGTGACAATTTAATAGGCACTAATTATTTAGTTAGAATTTATGGCATGATTAAATCTATGCGTCATTCCAATCTATTTTTTCTATAGAATAAGTGACGAATAAGTATCATTTCCTTGATCTTTCATGATAAAAAATTCTATCACGTCAGAATATGAGTTAGTTATATTTCGTATAATCTAATTAGGCTATTATTTAAACTCATCATCATCTTCAGGTTCTGTATGTGTCGGACCTAAAGAATAACACCATCCCATATCCTCCCGTGGGTGTCGTAAGAGGCGACTAAGGAGGCACTTGCCAGAGAATGGGCAGCAGCGTTCTCTGTGCTTTTGTAACAACCGTACTGCAATCGCCAGCCCGCCTGTCAAGCGTGGCGATTATGGCAAAACCCCCCTTATGTTAATGTGGCATTAGGGCAGGCCTATGTCCAGCAGTGGACGTCTTTCGGCTGAAATGATGATGATGATCATCATCTTCTGCCCAGCCTTTCCCCACTTTGTTAGGGTCGGCTACCAGTCTAACCGGATGCAGCTGAATACCAGTACTTTACGTGGAGCGACTGCTTAGCTGACCTCCACAACCCAGTAACTGGGTTATACGATACCCCTTGGTAAGACTAATTTCAGACTTACTACCTGCAACGAATGTTAAAGATCTATAATTACAGCCGGTACCAACGGCTTACCGTGCTTTCCGAGGCACGGAGGAAACTCGGTATGTAATGGGTGATCACCCATTCAACGACCAACCTAGGCAAGCACGGCTTAACCTTAAGATCGGTCCAAAAGGCTGTAATTATTTAGCCACGAGCTCCTCAAGGTCATTGTTTTCATGGCGTTTTAAATAGCTCCTTAAAAGTACTAACTACATTAGCGCTGTTTAAACCTTATTACAGCTCGGAAGTTGGCTGCGAGTGACGTTCTACTCAAGTAAAACGGTTCAAACTTTATAGCGGCTCGAAACATGTAACATAAAGCTGCGCAATTTCAGGTATCAGCTGGGCGCAAAGGACGCATCGTCTTTACTGTATAATGCGCAAACCGTCACTCGTAGCCAACTTCCGAGCCGCCATAAAGTTTGAACAGAACTATACCTACTACTATTAATACTTTGTAGTACCTACTATATCTACCACTACTAGGCCCTCTAGCTACTCTCAGTATCAACGAATTGCACTTTACCCTCCAGTAGAGTCGCCGCAGCATCCTTAAGCTTGCACAGTGGTGCAAGTAGTGGGTACTCTACAGTACAAGTTTAAATATGCGCAAATCCTGAGCCTAAGAAGTTTGGTAACAAACGCTTCAGTTTTGACGCATCTGCAAGTGACGATCAATTACAAACTTTATCAAAGAGTAATTAAAGTTTTGTTTTTTATATAATGTTCAAAACTATGTAAACTCAGACTAAAACAAAAAGTTTATATTTAAATCAAGCCTTACACCAACACTCGACGAACTTTCACCCCTAATTTAATGTTTTTAGGTCTAATTACGTTCGTATTTACTGACGCTCTTGTTCAGATACTTGAGTTGGTGAAACTTACTTAATTACAAAATTTAAAAAATAAAATTTCAATCGAGAGGACGGCTGCAAATTGTCAAGTACGTGGAAGCCAGTGTTAGGTATGCTCAAAAGCTGGCGTCATTCATAATACGGACTCCATAACCCTCGTGATATTGTGGATGTGTTTTGCCCTGACTTTGTATCGAGTTCCAGTAGTGCGCGTAGCAATAGACTAAGAAAGAGAATAGACAGATTAGCCTGTTCCCAATTATTTATTTACCACTAGCTGTGCCCGCGACTTCGTCCGCGTGGAATTTACAAAAAAAGTTATTTAGTTTATTTACTTCTTTTTTCGTTTTTGTATTTTAATTTTATAACAACTTTAGATTTTTTCTAAAATATATTAGAAGTAGCCTAAGTTACTCCTTATTACATCAGCTATCTGCCAGTAAAAGTCTCCAGCCGTACCAGAGATTAGCCAGAACAAACAGACAGACCGACAGACAGACAAAAATTGTAAAAATGTTATTTTGGTATATGTACCGTATATAGATTCATATGCATGTAGTATAAAGTGGTTATTTTAATATTACAAACAGACACTTCAATTTTATTTAATTGTATGTATATACAATTATGTGTATGTATGTATGTGTGTTCTGTATGGTGTCGGACGTAAAGAATAGCACCATCCCATATCTTCCCGTGGGTGTCGTAAGAGGCGACTAAGGGACTTGCCAGAGAATGGGCAGCAGCGTTCTCTGTGCTTTTGTAACAACCGTACTGCGATCGCCAACCCGCGTGCCAAGCGTGGCGATTATGGCAAAACCCCCCTTATGTCAATGTGGCGTTGGGGGAGGCCTAAGTCCAGCAGTGGACGTCTTTCGGCTGAAATGATGATGATGATGATGATATGTATGTATTGTATAGATACACCCGCATTCTCCTGTCAACCCGGGATCATGGCGCTTGCAACAGCGTGGAAATATCGGGAGCTCACAATATTTGATAATCACGGAAGATATTCAGTAAGGGACCGTTCAAGTATTACGTAAGCACTATAGCGGGGCGGGGGGGTCTTTGCTTTGCTTATTTTTGATGACATGGGGGGTGGGGGGATCTAGATGGTGATTACGTCAGCAGTAATTATTTATTTTTTTACATATATGGCAACCCACACATTGTCTATGCTTGAAAACGAAATGCATTTTCGGGGATTCCTATCTAATAATTAATATTTTTAGGTTCTCGCTTAGAACTGAGTAGGGAATTATCGCGCGCTATTCACTTGTCTGTCACTTATACCTTCTGCTCATGAATCAATCAATTGTACCAATGTTTACGTAAGCAAGGGGGGAGGGGTATGAGCTTTGCTTACTTTTGCTGACGAGGGGGAGGGGTGGGTTAATAATTGCAAAAAATCTGCTTACGTTATACTTGAACGGCCGCTAAGTGCCAGTGTTAGATCAGTTAGTAACTGTCTCCAACCAATAATGTTCCGTTCCCACCAGTGGCGAAGGGTGAAAATATTGAAAGGGGAAGCCGAAGAAAAAAATGTGAATTTTAATTTTGTTTTTCTTCATCGCATTTTTCAATTTTCGTTTTGATTATTAGCCAACCCGAAAACCCCGAAAATGACACCCATGACGAAAAAACAGAAATTTACGTCGCGCGTCGGCGCTATTTTTAATTTTGGTGTCTTTATCAGCGACCTCGAAAACCACGAAAATGTCACCCATGCTAAAAGTACCAAACATTTTCGAAGGATCCAACTTGATCTTTTTTTCATTACTTATGTAATGGAACGATTAAATGCACAAGAACTACATAATACACTGTATAAAAAAAAAAAAATATAATATAAAAAACCTTTTTGAAACAAGCTTTTATGATTATGAACTGAAAAGAAGAAAATAAATCTTTGAAAGAATTAAATGTAGGATAATTTTCACAAAAGCCTGTCGCGTTTAGTTTTTATAGCATTTACCATTCACGCGACAAGCTTCAGGTATTATGTTTATTCATAAAGAGTGAACGCGTAAATTTACAAGTTTCATATCCGTGCTATTAACCGCTGAGGAGTTCCCTCGTGAGGAGACGATCCTGGCGGTAGGATGAGTTCATGATACAAATCGTGATTATCCATCAAATATGAACTGGTATGCAAAGTTTCATGTCTGTGCTATTAAACGTTGAGGAGTTCCCTCGTGAGGAGACGATCCTGGCGGTAGGATGAGTTCATGATACAAATCGTGATTATCCATCAAATATGAACTAGTATGCAACGTTACGTGTCTGTGCTATTAAATGTTGAGGAGTTCCCTCATGAGCAGACGATCCTGGCTGCAGGATGAGAACATGATAGAATTCATGTTTATCCATCAAATATGAACGTGCATACAAATTTTCTTGTCTGTGCTATTAACCGTTGAGGAGTTCCCTTGTGAGAAGACAATTCTGGCTGCAGGATGAGTTCATGATACAAATCGTGATTATCCATCAAATATGAACTCGTATGCAAAGTTTCATGTCTGTGCTATTAAACGTTGAGGAGTTCCCTCGTGAGGAGACGATCCTGGCGCTAGGATGAGTTCATGATACAAATTGTGATTATCCACCAAATATAAACTTGTATGCAAAGTTTCGTGTCTGTGCTATTAAACGTTGAGGAGTTCCCTTGTGAGGAGACGGTCCTGACTTCAAGATTAAGTTATGTTTGTCATAAGAATGTATTGTTCTTAGAAACAAAGGTGTGTGGAAAATTTCAGCTCAATCGGACATCGGGAAGTGGTTCTAATTTAACTTTCTATACATAAAAACATGGTCGTAACTCGATAAACTTCGGCTTACCTAGTCCCTACAAAACGCTGCTGATGGCCGCGAAGTCACGTGTCCGCGTCAATACGAATTTAGTTCTGAATTCTGACACCCGAGCTCCGGCTTACTTTTGGCGCCACATGTTGCTTTCTTTGTTGACATGAAAAATGTTGGTATTTTTTTTTCAATCCGATGTATTTAATGCCTGTACTGTAATGTGATAACTACAGATGTGTACATAATTTACTAATTGACTACAGTAGACACTAGACACTACGTACATTGCCTTGTTCCCAAAGGTAAGCCGGTAGGAATCGGCTTCTTAGGTGCCTTCGGGCCTGGTTCCCACAGACAAACCGTGAAAACGGTTTTGTAGGGCATAGTTTTTAAATGAAAGTTTGTAATAAAATTGTTTAATAAATAAATAATAAATAAAATAATAATAATAACAACTTTTATCCATGAGATATGATTTATAATCAAGTATAAGACTTTTATTTACCATTATGTATCTAATAACTAATTTTAGTAACCATGTGCCCATTCTCGTAAAAATTGCCAAAATATATGCATGCTGCATATTTTATACTACGTTCTGTTAGTTAAAATAGTATTTTTTTAAAAACGATTGTCTTTATTTTCCCTGCTTTTAAAAATAAACTGATGGTTTCCAATAATTACATTAACAATGCACTCCATATTGGTGACAGTCTTATTTCGAGACCAATTTCTGTTTTTTCCTAGTCCAAAGTGACCATTATTCTTTATTGTAAATGAACATTTAATGTCAGTCACACCATCCTACAGCGAAAGAACTTTTAGTTATCAAGCACAAATCTAGAAACTGGGATACTGCTGATAATCTCCTAATGGATTAACCCAATAACACTTAGCTTATCCCGGAATTTGAACCCAGGACTTCGCACTCAACGATTGTTAATTTTTACTACCCCTAAATACCATCACTGATCTACGTACTGAGGTAGCAGATTTACGCAACACGGTATTTAGGTCACACGTGAGGACTGCCAACGTCGACACACATCACGGCGCATTCGATGCATCGCAATTCGCAGCATAGTTTTGAGTCAGCAAAATTCGACTCACCAACCGGCTACCGTGAATGCGAGCGATCCACAACTGCGCTCCGCCTTCCGCGCGTCTCATCCCGACGAATGTGAGCACGATAATATCGGGACCTGCTTACTCGGCTGCCGTTATTCCTACTCCAGCAAAGCATCAGCGGCAACCAAAATACACCAAGGGCTCCCAGGGGCCCTCCAAGCAAGTTCGAAGCTAGTTGCCACGGGTAACAAGCCAAAAACAGGCCGATGAAGAAGGCTTTATTCGTGCGGAAATGAAGAAAAAAGAAGCCCACTCGCAATAATTGCGGAACCGCATTGACAGGTCCGAACATTTTGCTCCGCTATTTCATCGGCGTAGCTGTACGTGTCCCGTCTACATCACTCCACGACGACAGAGGAGGTTGTGGAGTACATAAAGAGCGAGACCAAGTTCACCTTGAGAGTCGAGAGTCACGCCACAAGATTAACTTCAAGTCTTTTGTGGTGCGGGTCCCGACTTATCATTTCCTTTTATGAAGGAGGCTTAAAAGGGAGCAAAATACTCTCCGTATTTTGGCCGAAGGGTGTCGTGTATCGGCTTTCGCGGCAACCTACATGACACCTCGACTCAGCGCAATACGACGCGCAACGTACTTAGTTAATAATTTTTGTTAATGTTTTACTAAGTAATATTCTTCGTAACCTGAGAATAAAAATGATGATAATGATATTAAGATATTAATATGAATTACGGTTCAATTCGTAAAATGGTCACAAAATGACAATTAATTTATATTATTATCATATTATGATTCAACATCCATTTTAGATCCCAGTTTCTCATTCATCACCGTTTGTTTTTTCATCAGCTGCATAGCCTATTTTCCATGGAGCGACTACCGTTGTGACCTCTACAATACAGTTTTTATTTTAATCATCATCATTCATCATTTCAGCCCAAAAGACGTCCACTGCTGGACATAGGCCTCCCCCAAGTGTCGCTAAATTGACATTTCGGAGGGTTTTGCCATAATCGCCACGCTTGGCAGGCGGGTTGGCGATCGCAGTACGGTTGTTACAAAAGCACAGAGAACGCTGCTGCCCATTCTGTGGCAAGTCACTTAGTCGCCTCTTACGACACCCACGGGAAGATATGGGATGGTGATATTCTGTACGTCCGACACCATACAGAACTATTTTAATAAATCCGTAATATTATTTGACTTTGCCTGAACTTGACTATTTAATAAGGAAACATTCACATTGCTTTATCAATCCAATAAAATGATAAATTTTGACTGTGTAACTGATACACTTTTATAGCTGCAATTATATATTTATTGACTGATACAGGCGCCTAAAAACATGCAAATTTATGGCAAATAATACTTGATATTATCTTTTCTAACAAGGAAGAATAATGTAACATACTAGATGAATTTTGTACTTCTGGCACAGCAAAATACATTATTTATTTTTGCTGTACAATTAGTTACATAGTGACATGTAACATCTGAGTGAATTAAAACAGAGTGGGGGATGGTTTTTTCAGGATTATCATATTAATATGTATTTTTCTAAACAATAAAATAGACATCTCATTATCATTCTTTTGCCCTCATCTCATCTGATGGTAAATATTCAAAATTATTCCTAAATGTATTGAGTTAGAGCAGCCGCGGTGGCCCAGTGATGGCAGCCCCGACTTACGAGCCGTCAGTTCCAACCCGGGCAGGCGCATTACTTTGTGTAATTTATTTCATCACCGCTGCCCTCAAAAACGGTGAAGGAAAACATCGTGAGAAAACTGGGCATGTGCTAGAACTAAACATTCAAAGACATGTGACATCTTCCAACCTGAACTGGGCCGGCTTGGTGCATTACAGCCCGCTCCCTCTCAAAGAGAGGAGGCCTGTGTCCCAGCAGTGGGAACTTTATAGGTTGATGATGATGTTGTAGTTGAATTGAGTTAGAAAAA